>CAMAPE010000045.1:10000-2410000 GCA_945859875.1 Cuscuta europaea | reverse complement strand
TTACATGAATATCAGTATATTGTTTTGTTGATGACTAACCATGCAGGTGGAACGGCGGACGGAACCGTTCACAGTTCCTTATGAAACAAAGGACAGAACTATCCTCAGGACCAAATGGATATTATTAGTGTGTTGTTGACTAACCATGTAGGTTGAACTAATGCAGAACCATTTCTAGTTCCGTGATATGATTTGAATTAATATTGATTGCGCTTACTTGATTTTCAATTAATATACTTTCCTTATATGAGTGTTTATACTTTGTCAAGAATATTATTTTAAGCAAAAATATCTTTCTATGCATGTACACTCTATAGATACGTATTTTGCTTATTTGGGTGCTTATTATCTTTCCATACTTGACTTGACATCCACTCATTAAATATTGTTTAAATACTTTATGGAAATTATCTTTACTTGATGTGAGTGCATGATTTATAATTGGAAGTTGACCATAGCACTTATACTTGTTAAGTGAATTCCTTCTCTTGCTATACGGATTTAAAAAGTAATCCTTGTTTGAAATATATTCCATATTTGATCTGTTGCATATATTGAGAATAATATTCTGCCATTTTAAGAGTTGGCCACAACTTGTTTTCTTTGGTAATAAACTTAAGTAGCTTGAAATATTCCTACTTAAATTAATCACACATGATTTGAGTGAGCCGTTGCATTTATGAAATAATTTCCTTGTCCGTGATTGGTATGCTACTTTTATGTACACGTGATTATAATGTCTTAAGTATCTTAATTTGACTGCCCTACATATCTCGAGATGGAATATGAGAAATATTATGGAGAGAAGCAATTCAAAAATATCAAGGCAAGTCCATAAATTTACCAAGCAACCAACTAAGGAAACAGGAGCAACAGACGTCTTGCATGAAGCTATATATGACAGAAGATCAAGAGAAGCGGGTGTGCTTGACCGAGCAATTACAGAGAGAAATACTTATAAAGAATCATCAAGACCAAGGCACCTGGACCTACTCATGAAGTTCTAGATATAGTTTCTTTTCCCTTCTTTATCTTGTAACTAGATTTTGAGGAAAAGCTAAAGTGTAGCTTCCTCGGGTTGGGGTCGTGTGTGTGAGAGCTTTGTTGTAAAGCTGAGAGGCTCTCTACCCGCAAGGTAAAGATGCATAACTCTTCCTAGAGAGGATAGAGTTGGGCTGGCTCAAGGGTAGATTAGGAGAATTTACCTTGTAACCACAAAAGGCTTTTCAGTGAAGTTGTTTAAAATTCCTCCGAGGGAGGTCAAGGTTTTTTAATCCCTTTGAGCCAAGGGATTTTTCCTCATTAAATCCTTGTGCACTTTACTATTTCGCAATTCCCTGAACCCCACACTAGAATTGTGCGAGAAACTGCCACGGTTCCACACACACACAAAGAACGATTTGTATTGCAACGTTAGTTCACCCTATAAACCTCTAAATGTTATGCAACATAATTATATAGATTTAGTTTAAAGAGAGTAAAACGCGAAGTACTTCTTCTAGTGTCCTGATATTTCAACGTTAGTTACTTCATATCAATACATCTATCATACTACTAGCATGGTAACACACGTTGCGCGAAATCCGTGCCCAACGATGGAAAACAAGCAATAAAGCTGTGCAAAACCAATTAAAATCAAAACAGAAAAGAGTAGTTCAATCATGGCGGTTACACCATTGCAGTTGTTTAGCATTATTCAACATCTCAAAATATTAACATAAATAGGAAAAAGCAGTTCAATGATTGCAGTTACATGACTTACATCAACGATACAAGCAGTTCAAGAAACAAGAAATGATAAAATTTGTATTTTTAATTGAATAAAAATACCCCCCCCCCAAACAAAAAACATGAAGCATAAAATGAATTTGTGCAAAGAAGTTAAGCTATCACTACGCTACAAATCACTGCATAGAAATGATTCACTAAACATTAAAAAGTAGATGTTTATGGTGCTTCCCATAAAAGATGCTAAACCTGATTGTAGTCAACTTAGCCAATTTATTATATACGATAGTATAAAGTTTAAGACTCGTGCTGCATACTCATTTTCACTTCAAACAAATATTCCATGCAAACAAGGAATAGAAAGATAGAAAGATATTCTATATACCTGTAATCATGAGGGTTCATAGATAGTAACATCTTATACAATCTTTCCACTTCTTCAAAATGGCAAAGCTTTAAAAGAAGACGGCCATCTTGCTCCTTGTATCCCACCTTATCAACCTAAGGAGCATTTATTGCACTCAAACCATTCCAAGGCTTAAATACCTAAACGTCTTACCAATTTTCAAATTTTTAGTGGTGTGTATCCAAATAATTATGTAATCGAAACTTAGGGTATCAAAAGTTGATCAAATTCAATGGCCTGAAAGTTCAACTACCAGACAAAATAATAGACCACTTGTTGGATCAATTATTTAAAAGATAAGATAGCAAGCTGATTGTAACTCTTTAATTATTAGTCTTTGGTTTTCCTATAAGTAGAAGGCCTTTAAGGCACCTTAGAGTACCAATTTTCTATCACTCATTACTAAATATACAGATTTCATATTCCACTCCATTTCATCTTCTTGTTTATATTTTCCTTTGAGTTTTATTATGGTATCAAAGCATAGGCTTGCCTAAGGACTCCCAGTTTCTTTCAAGTTTTTCTTTTCGATTCTTTCAGTTTTCTTAACTCTGTTTTATATTTGATTGTTTCCTTTAAAGCGTTGTCTGTGCTGAAAATGGATGAATCTGGTAAAACTACGGATGAAAGTTCATCTAGAACCACCAAGCGTGGCAGCTCTCTTGAGCATGATGACCCGTACAGTGCCTACTATCTTAATCACACGGACAATAGTAATTCTGGAGCAGTCACCACACTCCTTGATGGAAGGAATTATCACACTTGGCACAGAGATTTTGAAATGAATCTTAAACTGAAAAACAAAATGGGTTTTGTTGATGGAACTCTTGCCATGCCAGCAAGTTATGATCCAAATTTACAAGCCTGGGTCAAGTGTAATACACTGGTCCTTTCTTGGCTTCATAATTCCGTTTCTTCAGAAATTAAAAGTACAATATTGTACTGTGATACTGCCAAAGAGGCGTATGAAAAATTGAAAATCAGATATGTTGAGCCTGGTGACATAAGAACTTTTCAGCTTGAGCAAGATCTCAATGCAGTCACTCAGGACTCGCTGTCTGTTGGTGATTATTTTATTAAATTAAATCGCATCTGGGAAGAGTTTAAGCATTATGAGCCTTCACCATGTTGTAAATGTGGCAAATGCACATGTAAAATCCATGATGAGTTCTTAAAAATTCAGGAGAAAAGAAAAATTTTCAAATTTCTCATGAGCCTAAATGACTCGAATGATTTTATAAGAGGAAAAATCATATCTCAAGATCCTCGATCTTCCTAGTCTTGACAAAAGTTATCATCTTGTTTTACAAGAAGAAAAGCAGAAACAAGCTAGAAGTTTTACTTCATCCTATTCTGAAGCTTCGGCTCTTGCTGTTAGTCATAAAAGGAAAATGTTATGCACAAATTGTCACATGACAAACCACAATGTGGAAAACTGTTTTAAAATTTATGGCTACCCACTAGTGGTAACAAGAAGAATAATTATGAGCAAGGAGGAAGAGGTGGTAGAGGTGGAAGAGCCGGAAGAGGCAGGGGCAGATTTGGTGATAACAGATATATATATGAAGGGATGCATGAGAGTTCATCTGCAATGGTGATGGGAGAACCAGCTACTGGAAGTTATAAAAGAAACATAAATGTTTCAAATGGTCAAGTAACCATCTCATCTGACCAACTACAGTCTCTTCTGGCAATGGCAGAAAAATTCAAAAATGAAAGCTTACCAAAGGCAATTGCACCAACACCGGTTGATCCAGTTTCAAACTGTGCAGGTACTTTTTCTCATGGATTTAAGTATAAGCCCTGGATAATTGATTCAGGAGCTACGCATCATATTGTGTCTTCTCCAAATTTCTTCACCAATAACATAAAGGAAATTAACAGTGCAGTGAAATTACCTAATGGTAACAAAATTCCTGTAACATATACAGGTGATATTTATGTAAACAAGTATATTACTCTGAAAAATGTTCTCTGTGTTCCTAGTTTCAACATTAACTTAATTTCTGTAAGTCAAATAACCAAAGATAACAACTTAAATGTGATTTTTTCAAAAGATTCTTGTCAAATTTTCCAGGAAAACTCAAAAGCATTGAGGAAATCTTTGAGCAAGATTGGGAATCGGAATGAACAAGTGGAAGGATTATACCACTTAAGGGAAGAAAAATGTTTTGAGCAAAAGGTGTTTTCTGTCAACCAAGCTAACGAAGCAAGTGTTTCTAGTCATATTTGGCACTATAGACTAGGACATTTATCTCATGAGAGACTTTGTTTAATTAAGCTTGGATCTCCAATTGTTTCTTGTAATAAATTCTCTTATTGCATTGTCTGTCAGTTATCCAAGCAAAAGAGATCTCATTTTTCATCTAAAAATACTTCCAATTGTTCTTCTACTAAAAATACTTCTGTTTTCACTTCATCTTGTACTTCCAGTTCTCCTTTTGAATTAATACACTGTGATCTTTGGGGTCCTTTTTCAGTTAAAACCACAAATGGACAAAGTTATTTTTTAACCATAGTGGATGATTTCAGTAGGGCAACATGGATCCATTTACTGAAACATAAATCAGATACACAGGTAATGATGAAAAACTTTATCAAAATGGTGGAACACCAATTTAAACTAAATGTTCAAAAAGTAAGGACAGATAATGGTCAAGAATTCAATATTGATGATTTTTGCAATTATAAAGGAATCATACATCAAAGATCTTGTCCTTATACACCTCAACAAAATTCAGTGGTTGAAAGAAAGCATCAACATCTACTTAACGTAGCAAGAGCATTGATGTTTCAATCAAATTTACCCAAACATTTTTGGGGTGAAGCTGTTTTGACAGCAACATACCTGATTAATAGGATACCTACTCCAAGGTTAAATGGAAAATCTCCTTTTGAAATGATATATGGTAAGAAACCAGAATATAAAAACATAAAGGTTTTTGGATGCTTGTGTTTTGCATCCAGTTTTCCAGTTCAAAGAAAGAAGTTTGACTCAAGGTCAAGAAAAAGTGTTTTTATCGGTTATCCAGCACATATCAAGGGATATAAGTGTTATGACCTTAAAGAAAAAATAATTTTCATCTCGAGAGATGTAATATTTGCAGAAAATGTTTTTCCTTTTGACAAGGAGCAAGAAACATGTAACAAAATAGTTTACTCACCAGGTTCATTACCCAATATCACAACAACATTTTTGATAACTTCAAATATGAGCAATGGCTCTGATTCACCAGATTCTTTTCAAGAGTTTGATGAAGAATTAGAACCTATAAGTTCAGAAACATTTCAAGAAGAGGACATGAATGTATCTCAAGAAGAACATCATGATTCTAGACAAAATGAGAATGAAGATTCATCTCATTATATAAGTGATTCTGAAGGAAATACATCAAGTGATACTCAATCAAAGAGATCACAAGAAGAGGTCAAGATACCCTCCAATTATGAAAGTGATTCCGAAGAAATGACAACTGGTAATACTTAGTTAAGGAGATCACAGAGAGAGACCAAGACACCCTCACATTTGAAACATTTTCATCATTATAAAGTACCAAGATCTAACTCAATTTATCACAATAGT
Organism: Cuscuta europaea; assembly: GCA_945859875.1. NCBI lineage: Eukaryota > Viridiplantae > Streptophyta > Magnoliopsida > Solanales > Convolvulaceae > Cuscuta > Cuscuta europaea. Next base: position 2,404,283 of record CAMAPE010000045.1, on the reverse strand, counting down.
TTTAAAACTGCGTATCCTCTATCTCATTTTTGGGATATGACAAATTATCTGAACAACAACAATGTTATTCAGTCACTTTATCGACTTTAAATGAGCCAGAAACATACCAACAAGCTATTTTAGATCCTCTATGGAAGAAGGCTATCAATGAAGAATTGAAAGCTCTAAATGATAATAATACATGGGACATAGTTCCTATTTCTAATGACATCAAGCCAATAGGTTGTAGATATGTCTTTAAAATCAAGTTAAACTCAGATGGAAAAATTGATAAATACAAAGTCAGATTAGTAGCTAAAGGTTACACTCAACAATTTTTCTTAGATTATACTGAGACATTCATACCAGTTGCAAAGTTAATTTCTGTTAAAGTGCTATTAGCATTAGCTGCAAAACACAATTGGCATTTGGAACAACTTGATGTCCATAATGCATTTTTAAATGGTGATCTTGAAGAAGACATTTATGTCTTTACCTCCAGGTCTTTCAATTCAGGGGGATAAAACACCACATTTTCATGCAAACTTAAAAAGTCCCTATATGGTCTAAAACAGGCCAGTAGGCAACGGAACGAAACGTTCACTCATTTTCTGAAAACCATAGGTTTCAGACAATCCAAAAGTGAATATTCACTCTTTAACTGAAAAGAAAATGGCAAAGTCATTTTTCTATTGGTATATGTCGATGACATTATCATAGCCGGAGATGATCACGTAAAAATCAATTCTGTGAAGAAAGAACTTCAAGATAAGTTCAAAATTCGAGATCTAGGAAAGTTAAAATACTTTCTTGGTCTAGAAATAGAAAGAAACTCCAAAGGAATACATATTTCGCAGAGAAAGTATGCATCAGAGATACTTGATCAGACTAATTTATTAGGTTGTAAACCAGCTATGAATCCAATCATTCAGAATCATAAATTCAAACAATTTGAGGAAGGAACTCAAGAGGAGCTCCTCAAAAATCATACTCTTTATAGGAAAGTGATTGGAAAATTGATTTACTTAACTATGACAAGACCTGACATTTCATATGCGATTGGAATAATGAGTCAATTCATGGAAAAACCCACAAGAACTCATATGAAGGCACTGCTAAGAATTCTCAGGTATGTGAAAAATAATATAGGACATGGCTTGTTCTATAGCTTAGATGAAAATCTGCAGATGAAAGCTTATTGTGACTCAAATCATGCTGGTTGTCCATACACCAGGAAATCAGTAATTGGGTATTGTATCCTAATAGGAAACTCACTTGTAAGTTGGAAGTCAAAGAAACAACAAATCGTGAGCAGATCATCAACAGAAGCAGAGTACAAGTCAATGGCTTATACCAGTTGTGAGATCACATGGTTGAAATCACTACTCAAAGATTTTCAGATCGAAATTCAAAAACCAATAGATCTATTTTGTGATAACCAATCAACAATATATCTCACCAAGAATCATATCCTCCATGAGAGAACAAAACACATTGAAGTTGACTGCCATTTCATCAGAGAAAAGGTAGCACAAGGAATAATTGATGTGAGATACATTCCATCAAAAATGCAATTAACAGATATATTCACAAAGGCAATCTCCGGAGAAGATCTGGAGAGAATAACACACAAGATGGGGATGAAGAACATCTACAATTCCATCTTGAAATTGCTCTAAATAGGAACAAAAACGTTTTTCAAATTCCAAAATAGGGGTATCATATTTTTTATTCCCTGAATAAGAGTAATCTGTCAAGTTTGAAAAAAACGTCATGTTTTAAATCCTAATAATGCTAATCTTGACAGAAATTTACTTATATTTAAGAAATAAAAAACATGATAATTCTATTTTGGAATTTCAAAATTTTTTTATCCTCAGACAATTCTTTGATTTCTATTACTCCGTATATAATAACTATCTTGCTTATTAACTTAGCCTAGGATCGTTGCTTCGCTGCTGCTATGCACTCGCGCCTAACGAACAACCTTGAGGACGAAGGAAATCTCACCGCCGCAAACCCTGGTCACGAAGACCCACCCGTCCTCTCTTAATGGGGAGCTTCACTTTGTTGGTGGCTCTTTATAGCATTTTGTCCATAAAAAACTATTTTACATACTCATTTTAAAAAACTATTGTAGACATCATTTTATCATTTTATTTTTTTGTAGTGTTAGTTTAATTTGGTTTATGTTGTCATTGGGCATTCTATCTAGTTTCTTACATACTACGTATGTAGCAATGTGCCACGTAGTACTACCTCCGTCCCAAATTGATTTGCAGATTTGACTTTTCTTGGTCAAATAGTTTCAGTTTGTTCACTTAATTAGGATTCCAATTTTTAATTATATTCTAATTTGGAGTTTACAACTTTGAAGAGATTTTAATGTAGTTTATGAATATGTATATTTTAATTATTAAAAATTGAATTAATTATGCATAGGGAGGATTGACTTTTATTATTGATTGACCAAAAAATGTTGACTTTGCAAAACAAATTGGGACATAGGAAGTATGTATTAACCCGGTCTGTGATTTAGCTGCAATTTGCAGTACATATGAATTCCATACGATCAGGGACGGATCCAGGATTTCGAGTTAAGAGGGGCGAAAATTTTCGTTAGTGTAGAAGATAAAAAAGTTCACTGGTGTAGCGGGGCGAATATTTTTTGCTAGTGTAGCGTGGTGAAATTTTTCACTAGTGTAAAGCTCTGCGGCTATTTTTATTCAAAAAAATTTCATGAATACATACATGATGACATTTAAATCTATATATTACATTCTAAGTTTAGACGATGACAAAATAACTTTAATTTTATAATTGGAGTGCTCTAGAAAAAAGTATTGATACATTAAGCGTAAGAAATGACAAATCAAAGGAAAATATATAATATAAAAATAAAAAAGGATATATAACATTTTATTTAAATATAAAGAGTTTATAAGGTACACATTCACCAATACTTTTAAAACAACTTCAACATTGTTTAACTACATGAGTCTTATAGAAGTAAAGAATTGATTTTTGAATTACAATTTTTGTCTACTATGGAGGGTGTTCATAAGTCACAAGGAGTTTTTTAATATTATAATAGTATGTATGATATTATTATTTTTAGAATAATATTATATTGCTAATTCATATATAGTGCATATTATATTTGTATTAATGCTAAAATAATTAAAGTTTATTATCTATGCAATAAAGTCTTTTTAGAACGTAAGAAAGTAAATGAATTATGTAATTTAATGTCAATAAATATTTATAATTTGGATTCACTACACATGATCTAAAAACTTTGTAGCTAGAGTGTCTGGTATTTAATATCATTTGATATATATTTTTCAAAATTGTTTACTAGTTATCTAATAAAGATAATTAAACATTACAAAACTAAATTTTTTATATATAATAAGTATCCTAAATCTTAAATAATTAGTTGTTCTATTGTTTATTTAAGTTATGTAAATTATTTTAGATGTTCCTTCTTTGAAATCTCCAATTAAGTATTACATTATGTAAGATTATATATTAATTTTAAAAAGTAAAAGTTAAAAGGGATCAATGCTCAAAAACGTTAAAAGAGACGAATCTAATTAAAGTATCAAAATTTTATAAAAACATTATTACGGTACAATAGCTTACAGTTTCACGGCACATCCTGTTCCTCATAAAGTGTTGCAATAATTATTTTAATAAAATAAAATGATATTTGAATATTATACCCCGTATTTCATAACTACGTCTTACATAAAGTATTCTAGTACTATCTCCGTCCCACTATGACTGTCCCATTTACCTTATCGATCCGTCCCACTAAGATTATCTCATACCAAATCTGGTAAATTTTATGTGTCTCTAAATCATTCTTACTTTATTCTTACTTTATCAATTCAATATCAACCACATAAATCACTTTTTATTAATTTGGGTGTCACTTCCTCTTGTCCCATTGTTAGCGGGACGGAGGCATTATAAAACAAGTAGTATTATGATCGGGAAATTTCCTAAAATGTTTACCACAAAACTAAAATAGCCGATTTCGTAGCTCAGAAATGATGAGTTAATTAAATAGTGGACGCCATTATTGTTCAAAACATACGGCCTCTTTATTGTATCCCCTAAGGTCCCCCCATATCTTGCACACTATCCTGCTCTAGATTTGTAGAAGACTTTTAATATCAACTACATCGTACTATATGACTTAAATACTACGTAGAGTGTACTACTTATAATTCTAAAAAGGTAAGTATACTAATTAAGCATTGGATTGGAATATTAAAGTTGCAATTTCTAAGATTAATTAGACTTAATTAATGTTATATGCTGAAATAATAGAATTCTAGAGTGACATTATTTTTTGACAATTGTTCGTACTTGAATGGTTGAACGTAGTGGCGGACCCAGAGATTTGGGGCACACTAGTAGTGAAATTCTTGGTCGTAAGCGGGACACTTATTTTACTCTAAGTGCTAGTAGTGAAATTACTGGCCGAAAGCGGGGGCACTTGCCCCCTAGGCCCCTCTCTAGGTCCTCCACTGGTTGAGTTGCATGGATTTAACGTTTTGAAGTAGTTCAATACTGATTAAATAAAAGAGTATCATTAAAAGATTATCAAAAATACTACGTATTTTCTAAATGTAATCTCTATGTTCCAAACTATTCTCACAATAAATTTTTATTGATGCTTTGATGCACACCCGGCCCACTTCAAAGTTAATTGTGAGTTCATAATACCAACCCATTTCATGACTTTTTTGGCTTTTTGAGTTGAGTTGTGTAATAATCAAAATAAAGAAGATTGAAATTACTTTTCTGATTGAATTTATTGAAGTTATTCAAGAGCATTTTAGCTATTTTTCATTCTCCGTATATTTTTTTCCTTATAAAATACATTTTCATAACATATATTTTAAATATATTTTTTTCAGATTTCAGTAGAATTAACCAATTCAATTTCTTCAACCTTTACTTTATAAATTTCATCAGAAATAGTCAATTTAATCAATTTCAGAAATAGCCAATTTCACAAATAGTCAGTTTAGCCAATTTGAGTAGAAAAGCTCATGCTTGTGTAAAGTTCGTATGAGCATTTGTGAGACTAGGTTGGGTGTTTTTCAATTTGATTCCACGATTGATTTCAGATTGGGAGATTTTCCACGGAGTAAATAAGTTTTGAAATTTCAAAATAGGTCTGTTATATTTTTTCTCCAAAATTTTAATAACATGATAGTATTTACTGTCATATTCTAATCATTATTGCCAAATAGTTACATTACAATACATTCAACATGACATTATTCATTATCATTAATGTCAATATTTTCCAATCACGATAGTATTTTTTAATCACTATAGTATTATTTACATATATACGAATAATAGTTACTACAATCTAGTGTCATGGTAACTTAAACATAAAATCACGACAATATGAAAAATTACTAGTCACATTTTTTTATTTCTGGTACCGCCGTAAGAATTTAATGGATTTCCACATGTAATTCAACCCTTTATCCTCTTGTTAAAAAACCTTTTATCCCAGTTCCTACACCGTGGGATCATCCCACGGTGAGTACCGTGCTCCACTTCCAAAACTACGTAGTATTGCACAATTTTTTTAAAAGAAAAATTCGCGTGAACAGTACACACGTGTACAATATTTTTTTTTCGTTTTGTCTCAGTAGCATGAATGATGTAACTCACGTGTAAAGATATGTAACTCAAGTTATTGATCAATGTAACTCAAGTCCAGTCGAAATGTAACTTGTCCAATACATAGTATAAAAAATAAACTATTGATTTCAATGTAAACAATGAAAAAAAGAGTCTAAATATAAAATTTCTTCAAGTTAATGATGAATATGTTTTGTTTTTAATATCATGGACATACAAAAAATGATTTTAAAAAACATTTCTTTTGTTTCAAAAGTAGGGGTTGATTTTTTTATTTAACTCATGGTATTGCAAATGTAACTCGCATTGATGGCAAATATAACGTAGGTGTATACAAAATGTAACTTGCTGAAATAATTCCAAATGTAACTCGCGTATCAGAAGATGTAACCCGCTCATAAGAAGATGTAACTCATGTACATGAATATGTAATACACGCATAAAAGATGCAACTCAATGTATTATCAAATGTAATTGAGGGTATAAGATTAGATAGAGCATATTATAACCTTAAATATATGTATTAAAATTATTAACCTTGAATGTAATAGAATATATATATATATATATATATATATATATATATATATATATATATATATAATATGTATGCAGTTGAGAAGTGTTGGGTGTGTTTCGGAAAAATGAAGAAATATTAATTAATAAAAATAATTAATTAATTTAAATAGCTAAAGAAACCCAGAAATAAGATGGAACAGAGTTTAGCCAGAGCTCGTGCTACGCACGATGTCCTTAAAACGTATTCATCGCCTCCCACGGTGCTAGGAGCGTTGCAACGACCGTGTCCCAAGATACGGTGGCTAACGAACTAACGTTTGAGCACACAAACGAAAGTCTCGGCGAAGGCGAACTGGAACAATAGCAGAACACTTGGGAATTTTCGGAGTAGCTGGAAGTGTTTTTGAGAGCTAAAATACGTGTATGTTTGCTTGTGAACGTGTGTTTGTTGCAAACCACCTGCCAGCTATTTATAGGAGGATTTGTTGTGTGTTAAATGGGGTGTTAATGGACCTGAACGTTGGACATCAATGACCAGTCTGTTGGGCATTGAATCGTCCATAAACTGACCATTTAACGCAGCATTGAAAGAGAAGAACGTTGGGCATTTATTGCTGTAACGGATCAGAAGACCATCTGGTGCGAACAGAATACCTCCACCAGAACACGAGGTGTTCTGGTCTGAAGCCACCAGAAGACCCCAAGGCCTTCTGTCCGGAAGCTAGCAGAAAGCCTCAGGTCTTCTGATCCAACAGAAACCCTCTTAGGTTCTCTGGTCCGAAAGGCAACAGAAAGCGGAGCAGTTCTGGAAAACGTTATGGGAAGAACTAACAATTAGACCGTATGTTTGAATGATAGATTTTCGGACCACATTCGTGTCCGCAGCAGGTCGCCCACGCACAAGAGTCGCGGTTTTTCTTCTCCGTTTCGGGATTTGATCGGCACCCCCCTGCGCGTAAGAGAGAGCCTTTATCTTTAGGAATCTTAACTCCTTAAAAGAGACTTCCCTTTATAAGGGGGTGAAAATCCCTTGAGTTTTCCGGTGTGGGATAAAACACATTAGAAACCCATCATTTTCCCAGTTTTTCCATTTCAACGAGTGAACTTTGAGAATCAATTTCTCATTCACCCGTTATCCGTTTTGAGTGTACCACATATCGAATTGTAGCCAGCCTTAACAAGGAAAATCCGAAACCACTTTGACCCGATCCAAATCGGAAGTGGACCCCACTCAAATAATTGCCCCAAAATCACCATTTAATGCAATTCTTAACACATTTTTCCAACAAGAAGAACAACGATTGAATGTATTTTGTGCTTTCTTATCTCTCTATGGCCTTCTTCAAATAACAAATTAAAATTAATGAATACATGGAACGAGAAAAGAAGACATCAGAACAGTGGTGGTTCCGACGTGGCGGCCGGAGAGAGGGCATTAAGCAGCTCTAGGAAGTCCTTGTTTATGTAGCAGCTTTCGGCCATGGCAGATGGCAATCGCAGACCTGAAATCCTCACATCAGGTCTGAGATCTCACAAACCGGAGCTGGCGATTGGGAAGTGGGAACAGATCGAAAGTGGTACCGTATTGGGATCGACACACCATGCTCATGGTGAGCCGATCCCACGGTATAATCTGCGCTTTTATCCTCGTTATAATTGTCACGCCATTAAACTTTTTTTAGAACAACTCAACTTGTTGTGTTTGCTCTTTCCTAATATAACACGTCTATTTAATAAAGTTTTCACGCACGTATGATTGATTATTTGCTAAATCCGGTTAACAATTTAAATGTGTCCTTTGAGTTTTGTCAAAACAAAAAATGTATCCTTGATGAATCAACGCTTAATTTATTTCCGATCCGAGTGCTAGGCTCCCTTTTAGGCGCTTCCCTTTGTGTAGTTCTATTTCAAATATTCGAACAGTAAACTAATAGGAAAATAAAGGGTATTTGGATTTTGGAAAAGGAAAATTATTATTGACCTCCTTTGAGGTTTGATGCATTATCAATCACACCCTTATACTATCAAAAATATAATCTTACCTCCTCTCTATCCTTTAATGATGGTTAAATAACTCTTAATCTATATTTAGGGTATGTTTGGCACAACTAGCTGAAAAGATACTTTTATGAGCTTTTTTAGTGACAGATAAGATCTTAAAAGAAAAAGGTGGTAGCTGTTTAATAAAAAGTTGACTCATTGATTTAGTTCTGTTTGGTAAACAAGCCGTTGGGAGTATTTGATGCTGAAAGCTACAAACTTATTTGAGATGCTATCTCAAAAAAGATCTTTTATTTTTATAAAAGCTCTTAAAAATTGACATGTCAAACATACAACTAGAAGCTTTTAAAGACTTTTGAAATAGTACAAAAGCTAAAAGGCATGGACTTATCCGTGCCAAACATAGCCTTAGAGAAAACTATAGATGTAATTTCATAATTTTTCATTATGTCCGCTTTTAATACTGTAATTTTGTTCTATCACAAATCTGGTCGGGTAATTAATAAAATTGTCTGTACTAAAGATCTTTTTATCAGAAGTCGAACAAAATAAAAAAATGACCAAAACTGACCTCACTTTAGGTAGTTCGTTTTATGCCTTTGAATTTGTAAAGTGAGTAAATTTACTCAATTCAAAATGATCAAAATATGCTAAATTTTTCAAAAATTGAAACAAATAAACATAAATGAACCAAACCGACTCAAAAGTGAAGTTTACTACTCAATTTTACCATTAAAAATTGAATGCAAGAAAATTCCCAATTTGCACTCTAGACACTCTTTGTTATCACTGGAAATGAGATCATTATAAGTATAATAATAACTTGTAAATTAATATTTTACAAAATATAAACAAGTTTACATGTAAAATACTGGTAAAGCAATTATAGTTTAGGACGGGTTCAACACCCAAACTTGTTAGCGCTGAATAATTATGGCGGCCCGTGACCTTATCTTCGGTTCCAATCTTCTAATTGGTCTAGGTTCACTTCCGATAATTCTAATATTTTAACTACCTATTTTTTAACTTTTAAATGGGCTATAACTCATTTTAAAATGTTCTCAAGTCTTTTAATGAAAAAAATTAATGAGGTCAAAAATAGGATCTAATCCCGGTCCCAAAAGTGAGCCCTGAGGCCTCTTTATGACCGGTCTAATCTCGGTCCCGACCTAAATTCTTAATTTAAAAATCGGTCATTCCCGAGATCGGGCCTTGTCCTTCCCTAATATGAATCACACAAGTAAGTATTTTCCATACGAATTTATAATACTCCCTCCGTCCCTTAAAACTTTGTCATCTTTCCTTTTTGGGACGTCCCAAAAAACTTTGCTACTTTCCTTTTTAATCAATTATTTTATGGTTTCTGTTATTTCTCTCTCCTCTGCACAAATCTCAATCACACAGTTTTTACTTTATTATTCTTCGTGCCAGTCAACTTTGACAAAGTTTTAAGGGACGGAGGTAGTAGGTAACAATAGTCTCCTAAAAGTCCTTCACCAACATCTGTTTCAGGTATAATATAACATTCTTCGTTATTGGGCATCTTTCCCTCGTTAGAAAAGTTTCACCAAGATTTGTACAATCTCGCATATATTTTCGAACTTTTAAAAGTAATAGAGATTTATTGTTTTAAGTTCGTACCTTTCAGTTGTGTCTGCTACTAGTCCTATAATTTTACTCTCATGTAGATGTAGTTATCTACATAATAAATTTTTCAATAATAAGGACTATTTCATTGGAAAGTACACGTTTCCAAAAGTACTTTATGGTGGAAATATTCTTAATACATGTAAATTTATTAATTATTAGATAAAATCTGCAAGTGAGTAAACTTATAAAACAAAATTTATATGTTTGCTAAACGTAATTAATAGTTATTAAACTTTCATTAGAGAATAGGGAGGGGGTAAACGCATATTTTAATAGTGCAGGGGTCTAAGTGATAATATCTGAAATCTCGAGGGAGGTCAATGATAATTTCCCTTTGAAAAATGACATTTTAGTCAAAGATGACAAATTGATCTCTCTTAACGTTTTTAATAAGTTAAAACAATGTTCGGTAGATAACTGTTAAGACCAAGCGTTTTCGAGGGAACCACTGAATTAGAAACATAACGCTCTAAATAGAAAAATTTTTAATCACTATTTTAAAATCTGGAGTTTTCTATTAATTGTTACGGCCAAACAACTAATCTCCTGCCAACCTGTCAACTTATACCGCTAGTCAAACTCAATGACTGAATCTGTTATTGATAATCCGGTAATATAATTCGCTATCTACACCCAAAATTTGAAAATAAGAGTTGTGCTTTTTCCTTACCGACATTCAAAAGTTTTACTTTCACATACATTTTGACATTGTCAGACTTCAAATATGACACTATACTGTCATAATTGACCATAAAGATAATAAAAATGTAATGAGTAGAAACATAATTCTCATATTTTGAAATTATAAAGGAAAAACTGTCAATTTTGTTCTCGTACTATCACGAAGAAGTCAATCAAGTTCTCGTACTTTTAAAAAAATCAATTAAATCCCCGAACTTTGTAAAAACGTTCAATAGAGTCCTTTTGCATATCACTTGTCATATCACCAAGTCACCCGCTGACGTGGCACACATGTGACAGCCCAATCAGAAGTGACTTTGGTGACGTGGTACACATGTGAAAGCCCAGTCAGCCATTTGCTGATGATATGACACACAAAAAATTTACTTTCACATATATTTTGACATGATCAGACTTCAATTATGACACTATACCGTCATAATTGACCATAAAGATAATAACAATGTAATGAATAGAAACATAATTCTCATATTTTGAAATTATAAAACATTTCACTTCTATCAAAAAAGCTACATACTTCCTCTGTCTCTTTTTAGTTGCAACAGTCAACATTTCGCGTTTGCCAACGCACAACTTTGACCGTCATTTAATTTAATTCTGTATTAGTAAAAATAAAATAAAAATCAGATTATAAAACTTAGTAATGAGACGAATTTAACAATATTTTTTTAAAAAAATAATTCACATACATTAATAAATAAAATGTAGTCAAAGTTAAGTACATGAATAGTGTATATATTCCAATGTTGCAATTAATGTGATACGGAGGATAGTATATACTTTTGATTCTAGAAAACAAAACAAAGGAGCACTCACTCACAATATAAATACAGAAAAACCATTTAGCCTAATTATATTTTCGTATTCTATGGGACTAGAGCTGTCTCTTTCGTTTCCTTATATCCTTCCTATTAATTATAAGGACCGCCCTAGCTAGGAATGCAAACTATGAAAAGATAAGATAAAATGATCGATCAGATATCCAATTATAACCAGATTAGGAGGTAAATGAATAACTTAAGTTACAAAATAACGTAAATTAGTGGGCCACAAAGATAGAAAATAAGTATGCCATGCCAGCTAGCTTAATGTAACATGCAAGAAATGATTGGGAAGGAATTACCTAATATGAATTGAAGGATGGGTGGTTTAATTTGTTGAAACCCAGACTGAGATATAAGAACATCGAAGACCACACACATCTCACCTAACCAACAAAAACGACTCAGCAGCAGAGGCCATTAGGGCTAATTAACTCCATTCTAATTAATGTCTCTTACTTTATTATCTATATTTAATTGTAAGTAATTAAATCCCCATTATATATACTCATGCCTGGTCCGGTCATTTGACAAACCAGCTTCACGTACTACTAACAAAGTTATTCTTTTTGCATTGCTTCTTGCTGGCTAGAAGTCAAACAGAAGAAATATCAACGACGGACCAAATAGAACGTAAGGTTACATACAATGGAGTGTTGTTCTTGGTTTCGGGTCGTCCTCCTCCTCGCCTGCGTGTTTCCGGCGATCGTCGAATGTCGGGTTCGACACTATAAGTTTGATGTAAGTATATATATGCATACTCTGGAAAGTTTTTTTTCTCTCAAAAAATTATTATCCTTTAATTAAAGTCCTGCTTTGACTTCACACATATTTTAATTAATACTCCGTATTTTAATTGATCGTGTGGTAAAGTATGAAACTTTGGAGATACCTTAATTAGAAATAATGTTAAAGTTCGATTTAATTAATTTATTGAAGGAGAATATTAGTGGAGGTCAAACATTAGTACTAGACGACATGCATGCATTGTTGAGACTTCATAGAAGTTAATATTAGTTCGTGTTCTCGGGAAACCAATGATATTCTCAAATCTCAATTAAGAATAATTAAGTTATACGGAGTACTTAGTATTTTATTCTTATTTGAAGAATTTTCTACATAAAAAAACTCAAAATACTATTAGGTCTTACTTATCTTATTAATTAAAAACATTAAGTAAAACATGGATGAAGCATAAAATGATACAAAATAAACATCAACTCTATTCTTGCTTAGTGAAACACCGAGACCACATGAAATAATTAAACTCCTTTTGCTCTTAAATGAGCATTGTGAGTCCATGTGATAATATTAAAATCGGCAGAATCTGCTAATTAAATTATGAAGAACCAGATTTAGAATATATTTTTTAATAAAATAAAGAAACATTATATGAAAATAGCTAAAAAGACCCTTACAACAATTTCAGTCAGCTACACAAGTTACTTCAAATTTACTTTTTTTATTATCACGATTGAATACGCGAAATTAAAAGTTACGTATTTGATAAATAAAATTTGATTGATAAAATTAAAAATGAAATTAATAATTGGCATACTTAATTCATGTCTCTCTAATTAAGTATATAGCTCCATTATTATCTATATATAAGAAGAATTTCAATCTCGATCTGGTAAAGATAGATGAAAGTGCGCAACGATTTAATTAGCTGATTAGTATCAAAATTAAAACTAACTTTCTGATTAGTTAGTGGAGTGGTTGATCTAAACTACAAAATTAGTTGAAGCAATAACGTTTTGAATATACTTTTCCATTTAAAATGAGATCAGCCTGTACGGCATTCTATATAACCTTAGATAATGTTGCCAAATACTACCTCCCTCAATTGAAGTCTCATCTTGACTTTTAAGTCAAAGTCGTTAAATTGTGACCATTAATTATTCAAAGTTAATAATATTTTATCATACAAAATTAATTTTATATGCTTAATTGTAACATGTATCGTTCAAATATCAAATTGTTATTAAGATTATATAAGTTATACTTATAGATAATTACGGTCAAACATTTGCCTAGGAGATCACAAAGTCAATCTGAACTTTAATTTTGGGATGGAGGGCGTATTAAATTATTGTTGTTGTCAATATATTATTAGGATGTTTTTAATTAGATTGGCCTCGCTTCAATTGTTAACCATACTGAAATGGATCAAATAAAATCAGGTCAAGTCATATTAGATTCTACCCGTGGTAAAATACATATAGAACATACATCTACTTGATTACATCAGAGCAGACTTAAATGAATTAGATAAGACCAAACCAAATTGAACCAGCTCTCGAAGTTTCGGTGCAATAAAGAACATCCTTATTAATTTTATAAGGCCAATAAAATTCCATAGGTTTTAATATATTTAATTTTTTATTCATTTTTTTGCTATTTTTTATGAATATTTCTTTACAAAAATAGTAATGTTTGGAGGAGAAATAATTATGTTATTTGATAAGATGAGTAATGTTTTTAATTCTAGTTGGAGTATTTTCCCCATCAATAGTATCTAGTTCCGAATATTATATATGGTTGAGATTCTATATAAATATATGTAGAAACGATCATACGTACAGGAAATATATAAAGGAATTAAAAAAATCTTATTATACGTGCGGCTAACCTAAAATATCATAAGTACGGTACTCCCTCCATCCCAAATTGTTTTGCAAAGTCAACATTTTTTGGTCAACCAATAATAAAAGTCAATCATGTCTATCGATAATTAATTCAATTTTTAATAATTAAAATTTACATATCCAGGAACTACATTGAAATCTCTTCAAAATTGCAAACTCCAAATTAGAATATAATTAAAAATTGACATCCTAATTAAGTGAATAAAATGAAACTATTGGACTAAGAAAAGTTAAATTTGAAAATAAATTTGGGACGGAGATAGCAAAAAAAGAACAAAAAACTTATTATGCAGCTTATGTAATAGGAGTAGTCCGTATGTTTGAACTTGGATCCTCTTCGATGACTGATCGGAGAGTTCTATTTGGAGAGAGGTAAAAATATGAAAAATTACGAAAAGGTAGAGAACGATAAAGAAGAAAAAAACTTTCATAAAAAAAAGAAGAAATAGATGAGAAATGGAAGGAAAGAAATGGACTTTTGTCAAATTTATTCTCCCTCCGTCTCAAATTCAGTTGTAAAGTCAACATTTTGTTGTGATTAATTCAATTTTTAATAATTAAAATTTACACATTCAGAAATTGCATTAAAATCTCTATAGTCTCAAAGTCCAAATTAAAATAAAATTAAAAATTAATATCTACTTAAGTGATTAAAATGAAACAGCTTTGATAAAAAAGTTGATTTTGAAATCCTTCGATAGAGGTAGCTTAGTATGTGATTAGAAATGTTCTCTATATGAATTTGTCTCTAACAATTATTGTTACACACACACATTGTGAAGGTTATGTTTTTGTGTCCACAAACAAAACATACTCTGTCCCAAATTATTTTACAAAGTCAAAATTTTTGGTCAACCAATAATAAAAGTCAATCGTCCTTATCGATAATTAATTCAATTTCAAATAAGTAAAATTTATATATTCAGAAACTACAATAAAATCTTTTTAAAGTTGTAAATAACAAATTATAATATAATTAAAAATTGACAGCCTAATTAAACGAATAAAATGAATTTGTTTGATAAAAAAAAGTCAAATTTGCAAATCAATTTAAGACAGAGATTTCTTTCGCAAACGGTGTACTCATACTCAAAAATATGCCTTCAGAGGCGTGTGTCGTAAAGTATGTAAACATTTTTTTTCATTTTCCTTTCTTGATGGCTTTGCTCGTTACGTTAACCCGTGACGTTGATTTTCTACGAGAATAACTTAATTCTGTATGAAGTTTATGACAAGTTGATTAAGATTACCTTTTCCAGAGTTATTATTTTCAAATATTATATATAGAGCAGTTAGACAGTTAGTACTACACTTTACGTATATATATAACATTATTATATATTAAGCATTCAATATAATTCGATCGATCTAATAAATTAAACTCACTAAAAAAATGTTTAGGTGGTGATGAAGAAAATGACTCGTTTGTGTTCATCCAAATCCGTTGTCACCGTCAACGGAGAGTTCCCGGGACCCACCATCTACGCTAGGGAAGATGATACTGTGCTTATCAAGGTCGTCAATCATGTCAAATACAACGTCTCTATCCACTGGTAATTATCTTAAACATATCACCTAATTCCTATTTAGGTGGTGCAATGACAGCAGCATTTATTTGAGATCCTTGCTAATTACTCGTACAATTATGGATTTTATTTTTTATGGAATGACAAAAATAAATAAATAATTTCAATTAGTTTAGGATTTTAATTAAATAATTTCAATTAGTTTAGGAATTTAGGGATCTCCAATATGAGCATGGAATGTTGTACGGAAGAGTAAATTCGAGCATCCTATGTGGCATGAGAGATTTGGGAAAATGAAAATTATGAGGATCAGTGGAGGACCTGGGGTCCTGTGGTCTTCCGATCCCGAAATTTAGTATTAATACTTACTCCCGACTCGATCCGACCCATCTTCGTCCATACAGTAGTGCCCCCGCTTGAGAAAAGTTCTAGATCCGCCACTGAATTGATCAAGATAGAGATAAACAATATACTTATGCAGTACGTATGACAAGGTCCATATCTGGACCATTTGAGGAGAAGAAAACTTAAATACAGAGTAGAAATAATAGAAACTGCCGATAAAAACGTTTTGGAATTTCAATTTTTTTATATTCTTATTTAGGGAATTTTCCATAGATAATATTGGGTTAAAAGTGATATGAAAAATGATTTTAAAAGTAAACATATGTGTGACATGTATATACAAATGGTGAGATAAAATTGAATTTCATTTGTAAGGGTGTATAAGAGGTCACGTACTCCTATTTGAGATGTTCTTACGTACGTAGTGTATTTATAGTCATTCGGTTCAGAGACAAATTTGAGATTTATTTGACCTCTTTTTATACAAGAAATATTTTATGTATGTTACTGTAAAAATATAAATTGTTCAACATAGGAATATAAACTATAGAAATTGCCCTAAATAGGAGTAAAAAGGCTTTGAAATTCCAAAATAGGAGTACAATGCTTTTTATTCCTTAAATAGGAGTAATATGCTAAGTTTGGAAAAAATATCATGTTTAAAAGCCTAGTAATGCCAAACTTGGCAGAAATTTACTCTTATTTAGGGAATAAAAAACATGATAGTCCTATTTTGGAATTTCAAAACTTTTTTACTCATACTTAGGGAATTTACTCAACAATAAACTATATACAAAATTCAAAAATAGAACTAGGTATGTTTTATTCCCCAAAAAGACTTATTTCTTCATATTAAAAGAATAAGCTGATTAAAACTTTGCAAAATACAAGTGAATGGATCCTATTTTGTTCATATTTATGAACTTAATTATTATTTTAGCAAGTTAGAGAGGCAGGGATTGATTAATAGATGGCATGTCCTGGATATATTTTAGTAAGCAATTAATTACGTGCATGGTGCATGCAGGCATGGTATTAGACAGCTCCGAACGGGTTGGGCGGACGGGCCGGCGTACATAACACAGTGTCCCATAAGACCAGGGCAGAGTTATGTGTACAACTTCACCATTACAGGTCAAAGGGGCACACTCTTTTGGCATGCCCATGTTCTCTGGTTAAGGTCAACTGTCCATGGCGCTTTGGTCATATTGCCTAAGCTTGGTGTCCCCTACCCTTTCCCCAAGCCTGACCACGAAGCCGTTCTATTACTCGGTACCTACTCAAACCATGCAAAATTTATGTCAATCTCTTTTTTATTTATTTATAGTAATTGTAGTATACAATATGTATTTATTGTCCCAATTAAGTTGATGAGTGGTGTAATTGCGCAGCTGAGTGGTGGAAATCTGATACTGAGGCGGTTATCACAGAAGCACTCAAATCAGGATTAGCTCCCAATGTTTCAGACGCTCATACTATAAATGGTTTTCCAGGGCCGGTTTCCAATTGTCCCAAACAAGGTATAGACCATGAACTACGTAGTATTATATTGTCATTAAATTATAGAGCTATGTTGTTGAAGACAAACATGAGAAGTGTGGGTAAACGTGAAGTGAAAATTTTGGTCTTTTCATAGAAAAACAACTGTTTGGATAATTTTCAAAATTCTTTTTGTAATTTCTAAAATCGAATCGTACTCTTTCTCAAGAGTTTATGTGATTCATAGCTGTAGAGTAACTTGTTCAAAATTTCCAAACTTCTACATATTGAAGTGTCATGATCGGTCTCATTGGACCTTAAAGTTTTTGTCCTCTTGAAATTTGTCACACATTGCTAACTGTATATACATGCCCTCTTAACAAAGTTTTCATTTGCTTCAAAAAAAAAATAAAAGTAATATCTCAAATAGAAATTGCACTAAATAGGAGTAAAAACGCTTTGAAATTCCAGAATAGGAGTATCATGTTTTTGATTCCTTGAATAAGAGCAATATGACAAGTTTGGAAAAAAATGTCATCTTTAAAAGCCTAGTAATGTCAAACTTGGCAGAAATTTACTCCTATTTAGGGAATAAAAAACGTGATACTCCTATTTTGGAATTTCAAAACTTTTTTATTCCTATTTAGGGAATTTAGTGTATCTTAAACTATAAGAAATACTACGTACTATCGTACAAAACAGGGTGTTGATCCATCATTATTGATTATAAAAAATGTTACGCCGTACTTGTATAATTAAAGAACATAAGGATAAGAAAGATAAGATAAGTTTGTTCCAAAATTGACTGTTTTGAAAAAACGACTCATTCACTCCTTAAAGTTAAGATTTATTTTAATTATTCAAAATTAAAATTAAGAGTGATATGATTTGTGAACTTGTCCAAAATGTTGATAGATGGTCAACTTTAATCAATTCTGTCAACCTAAGCATTGCTTTATGGTTGTTTATTTCAGGTGGATATAAGTTAAGTGTGGAAGCTGGGAAAAGCTACATGCTAAGGGTAGTCAACGCTGCACTCAATGAAGAACTCTTCTTTAAGGTTGCCGGCCATACGTTGACCGTCGTCGAGGTCGACGCCTCGTACGTAAAACCTTTCAAGACAGACACGATCGTGATAGCCCCGGGGCAAACCACCAACGTCATCGTCACCGCCGACAAACGATCCGGCCAGTACATGCTGGCCGCCTCCCCCTACATGGACGCTCCGATCACCGTCGACAACCAGACCGCCGTCGCCACACTCCACTACACCGGCACCCTCACCGGAAGCCGCACAACCCTCACTTCCACGCCACCCAAAAACGCCACCGCTTTGGCAGACAAATTTCTCGACTCCCTGAGAAGTCTCAACTCCGAGGAGTTTCCGGCCACGGTTCCTCAGAAAATCGACCACTCCCTCCTCTTCACCGTCGGGCTCGGTATCAACCCGTGCCCGTCTTGCAAACCCGCAAACGGGACCCGGGTCGTTGCCGGAATCAACAACGTCACGTTTGTCATGCCCACCACTGCTCTTTTGCAAGCTCACGTCTTTGGCATCAAGGGAGTGTTCACAACGGATTTTCCGGCGAATCCGCCGTTTGCTTTCAACTACACCGGCACCGGACCGGCGAACCTCCAGACTTCAAAGGGGACGAAGGTTTATAGGCTGGCCTACAATGAGACAGTTCAATTGGTTTTACAGGACACCGGAATTGTTTTGCCGGAAAACCATCCGGTCCATTTGCATGGGTTTAACTTCTTTGTCGTCGGAAAAGGGTTAGGGAATTTTAACCCTAAAAATGATCCTAAGAATTTCAATCTCGTTGACCCAGTCGAGAGAAACACGATCGGAGTTCCGGCCGGCGGTTGGGTTGCTATCAGATTCCGTGCCGACAATCCAGGTGCTTACTAGTAGCTCCATGAAATACGTGATGTTTTTTTCAAAAGAAAACTTGTACAGAGTAAAATATGGAGGGGTTTTCAAAAATATTATTGAAATAGTGCTTATATACGAAAAAAAAACTGATTAAAATGTACTACAAATTACCCATACAATATAATCTCATAGTCACTTAAATATAAAAAAATTGAACATAAATTAGTACGATTAAATTACTATTATATCTGGTACACTTATGAGGTCATATATTTGTAAACAATATTATCTGAGTGACATATACGTACTCCGTATGTAATTATTT
This sequence comes from Cuscuta europaea, assembly GCA_945859875.1. Lineage (NCBI taxonomy): Eukaryota > Viridiplantae > Streptophyta > Magnoliopsida > Solanales > Convolvulaceae > Cuscuta > Cuscuta europaea. The sequence continues at coordinate 2,384,736 of CAMAPE010000045.1, read as the reverse complement.
CTAAAATATAACATTTTTTTTTAAATATTGAGTTTTTTCAAAAAATATTACGGTAATCAAATTTATCCCTAAAGTTCATATTTTCCTAAATTTAAAAACATAAATAAAAAATTAAAAAATCAAAAATAAATTAATGAGTATATACGAATATTATATTGATTTTGGAAAATGAAAATGAGTTTGTGTTCAATGCTTACTTATTATTCCATATTTTTATATTAAAACTTAATATTGTCAACATAAATGGAGGCATATATTGAGCGCAAAATAATTTTTATATTTTTAGTTTATAATTCATACATTTGTTTAATTTATACATAGTCTTCACAACAATTCAACAACCATAGTTATGTGCTACAATTTTAAAATATTTCTTTTATTTTAACAACACCAAATTATAGTGTTTTTATACGATCGTATATATCATCGTACCACATATATATTGCGTACCTTATTTTGCAGGAGTATGGTTCATGCACTGTCATCTTGAGGTACACACAACCTGGGGATTAAAGATGGCATTCCTAGTGGATAATGGGAAGGGTCCAAACGAGAGTGTTTTGCCCCCACCAAAGGATCTTCCCCAGTGTTAATTAGAAGAGCTGGCCGGGGATAATGACCATGAACAGGATGCACAAGAAAAGAGTTGATCGATGACAAATAATATACTTTTAATAAAAGAGTGACCAATTATGGGATGAAAAATAATATACTTTTTGTTGAGTGAAGAAAATGTTTGCTCAAGCAAGTTACTAATAGTTACATTCATTTTTTGTTTATTTGTTTGTTTGTAATAGAGTTGTGATCAATCATCATGTATCTTTGGATCAAATTCTTTTCTCAATATCAGACAGTTTCAGTACTTGTTACTTTTAAAGTGTCGTTAGAATTAGAGTTAATCCAATCTCAGTGCAAGTGCTAAATAACTCTATATACCACTACAAGAAAAACATGCTTAGCCTACAAAATTTCCACATACAACAAAAAATGAAAGAATTCCCACTTTAGGAGTAAAACATATAAATAATGAAAATTAAGGAGTCATATCTAGCAAATTATATCCTACACCCAGGTGTAGATATACACCCGGTATTTTTGTAATTCTGAGCAACTTTGAGGCTTCTTCTCTTCTTTCATATCAGTTGCACGCCGAACAATTCCATATCTCATTCCAAGCATGCTTGTTAAACGTAATGTCATCCAGTTTCCAACTTGTTCCAATGAAGCAGCTATCCATCTCTAGAGTCCAGACTGTTCTCATCCTTTGACTTTCATCGCGAGTTCGATTCCGTATTCCAAAATCATTTTGGTCGTTTTTCACATGCACATAAGTCTCAGAGTTGTAACAATTTTTCGATTGGAGAATCAAAATACTACAGTATATGGTTTTATGTTTAGAAATTATTTCAAATAGGACTAAAACTAGGACTTGTTTGCAGGAGTGTGGTTCATGCACTGTCATCTTGAGGTACACACAACCTGGGGACTAAAGATGGCATTCCTAGTGGATAATGGAAAGGGTCCAAACGAGAGTGTTTTGCCCCCACCAAAGGATCTTCCCCAGTGTTAATTAGAAGAGCTGGCCGGGGATAATGACCATGAACAGGATGCACAAGAAAAGAGTTGATCGATGACAAATAATATACTTTTAATAAAATTAAAGAGTGACCAATTATGGGATGAAAAATAATATACTTTTTGTTGAGTGAAGAAAATGTTTGCTCAAGCAAGTTACTAATAGTCACATTCATTTTTTGTTCATTTGTTTGTTTGTAATAGAGTTGTGATCAATCATCATGTATCTTTGGATCAAATTCTTTTCTCAATATCAGACAGTTTCAGTACTTGTTACTTTTAAAGTGTCGTTTGAATTAGAGTTAATCCAATCTCAGTGCAAGTGCTAAATAACTCTATATACCACTACAAGAAAAACATGCTTAGCCTACAAAATTTCCACATACAACAAAAAATGCCACTTTAGGAGTAAAACATATAAATAATGAAAAATAAGGAGTCATATCCATGAAATTATATCCTACACCCAGGTGTAGATATACACCCGATATTTTTGTAATTCTGAGCAAATGTGAGGCTTCTTCTCTTCTTTCATATCAGTTGCACGCCGAACAATTCCATATCTCATTCCAAGCATGCTTGTTAAACGTAATGTCATCCAGTTTCCAACTTGTTCCAATGAAGCAACTATCCATCTCTAGAGTCCAGACTGTTCTCATCCTTTGACTTTCATCGCGAGTTCGATCCTGTATTCCAAAATCATTTTGGTCATTTTTCACATGCACATAAGTCTCAGAGTTGTAACAATTTTTCGATTGGAGAATCAAAATACTACAATATATGGCCACTACAAAAAAACACGCCGTTTGTCACGGATTTTTGTCACGGATTCCGGCCGTGACAAATTTGTCACGGGCTTTGTCACGGAATTTTGGGATTTGTCACGAAAATTATTTGTCACGGATTTATCCGTGACATATTCCGTGACAAAATTTTGTCACGGATTTGGTCCGTGACAAATTTATTCCGGCGACCGGTTTTTTACTCCGGTGAATACTTTTTTGCTTCCGGGCATTTGTCACGGACAGATCCGTGACAAATCCGTGACAAATTTCAAAAAAAATCAATTATTGATTTTCCAGCGGTAACCTTTAATAATACGGTATGGGAAAAGATTTGTCACGGATAAATCCGTGACAAATCCGTGACAAATTTCAAAAAAACTCAATTATTGATTTTCCAGCGGTAACCTTTAATAATGCGGTACAGAAAAAGATTTGTCACGGATAAATCCGTGACAAATCCGTGACAAATTTTTTTATATAACCCAACTTCATCGTCCATTACAATTGCAAGAACAACAATCAGTTTAAAAATTCGTAGATTCGAGTGATGTAGTATCGGTTTAAAGATTGAATGATGTAATCCGTCAGTTCATCATTTTCCAAGTTTATGCTGATAAGGTATGTCATTTTAATTAATTTCCTTTAATTGTGTGATAAATTAATTATTAGCTTAATTAATTAATTATTATTAGTGAGGTTAGGATTCTTTTTTCTTTATATAATAATAATTAATTATTAGCTTAATAATTAATCAGTGAGGTTTGTTAAATAATTAATTATTAGTTAAATTTAAATATAAATATTAATTAGTTAAATTATTGTTATTATTAGTGCATAATAATTTAGGATGTGTAGTGATGATTTAAGTATTAGCTAGCTTATTATAGATTAATTAATTAGTGACTTGTAGTGATTTAATTAATTAGTTAGCTAGCTTAATTATTAGGTTATTAGTTATCACCAATTATTATTTATCACCAATAATTAATATAGCTAGCTAGGATTGAAACTTTATTATTATTTAGTTTAGTGTGAATTATTATTGTGAATTATTAATGAGATAATATTTAACAATAATATTAGTTAAATGTAAATTAATTGACTAATTAATTAAGTTAAAACATTGAGGAAATGGGTTTAGAATTTGATGAGTTGATAATATTAGTTAGATTTAAATATTAGTTAATTGATCAATGATGATAATGCATGATTAGGTTTAATTTGTTTATTAATTAGTTAATTATTGTTAATGCATAATTTAGGATTTGTAGTGATTTAAGTTAGGATTCAAACTTTATTAGTTAAGTGTGAATTATATATTATTGTGAATTAATTATATTTAACAATATTAGTTAAATGGAAATTAACTAATTAATAAGTTAAATTAGTTAATTATTGTTAATGGGATGCATAATATATATAGCTAGGGTTGAAACTTTATTTTTATTTAGTTTAGTGTGAATTATTATTGTGAATTATTTTTGTGAATTCACAATAATAATTCACAATATTAGTTAAATGGAAATTAACTAATTAATTAAGTTAAAACATTGAGGAAATGGGTTTAGAATTTGATGAGTTGATAATATTAGTTAGATTTAATGAGAAAAATGAGCCATTTATACTCGCTCAACAAGCAGCCCAGGTTTATTATGCAGAGTATCCTTCAACGAGGCGCACACGGAATCCTTGGGTGTGTGCCATTAATATCCGTCCGAGCAAAATTGTAACACAGGCTCAACAAAGGGATATTGACTTTGATGCTTTTCAGCAAGATTTTTTCCACCCTCCGCCTATTACTGATACGGTCAACCATAACATTCAGTTAAGTGACCCAAATGGCGGAGATGTTGAAGTTATGCCTGAAACACACCTTCCGCCCCCTATACCTCAAAATGAGCGCGAAATTGAAGAATTATATATACAACAACTGCACGATGACCAGGAGGAAGAAGAAGAATGGATATCTGGTGATGAAGATACAGAAGAAGAAGTTGCCTATCAAGAAAATACTGATTCTTAGCGATTAAATGTATACTTAACAACCAATGTAATTACTTTTAATTGAACTATTTTAATTTGAATTTTTAACTTTCTTTCATCATTATTATATTATTCCAAGATATAATAGTTAGGTATGTAATTCGCAACTATCATTTCTAAACAAAATAATTATTCCATATTATATTGTAAAATAGCGATTAATTAATTAATAAAATTAAGTTTTTAAAATTATTCAATTGAAAATTAGTGGTTCATTATTATCGATTCGTAAATTTAAAATTAATTAGGTAATTTCGAAAATCGAAAATTAAATAATTCGAAATTTAACATTATTTAAAATTCGGAAATTAGTTTTTTAACATTATTTGTTATTAGTTTTTTAACATTACAAAATTTTAATAATTCGAAATTTAATAAACAAGAACATGAATTTATTTATTAAATTTAAAAACTAAGTAGAAAACACACAATTTTTTATCATTTATTACATTCAACAACTCACAATACAGATAAACAAATAAACACAATATTATTCATTAGCGTCAAAACTTTCATCTAGAGGCCTATCAAGTAGCTCGTTAATTCTTTCTGCAGCTTCCGCGTTTATAGGTATCATATACTCCGAACATTGTTCTGCGCGTAAAAGTGCCCTACGCAAGTTTTTCCCTCGTGAAACGTTGTATGAGTCCGATTCATAGTCTATAATATCGCCAAAGCTTTCAAGCGGTCTACTCATCAGCTCACGGATGCTTTGAACTGCTTCTGCATTTCGAGGCTTCATCAACTGTGTAACTTGTTTTAATCTTTGTACACTTCTACTGATCAACTTCCAAACATCTGGTTCTGGATTAGCCATTTTTTCGCACCGAAAAAATGGGACTCTAAGCACATATTTATACTTAAATTTGTCACGGATAGGTCCGTGACAATTAAAGTAGCTGACGCCTCGTCTGCCGTTCCCTGCCGCCTCGACTGCTGTTCCGCAGTTTACAAGTTCCGATAACTTTGTCACGGATTAATCCGTGACAAATTTCAAATTTAAAAATCCGTAATTAATTTCTCACGGCCTTTGTCACGGACGGGTCCGTGACAACCTCTAATATATAAACGACACTTAGTTTTTTTTTCTCTTACGCTTCCCAATTCCTTCAGCAACCCTAAACGCCTCCCACTACTCCCTTACGCCTTCCGACACCCGCCCACCGCCACCCTCTGAAACGCCTCCCACTCCGCCGCCCTGCTGCCTCTCTTACACCCGCCGACCGCCACCCTCCCAAACGCCTCCCACTCCGCCGCCCTTCTGCCTCTCTTACACCCGCTGACCGCCGCCGCACACCTCTCACCGGCCACCGCGGATTATCTCCACCCCTGCCGCCGTTCTTCGAAGCCGGCCTTCTCTTCTTTCCCTTTCATTTCTTGCCTTCTTCTCCGAGGTTATGTTTCTAACTCTTTAATTTCCGAATATTTTAGAATAAATGTTTTAAAATGCCAAAAAGTAAATGCATGTTTTTCTTAATATTCTTTAATTGTTTAATTTAATGTGTATATGTTAATAAGTTATCATGCATTGAATATGTGTATATGTTTAATGTTTACATGTTTCCGAATATTAATATGCATGCTCGAAATTTTATGGCATGTTTTTAATTATTTAATGCATGTTTTTCTTAATATCCATGCATGTTTCTATGTTTTTCATAATATTCATATGCATGCTCGTAAATTTATTTATTTAATGCATGTTTTTCTTAATATGGTTTTAATGTTTATATGTTTCCGAATATTCATATGCATGCTCGTAATTTTATTGCATTTTTTTAATTATAGTCGGATTACACGGATATAATGCATGTTTTCCGAATATTCATATTTGAATAGTCGTAATTTCCATATAAGGCATGTTTTTCTTAATATTCATGCATGTTTAAATGTTCTTCTTCATATTCATATGTGAGGTTAGATTTAACGTTTCATAATGTGTATCATTTGTGTATAGGCTTTAAATATGCCTTAGATATTGTTAATTTAAGAATGCCTGCTTTAGAATAGTTAATTATTAAATTTTCAGTCAAGGTTATTTTGAGTTTTTGTTAATTTCGGATATTTATTAAGACTAATAATTTCAACTCCATTAATTTTCGCCCCCTCATGTTACACTTTCAAAAAAGTTAACATGTCTAACCCAACAAAATAATGAAACTGTTAATTATTTTTTTTATAATATTTCGGATGATATATTATTTTTTTAATATTATAAAACACTTTAAAAAATTTTGGATCATTTAACTGATTTTTAAATAATTTCGGATATTATAATATTTTATTTTAAATAAAACGTTGTTTCATAAATAACATAAAACAGAAATGAAGTAAAAATTTTGAATTTTTTTTGAATTTTTGAATTTTTATCCGTGACAAATTCATAAAACGTTATTTTAAATAAAACGTTGTTTCATAATTTCGGATATTATTTTAAATATTTTATTTTAAATAAAACGTTGTTTCATAAATAACATATCCGTGACAAATTCAAAATTCAAAAAATCGTAGAAAACAATAAAAAATGAATAAAATATTTATAAAATAAATATTTAATTTTCTTTTTTTTAGAAAAATTAAAATTAATAAAAAATAGTAAAACTTCATAAAAAATTAAAAAAATTATGGATACCTTTCCCACCGCATGTACTGCCTCCCTGCACCACCACCTCCGATTGGTGTAAAAATGCCATATTTTCTGAAAATTCGAAAAAATGGCATATTACTCTTTGAGAATCCCAAAATTTCCACTGAATCTGCCATAAATATGGCATTACTAATACATGTGACATTTTTTTAAATTTTTGAAATTTTTTATATTAGATGCCTTTCCGACTACTTCTACTGCCTCCCTACACCACTAGGAAACAAACAATCGAAATATTATTTGTGCACATAATATTTAAAACAGAATTTTGATTTGAGGTCTTACTTAGACCCCTAACATTCCATGCAAGCACACTCACAAATCAAATGAGGTCAAGGTCACGAGATTTTCAGCCCCCGAATGTATATTCCACATCCTTATGCTTCTTCGTTTTCTTCTTGAGCTCGCCATTTAGCTCTTGTTCCTTTGCACGCAAGAACTCCTTGTCGTGACTAGCATTAACATTAAAGAAGCAAGCAACGTTAGGAATAAAAACATACTATCCTCTGTTCCATAAAAGTTGCAACAATTTTACTTTCATGTTTGCCAACGCGCAACTTTGACTGTAATTATATTTATTTACGTATTATTAAACATTAAAAAAAGTTAATATATTGGAAATTTACACTAACACAAATTTATTAATATTTTATACATAATATTTTTATTATATATATTATTAGAAAATCGTAGTCAAAGTAAGGTGTGTGAATAGTCCAGAAATTCCAATGTTACAACTTTTATGGAAGGATGAAGTATTTATTAAACACATACCATATCCTTGAACGTTTGACACCGGAAAGAGAGATCAAGCAAGGGTCCGCGAAGCTAATGGCTGGAGAATCCGGATGAGGTTCCTTGTGGAAATCCATCTGTAGTATAGCAATGGGAATATAGCTTTTAATTTGGTGCCTCTTCTTGACATACGCTACTTGCACTCCATCTTCATCAGGTACAAATTTCGTAACAATGACGTCTGTGTTGGTATTGGCCCACCTATTACTATAAGCCCATTTTCCCTTTAGCCTTTACCCGGCCCGTTGGTTTTATTCCTCACGATCGGCTTCCTCTTCTTCCCATATGTTCTGGGCGATTCTTTCCTTTGCTAAGACCTGCGAAATTCAAACCTTACTCCATGGAAGGTAAGTTACCATCTCTGTTATTTTGGTTCGCCTATATATACTACCTTCCCTGCCAATGGAAATGACGAGAGTCGAAACCCTATTTCCTCATCTTGCTGCCTCCTCTGTGGAACCCTTTGATTTGGTCGGAATTAGGTAGAAGGCATATGCCCACAAACACCCCTTGTTGATCCTAGTGTGTGGAATTCATCCTTTGTGGATGAAATTGGTTGAGACCTGAGCTGGATTCTAGACATAACAGTTGTATCAGAGCCATTGAAGGCCTGCCGCTGCCACGCCGTCGCCTGCCGTCGCCTCTCCGCCGTCTGGAGTCGCCTGCCACCGGTCCAGAAGAGTTCCAGCGCCGTCCAGAGCTTCTGCCGCCTCAGGAAAGCTGCTGCCAGCCTCGGTCCTGCTGCTGCTGCCTTCCAGGGAGTGCTGCCGCCGTCCAGTCCGCTGCCGCCGTGCTCTACAGCAGCCCACGCTGCCTACGGTAAGTCGGGTAACCCAACCTCGGGCCCCGCTCAGGTAAATTGGCGAAAACCACCCTTGGTGTACTGGAGTGCCACCGGATTTATTTTCCCCCCGCTCCCCACTGCCGACCTGTGTGGTCTTGGATTCCGGTTGTGCCTGGCCCCAATTACGTTTACTAATCCTTTGTGTGATTTTTATTTGTAGTTCATTCATTTTAATTGCAATTGGAATTGTGATTATTAGTTTGTTGATTCGTGGATAAACTCTCCGGTTAAGAATATTTGTTTGGATACTTGTTGTCCGAAATTGGGAATATTTATGTCCGGATTAGTTTTAAATCCTGTTTCTTTGTTTGTTGATTTAATTCTAGCCTATTTGCGCTTGTACGAAAGAACAAGGAGATTGTACCCGAGCTTTGTGTTCATTGGTCTTCTCGGCTTGTTCGTGCTAGTTGCTTCGTACAATTGATAGTCCTATAGGTTATAATTAATCATTTATCTGTCTGTTGATTAAATAAAAAAAATTATCTGTGCTTGTACGAAAGAACAAGGAGATTGTACCTGAGCCTTGTGTTCATTGGTCTTCTCGGCTTGTTCATGTTAGTGGCTTCGTACGGTACGAAAGAACAAGGAGATTGTACCCGAGCTTTGTGTTCATTGGTCTTCTCGGCTTGTTCGTGCTAGTTGCTTCGTACCGGTTGATAGCCTGATAAATTTTTTTATTTACTCTCTTGCGTGTTGTGCTTACTTTCCGGTTAATATGGTTGTCAATCAATATGGCATGCTTCCATTTAACGGAAAGACAGATTTTGATATTTGGAAACAGAAAATCAAATGCGTGTTGATCCAACAGAAAGTCTATAGAGCTGTGACCGGTCTCTATTTAGACTCTGAGGATGCTACCAAACGCGTTGAAATGAATGAAACTGCTTGTTCCTCTATTTACCTAAACCTTTCTGATTCAGTGCTCAGGAAGGTGGGTATCATAGATTCCGCAAAAGAGTTGTGGGACAAGTTAGATAAGTTGTATACCGATACTTCTTTGCCTGGAAAATTGTTTTTGCTTGAGAAGTTCTTTAGGTTTAGGCTTGACCTGACTAAGGACATAGATGAGAACCTAGCTGTGTTTAACAAGCTTATTCAGAACATTAAGCAAGTCGGTGATAAACACATAGATGACTACACACCCATAGTGTTACTTAATGCCATCCCTGACTCGTACAATGACGTCAAGTCTGCCATAAAGTATGGTAGAGACGATATCACGCTAGATATAGTCGCTAATGAGTTAAGGAGTAAGGAGTTAGACCTTAGACACTCGAGGGGTAGTAACAGTCAATCTAGGGACTCTGGTGAAGCGTTGCTTGTGAGGGGTAGGTCTAAGAGTAGATCTAGAAACCATAAGAAGGGTAGCAATAATAAGAACCAGACCAATAACAATGACCCGGGGAAGAAGAGAGGTAAGTCTAAGAAGAGAGTGTGCTATAATTGTGGTAATTCTAGTCACTTCATTAAGGATTGTCCCCATCCTAAGAAGTCTGAACATGCTAATGTGGTAGATGATAATAACTTGCATGAAGAAGTTTTTATGGTCTGTGATTTTGCAAATTCTGTGTTGAGTAGCATGACTGAAAATGAGTTGTTAATTGACTCTGGTTGTACTTATCATATGACACCTTTTAGATCTCTGTTTACTTCTTATGATTCTTGCAATGATGGTTTTGTGTCTCTTGCTGATAATAAGAAATGCAAAATACATGGGGTGGGTGATGTATGTTTGAAGTTTGATAATGGGACTGTGTTTACTATGAAAAATGTGAGACATGTTCCTGATTTGCGTCATAACTTGTTTTCTGTAGCTGCTTTTGAGGGTAGTGGGCTTGAGGGTAAATGGGGAAATGGGTGCATGAAAGTTTTGAAAAATTCCCTTGTTTTGTTTAAGGCAAAAAAGGGTTTGTTAGTTCTGATAAAACTGCTTTGTGGCATAATAGATTAGGACACATGAGTAATAAGGGTTTAGAGATTTTGCATAAATCTGGTTGTTTTGGTAAGGATTCTGTGTCCTCCATCCCTTTCTGTGAATATTGTGTGTTAGGCAAGCAGCATAAGGTTACATTCCCATCTTCCCCTTATTCTAATCTCACTAAGTGTACCTCTGTGTTAGAGTATGTTCATGCAGATGTGTGGGGTCCTGCTAGTGTCTCTACCCACGGGGGTAAGAGATATTTTCTGTCCATTATCTAGGAAGGTGTGGGTCCGTCTTCTTGAGCATAAGTCCAATGTCTTTGTGAAATTTAGGGAGTGGAAAACCCTTGTAGAAAATCAAACTGGTAAGATGGTCAAAACCCTTAGAACCGATAATGGATTAGAGTTTTGCAATAAGGATATGGACCAACTCTGTGTTGATTGTGGGATTAGTAGGCACAAAACTGTGCCCTATACTCCCCAACAAAATGGGATAGCCGAGAGAATGAATAGGACTGTTCTAGATAAGGTTAGGAGTATGCTTGTTACCTCCGGTTTGTCGAAAAAGTTTTGGGGTGAAGCAGTCAATACTGCTGTCTACTTGATTAACCGGTCTCCCTCTGTTCCCTTAGGTGGGAAGTGCCCTGAATCTGTTTTCTCAAACAAGCCCCTTGATTTGTCTAATCTTAGAGTGTTTGGGTGTGCTGCGTATGTGCACCAACAAGGTGACAAATTGGATCCTAGGTCTAAGAAAGGAGTCTTCTTAGGTTATCCTGAGGGTGTGAAGGGGTACAGGGTTTGGGATAGGAACCGGGTAGGTTTCAAGGTTGTGGTAAGTAGAAACGTTGTTTTCAATGAATCCGAGTTCCCTTGTCTAGTTAAGTCAGTTCCTGATTCTGAGTCGAGCCCTAGTAGTACACCTGTTGAGGTGGAGTCCATACCATATGCTGCTAGTCCTTTGTTTGCTAATCATGATTCTTCTAATTTGCTTGATTCTTCTGAATTGCATGATTTTTCTGAATTGCATGATTCTTCTGAGCATGATAATACCACCACTTCGAGTGAGGTGGAGCATTATCATGTGCATTCAAATGACAATGAATCGCATGATGAGAGTGCCGATTCTAGTGATAATGATTTGCATGATTACCAACTTGTTAGAGATAGAAGTAGGAGAGAAATTAGGAGAACTGCTGATAGCATGCCTGATTTTGCTTTCCATGCGTGTGATACTTCTATGTTTGCTTTCTCTATGTTTGAGACCCTTGAGCTTAATGAACCTAAAACCTATAGGGAGGCCCTTAAGTCTAATGAGTCCGCTAAATGGCTTTGCGCCATGGAGAGTGAGATGGAGTCACTTAGAGCGAATAAGACTTGGACGTTAGTTCCTAGACCGCCCAATAGTTCTGTAGTTGAGTGTACGTGGCTATTTAAGGTTAAGGAAGAGCCTAACGACATTAGATATAAGGCTAGATTAGTAGCTAAGGGATTTACTCAAAAGGAAGGTGTTGATTATGCTGAAATCTTTGCTAATGTTGTTAAATTCACTACGATTAGAATGATGCTTGCTCTTGTTGCTCATAATGATTGGGAAATGAAGCAAATGGACGTCACCACTGCTTTCTTGCATGGTGATTTAGACAAGAAAATCTATATGACCCAGCCTGAGGGCTTTGTGGATCCCATGAAGAGTAATCATGTTTGTTTGCTTAGGAAGGCCTTGTACGGCCTGAAGCAGTCCCCGAGGCAGTGGAATATCAAATTCGACCAGTGCATGTCATCTTTGAAATTTCACAAGTCCGAGTGTGACCATTGCCTATACTTTAAAAATACTTCTTCTGTGCATGTATTTTTATTGCTTTATGTGGATGACATGTTGATTGTTAGTCCTTCGGGTGACGCCATTAAAGGTGTGCAAAAGCGTCTCAGTGAGAACTTTGCAATGAAAGACCTAGGTGATGCCAAGAGGATCCTAGGCATTAACATTGTTAGGGATAGGAGTAAGCGTGTGTTAGTACTCAATCAGATTTCATACATTGAAAATATTTTGAGTAAATATAACATGCATTCTGCTACTACCGTCTCTATTCCTATGGCGTCCCACTTTGTGTTAAGTAAGGATCAGTCCCCCAAGACTGCTCCTGAAATTGCTAAAATGAAATCTGTGCCTTATTCCAATGCTATTGGGTCTGTGATGTACCTCATGGTGAGTACTAGACCCGACATTGCCTATGCTGTTAGTTGTTTGAGTAGGTATATGTCTAATCCTGGTTTGCCTCATTGGAATGCTCTTAAGTGGTTGCTTAGGTACTTGAAATCTACTGTTAATCATGGGTTGGTTTTCACTAGGTGTTTTGAGGGTGTTAAGTTGAGTGGGTATGTGGATTCGAATTTTGCTAACGATAGAGACAATAGGAAATCCACCACCTCTTATGTGTTTACTCTTTGCAGGTCGTGCATTAGTTGGAAGTCTCAACTTCAACCCATTGTTGCCCTATCCACTACTGAGTCCGAGTATGTGGCCGCTACCGAAGCGTTTAAGGAAGCCATTTGGCTTAAGTGTCTCCTAACGGAGATTGGTAGTTTTAATCAAGACATTTGTGTGTTTTCTGATAGTCAATCTGCTATTCAACTGTGTAAAAATCCCGTTTTTCATGATAGAACTAAGCATATTGATGTTAGATTTCATTTTATACGTGATATTGTTAGTGTAGGTGATATCAAGTTGATTAAAATTCCATCAGAATTTAATCCCGCTGACATGGGGACTAAATGTCTCTCTGTCGAAAAGTTGTTGTCGTGCAAGCGCACGTTAAACATTGATTGCGGATAAGTTGCCTGGTGATCTTACCCCTTTTGCCTGAATGTGTCTTTGTGATCATTCAGGCAATCCAGCGATGATGAGTCTCATATTGTTTTAGAGCGTTATGCTCTACACCACTAGGGTCCAATAAGGTGGAGAATGTGTTGGTATTGGCCCACCTATTACTATAAGCCCATTTTCCCTTTAGCCTTTACCCGGCCCGTTGGTTTTATTCCTCACGATCGGCTTCCTCTTCTTCCCATATGTTCTGGGCGATTCTTTCCTTTGCTAAGACCTGCGAAATTCAAACCTTACTCCATGGAAGGTAAGTTACCATCTCTGTTATTTTGGTTCGCCTATATATACTACCTTCCATGTCAATGGAAATGACGAGAGTCGAAACCCTATTCCCTCATCTTGCTGCCTCCTCTGTGGAACCCTTTGATTTGGTCGGAATTAGGTAGAAGGAAGATGCCCACAAACACCCCTTGTTGATCCTAATGTGTGGAATTCATCCTTTGTGGATGAAATTGGTTGAGACCTGAGCTGGATTCTAGACATAACAACGTCCGGTTCCATTTCGCGGACACTCAAAAGTCTACGCCCCTCCCATTCTTCCCCGCTTTCCGTGTTATATTTTTGGCCCAGAAATTTTTTCTATCTTATGATCAATTGGTTTACCGTTATTCTTTGAGAGGATAGGGAAAACTGGCATCTACAAGCCACTTTGCAAAGCCAAAATCTCCGGGTCGAAACTCTTCTTTTTCCTAGGTGAATGTCGGGGCCGGGGGGGGGGGGGGGGGGGGGGGGGGGGGGAGATCATGGACAACTAGTTCCTCATCACTAGTATCCACTTTAGCATTGCTAGTTGCCATCATCCCACCATTCGTGATAGTTTCCTTTCTTTTGTAGACAACAAGTTGAGTTTTGGAGCCCCCAACTTTGTTCTTTCCATTATCATTAGGCTTACGGTTTCTCTTTCTTTTAACTTCTTGGAAGCCCTCAGTCATATCCTTGGTTATGGCAACCTCCTTACCTTTGTCAACCTCTTTATGTCTCCCTTAGCTTTTCGTTGAACAACATTTAGCTTTTCACACGTGAAAGCGTGGTGTCCATAAGTAGTGCAATGTTAACAATAATTTGGGTGGGTTTCATAAACGACTCTTTGTTTATGCATCCTACCGTTAAGGAAGTGTATCATAAATTCAAGGACCATCTCGTTAGTAGCATCCACCTCTGTCATGACTCTAGCAAAACAGTCCATCTCCCCTTGTTGCGTGATCTTATCGTAGTGATAAGGATCCCAACTTTGGAGGCCACTTCACTAATAGCATCTTCATTCCATAGTCGCATGGGTAGTCAGGGGAATATCACCCAAATCGGGACTTTAAGAAACTCCTCACTTATAACTGAGAAATCATTCGTGACTCCGTGAGAACCTTGAGGAAGAGCGCCTTACCATAGAGGGCATAAGGGCCCTCCATCATGACCTTGTTTCGGTCCATTTCATTTTTAAATTTAAAAATTATCCACCCTTTGTCATGGGATCTCAGTTTTGAATGCACTCCCCATTTTGCAATGATCTCATGAATGGCTTTAATAATGGGGAAGCAACCTGCAAAATACCCAACCAAACAATACCCCCACATATCTATGATAGATGGGAGACTTGTTAGAAAAATCAATAACATCACCCGGTGGAAGGAATGTACCTTAGTTGGAAGCCATGCTCAAGTGTTCGGTTATCACTAAATAGAAAAGTCCATGGTTTCTTGGTCGCATCCTTGTTCACCACTTCTTCAACCACATGAATAGTCGCATCCTCTTTAGTTGTCTCCTTTGTTTCACGTGAATCAATAGGCTCGTCCCCTTTAGGAGTCATATTTGTGGACGTTCCTTGGGATTCCCAGCTTTTGTATCATCCTTAGGAGTCTCATTAGTGGACGTGTCATGTGTTCTAATAGTGAAGAACTCATCCTCCGTCATGATAACAACATGGTCCTCTACAACGTGGGCAGAAGCATTGGTTGATTCAGCCTGTTTCGTAAGGGAGAGTTCTTGGTGGGCAGTGGCGTTGGGGTAAATGGAACCTTGTGAAGCATCCACCATAGAGTCTTTTGGATGTGGTTTCAAAACTTTGGAAGGGGAATTCCCAGCCTTAGCCCTTTCATCCATAGCTAATTTCTTAGCTTGCAACAACTTAAACTTCTCCTCAAACTTGAAATCATTAGGTGGGGAGGTGACCAGAAGTTGGATGGAGGTGCGCCTAGTAATAGCGACCCCCAACCCAAGCTTTGATTTGAGAATTGACCGTCACGTATTAAATCAAAGATGAAATCCCAAAATGCTGTGAACAGTAAAAACAGCGCATAATAGCTTCAAACCAGCTCGATTTTGACAAATAATTTACCAAATCTTCCAAATTTCATCAATAAGAATGGAAGAGGGATGAATTTCGACCATCAAACACCAAGAAAAACTGAGATTAATCGATGGAATCAAAGGGAATGAGTGCAACAGTTGTCCCAGCAAGCAAGGCCGTCTTTAGAATTATGGAGGCCCTAGACAAAAGCATGCACATACGGAGTACTTAATATTTACCTATTATATTCATATGATTTTTAAATGTAATAATTGCAATTTTATGACTACTTTACAAAAACCTACGGAGTACTTCGTATTTACATATTATATTCATAAGATTTTTAAATGAAATAATTGAAATTTTATGACTACTTTAAAGATTGTTTACAAAAATGTGATCACTTAAGAGCGATTATAATAGTATCTTTTGGCATTGTAATGTATGTTAAATTATTGCATTTAATGCCGATGGCACTATACTATAGTAATTTTTAATCATATTTTTATAAATAAGTTGTATTTTAGTAGTTTTCGGAGAAATCTCTTTCTATATCACTAGTCACAAAAATAATATACGGAGTATCATATAAGTTGAGTAAAAACACACAATATATTAAACGAAGCACAATTGAAGTGCACCATATATTGTGAACATTACAAGATTAAATTTCTTATTGTTAACATATGCAAAACTCACTAAACATATACTTTTAATACTTTATTTTTTCTTACATTTTAAAGTGCAAAATTGACAATAACATAAATACAATCAAATCTATCAAAACATTTTTTTCAATATATGACATAACTTACTCACTTAGTCTATCATATGACCTGATTAATCATACATAATTTTCATCTGTTCTAAAAAATAACTATATGGGTATAATTCAAACTACGTATAAAAGATTGCTTTCATAAGTACTTCAATAATTATATACATTCACATGTCAAAGTATCAATATACCAATGAAGCAAAAATGGAAAACCCAAATTAAATAAATTAATAATAACCACACCCAATAACCCTTTAGCCTAAATTTAACAAAATTCCAACTTTTAATTTTTATTTGTGACATTTGCGATTGATTTCATTTGAGAAATCAAATTTAACTAGGATTTAAATTAAATATAAATATATAACAATATTTTTTTTTTAATTTGGAGGCCCTAAAAGTTGGGGGCCCTAGACAATTGTCTAGGCTAGATGCTCCCATCACCGGCCCTGCGAGCAAGCTAAATAGAAAAAGACCATTGGAGGAAATTTTCTCGCCTAGTGATAAAAGCTTTCGTACGCGGACTACTGCTCAATCATTTTTCAAAAAAGGGAAACTTTTTATAGTGACTAGCTGCACCGTTTTCACGACCCCTTACTTCGGAAACCCAACTTTGGTTTGACCCTACGAGTTAGTATACACTCCTTGGCCCTATAACTTTCATGGCCCTTTTTGGAGCATCATAGTATCGCTGATACTAGTGATACTAGACCTGAAGTTGCGATTGCAGCAGCTTGTTTTCCGTTAAACGGCCTATTCGTTTGTTCAGATCAGAGTCTTCAGAGAGGGGATTGGTTTCATTTGGGGATGGAATTGGGTGGCTTGAATTTGTTCAGCGTTTCGTTTGTGCAGAGTCCCGTTCGTTTGTTCCTCGCATGTGTTTGTTGTCCTTTTATTTTCCCATATTTTAAATTCAGAATCCGCCCCAACTGAAGCCCATCTTTGCACTACTATTCTCTTGCAACCAGCCAGTCTATTGGAGCTAAAATGAAGAAATAAAGCAAAAATAAAGCTGGTATTATGGTTCTTCATAGTATACCTTTGTCTGTTTCGAATTTGCAGGGACGTTGCTTATGTTATTTAGGGGCTGAGTTTATGTTATTAATGTTATTTGTGTGTGTTAACAAAGAATTCTTAGGGAGGTGTTGATGCTGCACATGATGAATCCATACACACTTTTGGATGTATTTGAATACCATTGACAATTTGACACATATGAGTTTAGCTTGGTTGGATCTATTTTTATCCACACATCTCTCTCATTTAGTTAAACTAGATTTAATATTGAAATTAGAGTTTTCAGCTATTTGGTAAATCGAGTCACCCATAAACTTAGGCTAGATTTTATGATAAATCTATTAGAAGTTTTATGTGTAGTATTCCTTTTATAAAAATAGTGGATTCCTTTTATAATCCAATAAAAAAGTAATGGATTTACAATGACTTTTGCAATGAGGTCTATTAGAACACCTTAAACAAGCTAGGATTTGAAGCAAGTACTTGAGCTTCCTTAGGAGGGATATGTAATATGTTTAACAACTGATCATTGATGATATGGAGCTCCCTCCATCTTGGAGCAAATGTCCTAATTATTGTCTGAAATTGTCCCAAAATAAATGTCTTGAGCTCAAGTATGTGAATCACATTATGTCACTCATTTCAACTAAAATTTCTACGTCCCCTTTTACTTTTAATCTATTTTCTTAGTACAACTTTGCTAAAGAAAAGATAGTAAAATATAAGTAGATAGCTTTTTCCGGTGATCCCCTTTTTATTACAACAATGGAGTTAATTTTATTGCAGCTTTCATTCTAATGCAATAAGGAATGGATCCATTTCTTCAGAAAATTCAAACTGCCCTGATACCCAAAGTTCCTAAACTAAATGATTCAAAGTAAAAAACAGTGAATCCTTTGAAATGTTAAAACATTATCAACTACAACCATTGGTTATATTGGGAGGATAAATTACATCATAAATACAATGATGTACATCACAAACACAAATGATCATCTTAGTATAAATTAGCTTCCTTAGGATTTTAATCTTCGTAATTCTTTTTTCAAAACGTTTGTAGGGTACTTTAATTTGTTAATAAGCTTTGATTTAGAAAGTTGGCAAAGAAAATCTATCTCACCTTCTTGGGGATAATGATAAGTCCGTATTTAAACACGCATTTGATGCATGTTTAGATCGACCTTTGATGGTTTCCCTAATTATTTTGTGTCACGAGTCTCATTTTTAGCACAAGTCATTGTTACCGGGTGTTGGTTCGAGTTTTGTATTGTTTGGAGTCAAAATCGGGAATTAGAGTCCGACACTGGCACTTGACAAGCAATAGGGATGAGTTGATGATGCATTCGAGATAGAATTGAGAGCTTTGGAGGTCACTGGGAGGTTCACGATGAAGATTCAGTGATAAAAGAGCTCTAGGATTGGCTACGGGATCAAATGAAGAGAAATAGAGCTTGAAAATGGAGTTCATGATGACCTTCTGTCTCGTTCAAGCATATCGTTTTGTAGAAACATCCAAAAAACACGATTCTAGTTCCATGTTAAATCCAACTTCAAGGATTACAAATCATATGAAGATACCATTGCTAGAATCTGAGGGAGGAAGGTGAAAACAGATTATGAAGTCAGATGTCGCTGTTGCGATTTCATAATGCGACCTTTCACCATTTTATTCTTATCTTTTGTTTGGATAATCAAAATCCAGTTTTTCAAGTTGGAGTGGATAGAAGACTTCATTATCTACAACTTTTATGAAGAAAGCATTGTCAAACTCGGAAGAAAAGGCACGGTGGTGCCTATAGAAGAAACGGGTACCAACTCGCTCGAGGTCTGGCACGATCGTGCCTATCAGGGAGGCACGCCGTGCTTGACAGTTTTTCGCCCCCAGGTGTCCTATTTCGGGCCGGATTGATCTGTTTTTTATTTAAACTAGTATAGTATTTTTTATTTAAAAACTCAACATGTTGAAATAATATAGTCACTTACATATTGTAAATATAGTCAACATGTTGATTTTTTTATGAAATCTGATTTTTTTAATATTCTCATTCTTTTTACTTTTAAAAAGTCCTTTTTCAAAAAGTCCCTTTTTCTTAGCCGCTGATGTATTGTTACTTTCATGTTCTAATTTCGATATTTAGAGCGAGTTTAGCTACACTGGAATTGGCTAAATCGTTTGATTCTTTGAAATTGATGAAATTCTGACAGAAATGGCTGAATTGCTTGAATATGTTGATTTATAGATTTGGAGTGAAAAGGGCCACGTGTCATCCTTATAGAAAAGGAGTGAATTGAGGAGAATTTGACACACAGGATTCATTAAGGGTAAAATTGTATTTTAATGAGCTATTTCTTTTCTTATTAGTATATAAATAGATTTTTATATATATTCAATATTGATCTCAAATGAAAGATCACAAAAAATTATGAATTTTGATATATTTTTTGTAAAATTTGAAACATTAATTAAAAAGTCATAACACTTTAAAGAAAATTGAGATTTGTTTATATCTTGACCCCCACCAAATATTGTCCATGCGCCCACCCTTACTTTTCCTTTGGTGTTCCGTATATTTGGAGTGAAAAATGTTGTCATCCTTGTAGAAAAAGGAGTAAATTGAGGAGGATTTGACACATAAATTTCATTAAGGGTAAAATTGTATTTTATTAAGTTATTTCTTTTCCTATATTAAAATAGATAAATAGATAAATAGATTTTTATATATTCAATATTGATCTCAAATGAAAGATCACAAAAAATTATGAATTTTGATATATTTTTTGTAAAATTTGAAGCAAAAATGAAAAAGTCATAAAAAATTGAGTTTTGTTTATATCTTGACCCCCACCAAATACATCTCCTCTCCATGCGCCCACCCTTCCTTTTCCTTTGGTGTTCCGTACATTTGGAGTGAAAAGGCCACGTGTCATCAGTGAATTGAGGAGGATTTGACACATAGGATTCATTAAGAGTAAAATTGTATTTTAATAAGCTATTTCTTTTCTTATATATAAATAGACACCCTGTAAACTCCCATTTTTGGTCGGGGAGATTAGAGAGAAGCCCAGGGACGAATTTTAGAGAGCTTTTCAGCCTTGTTCTTCAATTCCTTAGGATTATTTGTAAGTTCCTAATTTTTAATTATGACAATTAATTCTATTCTTTCCAATCTTGTTGATCATTCAATTACGAGTTGTGAGTAGTTTTAATTAGAGATTTGGGGTTGATGAAGGGGTTAATCATGATGTATGGCTAAATTCATGATGGATTAATTATATGAATGTATTTAATTTGTGTTAGAATGATTTAACTAATATCTCTTGTAACCTAGAATCGCGGCTAGAATTACAATTGCTTGTAGAATAAATTAAGAGAGATCTAGTTTATTCTAAAACACCTTCACACACACTTAATCGTTCACTAAGAGATTGGTAACGATTCAGGGGCCGTACGCTCGCTCGTTCCGGCAATAATTTTAGGATCCTGTCGCATGAGAGATCAGCCTGATCCCCTAAATTATTGTACTCTACACCGCGAGAGCGGTAAGAACATAGTAATGATTAGTGAGGCTCATTTAAATTAGTTTAATGTGATTGAGCCCGATCAGCCAGAAATCTGATTACCCCAGAATCAATCTTTGTTCCCTTTGTCATTAATTAGAAAGAACCCTTTAGTTTAATCGTTTTATTTGCAGTTTCATTTTCCAACCAATCAAATCTCGCACAATTGCATTTTACTTATTTCTTTTTATCGTTGAATTTAATTAATACTTAATTCTCTTTTTCCCTCTCTGTGGAGACGATACTCGTACTTACACCACTATTCTACGATCTATTTTAAGTGTGAGAAAACTCACATCAAGTAACTATCTGATCATGATGAAATGCTATTTCCTCCATTCTGGAACAAATGTCTTATTTTTTGTTTGAAATCGTCCCAAAATAATTGTCTTGAGCTCAAGTATGCAAATCTCTACGTCTCCTTTTAGTTTTGATATAGAGGAAAGTCAGTAGCATTTTGAAAAAATGATGTTAAATTTAGTCGAAATTGTATCTAAAGAGTCCTCTATATCGAAAAAGTGTGAGAAAAACAAACTCATTAACAATTGCATCTAAAAAGTGTATGAAAAACAAACACGGATGTAGTTTTTTCAAAATATTTCAATTTGAAATGAGTTTGTTTTTCACACATTTTTAGATACAATTTTTAATACAGATCATATTATATGGCTTATAAATTTAAATCGTGTGAATTTGTTCCGTGATAAGTTGCTTTTAACACTACAAATTTTAGAAATTAATTTTCCCATTGATTTGTAAGCTGTTTTTATAGTGCCAACTTTTGGGAGAATGAATGAATAACTAGACTTTTTGAACTCGTGTGGAATTAGTGCACACTGCTTGATTCACATCCATGAAACTCGGGTTATATGCTTTCACGATATGTGTTTCCTTGAGTCTAGGGTTAAATGCTTCTCCAAGCTCTCAGCTAGCTTGAAAGACCTTTATTGACAAACACACTAGAGATATATAGAAGAGGATATTGTAAAAGATGCAGCCTAAACTTGGCAGGTTATTGTTTCATGGGCATCACACATTCTCTTTATTATCTTGCCAAATTGTTAACAAGAGTTTGTCTTTCAAATATTCTGAATTTTTGTGATATGTGCCTGGGACCATTTCTTTAAAATCAATTCTGAATTTTCTTTCTTACTCATATTTCTCCCTTCTCTACATTTCAATATTCGGTCAAAACGTAAAAATCACATTACTCGGATTGGGCACATAGCCTCGCGCATGGCGCGTGCCTTGCTAGTCTTATAATAAGATACGGTCGTTATTTATTCTTACTTGTTGGTGCAGCATTTTTCTATAATTTATTTAAATGACTTTACGATTGAATTTTAAAGTGAAATTTGGTAGACATAGTCTACACTTTAAAAAGAACATGCTCACAAAATTCCATCAAAAAAATTCACTCAGAAGCGTCCGGACAGCGGTTCCTGTCTGAGGATCATTCCTATTGTAATTTATAGATATTTGTTACACCTGAGTTTGGTCCACCATTGAGAAGGCTAACTTTGGACTCTCTTGAGTCTCTTCAACATTGAAGATCAGATACTGATTTTTGTAATTTTTTCTGTATGAAATACTTTCTCTATGTATGGAACTTTGATTTTATAGTAAAATTGATTTTCAGCGTTATATTGTAAGGGCCCATATTTTTAATATGCCCCGGGACACCAAGATGTCAGGACCGAGCCTGGTTTGTGGTTAGATATATAAAACATACAGAACAAAGCTAGGAATTGACTTGTAATCAATTTTTGGACTCAAAGTTATTTGTAGGTTACGAAGGTGGTGGTATGGTGGAGAGGACTAGGGGGGGGGGGGGGGGGGATTAGGTAGGGTTTAATTCTCATAAAAATAAGAGGTACTGCAATAGCAATTCATATTTCATATCCTAAAAGGAAGTTGGGAAAGTAAACATTATATTAAAGATGTCTATTACCTCCCCTTTTCCAGGATAGACACTCTCTGAATCTATCTTTGATAGATAGACACCTGCTTTCTATGTGTTCAAATTGGTCATAAAATACCAACTTCTGAAGGAGAAACCAAATGGAAAATCAAGGTGTCCATGAAATACGTGACAGAAATGTGGTGAGACCTCGTATCAAACAAAATCCAGAAGAAATTTCAATAATACTCCATACGTTTAAATTCCACTTTTGCTTGGTTTCAAGTGACAATAATACAATATGTTTGAGTCTGCCGCTTTGATATTTCAAAAACTTGTTCTTGAGATCCATATTTTTAAGTCGTTGAACTCATAATTCCAGCACTTCCTTTGGAAGACTACTATCCTCTAGAAGAGTGATTTTAGTATTAATTCGGAAGATAGTGCCTTGTAGGTGTTAATTGGTCCTTGGATCTGTACTTTTTCCCGTGCCAAGTTTTGTCATGTGGAGTTTTTTATGTTAAAGATTTTAATGAGGTGGTTTGTTTCTTTATTGGCTCATACGCACTGGCCATTTTATATGTGAATGAGAAGATTGAGTTTTGATTCGGCTCATCACAAAATTTGCTTTTAACTTGCTAAGAGGGTTGCTCTTCAGTAAAAATTTGCTTGTAAAAATGTTTTTACAAGGTAAATGTATTTAAGTAATACTTTTATTAGTAGATGGGTTTATATGATGGTTTGATTATATTTGAAGGACCTCATTGATCCTTTTTTCTTATGTAGAGAGATACATAAATAATACTACCTCCGTAACACAAAGATCTTCCCATTTTGATTTTTTCACGTTCTTCTAAGTTAAACTTTAGACTCTAAATATCTACATATCTATATTTATAAAATTCATAATAAATTAACATTCAAATAAGATGTTTTGCAATGAGGTATATGAAATAAATTTTTAATCATAACATAATGTGAGTTTTGAATAATTAATGGTCAAAGTTTATAAAATTTGACCCAAAAGAGTCAAACTGAGAAGATTCTAGGGTTAGGGAGGTAGAAATAAATGACAAGATGTAGATAAAATAATACGAAGTACTGCATAATTGTAACTTCAATACGAAGTTCTTAAATTCTAATGTAATGAGGAAAACTCTCACATGAAACAACTTATCATTCACTATTAGTGAAAAATATTTTGTCCAGAATCAAAACGATATAATCAGATTAACACAATAAAAATAATTATACAACACTGTGTTTCAATTTATTACTATGGTCATTTCTGACACCAAGCCTAGTGTTTATAAAGAATACCATAATTATAAATTTGTGACTACAACAAAAAATGTTTTAAGAAAAATGAATTCACTTAAATATAGTAACTATAATAACATTTAGTCATATTTTTGCAAAACAAAATTTGAATAATATTTTTTTAAAACCTCATAATGAAAGATGGTGATGATGAGAATTGTTTTTCAATATTATATTGCTGCAAGTCCAATGGTGTAGGTAAGGCAGGAAATTAAGGCACCCTAAATAAAATATTAATCTATATAAATATTATAATCTTTCACACTGGACTTATTTAAAAGTAAAGTACTTCATAAAAATTGGGCTTGCCAAGAATAGGTTTGCTCTCTTGGCTACTCACATGACTTCAATGGTTATGATGTTAACGGTACACAAGAAAAAACATATAAATATGTAGAGCCGTCAAAATGGGATGATACCCGCGGGTTGCGGGTTTAAGTGGGTTGCCCCACACGGGTTGCAGGTTGGCCCGTGGGCCAATATACAAACATATAATTTTGACTTATTATCTTCAATATTGTTCTTTTACTACCAAAATTATTATAATTACAATTTAAAAAATTACAAACATTGCAAAATAACTATGTAGTATTATTTATATAATAAGTACTCCCTTTGTTCCATAAAATTCTTCCTCATTTGACTTGGATTGGAGTTTAATAAAGTGAGATTAAAGTGAAAATGTATGGTAGCGGTTAAGTAAGAAAAATGTAAATAAATGTTAGCCAACAATACTTTTCAAAAAGGAAAATGGGAAAAAAAAATTGGACGTTCCAAAAAGATAAGTTGGAAGAATTTTAAGGGGCGGAGAAAGTATTCAAATAAATTGTTGAAACATGTATTTTATGTAAAGTTCGATTAATATTAACAATTAGTGGTCATGGTTTACAAATAGTACATTTTTACTTTTATGTAATGAATATTTTTGTTACAAACTCTCTTATAGTTCTCAAATTATAGTATAACTAGTACAAATATTTAATATTTTTTAATTAAACTTAACAACTATTGGATTCTTAGTATTTCGATTTCTTATATTTCCTTTTAATAAATTCCACTTTTGGTCCTACGAGTATCACACCAGTTCCATAATTAGTCCATATCTTTGAATTTAACCACTTTTGGTACATGACTATTGTTTTCCACCTATATATAGTTCTTTTAGGTGGTTAAAACACCCGGAGAAGGATCGAAAATGCTCAAGAAAACAATAGTCAAGTATCAAAAGTGAACAAAGTGAAAGACGTGAAGTAAATATGGAATTGACATATAACTCGTAAGACAAAAAAATGGAATTAATTCTATTTCCTTTACTACTTACATTTCATTTATTTTGTTTGTGTAGCTGTGTAAATAAATTGGGTCAAGCCTAGCACCCCCAATTTATTTCTGTTTTATTTTTTAAACAACGCTTGTATTTTGAGGATGGATGCCTTCTCGGAGAGGTTTTGGCCTAAACCCCCTCTCCTTTTGTATTTCATGATTTTTTAATAAAATCTGGTGAATGTTCCCCGGCATTTACCCCGCTGATTTTGGTGGTTTGCCTTTCGGGTTTAAAAAAATACTCCAAGGTAATTATTTTTAAATAATCTTTTGTCATATGTATTTTTTACATCAGCCCGCGGGCCAGCCCGTTTAACACATGGCTAAGTTGGGTTGGGTTAGGGTTGTAGAAATTATGGCCCATCGTTAAATGGGTTGGCTTGACCCGAACCACATAAAGCATAACCCGTTACGAGCCGGGTCGGGTCGGGTTGGGTTGGGTTAGGATTGTAAAAATTCTAGTCCGTCGTTAAAGTCCTGGACGACTCTTGGTGTAGACAATTTTGAAGCATTAGGGCACGCTAATCGCCTACTATAAGACTTAGAAAAGTATGCGTCTAATAAAACATATAGTACTCAATAAAATGATAGTTCAATGTCAAACAAAGAAATAACTACAATAAGATGAAGCATTCTCAACTCAATAATTAAATGTCTTTTCCTTTTCACAGTAAATATAGGCTCTCATGATAAGCTCAAACAAACATCCCCACTAAATGAAACTCTCTGAACTCTCGAACAATCTGAACGTTTGCCTCAAAGTATACACAAACGCAACCACTTGAGTTATAAACAATGTCAATGATTTTCCTTTCTTCAGTGACATACATAATCTTCCTTTCCCTGGTTTCCAAATCGGAGAAAATCAAAGATGGTACAATATTTGTATCAAATATAAACAAGACAGTTTTTGGAATTGGGGGCAAACAGGAGCAAATGGTGACTCGAGATTCCTATTGTCTTTCATCTAAACAATGATGAGAGACTATGGATGTGTATTTATGTCAATTAATATGGTGATATTCATCTTCAAGCATCAACCAAATATTGATATGATAATTGTTCGCTATAATTGGATAACCAAGAAAAGCAATAGTCTCTTCCACAGTTGTAAACAAACCACATCCGATATGAGGCAACACAACCATCCCAAAAACCTCATCATCCATTTGTTTGATACATCAGAAAATAAAAAACCTCATCATCATGTCAAACAGACGAAGCTGCTCACAATCGTCAGTAGACGGAGTTGGGGAGAGTTCCATAACCCGCCAATAGTATCTTCCTTTTAAATAAAAATCTTCAATGATATACAAATAATTAGAAGTAAGATTTGTTGCATCAACTTGCCTCCAACACCATGAATCACCAGTTTGACTACCAACCATTACGATTTTGTGGTAGACATTACCGTTCATATATTGAAAGTTCCAGAGACCAACAATCATGCAAATCATGTTCTTACAAAGCCCAAAATCGAATCCATCATTCACCAGAACCTGACATGTAGTTTGTTTGGTTGATTGTCGAGATGTGGCACGTATTTGTTACAAATGTGGCACGTATTTGGCTCAGATGTGGCACGCATTTGACACAAATATGGAAAACCATGTCCAATTCCGTATAAAATCATTCTGTCATGAGCTATTTTTCACGGAGTCATTCCAAAAAATATATATGTTATGATTAATGCGAAACTCGATCAATCTGTGCTAATTTTGTGCCAGTAATGTGCTTTTTCGTAGCGGAAATTTAATATGAATTTATCAGATTAAACTTTGTACTCTGAGCTGGTTCCAGTTGTACTGATCTGAAAATTAGTTCGGTGGGGGATATTCTATACGAAGAAAAATTTATTCTAATGACCTTTAAAATCGCCGGTGTGATATCCAGAATCATAAAATGGCAAAAGACTCGTGGTAGGCTAAAATTAAATAGAGACGCCTCATTCTTACCTCATTAAGCTTTGGGGGAGCTAACCATGCGGTGGGCTGATTTTCTCCATTTGCTTTCCTGTGAAGGCTTCTTTCTGTCTAGCGGCGAAGCTTCTCTGTCTAATGGTTGCTATTCTTTGGGAGCTCAATGTTGGATATGATAAATTTTCGGTTGAAGGTGACTCGACGGTGGCGTTGGATTTTATGATTGGCGGTGGATAGGGGATATGGAAAGTCTCTATCAAGGAAATGATGCTGCGATCAATCACGAATGGGTTTTCTTTTGTGAATATCTGCAGGGAAGGCAATTGGACGAGCCATCATCTAGTGGATTTGTCTACGGCCCAACATTTGATTTTCAATAATATTGAAGAGTTGCCCATACTTGTGAAAAGGCCTATTTACTTGATTTGTTTGGTATCCCGCTTTTAGATTTCACTATCTTTCTAGATTTGGGTCAGGTCTAGCCCCCCAAATTTGTCTTTTACTATTCATTTGTATTTAAAAAACACATATGTCCACACTTCTAATGCAATCGTGCATGTGCGCTTAGTCTCAAACTGATATAACACACACATTAAAGGTGTTGAAATTGAAAACCAACACACTCTCTAGTTACAATAACCTTCGCCCTTGATTATGATATCTTATTGTATTCTATAGTTATTCTTTGCGATTAATTTCAAACATAACATTCAAATACCGAAAATGCATCAAATGGGCATGTCACCTAATGATGATGCAAATAATGCGCCAAAATTGTTTGATTATCCTATATTTTCATATGAAGGTAATACAAATTTGAATTACTTTTAGTTGTAAGTAATGACACACACAAGTTCAACAGAAGGCCATCAAATTCCACAATAGGTTCAACGAGACTATCTCATCTTCAGTGGGACTTCCATAAAAAATTGTTGATGTAATTTTATTTTCCCTGTACTTTATTTCATTCCTCGTATCACCCACTTTTATTCAATAAAATAGGGAAGTGTTCTCCGACACTCCCCCACCTCGTGTGGTTTATCTGGGAAAAAAGAAGTAATCACACATTATAGATTCATCATACACGAGGGTCATTCCAAACATGAATTTAATTTTAGTTAGGATATATTAACATTAGGCATCCAACATGGGAGCGTAGACTTTGTATTGCTTTAATGTGGTACTCTGAGACAGTATCGAGGGATACAAAGAAAAATTTAGAGTTTTGATTATGGTTTTTGGATATTACCGGATAGGAAAATTTTTTATTGCTTTAATGTGGTACTCTAAGACAGTGTCGAGGGATACAAAGAAAAAATTAGAGTTTTGATTATGGTTTTGGATATTACCAGATAGGGAAAAAAAATCAGTATGTTCCATACAAAGAAAATTATGTGTGTATTCATCATCTCTTACCTGTATTAGACGATCATAACTTCTAAGTAAGATGTTCTAAATTGATATCAATATTCCCTACTTTTACACATTTTACAAAAGTAATCCCTACTTCAAAAGTTCACAACAATAATCCCAACTAGTTAACTGTTTTACAAAAGTAAACCGAGTGCTAACGGTGTTAAGTTTTCCGTTATTTTTTTATATTTGAGTTTAAACTTGTTTCTACTAAAAAATTAATGTAATATTCAATATTTTTCATAAAACATAATAGAAATATTTGAACACTACTTAATACACACTCTTCAAATCTCTATTCTCTTTTATTCCTTATCCATATTTTATTCACACACATTTTGTTAATTCATTATAATAGAGATTTCAAAGTAGTTTCAGTAATATTACATGAAATACAGACATTTCTATTATATTTTATGAAAAATACTCCCTCCGTCCTGGAAAGGTTCGCCAAATTGACTTTTCTTGGTCAATGACATTCAACTTTGACCAACAATTTGTTTGACATTTCCTTCAACCAAAGTGTTCCTTATTCCAAATATTTTCATAAAAGTATATAATTTATAAATTATATAGAAATATAATAATTAAAATCATTATCCAAAGTTTGACATCATTGACCAAGAAAATTTATGTTTTTAGTTTTACTTTTCCATTACCAAATCTGAAAACATGTTCATCAATTTTTTCACTCCGTTTTGCGATTGACAAGAAGACAGAAAGAACGGTCCCAATCTGGTACCGAACCTAATACAACCCAAGTAAAGTGAGAAGTCCGGGCCGAAATCGGTCGGTCCTGATCAATCTCAACGGCTCTTTTAAAACTTTTCACTTTAAAAAAATAGTCTCAAAAAATCGAGACAGAACTGTCAGATCATTGGAGTGCCCGAACAGGGACCATCAGGCCGAAATTGGTCGGTCCCGGAACCATTTATATAAATTTTGATGCATAGAAATTATAACGCATTCTTCCATTAGAGCTTCCGAAAAACCCGCTAGTGAAAAAATGCCAATAGTGGAAAAAGTGACAATCGAGGCGCTTAAAATCATGTGTGTGCAGTGCTTGTGAACACCTTGCATTTTTCTCCCGCAAGACAAGATTTCTAGGCTTTTTTACAACATAAGCGCCACAAATAAAAATATAATTACTCCCTCCGTTCCTAAATAAACTTCCAACTTTCCTTTTTTGTCCGTTCCAATTAAATTTCTACTTTCCCTGTTTGGTAAAGAATTTGTGGTTTACAACATTTCTTACACATTTCTCTCTCCTCTGCACAACTCTCCACCACACAATACCCACTTTTCTTAAATTGTGTGCCAAAGTGGGTTGGAAGATAAAATAGGAACGAAGGTAGTAATAAAATAAATATCCTATGCGCGACACTTTTGTCATGAGAAGCGCCACATATTTTGAACTTCGTAATTCGTTACGGCACCACTTTTGATGACGAGACACACCGTTGAACAGAGCTTGCATTTCCTTCAGCCCAAGTCATTTTTCATTTAGAGCTTATTTGGTAGCACGAAAATCAGTTGCTTTGACTAATTCTGCTGAAATTTATAAAGTTATGGCTGAAGTGGCTGCATTGACTGATTCTGCTTATTTAAGAACAAATTATTTTAAAAATATATTTTGACGGGGTTATGGGACCAAGCCCAGAGCCTAATCGGCCCAGGCCCCGAACTTGGACCAGCGGGCCCAAGCCCAGCAACCTAGAGCTCGAGTCGACCCAACCAATCAGGGCAATCAAGGAGCGGAAGCCCAAGAGAGCCTGTCGACCAGCCCAGCGGGGAGCCTGCCTTCCAGCCCAGTGGGGAGCCCGCCTTCCAGCTCAGTGGGGAGCCTGCCTTCCAGCTCAGTGGGGAGCCTGCCTTCCAGCCTAGCCAGGAGCCTGCCGACCACCAGCCTCGCTGGGAGCCTGCGATCCAGCCCAACTGGGAGCCTGCGGTCCAGCCCAGGTGGGAGCCTGCCTCCAGCCCAACGGGGAGCCTGCCTTCCAGCCTACCCGGGAGCCTGCCTTCCAGCCTATCCGGGAGCCTGCCTCCAGCCCGGTCAGAAGCCTTCCTCCAGCCTAGCGGGAAGCCCTCCGTCCAGTCCAGCAGGGGGGAGCTCAAGCGTCCAGCCTGCCAGCCAGGAAGAGTAACGGCCAACAATCAATGCGCGACTTAATTATGTGTTTAATTCCGTATTAATGTTGTAATTAATTTAGTCATTATTATGTTCGGCAGTTACCATTTGTAATCGTCTATAAAAGGCAATTCGAATTTCAAATACAGATATGCTATTTCTGGCTAACTTTCCATATTCGTACTTTCCTTATTCTTGCTTGAGTGTCGTACGTAGCTTTCCTAAAAGCCTACGAGCGTCCTATTTTGGACCAACATTTGTGCTTTCATTGAGAGCCTCTATTGTCTCTCACATAACTTGAGTAGGAATCACACAGGAAGATGACTGGAATCTCGTATCGACGTGACCATGTCTCAGTCCACACCGAGGAGGCCGCCCGGTCTGGCCGCCAGCGTGCCCTCGACAACCATGCACAGGGCAGGAGGGCGGCGCGCCAAGGCGACCTTCGGAACCAATTATCAGGCCACGACGACCTAAGGACGACGCTCAACCACACTCAAGGTGAGCGCTCGGTCCGCAGCCGGCGGGGGGAGGCCGACGTCATGCTCCGCGCATGGACCCGGCTCGACTCAATGCTGGGGTGGAAGCCCTGCAGGAGGCAACTCGGGTTCTGGGGACCTTGGCTCAAAATTTCCAGCAGATGGTGTCTGGCGGAAATGTGGATGAGCCTGCCCGTCAATAGACGCCAACGGATGTGGAGGTGTCCTCCAGGCGGCGTGATGAGCGACGCTCTGGATCCAACCAAAACAGGGGGGAAGAAGTCTCCCATCGGCGGGGGGAAGAAGTCTCTCAGCAGCCTAGCCGACCCCATCGGCAGACGGGGAGGGACGCCCAGCAGGGGCGCCCAACGCAGATGGAAGGAGGCGAGCCCTCTCGCCACTCTCACCGGGCGAGCAGTCGGACTGGCTCCACGGAGAGGCAAAATGTGGGGCCCCGACCTCACGTGCACGGACGACTTGGAGGTGCCGCCGGACATGCCCAGCCCCACGCTGGAGCTGTCCGGGGGAACCCACCGCCGGCCGAGGTGGAAGATCTACGACAGCGCCTTGACGAGTTGAGAAGGAGGGTTGTTGGGGGGGAGCCTTACACGGCCGACCTCCGGATACCCGAACCCTTCACCCGGGCGGTCATGGATGCGCTGTTGCCGAGGGGCTACAAGCCCTGCGCCATTGAAGCATACAAGGGCGCTTCTGACCCCCAGCATCATGTATCTCGGTACCTTCCCTACATGGTCATGATGGGGTACGAGGACGCAATCCGATGTCGCGGTTTCTCCGCCACTTTGGATGGCCCGGCTCGTGAATGGTATGACTCTCTACCCGACGGGAGTATCACGAATTTCCGTGAGTTGGCTCAGCGCTTTCTCTTGAGGTTCGCGAGCTCCCGAGACGTCAAGAAAAACTTCAGCCACCTGTTCGGCCTAAAACAGTGGAAGAAGGAATCATTGTCGACCTTCCTAGCGAGGTGGAGGGCCGAGTTAGTCAAGGTTCAGGGCCTTGATGACAGGACCGGGGTGGCCATGCTCACAAACTCTATCCGATCGGGCGAGCTTTACAAAGATTTCGTCAGAAGTCCCCCTACCTCGTACGAGGAGGCGCTCGGCCGTGCCGACCGGCAAGCCGAGGCGGAGGACGCCTTGCAGAGGAAAAGAGATGAGGAAGAAGGTGCAAAAGAAGAAAAGAAGAAGGAAGCCGGTTCGGGTGCTGAGAAAGCTGACGGCAAAGCTAGCAACAAAAACAACAAATATAAAGGTAACAAAAGTAGAGGCAAGGGCAAGGCGGACGTCCCGAGCGGACCGCTACAGCCCGTCAAGCAATTGACTCCACTTGCTCAGCCGGTCGGGGCCATCCTCGACTACACGGAGGAGAAAGGTTTAGTCGACTTTCCTGAGGAGTGTGATGTGGTGACTGCCAAGCGCAACCACGACCAATATTGTCGATTCCATCGGAGAGCAGGGCATGATACAGATGATTGCGTCATTCTCCGGCGGCAAATTGAAGAACTCATCCAGAAAGGGTACCTGGGCCAATTCGTTGGCAAACAAGGAGGCATCTCGCAGAAGAGGAGCCTGACGTGGCAGCGGTCCGACCAAGCTACCACGTCAAAGGAGACACCGCCTGCCAAGAAGCGGGAGCTCGGCGCCTTCTCCGAGGAAGACGATGCCGACCTAGGGAGCAGCCCCGGAAGTACCATCGATGTTCGTTCATATTCGGGGGACCCCAGGGAGGCGACACCTCTGGAGAGCGGAAGCAGTGGGCCCGAGCCCTATACGTCGGGGAGATAACCAGGGCTCCCGCCGACAAGAGGGTGAAGAGGGACCCCATCTTCTTCACCGACGCAGATTTGCCACCGATGCCTCCGCCGCACAGGGATGCCTTGGTCATCAAGGTCGAAATCAACAACACGATCGTCCACCGAGTCCTGGTGGGCAATGGGAGCTCCGTTAACATCATGTACTATGACACCTTCCAAGGTCTCGGGCTGGACCGAAAAGACTTGATCCCGGTGAGAACCCCACTCTCAGGCTTCACCGGGGACTCCATTGAGTCGGAGGGCAGCATAGTCCTCCCCGTGATGGTGGGCTCCGAGCCCTGCGTATCCAAGTTAGACGTCGAGTTTATCGTCGTACGCCTAACTTGTGCGCATAAGATCATCATGGGAAGGCCGGCCCTGGAAGACCTCAGATGTGTGATATCCCAGGAGCACCTATGCATGAAGTTTCCCACTCCGAATGGCGTCGGAGTCGCCAGGGGAGATCAGCGAATGGCGAGGAGCTGCTATCTGAAAGCTTGCAAACAAATTGGTCAAAAAGACTTGAGGGTCCACACTATCAACAGCAAAGCCATGAAGTATGAGGAGGGTCAGCTCCGCGCTGAACCCACCTCAGAAGTGGAGGAGATCCAGATTGACCCCGAGAGGCCGGAGAGGAAGGTCAAGATCGGGACCGGGCTCCCGGTCGGCTTGAGGGAGAAGATTATCCAGGTACTTGTCCTTTTTAGCGTTGTCTTCGCGTGGGGACCGGAGGACATGCCTGGCCTTGACCGAAGCATCGCTGTCCATCGGCTGGCGGTCAATCCAACGGCGAAGCCCATCCAGCAGAAAAGAAGACACCTCTCAACCGAGAGGAGGGAATTCGTGAAGAAGGAGGTCAATATGCTCCTGAGTATCAAGCATATCCGGGAGGTCTTGTACCCGGTCTGTCTAGAAAACGTGGTCCTGGCCCTGAAGCCGCCAACCTGGAGGATGTGTGTTGATTACACCGATCTCAACAAGGCATGCCCGATGGATCCATTCCCATTGCCTAACATCGACCAACTAGTCGATGGGACGGCCGGATGTGAGCTCCTTAGCTTCATGGACGCTTTTCGAGGATACCATCAGATTTTCATGCATGAAGAAGATGCGGAGAAGACCTCATTCGTCACCCCAGAGGGGATTTTTTGTTATCTTGTCATGGCCTTCGGGCTGAAGAACTCCGGGGCGACGTACACGAGGATGGTGGCCAAGGTATTCCGGAAGGTGCTCGGAAGGAACATGGAGGCGTATGTTGACGACATGATCGTCAAGAGCACCCGGGCATCCGATCATGCAGATGATTTGGCAGAGATCTTCGGGATCATGAAGGCAGTCCGTCTGCGCCTGAACCCGAAGAAATGTACCTTTGTCGTCCAAGGAGGCATGTTCCTGGGGTACATGGTCACACGGAGGGGGATTGAGCCAAATCCTGAGAAGGTAAGGGCAATACTTGACATGGAACCCCCGAGGTCGGTGAAAGAAGTCCAGATTCTCACCGGCCGGTTAGCAGCCCTTGGACGTTTCATGTCCAAGTCCGCCGAGAAGTCCCTACCCTTCTTCCAAGTCCTAAAGAAACAAAATGGTTTCGTCTGGAATGATGAGTGTCAGCGAGCCTTCGACGACCTGAAGAAGTACCTCCTCTCTGAGCCTTTACTCAGCAAGCCGGAGAGGGGGGAGACGTTAATCCCTTATCTTGGGGTTTCCCAAGGTGCAATCAGTTCCGTGCTGGTTCGCGAGAAGGAAGGCGCTCAGCGTCCCGTCTACTATGTGAGCAAGACCCTCCAGAATGCTGAGCTCCGGTACACCCTGCTCGAGAAGACAATATATGCCGCCTACATCACCGCCAAGAAGTTGACACACTACTTCCAAGCGCACCCGATCAGAATCCTGTCGGACCAACCCCTAGGTGCCGCTCTGAGGGCGCCCGACACAACCCGGGTAGTGAAGTGGTCGATGCTCCTCAACCAATACGAGGTTGACTTCCAGCCTCGGACGTCCATCAAAGGCCAGGCTCTGGCTGATTTCATTGTGGAATGCACGGCCCGAGAAGTGGCAGATAGGCAACAGGAGAGCAATTAACAATGGTGGACTCTAGCGACTGATGGGTTGGCAGGAGCCAAGGGATGCGGGGGCGGAATCGTCCTCATCTCACCCGAGGGATTCCGAGCCTACTATGCCTACCGCTATCTTTTCAAAGTCTCCAACAATGAGGTGGAGTACGAGGCCCTACTATCTGGGCTACGATTGGCGGCCGCCATGGGAGCAGAGTGGATAACGGTGAAATGTGACTCCTGTCTAGTGGTTTCACAGGTCAAAGGTGAGTTCGAAGCGAAGGAAGAAAGAATGATGAAGTATCGAGATGTTGTTCGGGAGTTGCTCGGGTTGTTCAAGCAAGTAGAGTTGATCTGCATCCCGAGAAATCAAAACTCCGATGCAGACCTCCTCTCAAAGCTATCCCAAGGGTTACCTGAACATATATTGAGAATTGCACGCATTGAGGAGATGACGACCTCAAGCATATCAGCCTCACCGTCCATTGACGTCCTTCCCCTGCAACCAGTCGCCTAGTGTTGGGTGGATGACCTCCTGCGCTACATAGCCGATGGGACGCTCCCCGAGAAAGAAGAGGAGGCAAGGTTAGTTCGGAGACGAGCTCCGGGCTACGTCGTCTTGGATGGGAAGTTGTACAAGAGGTCCTACAATGGGACCTTGCTAAAGTGTTTACGCCCACATGAGGCGGAAATGATCGTCTCTGAACTCCATGGGGGCGTATGCTCCGCCCATCAGGGGGCAGGCACGTTAGCTAGGAAGGTCGTCCTCCAGGGGTACTTTTGGCCAACAATAATGAAGGATTGCGCTGACTATGCAAGGAGATGCAAGACATGCCAGAAGTTCCAGAAGAGCCCCGGCCGACCAGCAACGATGTACACACCGATCAGCACCGCCCTTCCATTCACAAGATGGGGTGTCGACCTGGTCGGTCCCTTACCAACCGGGTCGGGAAACCGGAAGTTTGTCATCGTCGCGGTGGACTACTTTACGAAGTGGGTTGAGGCTGAGCCGCTTGCCAGCATCACACATCTCCAATGTAAGAAGTTCATATGGAAGAATATTTTCTGCCGGTTTGGGGTTCCCCTCCAAATAATCTCCGACAACGGAAGGCAGTTTGACTGCGAAGCCTTCCGGCAATCCTGTGCAGAGTGGGGAGTAGAATCCAGGCGAGTTGCGGTCTGCTACCCCCAGGCAAATGGACAGGTGGAGAACACCAACCGGACGATCGTCGATGGACTGCAAAAGAAGTTGGAGGCCCTCGGGACTGCCTGGGTGGAGGAGTTGAACAATATACTCTGGACCTTCAGAACAACCCCAAGGAAGGCAACAGGAGAGACCCCCTTTGCCTTGTGTTATGGCTTTGAGGCGAGGGCACCGTTCGAGGCCGTAGTTCCCAGCCGGCGAGTAGAAGAGTTTGAACCAGCCAGCAATGAGGAGAGGCTCCGAGCCGAGCTCCACCTCATTGAGGAAAGAAGAGACCATGCCTTCATCAAAGCGGAAAACTATCGATGACAAGTCAAGGCGTACCAAGACAGACGAGCCCGAGCTCGGAGTTTTGACGTCGGTGATTATGTCCTAAGACGTAGGAAGGCCAGCAGGCCGACAGAGGGAGGTAAGCTCTCCGTCAAGTGGGAAGGCCCTTACGTGGTTGACACAGTGATCGGCCCTGGGACATACAAGTTGAAGACAACAACAGGCCGGTTGGTAGACCGTGTCTGGAATGCCGAGCACCTGATGAAGTTTTACCAGTAGAAAATCGAAGTTTCACTTTTCTTTGTAAACTCCTGTGCTCCGAGCACGGGATTACAATTTGTAATTCTTCATGTGGTCCGCCCACATCATGAATTCGATATACTTTGCTAGCGATATTTTGTCATCAAAAGAGGTCCGACCTCACTTAGCAATAAAGGGCGGCGGCAAATAAAAAAGGTACTATGCCCCCCCTCGGTGTTTGGTCGACCTCGGCCAGGCTCTTTAACCGAAAATAGCCAAGCGATTTTCAAGAATCTGGGCAATTTTCTAAAGTAAAGAGCTAGCCGCGACAGTCGAGGCGACGGTAGGGCCGGCCTCCGGGTCGAGGGTACTCAGGATGCTGACCTCCGGGTCCTTTCGAGTGCTCGCCGCCTAACATCGCTGGCCAAGCAGCTCGCACTCTCGTCATCCCTGAGTTGGCGGTGCGGGTTCGTTCTGGTGGATCATGCAGGGTCCGCCCCTGTTGTTTGGCTATCCATGCGGGAGTAACCAGATTATTCCCCAAGTCCGGGCAAACTGGACGGGTTAAAGTGACAGTAGGACTGACCCCCGGGTCATGAACGTTCAGGATACCGACCTAAGGGTCTTCCTTGTCGGTTCAATGTCCGACCTTGCTGGCCAAACAAGTCGCTTACTTGTTGATTCCATATCAATAGTGAACAGATCACTTCTATCCAACTAGGAGGGGCACGGATAGGCTCGGCCACGCCAGCCTAACCGCCCCCCGGGAGGTTAGAGAAGCCAGATCCCCGAATAAATTGCTAAGTATTCGTAATGCAAAGTATACAAAAGGAGGCGTGTGAAATAAAAATCAAACATCCACAAAGTATTCAAGTGGGAAACAAAGGAAATACAAAATACAAGGTCACAGCTGGACAGACCCATCGCCATCAACCTCGGGAATATCATCTAACACACCAACCAAGTCCTGGCCAGGGGCCACAGGAGTCATGTTCCCCGGAGCTGGCGGAAAGAACCAGGCCCATTCGTTAGAACTACCAAGCTCCTCCTCCTGACGGACGGCCTCTGGGGGAAGAAGGGCTATCACCTCCACGGGTTTCTTCATGCGGCCACGAAGGCCCAATGTGGATGGATGAAAGTCAGGGTCGAGATCCTTCAACCGGCCATACACCTTCTGCTGCATCAAATACTTGCCACTCTGAAAAGCATAGAGGACTTCGCGAGCGCGCCAATACTCTCCGTCGGGGGTCGTCAGCCACCTCTGCACTAGTTCAGACTCTTCTGCTTGCACCCTCGCAGAGATGAGCTTCTGGAACTGCTCGGAGGCCTGGAACTCGGAGAGCGCTTTCTTGGCTCCTTGTTTGTCCACGTCTTCACATTCTTGTGCACGCGAGGACTGCAGCTCGGAGAAGGCTTTCTGGCTGGCCCTCAGGGCAGCCCTAGCTTCGTCAACCTCACGCTGAAGCCTGGCCTGAGAATGATTGGCTGCGTGAAGTGCCCTGATGGTCTTGGCGAGCCCCTGCAAGATAGACAAACGAAAATGTGAGGGGGTTCAGGGATAAACACAATCCGCACCAAAACGTGATCAACCTACCTCGATATGTGACCGGATAGAACCCTCCAAGAGGGGATGAAACTCTTGGGAAGTCGCACAGGTGAGGTCGCCTGGTGGGAGGATTGATGAAGCATAATCCACGACCGGGAAGCCTTCATGCACAATCGAGGCACTCGAAGATGGGAAGGTATAAGTAACTGTATGCTGGGTGTCATGGCTGCTCCGTTCGGCCATCCTCTCATCTGCACCCTCATGTACCTGCTCAGCGGAATGAAACTTGGGGGCGACCTTGGCCTTCTTCGAGACTCGTTCCCCTCGGCCCGGGGAGGAGGCTCTGCGCTCTTTCCCCGCAACCGTCTTGGGGGCCACATCAGCAACGGCGGGGCAGGGCCCCTCCTCCTCCTCCTCATCGGACCCATCCAATTGGACTAGCAGATCGACGAGTCCGCCCTTGTGCTTCTCCTGCACTGGCGTAGTTGGCCGAGGCCCGAAGGTAACTCTCACCCTTCTTGAAGGGGGGGCTCCGTGCCCTTTCCCCTTTGCAACCGTTGCTTCCACACGAACGATGACTTGTTGAGGCTCCTCCTCTTCATCAGATTCCGCCTCAACAACGAGCTTCTCAGGCACAGCTGCGGAAGAAAAATGTGAGGATAAGCAGGATAAAATACAAAGTAGCAAACATAGACCAGACAGATGACAGTCACCTAAATATGAGCTGATGGAGTGGGGACCGCCTGCGGACAATATCTCGATGGAGGACTTGAGACCAGGGGAGAGAGCGACCCGGTCACACTTCCGAACCCGTTCACCCCACCGAGGCAGAGGCGACGGGAGGTTGGGGTCGGATACCCATATCCATCTCTTCTTCCACCCTTTCCCTGAACGGGGGTAACCCAATCGAAACAGTTTGCTCACCGGCCTCTGGGAGAGTAAGGCGAAAAAGCTAGAAGCACGCCACTGGAAGCAGCTGAAAAACAGATCAATCGTCGGTGTGAGACCCACATCCTCACACCGCGCCACAAAAGCGGCAACGAACATATGAGCCGCCGGAGCCAATTGACCCGGGGCCACACCCAGAAAGTGAAGGAACCGAACCAGGAAGGGGTGAAGTGGCACGGCCATCCCTGACTCCAGAGAGCGGATATGGACCCCGAAGTAGGGAGTTGGTGGATTGCTCAATATGTCGGTAGCCACCGGAGATTCCAACAAACAATCATGGCCAATCAAACTATATGCAATGGCAAGGTCCTCATCTTGGATACGAGGGGGGAGGTCCGCTATCCCGCTATTATCAAGGTCCCACCAAAGATTCAGGTCCTCCCGAGCACCAGAGTCATCGTCGGGTACAACATGACCACATGTTGTGCCCGCGCTCTATCTGGAACGCTCAGTTGCCGACCCTCAGCAGTAGTGGTCCGCCTAGCTGGAGCCATCTCCGGGAGAACGTCAAACCTGCAAAAAAAAAGAGAAATAACAAAACATCAAACTGCAGGCTAACATGGACGGCGTCATCAAAGGGTGGACCCGCCTTGGCCGCCTAGTGGTAGTGGCAGGCTTCCTGAGCTACACCTGCCGGCAGGGGGGCCGCCGCCAGCCCCTAACCCAAACTGTCTGGCCAAGGTGGAGCCGAGCACCGGAAGAACTGCTCACGTGAGGCACCATACAACGGCCTGCAACAAATTGCCTTCAAACTCATGGGGAAAGTTGGGGGCTTACCCCAACTCCAGCCTTCTACTCCATCACAACTAGGGGATCGATGCCCAGTCTAGGTACGCATGGAAATTAAAGACAGAAGAAACATGCAGCGGCGGCTCGTCGGACATCGCGGAACCCCGGGGGTAGAGACTCCAGCCGGGGCATCCGGTTCAGGACTCTGACCTTAGACCCGCCACCGCCGGGTGGCTGCCGGGCTGGAAGCTACATCCACCACCTTGGAAGCCGCACTGCCGACCGGGGTGCCAACCAGCTGGGTTTGATATTGGCCTGCCACGCATCGGAGCGAAAACTCGCCGGACAACGCGAGGGGCGAAGAACACCAGCCTGGAGGCGTCTTTCTGCCTGGGGATCTGTCTGTCGTGGCCTGTGAGCCTTGGCTGCCCAGGGAGAGTAACGGCCAAACACCGGTTAAAGAGTATGGGAATTCAATTGAACACCGGGAGTATGGACCTGCCAGCCAGGAAGAGTAACGGCCAACAATCAATGCGCGACTTAATTATGTGTTTAATTCCGTATTAATGTTGTAATTAATTTAGTCATTATTATGTTCGGCAGTTACCATTTGTAATCGCCTATAAAAGGCAATTCGAATTTCAAATACAGATATGCTATTTCTGGTTAACTTTCCATATTCGTACTTTCCTAATTCTTGCTTGAGTGTCGTACGTAGCTTTCCTAAAAGCCTACGAGCGTCCTATTTTGGACCAACATATTTTATTAATAAAATAAAGAAAAAATTATATGTAAAACTAGCTAAAATTGTCATCTACAGTAATTTCAGCTAATACAGCCAGAAAAGTAACTCATACCTTACTTTTTCTGCTTATTGCACAACTCAGCACGTGAAAGCAAAAGTTACGTGTTTGGTGAAATAGTTGGTTGATAAGTCGAAAAACACTGTTGTCAAACGGTAATTTCAAGAGAGGTTTGATGCATTCACCCTCATGCACGCTAATTAAACATTCTATTTTTTTTTGTTGGCTAGCCTGCAGAATTTCTGTGGAAAATCAACTGAAGATTTTTTTTTTTTTGCATAAATCCCCTGAAGGTTAGAAAATGACGTTTAACCAGGAAAACTTAATTTCTGATTACTATTTCGTTAGTTTGTAACTTAAGGGTATACGTGACAAATGACACGTCTTCTCCTCGTTTACATTATTATTGTCATAATGTCATTCCATCTTGCCTTTTTCCTGATCGAAATCCGACTTTAATTCAATCATATTTGTAGTACCTTTTTTCTACAACTTATTGTTTAGCGTGAAATTAGCCACAATTTGTATTAGAGATTTTTTTTTTTTCAATTTTAAGAAGTTTTTAAACAATGACGGAAAAGCTTAATCATAGTAACAATCAACCAGCTTAATAACTTATTAATAACGTATTAATAATAAGAGCCCGTTTGGCAGCACGAAAATCTGCTGTTTTGGCTGATTCTGTTAAAATTTATGAAGTTCTGGCTGAAGTGGCTGCATTGGCTGATTCTGCTGATACAAGAAAAAAAAAATTAAAATATATTTTATTAATAGAATAAAGAAAAAATTATATGTAAAAATAGCTAAAATGGTCATATACAGTAACTTCAACCAATACAGCCAGAAAAGTAACTCCAACCTTACTTTTTCGACTTATTACACAATTCAACGCGCGAAAGCAAAATTTACGTGTTTGGTAAAAAAATTGGCTGATAAGCCTGATAAGCCGAAATGAGGGTTACCAAACGGCCTCTAAAAGTCGATGTGCAGTTGACAATGCCACGTTGTGCCTAGTCATGCTTTTTATGGTAACATGGAAATTATTGTGGCAATTTTGTTTCTCCTCATTCACGAAGCTGACCATCATCCTATCATTACCTTACTTTCAACGTGGCAATTCAATTCCATTTTTGTTTTTTCATCGGTACAGACAAAACGTATTTTGACGAAAACATGTTTTGTCTGTACAGACAAAAAAAGCTTACACAAATATTGTGTGAAAGTGATTTCTTAAAATGATTTGACCTTTCGGACAAATGATTGTGAAAGTAATAACATTATATACTCAAAGGTGAATATAATATACTCCCACGTTTTTTTTAATTATATACCTCAAATCATTCAAATGTGAGAATGGTTATCATTTGAATTTGATGTTTTTTAAAGCGTAATGCCCCCTCGTTTCCAAATTACTTTTTCGTGTTTGAACTTTGAAAAATAGGCGTTTTGGGTACATACTCTTTAAAGCATTTTGGAACATCTAACATAAAAACAGCTCGTTTGGTAACACTAAAATTGACTGAATTGACTGATTCTGCTGAAATGGCCGATGCTTATATGGTACATCCGGGTGTACGTACACCCGGCCCAACTAAGGGAGAACCCAGTAACTGATTCAGGTCAAAAAAAATTCGGTGGCATTTTTGTAATTTAAGCAAAAACAGACGAATTAAGCTAAATGAGCAATAATGTACTTTTAATGAGTATCTGACCTATTTTATTGAGCATCTGCGAATTTAATGTAGTATAGTAATTTTAAAATATGCATTATTGATATGACATTTTAAAATGAGCATATCATTACTACCAAATGAGCATACATAAGTCATAACTTACGAAATGAGTATCAAAAAATTTAAAAACACATTTTTGTGTGCTCATTCATTTTGGACGTTATACTCATTTGAATTTAACATAAAACTCATTTCATTTGTGTATTGATATGACATTTTAAAATGAGCATAAAACGAATATTAAATCAGCATACGTAACTTACACAATGAGATATAGAAAAACAAAACACTTCTTAAGGATGAGCTCACAGCTCTGGAGGTCCCTATTATCACAAGCATATACGTATATTAAATGTCAATTGAGCATATCTAACATATTCACAACCTAATTAAATTAGCAAATTGAGGTGATGATGGATCCCACTTCTTAAGCATGAGCTGACAACTCTTGAGGTTCCTATTATCACTTGCAGGCACGTCTGCAACTAATCTCCAACGGAGGAACGACCTGGGAGCAGAAATCTGGGCAACACAGATGCGGACGATGGACAAGGAGAAGCTGATAATAATTTCAAAAATACCCGGATGTACAGTGAGGACCATACATCCGGGTGTATGGTATAATTTGCGCTGAAGTGGCTGTAGTTAGGGGTGTTCACCGGTCCAAAACCGGACTGGACCGGAACCGGTTAGGACCGGAACCGGAATCTTAAATTTATGAGAACCGAAGACCGGACCTATTACTAACCGGTCCAGACCGACCCGGACCGGAATTTTCCGGTCCGGTCCGGTTTTGACCCTAATTAACCCGGTTTTTTAAACAAAAAAATAATAACATAGATTTTTATTTCGAAAAATAATGTGATGAGCAAATATGCGTAGTAAATGTTTAATTCATATATCAATATTAGCATTTAAATGTTTATTACTTCCCTAGTGCACACTACAAACTAGCAGATTGTATTTGTAGTCTTGGATTTTTGCAGGTTGCAACTTAAGAATTAGACTTGAGAATATCATAAAAATATATACACTACAACCATAGATCATATTGCACACCTATAGAAAAGGTACTGCATAAAAAACAAATTGCATTGTAGTTTCAAATCATAGCAAATCAAATAATGAAAATTCAATTTTGCAAAAAACAAAACATACTACTATTAATTTTAAAAAGATACTATGAACGTATCATGGGTTTTCCTAATTTAGTTCGTAAAATAAATGGGACACCGATTACAAGCCCTAAAAACGAAAAATATTTTTTTGGGAAAAATAATTTAACGGGCCACCGATCCGGACCGGTATTTTTCC
This sequence comes from Cuscuta europaea, assembly GCA_945859875.1. Taxonomy (NCBI): domain Eukaryota; kingdom Viridiplantae; phylum Streptophyta; class Magnoliopsida; order Solanales; family Convolvulaceae; genus Cuscuta; species Cuscuta europaea. The sequence goes on along the minus strand of CAMAPE010000045.1, from coordinate 2,340,473 downwards.
GGGTTTGACCCGGACCGGACCGGAACCCGGCATCTTAATACTCTAAAGACCGAAACCTGGACCGGTTAATACCGGTCCGGTCCGGTCCGGTCCGGTCCAATCCGGTCCGGTTCAGGTCTAAATTACGGTCTGACCCGGTTAATGAACACCCCTAGCTGTAGTGGCTGATTCTGCTGATTTATGAAAAAATTATATTTAAAATATTTTTTATTAATAAATTAAACAAAAAATTATATAGAAAATAGCTAAAATGATCCTCTACAGTAACTTCAGCCAGAACAGTCAGAAAAGTAACTTCAACCTTACTTTTTCTTCTTATTACAAACTTCACCGCGCGAAATCAAAAATTACGTGTTTTATAAAAAAGCTAGCTGATAAGCCGAAAAAAGGGGGTCACTAAACGGGCTGAAAGTGTGATACTCGGTAACTATTTTCGAACAGAATGAGTATTTTCGTTCAAAAAAGGAGCATTTGTTAACCATTGTCTGAAGTTCTAATCGATCGCTACAAGCATTAACCCTCAACTTAATTAAGTAGGCACTTTTTAGAATAAAGAACTATTTTAATTTTAATCTATAAATAGAATATTTAAGTCGTTGTTATGTGGTGGTAATGAATAAGACATTCATTGTAGTAAGAATGAAACGGTCCACTCCAAGTCCTTCAAAACTTAAAAGTAAATTGAATTCCATGTATAAATATAAAAAGATTGTTAGGGAGAACTATCAAATAAGCTCTCGAATTTTCATAAAAAGTGCAAATAAGCCCTTTTATAAGAGCCTCTGTCCATCCGTCGCCATTTGGGGCGGTTTCCGTTGGAACTTTTTAATGAAATTTTTAAAGCATATTCTTCATTAAGTCTAGTTTATTCATACCAAATTTCAGCTAAAACTTCAATCGGGGAGGCAGTCAAATGAAACGGCAGAATCTCTTCAGCTATGAAGAACGACAGATCTACGCAATTGGACCCGACACCACCTCACCCGTCGTTGCATCTTCGCATCTGCTATTTCGTCCGCCGCCGCCACAACTCGAATCCTCATCATATATTCTTCTTCTTCTATTTTCTTCTTTTTCAAATTGCTTGTCGCCGCCCTCGTCGTAGAGCTCGATCGGAACGAAGATTGGAGTTGCTGGATGGCTGTCCTCGGCCAGATCCGCTGTCGCCATCGATTGGTAGTTGTCTTGGGGTGAGCCACGGCCGCAGCTAGGCTAAGTGGTGGTCACCGACGTTGGACAGAGGTGGTCGTCGTAGGGAGGGGGATGGAGGTGTAGCGGGCTGGAGAGGTTGATGGAGGTGCAGGGGAGGGGGCTGGGGGGGCTCGGGAGGGGGTTGGGAGACAGGGAAGGGGGCTGGGTGTGCAGGGGAGGGGCAGGGGTGCAGGGGAGGGGGCTGGAGCTGGGTGAGGGGTCATAGGTGGTTTCACGTGGCGGTGTCGGTGTCGAGGCGGTAGAAGAGTGATGGTTTCCGGCGAAAATTTTGATAGACAAGTCTTCGGAATTTTTTTCTAGCGACACAGTGACACGTTTTCCGGTATAGTGACATCTGAAAGTGACATAAAAACCGGTAGTGACATTTTAAAAGTGACATAAAAGTTTGGTAGTGACATAAAAATCTGACAGTGACATAAAAAATGACAGTGACATCAAGTTTTTCCAAAGATGTGACCTTTTTAGTCACTTTTTTGTCTTTTTGTAAAAATGGTCACATTTTTGAAAATTAGCTTCAAATTAGTAATATTCAAGGAAAAAGCCCATAATTTATTACTACTAATTTCATTGGTTATATAATTGTATTTGGATGTTAGCTAAATATCATTGATTGTGTATGTTGTTGTTCTTATATTTATGGTTTTTTTAACCTGGTTGATCAACCACCAAAATCGGTGGAGTGAATGTCTGGAAACATTTATCAGGTTTTGATTGTCCCGGATAGAGGTAAAAGTCTAGAGGGGGGGGGGGGGGGGGGTGAATAGAATTTTAAAGCTTTTTCAACTTTAAAAACTTTTCCCTTCTATAAGAGTTGATCTATAATCTTTTGGGAGATTATAGTCACACAGCGGAAGTCTTAACCTCAATATAAACAGTGTATAATAACTTTCTAGTTTGGAAGATGTCTGGATTGATACAGTGAGCAGTTGGCTTAGCAGTTTACTGGGTGGCAGGATACTGCTGAGGCAACTGCTGAGAAAAAGTTGAGTGTATGAAAAAACAGGTAATGGAAACTTGCTCAGGATGATAAGACCAATCTAGAGATGCATAGGGTTGGGTGAGAGTAAAAGTTTATATGAGCAGAGGTCTTGGTAGCAGAGGTGTCAATAGGGAACTGCTAAGGGACCTGCTGAGTTATGGGATGGTTTTCTGAGAAGAACTTCTTTGAAAAGATATGGTAAAGATCTTATGATGTTGGGAGTGTCTCAAGAAAGGAATGTGTATGAGCAGTGTGCTCAGCAGTTGGGTGGATACCAGGAAACTGCTGAGGTAACTGCTAAGTCTTAAGGAAGTATTTCTGAGATCTGGTAGAACAGACCTTTTTATGAATTTTTTACAAAAAGGTAGTCTCAAAGAAGGCAAGTAATTAAGCAGTATGATAAGCAGTAAAGTCAATTGAGACTATTGCTTAGGATATTGCTGGCAAACTGCAATTCTTTTGTAAGAAGTGTTGGGTGTGTGCTTTGTTGAGTGAAAGTAATTCAACACACAGTATATCCTGGTTCAGAGGTGGTGTAATCCTTCTACGTCCAGTCTCACCCTCTTTCAGATGGATTTCCACTAAAGTATTAAGCCCAATACACTTAGTGCTAATCCAGCCTTTACAACACACAGGCCTACATTGAAGGTGTTTCACAAGGAGTATAACACCACTCCAAGTTACTCAATCCTTAGAATTTTCTCAATTGATCCAGTGGAGATCAAAATGTACTCTATCTATCTATCCACACTTAGGACTTAATAACACAATCCTTCTAAGTGTTTACAACAATGTTTTTGTGATATGTTACAAGAGAGTTCTAACCTCCAACTAGGAACTAAACTTCAGAATATAGCAATGATTGTTACTTAGAAGTTTAGTGAAGCATGAGTCCAAGCAGAGAGTAAAGATAGACCAACACTTTCTCTTTTGCTAGATAGCTCGTATATGCTCAATGGAAGTATTTCTCTACTTAGGATGCTCAAAGCTTGGTTTGAAACTCTTGTTTCGGCCTATATTTATAGGTCTCTCCTGTTGATTAATCTCATCCGTTGGTTAGGATGGTTTAATCTTTGAAGTTGAATGTGTTGTACTTTTGTCTTCTTGTGCTGGAGCTGATTCTTCAGTGATTCTTTTGTCTTCGACGTTGAAACTTCTTTTCAAAATCATCCTGACGATTTTAATGTATGTGTCCCATGCTGTAGGTCCTTGCATATGGTGTGTGTCCCATGCTTCTAGGTCCATGTACATTTTTAGCATTAAATGTCTGTCAACTTTTGTCTTCAATCATACACATACAGTGTATATGAGGTTCGTACCTATGTGACTTAAATTATTGTGACAATAATTTTTGTGTCAAATAAAATATATACTGGTTAGGAATTAAAGATCCTATTAAGGTAAATTACCTTATTGCATTTTGAATTTCCAGTATAATTTTATTAGCAATAGAAATTGTACATTTGATTTTTGTCATGTATGATTAATTTAAACATTAATATTTGAAATAAACAAGACACAATGTACAGTAGTGAAGTATATAGTGGCATCATCAAAATCTATCAAAATTGGGTACTAACAGGTTTTATTAAAATAAGTAAAAATTACAAAAGCAAGGGGGTAGACCAAAATCTTGCTAAAGAAGACATCCCTTCTCCAAATACATGAAAACAAGTAAGAAAAACGAAAAAATACTATGTATTTAATAGCAGTTCCTTAACGGTTTTGTGCATATATTTTTTTATAAGAACTAGATGTTAAACCATTAACAATAATTAAGAATTGAACCGTTAAAGATCATTCGTAGAAACCCAGTTGAGTTATAGGGGTTCAGTTCTGGTCGATTCTTCGGGTTCTTATTTCAAAATCTCACTGTTAAATTTGACAATGTCTAATGCAACTGATAGCTTTTTACTAAAGTGAGGGGTCATTCCATATTTTAAATTTGACATATAGGGGTTCACTTCTGGTCGATTCTTCGAGTTCTTATTTCAAAATCTCACTGTTAAATTTGACAATGTCTAATGCAACTGATAGCTTTTTACTAAAGTGAGGGGCCATTCCATATTTTATCCCAAAAATTCTACTGGCGCTGAAATTAAAGTGCTTGATAAACCTTCGCTGGCTCTCTAGTGAATTTCAATAAATTTTTATATTTGGTTCAAACAAGTTTGACCTTGAAAGTGTAAGGAAACTTTGAGGGTCTGTTTGGTTCAAGCTAAGGTAATCCTTCATGCAGGTCAGAATCTGATGTCGGGAATGTAAGATAGATGCGTTTGATTCATCTGAAGTATACTACCCTCTTCAACAACCACTTCTTCCAATGTTACGATCATTGTTCTTTTTTCTTCTAGAACTCCAGCCAGTTCTTTCTTTAAGCGAGTATGTTCTTTTATTTTTCTCTGCCCCCATTTTAAAAAATTATTCAAAAAGTTCACTAATATTCAATTAGTTTTGATTTTAGTTATTATTAAGACATTTCATTTTTTCTTTAATTTTAATAATCTTAATTGTAGGTTATAATAATTAATAAGTTTAATGCGTTTAAAAGAAAGAAATTTAAAGAGCATTGAAGTAATTCAACAAATATGCAATATAAGATACCACTAAACTAAACAAATTAATGTCACATTCCCTTAATATCAACCAAACACAATCTGGATACCCAATAATCTAACATTTTCATGATAATCTGACATTCCTCATTATAATCTTGAACCGGGCCCTCAGAGGTTGGAGTTATTTAGCGTTCTCAAAGTACTTTGCAGTAACCTCAGGAAAGAGTTGAATGGGGAAAGTGGGTGTAGTCCAATGGATGATCATCCACCCCCAAGTCTCTCCTTTGTGGGAGGTCTTGGATTCAATTCCCACCAAGGGGAGATGAGGGAGGTCTTGCTCCCAATGATTCTTCATACCTTCACGGAGTTGCTCAGCGGCTGAGAAGGGAGAGGATGGTAATGAAGGTAGCGGGTTCGTGTGGTGGGAGGAGTAGCCTGAAAGGTGATGTAAATCCTGCTGGATTCGTTCTTTGGAGCCAGTACTGATGAGACTGACTGTGATCAGATCCAGATTTAACTGTCTAGGGGCTTTGGAGGGTAGTTCATAGACTCCAGGATTATGGGAGCGTAAGCCCCGACACTTGGATTATAAAAAAAAAAGAGTTGAATGGGAGAATGTCAGGAGAAACCATTGGCATGTTGTACCTCATTATTTTCTCTGCACTTCCGAAAGAGTTTTGCTAGGAGTACCCCAAAATGTACCCCATTTTTACCCCCACCCCCTAATGTGTGGCCATAAATGGGGCAATTCATTTAAGTGGGGCACCACTTAAATGAATTGGCCCATTTATGACCACACATTAGGGGCTGAGGTAAAAATGATGTACATTTTGGGGTACCTTTAGCATTTGTGCTTCCGAAAGTGCCCATAAATATCTTCATCAGCATTGACAGATGGCCCTTTTGGAGTTTCCATTGGGCAGCTCTTTCTCTCTCTTCCTCTTTATCAATTCCATATGTAGATTAAAATAAAGTTCCTTATGACCCCAAGCCCCACAAGCAACCATTCTACCCAATTACAACACAACAGCTCATACCCTCCCTCAATGACTCTCTGCTTTCTTCCACTTTAGATCTCTCCTTAGTGCCCTGCACACCACAGACCCTTTCAATATATAGATTCACCCATTTATGACTGCCTTCAACTTTGGGTTTTCTCTTCAAATCTCAATTCATGCACTTTTTACTCAGATCTCTAGTTTGCTTCCTATCTTCAGTACATATGATGGCTGCTTGTGAAAGCAATGGGAAATGGACCAGGGAAGAGAACAAGAGGTTTGAGGACGCACTTGCCTTGTTTGATAAAGAAACCCCAGACAGGTGGTACAATGTGGCATCCATGATACCTGGAAAAACAGTCAATGATGTCATGAGACAGTATAGAGAATTGGTTTCTGATATCATTGATATAGAGTCAGGCCTTGTTCCAGTGCCTGAAGAGTATTCAGCTGCCAATTCTTTTACATTGGAGTGGGTGGAAGATGAGTACCAGGGGTATTATGGTCATCATGCCCAAAGGCAATTCTTTGGTCCAGGTGGGAAGAGGAGTAGCAGTTCAAGCCGCTCTTCTGACCATGACAGGAAAAAGGGAGTACCTTGGACCGAGGAAGAACACAGGTAGTTTGACTAAGTCCTTTAATTTGATGAATTATGTTCTCACAGATAGGATTGAGCTGCTCTTTTTTTATGAGGTTGACTTTTAAATGGAATTATAAGTCTACAAGTCTGAATATTTATTTACTTGATCTGATCCTGATTATTTGGAGTGATCTTAGGATTGGTTGACTAATGTGAGTGTTTTGAGGAATTTAAGGAATTTTGGGGTGACTTTACCAAGTATAATGTTGATAGTATTTAAACAATAGTTATAACTTTAATGGTTTGCAAATCATCCATTGTTGGTTTGTATAAGGTCATCGACTTAAACAACCCGAACAACCCGAAGCCAACACTTGGGGTGTACCCCCTCAAGGCGAACAGTGAGTGCCTCTTTGAGGAGTAAGGACAGACTACTATGGATTAAAAGCAGTTTTCTCAACAAAATATACCAAAATAGCATTTTGTTTGGAAAAAGTACATTACTTACTTTAAACCATAAAATAAAATACTATGTATTACGTTTTGGGTTTCATCTCAAAAGGTCAAACTAGACAAAGAACCCTTATAAATAAATTTGTATCTTTAAATTAGGTTGGCGAACAAAGACTTAAGGTAAAACGCGCTTTGTCACCAAACCACTAATGTCTCATTCTTGGCCTGATAGATTCTTATTCTTTCTGTAATTGTGTCTTACCATTCAATACCTAGACTCATAGAGTATGTATTGTTAAGCCACCCCAAACCTATCAGCTATGTATATACTCCACGGTTTAACGCGTAATTGTTCTGTTTTGGCAACATTTCTTCAGGCAATTTCTGCTGGGGCTGAAGAAGTATGGTAAAGGAGATTGGCGAAATATATCTCGCAATTTCGTGACAACAAGAACTCCAACTCAAGTTGCTAGTCATGCTCAGAAGTACTTCATCAGGCAGCTTTCAGGAGGGAAAGACAGAAGGAGATCAAGCATACATGACATAACCACAGTCAACCTGTCAGAAACCATGTCCTCTACTTCCACAGACAACAATAGTTCTCCAGACAACAAAGCTGCTCAAGCAATTAATCACCTGGAACTGCCATTAAATGGAACTATTAATAATGTAATAGCTACTGATGAGGCGTTTGACCTGTCGAACCAAGGATCGGGAAGGACACTTTATTCGCAATATGGCGACTTGATAGTTGCACCTTTCGAAGGAGCTTCCTGGTATGGACTAAACCTGCATGAACAAACTATGGACCTGATATGATTATGATGGAATATGTCATTTTTTCATCCTACCAGCATTTGGGTAGGAAAATCTTGGATCTGCAACTTAGTTTGTGTGTAGCTCTTACTGTTCTTTTTGAATAGCTTTTCGGTCCATATAAAGATTGGACCTGTGGAACATGCTGAACTTGGACATAAGGAGACACTGCAAAGAAATGCATTCCTCCTGATGTCTAATGTTGGAAAATTTTCAGCAATTCCAGGTTATTTGGGATCATAAGCTGTGTTACGTGCTGTCGTTTTTGCTGTAAATGAAACTCAGAAATAATCAAGTTTCTTTTTTTGTGGCTCTTAATTACGTTTTTACTAATTTTAGATTGTTTGAGATTTATTTTGAAAGGATTCATTAATGCAAATCACATAATTTTATTTTTCAAACGAAATGAGAGAAACTACTTAGGATGCCCCGAAAGGAATGTGTGATCAACATTTGGGACATATGAAGTGTATATTGCCCTGAAATATACCCCCTCCTTCCAGCAAACAAGATCCAGGTTTGACGTTTTAGGTAGAGTGGGAAATAAAGTTGATTTTTCAAAAATGTCCTTGGGTAACTAAACGTGTAGTAATCAAATGGGTATAATAAAAGAGTAATGAATAGTGAAATGAGGATAACACACATCATTTCAATGAAGTGATGTGAGGGTAAATGGGTAAATGAATAATAAAAACTTACTAAATATAGAAAGAAGTTGAAGGTGAAACTTCATTTTGGGACATCCCGAAATAGAAAGGTGGAAGTTTTTTTTGGGGACGAGGTGAGTAGTACATTTCTTCAAATAATCATAATAATATAATGTGCTATTCATTCGGAACCAAAAGCTATTTATGCAAGAAAAGAAAGGTTTTGTTAATCACAATCTTATAACTGTGTTTAAGCATTAAATAGAGAGAAGAAATATTTTTATATTTTTCGTGAATTAGCTAAACGAGTATAATTCTTGTTTAGCAACAACAACAACAACAACATCCAAGCCTTAGTCCTAAAAGATATTGGGGTCGGCTAACATGAATCGATACATGATATCACAACCAAAAGGAAAGGAAGGAAAAAAGATAAAAAGATAAGCTATTATGAAAAGATAATATAAAAAAGATGAATATATATAAAAATGATAAAATAAAAAGGCTGCAAATAATGCATATATATATATATATATATATATATAAGGATAAAAAAAACTAGGGAAAAAAAAAGATGAGGGAAAAAGATTATCAAGATCACTCCTTCACGTGAATACCCGCCCTCCACTTAGTTCTCTCCAAAGTCATGCTCTCATCCAACCCCAGAAGAAGCATATCACTTCGAACTCCCCTAACCCACGTCTGTTTGGGTCTTCCTCTCCCTCTCTTCCCTGCCTCTTCTCCACACATCTCAACTCGCCTAACAGGTGCATCACTCGGTCTTCTACGCACATGACCAAACCACCGAAGGCGCGACTCCCGCATCTTGTCTTCAATAGGTGCTACTCCCACCCTTTGTCTGATTGTCTCATTCCTCATGCGGTCCTTCCTAGTATGCCCACACATCCAACGCAGCATGCGCATCTCTGCCACACTCATCTTTTGAATGTGACATTGTTTCACCGCCCAACACTCTACGCCATACAGTAATGCAAGCCTAATTGCTGTCCTATAAAATTTACCCTTCAGTCTAGTCGGCATACCTCGGTCGCATAGAAATCCTGACGCACTCTTCCACTTCATCCACCCTGTTCTGATTCTATGGGATACATCTCCCTCTAACTCACCGTCCTTCTGAATTATGGAGCCCAAGTAACGGAACATATCGCTGACTGGTATCTCCTTACCATCCAGAGTAATTCCGCTATTACCACTACTTCTACCTCCACCAAACTTGCACTCCATGTATTTCCAAAAAGCTGATCAAGGTGATCATTAATCTTTTAAACGCTGAATATTTCCAAAAAGTTACATAGCATGTTATATATTCATGATTTCTTTAAACACATTACTAAAGCTAGAGTTATGTTAAGAATTTCCCAGAAGAATATTAGACCGGATATGTGCGGGGAGTAACATTTGCTATTGAGCCCATTCTTTGTGAGAATGTGCTAAACTGCTAGAGTCATCTTTGCAACCATTTAGGTGACGGGTAGTGTTTTTGGGAAGGATTCACATGTACAATTTGTTTATGAAATGATAAATAAATAAATAAATATCTGATATCTCTCCATCAAAATTTTCATATTTTGAAGTATCTGAGTTTCAATAATGTGAGCAAAAACAGGTGTTCTGAATCCACGAGAAAATTCAGAAAATGTACACATAAGAAGTATAAAAAAGATGAGGCAAAAATAATTCAATGACCCCAAACTATGAAAGGGTGTGAGATAAACACCCCAAATTTGAATATGTAATTTAAATACCCCAAATTTTATATAAAAAGTCATTCTAATATCATAGTCAAGTTATTTCTTTCAAAATCTAAATTTATGGTGTTAATTGCATAATTTAAAATATTTTTATCAATCATGAACACACAATTAACATTCTTAACTTCCATTGTAAAATAAATATTATTACCCCAATCTATATAATTACAACGCTTTTAATTTGCTATTTTAAATTATGCAATTAACACCATAAATTTACATTTTAAAAAGAAATAATACATGATCATGGTGGTTATATACCTTTTTACATAAAATTTAGGGTATTTAAATTACATATAAAAGTTTGGAGTGTTTAATTCATGCCCCTTCAAAGTTTGGGGTATTTTAATTATTTTCCCCAAAAGATAATGAAACATCTTGTTGAAATATAAGCGATATGGTTGTCCTATCTTTATATAATATAAAATAACAGTTTCTGCACCACAATTGGAGAGAAAAATCCCACCCAAAATAAGGGCATAATAGAAAATTAATGAAACCATTAAATTTGGTAACTAAAAACGAATCTGCTAACGGTGGTATCAATAACGGATGGTAATACTACCATATATGTAATGTCATAAAAAATACGGCATTACTAAATAAATGGCAAGTAGTGTCATATACATAGTAATAATTTTACGTAACTAACTAATGATGACCAAAATGGTTATCAATGTTAAATTAACATGGTAATAATATTACCGTATATAATGGATGGTATTAATAATTACACGAATTATTAATATTGGCTGTTCAGAAGTATATATGAATAGTGTGTACAGGTTAACACACGTATTACATGAAAATACTTGAGTATTGATGTTTTCTTTTGAATAGTTTTCAGTCTCAGGCCAAATCAGATAAGATCAGACTTAAATTAAACAGACAAGACCAAATCAAACTTAAAAGGACCAAACATGCTATATTTTATCAATTATAAAAAACACAGAGACCAAACATTACCAGACCAGACAAATCCAGACTAGCAAATACCGAAAATAAAACACCACCATACAATTCATTCCGCTCACTGGGAAACTTTTGCTTTAACCAACACGTACGGACGTACCTACATATAAACAAGAGCCGGTTTTGTAATACCCAAATCAGTTGTATTGGCTGATTTTGCTGAAATTTATGAAGTTCTGACTCAAGTGGCTGGATCTGCTGATCCTGTTGATTTTTGAAGAAAAAATAATACTTCGTATATTTTATTGATAAAATAAATAAAATATTATACAATAGCTACAATAATCTTCTACAATGACTTTAACCAATACGGCCAAAATAAGTAATTACAACTTTTCTTAATATTGCATAATTTAGCGCATGAAATCAAATGTTACGTGTTTGCTGAAAAAGTTGTCCGATAAGTGTGATAAACTAAAAAACTAAGCTCACCAATCAGGCTCAAAATCATAAAACACCTACTCAAGTAATTGTACAAAAAGCCAAGTACAAAAGATAACTGTAATAGTTTTCCCGCTCAATGAATCTCGTTGATTTCAACTCGGGTGTATTGATTAGAGAGTTTGTGTATGTGTCATCCCACTGTGACAATTATTGTGCACCAAAAGTCACAAAATGTCACCGCGCTAGAGATGATTTCACTCGACCATAAGGTAATTTCGATCTAATTTCAAAATTTATCCTCATAGTTAATAATTAAATAAGGATTATTTAATCTGAATATACTTTATGTTTAAAAAACACATTCACATTATTTATTAGAATTATGTATTTATTATACTAATATTTCCTCATGACTCAATAATTTATATGCACTTCTATAGATTGAACCAAACTTTTGTTATACTTCAGTTATAATCTGCAACGAACTATTCTGCCTTTATTTTGTGGAATAACCCTTCAACAACTTATTGTAACTAAACGTAATTGATTTTTCAAAATTAAATTTGAATGATCATAGCTAACATAGAATACAAGCTTGGTAAATGTACTGTGTACAAAATGTAGTTACAATACACAACCTGAGGAATATGGGTTTTCATTAATTTGAAGTCCTTTTCTTTCCTAAAGTAAGAGGTCTCCAACCTAAGTAATTCATTTGTACAAAAAATATGAACATCAAAGCTTTTGGTAAATCGCCCTATGAAAACAATTCATTTGTCTCTCGAGATAGTTTGACATTCGAATACTGACCAGTAGGCCTCATAGAATTTATTTAATTTGTTTAAATAAATTAGTTTAGTCAACTTGATTTAGGGGCCATTTACTTATGACTTGATGAATTTATAAATAAGAAAGACGATTTAATCGTTTAGTTATTAAGACGTGTTTACTTACAACTTAACTGAAAACACGACTTATTCAATTCATTCGGTCAAAAAACTGACTTAATCATTAAGTTGCGAAAATCCACATAAAGACATTTATTCATTCAGTTTTTATATCTAATATATATGGAGTAGATATATGTTAATCAATGACATTATTCATTGTCAATGTAACTTAATAATAATATTAAATTGATAAATTTAATCTACTCAAATAATTTATTCAGCACGGAAAATAAAATAACTTAATATACAAATATCACTTAATCCAGTCAGGACTTAATAGGAAAAAGTAAACAACTCCTTATATTTCATAAACATAAGATTTGTTAGAATGTAGAGTTATAAAAATATTTCAGTTTATGAGCTTGAATACTTCTACAATAAGAATTCATGCATCCATGCATATCCTAAATTCAATTATATGATTAACTTTATTGAGAAACCATGCATTCATGTCATTAGTTCTAATATATGTTAAATTTAACTCAATTTAATTAGAAGCCAAGCATCCGTATCATTAATTTGAATATGGACTGCAGTAATTTTGAATTTATACTTCAAAAATTATGCTTTTAATACACAACATTCAGATTGTATTATGTTATCATATCAAATTTTTTATTCACAACATTTTAATAATCCAAGATTCAAAATATTGAAAACAACAATTACAGGTTTTTCTCTAAAGATCATGCATGTGGTCCGGTTGATAAGCATACATACCAACTCTACTTTCCATTTCATTTAGCATCGTGTTTGATCAGAATACACATTCGTTTGTAGATACCATGATTTTGAGTTTATCTTGGTTCAATGTGGTTAAGCGAGAATGAGAATCAAGGTTCATACAGAATCATCATCTCTTTCTCTGGAATAAGGAAGCATGGACCCAGAAAACATTTATTCGACAAAAAAAGGTCTCAACATGACCAATCTCAATGAGAGAGTTGTAACATTTTATAATACATTTTCCCTTTTTTTTACAAATTTTGAAGGTCTTAAATTTGCCTTTTTCTTCCAAACTATTACGGACTACGGAGGATTATATAATAAAACTTACAACATATAAACCCCGTTGCCTTTTTTATACTCCGTATTTAACAAAAGTACGCATTACGTACCATCGAAATAGAACATAATTTTAAAGAAGTTATTTTACTACTCTAGATATACTCGTGCATCGCACAGGTACTTCGTCTAGTTCTAAGATAAACACACAAAGTTACAGACTTACAGTCTCATTTTCTAAAAAACTAGCACAGTACCCGTGCATACGCACGGGAAAGAACGGTCGCTCTACATATACTTTTATTCATGATCTGATTAAATATAAAAATATATTTTTTATCTTACAATTTACTTCATTTCAAAAATGGAGTATGATAAGTGAATATAAAAAAGCATAAATCCATACAACAAATATTCAAAGTAAAAGAAAATTAAAATATAAAAAAATCGACATCATCCATTAAAATTTACTACGTAATAATAATTAGTGATGTTGGCAACAGAGTGAAATATTGAACTTATTTGTTAGAGTTTTGAAAAACTACCTTAAAGAGAACTTATAGTAGTAATGACTTGTGATTTTCTTTTCTTATCATGTACGTAGTATTAAAACCATTAATCCATGTCTTCTAAACTCTCTCTATAACGCCACATATATAAATATATTTTACATGACTAAAATACGTCTAGGTAGGAATATTTTATCTTTTTGCAGTGATAGAGCTTGATATTTATTCATTGTCATAACATTGGCGATAATTATAGCAAAATGTCTTCTAAGAAGTTTAAAAGGTCACGAGAGAAAAAATATGAGATGAAATTCGCTCGATCAATTATTAATCTGTTTATCTTATCTTCTTATACCTAAAAGCATTACATATGAGAGATAAATTATCCCGCTCAATTATTCGTATTCACATCTTATCTTACCTTCTTATATACTTAGTCATTACGTATGAGAGAGAAAATTATCCCGCCCAATCATCTGCACGTTAATCTTTTTATCTTTGATCTTATATACTTAAAAGCATTACATGTGAGAAAGAAATCATCCCGCTCAATTATTCGTCTGCACATCTTATCTTACCTTCTCTTTATACCTAAAATCATTATGTATGAGAGAGAAAATCATCCCGCCCAATCATCTGCACGTTAAGTCGGCTTATCTTCTTATACATAAAACCTCTACATATGAGAGAGAGAATTTTCTTGCTCAATTGTTTAAGCCGGCTAATTATATACCTATACTTCTCATACCTAATCTTCTTTATTATACCTTAAAGCACTATGTATGAGATAGGAAATTTTCCCGCTCAATTGTTTTAATCAGCTTATCTTATTATAATTAAAAGCACTATGTATGAGAGAGAAAATTCATTCACTCAATTTTTAGCCAGCTCATGAGCTTATCTTATAATCAAAACCACTTTTAGTATAGTACCCGTGCATACGCACGGGAAAGAGCAGTCCGAGCATATAATTTTACCCATGATCTAATTAAATATTAAAATAAAAATAACTTTGTAGGATTCGACATTTTCGAAAAATAATAGTACAATAATCTAATACCATGAAGTATAACTCATACAATAAATATTCAATGAAGAGTATATTAGAAAAAATTACTTGACAACACTCATTAGTATGTGCAACTTATTAATTTTCATGATTAAATTCATTTTGATATTAAATACTATACTAAAAAAGGTGAGTACAATAAGTGATTGACATACAGTTTAAGTGAATACAATAAATATTAAACTTAACTAATACTTCGTATTAGTTAAATAAGAACTTGCTACTCATTAGTTAAATTAGTGCTAACATAAAAGAGAGAAAATTATACTGCTCAAATCTTAGCCGCTTTATCTTATACCTAAAAACATTATGTATGAGAGAGAAATTTTTACTGTTTAATTGTTATTCAGCTTATCTTGTACTTAAAGAACAACATATATGAAAATTTCTCTACTCAATTGCTAGCAAACTTATTTTCTAATACCTAAAAACACTACATATGTAAGAGCAAAATTATTCTGCTCAATAATTAGCTAATTCCGTAGAAATTTATGAGAGAGAAAATTCGTTCGCTCTATTGTTAGTAGCGTATTTTCTAATATGTAAAATCACTACATGGGAGAGAAAATTCTCCCGTTCAACCATTAGCAAAAGTATCTTCTTATACCTAATTAAAACTCTTCCATATTAAAGAGACAGTTCTCTTGTTCAATTGTCAGTCAGTTTATGTAATACTTAAAAGAACTATATGAGAGAGAGAGAAATGGTTCCACTCAATTGTTAGCAAGTTTACTTTCAAATAGCTAAAAGCATTACATATGATAGAGAAAATTCTCCCGCTAAATCGTTAGTCAGCTTATCTTATACCTAAAAGCATTATATATGATAGAAAAAATCCCCCCTCTCAATTGTTAGCTAGATTATCTTATACTTAAAAGCACTACTTATGAGAGATAGACATCTCTCGCTCAATTATTAGACGACTTATGGCTTAATCTTTCTTATATCTAAAATCTTATATCTAAAAACACTACATATAATTTAAATAATCTCCCGCTCAATTGTTAGCAGACTTGTTGTATACCTAAAAGCACTATCTATAGACATCTCTCAATTGTTAGTTGGATTATCTTATGTATAAAAGCACTACTTATGAGAGAGGGGGGGGGGGGGGGGGGGGGAGGGAGGGAGGGAGAGGGAGAGATAAATATTGCACTCAATTGTTAGACGGCTTGTGGCTTATTTTTATATTTAAAATATTATATCTAGAAGCACTACATATGAGAGAAAAATCTTCCGCTCAATTGTTAGATGGTTTATCTTACCTTATACTAAAAAGAACTACACATGAGAGAAAATTCTCCTACTCAATTGTTAGCAAGTTTATCTCTTTAGTTTCTTATACCTAAAAGCAATACAAATGAGAAAGAAAATTATCTCGCTCAATTGTTAGCCGACTTATCTGATCTTATATTTAAAAGAACTACATATGAGAGAGAGTTATCTCGCTCAACTGTTAGCAAACTTAACTTCTAATACCTAAAAGCACTAATTTTATACTTAAAAGAACTACATAAGAGAGATGAAGTTATCTTGCTCAATTGTTAGGCACTAAAAATTAATAAGCCGGATTTTTATCCATTACTTTCTTTTTGTTATATATTAGGAATTTATATTTATTTAATAAGGAATGCGATGTATTGAGTTCGGAAAATAGAAAGGTTGTCTAATAAATCTTCAGTTTTTTTTTTTAAATTTTCATATTCAATATTGGTGTCATATGAAAGATCATAAAAAATTATAAATTTTGATATATTTTTTATAAATAATATAGAAAAAATGAAAAAGTTATACCACTTTGAAGAAAATGAATTTTTTTTAAATACAATGGGTCCGATGAATTGATGTCACCTTATTTTACAAATGCTTAGCATCAATTGTATTCCATATAAAGTCCTTGAGGTTGCCACCTGCCATATGTAGAGTAAAGGAGAGAATTGTAAGGAGAAGAGCACATAAGCTTTAAAGAGGGAAAATTTGTCTTTTAAGGAGATATTTCTTTTCTTATATATAAATAGATGTGACATTTTATTATTTGACTTTTTTTAGAATAATGTATGTGATGGAGTATATGGCCTAGGGACCCCCGGCCCATAGACTCCTACTATCCTAATAAAAGCCCAAGAGACCCAGGAAGCACAACAGGCCCAAATCGCAGCGCTCCGGGTACCAAGCAACCCATGGAGTACACAGGGGTGCCTTCGCCCCCCTGGCCGAAGGCTCCAAATTCTCACAGAAAGGCTATTTTTAGCATACAAAGCTACTGGCAGAAAACGGCGAAAATCAGTAGCCCTCGGCACCTGGAGCTCACGGCCTTAAGAGGCCTTCGACAAGAAGAGCCCTCGGCTAATCATCTACAGCCGAGGGTACCTTCCTCGACAAGAATATCCTCTCCACATGCGCCTGGAAAGCCGTACCAAGTACAACGTCACATCCAACCGCCGCATTAAATGCGGCCACATGCGAATGCCAGTGACACTCGGTTGATGTGACCCCCCGACCGTTGGATGCTTGACACGTGTCCCCGTCTCGCATTTATTGCTACTATAAATGGCACCCCATTTCCCCTTTGTAAACCATATTCTGAATACGCTGAATTCACACTGAATACATATTCTCTCTCTTACTTGTTTGCTCTGACTTCTCTCTAGTTACTCCCCGCAGTAACCCCTCGGATATATACCCCTGGGTACACTTATCCATCATTTGGTGCTCTCGTTGAGAGGTCGAACAATCAAGTAAGAAAACCTCCCCTTCAGCTAGAAAACACCTACTAAAATGGGAAGAACCACCCGTGCTCAGTCTAAGAACCTTGAGGACAACAACCTGGCCCTCGGTGAAGTCAACGCCCCCGGAGCCTCTAACAAGGCTCCCAAGGGCGGGGTCATCACTGAGTTGGAACAGGCTGCTGTTGACCTCCGCCTTCAGCTCCAACAAAACGCTCCCGATGCCCGCCTCGGCATCGAAACCCGAAGGAGGGGCCGAAGCGAAAATCAAGTGAGCCCTCCGGTTCTCACTATCGACGTACAATCGGTATTCTCTGCCTTCATCCAGACACTCACTCAAAACCCAGGTGCCTTCGGCACTCTGGTACCCCTTCAACCGCAGGTCGGGGAGAACGCTGTTCTTCTCCCTCGACCACCCCCTTCGTGAACCCTACCCCTCCGGTGGGGAACGACGAAGGGGTCGTGGCTCAAGACACCGCTTCCCAGGAGATCCAATCCCGAGACCAACACGGCGCAAACAAAGAAAGGCCTCGGACCTCAGCCCTCGAGAGGCTCGGAGGGGCGCAAGACCGCCGAGGGGTCCAAGACTGCCTTGGTGTAAAGGCGTCCCAGAGGCCCCAAGAGAGCGGGGGATCCGTCTCAAGAGCAGACGAGAGGCGTCCCCATCAGGACAAAGGCAAGGCACCACTTCATGCCGATGACGCAAGGCACCACATCAATCAGGCCCACTCGGCCCGTGTTCGTTCGCAGGGGGCGGAGGCCCTCCCGAAGGATCCCAGGGACGAAATCATTGCGGCCCTCCAGCACCGGCTCATCGAGATGGAGGCCCATCGGGCACATACCACCGCCACCACCCCCCCAGGCGGATCCCAAATATGAGGCCATGTTGGCCAAAATGGAGGAAATGCAGAAGAAAATAGCCGAAGGCTCCGGGGAACCCGTCATCCAACTCCGGACTAGGATGCCATTTACCCCAAGGGTATTGGCGGCCCGAATTCCGAAAAAATACCGGGGGCAGCCCATCAGGACCTATGAAGGAAAGACGGACCCTAAGGAACATTACAGCCGCTACCAAAACATCATGATGATGGTGGGGGCATCGGACAAATATTTGTGATGTTGGTTCCTTTCCACCTTAGAGGGACCAGAGTACGAATGGTTCAACCGACTGCCCGAAGGCTGCATCGATTCATGGCAAGAACTCGCCCAACGATTCTTGACGCAATTTGCAGGAAGGCGCCGGTCAAGAAAACATTTCTCCCACTTGCTTACAGTGAGACAAAGGAAGGAGGAGACCCTTCGAGACTTCTTGGAACGTTGGAGGACGGAGGCTGATAAAGTTGATGGCGCTGACGATGGGACCCTCCTGGCCCTCCTCCAAACAGTCCTTCGCCTCGGGAACTTTTCAAGGAGCCTCATCATCGAATGAACATCATATAATGTGTGATATAATTCGATAATTGTATACATCAAAGTCAAACGACTCTAATTCTATGTTAGATATTTAGCATTTTGATTATAAAAAACACCATTATGTATAGTTTATACTACACACATATATAATGGGTACACTACTAGAAAACTGCCTTACAGTGACACTTCGTTAGTGATACTATTCGATTTAGTGTCAGAAACTGACGACATAACTGAAAGTTTACACATAAGTATCACTAATTTCTGACACAATAACATCACCACTTAATAGTGACACTCAAGGTGAAAAAACGGGGTCATGTTCATAATTTATGGGAAAAAAAATTGAAGAAGGGTTTATTTTATAAATTTTAACCCTACTAACCCTTCACACTTCCCAGGAGCGCAGCTAACTCACACTTCACAGGAGGGCAGCTCACTCTCAAGAATCTTAGACCGAGAAGCTCCTCCTTCTCTCTTATTCGTTCGCATTTTTCTTAATCCCAATGCCTGAGCGACAGCGATGCCGCCGGTGGAGGGTCACAAACCGGCGACCCATACTAGAGTGACCTACGCTAAGATGGACACCCTCCATGGCCGGCGCGTACATCTTCAGCCATGTCTCTTCTCCGACGTAAACTTTCTGGGTCTCCCAGCCAAGAAGCCAGGTAGATACAAAGGCTTCCCATCATTTTCGTTGTCTGAAAACGATGTCCAGGTTATCTCTTCCAACTTCCGTTTTGCTCTTGTTGGAACTTTCCCAAAACGAAAAGCTCTGGAAGCTATAGGGTTTACTCACCCATATTCCGTAATTCGTAGGGCTTCTTCAATCGAACAGAATTGTGATTAATTTCCTTTCAGATTACAATTTTCAGCGATTTTGGTTAAAGAAAATATAATTTGGGATTTTTATGGGTGTTCAATGACTGTTAGCAGATGGACCCGTCTTTTTCTATTGAACGCGACTCTCCCTTTAGCTATGAAAATATTCCTGTTTAATGCACTAAGTGTTCTAGGTTCGACCATTAACCTCAAAATGTCCTAGGGCTAAATCAAATTTGGCTGAGGTGAACTGTGATGTGGGCAAAACAGCTGCAGGTGATCATAAATGTGACCCTGCTACACAAGTCAAAACAGGTCAGGTAGACCATGTTGCCCCTGTTAATTGTACTACTGCTGTAGCCCCTAATGAAAGTGTTGACAATGATGATATACTGGTTAACACCAGTACTGAAAAATTTTCTGTTAAGGGCCCAATAACAGCCCCCTCTAAGTGTGATATCATCTAAGTAATGTGTGATGCCTCTCGCGTTTGTGCTATTCCAGAACCCCCCCCCCCCCCCCCCCCCCTAAAGATGTTGCCCGTGCAGCTTATCCCCCTCTTACTAATGATATTTGTTATGAGGCCTGTGATCACCCAGCTGTCCAACTTCCTGGTGCCTATGATGAAAATCTGAGGCTGCAGCCCCTTTTGATCGAGAAGCAAACTATTGTGGCAGCTTCAAGGTCCATAAACAATGAAGGCCCTTATAATAGTTCAAATGATACCCAAATTGTAAATGTTCAATCTGCCAATCTTGTAGCCACAGTAGCCCCAACAAATTGTAACATGAATTGTGTAACTATTCTTGAGAAGGAAACGACGGATACCTCTGCTCGCCAATGCCACGGTGCCTTCAAACATGATGAACCCCCGGTGGCTACCTGTAACAAGGCGGTAACTGGGAAAGTAGCTCATGATCCGATTACGTGTGTCCAAACTGGAAATGAAGATCTTCTTTCTAATCCTAGCACTTCAGATATTACACCGGCCCCAAAACTGTCCTGTGATGAAATCATTTCTGAGGATAGTCTACGTTTAACTCTTTCTGTTTCAGGTAATAAACTAATCCCACCTGCGAGAGTTTTTAATTTAAGAGGTTCAGTAGGTCCACAAAAACTCTCATTCTCACATTTTTTTGCTTATACTTGACAGTGGAGATGCCAAGTGTACTGCTTATGGCAGCTGTATGCAATGTCCAAATTGTATGATTTTAGTTATTATTATAACATATCCTAGCTTATTAGTAATTTAGTATTAACTTCTGGTTTTCTTATTCCAATTTTGTAATGCTTAAACAGTGACGTGTATTGGTTGCTTTTCAAGCAAGGCCAACAATTTATCAAGTGGTGAAGGACTGATTAAGAAAATGGGCTATCATTTTGTTATTCTGCCATTTTAAGGCATGATATGTTATTCATGCTTGTTTTATTTGCCTTTGAAGATAAATTACATGTAAAATTTGACATTTTCTATGAACTCCATAGTATCCTATTGTGCCCATATATGTGTTTTAATTGTGTGTATCCTGTTATGCCAAATTCCAAACAGATTGCTCCCACCTTAGCTTGCAGTTCATGGTGTTCATTGTCGGGTAGTTTTTGTTCTCGTTAAGCCAAAATTTCATAGAAATAACTTATGCCAATTCTTTTGACTTTTTTAATGGGCGGCTCTAAGAAAAAGATTAAAAATCTGACAGTGAAGGAACAACCGGTGCAACGATACAATTGCTGTATGTCTGCTCAGAAGCTACGGAAGGAAGAGTGAACTCGGAGCTGTCACTTCTTGCCGTAAAGGCCATAGAAATGACCTTATTGATGGTTTGTTTCCCACTGGTTTTCTCTTACACCCTCTATCTCTATCTCCAATTATTTGGTTTCTCTCTTGCACTCTTTGTCTATGTCTCATGCATTGTACTTTTTCTTTACTAAATTCTCTATTATCACAGGTGATAATGAAGTTATCTTTTTGAAAATTTCTCCAACTTTGTATTTTGTTATTGTTGGATCTCAATGGTGTAATGCAGGGACAAATGGATTTGAATGGGGAAAGGGAGCACGTACCGTTGATTACATCCAAACAATTCAGCTGTTGGGGCTTGGCACTTAAAGACTGTTTTATGTCTTGTAGACCTCGTTTTAGCTCAATTCTAGCTATAAATTTAACTCATTTTTTATTCTTTTGAGTTGTACTTAATTACATTTATGGTTTCCGGGGTATGCCTCTATGAATCATGTACAATCATATGAAATATTGAGATATAAATAAAAATGTTTGAGTTGTACTTCATTACATTTATGGTTTCCGGGGTATGCTCCTATATAGACCCAATAAACAAAACCAACCAAGTGACATTGAAGTATCATAAAAATCTATGATGGTGAAAGTGTTATAAAAACTTATGATGCTGAAAGTGTTATAAAAATCTATGATGCTAAAGTGTCATTAAATTGTGTGATGTATTAATGTCACAATGTGTTCTTGATGCATAAATGTCGCTATTTTAGACGATAAATTAGTGTCATTATTTGCTGACACAAAACCTCCCCGCATCAGTGACATTTTTTAGTGTTGCTAGCCGCCACTTTCCCCGACGCTTTTTAAGTGTCGCAGAAAGTTTCAGCGACACTAAATTAGTGTCAATATAGGCCTTTTTTCTACTAGTGCTACGTTGATGAACACACACATACTAGATAATTGATTTTGTTTATGTATAAATGAATATATTTCATTATTCTTTGAATCAAATACATAATTATTTGTATTCATATTTATATTCTATATTTTCAAATTCAAATCATAATTTAGGAATCGAAATCATGAATCGAATTAAAACTATTTGTTTTTACAACCCTCACTACTTATGATATTTCTGATTTATTATAAATTGGTTTAGAATGTGTATTATGTAATGTATATATAAGCAACACTTTGATTTATACTCCCTCAGATTCAAATTTATTTGCAAACTGAACATTTTTTAGTTAACTAATGTTAAAGTTAAGTCATCCATATTAGTAATTAGTTCAATTTTAATAGTTAAAATTTTCTATATTCAGAAACTACATTAAATTTCTATAAAATTGTAAAATCCAAATTAGAGTATGATTAGATATTGATATTTAAATTAAGTGAATAAAATGAAATTGTTTGACCAAACAAAATTAACTTTGTAAATCAATTTGGGGCGGATGTAGATATATAATAATAGCCTAATAGGAGGGTAAAGCGATAAACTATTGGAGAGTTGGATCGGAGTTAAAACACTATTGTTTTAAATCTGAAAATTATTAGTTTTGACTTTGTAAACCGCCAAAATTAATGTTTGGTAAATGGATGATTGATTTAGATTATTGGATCCGATAAGCTGAAATCTAAAACGTTGCCTACCCCAATGTTTAGCATCAGTATTTTCATTTTTCCTTTATTTGTCCTAAAGAAATTCTTCCGCCGGCTTCTTTAAATTCTCAAACAAAATTTGATAAGTGATTTGATATGCCTGTACGTGTACCTAATGCAAATAGCACTCTGTATGTATTAAGGCTATATTGACATTTGCAACTGTGATTTCAATAGGGAGGTTATTAACGTTCTCACAAAAAAAATAATTAATCATAACAAATTTTATTTTATTTTACTTTGTTTTATTTGTCATGTAGTTGTATTTATCACTTTTTTAATTTTCTAAAATACGAGTGATTTGTACTCTATAATTAATATTTAATTGTAAGTAACATTGTTTTATAAGCAATAGTTAAAAAATGTCCTTATAAGTCTTTTTACACTCAAACAGTTAATTTGGAGCAACTAATTTACCAAACAATTTTTTACAATAAGCTCACATAATCAACCAACCAAAACAGCAAACAAAACCAGTTATTCTCAAACCGCTATCATAATCGGCTAATACTAACGGCTGATTACCAAACAAAACCATTATCAAATTCATACCGCACTTTAATTTCATTATCACTTTGAAAGGGCTTTCAGGTTGTAATTCTTGAAATGAAGAGACTATTCAAATGCCTTTTAAAAGTGATGATATATTTGAGGTATTTTAAACATATCGCGAGATGTGTGCATTCTAACTCATAAATTTCCAACAATACAACTCAATCTCTAATTAGAGCTTAAAATGTTTGAAGCAACTGATTTATTACGCAACTCAAAATAGGATAGCTAAGATAAATCACAAAAATGTAATGGGAACTTGAGAACTTAGTGTAAAATTGACAACCCATCCATTAAATTTCCCCAAGAACAAAATGCATTTTGCATTAATGGAGGGTGGCATGGCAAAATCAACAAACTAAGTTTTACAAAATGTCCCATACAGGTCTTCTTCATCTACTAACTTTCAAGATCAAAGAGAACTTCTTGACTCATTATAGAACATAAGCTCAATTGATAGGAAGTAATTTAAAATTAATCAGTTTCGGTTCAAACTCATTTACTCCGATCAAAACTTCAACGATCGAAGATCTCAATGTTCACATCTCGAGACTTCATTTCTTCCGTCTAACAACCCTTGCCCGCAAGGCACTTTGTTGCACGGTAGAGGATCTCAATCCCTCAGCGGCCTCAAGAGAGGGGTCTAAACTCTACATAGGTACAACAGCCAGATTCTATAGACTAAATTGTAATTATAGTTTCATTTCATCAAACAATTTATCTACAATTTCCCAGGTTACCCGTATGGGTCCAAAACTTTGTACGGATTATTACCTCAAACCTTGAGTCAACAAATAAATAAAATATCTCTGATGTATTAAAAAAAAATACACCATATTCTCTGGTATCTCGATCTACTCCATCAAGAAACTAACCTTTACTAAAAAGAGCATGAAACAGAGCTTGATCTGGGCAAAGAAGAAGAAGAAGAATTCAAGAACTCGATGCAATCTTCAATGGCCTCTGCTCTCTGGGAATCAGCGAGCAGGGTTTCTGCATAAGACCGTGACCTTGCAAAGCTAGCTGAAGATATTTTCCGGGACGACCTCTTCCGGTTAGAACACGAGACGGAGCGTATGGCTTTTGACACCTTCGCCCCTAAATGCTTCATAAATCTTGCCGGCGTTAAAAGTGACGGCTTCTGAGGGATTCTGAAGCTCCAAGCAGGGAATACCTTCCTGTTTCTGCCGCCCTTTTCCTCATATTTTCCCTCCGCCGGCTGGATGAATATTACTCTGCTCATTTTGGGATCAGAGGAGGTTAGAGATGATTAAAAGAAGGTATCTGTTGACAATTTATGGGAGGGAAAGAAGAATAAGACATCACTAGTGACTGTACAAACATATTGAATTACTATTGACTAAAGTCAAATTTTAAAACAAACTCCTTCCGTTCCAAATAAATTTTCATTTTCCCTTTTTGGTAAAGAATTTGTGATTCACAACATTTCTTACACATTTCTCTCTCCTTTGCACAACTTTCCACCACACAATATCCACTTTTCTTAAATTGTGTGCCAAAGTGAAATGGAAGATATAATAGGAACGGAGGGAGTATTGAAGTACTATTAACGCTAGAATTGATTGGACGAGACATAATCGGCTAAAATTGATAAAATTTTAATTTAAGCAGCTGAATTTCTGAATTATTGAGTTATGAAAAAGTTATATTTAAAATAGGAGTACTTCGTATCATATACATAAAGTAAAGAAAAAGTTATTTCAGAAATAGCTAAAATGACCGTGTGATGTAACTTCAGTTAATTCAATCAGAAAAATAATTTTAATTTTATATATTTTGATTATTATACAATGTAGGAACGAAATAAAAAGTTATGTATTTAATTAAGAAATGACTCATAAAATAGTTACAAAACGGATTCTAGATCAAATAGTATTTATTCCATTAATATATATAATCCTATCTTGCGAAAGGTGAGAAAATTACACATCAATTTGTTTTATTAAAATTTCAATGCTCTAACTTATTGATAATTTAAAGTGTCATTAATTAGTTGAAATAAAAATGGCTAATTATGTCTCCAAGTTGGGTGGATTAATTAATTCTGCTAATTTATGAAAACATTATAATTAAAATACATTTTATTAGTAAAATATAGAAAAGTTATAAGAAAAACAACTAATTAATACATATCTGAAAAAATATGAAAAAGTTATATTTTAGTTCATTTCATATCTGTTTGAACCTAACTAGCTAATATATATTTTACTTTATTTTTTATAAAGTAGAGACACCATTAGTTCATAACCAAGGAGGATGGGCTATGCCGCTGTAGTTATGAATAATACTATCTACATCATTCCCCGTAATTGAATTTCAATTTTGACTTTTACGTTAAGCTTCTAGACGAAGTTGAACCCAAAATATCTAAAAATGAATTCTTTTGTGAAATTTATAATAAATTAACATTTAAATAATGAAATACGTAGTATATGAAACTAATTTATGTGATAAAGACAAAGTAATGCAACTTTTGAATAATTAACAGATTAAAGATTATAAAATTGATTGGAAATATCATATTTAAAATTTCATTGGCGACCCATTTAATAATGTTATCTCTGTCACATTTGGATTATTTATTTTTTTACTTTATTATCTCAAAACGAATGTCATTTTCCTTTCTTGGTTCTCTTACCCTTCATTGTCACGTATCATTGGAACTTATTTTACTCAATTATCAATCTTAACTTATACTTTTTAACCACATTATTAATAATCGTACCAAATCAAAATAAGACATTTTAGGTAGTAATTATGAGATAGCTTTGGACTCATTAGGAGTGGTGACACCACAAACACCCACACACTTAATAAACAAATGAGTACTATGTTAGTTATAGTTGAGGATTATGTATGGTTTTTATTGAACTGAAGTTTCTGGTTTAGTTTAGTCTGATTTATTTAGGATTAGTCTTGATTTTATCAAGTAGATGTATGTTCTATATGTATTTTGCAGTTGTCGGAGTCTAGTTTAATCTGATTTTTTCTATTTGTTTAGGTTTGATCTGATATAATGTGATTTGAAACTGAACAATCCCATTAATGTCTTATTTAATTCATACCCCTGCACATGCAAACCACCTAGGGTAATCACACGTGGTAATTTTTGTGAATGTCGCTTTGAAAGAAGAAAAAATTACATATTTAATATTAAAACAATGATTGTTTACAAAATGTAACTAGTGATTCGAGTAGTAATGAAATAGCTTATGTTTAAGTTTTAAATTTAAGTTGACACGACACTGTAACTATTAGTTGTGCAAAATACATATTTAAAATACTGGTAAGGCATTATATGGAAAAGCAACAATGTCATGATTAATGGCATATTATTTTTATATGTGCGTGGTAAGTGGTAACCAATTAACCATCTACTTCCATGATTGGTATAAGACTATTAGTACATTATTAGACTATATTGTAAAGTGTTTCCTTTCGAAAAAACATCGTAAAATGTGCTTTGATGTTAGTCATGTTACAACAACAGTGATTAATAATGTATTAATCGCCTTCAATAATTTAAACTAATTTAATGACGGCTGTGACTCCCTGTGAGTATAATAAACATGAATACATGATTGCACTCGATTTCCGAAAAAATGGATAAAATTAAACATGCGCGGGTTGCAATCATAAGGTTGCACAAAAATGCATATCAATTCTATTGTTTTCCGGTGGAAAACTCGGAGAGATCCTTTTTACATCATGGATCCATCCATATTTTACTATGTATTTTTATGTTCCATTTTGAATTACAATTTCTCTATTCCCCTAATCAAGTAAATTTATCTAAATTCTTAAATGAGTACGTATTATAGATTTATAGTAATAATTGATGTGAAAAAATATTACAAATTTAATCCCATATGAAGGTTCTCACTTTCTGTTTTGGATATTCCATGTAATTAAAGGTTCATATTTCTATTTTAGAAAACAATTAACACTTTTAAATGATAACTTAATAACCAAATATTAAAAATAATACATCTATAACAACACAGTTATCACCATTAACCATGTTATATTAAATATCTATCAAAATTATTTCTCAAATTATACTTGAATTACCTTATTTAGTTATTATTTAAATAATTTTGTAATTTTGTCATGTTATATTACCTTCTTCTCATAAAGAGTGACAAATTAAAGTTATGCATGAAATAAGAAATACATAGTATAAAATTAAAATTGTATGATTAAAATTTATGCATGTGAGAAATAAATAAATAGGTTTACGTTTTATTTACCAAATGTAAAATAACAAAGTTTATGTGACAAGCAAGAAATGAAACTTGATAACGTCCAATAGAATTAAGGAAATACTTTACTATACCCGCACGAGTAGCTCAGTTGGTTGAGTGGAGGAAATTTGGACCAGGGCAACCATACTTCGAATCCCACAACGATCGTGTGGAGGTTACAACCTCTGAAATGCGTTGGACCTCTGGCGCGCACGGGTATATGGGCGTACTGTCACTTCGCTGATTAAGTCACTGTGGTTTACATCCTCCCACGTGCCCTGTCGAGTTAGGGTGTGGGGGCTTCGGGGTGGGAGATTCCACCTTTTGGATAAGAGGAAATACTTTACTCGCATGAACATGTAAGATATTGGTATTTGGAATTGATTCTACTTATGCTTCTTTTTTTAAAGTAAAAGGAGAATCATAATTAGTTTTTTAGAAGATAATCCCCCTCAACTTCTAAAACATTGATTCTAAGAACAATTTAGAGTAGCCATAAGTATTTTTGCATTTTCATTCAAACACTCCAATATCTTCTCCTTCACGGGCACAGTTTGATCTAAACGTCCTCTTAGTCACACATGTGAAATTTGGAATAAAGGAAAATACTCTAATGATTAGTACGTATATAAATATACTCCTATTTGAGAGAAATACCTGTACATAAAGTTTGGAGATTTATAACATGAAGAAGAAGGATAGATTTGGTCAAAAAAGGAGAAAGTAATTGTGGGCCTCCAAGTGAAAAGGAGTGGGACAAAGCGGAGGAGAATGAATTAAGGGAGATGGTGAAAGGGAAAGAAGAGAAGACTATGGCGACAAAACGACAAGAAATGAAATGATGAGTGATGACCATTCTCTTCTTCTTTAGTTTGCTTTAGAGAAAATGTTCCCTCTACCGCCCTACACTCTACACTACTACGTACAATTTTTAGATAAGCCATGGTTGCCCCATTTTCAATGAGGCATATGTTGATAAAATCTCAATTCGATCACACATCATATACTCTTTCCTATTTTATCTTCCAAATAGGTTTGACACACGGTTTAAGATAGTGGTATTATGTGGTGGAGAGTTGTGCACAAGAGAGAGAAATATGTAAGAAATGTTGTGAACCACAAATTCTTTACTAAAAAGGGAAAATAGAAGTTTTAATTGGAACGGACGAAAAAAGGAAAGTTGGAAGTTTTAATAGGAACGGAGGGAGTAAAAGATAATGACATTTCGATTTTAAATTTTATCACACATCTTTATAACTTTACCAACTTTTCTTTTTTGAATGTTTCATTAACTTTATCACTTTCCCTTTTAAATAAAGAATTTGTGATTTCAGTTAATTCTCTCTCCTTTTCACAAACCTCAATCACAGAGTTTTTACTTTATTAATTTCCGTACCGGTCAAACTTGGCAAAGTTATAAGGGATGGAGGGAGTTTGTTTTACTTTTAAAATAAATAAAATAATTAAAATAAGGGAAGAACACACTTTTAGTCTCTGAAATAGTCACCATATTGAAATATCAGACTCATATTTCTGAAATTGTAAACGTCACTTCTCAATTATCCAAACTGCCATGACTGTAACCTTTTAAGGGATGAAATGTATTCTCCATCCACATCGTACATTTCACCCTCAAAGGACCACACCTCCAGCAATTGGAACAATTGAGGGTGACATTACAAATTGGGGTACACGAGTGAATACGATGACTATTTCAAGGACTACAAGTGCGATTTCTCTTGAAATAAAGATAGTAGGTTGAAGTTTGACCGGCCTCTTAGATAGTTAGATGTACTAATTGCAATATTAGTTTTTAAAAACTATTTTTATCTTTAATAATTTGTACGCATAGATGATCACGCCATTGTACGCATAGCGAATTTAGCCATACATTTATCACTGAGTTTTATTTAAATACTACGTAATATTTTAGGGGGAAATCTCTTTAAAATTCCAATTTGTGTATCAAAATTCTATATTATTTGGGTTCAGTTTTTACGATTCAATTTAATGAAATATGGAGTCTTTTTTATAAGAAATAACTTAGAAGCAATATGGAGTGTTTAATAATTAATTTAAACGGTGGAAATATAAAAGACAGCTTTTATAAAATCAATAAACACTGCTTGTTTCCTAGCCAATTAGTTCCAAAATATATTTGTCTTATTCTTCGCAGGCTGTTTTCTCCTCTGCGGCCCTGCCGTTGGGTTCTTTTAGCGTTGGTTTATTTCAGCGCTTGGTTTAATTCGCAGGTTAATGTATACTGGGCCATACACCGGGCCAGTATTATTTTTGCACTGGGCCAGATCTAAAAAAAAATTGAAAAATCATGGCCCAGCCAAGCCACCCCCTCCCTCCGCCCCTGGGCTGGAATCGTCCAGTTGTTTTAGGCTTTCACCCTTCAACCAAATATGCTAGCGTCCGGTCGAAGCATTCAACAAGCCGGATGAAAGTCAACACATTGTTGAAGATTCAATTAGATTCTTCTTGCATTGTTATTGTGTTTGTTTTGTTTTATGCTGTTCTTTTTCGGACTCTGATGCTCCGTTATGTTTTGTGTCCCTCCATATGAGAAGTTGTTTTAGAATTCTGGTCAGCTTTATCTGGGTTTATGTCTACCTTCTTTTAGACGGCTAGAGATCGGTAGAAACATAAAGAATGAGGGAAATTACTCAAAATAGGAACAAATGACAAAATAGGAGCAAATGACATTTGGAATTCCAAAAATAGGACTAGTATGTTTTTCTTCCCGAAATAGGAGTTATTAATGTCATTTATGAAAAAAACTGTCATGGTTGAAAAATATTGTCATTAATTATAATGAATAATGTCATGTTAAATGCACTGTACTGCAACTATTTGACAGTCACGGCTACAAGATGACAGTAAATACTGTCATGTTAGTCCTATTTCGGGAATAAAAACAAAGCAGTCCTATTTTGGAATTTCAAACTTCATTTACTCCCATTTTGGGAAATCTCCCAAAGAATTAAGGAGTATTTTCCTTATACGGAGTATTACGGAGTAATATAAGGGGGTTTTCCCCTTAATATTACTAAATTGAACTACATTTCCAAAAATGTGAGTAGTTTTAAGAATTGACAAAAAAGTGATTAACTAGGTCATATATTTGGAATTGAAAAATATGATGTCACTGCAAAAATTTATGTCACTGTATTCATTTTTCATGTCACTGTAAAATTTTTTCACCCCAATCCCACCGCCACCGTCACCGCCACAGTTACACCGTCATAGTGACGCCACCACAGTGACTTTTGTGCCGCCGTCGATGTCACTATTACCTGCCGGAAATGTAAATTTTAATCAAAACCGGCTGCCACCCCGATGCCACCGCCATTGCCGCCTCCCCAACCCCCGCACCTGCACTCTGCCGCCGTGCACCTGGAAACTGCCGCTTTTGCCCTCGGCCACCAACAGTGACTACATCAACCTTTCCTCCCGACAACCGTCCGCAGTGACACAAATTTACTCTGGCCACTGCTCTCCAGTCACTTACCACCACTTCCTTCCCTGCACCACCGCTAACAGGCCCCTGCACCGCAACTCCCAAGCCCTGCACCACTGCCACAGTCCAAAACCACCGTCAGTTCCCCACCGTTGCTGCACCAGCCCCCTCCTCGACCTTCAAGCCGTTGACCCAACACCAAGCCAAATGACCACCATCCAGCCTACTGCCCGCCGCCGTCACCGCCGCTGGTAACGTCGTCGGTGCCGGCTCTACCCCGCACCCACCCTAACCCCCCTTCCCTGCCTTGCCACAACCCCCAAACCCCAGCACCCTTCCTAATGGCCAGCCACCTCTTCCACCCACCTTCCCAACCTAAGCCCTCTCCCCAACTGCCGCACCACCACCTACAACCCTAAACCATCCAGATTCAGCCGCGCCGCCGCTCCCCTGCCACCTTACCATCGCCATCTCCAAGCCAGATCTCAAATTAATGCCTCACCTCCCTACCCCTGCTCCTCGAACTATCCCCAAAGCTGGGCCCATCCCTGTCCCGGCCAGGACCTTCGAAGCTCGAATTCAGCCCATAGCTTCGAAATCAGGTGCTCCATTCGCGATGTTGTCACAGAGAAAGAAAAGAAAAAGAATGGTGACGAAGTGTAGAAAGATACTCGCATAGATATATCTAGTCGGATTGCTTTCGTCGGATGAAAGTTGATGCGCGTCCAATGTCATGGAAAGGTGTTGTGCGTGGAATAAGATGGAAAGCGTAGAAGGAGATCACTTTTTTGGCAAAATCAATTTCAGTCATATTTTTGTCCAATGAAAGTTGGGGAGTAATATCAATGCCATTCTTTCTAATATAAGTCATTTATCTTTAAAAAAATAACTACTCCGTATAAAACGTTGCTCATACTTCGTATTTTAGAGTTCTTTTAACGTCTCTCATCAACCATACTTGTTCAATTCCAATTAAGATGTTGGATACCTAAAAGAAAATTAGACATACAAATTACAAAATAAGTAAAAATTGATGAAAATAATTCCAACTATCACTCATCGATATTAAGTAATCGCAATTATGAGTTATTTCATCATAATCCAAACTATAAAATAACGAAAGAATGGCACAAATATTACCTATGAAGTTTGAATGGACAAAAATATGACCATTTTAAATTAGAAATCCACAAAAAAGTCATCACCAATCCTTTTGGTCGGGGCTTTGCAACGATCGAACCTCACCTTCTCTCCTCCGTATCCACGCCAAATCTACTCCATCGGCAACTGTGCCTCCATTGATTTCTCCATCGTGTTACCGCCATCACCTGGCAGCATTACCACCGTTGCCAAGCCATTAATGTAGCCTCGCCACCATCGCCATCATCCAAATCCATCCTCGGCCTTCCATCTCCATTAACCAGGTTCATTGCTCTAGCTTCTCCTCTAGCTTTATGTCTTCTTCTCCTTTATCGATCGCCGACTTCAATTCTGATTTCGGATGGCATGGCTGCGCGGCGATGGCTGGATCTGTTCTTGATGGCAAGGGTTGTGACATATGTGACGATGAAGGCGACGGGTCCACGTGTGCGATGGATACTCGGTGAAGGTGGCAGTCATATGGTTCGACTAGGGTTTGAGATCCTGTGTTTGTGGCTACGTTTGCCTCGTGTGATAGGCAGTGGTGGCATGGTGGTAGGGCAGCCGTCACAGGGTTGGGGTGGGGTGTTCGACAGTGACTGCGGGAGGGGATGAGGGCTGGGGAGAGGGTTGGTAGCTAGGCTAGGGAGGAGGGTTGACTAGGAATTGAAGGGGCTGATGTGGTCACTGTTTGGGCAGCGGCGGTCAACAGTCGGAGTTGTCGGATGTGTATGGGCTGAGTGAGGGTGTAGGGGGTTGGGGAGGAGGCAGTGGCGGTGGCTCAGGGTCGTGATCAGTTTTGATGAAATTTACATTTCCGGCGTGTAATAGTGACGTCGACGACGGCGCAGATGTAACTGCAGTGGTGTGACTATGACCGGCGATCACAGTGGTGGCGTCACTATAGCAACATCACCGTAACCGGTGTCATTGTGGTCGGAGTACTGTGTAACTATAGTAATGTCACTTGAGATTAGTCACATTTTTGGAAATTATGGAGAAATATCTTTTTTTTTTTGAATTGTCCAATTTTTAGTAATTTTCAAGACATAACCCCTAAAATAATATTCACAAAATGCTCCCCATTACAAGTTACAGTACT
Organism: Cuscuta europaea; assembly: GCA_945859875.1. Lineage (NCBI taxonomy): Eukaryota > Viridiplantae > Streptophyta > Magnoliopsida > Solanales > Convolvulaceae > Cuscuta > Cuscuta europaea. The sequence goes on along the minus strand of CAMAPE010000045.1, from coordinate 2,306,686 downwards.
AGTTGAAAATTTGGACCTCTCAAATACTTCTAGTTCTAGAACAATAAAGACAATGCCTTCAAATTTTGACAAGTTTTACAAATCATATTCTCTACTTTGTGTCTCTCCATGGCGACGATAAAAGATAGGGTGAAGGCCAAAATGAACACTCATATGTTGTGAACAAATTCTGCAATGTTAATTAAATAAAAAGTCATCGCTAGTAGTTAAAATTAAACTAGCCTTTTCAAATGGGTTAGATTGTATATTCACTTCAAAATTTTAATTAGAATGCCCCGTTTTGATTGTGTCATAGTACCATTTTTTCAAAAGTTTAAACTCCCTCTGTCCTAAATTGATATTCGAAGTCAACATTTATTGATCAACTAATGTAATGTTAAGTCATTACTATTATTAATTAGTTCAATTTTTAATAGTTAAATTTTACAATTCAGAAACTACATTAAAACAACTATAATGTTGCAACATTCAAATTAGAATATGATTAATAATTGGTATTCAAATTAAATGAATAAAATGAAAAATGAAACCGTTTGATCAAACGAGGTAAAGTCAAAAACTATCATAACCTAAAATCCCAAATACTTGATTACGTGTCTACGTGATTTATGAGTAGGGTGGGCGCATTTGGTTAACCGGATTTTGGTTAATCAAATTTCGGTTAACCGAGAAACCAACTATTACTCCCTCCGTCCCTAAGGGTGTGTTTGGGAGTTGAGTTTAGGAGGAGAGGGGAAGGTTTATGGGGGTTTATGACTCTCCTTTTCATGTTTGGGAATTTAAAAAAATTGGAGGGGTGGTTTTAGAGGGCTTTTGTAACCCTTGAAAACCCTCCAAATGCGTAATTTTTAAGTTCCCCCAATTTGGAGGGTTTTGGAGGATAATTAACAAAATGGTAATTTAAGTTATATTAAAAATGAACATCAACTCAATGATTTGAATTCGTCATATCTCAAAGTGATTTTAATTATAATTCCTTCAAAAACTTATCCCTCCAATTTTATTACTCTCAAATACAAAGAAAGACTTCATCACTCTCCCCTCCCTTTCCCCTCCAACAACATACCTCCAAAGCTTTCCCCTCCCCTTCCCTCCAAACTATCAAACATACCTTAAAAGTTATTCAGTAGTACAAATTACACACGGATTAAGAAAGTGTGTATTGTTTGGTGGATAGTTGTGCAAATGAGAAAGAAATGTGTAAGAATGTGTAAGAATTGTTGTGAACCACAAATTCTTTATTAAAAAGGAAAAGTGAAGTTTTTTTTAGAGAGACGAAAAGGGAAAGTTTAAAATTCATTTAAGGACAAAGGGAGTATATTTTTTTATACCAAAATCCGTACCATAACTACGGTTAACTAAAGATCAGGTTAACCAAAAATTGATTAACCAAAAAATCATAAAACCACAAAATATTACTCCGTGATAGTAAAATCAAATATGAATTTCACAGAAACTTCAAACAAAATGCAAGAATCTATAATATACGATAGTGTAATGCAAACTTTAAAAGATGCCGTATGTAGAATCTAAAATATTGGCAATTCTCTAAAACTTAATCCATATTTAAGTATTACTCACATCTATCTAGTATTTAAAATTTATCCATATCCAAGTCAATATGTATTATACTATAAATATAATAGAGTAATTAAGCAGACAGTCACATTACAAACTCTAGTAAATATATACTCCTTTAAATTTGTGTACCAGTTAAGTTAAGTTAATAAGATTAATATAGCAAAATTATTTGAACACTGAGAATATTACCCAAAATAGGACTAAAACAGATTGAAAATTCCAAAATAGGACTATCATATTTTTATTTCCAGAATAGGACTAATTACTGTCATGTTTTGGCAGTATTAGACTTCAAACACGACAATATTTTCTAAACTTGGCAGTAATTACTCCTATTTTGAAAAAAAAAACAGTCCTGTTTTGGAATTTTCAAACTGTATTAGTGTTGTTTTAGTCCTATTTTAGTTGTACCAAGCATGGTTGGACATCACTTGCATGAAGGAGATAGGGCAGTAGACACACATAAACTTTTACCAATGTACTTACTTCCAAAGACAACTTTGAAGATAACTGATATCATCTAAAAACATACACACCACAACTTACATAGAACTCACAATCAAATAAAAACAACTGAATATGAATTAGAGACATGTATTTTTAAAATGACAGACAACTTCACGAGTCTTACAAACTTCTCACAACAACATGACAAACAAGTCATTACAAACAACTTAAAACATATACAGACAACTTATTAGCAAATGACAAGCAATTAGATACCAATCATGGACATCTATTTTGCAAATGATTGACAACTTCACGAATCTTACAAACAATTATAGACAACACAAACAAAATAGAAAATATCTAACATTTATAAATAATAAAAAGGGAAAGTACGGAAAAAGTACTTGTGTTTGAGCCCATTTTCAGATAGGGTCATGTATTTCATTCTTTATCAAAGTGGTTCATGTGTTTGAATTCTGTTATCACACAAGGGTCACGCCGTTAAAAACGTCTGAAAAAGACCGTTAAAAGTAACTCCGATTTTCAAAGGTGCCCGAAAAATTAAAAGAAAAATATCAGAAGGTGCGACTCAATAAGACGACCGCTACGCCACCTTTGTTTTTTATTTTCAGCCACCCTTGTCACCGGAAAATCCATCGGAAAAGTGATATTAGCAAGATCATTTTAAAAAAATAATTCAAACAGATCTGAAAAATCCAAAGGCGAAGGTGGTTTGGAGGTCATCTTGACGAGGCGAACCTTTCGGTATTTTTCTTTTAATTTTTCGGGCACTTTTGAAAATCGGAGGTACTTTTAACGGTCTTTTTTCAGACGTTTTTAACGGCGTGACCCTCTTGTGATAACGGAATTCAAACACATGAACTATTTTGATAAAGAATGAGACACATGACCCTATCTGGAAACAGACCCAACCACAAGTACTTTTTCCGTACTTTTCCCTTGATGGATTATTGGGATCCAAACATATAATTAAATGGAAAGATTGAGCTATGAAAATGTGGAGAAGAAGATAATGAATAATGAATTGAGAGTTTTAGAGTTAGGGTTTACAAGCTCCAAAAGGAGTATATATAGAAGAAATCCGGGTCTGGGCCTCTAATATGTGTCTGACAATCCCGGTTACATTAATGGACTGATAATATAAAAGGCTAATCTAGAACACCTGAGTGTATGTGGGCCGCTGTCCGGGCCCAATAATCATGAGACCCGGGGGTCCGAGTCTATATACTCCAGGAGTCCTCCACTCCCTGAGTCGAGAGTACTCGAGGCGAACGGGGTGTGAATGATGCCCAATATTTGCATGTTTACTCGCCAAATTGTTGCGTGATCATTTTCAATTGATTTTGCAGGTAAGCTTTTGGATTATCTTCTTGAATACTTAAGAACCATTTTGATGAGCATCATTATACTTAAATGGGAGCTTCACTTTATCTTTTTGGGATCCAGTAGCCATATCCAATAACTAGGAATCCGTCGACCTGAATTTAGTATCTATGATGATTTCCAAAATACCATTTTGTGGCTCCTCCTTCACCTTTGAGCTGAAGTGTTTTTTTAATGTATAATTAATCCATATATCATGTTTGGGTAGATAGTTTGTTTTTACGTAGTATTATACGTATTACGTAGTACGTAGTATATGTTATTTATCATTAGTCTATGTATAATAATTTATGGTTACCTATTTAACTGGCTGATCAACTCTGCTCATCTGGACTGAGTTTCTATGGACCTAGCAGAACTATCTTATGTTTCTGACTGTTAGGTGTTGGCCCATTTCTTTCTTAAGCCCAACCTACATCTAATGGTTACCCGGTCCATTAGTCTTTTTACATCTTCGTGGTTCGCCTCCCTTCTCGTCTCCTCTACGCCATTTGAGACTTTCCTTGTTCAAGCTTTCCTTGTATGGCATCTTACCTTCTCTGCTTTGAACTGCCTATTTATCTCCCGGTTTCGGGTGCTAAGGGGTACGGCGGAAAACCCTATTCTCGCACAACCCCTTTGTGAAGTAGTTTTGGCCGGAAGAAATTAGAAGATTGTTGCCAACACTTCCCACCTTGAGACTATAGTGGTTCTTCATCCTTTGTGGGTGAAATTGACGAGACCTGAGCTGGATATTGAGACCTTACAGTGGTATCAGAGCCAGCCGCCGCCCGCCGCCGTCTTGCCGCCGTCGTACGCCGTCTCGCCGCCGTCGTACGCCGTCGCGGGAGATCCAGGGAGTGTCGCCGGAAGTCCAGAGAGGTCTGCCGCCGTCTGCCAGGAGCCTGCCAGTCCAGTCCGCTGCCGGTCAAGACCTGCTGCAGCCAGTCTGGGAGCTCTGCCGCCACGCTCTACAGCAGCCCACGCTGCCTACGGTAAGTCGGGTAACCCAACCTCGGGCCCCGCTCAGGTAAATTGGCGTTAACCACCCTTGGTGTACCGGAGTGCCACCGGATTTATTTTGTTCCCCGCTCCCCGCTGCTGACCTGCGTGGTCTTGGATGCCGGCTGTGCCCGGCCCCAGGTACGTTTACTAATCCTTTGTGTGATTTTTATTCGTAGTTCATTTATTTTAATTTCAAGTTGAATTACAATTACATGTTTGTTTAAATTGTGATTACTTGTTGGTTTGTGATTAATTTTTTCGGTGAAGAATATTTTTGTTTGGATACTCGTTGTCCAAAGTTGTGAATATTTCTTCCGGTTTAAATTTAATCACATGTTGGATTTTTTATTTTGATTTTTTCTGTTGATTGATTCGTGGATAAACTCTCCGGTTAAGAATATTTGTTTGGATACTTGTTGTCCGAAGTTGGAAATATTTCTGTCCGGATTAGTTTTAAATCCTGTCTCTTTGTTTGTTGATTTAATTCTAGCCTATTTGCGCTTGTACGAAAGAACAAGGAGATTGTACCCGAGCTTTGTGTTCATTGGTCTTCTCGGCTTGTTCGTGCTAGTTGCTTCGTACAATTGATAGCCCTATAGGTTATAATTAATCATTTATCTGTCTGTTGATTAAATAAAAAAAATTTATCTGTGCTTGTACGAAAGAACAAGGAGATTGTACCCGAGCCTTGTGTTCATTGGTCTTCTCGGCTTGTTCGTGCTAGTTGCTTCGTACCGGTTGACAGCCTGATAATTTTTTTTTTATTTTCTCTCTTGCGTGTTGTGCTTGCTTTCCTGTTAATATGGCTGTCAATCAATATGGCATGCTTCCATTTAACGGAAAGACAGATTTTGATATCTGGAAACAGAAAATCAAATGTGTGTTGATCCAACAGAAAGTCTATAGAGCCGTGACCGGTCTCTATTTAGACTCTGAGGATGCTGCTAAGCGTGTTGAGATGAATGAAACTGCTTGTTCCTCTATTTACCTAAACCTTTCTGATTCAGTGCTCAGGAAGGTGGGTATTATAGATTCCGCAAAAGAGTTGTGGGACAAGTTAGATAAGTTGTATACCGATACTTCTTTGCCTGGTAAATTGTTTTTGCTTGAGAAGTTCTTTAGGTTTAGGCTTGACCTAACCAAAGACATAGATGAGAACCTAGATGTGTTTAACAAGCTTATTCAGAACATTAAGCAAGCCGGTGATAAACACATAGATGACTACACACCCATAGTGTTACTTAATGACATCCCTGACTCTTACAATGACGTCAAATCTGCCATAAAGTATGGTAGAGACGATATCTCGTTAGATATAGTCGTTAATGGATTAAGGAGTAAGGAGTTAGACCTTAGACACTCGAGGGGTAGTAACAGTCAATCTAGGGATTCTGGTGAAGCGTTGCTTGTGAGGGGTAGGTCTAAGAGTAGATCTAGAAACCATAAGAAGGGTAGCAACAATAAGAACCAGACCAATACCAATGACCCGGGGAAGAAGAGAGGTAAGTCTAAGAAGAGAGTGTGCTATAATTGTGGGAATTCTAGTCACTTCATTAAGGATTGTCCCCATCCTAAGAAGTCTGAACATGCTAATGTGGTAGATGATAATAACTTGCATGAAGAAGTTTTTATGGTCTGTGATTTTGCAAATTCTGTGTTGAGTAGCATGACTGAAAATGAGTGGTTAATTGACTCTGGTTGTACTTACCATATGACACCTTTTAGATCTCTGTTTGCTTCTTATGATTCTTGCAATGATGGTTTTGTGTCTCTTGCTGATAATAAGAAATGCAAAATACATGGGGTGGGTGATGTATGCTTGAAGTTTGATAATGGGTCTGTGTTTACTATGAAAAATGTGAGGCATGTCCCTGATTTGCGTCATAACTTGTTTTCTGTCGCTGCTTTTGAGGGTAGTGGGCTTGAGGGTAAATGGGGAAATGGGTGCATGAAAGTTTTGAAAAATTCCCTTGTTTTGTTTAAGGCAAAAAAGGTGAATAATTTGTATGTGTGCCATGCTCAGCCTTTCTGTGATTCTGCTCATGTTGTTAGTTCTGATAAAACTGCTTTGTGGCATAATAGATTAGGACACATGAGTAATAAGGGTTTAGAGATTTTGCATAAATCTGGTTGTTTTGGTAAGGATTCTGTGTCCTCCATCCCTTTCTGTGAATCTTGTGTGTTAGGCAAGCAGCATATGGTTACATTCCCCTCTTCCCCTTATCCTAATCCCACTAAGTGTACCTCTGTGTTAGAGTATGTTCATGCAGATGTGTGGGGTCCTGCTAGTGTCTCTACCCACGGGGGCAAGAGATATTTTATGTCCATTATCGATGATTTTTCTAGGAAGGTGTGGGTCCGTCTTCTTGAGCATAAGTCCGATGTCTTTGTGAAATTTAGGGAGTGGAAAACCCTTGTAGAAAATCAAACCAGTAAGATGGTCAAAACCCTTAGGACCGATAATGGATTAGAGTTTTGCAATAAGGATATGGACCAACTCTGTGTTGATTGTGGGATTAGAAGGCACAAGACTGTGCCCTATACTCCCCAACAAAATGGGATAGCCGAGAGAATGAATAGGACTGTTCTAGATAAGGTTAGGAGTATGCTTGCTACCTCCGGTTTGTCTAAAAAGTTTTGGGGTGAAGCAGTCAATACTGCTGTCTACTTGATTAACCGGTCTCCTTCTGTTCCCTTGGGTGGGAAATGCCCTGAATCTGTTTTTTCAAACAAGCCCCTTGATTTGTCTAATCTTAGAGTGTTTGGGTGTGCTGCGTATGTACACCAACAAGGTGACAAATTGGATCCTAGGTCTAAGAAAGGAGTCTTCTTAGGTTATCGTGAGGGTGTGAAGGGGTACAGGGTTTGGGATAGGAACCAGGTAGGTTTCAAGGTTGTGGTAAGTAGAAACGTTGTTTTCAATGAATCCGAGTTCCCTTGTCTGGTTAAGTCTGTTCCTGATTCTGAGTCGAGCCCTAGTAGTACACCTGTTGAGGTGGAGTCCATACCATATGCTGCTAGTCCTTTGTTTGCTAATCATGATTCTTCTAATTTGCATGATTCTTCTGAATTGCATGATTCTTCTGAGCATGATAATACAACCATTTCGAGTGAGGTGGAGCATTCTCATGTGCATTCAAATGACAATGAATCGCATGATGAGAGTGCTGATCCTAGTGATAATGTTTTGCATGATTACCAACTTGTTAGAGATAGAAGTAGGAGAGAAATTAGGAGAATTGCTGATAGCATGCCTGATTTTGCTTTCCATGCGTGTGATACTTCAATGTTTGCTTTCTCTGTGTTTGAGACCCTTGAGCTTAACGAACCTAAAACCTATAGGGAGGCCCTTAAGTCTAATGAGTCCGCTAAATGGCTTTGCGCCATGGAGAGTGAGATGGAGTCACTTAGAGTGAATAAGACTTGGACGTTAGTTCCTAGACCGCCCAATAGTTCCGTAGTTGAGTGTAAGTGGCTATTTAAGGTTAAGGAAGAGCCTAACGACATTAGATATAAGGCTAGGTTAGTTGCTAAGGGATTTACTCAAAAGGAAGGTGTTGATTATGCTGAAATCTTTGCTCCTGTTGTTAAATTCACTACGATTAGAACTATGCTTGCTCTTGTTGCTCATCATGATTGGGAAATGAAGCAAATGGACGTCACCACTGCTTTCTTGCATGGTGATTTGGACAAGAAAATCTATATGACCCAGCCTGAGGGCTTTGTGGATCCCGTGAAGAGTAATCATGTGTGTTTGCTTAGGAAGGCCTTGTACGGCCTGAAGCAGTCCCCGAGGCAGTGGAATATCAAATTTGACCAGTGCATGTCATCTTTGAAATTTCACAAGTCCGAGTGCGACCATTGCCTATACTTTAAAAATACTTCTTCTGTGCCTGTATTTTTATTGCTTTATGTGGATGACATGTTGATTGTTAGTCCTTCGGGTGACGCCATTAAAGGTGTGCAAAAGCGTCTCAGTGAGAACTTTGCAATGAAAGACCTAGGTGATGCCAAGAGGATCCTAGGCATTAACATTGTTAGGGATAGGAGTAAGCGTGTGTTAGTACTCAATCAGATTTCATACATTGAAAAGATTTTGAGTAAATATAACATGTATTCTGCTACTACCGTCTCTATCCCTATGGCGTCCCACTTTGTGTTAAGTAAGGATCAGTCTCCCAAGACTGCTCCTGAAATTGCTAAAATGAAATCTGTGCCTTATTCCAATGCTATTGGGTCCGTGATGTACCTCATGGTGAGTACTAGACCCGACATTGCCTATGTTGTTAGTTGTTTGAGTAGGTATATGTCTAATCCTGGTTTATCTCATTGGAATGCTCTTAAGTGGTTGCTTAGGTACTTGAAATCTACTGTTAATCATGGGTTGGTTTTCACTAGGTGTTCTGAGGGTGTTAAGTTGAGTGGGTATGTGGACTCGAATTTTGCTAACGATAGAGACAATAGGAAATCCACTACCTCTTATGTGTTTACCCTTTGCGGGTCTTGCATTAGTTGGAAGTCTCAACTTCAACCCATAGTTGCCCTTTCCACTACTGAGTCCGAGTATGTGGCCGCTACCGAAGCATTTAAGGAAGCCATTTGGCTTAAGCGTCTCCTAACGGAGATTGGTAGTCTTAATCAGGATATTTGTGTGTTTTCTGATAGTCAATCTACTATTCAACTGTGCAAAAACCCTGTTTTTCATGATAGAACTAAGCATATTGATGTTAGATTTCATTTTATACGTGATATTGTTAGTGCAGGTGATATCAAGTTGATTAAAATTCCATCTGAATTTAATCCTGCTGACATGGGGACTAAATGTCTCTCTGTCGAAAAGTTGCTGTCGTGCAAACGCACGTTAAACATTGATTGTGGATAAGTTGCCTGGTGATCTTACCCCTTTTGCCTGAATGTGTCTTTGTGATCATTCGGGCAATCCAGCGATGATGAGTCTCATGTTTGTGTTAGAGTTTTTTACTCTAAGCCACTATGGTCCAATAAGGTGGAGAATATGTTAGGTATTGGCCCATTTCTTTCTTAAGCCCAACCTACATCTAATGGTTACCCGGTCCATTAGTCTTTTTACATCTTCGTGGTTCGCCTCCCTTCTCGTCTCCTCTACGCCATTTGAGACTTTCCTTGTTCAAGCTTTCCTTGTATGGCATCTTACCTTCTCTGCTTCGAACTGCCTATTTATCTCCCGGTTTCGGGTGCTAAGGGGTACGGCGGAAAACCCTATTCTCGCACAACCCCTTTGTGAAGTAGTTTTGGCCGGAAGAAATTAGAAGGTTGTTGCCAACACTTCCCCACCTTGAGACTATAGTGGTTCTTCATCCTTTGTGGGTGAAATTGACGAGACCTGAGCTGGATATTGAGACCTTACACTGACGAACCTAAATTCTTGCCTCTGATTATTTGACTTACATGATTGTTGCTGTCCTTTGTCCAGGTTTTGAAATGTGAGTATGTTGTTCGTGGAGAAATCGTCAACCTTGCTCAGGTAATTATTATAGAGTTCAAATAGTTATAATGATTTATTCGGATCTCAGAGCCCTTCCTGATTTTGATTGGCAGAAACTACAAGAAGAGCTACACTCAAACCCAGGGTCTCATCCATTTGATGAGGTATTGAATCTTTAAAGATGTATGCTTTGATACATCTCTTCTTTTGCTTAATCGAATAGGGATGGGACTTTCTACATTTGTTTTACTTAATTTAGTTATCTTATATATATCCTATGCATTCATTTCTCAGCTGAGATTTGCAGATAATTTATTGCAATATTGGCAATCCACAATCCCTTGGCCAACAGCCCATTACTTTCTTTAGGGAGGTCAGCGCACAAGTCAATGTTTTAAAATCTGAAACATAGGAATATTTTGTTAGGAATACTTGATGATAGGCTTTCGTATGTTAGGTACTTGCTTTATGTGACCATCCTTCCATTTTGGATAAGAGTGAAACTCAAGGCCTGTTCAGGTAAGTAAGACATTGAGATCAGTCATTGACTTGTAGCAGAATTCTATAGAGAAATACAACTCATATTTTGGAGTTTTAGACTATCATATCTCATGTAGGTGCAAACTTTAAAACTGATCAATCGTTTGACTGGTTTCATCATTCTATAGTGTAGAATCCAATCATGTAGGTGCAAACTCTAATCATATAGGTTGCCAATATTCATCCAAGAACACTATAGAGATTCCTAAAATGAAATTCATTATTAATTATGACCAAATAGAAAAGCAGATGCTACTGCAATAAAAAATTTGGCAACCTTGGATGAATATTTCTTAAGGATTGTATGAGCATATTTGAAGGAAAAATGAGAACGCCCCTTGTGCAGCACAACATTGTTGCATATAAAAAATAGTGTATTCCAAGAAAAATGAATATTGTAACAAAAAGATATAAAAACTTCTGAAGATAAATGCTGGTATGGAAACCTGATGATCTTCTTGAGTTTGAGCAGTGGGTTTGGCGTGAGGCTATGTTAGTCGTAATGCGACATCAGAAAGAACGGACGGCGGCGGCGCTAGGTTTTAGTGAGAGAGAATAAAAAAAAATTAATGTGCTCTGATTCCATGTGAGAATAATGGAAAAGGTTACTCCCTAAGAATTAAAATTTTAATTCTTGGTTATGTAACATAGATGTAGGTAATGCGACATCAGAAAGAACGGACGGCGGCGGCGCTATGGTTTAGTGGGAGAGAGAATCGATTTTTTTTTAATGTGCTCTGATACCATGTGAGAATAATGGAAAAGGTTACTCCCTAATGAGCCCTGGCAGATATATTTATATTAAAGAGAGTAATGTAAAGTACAATAGTAAGTTTCTAATAATTCTATTACATATTGGCTATTCTAGGCATATTAATTGTAAACTGAAGTCATTGATGGAACACTAACAAAACTCAGTGTGTACAAATATGCTATTGTTGTCACTGGAAGCCCAATAGCAATAGATCCTTCTAGTAGAGATCACACTTGACAAAACATTTAGGTTACTCGGCATCTTCCCTGTTGCAGGGTTAAAGAATACAAAAACATTAAACAGGGATGGAGGAACACAAGTGATAGTTTGATTTTCTTAAAAGTTATTTTGAATTATTGTAAATTTGTCATCATCACGTGAAATGCTCGATTGATACTGAGGTTACTTATTTCATATTTTCATCAAATACCATAGTTATATTTTACTTTCTTGAATGGTAGGTGTCCATTCATGTACTAATAGAACACAAAGTCACAAATGAAACCCGGAAATTACCTCATGTGTTTTCAACTTCATGCTCTTTAGGGGCTGGTGCTGGAGTTGGGGCCGGGGCCGGGGCTGGGGATGTGGCTTGCTTGCAGAACATGAATAGGACTGAAAAAGTACTTCAAAGCCCATCAAGAAATTGCTCTTGTTGAAAGGGAATTCTGCTTCCTCCGTAAGTTTGGTTACAGCTTTAATGATTGTAGTGGCTTCTTTGAGAGTAGCCACCCAAATTGCTGCATCGATTGCTATTGCAGAACTGCCCTGATTTTTTTTTTGGATAATCACAAATGAAACTCGAACATTACCTCATGTGTTTTCAGCTTCAGGCTCTTTAGGGGCTGGAGCTGGGGCTGTGGCTGGGTCTGGGGCTGGAGTTGGGGCTGGGGCTGGAGTTGGGGCTGGGACTGGGGCTTGGGCTTGCTTGTAGAACATGAATATGAAACAAAAGAATACTGCAAAGCCCATAAAGCAATGGCTCTTTCTGAATATGAAATCAGCTTCCTCCGTGAAGTCTATTATAGCCTTAACTGATGTACTAACTCCTTTGAGAGTAGTCACACATATAGCAGCATCAGATGCTATTGAAGAAGAGTTTTTAAAAAAAAACAGAAAACAAAGTGCAGATAGCATTGATGCTAAAAGAAGAAGTGAAAATGAAATCCTATTTAAAAGATTCATTTTCTTTAGTACAATCCTTCCATAGTGCAGGACGTACAAGCTTACATATAGAATTGATCCTGTTGTTAAGATGTGGGGTTCCATTCTGAAAGGTCAACCTGATAGGAGGAGTAGCTCATGTCTTAATATAGCACTTCGTTAACTCAAACATTTCCGGTGTGGGATTTAACATGTTAAGACTTGGGGTTCCATCCTAAAAGGTCAACCTGATAGGAGGAGTAGTTCATGTCTTAATATAGCACTTTGTTGAATCAAACATTTCTGGTGTGGGATTTAACACCCCTCCTCACGACCAGACTCTTCGTCTGGATCGTGTCGTCATTCATTTTTTGTCAATTCATCATTGTCATTTTTTTAATAATTGCATCAATCATTTTTCATAAGGGGGCCCACACATGGATGGATTTGGCTCTCATACCATGTTAAGACCTCCGGTTTCTATCCTAAAAGGTCAACCTGATAGGAGGAGTAGCTCATGTCTTAATATAGCACTTCGTTAACTCAAACATTTCCGGTGTGGGATTTAACTGAAAACGAGCAAGACTGTGTGTGCGGTCGTTGGCCGGGACTGGGTCCCGCACAGCCGCCACGTAAGATATCTTCGCCTGTCATGTCACCGGTTCCAGTTCCTCCGCCGGCGGCATCGAGGCTTCAGGCAGACCGACGACGTAATCCGCGCAGGCTAGAGAAAGAGTGAAAAGTTTCTCAAAAAACAAAAGAGAAAGAGTGAGAAAGAGTTAAAATGATGTTAAAGTTGATTAAGAGACCATAGAAAGAAAAGAAATTTTAGATGTTAAAATATGATAAAATAATGTTAAAAGAAAATAAAATAGAGTCTGAACGTCACTATGTGATAATGATATTATTGTGTCAGAAACTAATGATACATATGCATCGTAAAAAGAATATGTCGTATTTTAGTGACACTATATTAAAAAGTGTCACTAACAAAGTGTCATTATAAGCTTGTTTTCTGCTGGTGCATGTGAAATGGCAATTCACTATAATTTTAGAATTGTAATAACTTTTTCATTTGTTGTTCAAATTTACAAAAATAGAATAAGTTTTTTTTGTTATCCTTCATAAGATGTGAGTAGTGCACATTAAAATTAAAAAAAGACGGCAAAAAATAGATATTATGAGGAAATAGATTTTTTCAAATTGTTTTAGGATGTTTTCTTTTGGACTGTTTTTAGTTCCAGATCAAACTAGATCAGACCAGATCAGATCAAATCAGACCAGACCAGACTTTCGTAGATATAAAATACACAGAGACCAGACGTTTACCAGACCAGACCAACAAATTTCAATCAAAAAGTAAACATCCTTATATGCAATATAGTACTACCTTCGTCCCAATTTGATAGTCTGAGTTCCTATTCACTTGGTCAACACAAATCATTCTTAATCTCTCACTTTAAATATTAAATATTTATCAAATTTGATTCTCTTTTTTGCTACATTGTAAAAATTTTAATGTAGTTTCTGAATATATAATTTGTTTTTTTTAGATAATTCGAGTGCGAACAGGGATCTGTTTGCTTTATCATCGATCAAACATCGTAAACATTAACGAGAATATACAATTTGGGACGGAGGAAGCACAAAAATTGAATTAATTTGCCACAAGGTAAGTAGGGAAGTGATAGGATGATGGTCAACTTCTTCATGAACAAAATTGGATTGTGACAAAAGCAATCACAAAACAATTTCCATGTACTATACCAATAAAAAGAATGATTAGGCACAACGTGGTAGTAAGTGAGAATGTGTCATGATTCAAGAGAAAAGGTTTACTGACGGAGAAGTTCAATTGAAAGATGAAGCGGGAAGAGATATGTGTTTGGCCCATTTAATTTAGTACTGCTATTTATCCATTTTAATTTAGTATGGTTATTGGCCCATATTACAATTATGGGTAGTTTCTTATTATCCTGTACGAACATACATATATGGAGGGGAGGAAAAGAAAGGAATACAAGAAGTAATTGCATGATTCTCTCTCTATGATCTTTTCTCTCTCTGTCTCTAACTAACTCAATCTTCTTCTCTCCCTATTTCTTGCGTTCTTCTGCAAAACCAGCCCAAAACCATTACATTTGGTATCAGAGCTATTCTGATCCAGGAAGATGGCGGATGGTACCAGACTGAAGGAATGCCTTGACGGGCAAAAGAGGATTGAGCAATCTCTCATAGCTGAAATCCTGAAACGAGATGTCGCTAAACAGAAGCAAGGGGAGATTCAGTTCAGGAACCAGGATATTCAGATGGAAATCCTTAGACAGCTGGAAAATATTCAGAAAAGGATTGAAACCATTGAGGTCAGGACAGAACCTATGATATCTTCCAGCTCACCCCAAGTTAATGGCCGATCTGGTAGCAGTTTTCCGGATGATAATCCTTTTGCTACAGAGCCATCAATACTGGGAAAACCACCCTTTGCTATGGATCTACATAACCTGCACGGTGATAGATCACATCAGAAATCTGGCAGCAATGGAAACTCAGGTAATAATCAATCCCACCTTCCTTTCCCTAAGTTGGACTTTCCGAGATTTGATGGATCTAATTCTCGTGCGTGGACGATCAAATGCCAAGGACATTTTAAACTGATGCTGTAATGCCCCAAAATCTGATCTAGTAGTTAAGGTACATATGAATAAACTTTTTGATATTATTTTTGTATCAAATCAAACATTTTCATAAATTTATAAAGTATAGATTTATAAATAAAAAGAAACATTGATGATAAATTTAGTAGTAAAATAATTGATGTAAACTAAACTGTAGAAATTTCACATCTAACATTTTATTCATGTAATCGGCTAAGGCATTTAAACCAAATTTGAACAAAATAATAATACGTGTCCCAAATCTTACATGAAGTTACATGCTAATCTAAATAGCAATTTGGACAATTCTAAAATAAATTATAATAGTCAAATATCTTCAATTGATGAGGAATGGGCAGCCACCTAAGGTCAATTCATGTACTCCATAATAAATTTTACACCTACAATAATAAGCCAACTAGTCTCATCAATCTTGAATGAATAGTTTCTCCAATAATTATGTTGGCCAAGTTTTGTTTTGTCTACTATACGGTTTATCAAGGCTATATATAGGTACTCTTGGTTATCTCAAAACTTCATACACATGCGGTCAACCACTATTAAAAATATACTCCTATATATTAAGTAAGAAAGAATTGAACAAGTAGAAGAGGTAGGAACGAGCCGAAGGAATATAGCTTCTGATCCAAAAATCATTAAGGTACTAGGTCAGTACTTCTAACCCAGTTTTATTTGATGTATATTTTAATATTATTATGTAAATATAATTTCCGTCCCTGTTTCATATGTTACGGGGATGATGAGTATTATTTAGCCTTAGAAATGTTTGTATGCTTAATTAACTATGTGTTCATAATTTATACTAGTAGAACTAATATTGAAAATTTCATTATACTTCATATGTAAATGAAAATAAAATGAAAAAGTTCAATTGACGAAACTAAAGTTTAGCTGCATGTATATATTGGAAATTATAAAATGAACCACCGACTAAGTTAATTAAAAATGATGTAGTTCATGGTCTCCATATTTCCATTATATGATATATAAACCTGTAAAATTTTATATTAATCCTGCTAGGGTTTATGCTCATATACAGTTAAATATAGCTATAAGTCACTTCATAATTGATGAAAGTAGGGTAATTCGTATTATTTGTAGAAGCTTAACATTTTTTTTCATACTTCATATATAAGGTATATATAAGGATAAACATATATAAATAACTAATTATGTGCTATTCTATCTACGTAAACACTAGGACTAAATACTTTAAAATTATTTATTTATGTAATTTAGTTTTTCACATGCAATAAGTTACGATTATATGAATATATTAATATGTATGTATAAGTGCACGTATGACTAAATTCAAGATTTTGTCTTTAAAAAAAAAATACTATTAAATTATTTACAAAAGCTTGTGGGTTCATGAAAATGATTAATATATACTCCTATAGATAAGAGTAGTTGACTTAAGTAAATATATGTATGCATACGTGTGTAAAATTATAATACGTCTAAGGCTTATATTTACATGCATTAATTAAGCACTATACATATAAATGTGTGCCTTTATAATTATTGTCCTGAGCACTACTATTCACACGTAATGTCAAGGTAACTCATTAAGATATTTTAATTATCAACTAGGGAAATGATTGGACATACGGAGTATAAAATAACTCTTAAATTTTTTAGAAATAAATAAAAAAAAATAGGATAGGTGGATTATAAGTTTAATGAGAAAACTTCGGGTGACGTTTTATTTATAAATACTGACATCCGGAAAGTACCCTAAAACTTAAGATATATTAAACTCAATATTTTTATTGTAAACAAACTAAAGAAAAATGTTTCTCAAATGTCCTGCTCTTAATCCGGCACTCTGACACGAATACTCCTGATCTGTCTATTTAGTGTACTATGTACACTCCTGAAATTTTGTTTAGAGGAATTAGTGTTCTCGTGTTTAGTGTACCATGTACACTCCTGAAATCTTTTTAGGACACTATTACTCTTCTGTTAAGGTTCGAGTCTCTTCGGTGATCTCGTCCTTTCTGTTTAGCTAGCTCCTGTTAGGGATTGGTACGTGTAGCTCCGGCGATTACGTTTCCATATCCTTTTTGGGTAATGTGGGTATGGACTTTGTGACCGTATTCCTTACCGTTAGTATTCCTCTGTCTAGGTCCAGTTTCTTGAGTACAGGATAAAATGAATTTATTTTATTAATGATATAACTGAATAAAAATTATTTGATAATTATGATATCTGAATATGCTTCTGGTCTGTATGTAAGTGTCTTGATTTTTATAACAGTTATCCAGTTCACTCAGGTATGTTATATGTTTGTTGACTACATGTTAATTATGGTATGTTGCTATGTGATTTGATAAGTAATTATTATCATTGTTATTGTTATATATATATATTTGGTATTATTATTTGTACCGTACCACTCAGCACATTGCTGAGCGGGTAGTTGTTTGTTTTTTCCTACCCGTAGGTTGACGTGGACTCAGCTAAGATAAGGATACTGGGATGGACGGTGGCGTAGGATTCATGTGCATACCATGTGTGTATTGTTGAAAATAAATAAAAATAAAGCAAATTTGACTTTAATCTTAATTGATCATTTTCGTTTTGTAAACGCTTCCGCATATCATAAAATATTTTGTGATGTATAATATTAAGTGATTTATGACGACTTGATATATTTTTTAGTATTGAATAATAAATTGACGTTTTAATAAATATGTTTTATTTAATACTTAATTTTATCTAAATAATTAAAAGTCTTTCGGTCAAATCTGTTTTGATTTCTACCACGTGACACATTGCTCGGATCGGCGGGGCTGGTTCGGGTAGGGTGTTACAGATGCCCCATATTCCTGCTGATCAACATGTTACTTTAGCCATAATGCATTTTGATGGAAAGGCCCTATCCTGGTATCAACACCTGGAAAATGACATTACCCTTTTAACATGGGATCAATTTATGGGGGTGATCTCATCCAGATTTGAGGGGTTAAGGGAATCAACAGTCATTGAGGATTTTAACAAACTTAAGATGGGTAATGATTATGAAAGTTATGTGAAAAAATTTGAAGGGTTGAAATCCTGCATGCTATTATTACATTCAGGGATGTTTAACGAACAATACTTTATCTCTAGCTTTATTAGTGGACTCTCTGAAGAATTGTAAGCTTTTGTTAAAATGTTCAAGACTACTACCTTGGATTCAGCTATTGATCTGGTCAGAAATCAACTTT
This sequence comes from Cuscuta europaea, assembly GCA_945859875.1. Taxonomy (NCBI): domain Eukaryota; kingdom Viridiplantae; phylum Streptophyta; class Magnoliopsida; order Solanales; family Convolvulaceae; genus Cuscuta; species Cuscuta europaea. Next base: position 2,288,479 of record CAMAPE010000045.1, on the reverse strand, counting down.
TAGCACTGGATACCCTGACTAAGAGGATTAAAATGGGAGGAAGGGTAGCTTATGGTCCACCAAATCCTTCTAGGAAGGTAGAAGTACCTTTACCTACCCAGAAAGGATCAAACATTGTTTCCACAAACCAGGCTCCTTCTTTCAAACTTCTTACACCTGCAGAAATGGGAACCGGAAGAGAAAAGGGGTTATGGTTTAATTGTGATGATAAGTTCACTCCCGGGCATAGGTGCAAGCAGAAGCATGTGTATTGTTGTTGACAGAAGAGGATCCAGATTTTTCACCTACTGAAATGTCAACGAAAGAAGATGAACCTGAATGCATAGAGGAGGGGTTACTGACCTTAGGAGCTGTCAACAGTATAAAGGGGGCTACTACCATGTCACTTTGGGGGCAGATTGGAAGGCAGAAAGTGCACATAGTGATTGACTCAGGTGCATCCATGAGTTTCATCAGCAAATCAACAGTACAGAGACTGAGTTGCCAGGAGGAAGATTCCACCCCCTTAAGGGTCACTACTGCAGGAGGAAATCAACTCAGTTGTACATCTCAGGTGTCCAACCTAGCATGGAATATGAAACAACACACTTTTATTTATACCTTCAGGGTCCTCTCCACAAATGAGTTTGACCTAATACTTGGAGGGGACTGGCTTAGGGATCTTACGCCAGTACAGTATGACTATAAGAAGATGAGTGTGACAGTCACTTCAGGAGATGATCAGATTGAGCTTAAATGTGAGGAAAAGTGCCATATTATTACCTACCAAACATTGTACAAAATGATATGTGAAGAAAAACCAAGTTCATTAGAGGAAGTATATGTAGTTAAAATAAAGGGACCAGAGGTTGACTCACTTGTTGTACAGGAGGATCTATTGAAGGAGTATGGAGATGTCTTTGAAGAGCCCAGTTCCTTACCTCCTACCAGGGGTATTGAGCATCAGATATTACTCAAGCCGGGAAGCCTGCCAAAACAACAATATCGCTACAGGGTCTCCCACAGCCAAAAAGATGAAATAGAAAAGATAGTAGCTGAACTTTTAACCACTGGAGAGATTCAGCCTAGTAAAAGCCCCTTCTCATCACCGGTGTTATTAGTAAAGAAGAAGGATGGGAGTTGGAGAATGTGTTTGGATTATAGGTACCTTAATAGCCTTACTATCAAGCATGATTTTTAATTTTTTGAAAACCAGAACTATTTTTCGCCTTTTTACCCGGTCGGGTTTTTGAAATACCCGATCGGGTTTATTCCCTTTTTATTAAAACACGTTTTCCCGGCGGGTTTATTTTGGTTCGGGCTTGCGTTTTAAACCTCTTACCCGACCGGGTATTTGGTTTACCCGGCCGGGTTTTGTGCCCAGGCTTTAATTTTTTTTTTTAAATTTAACACACATACAACTTAAAATTAAAAGAAAACATACCTTGCATGGTTTGCCTCCCAAGAAGCGCTTTGTTTAACGTCGTGGCTCGACGATATCTTCCATTGCTCCTCATTCATAGATCGGTTCAGAAAGGTCTATGACTTCCATGTTCTTGGGTTGAAAACCCTCAAAGAAAGGTTTTAATAACTGTCCGTTTACCTTGAGCACCTCTCCCGTCTCCAGGTCTTGAATTTCCACCGCCCCGTGTGGATATGTTTTGACCACTTTGTATGGTCCAGTCCAACGAGATCTCAGCTTTCCTGGAAATAAACGAGGGCGTGATTGAAATAAGAGGACTTTATCATCAATTTGGAAGTCCTTCCTTATAATCATTTTATAATGCCACTCCTTCATTTTTCTTTTGTATATTTCCGCATTGTCATAAGAATCAAGGCGGAGTTCTTCTAACTCTTGTAATTGGAGCTTCCTATGCACACCGGTCTCGTCAAGATTGAGGTTGAATTCTTTTACCGCCCAATATGACTTGTGTTCAAGCTCTACAGGAAGATGACAAGCTTTGCCGAACACAAGTCTATATGGGGACATACCGCTGGGAGTTTTGTAGGCGGTTCGGTATGCCCATAGTGCATCATCAATGCGTATACTCCAATCTTTGCGGTTCGGGTTCACCGTTTTCTGGAGTATAGATTTCAACTCCCTGTTTGAGGTTTCCGCTTGTCCATTGGTTTGAGGGTGGTAAGCGGTAGAGATCTTGTGAGTCACACCATATTTCTTTAGTAGGGATCCCACAATTTTATTACAAAAATGTGTGCCTCGATCGCTTATTAAAATTCGAGGGACTCCGAACCTTGAAAATATGTGTGATTTGAGAAAATTTGCAACCACCTTTGCATCATCAGTTTTTGTGGCTTTAGCTTCCACCCATTTTGAAACATAATCCACCGCAAGAAGGATGCAGATGTTACCTTGAGAGTTTGGGAAAGGTTCCATGAAGTCAATACCCCATGCATCGAAAATCTCACAGAAATGCATGGGGTTTTGTGGCATCTTGTTTCTTCTAGAAATGTTCCCCGCTCTTTGGCAATTGTCACAAGATTGACAAAAACCATTTGCATCACGAAAAAGACTCGGCCACCGAAAACCACTTTCAAGTATCTTCATCGACGTCCGTTTCGGACCGAAATATCTTCCACAAGCATAAGAATGGCAAATTTCTATGATATGGGCTATCTCATATTCGGGGATGCATCTTCAGATTATTTGATCCTTACAATGTTTCCACAAATATGGGTCATCCCAAACATAGAGTCTTGAATCCATTCTCAATTTTTCTTTTTGAGATTTTGAGAGTTGTGGAGGAAATTTGCCGGAAACAAGAAAGTTTACAATATTTGTGTACCATGGTTGTATGACTTTGATGGATAAGAGAGTCTCGTCCGGAAATTCGCCTTTTATGAGATTTGTATGGAGACCTTTGATTTCTTTATTTGGAACCAAACGACTTAGATGATCGGCCACCAAGTTCTCTGCTCCTTTCTTGTCTTTGATTTCTATGTCAAACTCGCTCAATAGAAGGACCCATCGAATGAGTCTTGGTTTGGCCTCCTTCTTTGTCATCAGGAATCGGAGAGCGGCATGGTCGGTGTAAACAATAACTTTCATTCCAAGAAGGTTGGACCAAAATTTCTCCAAAGCAAAGACCACCGCTAGCATTTTCTTCTCGGTGGTGGAGTAGTTCTTTTGTGCTTCATTGAGAGTAGAGGAGGCGTAGTAGATAACATGAGCAGCCCTCCTGATCTTTTGGCCTAGAACAGCCCGTACAACATAGTCACTTGCGTCGCACATGATCTCAAAATGAAGAGACCAATCGGGAGCTTGTATGATTGGGGCAGTCACCAATCTTGATTTCAAAGTATCGAAAGCTTCCTTGCATTCATCATTTAGATCAAATTCCACCTCCTTTTGCAAAAGTTTGCATAGAGGAGATGAAAATTTGGAGAAGTTTTTTATGAATCCTCTATAGAATCCGGCGTGACCAAGGAAAGAGCGGATATCTCATACATTTGTGGGGTATGGGAGTGTTTGAATTACATCAATCTTTGCTTCGTCTACTTCAATCCCCTTTGATGAGATCACATGCCCAAGAACAATCCCTTGTTCTACCATAAAGTGGCATTTTTCAGAATTTAGAACAAGGTTGGATTCAATACAACTTTTTAGCACAAGAGTCAGATGATAGAGGCAAGTGTCAAAAGAGTCCCCATGGATTGTGAAATCATCCATAAAGACTTCCATGAATACCTCCACAAATTCTGAAAAGATACTCATCATGCACCTTTGAAAAGTGCCCGGTGCGTTGCATAATTTGAAGGGCATTCGTCGGTAGGCAAAAGTGCCAAATGGACATGTGTAGGTTGTTTTCTCTTGGTCCTCCAGGGCTATTGGTATTTGGAAATACCCGGACTAACCATCAAGAAAACAATAGAACTTATGGCCGACTAACCTCTCTAGCATTTGATCAATGAAAGGCAATGGAAAGAAGTCTTTTCTAGTTACCGAATTGAGCCTTCGGTAGTCAATACAAACTCGCCACCCATTTTGAACTCGGGTGGGCACCATCTCACCTTCTTTGTTCTCAATGACCGTCACTCCGGTCTTCTTTGGAACCACTTGAGTAGGACTCACCCACTTGCTATCGGAAATGGGAAAGATGATTCCCATTTGTAGCAGCTTGATCACTTCTTTTTTTACCACCTCCATCATGGGTGGATTCAATCTTCGTTGCGGTTGTCTCACCGCTTTGGCCTCATCTTCAAGCAAGATCCGGTGCATGCATGTGGATGGGCTAATGCCTTTGATGTCGGCAATAGACCATCAAATGGCCAATTTGCATTCTTTGAGGACCGCAATTAATCTCTCCTCTTGTTCTCGGGTTAGGGCCTTTGAGATAATCACTGGTAGAGTGTGATTTTCACCCGAGAAAACATGCTTCATATTTTCAGGGAGTGGTTTTAATTCCACCTCCGGTGCCTGCAAAACACATGGTAGCGGCTTCTCGCTCGGAATGGTTATTGGGAGAGCTTTAGAGGCCGGTGGCAAAAGTGGGAGTTGATTTAACTCCGCAACCACAACCTTCATGCTATTTGACATAGAGTATTCCAAAGTGAAATCCTCTATGTCATTTTCAATTGAGCTTAGTACTTCATCTTTCCCCTCAATTTCAAACACTTCTTGGACCCAAGTGTCGCAAGTGTCAATCGCAAAAAGAGAGTGATTATCGGTGGGGTATTTCATGGAGTCGTAGATATTGTATTCGACTTTTTCACCATCGAACTCCATGGTTAATACTCCACTAAAAACATCAATTTTTGTTTTGGCCGTTTTCAAAAAGGGCCTGCCTAATAAAATTGGGAATGCATTTTTATCGTTCTCCATTTTAAGAACGTAAAAATCAGCGGGAAAGATTAAGTTATCCACCATGACGAGAACATCCTCTACTACACCTTTTGGGTAAGCGTTTGATCTATCGGCAAGTTGGATAACAACCCCCGTTTCATGTAAAGGTCCTAGTTCTAGGGACTTATATAGAGAATATGGAATGACATTGATTGATGCACCCAAATCTAACATAGCCCTAGAAGAACTAGAATTTCCAAGTTTAAATGGTATAGTGAACATTCCCGGGTCACTATACTTTTTAGGCAATTTCTTTTGGAAAATGGCTGACACTCTTTCACTCACTTGGATTTTATGCTTTCCGTTTAATTTGTGTTTCCTTTTAATTGTGCAAAACTCTTTTAAAAAATTTGCAAACCTAGGAACACCTTTTATTAAATTGAGAAGAGGTATATTTACCTCACATTTAGAGGTCTCATAGATGTCCTTGTCATTGTTGTACTTGCGGTTGTCCTTGAGAGCCTCCGGAAAAGGTGGCACCGGTTCGTATGAATCGAGCGGTGGGAACTTTCTTTGAGGAATGATCTCCTCCTCTTTCTCTTCTTCATTTTGAGGATTTGTGCTTTGCACCAAGTTATCCTCTTCTTCCTCTCCAACATGGCTCTCTGCTTTTGCTTTAGCCATAACCAATTCTTTGTCACTTCTCAAAGTGACCGCATGAGCTTGTTGCTTTGGATTCGGCTCCGTTTGAGATGGGAGTTTTGCCGAATCCTTAGCTTCAAGCCTACTCACGGCATTTGAGATTTGGCTCATTTGGCTTTCCAAATTGGGGTTGCTAGATTTTGTTGTTTCTTGAAATTGAGCCACACTTTGTTGCATCGTGGCCATGTTCATGGCTAGTGCTCGAATCATGTCTTCGGTGGACATGTTCGAGTTTGATGTTTGGCCTTGTTGTTTAAATCGTTGAGGAGGAGGGTTTGATTGTTGAGGAGGTTTAGAGTTTCCGTACCTTAGATTTGGATGATCCCTCCATCCCGGATTGTAAGTGTTGCCGTGAGGATCATACCTCCTTTGACCTTGAAACCCCAAAGCATTGACTTGTTCGGAGTTCTCCTCTTGTAGCGTTGGGCAAGAATCGGTGGTATTCCCTTGTGTCGAGCATATGCCGCAGACCTTAATTTCATAGGTTTTTGGATTTAAGAGGAAATCTTTAACCAAAGAAGTCAAGCCGGCCACTTGATTTTCCAACGAGATGTTGGATTCCGCCGCCATGACTCTCTTTGTTGACCGCCGATCATAGTGTCTACAATTTTCGGCCAATTCCGAGATAAGATTCCTAGCTTGAGAAGGAGTTTTGTTGACTATTCCTCCTCCACATGCGGCATTAATCATCTGTCTATCATCATCGCAAAGACCATCATAAAAGTAAAGGATGAGGTCTTGCTCCGAATAGCCGTGATATGGGCAGCTTGCGCAAAGTTTCTTGAATCGTTCCCAGAATTCGTAGAACGATTCATCATCTTTTTGCTCCACATTGCTGATTTGTTTCTTTAGAGATGAGGAGACTGAGGCAGGATAATACCTTTCGAGGAAGCTCTTCTTCATGGCCGCCCAAGTGTCTATGCTTCCCGAGGGAAGATAGAATAGCCAATCTTTGGCGGTGTCTTTGAGGGAGAATGGAAAGGCCCTCAACTTTATTTGCTCCTCCGTGACACTGTTCGCGCACATGCTTGTGCAAACGATGTGGAACTCCGAAAGATGTGTATTCGGATCCTCTCCTCTTAGCCCATGGAAAGATGGAAGTAGATGTATGAGTCCGGATTTCAACTCAAATGTAGCACCCACATCAAGAGTTGGGAATGTGATACATAAGGGCTGTTGGTTTAGATTAGGAGTTGTGAGCTCCCTCAACGTTCTTGTTTCAAGAGCCATAGTTATTGGCTCTTTGGACTCGCTAGAATGAGAACTAGCACTTGAGGATTCTCCCGAGTCGGTGTTTGAGAATTTGTTTTTCAACCGCTCGAGAGCTAGTTCTATTTCAGGGTTTGTTTGGTAGGTGAGTTGGTTTATGGATCGGGTTTTTACCATATACTCAAACAAAGCTCATAAAAATAGAAGTAAATCGATACTAACACTTATACGTAGTATAGGTGAAGTAGAGTTCGTATCCACGGGAAAAGGAATACTTTTCTTTTTAATTTAAGAAGTAACTAAAGGGGGGGATTTGGATTGAATGATTTGATTTAATTAAAACTAAGATGAATGACTTATATGAGATTTAATTCAAGAATAAAAGGGACTTGGCCTGGCTACTTTCCACTTGTTGATATATTTTTGTCAATCATCGTTATATCTATAACTTATCCCCTCTCGAATACTCAATCAAGGAGTATATCCAATTCATCGAGGGTAGTTATTAACAACGACCGTTCATTAATAACCCATACTATTAGTCAAGTATAGAACACCGCCATATACCGACTTGATAGTAGCATTTAATCTCTTAACTCCTTGATGAAATCAATTGAAATTGATAACCTCAACACAACGGTTTCGGTTTAACCAACAAAATTAATCCCTCTTAAGTTTATTAACCACGACCGTGCATTAATAAACCGAAGTTACTTACTTGTGAAACCATCAACGATTAACCATCGGTTCGTTGATCGTTTCTAGTAGTAATTAATGTCGGAACGTTAACTAATCGTCACTTAGCAACCCTCCAACATTAATATAGAATGAGATTAAGGGAAGAATTAATAATCAAGAGAAGAAGTTAAGAAAATAACTCACAACTTTAATAATTAACAAGCTTCAAGAGCAAAACCAAGAAATGGAAGTTTAGCTCCTCATTTGGAGACTAAACATACTAGAAAAATATAAAGAAATGCTATTCTAAACTGATCTTAAGAGTATATGTGAATTGGTGATCAAATGGGGAGAAAAAGAGGTGTATTTATAGGTGTTTGGAGGTGGCAGGGTCATTTACCCGACCGGGTTTTGCAGAACCCGGATCGGGTTTCTTGAGAAAGTGCCCGGAATCTTCATTAGTCACATCTACCCAATCGGGTTTTTGATTTCCCCGATCGGGTAAAAGGCAAATCTTTGCCAAATCTTCGCCCTGCACGTTTAATTGCCTCCAAAACAAAATTTGATCTTCGGGTCAAGTCAAACCCGATCGGGTTTTTGGAAAACCCGGTCAGGTTTTTGACTATTTTCCAAAAATTCCACTTTCTCTTGTCCCCTTTGCACTTTCCTTGACTTTTCCAGGATCCTTTTGATGATCTTTACCTAGTTTAAGCTCAGAAAATCCCTAATCTAAACAAATTATAAGTATTTTACAAACAAAACTATTACACCAAAAGTGTGTAACTTCCAAAGCAACAATCAATCAAAACTAATTAAAAATACAAAAATAAACAATGGAAATTACATGAATGTCAGCCACCTAACAACATTTAGAACTCATTATGGACACTACGAGTTCCTAGTTATGCCTTTTTGATTGTGCAACGCTTCTGCGACATTTCAGTCCCTCATGAACCAAGTTTTCAAGGATTTCCCAAGAAAAACAGTTTTGGTGTTCTTTGACGACATCCTGATATACAGCCCACTTTGGGAACAACACATGGAGGATCTAAGAAGAGTCTTGGAGGTCCTGAGAAAACATAAATTATATGCTAAGAGAAGTAAGTGTACCTTTGGCCAAGAATCAATCTCATACCTGGGTCATATTATTTCTCACAATGGTGTTGCCACCGATCCTGACAAAATGGATAGCATGGTGAACTGGCCTACTCCTACAACCTTAAAACAACTGAGGGAATTCCTGGTGTTGACAGGCTACTACAGGAAATTTGTAAAAGGATATGGAATCATAAGCAGGCGCTTGAGCTCACTGCTCAAGAAAGGGGCATTGATAGCCGCTTTCGCGGCGTTGTAGTAAAACGGAGTCTAACCTTTCGGTTTTTCCCCGAGTATCGTGTCTCTTGAGGAATGGCGGAGGAGTTTTCTTAATTTAGTCTTAGTCACGGGCTATCGCTAATTGTTGGAAGCTTTTTCAGTACAAAAAAGGTGATTGTATTCTAGACTAGGCCAAATTGCACAATTACACTAGGAGCAAATTTCAACTAAAAGATTTAAGATTTAAATATTCTAAAAAATTATTGAGGCAAGTAAGGGCAATGAATTGAGTAATTGGAAATGGATATCTTCTTGGACCTAGTAATTAGGGGAATTTAAAACTAAAATTGGACTAATAATTTCTTTTCTCATAGACAAGAATAGAAATTACTTTCATTAATTTATCCTATTTCTAGGTTTCATTAATGTATTCAAAAATGGTTGGCTTGAATTAAATTCTAATCTCATAGACAAGGCAGAAATAATTCTCCAAAATTTTAATTAATAAAAAATAGCCGAATTCATTAACTAATTAAATTCATTATTTAAGCAATTTGAATTTATTTCTCATAGACAAGATGTAAATCCATTTCATTAAAATTATCCTATTTCTAGGCCTTATTAATGTGCTTGAATAAAGTTGGCTCAAATTATTTTCTAATCTCATAGATAAGTTAGAAATAATTTTCCAAAATTTAATTAATGAAATTGGCTAACAACTATTAATTACTAATTCATCAAATTGAATAACTAGCTCAATTAATTAATTTTAACCCCTAATTTTCGGCTAACAAGTCAACCATATTCCTTTACTCAATTCATTCCCAAAACAAATTTAGCTACTAAACATTATTTTTGCATTCAACAATATGGTAAATAAATTAAACATTAACATGGAATTAAACATGTATAATAGAAAAAATTAAACAAAAATAAGATATTGTCAAAATAAACTTTATGGAACTACAATATGACTTTCTGGAATTTTTTACGAATTTTCAGACCTAAAATCCAATTTTAACAATTAATTGATAATTTTCCCACTTTTAACTATAAAATACAAAAGGCAATTAAAAATAGGCTAAATTCGTTATAAATTTTTTGTTGACTACTAGGGGTGATATTACAGTGAAATAATCTGGAATTAGGGCCGAGACTGTTTTTTTTCTATTTTTGTGTAATTAATTTAATTTATGCAATAATAACACCTAATTACCGAAATTAATTAAAAATTACCGAAATTATTCGAAGAACAGATCGAGAAAACAAAGCACAGATTCAGATTCTACTCGTTGAGAAGATGAAAATACATATAAAGAACTTACAATTTGAAGCTAAAATGAAGAAGATATGAAGATTTGAAGTTTCTCTCTCCCAAAAAACCTTGGAGCTGCGGAAATAGCCAAAGAACAGGACCTTTTTGAACTGAATTAGGGTTGGAAGAGGTGTGTTTGAGTTCAGCAAAAATCGGGATATTTATAGCATAAAAAATCTGGTAGGCGGCCAAACAGGCGGCCGCCTCTGGTCCTGTCCCGGCCGCCTTCCGTCACGTCACCGGCAGGACGTGACGCCGGTCAACTCATCCGCCGCAGGCGGTCCAGCAGGCGGCCGCCTGCCGTTCCTGTCTGGCCGCCTGCCGTCAAATCCCACCGGCCAGTGGTTGGTTCGTTGCCTTGTGCCGCAGGCGGTCGTCGAAGGCGGCCGCCTTCCGTCCAGTGTCGACCGCCTTCCGTTTTTCTTCGGTCCGGTCAAATTTGATCAAAATTGACTTTTTTTAAAAAAATGGTAGGCGCGTGGTAGGCGGCCAATCCGGGCGCCTATTTGGGCGCCTGTGAGGTTTTTTGTCCGTCTTGTTCTGAATTTTGTGCTCTTCAACTTTCCCTTCTGAATCACTTTGAAATTATGCTTCCTTTTTTCGGTATGATATCATTTGTCACTCAAATTGACGCATTTTGTGCTAAATTGACCCGAAATTTCATCAAACATATCATGGATGTGATTTTTACCTGATTTCACGAAACTTGAACCAAAATATATAAAACATGCCTTGTTTTTCTGTTTTTCAGTCCAAAATCACTTAAATTTGATAAGAACAATAAGTACAAAAATGGACTTATCAGGCATTCAGTTGGAAACAGGATGCAGAACACGCTTTTAAGGAGCTAATGAATGCTATGACAACCACACCAGTCCTAATGCTCCCCGATTTCACTAAACCTTTCACCATTGAGACTGATGCTAGTGGTGGTGGTTTAGAGGCAGTGTTAATGTAGGAGGGAAGGCCGTTAGCCTTTCTAAGTAAGAAGTTGGGAGTGAGGCATTTGGGACTTTCCATATACGAAAAAGAGTTTTTAGTTGTGCTTATGGCTATTCAAAAGTGGAGGCACTACATATAGGGACATAAATTCATTATCAAAACTGATCGACAAGACTTGAAACATTTATTGGATCAAGAAATGAGTACACCCTTGCAACAAAGGTGGATAACTAAGCTACTGGGGCTGGATTATGATATACAGTACAGGAAGGGGGGTTGAGAATAAAGCAGCTAATGCTTTATCAAGGAGGGACCTAAAGGATGTGAGTTGCATGTCTCTTTCTATAGTAAAGCCAGTATGGGTACAACATGTATTGGATAACTCATTGTTCTAAAATTCGCTAGGCGTTAGTCGGGCGGTTGAAGGGCGTCTAGCGTCTAGGCGGCCGACTAGGCCGATTTTTTGGTCGACTAGGCCGATTTTTAGGTCGACTAGGCCGATTAGTGTTCCTCGGTTAGGGCCGCCTAGGACGCCTAGACCGATTAATCGGTCCGACTAGGCCGATTTTTAGAACAGTGGGATAACTATGTAAATGATACCTTCCCATCACAAATCATCAGTGATAAATTGAATGACCCTAATTCCCATCCAGACTATGAGGTTATTGATGGAATTCTAAGACATCAGGACAGACTAGTCATTGGCAATTCTACAGAACTCAGGTACACAATTTTCAAGGAACTACATGCTTCAGCCTTGGGAGGGCATTCAGGAATTCAAGGACTTACATGAGGGTGAAGAGGGTATTTTATTAGCCTAAAATGAAGGGACACATCATGTTATGGGTACAGAACTCGGCTCTTGTAACCCCTACCCATTCCAGATCAGGCATGGAGCCACATAACCCTAGATTTCATAGAGGGACTGCCAAAATCACAAGGTAAGGATATGATTTTAGTGGTAATTGACAGACTCACTAAATATGGGCACTTCATACCTATGTCACACCCCTACACAGCCAACCATTTAGCAAAATTGTTCATGGATCAAATCTACAAGTTGCATGGGCAACCCTTGGACATACTCACTGATAGAGATGCAGTATTCTAAAGTGGATTTCGGAAAGACCTTTTCAAACTTATGGGCACCCATTTAAGTTATACATCTGCGTACCATCCACAGTCAGATGGGCAGACAGAGAAACTAAATCAGTGTTTGGAGTCCTACCTCCAAGCAATGACCCATCAAAATCCCAAGAAATGGCTTCAGTGGATACCCCTTGCTGAGTATTGGTATAATACTAATTATCACACCAGTTTAAAAACTACTCCTTTTGAGGATTTATATGGGCACACACACCCCAACCTTATCCCTACCCACACCTTCGGCGTTAACTAACCTGGAAGTTAAAGAACTCATTAACCACAGACAAAGGTTGAGATAAGAACTGAAAGAAAATCTCAAATTGGCCCAAAAACGAATGAAATATTATGCAGACAGTAGACGAATTGACAGGGAGTTTGTGGTGGGTGACAAAGTCTATTTAAAATCGCAACCTTACAGACAGCAATCAGTGTCTATGCGTAGGAACCATAAACTATCGATATCTATGCGTAGGAATCATAATGAATTTGCAAATTTCAAAATCTCAAGCTTTAAATGTATTAGTAAAGGTTCTTTTTTAGATTCATTATTGTTGTTCATCAGCATATAATTTGACTATCTGTCCAAAGTACAAAATCAGTATGTAAACTATATGTTATTTTTTAGTTACATTTTGTTTATTGCGATATTAGTTACATTTTGTTGACATTTTGTATTATGTAGATGGCAGATTCCTCCTGTTGTGAAGACAATGCTAACATAGTTGATTTTGACCTCACAATTGAACAACCAATGGAGGAGGACACTTCTGTTGCACAAAAGAGGAAGCAACCATCAGCCTCAAATGTCGGTGCTTTGCCTCCTAAAGGTCCAAAACAAAAGAAAAAAAAGAAGTAGCACCAAGATCAAAGGTATGGGAGCACTTCACGAAGTTTGGTCCAGCACTAGATAAGTGTAGATGTAACTACTGCTCTAAAGAATATCAGTGTGGATGGGTCGGCAAAGTGTGGAACTAGTACTCTGAAAACTCATAATGAAAAATGTCAAGAGTTTAAGAACCATCTTGAAAGGGAATCCCCAAAAAATCTTACCCGTGTTAATATAAATGATAGTGTTGGTGGTCAACTTGTAGCCATTGGATTTATTCAAGAGGCATGTAGAATGACATTAGTTAAGATGGTGATTTTAGATGAATTGGCATTGCGTTTTGTTGAAGGGGTGAGGTTTAGACATTTCTGTAGTGTTGTTTGTCCTAAATTTGTTGTCCCATCAAGAAGAACACTCGCTAGGGATATTATGGAACTCCATTTGAAAGAAAAATCTACCCTTAAGAGTTTGTTCAACAAACAAATAGTTTCTTTAACAACTGATATATGGACAGCTAACACTACCACTGTTAGTTATATGGTCATCACTGCACACTTTATTGATGTGAATTTCCAGTTGCATAGGAGAATTATTAGTTTCAATCCAGTTTGTGATCATAAAGGAGAGACAATAGCTAAACAAATAGAGAGCTGCTTGATTGATTGGGGTATTAAGAAGGTGTTCACTATTACAGTAGACAATGCCACTGCCAATGATAGCGCAATTAGGATCTTGAAAAGTAACCTAGGTTCTTGGAGAGATGATCCTTTACTTTTTGATGGTGAGTTCATGCATGTGCGTTGTTGTGCACATATATTGAATTTGATTGCGAGAGATGGTTTGGCCGATATAAGCAATAGTGTTGTTAGTGTCCGTAATGCAATGAAGTATGTCAGGTCATCTAATGCTAGATTTCAAACTTTTCAAAAACGTTCTGACCTTGATAAGGTGACTAGAGGGAGTTTGATTTTGGACAACAACACTAGGTGGAATTATACTTACCTCATGTTGACTGCAGCACTTAAGCATAGGGGGGCTTTTGATAAAATGGCCGTTGAAGATAAGTTGTATGATGGTTACTTTCTAGAAGACGAAAAGGGTCAAAAAAGAGTTGGACCGCCAAAACTCAATGATTGGGAGAATGTTCGACGATTGGTAAGATTTTTAAAGATCTTCTATGATTCAAGTTTAGTTTTTTCCGCATCTAAAAGTGTGACGGCTAGTAGTTGCTATAATGAGATATGCTCACTTGAAATGAATCTAAAATCAATAATCAGCAACTCTGAACCCAACTTCAGTAAGGCTGTCAGTGATATGAAAAACAAGTTTGAAAAATATAGGGAGGGTGTGGAGATTAACAAACTACTCATTATTGCGAGTGTGTTTGACCCAAGAAGTAAAATGACTTTTGTGACCATTTGTTTGGAGAAATTACATGGTAAAGATAGTGTGAAGTGTATTCAAATGAAAGAAGCGGTCATAGAAGTGCTACATAGGTTGTATGAAGAATATAGTGCATCACATTCTAAAAAGTGTAATGCATTTGCATGTGAAAGTGAAAGCAGAAGTGTCAATCAATCTTGTTCCTTAAGTGAGAGTAATTCACATGATTTCTTGAATTTGGATGGCGATGATGGATTTGAAAAACTGACTTCTGAATATTCTCAAATGGTAAGTGAAAAGGGAAGTTTGGAAGAAACATCTACTGAGTGTGATGCCATCACGCAATAGATTGGGCATGCATTTCGATATCACATCATGGTGGAGGGGACATAGTGTGAAATTTCCAGTTTTGGCTGAAATGGAAAGATATATTCTTGCAATTCCTGTCTCAACGGTTGCATCCGAATCTGCCTTTAGCACAGGAGGTCGTGTTTTAGATCCATATAGGAGTTGTCTAACTCCACATATGCTTGAGGCGCTGATTTTGACACAAGACTGGTTACGTTCATCACTTGATTACGATGCAAAAGCGTGCCTTCACCAAATAATAGAGGAAACAGAGTTTATGGATTCAATGGCTGAAGGTATTTTAAGTTTTAATTATTTTAAATTCATTATAATGTTTTTTAAAATGCATTTAACTAGGTATGCCATGCTTCAATTGAATTGTTTTAGAGCTCCGTAAATTAAGCGAGCAACAAGGTGATATTTGATATTTGTGCTTGGTAAAGAATACTAAAGTTTCATTTTTCCAAGTATGACATAGTACTTGCTTTCATAATGCTTCCAGATTTCTTTCTAATGCTGCTTTTAAATTTTAATTAAGTGTTAAGAATTAAGACATCCAATGTTTGACATTCGTTTTTCCTTTAATGTCATGTTTTCTTTGCAGGTATGGCTGCAGGCAGTTAGTACGGATGCAGGCAGTTAGTAATGGTGCTGGTTCTAGTATGCAGATTTGGAGACTTTTTTTATTTTTTTTGTTTCTCCTTGAACTATGATATGCAAGTGGCTCTTGTAAGCTAGTGTGTCAAACTTTCTTTGGTTTAGCAGGTGCACGCAGTATGTATGTTTAAGCTATGAACTTTCTTTGGCTCTTGTAAACTACTGTGTACTGCATGCAATATGTTACAACTATGTAGTATGTACACTTGCAATTTTTGTTTTCAGTTGAAGCATTATTATGTTTGTGTAGCTAGGTTCTCAAAGGGAGACAGATTGCTCATGTGCTGGTGGAGTTTCACATGCCTTACTCACATGTTCCTTGAGGGTTACTTTGTCTTTTCTCCGAACTTCTACAAGAAAAAAACTCCCATCTACTTGGTAGAAGTTTGGAAAGAGTACAACAAGGGTGACTCTAGGTATGTTACACGCGATTCTACTGTTGTTTCTCTTGAAGGAATCACAACATTGTTAGAGTGACCAACATGTCTTCTTGCTGTGTATGCAATAGCTACAAGGAAGGCATACAGGTATATACTCCAGGTGGCCATTTCTTTGGGTTAGCTCTATGGTACAACTGTGTATTTCATAACAGCAATCTTGGAGGGTGACAATTTTGCTGCAAGCCCGTATCATTACTTCTGGTACTATGTGTTTGCAAATTCCTTTTGGGTCTGGATACCCACAATCATTATTGTTCGTTGTTGGAATAAAATTACTTCTGCAGTTCATTCACAATACCAGATAAAGACCAAGACTCGCTGAGTATATCAACATGCACCTGCCACCGCTTTTTACCCGCTCTTGGATTAACGTTCATTTGGGTTTTGTGGGAACAAAATGAACAATTCAATTTAACTTATATGTAGTATGTACTTTTTTTATTTCATATAGTTGGAATTTCAATGAAAACATAACATTCAAAATTACTCAAAGTGTACTGTAAATAATGTAACAACACATAATCATTTTCAAGTTTATAAACCGAACATCACACCGAACACCAAACCGAACACCAAACCGAATTTTTCCCAAACCAAACCGAAACCAAAACGAAATTCTTTTGGTTTGAGTTTGGTACTATTTTTCTCAAACCGAATAAACCGAAAACGAACCGAAACCGATAAAAACTGAATTGTAAACCGATTCGCGCACCCCTAGTAACTTGTATATATGCAGTCATCTCATTTGATGACCAGCAAATCAATACAATCATTATTCTACCATATTTGATTTCAGTTTTACACAATTCTCGAACGGTCAATTTTTGAAAGAACAACAAAATGGATGCTTTAGTTCTCGGAAACAGCAACAACCCTCCAATCCTAAGGAGAGGAGAATATCATATTTATGTGGAAAAATCGTTTCTTGAACTTTCTCTAGAGTAAAGATAATTCATCAGCAATACTCGAATCATTGAACCAAGGACCTGCCTAGAAAACCTGAAAGATGAGATTGATTCTCGGTCGCTATTTTTTTTTTTTGCTTTGGTAAAATAAGAATTCAGGAGGATAGTAGCTATTTAGTCGTTGTCGTTTTGCAGAAGTAAAATTAGAACGTTAAGGACTAATATGCAATTTTAAAAATAATTTTAGCCGATACGTGAGTTGGAATAGTTAACAAATCAGATTGTGCCACCTATCAAATGCACCGAAACAATCCAAAATGTGATTGCACCATAAAAATTTCCTTTCTAAAATACGTATATTTTACCCTCCTCTACTAACATGTATAGAGTAAGACAGTAAGTATAGGCATCTACTCCCTCCGTTTCTGAAACAAGTTCCACATTTCCTTTTCGGGCAGATTCAAAATTAAGTTCCACTTTCAAACATTTCCTTATTATCTACATCAAAACAGTGTCAAAAAGTGCCAAACGGTGTTGAAACAGTGCCAAACAGTGCACTCCACAGTAAAGTCAATTTTATTTTTTTAATATGTGTGAAGTCAAATGTGGAACTTGTTTAGGAATCGGATGGAGTATATTTTTAGTAATAAAGACTAACTATATCTTATCTGTTATGTAATTAAGTAGATGTCCATTAATCATAGGCCCATATGCAATTGCCCATATCATGATTGTAACCCTAGCTCCCCCTCCCTTGTATATAGCTTTTGATGGTTGACTTATAACACGTTATCAGCACGAGCTATGCACACATTTTTTCTCTCTCTTTCGAGATTTCATTCTTGTTTTCGGCTTTGAAAATCTCTTGGCAAGGGAATCGGAACAATCCCCCTTTTATCCAACCAACAACGGAGAAGGAATGATCATCGTCCCATCCTCCACACAATTATCTGCTAGGAGCGTATGTATAGTCTCTCTCCCTCCAGGTACAACGTACATCTGCTATTCCATGCATTCTGCTTTTAAGTTTTGCATTTGAAATCCTTTTTACATATGAATGTGTATGAATTATTGATAAAAATTTATAAAGTTGATCCAAAAATGTTAGAGTAACCATTTTACTAGATCATTGTCTTCATTGATATGACCCCATTTCAGATGTGACTAAATCACAGCCTCTTTACAAAAATGACTTCTCAAATTTCTTTTTGGTTATGTACTTGAGATATACATATACTTTTAAACATATTTGATGAAAGGGGCTGTTTGAAAATTGAAATCGTTAAAACCCTTAGTCTTCCAATTCACAAACAATATGCTGGAAAAAATAATAATCCTGGAATCCATTTTATTTATTTTATTTCTGGATATTGTTTTGTTTACGGCTTAAACTGTATGCATACAACTAAATATGATACACTAAGCAGCTACCAAACATAAGTATTTGATATTTTTGGGTTCTCAAAGTTGTTTAGGAATTTGAACTGTTTTCATGAATGTGAATGAGGTAGTAAAGATCATGATCGGCTCATGCCAAAAGCTCAAGAAATAACAAGGAAATTGATTCTTATATTAAATAATAAAAATAAAAAATAATTAATGACATTTATTTGTCAATTTCGGTTACATTAGAGAATTTACTTGCTCAATTAATGAAATAAAATGAATTTAATTAGCATATAATATTAGCATATATACTTCCTAATATCTTTTAAATGTATTAGCATGTCACTCTTTAATTTGCACAGGTCAAATCACTTGAAACAAAATGATCTTTTTATGAACATGTACGGCTAGATCAAAGACCATATAACACTTAAAGTTACCGGGACCCTCTTTTAATAACATGAAAATCCCGGGACCCTCTTTTAATAACATGAAAATCTTACACAATCTCAGGCAAACATGTTTTAACGGTTGTAAATATTCAATGTTGAAATGTTATATGCTAGTATCTCATTAGTAATAATAAGTACTCGTAGTATATTAATTGCTAGAGTTACAAAAGCAAGAGGGTGTACACTATTATGCATGGACAGTGTCACCTCATAAGTTATGCCGGGTATTTGCTTATTGTTCTTAATTAATATACGTGGTACAAAGTATGTATTAACATGTATATTATACAAATTACAAATAAATAAAAAAACAAAAGTTATACTCTTCCCCTTATATAAAAAGTGACGGGATGAAGGTTTGACGTGTGGCAAATAGCGGTCGGCCGCTAGTTAGGCGAAAGCTCATACAGAGTATATGACAACCAGATAAAGTAAATGTCTATCGGTTATAGAAGGACTAAAATAACATCTGATTTACGTAATGGATCTAAGTTGCATGCCAAATAACACCAATAGAGTAAGAAATTTATTTTAATATAAAGAAACTGTTTTCTTTTTACTTCGTATTTAAACAAATAATTTAATGACATTTATTAGTCAATATCAGCTACATGACATTTACTTGTTCAACTCATGACATAAGTTAAGATTTAATTAGCATATATTTTGATCATTACTATTATTTATGGCATCTTTGATCCAATTGCACTATTTGCTAACGTGTCATTACATGATATGTTTCACCTCATTTAATTAATAAACATTTACATTTAGATTAAAAAGAAATTGAGAAATAAATCGAATACGTTATTAAGAATTTTGAAGTACATCAAATAATATAATAATTGTTGAGGGTAAGTCCCGTAGATCCGAAAGCCCAACACGAACTTTGGATATATCAGGAATGGCCCAGAATCAATGCGTGTAAAAAATATAAGATCTGAACTAACTAAAACTCGAAAGCTCACTTGTATTAATTAACCAATCCGATTAAAGCATAATTTCCCGATCGGTATGTCGGAAACTATGCTTTAATACAAGAAATAAGAGCAAATGATGCTATTCTAGAGCTTGAGTATCGAAATGCTAACCCTTACAATGACTTGAAACCTTCTATTTATACCAATGGAGAGCATGGGCTGCCTCTTGCTGATTGGCCGTTGTGCCACCGACTTGGTCATCCATGCTTCCACTTGCTGATGTCATAGTCTGGCATTAATTGCACCTGGCCACTTGCTGGTTGGCCGTTGCTCGAACGGGATGTTGGGCTGTACTGAAGATGCTGTCAATTTGGCCCAAGTATGATATATAGACCGAGCCCCGTTCGGTATGTCTTCTTACTGGGCCAACCTTTATTTGGGCCGAACTCCGTTCGGTATGTCTTCTTACTGGATCTATTCATCATAGAGTGATGGGCCCGTTGCTTGGGCCGGATATCTTGGGCCTTCCCGATCTGGGTATTGGGCCTCTAGGTCAATATCCCAACACAAGTCCCCCACTTCCGATGTCTCGAACGATAGTGAGTGCATTAGGAAGTATATCAATGTTATAATACCCCGAATGGTGATCGGGGTACAGAAGTAATCAGTTCCCCATGCTGTGATTTGACGGCTGCCGCTTCATTTCCCCATTTTCATCATGATAACCGTCGTTTAGTCTTTTCATTAAACACGTGTTTAGCTTAAATGCTTCTTATGGCGTGTCGCTTTCTGATTGGTTTTTGACACGGCAGTTTCAAGGCTATAAATTAGCCTTTAACTTCTCAATTCCGGGTTTCGATTCTGCAACTCCTTGGCCTTTGTTGTTTCCTCTGCAAATTTTCTCCCAGCTTCTTTCGCTCAGGTAATTCCTTCAAATCCGGATTCCTTATCTTCATTTCTGACTCGACCGAGATGAGCCCCAAACAGCATTCCTCTGATTCGGAGATGGCTTCCCACAGTGACGCCGCTATTGTGGACGTTATTACAGTCCCGTTTGCCGGCGGTTCTACTGAAACGGCGACGAATACCAGGGCTGAGGCGGAGGACCTCCCTAGCACTTCTTCTTCCTCCAGTGAAGATTCCGACGACACCAAATCTGAGGACGAAATAGCCTCCATGGCGGCCGGACGCCCCAACGATTGTCCTCGCCATACCCTTGACCTAAAATTGATTAGGGAGAGGCGGCAAAAACTGACCTCCCATAATAGGGCCGAAATTCCGGCCCTTATCCCTGACCCGGTGGATTTCCGTTTGCAAGCTGGGCTTCACCCAATGCGTCATAGGCCCGGAATGACCATAGTTCACTTTGACTCAATTAGGGCCAGCCTTAGGTTTCCGCTACACCCCTTTTACATTTCTTTCTTCAATTTCTACGAAGTTGTACCGGCCCAAATTATGCCGAACTCCTATCGGGCAATGGCGGGTTTTATCTGCCGTTGCAAAGATGCCGGCGCCCGACCAACCCTAGAACTCTTCCACCAATTCTTCAAAGTAGCCCCCCAACAAACCCACGGCTATCTGGCCACTAGTGCCCGAACGGGACACATCCTGTTCAAGGGAAACCCAACTTCAATCAGAGGGTGGAAAGACCGTTTTTTCTTCGTGTCTGTCCCGGACGGCCTAATTCCCCGTAAATGGAATGCCTTCCCCCGCAAGACTCCTGATCCTGTCCTCACTGAAGAAATTTACAAGGACGTGCTTGCTGTGGAGAAGGATAAATGCATGGACATCATGAGTTATCTGACTCCCGAGCGACTTAGTACAGCCGGGATAGGTACTGCCCGTTCTCTTGGGTTTACTTGTTTTGATAAACCAAGTGTCATGGTCCGGGCGGTCCTTCCCGTGCGAGAAACGTTCTGTTGTTCTTTTTTCTAGTTTCTCACACGCTAGGGCCACTCGATACTAACATTGTTCTTTGTCTTTTTTCAGCACCAAACCCAGATCTACCTATGGATGACAGTAGAGTTATCGCAGCCGGTGGGGCCGGTAAACGGAAAAAATCCCGGAAGAACCCCCAACCTACTCCCACCATTATTCCTGCTCAGGATGCTGCCCCTTCTCAACCGCTTCCAGAGCCTCAGCCAATACAGCAGGTCCACCAGGACCAATTCGAGGCCATGCTGGTCGACGACCGGTTCGGCTCCGACCAACTGCATCAATTTTCTCAGCATTTCGACTCCGTTCGGGGGGAGCCCTCGAATGCAGGTGAGACCCACACCGACCATATTACGAGTCAGGTCGAGCGGATCTCCTTATCTGATCCCGTCCACGAGGTTTTAGAAAGGGCCGGTTCTACCGCAAGCCAGATCTGGTCGACCTCCTCTTGGTTCAACAACTTTTCCCTTCCTCAGTTGCCGGTCGAGCAATCTGAAGAATGTCTGGCTTTGACCGCTCTGAAGGTACGTTATCTTTTGCGCTTTGTCTTTATTTTATTCTCTGTAATCAGTACTAACTCTCGAGCGGTACTCTGTAGATGGGTTTGTACACCCTTCAGATGCGGGAAGCCCGTCTGGCTAAGGAGCGGGAACTGATTGTCGCCCAATCTTCTGCTGAGCAAAATGCTGCTGCAGCCATCACCTCTCTGGAGGCCGAACGGAGGGCCTTTGTGGAGGAGAAGCAGAGGCTGGATGCTGAGCTTGGTACCCTTCGGGTCCAACTTGCAGCTTCCCAGGCCAAGGTCCTTGCCGCTGAGGCCGCACAGGTTAAATTTGAAGAAATGCCATCCAGCATCCCGGACGGTCCTTATGAAGTGAACGTGGATCTGTCCGCCGTCCGGGAAACATTGAAATCCTCTGATGAATTCTCCATCATCAAGGATGATCATGCAAGGGCCCAAATCCCGTTCGCCTTTGGGGCGTACTTGAAGGGTTTCCCCAAGGGTGCTGATCGGCTATCGGCAGGGGTGGCCCTCTTGGACAAGGACCCTGAGGCCAAAAAATGGAACGACTCCATTGTTTCAGACCTCTATGGCAAAATTGGTCAGGTCTTGCTGCGTCCCTTCGTTGCTCAACTTCAAAATAATCTGGGGAGGCCGGTTCAGGCTTCCGATCTTCCCAAAGATGACATCATCCAGGCTCAGTTCGAGAAATTTCTGCGAGCTCAGCAACGAGAAGCCGATCGGGCTGCTGGGAGAGAGCCTGAGCCCCCGTCTGATGATGATGAGGACGAGGACGAAGAGGGAGATGAAATGGCCCCCGGCCAATAATTTATATGTACTTTTTAATTACTTGTTGTAATTTTCTTTTCTCTAAGTAGCTTGTACTTCCCGGTCAGTAGCACCGATGAATATATATCCCTTTTTTGCCTGAAGCTTCGTGTACTGTCTTTTCTGTCTTTTATGCATGATTTACTCGTCATTCGGGATTCGGCCCGTTTTGTAGGACTTAACCAATTTCCTAACTTTATTTCTTGCTCAAATACTCTCAATGTCGTTGATCGCCGTTCGGGCATTAGAAAGTTCTGATAATTTATTAAGGAAAAAACCCTTCTCTCTGGGACTCAGCCGTTCGGGCTTCATACCAATTTTTAGGACTTAGCACATTCTTGCTTCAGATAATTTTTTACAACGTTGATAGCCGGTCGAGCTTCAGATCAATCCTTAGGATAGCTTTTACGATGTTGATAGCCGGTCGGGCTTCAGGTTAACTTTTAGGACTTAGCAGTTTTCTTGGTTTTCTTTGCACCTGGGCTTCTTCATAAATTGGTAGCCGTTCGGGCTTCAGACCAATCCTTAGGACTTAGCCATTTGATTTCAGATAACCTTTTACAACATCGATAGCCGGTCGGGCTTCAGATCAATCCTTAGGATATCTTTTACGACGTTGATAGCCGGTCGGGCTTCTGGTTAACTTTTAGGACTTAGCAGTTTTCTTGGTTTTCTTTGCACCTGGGCTTTTTCATAAATTGGTAGCCGTTCGGGCTTCAGACCAATCCTTAGGACTTAGCCGTTTGATTTCAGATAACCTTTTACAACATCGATAGCCGGTCGGGCTTCAGATCAATCCTTAGGATATCTTTTACGACGTTGATAGCCGGTCGGGCTTCAGGTTAACTTTTAGGACTTAGCAGTTTTCTTGGTTTTCTTTGCACCCGGGCTTCTTCATAAATTGGTAACCGTTCGGGCTTCAGACCAATCCTTAGGACTTAGCCGTTTGATTTCAGATAACCTTTTACAACATCGATAGCCGGTCGGGCTTCAGATCAATCCTTAGGATATCTTTTACGACGTTGATAGCCGGTCGGGCTTCAGGTTAACTTTTAGGACTTAGCATTTTTTCTAAACAACAAGTCCATGTGAACTTTGCTAATCCTCTGTAAGCCCGTCCGGGGTACGTGCACAAAAAATGAATCATAAATGCCCCAGATTAATCGTAACCACCCAATGCCACGTGTTGCTCATGGATTAGGGATTTGTGCGGCACTTTCCCTATTTATAGAGAGGTGTTTCCCCTAATTTCTCCTGTTGTTTTCTCATTTTTCATTCGAGCTTTCTCTCTCTAGAATTCCCAGAATTCCCTTGCATACTCTCAAGCCTTCTATCTCTAGCTCAGAATTCCCAGAGTTCCTCCAGCGTTTTTATGTACTACCCCTCTAGCTCAGAATCTGAAGAGATGTCTTTGATCCGCAAAAGCAAAACATCCGCTGGTAACCAGGCCGAAGGCTCTTCGTCCCAAACACCTAAACCCGCCAATCCTCAGGCCAGCAAACATATCGAACATCCACAGGATGACGGATGTCTGTCCGGAGATGACCTCCAAGTCTATAACAAGTGGATGCCCAAGTGGCCACCCCACATTGCCCTACACTTCAATCGCATACGCAAACACAAACAACGTCTCCCAGAAGATGTCGAATGGCAACTTAGCCAGTTGTTGCCCCCACCAAGGGAATACTATGCCGGATTCATTCGGCACCCTATGAGGCACCGATCGGGGCACGTGCTAGTGCACCTTGACGCTCTGACTGTTGGGCTTCGTTTCCCTCTCCATTCGTTCATAGTGGAGTTTTTACGCCGGGTCTCTGTATTGCCCGCTCAGTTCGTGCCCAGCACCTACCGCATTCTGACAGGCTTCATTATTCGGTGCCACGAGTTGAGGATCACCCCAAGCGTCGATCTGTTCCTTTACCATTACTGCTATCAGCCTTACTGGACGACCGGGTACCTGAAGCTGGTAGCTCGTTCTGATCGTCAACTGTTCACAGAGAATGTTACCCCGTAGGCTGACTGGGAGGAGCGTTTTTTGTTCGTTCGGGTAGGTGATTCTCTGCCATTCCCGGATAGGTGGAACGCATACCCCATTCGGGATTCCCTGCCCAGGGTGGACGTCGTTCTTCGCTCTCAAGCTGAGTCTTTGCGGATGGGCGGAACCCGAAGTCTTCGGAGATTCGTCACTACTTCAAGCATGTTATCTGCTGGAATTGGTAAGCATAGTAGGATTTTAACCCGATCATCCTTCATTCTCACAAATCAGCTTCTTATTTTTTATTCTTCTTTCTTGTAGGTGTGATATCTCCCATACCCGTCTGGTGCTCTATCTGTTCTGCCACCTTGACGGCTTCTTCCGGTAAAGGAAAGGAGAAGATGATAGCCGATCGTGATTCGGTGGAGCAAACCCGTAAGAGGCGTAAAGGGAATGATGGTGATCAACTGATCCCGATCGACCATGTGGTTGATTTGACCGGTCCGGATGTTGAACCCAAAAGATCGGTACCTGCTAAAACCTCAACCCCGGTTCTTACTAACACACCGATCGATGATCAGATGTTTGTTGAGTTTTCAAATATGGGGCCCAGATCAGAGGGGAGGTATCTGTTCGAGCTGATGCCATCTTCTATGTGGTGTCATACTGCGATCAAAGTTCCCCCGAGCTTCACCAACTTGACTCACTGGTCGGATCTTTTCGAAGCAGGTCACCAGGAAGCACTCAAGGTACATTTCATTCCGACCCATGCCTTTCTACTATTCATGTTTTACCTTATCTGACTTTCATTGTAATCTTGTTTTCAGGCTGGCGTGTATTATCACAAGGCCTTTCTTGCCGCTGAGAAGGAGATGAAAGCCCTGGCCAGTGATCGGGATGACGGCCAGGTCCTCCTTTCTGCCGCTCGGAAGTTAGCGGCTGATCTCCAAGAGCAGGCCAAAGAGGGTGAGAAGGCAAAAGCTGCTCTGGCCGAGATGCAGGAGATGTCCCGTCGTCGCGACCGGGAGCTTAAAGAACTCCGGGCCAAGGTGCGGGCTGCTGAATCTGCTGGTGTCAAATTTGATAAGGCTGTTGGCGACCATCTGCCCGAACCCTACACGGTTAATACTTCCCAGATCGCACAACAATCGATAGTGGATTTTCAACGGGGAAAGGGCGTGAACGTCGCTCTGGAGAACACGGCCCGGCAATTCCTGGGTCCTCACCTTGGCCAATTCTTGCGTGAGAGCGAAGATCCCATCAAAGCAGGGATCGACCTCCTGGACAGCACGCCGGAAGGGAAATCTTTTTTGGATGTCCTGACCGAGAAAACTGTGAAGCAAAGTCAGGACCTGCTTCTGGACAGGAACCTTGAATTCATCCTAGAGCATTTCCCCAAGCCGTTCGATCCCGACGAATTAGGCTTTGACGATCTGTTCGGGAATACATATGATCGCATTATGGAGAAAAGGTCCAAGGCAGCGCCTGATGATGCAGTGCAGGCAGGGAGCTCTCAGCCTACATCCTCCCCGAACGGCAATCCTCCAGTAGTGTAGCCTTCAACTGTAATTTTTTGCTTCTTTATTCTTCTTGTATATTCCGGCTAGTAATGCCGAAGAATAAACTGGACTTCTTTCCTTTATCTGTTGTCTTTTTTCTATTCTCCCTTTGATTTTTTGTTCACAATCTTTTCTACGTGGCCGAACCTCACTCGGCTCATGTATCTCTATATCTGACACCTTTCCCGAACCCGTTTGGGATTGGCACTGGAAGCAAACTGAGCCAAGAATAATGCTGATAACTCGGCAAAGCTGTTGATTGACCCGGGCTGCAGTGTCCTGAACCACTCCTGGGCAGGCCCCCTGAGCGTGCTGAAAAACAACCGGCAAATGGCAGCTTCGGGTGCTCCTAGCAGCATAAGTCCCCCTTGGTAACTCCTCAGATGTACGTGGGGATCTCCCACCCCATCGTAAATTTGGCCGGTCGGGGGCTTGGCACCCCCTTGGATATCTGCGTACATGAGCTCCCTAGTAAACGGGGAAGTAATTCCCAGCTGAACTGGTGCAGGTTGTACAGGTACCCTGTTCATCTGGTCCCGCATTTCATTCATTTGCCTCCTCATCTCGGCCATCTCTTCCCCCTGGGCCGTCAAAGGGGGCGGTGGTGGAGCCCTCATATCCGTACAGTCCCGGTCCCAATGCCGCTGAGGGGCCCTAGTATTTTCTCGCTCGGCGTACTGGAAATGATGAGCAACGGGAGTTGGTCCTCTAGCTTGTGACCCGACCGGGGTTCGGTCACTGGGACTGTGGTGCGCTGTTGGTGGGGCGCTACGTCGATTATCCCGATGGACATGTGAACGGGATGACGCCGCGGTTGTTTCCGTGCGTGGGGTCTCCCCTGTGAAGCTGGAACTTCCTTCCTCTTCGTTCGCCATATGTTGCATGACCTGGGCCATGTCCCGCATGGCCTGAGGATTTCTTCTCAGAGATTCAGGAATCACAAAATCCCCATCGAAACGAGGATTCGGTCCTCGAATGGATTGTCCCTGAGGGTTTTGACTTCCCGGGGTGTGACTCCTCCCGTGACGGCGTGAACCGTCGCTTGTATGATAGGAACTGATTCTGACCATTTTTCAAAAACAGAGGTTTTTGGATGATTAGAAAGTGAAACTTTTTGCAAGTTCCCACAGACGGCGCCAATGTTGAGGGTAAGTCCCGTAGATCCGAAAGTCCAACACGAACTTTGGATATATCAGGAATGGCCCAGAATCAATGCGTGTAAAAAATATAAGATCTGAACTAACTAAAACTCGAAAGCTCACTTGTATTAATTAACCAATCTGATTACAAGGAATTTCCCGATCGGTATGTCGGAAACTATGCTTTAATACAAGAAATAAGAGCAAATGATGCTATTCTAGAGCTTGAGTATCGAAATGCTAACCCTTACAATGACTTGAAACCTTCTATTTATACTAATGGAGAGCATGGGCTGCCTCTTGCTGATTGGCCGTTGTGCCACCGACTTGGTCATTCATGCTTCCACTTGCTGATGTCATAGTCTGGCATTAATTGCACCTGGCCACTTGCTGGTTAGCCGTTGCTCGAACGGGATGTTGGGCTGTACTGAAGATGTTGTCAATTTGGCCCAAGTATGATATATAGACCGAGCCCCGTTCGGTATGTTTTCTTACTGGGCCAACCTTTATTTGGGCCGAACTCCGTTCGGTATGTCTTCTTACTGGATCTATTCATCATAGAGTGATGGGCCCGTTGCTTGGGCCGGATATCTTGGGCCTTCCCGATCTGGGTATTGGGCCTCTAGGTCAATATCCCAACAATAATCTATATTGTAATAGAGTCATAATCCAAGTGATAAATATTGTTGTGAGTAATATATATCATAGAGCCGGTGAAGAACAGTAGAGTCGCCACATGAAAGTTTAAATGTAAAATTGGTTTTTGATTATCCATTATAATGAGAATTCAGCTTAATGATATTATAAAATTTTTATTTTATTACTCTTTCATGAGTTTTATAAATATGAACTTTGTTACTTCTAATTAGACATTTATTTTGAGTGTTAAATTTAAGTATGAATAATATTTATTCATATGCGATTTAAATGGTTTTAGTAATCTTACTAATTTATCTCAAATCGTAATTTGAGAAATTTATACATCATGATTGGTTAAATACATATTTGATATAATAATCACAATCTGAATCTTATTTGAGGTATCAATAGAAGTCTCGCTCCCGTAGTAGCATTTTCTAAAGATATTTTTCAAAATTTGTATTTAATGTGCTCTTAGTAGCATTTTATTGCCTTGACTGTGTATGATGAAAATTTTTATCAATCGAATAACATTTCATTTCCTTCCTAAGGATTATTTGTGTTATTGTGAAATGTTATTCATGTTGATTTGATATGGATTAATTATTGAGAGCGATGCATTGAAAAGGATAGGTACGGCTGAATCTTCCTATTTATAATTAATATGATCATTTTGGGTACATGCAATGACATTACATATGTGCTTATGTATAGTATATGGTAAATTTGATTATTAATTATTCATCGTTTAATATTTTATATTACATGTGGGTAATTATTCATATCAATGTCACTTCAACTAGTTATTCAAAAAACTTAAACTAGTATTACGTTTTAGAACTAGTATAGAGATTGTGGAGTAAAGTTTAGATCATGAAGCAATGCTCAGATGCACTTGAAGTGTACTTGAATATCCCAATAAAATATAAATAAACTATAGATACAGAGTGTTGAGATCAAGTTGATTTACTTGAGACGAGAGATAACAAACAAAGTTTCATGAATGGAAATATGAAATTATAACATGTGCCTGAAGTCACTATAAAAGTATGGATTTTACATGGTTATTATTGAAATAAATATTATTTATATTTAATTATTGTTATTTAAATTATAAGAATATATGAAGTCTATTTATGAAAATCTGTTATTACACACCAAGATAAATTTTAGAAATTCACGTAAATGAATAGTTTGTGACAACCCTTAAAGTACTCTTATGCAAATAAGATTATTTAACAACTTTAGTTTACTTCACAAGATGCGTGAATCGTATTATTTCTATGAAAGCAAGATATCATTAGATTGATGATTACTTTAGAGATAAATTGCTTGTCTTAAGACAAGATAATATAATGCCTGTAGCATGTATATACTTGAGAGAATCATATAGAATAGTCATTTGATCATTTTTAAGGGTAATAATTATTGGAAGCACAAATTATATTCATAAACAAGTTGTGCACATAAATAATAATGATAAAATCTCAGGCATTGAGTGTAAGCTCAAAGAAGCTACTCAAACACTGCAAAGTAATAATTTGAAAAGTGATATCATACTTATTGGGCGATAGTTTGAGACCATACCAATGCAGTGTAAATTGTGCTTCCATAATATCTGCCTGTAGCAGAATTCTCCTCACACCATACTATATATACTTGAATAATTTAAACATGTGTTGCATGAAGTTTAAGATTTTTGAATAAATGACCAATTTAAGGTCAACCCAGGTTTAAACCAAATGTCGTATAAGACATCCAATATATAAATACTTCTTAGATAAGAAAATGACAAGACCGTCTATTCTCCCAAATATTTTAAAAAGTGGATCCATGGGAGTTAAGTGAACTTGAAGTTTCACAATGTGGGTTAATATCAAGTTTGGTCTCAAGATATGCTCTCCTAAAATGTCTACATATAATGAGTGGTATAAAACCATTTTGCCGGCTTCTATGAAATATAATGAAGAGCATAAAGTAACCCACAAAATATATCTAGCATTATAAGATGAATGTTACGCCTGAGATAAACTGGTAGAAAGTTGCTTGAATATATGAAGAAAATCTAGTTTATATTAATTCGGCATTTGTTAACAACTAACCCCCAAAGTTTACACGTTAAAATGAGCCAAAGTGTGCCAACATTGAAACCCCACTGCAGAAATGTACTCGGACTCCAGATGTGGCTTCATATGTACGTAAATCCTTGTTCAAAAATCTTATGGCACATTTCCCGACACTAGGGGGAGATATAAAGGCATAAGCATAATTATATTTTGGAATGTCAGGAAAATATCCCAGAAGGATTGAATGACATGAAAAGAGAAACGTGTAAAATATGATAAGTAAACTGCCAAAGTGACTAATAGAAATGATCATAAAGTTTGAGCTCAATCAATGCATGGAGCATGGTTTGACGGTCATTATGTGTATACAAAATGAAACCAGATCTTATTACAGTAAGTCACTTATATGCCTCTACAAGAGGATGATATTAGTTAAATGCTACAGCTGATAAATTATATGATACAGAACATGAATTCCTCTTTTATGGCTCATATAGAGAGAGGATTTTGATGAAACAAAATTCATAGTTATTATATTGACGTCAATAATTTATTTTTCCAAGACTTTCGATTCATAATTCATAATAATAAAGTCTGGCCAGACGAAATATGATGGACCTGTAGTCCTAAAATTTTGTGAATTATGATCGATGCTTATGGATGAGAAAATATTTTATATTGGGCCTGAAGTCCCATAAATCAAGATATCGTGTACGTGGGGTGACGATACTTGAGATTGAATGATATGAGACTACATTCATGTTATAGTTTAAAGTTCTGTGAATGTGGCAGTTGATGAGAAAATTGGATGTCATTGTTATAATACAATATCAATTGTGTCCCTGAAGGACAATAGTGAAAAGAAATATGTGCACACAACATGCAACATGAATATGAATTCTTTTAACTTTATAATAATTAGATAAAGTGATTGTGTGTTAAGTTATGGTAATTATATTTGGAATTATTCTTGAAAAGGAATTTGAATTTGATTGAATAACTGCAACAATAAATAATGCAGTAAATACTAAGCATAGCTGAAAAACATATAAAATGGACGCTTGTGCCTAACTACAACCTGGGTGATTATAAAAAGTGTTGATGTCATGATTTATTTTGTAGAAGAACTATGCTTGATGATCATGGTGCAAATTATATTATTTATTACGGTTGAACAAGGTACTTGCATCATGTCAAAATATCACTTGTAGTGAATGCTTCCCGTAGAGGATCTAATGTGAAGAATTTTCACATGATTTCATGACTACAATTTCAACTATTTTAAAGTGAGTTGTATTCGTACTACTTCTCAACCTTTCCTGCAGAAAGAGTTGATTTGAGGAAATCATTATACAATGAATTTGCAATTACTCATAAACCTTCTATTTGTTTACGTGAAGTAAACATATATTAATCTATGAACCAAATTGTATAAATAAAGGTGTTGGGGGCTTTTAAGCATCTAGCCAAATCTAGAAACAACACATAAAATCTTTTGATTTGAATGGTATTTGATTATATAATAAATAAAATATCTAGTCTATATTGTGAACACCTGAAGTGTTTGTATACTAATTTGAGATCCTAAGAGGATCAAAACGTGTCTCATTTAAGTTTTATGAACAAATATTTGAGAATACCCAATTATTAAATGTTTGATGTGCATATGAGCATTAACACCAAATTTGATGGTCTTGAAATAAACATTGCAAAATCATGAATTTAGACAATTGCTTCCGCTTATCGTATATTTTCACCTAAACATATTGAGTTGTTGTTGTTGAAGTGGAACAACTAATTGGTCTAGAAGATCATGTGCTATTCTTTTTCCTTAGCCAAGTTTTTGTCCCAAGGGGTTTTTCTTGGCCTAAGGTTTTGAGGTATTTTGTGGTTTTTAAATAGTGAGAAAGATACATAACATTCAGAAGACTATTATCCTCTAGAAGAGTGATTCTAATATTAGTTCGAAAGATGGTACCTTGAAGGTCTTAATCGGTTCTTTTGAGTTCAAGTAATTTATTGGTCCGGAAGACCGAATGCAACTGTACTCTTTTTCTTTAACCAAGTTTTTTTCCCACAGGGTTTTATTGGTCAAATGTTTTAACGAGGCAGTTTGTGATTCTCAAACAACATATTATGATCTTGGAATATTATTATTCTCCAGAAAAGTGAATTTAAAAGTGATCCAGAAGATTAGGCCCTGAAGGCAAATGACTGCACTCTTTTCCTTTACTAAGTTTTTCCCACGTGGTTTTCTTAGTTAAAGGTTTTTAATGAGGCAGTCAATACAACACATCATTTTATATATATTATGCACTCTTTTCCTTGATTGGTTTTTTCCCAAAGGGTTTTTCCAACAAGGTTTTTAATGAGGCATACACATAGTACAATTTGTGCTACAAGACGTCTGTGACCAGAATAGATTGGATTCTACAAGAAGTTTTCAAATGATGCAGTCAATAGGGGGAGTACATACACGCTGCACTCTTTTTCCCTTGACCAGGGTTTTGTCCCACTGGGTTTTCCTCGGCAAGGTTTTTAACGAGGCATCATTTTCAAACGTACAAAGAGAATAATCATTTTTGTAATGTTTTTATTTAGAAATGTACATCTAAGGGGGAGTGTTATGTAATTAAGTAGATGTCCATTAATCATAGGCCCATGTGCAATTGCCCATATCATGATTGTAACCCTAGCTCCCCCTCCCTTGTATATAGCTTTTGATGGTTGACTTATAACATTATCCTCCTATACACACTACTCTTGGAATATGAAATGCTATGTATTTGCATTATACATTTACTTAGTCTTACTATTGAACTAACGGAAGAAACAAACGTAACTCGTAAGGGTGATTAAGGAAGGCTAAAAGAGAGAACAACTATCTCAAGGTGATGTACAACTTCTTATGCATACATTATGTTGACACAAAATGAGCATCTATATCTAAAAACCTTAGATGAGGATACCAAAAGTATAAGGTTTTTAGATGTGATGTTAGGATTCTTTTAAATTTCTCCTTTATGTCAAATCAGAAAGTTGTACATTAAATGTGACTTCTCGAATTCCAATTTGGTTGAATTCTAATACAACTCGCAGAGTTCTAATTTCTAGTAATTCTTATCCTAATCTACAAAAGAGGTTATAAGTAGTGCTAGATTTTAGTGAAGGCGATGGCATGACAATAGGCTGATATTGTGATTGATAGCGATCGATTTACTTTTAATTAGATTAGGCGATGGCACGACAATAGGCTGATATTGTGATTGATAGCGATCGATTTACTTTTAATTAGATTGAGCTATTGAGGGTTGTATGATCTTATTATAAGCAAAATAAATGTTACTGAACGAAGAGAGGTTACACCATTTAGACTTTGGGAGAACTATCAAAAAAGCCCTCCAACTTTCATAAAAAGTGCAAATAAGCCCTTTTACAGAAGGTTTTTGTCCGGCTGTCGCCATTTGGGGCGGTTTCTGGTGGAATTTTTTGATTACTTTTTTTTAGAATCTTCTTCTTTAAGTCTAGTTTACCCATACCAAATTTCATCTAAAAGTTAAATCGAGAAGGCAGTCAAATGATTTTCTGAAATATACTGCGCTGCCTATTTAACTGCGCAGTTATCTTCAAAAATTCATTTGACTGCCTTCCCGATTGAATTTTAAGCTGAACTTTAGTATGAGTAAACTAGACTTAATGAAGAATACGCTACAAAAATTTCATCAAAAAATTCCACCGGAAACCGCCCCTAATGGCGATATCCGTACAAAGCCTCCTGTAAAAGGGCTTATTTGCAATTTTGTGAAAGTTCGAGGGCTTATTTGGTAATTCTCCCTTTAGACTTTTAATAAACAGCTTCACCTAGAAGGTCTGATGAATTGATTCTTAAAAATAATCATCATCACATCAAGAGGTAACTTCAATCGAAACATAAAGTCATAAACATGTCACTTATGCAACAACAAAATAAAAAAATAAACGACATATTCAGAAATGAAAATCAATCTCAAACTTATTGACCAAATAGTATTATATTATTTTTACACCCATGGATAAAAGAATTACCCTTTATACCAAGTCTAACTTATTTATCTAGCTCTTAAAAACATCATTTTTAGTGCGAGAATATGTTGCTATATACTTCATATATAATTAATAAAACTCAGGGGCGGCTTTGAGGGCAGTTGGGCCAGGCAACTGCCTTGGGCCTCAACTACCAAGGGGACCTCCAAAAAATTCTACTCCGGTATTAGTATTAGGTGTTATTCGCAGACCGCCAATACACCAAGCGGCAACTGCAAGCAGAAATCAGCTTTATAGTTCACTTTTGACTATCCGTCCTTCATCAAAGTTGTAGCTAATGAAGACTTCTATCCAACACAACTTACAAAACTGGATTTGAATCATCCAATAAAAATATATGAATAAAATGGTGGAAGGTCGCATTCTGAAATCTCAACAGAGATTGTCTGACTTCATCGTCTGTTTTCACCTTTCTTCTCTCCGATTCTCACAATGGTGTCTTCATATGATTTGTAGCCCTTGAAGTTGGCTTTCATATGAAACTTGAATCATGATTTTTGGATGTTCCTATGAAAAGATATGCTTGAATGATTGACTGAACGTCATCCTGACCGTTGTTTTCAAGCTCTATTCGTCTTCTTTTGATCCCGTAGCCAATTCTAGAGCTCTTTTGTCTTCAAAACTTTGTCTTTAACAGCTCACTGATCTCCAATGCTCCTAATCAACTCTAAAATGCTTCTCAACTCGTCCCTATTGCTTCTCAAACACTGGTGTCAGGCTCAAATTCCTTGATTTTGACTCCAAAAATACCAAAACTCGAACCAACGGCTGGTAAATACGATTTGAGCTTAAAATTGAGACTTATGACACCTTAAAGTTAGGAAAAAACTATCAAAAGTCGATCTCAACACGCATCAACGTCTAACACAGACCGCTAATCGGCTACTGTATATATGCCTCACTGCCCGCCGTCGACATGTGTCCTTGGTTAGTGAATCAACTAAGACTCTTCAGCTCTTCTTTTTGAGTCTCGTTCTTGAAGTCTCTTAATACTTTTACAAGTACAAGTTTGCCTTGTGTTTTGAATAAGTTTGCATTTTAAAATTTATCTTTTTGAATATTACAAACATTATATCGTGGACTTTTAATATGCTTTTTTTCATAAGGCGATTTTTATTCAATTTATCTGATTTTAAAAGTGATTTGTGCATAGTAAATATTTTTCGTCTGGGGCCTCCAAAATGCTCAAGCCGCCTCTGATAAAACTTTCAGAGAGCTTAAACATTTGGTCAAAATATATTAAGATTATGTTAATATATATATATATATATATATATATATATATATATATATACACACACACACACACAAAAGTATAAATTAACTTTTAGATTCCTAGATGAGATCAAATAATTGATTCCAATTGAAAATATCTTTAATAAGATAAGTGGCATTCACTAACTTGTTAATGACGTGGACAAAGGTGACATGTCCAGATTTGATGACAAGGATGAAAGTACCCTATTATGGAAAATAAGTTTAAAAGTACCTTTAGTTGGGAAATAAGTTTCAAAAGTACACCTGATCGGGAAAAAAACTCTAAAATAAAAAGAATGCTCAAAATATTATTTCTCACTTTTAAAAAGATAACTAAATAACTCTAAAAGGAATTCGAATATGTTTAACATTAGAAAATTTATATTCCATTGAAAACATCTTTATTAATCTTATTAATGTTGTTTCGGGATGTGTAGAATGTATTAGGAGATTTATTGTAATCTAATATGGAGTTCTGGATTTTAGAGAGGACTCCTTTAAAGATGTTTTTAATTAGACTGAAATTTTATGATCTAAACTTATTTGATCTGATATGATCTGATTTGATTTAGTCTATCTAGTCTGGTTTGTTTAAGTTCAATCTTATATGAAATGATCTGATATACTACTTACGTTCCTATTATAACTTCCAAATAGGTTTGGTACACAATTTAAGATAGTGGGTATTGTGTGGTGGAGATTTGTGCAGAGCAGAGAGAAATGTTGTGAACCACATATTCTCTACCAAAAAGGGAAAGTGGAAGTTTTAATTGGAACAGACGAAAAAAGAAAGTTGGAAGTTATAATAGGAACGGATGGAGTAGTAAATATCAAGTCTATGGACATTGAAATAAATTGAAGTAAATGACTGAGTTGAGTAGTTGAGTTGATGTAGATATATGCTCGGCTTTTGTTACGCCCTTTGTTGATTTCGGGCCCTTTCAGCAGCTGGGCTTGATAGAATTTTACATTAGGGGGCTGAAAAATCAGTTACACTCCGGGGTTAAAAATAAATCAAGTATTTTGAGTGCCACTCATAATTTGTATTAAGAATACAAATATTAATAGTAACTAACATTTGCACGGGATGGTCGCTCTCATTTTTTTTAAAAAAATTGTCTTTCTCATTAAATAATGCTATGTAAGATCATTCTCAATCTGGTTTACAACACACACTGAAATACCTTCACGATCACACGCTTGCCCTTAACAAGTGCATGAAAGACACTGTTAAAAGATCTTTTACATAACTTAGAGGAATAGATGGATTCTCTTGTAATTATTGCTTAATATCTTCCTCTCATATGTCCATATAAGACCTTTCTTTTCGCCTACTCACCGCTTGGACGATCATCAGAGCATCTATCTCAATGTCCACACATCTCCACCCTTCTTAGATGGCCCATACCACTACCTCCCTGATTCCCTTTGCTTCCATGTCTTTCACCGACCTATCCGCCAAGCAAGAGCCACATTTAGCATTTAGAAGCAATCCTTGTGAGTCCCGAGCAATGCGGCCCCAAGCTCGTCTATCTCCCTCCCCGTTGCAAGCCGCATCCACATTCACCTTCACCCGTTCATAGCTTAGATGTTGTCATCGTGTGCTATGGGCGTC
Organism: Cuscuta europaea; assembly: GCA_945859875.1. Classification (NCBI taxonomy): domain Eukaryota; kingdom Viridiplantae; phylum Streptophyta; class Magnoliopsida; order Solanales; family Convolvulaceae; genus Cuscuta; species Cuscuta europaea. The sequence goes on along the minus strand of CAMAPE010000045.1, from coordinate 2,251,478 downwards.
CTGAACTCATGACATATAAAAAAGTTTTTGTGTAGCATTGTCAATACTTATGCCTAACATTATCACTGATTCGGCGAGATTGTTACATATCATAAACTTTAATCCAAAAGTTTGGTCAAATATATTAACCATTGTATGCTTTGAACATTAAAGATAGAATTACTGAGAAATACTACTAATGTTATGGATCTCCGCACGAAGTCATATGAGATCAACTATTTTGATCTCATATCATAAACTTCAACTGCGATACACTCTCGATTTTGGTGACCTTAATCCATAAATGTTCTAAAAAGCGAAATTATCAACATGTTCAATGTTAAGTTAAAATCTTATTATTGCTCATTGTGTAACCGGTAAGTTTAAATTTAAGAGTATTAATTTTGAGATGTGATTACATTTGATTTTGAATAACACTTTGAATTGCTCGTCCAACACCCACTATCGTATATTTCCATTCACATTGTTCATCTACACTTGTCATCTTCTTTTTTTGGCAAATTTTATCATCTTATTCAGAGAGGAAAAATGATACTCCCTCCGTTCCTATTTTATCTTCCAAATAGGTTTGGCACACAATTTAAGATAGTGAGTATTGTGTGGTGCAGAGTTGTGCAGAGGAGAGAGAAATGTGTAAGAAATGTTGTGAACCACAAATTCTTTACTAAAAAGGGAAATTAGAAGTTTTAATTGGAACGGACGAAAAAAGAAAGTTGGAAGTTTTAATAGGAATGGAGGGAGTACTACGTACAAAATATGATTATACTTCGTACTTTTTTTTCTATTTAAAGTGAAAGAGAATCATTTTTGGGATTGGGAAGAAAAAGAAATTTGAAATCCAGAATAAATAGGGGTATGATATCAATATTGGATGGTTTAATAGATTAAACAAAAATTATTAATAATAGTGAAATAATTAGAAGTTAATTATTAGTCAGTTTCCTTATTGTACTTGGACACTTATTACCTATAAATATACTCTCAGGACTACCAGTCTGGTTAAGCCTGTTCATTATTCTCACATGGTATCAAGAGCCAGAATTATAATCTAATTTTTTCTCTCTCTCATGGCGTCGACTTCTGCCGCCTCTGCTCCAACTACAGCGTCATCTACGACGACAACAACGCAGGGCAGGGCAGCGCCCGTCACCGTGGCAGCACCTAATCCAGTGACTATGCCGAACACGTATTCTCCGGCATCAACTTCGACTTCTCTGACATTCGGCTCCAACTCCGACCTGGCGCAGCCCTCGTTTTCAGCTTCTTTTCCGGTCGGTCATTCGAATATTAATGATTCGGCATGGATTCTACCCACTTTTGATTGGTCCTCTCTAGCAACAGCACGACGCCCTCTTCGGTTGGAGGCTGATGTCCAACCGCTTCCGTGAACCCAATTTGGAGGCCCCACATTCGTTGGTGCACAGGGGTTGGCTCCACCTCCTGTTTTTCGGCCAATAGGCAGGCCGACAATCACCCAACAGAATTCTTTGCTTTGGAAGCAATTGCACAGTCTATGGGGTTTTCGACACCGAATGTCACCAATATTATTACTACAAAGCTGGATGTTGTCGAAGATTATCTGCCCTGGCATACTCAATTCGAGTCTTTTCTGGTATCACATGGACTCCTAGGCTTTCTCGATGGTACTATTGCTACCCCTCCTCAATTTATTTTGGATGCTTTACGTAGAGAAGGTGTGAACAATGGGTACTATTATTGGTTAAAGTTAGATCAGACAGTTCGTTCTTGGCTGTTTGCTACTTTATCTCATAATGTACCTTTTGAGGTTCACATTCTACGCACTTCCGCTACCATCTGGGAACGTCTAGAATCTCGCTTTATGGCAGCCAGTATGGCTCGTTCTATGGAATTAAAACGCTTGTTCACTACTACTAAAAAGAAAGAAAATCAATCCATGGAACAATACATGCGTGAAATCCAGAAAATTGTTGATGTCTTGGCCACAATTAATTCCCCTCTCCATGAAAGATCTTCTTGAGCAAACTTTACTAGGTTTGGGTCCGGATTATGAGTCCATTATCACTACTTTGACTACTTTTCCCGAGGGCCTTACTTTTGACAAATTACGGACCAAGCTAGTTGAGCAGGAGAACCGCATCTCCTATCTCCGTTCTCAAGAGACTCCTCCATCACCTGCGGCGTTTGCTACTCAACCTCATCCTCAAGCTCATGCTGGTTCAGGACAAGAAGCCCGTGGTGGTGCACAGTTTGCTCGGGGTCGCGGCAGGAGGGGTCGCGGCCAGGGATCTCGCGGCAGAGGCCGAAATTATGGCCAACATGGTTACGGCCAACCACCATTTGGTCCACCTAGGTACAGACAGCAGCCGTATGGCCCACCAGGATACGGACAGCAGGGGTACGGTGGACAGCAGCGTTCGAGACAACAGGCAGCGGTCGGCTACTATCCACAGGGGCACTATTCAGCCTCCACATCTCACGGACGCCCAGGTTCAGTTTTATGTAATTCGGTATTTTCATCGTTAAACGTGCATCCCTATTTTGTTTATGGTACTAACCATGGCTATGCAGGCTCACCTTTAGTTGATGGACAATTTGGTTCCATTCTACCGTCAGTTGTTTGTCAAATTTGCTATTCCTCAGGTCATTCTGCAGTTTCATGTCCTTCCCGTTTCAATCAGCCCACTGCTCCAGCTCTTGCTGCACCCATGGGTGATGCTAATGACGCTGTCTCGTTTCCAGACTCCGGTGCTTCTGCACATATGACTGCACATATTCTGGACCACTTAATGTTACTGTTGCAAATGGCACTAGTTTACCCATTAAAAATATTGGTGATATTTCTATTAATTCTCTTTCAAGGCCTCTCCATTTAAGATCTATTTATCACGTTCCTCAAATAAAATATAATTTATTATCCATCCAAAAATTATGTTCTGACAATAATTGCATGGTTATTTTTGACAAAAATTCTGTTTTGCTTAAGGACAAAACAACGGGGGCAACTCTTCTCAGAGCTTCTAGTAGCGGCAATCTTTATCCCATTCATTTATCTTCTTCATCAGCTTTGGCTTTAGTCTCTAGCGCGGCGCCTGGACCACTGTGGCATCGTCGCTTGGGACATTGTGGTAGTCGAGTCTTAGATGGTCTTAAAAAGTCTGGTCAACTTTGTAGTTTGTCTTCTTTTAATCATGATTGTTCTTCGTGTACATTGGGTAAATCACAGAGATTACCCTTTCAGAATATTTTTCATAGTGCTAGTAAATCGTTATTTTTAGTACATTCTGATGTTTGGCAATCTCCTGTTTTATCTACATCTGGGTTCAAGTATTATGTCTCTTTTATTGATGATTTTTCTCGTTTTACTTGGATCTATCCCATGCGTCGTAAAAGTGAAGTCTTTCATCATTTTCAATCCTTCAAAAATCTGGTGGAGAATTTATTAGATCATAAAATTAAAATTTTTCAAAGTGATGGAGGGGGTGAGTTTGATAATTTTAATATGCGGTCAATGTTTAATACTAATGGAATTCTTTTTAGAAAATCTTGTCCTGATACTCCTCAGCAAAACGGTCTAGCTGAACGTAAACATAGATATTTACTTGAGCTAGCCCGGACTATGCTTATTGATGCTAGTATGCCAGCCACTTTTTGGGTTGAGGCAATTTTGACTGCTACTTTTATTATCAATTGCATACCCTCCACAAAATTTACAGGCCTCTCTCCTTATCAAAAATTATTTCACCGGATTCTTGACTTCTCTTTTATGCGTGTGTTTGGATGTGCATGCTATCCGAATTTTACTGCCACATCAGCCAATAAATTATCTCCTCGTTCTGTTCAGTGTGTCTTTTTGGGATATGCCTCTGAATACAAGGGCTATCGTTGTTTAGATCCTAAAACTGGTAGAGTTTATATTAGTCGTCATGTTAGGTTTCATGAAGATATTTTTCCCTATTCTCAGTTAGTGTCTCAATGTCTCCCTGAGGTCTCTACCGTGCAGCCTTGTCCTCTGTCCTTTTCTCGGTCGTTCCCTGTGTCGTCCGCCGCTACTGTGCCGCAGCTACCCCCGTTGGATTTTCCTTAGAAACCGGTTCATCTCATTCGATGCATGCCTCTTCGCCGACATCAGCTTCTTCGGCTCGGCAGCTAGCTTCGCCAACGGCTGCCCCGCCTTCCCCAGCTTCGCCGGCAAGCAATGCTTCCATCGAATCCTCGCAGGTTGGCGGTGAAGAGGTTACTCATGTTCCGGTTTCGGGCACCTCCTTGACTCAAAATATTCACCCCATGCAACCTCGCTCTAAATCAGGAATTTTCAAACCCAAAACTATTTTTAATTTGAACACTGAGGTGTTGGTTCCTGATCCAACTTGTTTTTCTATGGCTAATAAGGATCTTAAATGGAGAGCAGCTATGGCTGAGGAATTTAATGCACTTATCACTAATAAAACGTGGGATATAGTACCGTTTGACTCTAGCAAAAATTTGGTTGGGTCTAAATGGATTTATAAAACTAAGTATCGTTCTGATGGCTCTATTGAACGTCATAAAGCACGTCTGGTTGCCCAAGGGTTTAAGCAACAAGCTGGGGTGGATTTCTCTGAAACTTTTAGTCCTATTGTTAAACCCAACACGGTTCGCATTGTTCTTACATTAACTGTTTCTTTTAATTGGCCTATTCGTCGGTTAGATGTTAAAAATGCTTTTCTCCATGGTCATCTCACAGAAGAGGTTTACATGCGTCAACCACCCGGGTTTGTTCATCCTCAATTCCCTAATCACATTTGTCGCTTGCGCAAGGCCATTTATGGCCTTAAACAGGCTCCCCGGGCATGGTTTCATCGGTTCAGTAGTTTTCTCCTTACTCATGGATTTGTATGTCGTCGTGCTGATAATTCCTTGTTTATTTTTCGTCAGGCTACACGAATCATTTATTTGCTCTTATATGTGGATGACATTATTATCACTGGCAGTTCCTTTTCTCTTATTAGTAATTTTATTTCTCTACTAGGGGAATATTTTGCTATGAAAGATTTAGGGGATATTCATTTTTTCTTGGGGGTTCAGGCTGTGCGGAATTCTTCTGGTTTATTTTTGTCTCAGGCCAAATATGTGTCAGATCTTCTCACCCGGTTTCATCTTCATACACTTAAATATGTTCGCACGCCTTTACCTACTAGAACCAAGCTATCTCTCACTGATGGTGAGTTACTTACTGATTCTACTGAGTATCGTAGCATGGTAGGTGCATTGCAGTATTTAACTATGACTAGACCTGATATTACATACGTTGTTCACTTGGTGTCTCAATTTATGCATGCTCCTCGTACCTCACACATGTTAGCTGTTAAGAGAATTTTCAGGTATCTACAGGGCACTAAAACTCATGGTTTACATCTCCAACCGTCGCCGCATCCACACTCGGTTCTGGCATACTCCGATGTTGATTGGGCTGGTTGTCCTGGTAGTAGTCGTTCCACGTCTGGCTATGCTGTTTTTCTTGGTCCTAATTTGATTTCATGGTGGTCCAAGAAACAACCTACTGTCTCCCGCTCATCTACTGAGGCTGAGTATAGAGCCATTGCCTACACAGTTCAGGATACATTACACATTAGGTCCATTTTATTTGAGCTCGGCTTTCCTCTTTCACGCCCGGTTCGGTTGCTATGTGATAATGTCTCTGCTTCATATTTATCTGCTAATCTCATCCAGCATGCGCGCAGTAAGCACATTGACATTGATTATCATTTTGTTCGCGAACGTGTGGCTCATGGTGATCTCCTGGTGCAGTATGTTTCTACGAAGTTTCAGTTAGCTGACATCTTCACCAGAGTTTGGCTCCTCAGCAGTTTTTATTTTTACGAGACAATCTACGCATAGTTCATCCTGCATAGATTGAGGGGGTGTAATAGTGAAATAATTAGAAGTTAATTATTAGTCAGTTTCCTTATTGTACTTGGACACTTATTACCTATAAATATACTCTCAGGGCTACCGGTCTGGTTAAGCCTGTTCATTATTCTCACAATTAACTCACAATTTCTTTTGCAGAAGTCGACAACAACAAAAGTAACCACATTTTCAATTCAAATGTCAATTCACACCTCAAAAACAAATTCTACAAATGAAATTGCAGGTTTCCAAAACTGCGAGGGGATGAAAAATGACAATAAATAATTAGGGAGATTTCAACAAATAGGAGCAAAACGTACGGATTTTCCAAAACTAAGACAGCAGATTCGCGTAAGACTCAACTACACCTGCATTGACCACAATAAACTTACTTTTAGGAAATAACAGACATTAAATAGACAATAAATAGACAATAAGTAGATAATAAATAAACAATAAGTTCTGGAAAGCAACCAGCCTAATGCTCCAATCCGCAAGGAGGAGGGGAGAATAAGAAGGGCCTGGTGCGCCGCCGCCGCTGCACGCAAATCGGCAGAAAAAAAGGTGGAAGAAAAGAAGATCGGTAGAAGAAAGGAAGAAGAAACGAAAATAAGAAGAAGATCCGCGATGCCTCAGCTCCTTCATCCAGTTCGGCAACGTCGCGCGACGAGGTGAGTTCGTGGTGATCTTTGTTTTGTCGGCGACTGAATTTAGTAGCTGTAGGGCCGCGACTGAATTGACGGCTCATGTCCCCTGTTTTAATGTCTCTGCTTCGTTGGAAGTAGGAGGAGATTTGAGGAAATTGGGGAAATATGAGGTGTTAAAGTGAAGGGCAAAACTGAAAAGTAATAATAAAGTTTTCTAAATTGGAACTACATAAGTCTCACATATGGAAGAAACATACTCAAGTCCTATTTTTATAAATTTGCTATGATTTAGTCTTAGGGAGAGCAATTTTCTCAAATAATTACGTTATTTATTGCTTCCAAAGAAGATAAGAAAACCAAAAGTGCAACATTATAATGATTAATGACTAATCAAAGCATTCAATGTTCAAATAACGGTATCATTCGCATCATATAAAAAAACATTGAAGAGGGTTCTAGAGATATTTTCACCCTCCAATGATTTGCATAGACTTCACCTATATTTGAAATTAGACAAATGACCCGTGCGATGCACGAGATATATCAAGAGTCAAATAATAACTTGATTAAAATTATATTTTATTTTTATGCTATACTCCGTACATTTTTAATTTTGTTTGATAGAAGAAACATATAAATAACGCATACCAATGCAAGTATGTCCTAACTTAGATCAAGTAATGCTCTTTTATAGGAAAAATAAAATCGGATGGTCGCAAATCTTTCAAATAAAAACAAAAAACATCCATATGTTGTAAGAATATATCTGTCGATGAAAATAAGTGATAGTGCAGAGTGTAGTATTCCCTTTGTTATTCATCTGAAATTTCTATAAAAACGTTTACTTAAAGATGTAAAGAAAATATTCATCTGAAAGTTTGGCTGAAGTAGTTGGTAATATTTTAGTAGGCGTTTCTACATGATTGAAAAGTTGGTTAATTCAAATTATTAATGCCACAAATAATGTACTGCTTTTAGTTAATTAATAATATTAATGTACTTATATAATATTTTGATTATAATATATATACAGGCATAATATATAGACAAAACAGAAGTTGGATGTACCAAAAACATCGCGATAACTATGGAATACGCAGTGAATTTTTTAATGGTGTTGAAGATTTTATTAAATTTGCACAAGAATAGAAGAATTATATGGATGGCGATAAAATCAGATGTCAATGTACAAAGTGTAAAAATCTTCAATTTAAAGATGTCGACCAAGTTGTGTGGGATTTGTACGAAAAAGGTTTCGTTGCCAATTATTATAATTGGACTTCTCATGGCGAACCTTTCGATCCATCACTTTTACCACAAACAGTAGGTTCATCTCGTAACGTCCCTACCGAGATGAGTGGATGGGGAGACTATGATCAAATGACGTGGGATCAAAGAATGGCATATGATGTATACGGTGCTTCAACGATTCAGTTTAACCCACCACAACCATTTAACGATCTTCCCGAAGCTTCGACCTTGTATCAACCCGATGCGGATGAAGATCCGACCTTTTATCAGCCAGATGCGGATGAGTATCCGAATTCTCATGTTCCTCATATTGAAGACTTAGCTGAAAGATTTCAAGATGTTTTAAAAGCTGCCGATCAGCCTCTGTATGCTGATTGTGAGGGATACTCTCAGCTATCCGCCGTTACAGAGTTGATGAACATTAAATCTGAATACAGTCTTCCTGAATCTTGCATGTCTAGGTTATTGTAGTCATTTGGAGGAATGTTATCGCGTGACCATAATCTTCCTGATTCATATTACAAAATGAAACAATTAATGTCTCAGTTGGGGCTTCCTTGTATAGAAATTGATGCGTGCCCAGAAGGATGTATGTTGTTCTGGAAGGATGATGTGGCACTTGAGAGCTGCAAGTTCTGTGGTGGAGAGAGATACAAGCCTATTCCTCATAGACGAAAAAAACCACGAAAAAGGTCTGCATTGTCTAAATTGTTTTACCTCCCTCTAGCTCCACGCCTGAAGAGGATGTATGCTTCAAATGCTACTGCGAAACACATGACGTGGCATGTTGAGCACGAAACCAAAGAGGGTTTGATGTCTCACCCTTCCGACTGTGAAGTTTGGAGACACTTTGACCGTTGTCATCCTCAGTTTGCAATGGAGCCACGAAATGTGCGACTGGGATTGTGTTCAGACGGATTTGCTGCTTTTGGAAAGTTTGGGAAGAAATTTTCATGTTGGCCAGTCATGCTAACTCCTTATAATCTTCCTCCCGGCATGTGAATGAAAAGTCATTTCATCTTTTTAACTTTAATTTGTCCAGGTCCCTCGGATCCTAAAAAAAGGATAGTCATCTATCTCCAACCCCTGATCGAGGAGATGAAAGAACTTTGGGCCATTGGGACACCAACTTATGATGTTTCAAGAGATCAAATGTTTATCATGAAAGCTGCCATCATTTGGACCATTAGCGACTTCCCTGCTTATGGTATGCTTTCAGGATGGAGCACACACGGTCTTATGGGATGTCCGATATGTATGGAGAAATCAGATGCCAATTGGCTCAAATTTAGCGGGAAACCAAGTTACTTTGATTGTCACCGCAAGTTTCTGCCTATGAACCATCGATATCGAAAGGACAAGAAGTCTTTTATTGCCGGAAGAGTGGTACGAGATCCCCCTCCTCCAAGACTTACAGGTGAACAAGTTTTTAACCGGGTTCGACGTTTTCCTACGGCCGTGCAGCAACCCCACGGGGAGCCAAATGGGTATTGTGATACCCATAAGTGGACAAAGAGGAGTATATTTTGGGAGTTGCCGTATTGGAAGGACCTTCTCATTCGTAACAATTTAGATGTCATGCACGTTGAGAAGAACGTCTTTGACAATATATTTAACACGGTTATGGATTTTACCCACAAAATCAAAGATGGTCTTGCATCTAGAAAAGACATGACAATTTGGTGCGACAGACCCGAACTCGCCGTCGATCTAGAATATGTGGGTAAAAAAATTCCAAAAACAGTCTACCAACTCACAGCCCCACAAAGGGAATTAATATTAGAGTGGCTTGTTTCTCTGAACTTTCCAGATGGCTATTGTTCTAACTTGTCAAGATGCGTGGACCTGGACAAACAAACAATGACGTCGAGCATGAACACTCATGATGCTCATGTAATCATGCAACGACTTCTGCCGATTGCACTGAAAGAGATGCTTCCTGCAGACGTCTGAGGCTGTATTACCGAAATCAGTCAATTGTTTCAGTCGATATGTTCCGCCGTTTTGGATGCCGAATCCCTGAGGAGACTAGAAGACATTGTTCCTATTCTGATGTGTAATCTGGAAAAGATACTGCCCCCATCATTTTTTGATGTAATGGAACATCTTCTAATACATCTTCCGTATGAGGCTTTGAATGGAGGGCCCGTCTTCTATCGTTGGATGTACAGATTTGAAAGGTTAGTCATAATTTCATTTATAAACGATGATTTGTTTAATAAGAACATTTGTTTGTTTACAAATTTTATTTTGCATTACAGATTTCTGGGAGATTTGAAAAAGAAAGCGACCAACAAGACACACATTGAGGCTTCAATTTGTCAAGCATATATTCAACAAGAAACCTCAACGTTTTCATCTTTTTATTTTGAGCGTGAAGTCATCAGTAAAAGAAAGAGACCTGCTCGGAACGATGACATTGGCGATGATTCATATGATAAAGTAGTTTCTATTTTCAACTACCCAGGTAGAGGTAAAGGAGCTGCGACTTACCGTTACATCGTGGGCGGAGAAATGAAAATTGCACATACTTACATCCTCATGAATTGTCGAGAAATCTTACCATTTTATAAGTAAGTTGAATTGGTAGTTACATTTGTAATATAGCTAATATTTTTTTAATAATTAGAGTGTTATAATAATATCTTTAAGTTTCAATTCACAGTGAATTTAGAGCGTCTTTATCAGCATTTCCTGATGATGCAATTGATGCAATGGTGGACTCTGACTTTGCATTATGGTACCAACAACAGGTATTATATATATAAATACATTATATATACTATTAGCCAGTAATTTTTAATCATTACCTAATGTTATCATGTTTTAATTTGCAGATCAGGTACCGTGGGATTAACGACCCTCTGTTAGTATCATTATCGTGGGGCCCTTCTTCCTATGCAAAGGTTTGGCATTCATATGTGATAAATGGTTATACGTATCACACAGTCGAATATGGAGAAGGTCGACCAACAATGAACAACGGATTATGTGTCCCGACCATCGGTTCTGATAACTCGGAAACCAATTTTTTTGGTTTCTTGCATGAGATTCTCGAACTTCAAATGCCTTCTGGTTTGCAAGAATTAACATGCGTGTTGTTTCGCTGCACATGGGTCGACCCTACACGTGGTGTGAGAAAAAATTCAATGTATAATATAATTGACGTCAACCACTCTCGTGTGTATCAGAAAAATGAGCCATTTATACTCGCTCAACAAGTAGCCCATGTTTATTATGCAGAGTATCCTTCAACGAGGCGCACACGGAATCCTTGGGTGTGTGCCATTAATATCCGTCCGAGCAAAATTGTAACACAGACTCAATACAAGGATATTGACTTTGATGCTTTTCAGCAAGATTTTTTCCAACCTCCGCCTATTGCTGACACGGTCAACCATAACATTCAGTTAAGTGACCCAAATGGCGGAGATGTTGAAGTTATGCCTGAAACACACCTTCCGCCCCCCTATACGTCAAAATGAGCGCGAAATTGAAGAATTATATATGCAACAACTGCACGATGACCAGGAGGAAGAAGAAGAATGGATATATGATGATGAAGATACAGAAGAAGAAGTTGGCTATCAAGAAAATACTGATTCTGATAGCGATTAAATGTATAATTAACAACCAATGTAATTGCTTTTAATTGAACTATTTTAATTTGAATTTTTAACTTTCTTTCGTCATTATTATATTATTCCAAGATATAATAGTTAGGTATGTAATTCGCAACTATAATTTCTAAACAAAATAATTATTCCATATTATATTGTAAAATAGCGATTAATTAATTAATAAAATTATGTTTTTAAAATTATTCAATCGAAAATTAGTGGTTCATTATTATCAATTCGGAAATTTAAAATTAATTAGGTAATTTCGAAAATTGAAAATTATTTAAATTTTAAATAATTCGAAATTTAACATTATTTCAAAAATGTTTTGTCACGGATGGGATCCGTGACAAGTTCAAAATTTTGAATTTTTTTGAAAATTTTAAAGCACCCGCCCACTCTATTTTAAAATTTTCAATTTTTTTTCAAAATGTTTTGTCACGGATATTTCCGTGACAAAATTTAAAATTTGAATTTTCCGGATCGTTTCAAATACCCGCCCACTCTATTTCGAAAAACCTTTTTTTAAATTTGTCACGGAAATTTCCGTGACAAATATTTTTTTTTTTTGAAAAATAAAAAAATTTATTCACGGATGCGGCCGTGACAAATGAAAGGCGATGGGGTTCCGGTGAAGTGTTTTGTCACGGACGGTGGCCGTGACAAATCCGTGACAAACAGTCTCACGGATTAATTTCCGTGACAAAAACGTTATCACGCCCCTGGTGTCACGGATTTTTTCCGTGACAAATCCGTGATAAAAAATCATTTGTCACGGATTTTTTGAACTACCGTCCGTGACAAAATCCGTGACAAACGGCGTGTTTTTTTGTAGTGACTGAAATGCCGATTTGTAAGTAGTGTTAGATAGATCAAAAAAAAAGATTAGAGTACGCATATTTATTTTTATTTATAAGTTATGTATAAAAAGATATGTTCTAGTGTTAACATCTAAGTTGATTGATAATGGCAGTTAACCATTACTCAATATAGAGTGATATTATAAAGAAAAAATATAGAGAATGAAACAATGTCTGTAACCTACCATTTAAAATCATTTAAGATAGTTTAAACCTAAAGAGCAAACAGAGTTTTCCCAGAGGTGCTGAAGAAAAAAGATATTCTCACTTCCAATGATTTGCATAGTTTTAATAGTTTTAGGTATTTAAGTATGTACTTGGGGTCTATATTTGGGTCTATTGGGTACTTCGGGTTGCGTCATTTTTATCTCTGCCTTCCTTTTGGTTGTTTTTTCTTTTCTTTTTCCCTTGTATTTCCTTTGCTCGTGTTTAATAAAATTTCCATTTAAAAAAAATGTATTTAAGTATTTACATTATCACTAATTTATTCATCACAGAGCTTCTGAAGAATGGGCAGAAAAAAGACATTTTTATGAAGCAATTGACATTTGATAACAACACTTAGAATACTAATGTGAAGACTACTAAAAAAACTTAGCAGGGTAGTTGCTGAATTTGCTTATGGTACAATGCATATACTCCCTCAAACAAAACATGTTTACGTGAATCATACTCAGAAATTTTCAGGTCAAGGAATCAAATACTAAGAAAGATGATTAGGAATAAACGAAGTAGAAAAATATGACATGCTCTCTCCGTCCCGAAAAGGTTTGTCAAATTTCCTTTTTTGAATGTCTCAATAAGATTTGTCATTTCCATTTAAAGTAAGAAATATGTGGTTAAAATTAATTCTCTCTCCTCTTTACAAATTTCAATCACACGGTTTTTACTTTATTAATCCACGTGAAAGTCAACTTTTACCAACCTTTTCGGGACGGAGGGAGTATGTAGTACTATATACTGCCTCCGTCACGAAAAGATTCGCCAATTTGACTTTTATTAATCGATGTCAACCAACTTCGACCAATGCTATTTTTTAATACAAAATTATTTTGAATATGAAAATTATATCAAAATACTCCTTATTCAATTTTTTCATAGAAGTATAAAATTTATAAATTATATACAAATATAATAAATGAAATCGTTATTCAAAGTTTGCTACCATTAACCAAGAAAACTCAATATGACGAACTTTTTCAGGACGAACGTAGTAATTTTCAGAGATGTCTAAGATTCTCTATATGTGTTTAGACAAGTCTCCTTGAGAGAGAAAAGTGACACCATTTTTGTGAGAAAAGAAGGCTCAAAGATATCGCTTGATGAAGTGTATCTGATAAAGTTAGATAGAGTGAAGTATTCCTACATATAAAGAGTGAGTGCAGGTAAAAGAATGTGATATTGTCAGATTGAGTCTAAGTATTCTGAGTCTGGATAAGTGTACAAGAGTCTATGAGGTTATGATCCTTGAAAAGGCCAGTTGTAGTGTTTTTCCAACATGATTTTTTTTTGAAAGAACATGAAATTATTATAGAATATTTTAAATAAATTAAAACTCAAATGATTAATCTTCCTAGATTATAGATACGATTCAAGCAATATGCAATGAATTAATTTGTGCTAACATATTATATTTTTATTGTTTTTATTATATTTTGAGCAAAGACACAAATGTGCTGCAACCCAAATGTGCGGCAAACACAACCATTTATTTGTATTGGAAGTGTTATAGTGAATTAGGGGCATCGATGGGGGTGGGAAGGTGCCACCTTCATTCACCTTAGGAGAGAGAGAACTTACGCAGCAATTGACAAGCGGAAGAAGATAACTAAGGCTAAGGCCTTGTTAGGTTCAAAGGAGGGGAGAGAAGGGGAGACTCAAGGAGGGAAGAGAATGGAAGGGGAAGGAAGAATTTTGATAAAAATTTGTGTTTGGTTGGAGGAAATAGGAGGAAAGGTTTAATGAAAATATTTTCGTAATTTACTTTTATTTGATATCTTACTTAAAAAAATAGATACATGTCTAACTATTGTGAATATTACTCCTATGATCATGAGTCATAACTTTAATTTATTTGACTTTTTACTTTTTTAATTTTATAATTTTTCATTTTTCAATTTGGAATTTTTGATTTTTTTTTATTTTTAATTTTTAAAATTTTTAAATTATAATTTTTAAATTTTTAAAATTTTTAATTTTTTAATTTTAAATTTTTTAATCTTTAAATTTTTAAATTTTTAATTTTTTTAATTTTTCAAAACTTTTTGTTTTTTTACCTTTTTATATTATAACATTTTGTTCATTCACGTAAGAGATGGATAGTTTGTTGTTATCAACACGTTTCCTCCAAAATACCCCGATTTGGGAGGTTTAGAATGGGAGGAAGTGGAGGATTTTGAAAGTCTTCCACTTTCCTCCCCTTCCCCCCTATTTCCTTCAACCAAACACACAATAATCCCCCACTTTCCTCCTCTCCCCTCCAAAACCCTCCAACCAAAAAGGGTCTAAGGGACTGTTAACTTTTTTTTGCATTAAGTTCTGAATGGATTAAGATGTCTGTCTGCATTAAGTTGTCTGTCTGGATTAAGTGATAGTGAGATAACAAACTGTTTATTAAGTGTGCTGAATGAGAAGTCTGAATCACGTTAAATGACCAAACAACCCTTCTGTCTAGAACAAGTGATGAATGTATATTGTCTGTTTACTTTCTCTATTTAGAAACATAATTTCAGATGCCTGAAAATAATAATGCTATGAATAATTAAAATTAAAAAGTCGCATTACATGATAAGAAAAAGTCATTTGTCTTAACAAGAACAACACTTTAAATTTAAACGTTTCCCGCTAGTCTATTAGCGATTTCATTTCGCAAATTCATCATATACTGTAAACTTTGGGTGCCCCATTGTGCTGCATGCACTTCTTCTCCAATATTCTCAGGTTCCTCTTGTGTTTCATTGTTGCTTATAGTGTCATCTTCCCATTCTTTGAAAAAGTCATCATCAATGTTGGACTTTCTAATAAAATTATGAACGGCAAAACAAGCAATCACCACATTCCTTTGTATCGCAAATGGGTAAGGAGCAACTAGTTTTTAATTTCAAAATTAAAGTGTGAAAGTCAGAAAGTGAGCTCATTATCTCCCCCTGCCATCACCTAATAATCCAAGGCAAAAAAAAAAACAGAACGCCCTTCCCTGTCACTGAGAGCATGTCTGTCTGAACTTTTTTTTTATTCAATGCTCAATGAATTACCTGGTTCTCTATTACCTGGTGAATTTATACCCTAGCAGCCTATTCTCTATTACCTGGTGCTAGGTGAGCCGATTCAATTGCAGGTACTTCAAAGAAACAACTTATTGGGTATTTGGAGCTAAATCGAACTATATATATTAATATTACCAGAAAATCGAAACAAGATTGATGTTTAGGAAGTGAACAATCTGAGCAAGAAGAAGGAGAAAAGCTCCAATCTAAGAAAGAAAATATATAAAACATATATGAACTTCAAGGAAATACCGAGCTTAAGAAGGTAGGAGTGAGATTCCTCCGATGGGTGATGTTCGTTGGTCCGGTTGGTGAAGTTCGCAAGTCGCAGATGTCTTCAACGATGAAATCTACGAATGGAGAAGAAGGTTAAAAAAGAGAGTGCGTAGGTACAGTTAGGTCTGAATAGCAAGGAGTGTTAAAATTGGGCTGAACCAATAAGTCATAAAGTGTCTGCGCGAATAAGTCATACTTTTCGTTAAGTTACAAGTAAACATCACTATATGTCTGAGCGAATAAGTCGATATTTCCATTCAGCCCATTAAGTCACAAGTCACAAGACTCACTTCAAATAAAATCCCTAATTTACTTTAAAGTGTCATTACTGTTTATATATATTCTAATATTTACAAAAATATATATCAAAATTCATGATTTTAATGAACTTTCATATGACACCAATATTGTATATGACATCAAAATTCAAGATTTTTATTACTTTAGGTTCAATATTTTTTAAGTAAATTCAAGTCCTAAAATTATAATCACATTGTTAAAATATTTTTATCTACGCCTCTAAGTTAATTTTTTTTCAAAAATGGACCTGAAGTAACAAAAAAATATCATTGGAATGTTTGAATTGTTAAACCATAAGTATTGGCAAAAGTAAAATTATCATAATATGTATACTCCTTAAAAAGTAAGAATTTATGCATTTAATTAAAAACATATGTGTTGAGGGGAAAATGCCTACTGGGGTATACAAATGTTTTTACTTAGATTGAAATTTGCTTATCTGGTCTGAACTAGTCTAAACTGGTTTTATGTGAACTGGTCTGACCTGATAAACGTTTTATCTCAGTCTATTTTATGACTAACCATGTCTGGTTTTGTCTGAATTGATTTGGTCTAGTCTGAGTTGATCTGCTCTAAGTGGAGTGATTTTATTGGTGGAGGGAGGGTGAGATCGCGGAGTTCTTCTGCTTCCTGGAGTTGTTGTGGTTCGTTTGATTCGAACGACTTGGCTGACTTGTCTCTACGACTTGAGTTAGAGTGTAGACGACGATGACAACAAATGGCAAATTATGCCGTACACCCGGATGTACGGTGCTCACTGTACATCCGGGTATTTTTGTAATTCTTTATATGCTTCCATATGTATTATTTCTTCCATGCGTATGTGAACTACGGGCCTTGCAGACATGGACGCGTGGTGACATACCCTTTTTACATAGTGCTTTTCAACCATAGTGCTTTTTCTTAACCATTTTTTTTGCTTTCTATGTAGTTCTTTTTTTTATTCTTTTTCGGGTGTTTCTTAACTACTTTTTCTATTATTTTAATTTATGATGAATATTTAAGATATTAATAATGTTATTTTTCTAATTTCAATTTAAGATGAAAATTTATTAGATTAGTAAATATTATGTGTTAATTACTAACATGAGTTTTGTGTTATATTGAAATGAGTATAATGTAAAATAAATATGCTTGACTAAATATTATAAAAAGAACCCGATTATATTTATAGTTCCAGAACGTAAGATTATAAATTATTTTTAATATAAAATTGTATATTTGTCATGAGTATATATGCCATCAGTATATATGTCATTATAATATATGTCCACAAATGAACATTTAAACACATTAGATACTTCAAACGAGATTTTTGAGTTTTTTGATGGTCATTTTATAAGTTTCATATTTCATATGGTATTGGTTTTATGCTCATTTTAAAATGTCATATTAATGCATATTTCTAAAGTATCATATTAGATTCGCATAAGAGTTAGATTATATACATGGGAGCAGAGGTCATGATACACAATTGAATGCTTCTGATCCTCAATAAAAAAAGTTTGATGTTCACTGAAAATTTCTTGATGCTCAACTAACAAAGCTTATGATTTTCATATAATTGCTCATTTGGTAAGTTTTGTATACTCATTTGGTACCTGTGTTATGCTCATTTTAAAATGTTATAGCAATTGATATTTCAAAAGTATCATACTACATTAGATTTATAGAGGAGTTAATAATAGATAGTTCAACACTGATAATGATACTCAATTGCATGTTTCTAATACTCAATAGAGGAGTTTGGATGCTCAATGAAAATGTATTAATGCTCAATTTAAAAAATTATGATTTTCATATCAATGCTCATTTTGTAAGTTATGTATTTTCAGTTGATACTCATTTATGTTATTTTTAAAATGTCATATCAATGCATATTTCAAAAGTATCATATTACATTAGATTCGCATATTAAAGTTCATAGGAGTTGATTATAGATATAATTTAATAAGTTTTTATAAAAGAAAGAGAAAAGAAAAAGAAAGTGAATTAGAAGATATGAAGCAGAGATCACGATGCTCATTGTTAAGCTTCCAATGCTCAATAAAATATGTCTGATGCTCACTAAAAGTGCATCAATGCACATTTTAATAGGTCTAATGCTCATTAAAAGTTCATAAATGCTCATGCACAAGAAACCATGATTTTCATCTCAATATATAGCGCATGTTTGAAGCTCAATTTAAATGTCACGATGTTCAACTAACAAACCTTACGATTTTCATATCAATGTGCACTTTGTAAGTTATGTATGCTCATTTGGTACTGATGTTATGCTCATTTTTGAATTGTGATATCAATGCATATTTTAAAAGTATCATATTACATTAGACTCAGATATTAAAATTAATAGGAGTGTATTATAGATATAATATATTAAGTTTTAATAAAAGAAAAAAGAAATGAAGCAGGGATTGTGATACTCATTGTTAGTCTCATAAATACTCAATAAAATAGGTCCGATTCTCATTAAAAAAACATTATTGCTTATTTAGCGGAAGACGTGATTTTTCGCTTAAATTACAAAAATGCCACCGAATTATTTTTCACCTGTATTAGTTTTTGGGTTGTCTACCTTGGTTGGGCCGGGTGTACATGCATCGGATGTACCATATAGGCACTTGCAACAAATAGTCCTTAAGATTATCAGATCCCCTTTTTAGTTTCATAAATCTATATCTATTTTCTTCTGGGCAGGGGCGGATTTATTTGAGGGCAGGGGTGAGCTTCAACCCTGCCCAATTTTTTTAGTTAGTATAGTTATATGTAATATTCTGAACCCACTTCAAAATTAATTATCAGTCCAGCCCAAATTTAACTACCAGCCCGACCCACACAAAACACTTACCTGCGCTTCTCGGTGACTTACGCAAATCGGCTAATGTTCGATTGCCGATTGAAGCCCTGCGAACTACTAAGTGAGCCTGCGACGAGGATGAAGGAGCTGGCAGCTGCAAAGACGGCGGAGTGAACCTGCGTCCTGCGAGGAAGACGTGAACCGCGCCGCCTGCATCGTCCGCCAGACCGCCACCCCACCCACCTGCCCACCTGCGTCGTCCGCCTCTGCGAGTCTGCTGACTGCGGGCTGCGGCTCTGCGCTTCCCTCCAGGCTCCAGCCTCCAGCCTCCAGCCGCTCCAGGTAAACTCCAATTGGACCAATTCTCCAAATTCTATTTCTTTTTTAGATTTTAGATTTTTTTTATTGTGAATTTGTGTAGAAGTTGATATAAAGGTATCTTATTGTCTCACTGGGAGTACATTTTTGGGTTTCTTGGATGTTTGATAGTTTATCTTCCACTACTTTTGAAACTGAGTGTTCTTATCAGTGTTTATATGCATTTGATAATGAGATGGAAGATAGTGTATCAGAAGTTCTGGGCCTGTGGACTGTTTTTCGACTGGGAAAAAAGGAGACGACGTGTCGCAAAATCACACCTGGGGGGCAAGAGGACGACTATAGGGACAATTCTTTTTCTGGCTAAGCGAGTGAAGTCGGCTAGCACTCCCTAGCGCCAGGACGCGCGGAGACTTAGCGACGCTGTGACAAGTATGTCATCATGTGTCAAAAACTATTTAAAAAATATACTCCCTCTGGATCCAAATGAAATTCACACTTTCCTTGGGTAGGTCTAAAATAAACTTCACACTTCTTCTCATTTCCTTATTTGGCAAATTATCTACGTCAAAACAGTGTCAAACAGTGTACTCTACGGTAAAGTCAAATTTATTTCCTTAATTTGTGTGAAGTCAAAGTGTGAATTTCCTTTGAGACCGGAGGGAGTAATAAAGTATTTATCCACATTTTGTTTTCCGCACCCCCTAAATTTAGACTTGCAATTTTGTAACGGAACTAACTTACTTATTGAGGGTAAAGATAATAAAGGAAGATACCTAAAGGGTCTGCATGTAAGCAAGGTTATTAGCAGGTTTTGAATTTAATTAGTGGGCTTATTGGCATGTTATATTGAGATTCCTGTTTCTACCTGAATATGTGAATCATCCAAGTTTATCCACTGATTTGAGGAATGGTTTCTAACTTTACCACTATGCTATATTTAGCAACGTGCATTATTGATAAACAGAATGCAACATAAGGATAGAAGAATGATTAGGAATATTATTGATTGGGATAGTTAAGATTTACAGAGTATTTATAGACAAGGAATAGTATTGCTAACTACTAACTAACACACGAGATAGTACTAACAGTAGTTAGTTAGTTAGGTACAATATACTGAACAAAATACATTTCTAATATTCCCCCTCAAATTCAGTGTGATTTTGTGTGAAAACTCAATCACATTGAGTTTGTTTTTCAACTCTGTAAATCTGGATGCAGAGAGCGGTTTAGTCAGCACATCTGCAACTTGATAAGAACCAGGGATGTGCTGCACTTGAAGTCTTTTATGAAGAATCTTTTCTCTGACAAAGTAGAGATCAAGTTCCATATGTTTTATTCTTGAATGAAAGACATGATTATGAGCTAGATGAACTGCACTTAGGTTATCACAGTAAATTTGAGGCATAAAGTATGGAACTTGAATCTCCTGAAGTAGATACTGGATCCATAAGAGCTCAGCTGCAGTGTCAGCTAGACTTCTGTAATCAGCTTCAGCTGAAGATCTGGCTACGCATAGTTGTTTTCTTGACCACCAAGAGATAAGATTAGGTCCTAAGAACACACAAGAACCAGATGTTGACCTTTTGTCATTGGGATCTGAAGCCCAATCAGCATCACAAAATGCCCTTAGTTTCATAGGAGATCTTGGAAGAATTGGTTGTAGAAGAAGACCATGTTTAAGTGTACCAGAAAGGTGTCTTAATATACGTTTGACTGCCTTCCAGTGATCTTCTAAAGGAGATGCCATAAATTGGCACACTTTGTTAACTGCATAGCTAATTTCTGGCTTGGTTAGAGTAACATACTGTAGAGCACCTACAATAGATCTGTAGTGTGTAGCATTAGGAACATAGTTGCTTCCTTCTTTCAAAAGTTTACAATTACTGAGCATGGGTGTTGTGATGCCTTTAGAATCTTTCATTCCAGCTTTTTCTAAAAGATCTTTGATATACTTTGTCTGTGAGAGATGCAAACTGCCATCAGAAAGTTTTGAGTCTCAATTCCCTGAAAATAGTCAAACTCTCCCAAATGCTTTAGTGAGAAGTTGGAGTCTAGTTTTTAAATAAGATGCTGAATAGCAGTGGTATTATTTCCAATAACAAGAATGTCATCAACATAGATCAACACATAAATCTGAATTGTATTAGAAATATAGAATAGTAATGAGGCATCACACTTGGACTGTTTGAAACCAAAGGAATATAAGGCTGAGGTACGTTTAAGAAACCAAGCTCTGAGAGCTTGTTTTAAACCATAGATAGCTTTATTAAGCTTGCCGACTAGAGATTTGTCAGAAGAGATAGAAGAGATAAAACCTGGTGGTTGCACCATGTATACTTCTTCTTGAAGATCACCATTTAGGAAGGCATTATGAACATCAAGTTGTTGTATACTCCAGGATTAGAAATAGCAATTGATAGAAGGATTCTGATAGTTATAGGTTTGACCACCGGAGAGGATGTTTCACTGAAATCAAAACCAAATTGTTGATGAAAACCTTTTGCAACTAATCTGGCTTTGAATTTGTTAATAGTACCATCCGGATTTTCTTTTAATCTAAACAGCCATTTGCACCCAATGGCATGTTTGTCAGGAGGCAGAGTAGTAAGAGTCTAATTTTGGTTGTTTAACAAAGCATTATATTCTGTCTGCTTAGCCTGAAACCACTCAGGTGAGTCAAGAGCCTGTCTAACTGATGTTGGCTCAATATGAGCTAGGAGCAAGGTTGGATTAAGTCTAGGTTTTACTATGCATGATTTAGCTCTAGTGTTCATAGGATGAACATTGGAAGAAGGAACTAAAGAAATAGGAGCAGTGATGGTAGGTGGAGAATTAGAGCTAGGTGACTCAGAATTAGAGTGAGATGACTCAGAGGTAGAATGAGATGACTCAGAGTTAGAGTTAGATGATTGAGATGACTCAAAAATAGAATTAGATGGCTCAGGTTGAGTAGTAGTATTATGTTGAGAGACTGAAAGAGATGATAAGTCTGATACAAGAATTAATGAAGATGATGGGGTTTGTGTTATGTTCCCGGGCTAGAGCTCGCGTCAACCAGCGATTGGTGAGGGCAGGGAAATGAGATCCCTCTATTTTTGCAACGGAAAATAAGGAAGGCAGGGAAGGGGATAGAACTTCAGGAATTTTATGGAGTTCCTTTCTCCTTGATAAGACTTAATTCTGGCTTGTTTATTATTCAAAGCAGGAGTCCCTACTTATAGTAAGGGTTACAAGAACCAGTAAGGAAGGAGAGGATTACATTAAATCAATTCTTAAAATAGACTTATCTAATGATGGAAAGCAATAAATCTGCAAATCAACTTAACTAAGGAAAGTAATTAACTAATCTAATGAAGGAAAGCAATCAAACAATAAATCAGAAATCTGATGTAAAGGAATTTAATATCCTTCCATAATGAACTTCTTAATCAGCCAAGGATCTGCCACTGATATTGCGGCACTGATAAGTCTTCCCATAGAATGCATCATCACTCCCCTTCGGGACATCAAGCTTGTCCTCAAGCTTGAAAGATTGGAACTGATGTTTAAAATCGTGCAGGGGTTCCCAAACCCCAAGTAGCCTCTTCCAAAGGAAAACCACAAGCCACTAAGACTTCAGGAGAGCCTCAATTTGATCTGGTGCGTACAACTACTTCAGGTTGAAGGACTAGTCGACCTTCTGTGATTGGGGGTAGTGGTGGTGCATGATCAGGTGGACTGCCCACAAACGCTTTCAGTTTTGAAACATGAAAAACGTCATGGATGCGGCAATCCACAGGCAACTCAATCTTATAAGCAACTAGTCCAACCTTGTGCAAAACCTTAAAAGGTCCATACCATTTGGGAGATAACTTGTGAAATCGCTGGCGAGTTAATGACTGCTGGCGGTAGTGATGAAGACGTACCCAAACCCATTGGTTGGGTTCATAAGTTACCTCATGATGGTGCTTATCATACTGATCCCTCATTCGGGTTTGAGCCTGTTGGAGATTATGTCGAGCAGCCATGAGGATTTCATCCCGAGATTTGAGCAATTCATCCACCGCAGCCACCCTAGAAGTCCCTGGTTCAAATGGTAAGAGGCGAGGTGGGTCACGGCCATAGACCAACTTGAAGGGAGTAGTGCGCAGGGAGGAATGAAATGAAGTATTATAGCAATACTCAGCCCATGGTAAGCTGTCCACCCAGCGCCTTGGAAGATCGCCAACTAGACAATGCAAGTACATTTATATAGTGCGATTTACAACCTCTGTTTGGCCGTCAGTCTGAGGGTGATAAGCAGTGGAAAATGAGAGTTTGGTACCACATAATCGGAAGAGGTCACGCCAAAAGGAACGGGTGAAGGTTGCATCACGGATATTGACAATAGTCTCTGGAATGCCATGCAATTTGATAACGTTGGTGTAGAAGACCATGGCTACGGAGGCTGCTGTATATGGATGAGCCAGAGGAATGAAGTGTGCATATTTAGACAGACGATCAACCACCATCAAGAGGACTGATTTTCCCTGAACCTTGGGAAGACCCTCAACAAAATCCATAGAGATGTCAGCCCAAATTTGTTGTGGGATAGAAAGAGGCTGAAGAAGGCCTGCAAGATTGGTATTTTCCCACTTATTTCTTTGGCAAACAGCACATTGTGCGATAAATTCTCTGACTGATGCTGCAAGTTTGGGCCAACAAAATTCTCGGCGAAGGCGATGAATTTTGAGGAAGGTAGCAGAAATAATTTGTTCCTCTTAAATAACAAACCATCTCGCACAGAGTACACACTATCTCTCTCAGCCAGCTGCAACCAAGCTAGTGCATCTGGTGAAGTGCGAAGTTCATCCCTCAGTTTTTGTAATAAGGCAGGACGAGGATTGGATATTGTAAAGATGCAGTGATGATCTTCATCTCTTCGGGACAGTGCATCAGCTGCCATGTTAAGTTTTCCTAGTTTATATTCCACAACAAAGTCAAAGCCAAGAAGCTTGCTCATCCAATGTTGTTGAGAGGAAGAGGTAAGACGTTGTTGCAGCAAATACTTGAGGCTATAATGATCTGTTTTGATCACAAAGGAGCACCCCCATAGGTAGTGGTGCCAATGTCGCACAGCCTGTGATGAGCCAATTAATTCTCGCTCATATGCTGGAAGTTTGAGATGATGATCTGCCAAATTCCTACTAAAATATGCAACGGGGTGACCTTCCTGGTGCAGCACGGTGCCAATTCCAATGCCCGAGGCATCACATTCAATGACAAAAGGAATAGAAAAGTTGGGAAGTTGTAGAACCGAGGCAAATGATAGTGCTGTTTTCAGGGTATTGAAAGCATCGTCAGCTTGCTCATTCCATTGGAATGCATTGCGACGTAGGAGTTTGGTCAATGGTGTTGCAATGATGCCATAATCTTTAATAAACCTGCGGTAAAAACCTGTCAGGCCAAGAAAGCCACGTAAAGCAGTTGGTGAAATGGGTTTGGGCCAGTCTACTACAGCTTGGATTTTGCTGGAATCTGCTGCCACGCCAGATTCATCAATCACATACCCAAGATATGAGACACGCCACGCCAGATTCATCAATCACATGCCCAAGATATGAGACACGCCGACTCCCAAAGTCACACTTGGATCTTTTGAGGTACAGAGAATTTGTTTGTAAGAGGTGAAAGACCACTTTAAGATGATGTAGATGGTCAACCCAAGTAGTGCTATAGATTAAAATGTCATCAAAAAATATGAGCACAAATTTTCAGAGATAAGGACCAAATACCTCGTTCATAAGAGTTTGGAATGTGGATGGGGCATTGCAGAGGCCAAAGGCCATCACAAGAAATTCAAAATGCCCATGATGAGTTCGGAACGCGGTTTTTTCAATGTCAGGTGTGTATACGAATCTGATGGTAGCCTGATCGTAAGTCGAGTTTAGTGAAGATGTTGGCACCATGTAATTCGTCCAAAAGCTCATCAATTATCGGGATTGGGAACTTATCTTTGATTGTCCGCGCATTCAGTTCGTGATAATCCACACAAAAGCGCCAAGAGGAACCTTGTTTGTGAACCAGTAAGACTGGGGAAGAAAAGGGTGATGCGCGGATGATACCTGATTGAAGCATTTCCGTGCATTGTCGTTCAATTTCATTCTTTAGGAGTTGAGGGTATCGATAGGGACGAACAACCACAGGATCTGTACCAACTGAGAGCACAATGCGATGATCACAATGACGTTGAGGAGGCAGTGCCACTTGTGCCGAGAAAATAGTTTCAAATGAAGAGAGCAGTGAATCGAGTGAATCGAGTGCAGCAATCTCAGTCAATTGTGGTTGGAGGTGATTGAGGGATGAAAAGGTAGTATCATGCTCCGCAGATAAGGCAACTCTTTCACCCTTCCACATAAAAGACATCTGTAGAGTCTCAAAGTTCCACCAAATGGGGCCCAATGTACGAAGCCATTTAACACCCAAGACGAGTTCGACACCTGCCAGGGGAATGACGAACAAGTTGGTGAGAAAGGATAATTTCTCATACTGTAAAAGGACTTTGTGGCAGAAACCAGAGCTAGACACGCGTTCCTCATTCGCAACTGCAACCTGGAGGCATGTTTTTGAAGTGATAGGTAGTTGAATACGCTGCGCGGTGGCGCGGTTGATAAAGTTATAAATGCTGCCGGTGTCGATTAAAGCAAGTATCGGGCTGCCCGCTATGATTAAGCGAACCTTCATCATGTGTGAATGGTCAAGGCCTGTTATGGCATTCAGGGAAATTTCCGGTTCTCTGTCACTGCCCACGTCATCTTCCTTAGACGCCTCATCATCAGCAACACCTAACATATACAATTGGTGTTTACAACGATGGCCTTTGATCCATTTATCATCACAATAGTAACAAAGCCCCAACTTTTGGCGCTCTAGCATCTCTGTAGGTGACAGTCTCTTAATGCGGGCAGGGCGAGACTGATTGGACTGTTGGATGGTGATTGCAGATCCTGGGGAGAATGTGTGAGCCTGTCGAGTGACTGAAGAAGTGCGCAACAGTTGGCCTTTGCGGGCATAATCTCGGGCAGCATTGATGGCCTCATCCAGCGAATCTGGTCTCATTCGTTCAACATCAATACGAAGTGCTTCATCTAGGCCAGCAGTGAAGAGGGGAACTTGTTGACGATAGAGGACATTATCAGTATGGGAAAGAAGTGTTTGGAAGTCTGCAATATAATCATCAATATGTTTGCCCCGTTGTTTGAGGTTTGCAAGTTCCCCCAGAGGATTAATACTTCGTGGGGGCCCAAAGCGAAGGATGCAAGCCTTCTTGAATTGGAGCCAGGAGAATTGTTCACCATCTTGTAGACGTTTTGTAAACCACAACTGAGCAATCTCAGTCATGTAGTACGCAGCGGTGTGAACTTTTTCAGAATCAGAATGAGGAGCTTTATAAAAAAAAGTTCACAACGACGTAGCCAAACGAGTGGATCCTCTGCGCCCATAAAAGTAGGAAACTCCGGTTTGGTGTAACAGGTCGGAGGGTTAATTTCAGTTTGGACGCGGTGGAAGAGACATGAATTGTGTGTGTTGTGGAAGAGGTTACCTGAGCAGTAGAGTTGTGTTTCTCCATGAAAGTTTCCATTACTTTGGCAAGGCTACCAAAGTTCTTCACAACATCGGTCAGGGAATTCACAGTGACAGTAAGGGCATCAACCTTTTGCATTGAGACAGTAAGGGCGTCAACCTTTTGCATTGTGGCGGTGAGATCCTCCTGGAGTTTCTTTAATTCTGCCATGTCGACGCCCGGCAACGGAACCAAAATGTTATGTTCCCAGGCTAGAGCTCGCGTCAACCGGCAATTGGTGAGGGCAGGGAAATGAGATCCCTCTATTTTTGCAGGTAATAACGGAAAATAAGGAAGGCAGGGAAGGGGATAGAACTTCAGGAATTTTATGGAGTTCCTTTCTCCTTGATAAGACTTAATTCTGGCTTGTTTATTATTCAAAGCAGGAGTCCCTACTTATAGTAAGGGTTACAAGAACGAGTAAGGAAGGAGAGGATTACATTAAATCAATTCTTAAAATAGACTTATCTAATGATGGAAAGCAATAAAGCTGCAAATCAACTTAACTAAGGAAAGTAATTAACTAATCTAATGAAGGAAAGCAATCAAACAATAAATCATAAATCTGCTGTAAAGGAATTTAATATCCTTCCATAATGAACTTCTTAATCAGCCAAGGATCTGCCACTGATATTGCGGCGCTGATAAGTGTTCCCGTGGAATGCATCACAGCATCAGTTTGCAGAATTGTTAAGGGTGTGTTTGTAAGTAGGTTGGATTGAGCAGAAGTAGTCTTTGGAGAAAACAAATGAGTAAGGAAATTTGAACTCATCAAAAATAACATCTTTGGATATATAGACTTTTCCAGTAGAAGCTAAGCATTTGTAGCCTTTGTGTTGAGGAGAGTATCCTAAAAAGATACATTCTTCAGAATGAAACTGAATTTTGTGTTTATTATATGGTCTGATAAAAGAGTAGCAAGAGCATCCAAAGACTCTTAAGAAGGTGTAATCTGGAATAGATTTATAAAGTTTAGTGTAAGGAACTAGATTAGAGATAGAAGCTGAGGGAGTTCTATTGATTAGATGAACTGCAGTAGCAAAAGCAGCATCCCAAAATTTGAAAGGAAGTGAGGAATGGGCTAATAGACTTGGACCTTTTTCAACAATAGATCTGTGTTTTCTTTCAACTACACCATTTTGATGGTGAGTATGAGGACAAATCAATCTATGTGTTATGCCTTTTTCAGTAAGAAAGGAAGTAAAAGGCCTGAATTCACCTCCCCAATCTGATTGTACAGATTTTATAGTGGTAGAAAATTGAGTGTGAACATAGGCATAGAAATTTTTGAAAGTTGAAAAGGCTTCAGATTTGTTTTTGAGAAAGTATATCCATGTATATCTTGTATAAGCATCTATGAAAGATATATAGTAAGAATATCCATCAAATGAAGAAATTGGGGCTGGTCCCCATAGGTCAGTAAAAATGAGTTCAAAAGGTGAGGTAAATGTAGTGGTAGAACTATGAGATGGTAAACGATGTGCTTTGCCAAGACAACATGCAGAACAAAAATTGATTTCATTCTTAGAAGGGAAAGAAACATTACATTGTTTGTGAATAGACTTTAAAGCCTCAAAATGAGGATGCCCCAGTCTAAAATGCCAAAGAGTACAATTATTAGCACTACTAGATTGCAAAGCAGACAAACTGTTTACAAACTTATTACATGAAACTTGATTATTACAACTTGATGAAGCAACAACATTACAAGTAGTAGACTGACTATAACTAAGAGTAGGTTTTTGACTGAAATGACAAACTGAAACATCTGGAACTTAATCACTGCCTACTTTTAATTTGCTCCTAAGTGTGCATCTTCATTTAGTAGTTTTTTTATTGGTAAAGATACATGTGTAAAAGATACATGTGTAGAGTTGTTGCTTTGTTGGATCAAATAATACTGTTGTGCAAAATTATAATTTAAAGTTATTTTGAACACCCAAAAGTTAGGTGGTAGATCCGCAGATCCGCCACAGCCTGTGCCCACCTTGTCCCTGTGACGCATGCAATTTGAAAACCGGGGCTTCCTAGGTGATCAGTTACACACAAGTTTGGAATATGGGAAAAGCTTCAAGGGATAAAAGGGTGCATCTTGTTTACTGCTCAAATATCATTTGATTTTCACAATTTTTGTTTTTTATCACTGTGATTCAATGTGTAAATAAACAAACTTTGCAGGACATTTACTATCGGAAAGCTAAAGAAGAAGGGTGGCGTGCAAGGAGTGCCTTTAAACTCCTTCAGATTGATGACGAGTTTAACATATTTGAAGGTTTTGTTTGGATATCTAGCAAAAAGTTGATAACTTTTAATCCTGTATTGAGTTGAACAAGTATATAGTGTTCATTTTTTTGAGATGAAGATCTAAAAGAATGAGTTCATCACACTCTAGAATTACTAAGGTCTACTAACTTGTGCTCTTCCTATGTAGATGAAATGACCAGGGAATTATTATCTTAGGCCAATTTATAATACAAATACTGACATTGTTGTTTTTGCACAGATGCATAAAGCATTTTTATGTAGTAATCCTACCATGCTTTCATTTCAATCTTATGTTTCCAATCAGAATATCATGCAAATGATTTTTATTCTTTAGTATCTCATTCTTTGCTGTCTGACCTCATTGAGTTTGTTATATTTCATCATTGTATTTATTAGCCGTAATGTCTTATGCTTCTATACATCACAAGCCCTCGTTCAGTCCTATGGTCCTGGTGAAGGTCTCGAGCAGACTTATTTTTTATTACTTGATTGGTTTCTTGAATTGGATTGTATGCTCTTATATTTGCAGGAGTTAAACATGTTGTGGATTTGTGTGCAGCTCCTGGCAGCTGGAGTCAGGTATTAAAAATTTGTAAAAAGCATAGGGTGAGGAAGCGGTCCAGCTCAGCTGGTCGCCGACTCACTCTCCCTTATGAGAGGTCTCGGGTTTGAAACTCGATGGAGTGAGTTTCTGCCCAATTTACTCCAGGCCCCCAGCCCCCTCCTCCAGACCCCCCTGGAGAAAAAAAAGCATAGGGTATGTTTGGACATAGGCGTTTCAGCCAAAACGTCAAGCTGAAATAAACTATAAACGCTGCACTTTTGTTGCGGATTGGGACCAGCGTTTCTAATCAACCACCAAAAAACAAATGATGCCATAGTCTTTTTTAAGTTGTCATTTCTTATTAGTATTTGGACACTGCTTTACTCTCAAAGGCTGCTTTATCCAAATAAACTTACTGTTTCTACATAACAATACCTATATACAGGTTTTGAGCCGGAAGTTGTATCTCCCAGCAAAACTCTCCCAAGATTCAATGTAAGCGCACTGATTTGTTTTTCAATTATCTCTTTGATGTTCGTTGATTTTGTGTAGAGCCACTTCAACAAATAAGTATAGAAGCTTGAATGATATTATCATGTCAGGCATATTAATTAATAGTTTAATACCATATATGATTTCATCAGATCCATGTTCCCACATCCCTGAACTCCTAAAGTCTAATGACCAACCAATTTATCTTTTGTTATTGATTTCAGAGACAACGATCTACCACTTATTGTAGCCATTGATTTGCAGCCTATGGCTCCAATTGAAGGTGTTATTCAAGTACAAGGTGATATAACAAATGCTAGAACAGCTGAAGTGGTATGATTTTTCCGTTTCTTTCTCTGATGTTTTTATTGAGAGTTTAGGTGAAAATATGTGTGAGTCGTGTGACGTAATACTTGACATAATTGAAAAGAGTACATGTGAAGTCCTAATTGTGCTGCTCATCCTGAACATTAATTTTAAATCTCGCTTCAGGTGATTAGACATTTTGATGGATGCAAAGCTGACCTGGTTGTCTGTGATGGTGCACCTGACGGTAAATATTACAAATAAATCATAAATTCATAACTACTTTATTCTTCCAAGGGTCTTGTTGGATGGAGGGTTCTGGAGGGGAAATCTTTGGTAGGGTTTAAGCTAAATTTTATAAATAGAATGTTTTGTAAATCAAATAAAGAATGATAAAAATGTTATATGACCACTAATCACTACTTTACTTTCCTCGATTTTTGAATAAATTCTCAAACACATAATTATCTATCAAGGTATAGACTTAACTGTACAAATCCCTCCCGACCCTTGCAAAATCCTCCACCTGAACTTACCCTAAGTTGTTAACTTCTACTGCTTTCTTGTGATCATGATTCTCTGTCTAACTGTGTTTCTTGCAGTTACTGGACTCCATGATATGGATGAATTTGTTCAGTCCCAACTTATATTGGCTGTGAGAGCCTTGCCTTTATCCCTTCCTCCATCTATGTCAAACTATGTTCGTTTCATTGTTTTCGACTTCTTATCTTAGCACACATTTTTTCTCATAAATGACTTGCAGGGTTTGACCATAGTTACTCACATACTAAAACAAGGCGGAAAGTTCATAGCCAAAATTTTTCGAGGAAAAGATACAAGCCTTCTTTATTGTCAGGTTACTTGCTTAAAAGTATACTTTAGCTGTTGTAGTCTTTTTTTTTGTACAAAATCGCATGGAAACACATAACTTGTGTATTCTCACTGTTCCACAATTTCTGATTGTTATGACTTAGTTTAGATCAGTTTGTCTTATTTTGCCTTTTGATGCAGCTCAAACTTTTTTTCACTGAAGTTACTTTTGCTAAGCCCAAAAGCAGTCGCAATTCAAGTATTGGTATGTAGTGTAACTCCTTTGCCAGCCGCCTTTGGATTTGAGGTGGCAATGTGTAATTATTATGTTGGAGTGTTAGATAGTATTAAGGACTGATTTTAGTATCTTAATGCAGTAATATAGCCTTATGGATCAGTATATATTACACACTGCCCCTAAAAAGAGACAAGTTTACAAGCTGTTTTTGTCCCAAAAAGAATTCCATTTCATCGAAGAAGCTAATTTTAAGGGAAAATGTCTCTAAATGATACCAATTATTGGCTATAGACTAAAAGTAATCCTAACTACAGAAATTACAAATTGATAGCTAACTATTTATACCAAAAGTAGCAATGGCTAAAGTACTGACATGATGGTAGCTAACTATTTATACCAAAAGTAGCAATGGCTAAAGTACTGACATGATGGTCGCCTGGTCGAATGTGTGGCTGGATTTCAATGTTAAATTTATTCTGGTCTATAGTTTTATGTCCAATTGTTGTTAAGTTGGTAGTATTCTTTGTGCTATATAAACAACATTTTAAATTATTTATGTCTGTAACTTATTTTTTAAATCAGAATATATGCTCATATTTTTTTGGTAAATATTAAAATTGCTTGGCTATCAATTTATATTTTCTCAAATTGGGACTGTTTTTAGTCTATAGTGAATAGTCGGTATTATTTAAAGTCATTTTCCATTTTAAAGCAATCTTTCAAAAAGTATGCAAACAAAAGTTAAATATGATGAATCTGGTTAAAAAAGTTCTTTTCAAAAATATAAATAGGATTACATGACTTTTCATCATTGTACCTTACGATAGATAATTAAAAAGTTGCACCTTTATCCGACATGATTTCTTTTCAGGAGGTCAGTTATTTTTGTGTACTATATATATAGCGCTTTCAAATCAGTTAATTAAAATCAGGAAAATTCCACCCTCCAAAAAATTGTACCCCTCGTGATGCACATGCATGCTTATATTTAACACCTAACTGTATTAAATTCAAAGAGATCTAACATATGTTATATCAAATGCAGAAGCATTTGCAGTCTGTGAGAACTATTCTCCACCTGAAGGATTTAACGAGAAAGATTTGTATCGCCTTCTTGAAAAGGTTGGGAGTCCATCTGGCATGGAAGATTTAGGTAATATTATTTCCCATGGCCCCCTTTCTTTTCCTAAAGCACTTGAACAGAGTTTCTATTTTTTTCTTAAAATTAGTGCTGACATCATTTGTAATGAAGTCAAAGACTCACTATTTTTTGGCTGGAGAATATGATGGAATAAAGCAAACTGACTCATTAAACTGTTTGCGCTTCTTGGTTATGAAGCAGCAGTCGGTCCATGCAATTTTCGACGCGATTTTCATTATGGGTCATCCGGAAACAGTCTCTCTGTGCTTTAGTACAGGGGTAAAAGACTGCGTACATCCGATCCCCCTTTACGCCATCGTAGGTGGGAGTCTATGCGGCATTGGGGTAATGATGATGATGAATTATTGCTGCTGGCTACTTCTTTCTTACCTTGTCTTTTGAATGCCTAAAATTAGCCTTAAGCTATAGATGATTATCCATTAAACATCTTAGGTCTTTGACTCTCTAATGCTTGCTTCCATAGATTGACCCGTTAATGATTTTTAGTTGCAAATAAGCATTGCAAGTAATTCTTATGACTTATGAGCATGTAGGCCCTCCTCTAGACTTCTAGAGTGGTGCTCCGTGATATCTTTAAATTCAAAAGTGTACTGTATTTTTAAAATTTTGAAATGCAAATGTCTTATACTTCTATTAATTATTTGGTTAGATGTCATATTTGTTTTTTGTTTATTTAATTGCACTATGCAGTTACCAAGTGACAACTTTTGTTTGGTTCATATGTTTCAGCTTCTATGAACTAAACCACTCTAAGAGGAGCTTTGTTGTTTCTAATCCTTCTTCACGCCTAAATAATATTTAGGGCCACTCTGCACATGGAACAAACATGAGGCATATATATGTGCCTAAAAACAAGGCCCACATTCTATGTACACTTGAACAAACATCAAGGGCATAAATTTGAACTTTCCCATTAAGTCATTTATGGCCCAAAATTATACTCATACTTAATTGCCAACAAAAGTGCTTGCTATTTGAAAAAATGTTTATTCTTCAATCTGCATGTAAAGTGGTGAACTAACACTAATAATTTTTAATGACAATTGTTACATGGCAGATTGTAGTAGTGGATGGCTGGAAGGACCAAACAAGGTGTATATACCATTTTTGGCTTGCGGAGACCTCAGTGGGTATGACTCAGACCGATCATATCCCCTCTCCAGGAATGCAGATGGAAGTTATCAGAGTTTAGATCCTGTACAGCCTCCAATTGCTCCTCCCTACAAGAGGGCTCTTGAAATGAAGAAAGCTCAAAGTCAGGGTGTCTTGGAACTTGATAGGCTTTCCCTTGGCACGTAAGCATTGTTTGCGCAAATAGTTATTTCAGATTTTGATCACTGGACTTGGGCGTGTGATTGGTGATTATTGACTTGTTGGGTATTGTTTGTATCTTGAACGAACAATAGAGAATGTTTGATAACAGCTTACTCATTATAACTAGGGGATCTATGAACTTTTGTCAATTTATGCGCATTCATGAGTTGCCCCTCCCCCCAAAAAATATATAGAACCTTAACCTTTTACACGCTGTCAATTTACGGACAGTCTTGTGTCCATTTAGGCATGTGACTCACTACTACTTGGTAGGTATGCACTGGGTCGGGGTGGCCCGACTTGGGACATTAGTTGTGGTAACTGACAAGTGGTCATTTGCAGTTAACACCAGCTAAAAATTGAAGTGTATTTAAAATCAATGTGTCTGGTGTTGCCTTACAAATGTCTTGTCTTACAAATGCCTTACCTGTTGTGGACTTGTGGTTAGAAGAAAAGAAACAAATGAAATGTTTAAGCATTCCAACATGGATAAGAAAAGTAATGGGTATGATATATGTTTATTTTGGCTTGATTTAACACTTGAAAAGTTTTCATTTGATTTAATGCCCCCTATATTACTTAGGGGTGGACTCGGGCCGGGTGGCCCGACCCGGGACCGGCCCGGGACCGGTACTGTTCCGGCCCGGCCCGACCCAGTGGCCTGGTCAGTGACCGGTCCGGGTAGGCACGGCCCGTGGGTTTTCCGGTCCGGGCTCGGGTCACCCAAAACAAGGCCCGACCCGGTCGGGCCAGGGCCTGGTTCGGGCCAAAACCTATTCTTTTTTTCAATTTTTTTTAAATTTTCGGGTTGGGCTGGGTATTTTGGGCCATTTGGGGTGGTTTGGGGGGTTCGGGGTGGGAGGGGGGTTAATTAGGAAGAGGAAAACAAAAAAAAAAATTATAATGGGCCCGGCCCGTCTCGGCCCGGACTCGGACTGGACCCGGTGGTTACCCGGGCCGGTCCCGGGTCCACCATTTCTGAACAGCCGGCCCGACCCGGACCCGAGTCCACCCCTAATATTACTATTAGTCTTTTGAATTCTAAAAATATGACTTTTTTATATTTTCCCCAAAAGTGACCAAGACCTTTTGGTACCTTTTGTTGCATGATCGTCGATTAATTCAACCAGACAAACTCCTTCGCTACATTTGGGCATTTGGCCCTCTTGTCAGTTGTTTGCTCACCAGACAACAGCCAAAGCCGATGTGCGTCCAAGACCAAGAGCTCCCACGATGCTCGTCGCCGGTAGCAGAGAAGACAATCTCCCCCGTTTTTGCCGCTAGTAACTCTCTCCCCAGGTTGGCGCCATTGCAATGAATTTCGCCGACGCATCACCTCCCTCGCAGACTGCAGACGCATCATGCACCTCTTTGTCTTTCTTCTTCGCATCTAATTGCTAGGGTTTCAAATTGCAAAATTGAACCTCCAAATCACCATAAAACTCTAGATTCGAAGCAAAAGTGAGTTTCCGAAGAGGGATATAGGTTGGGGAGGGTGGGCTAGAGAGGGGGTTGTTGCGTTGGGGAGGGGTGGGCTAGGGAGTGGGATGGGGTTGGTGTGTTGGGGAGGGGGCTGGTAGGCTAGGGAGGGGGCTGATTGGTTGGGGAGGGGGCTATTGTGTTGGAGAGGGGGCTAGTGAGACGGGGAGGGGGGCTGGTGGGCTGGAGAGGGGGCGGGTGTGGGGGTTCGGGAGGTAGCATTGGTGTGGCCGTGTGGTGGCCAAATTTGGTTTAAATTTAGGGTTTCGGCAATCACAATGACACTCTGGCGGTAGTGACACTGCGGTGGAGATGTCACTGTGACCAAAGGTTTGGGCGGAGATGGTTAGTGACACAGTGACACGTATGACAGCGGCACAGTGACACGTATGATGGCGGAAGTGACATATAAAAGTGAAATGAAAACCAACAGTGTCATTTAAAAGTGACATAAAATCAGTGACTTAAAAAACTAACAGTGACATAAAAATCTAGCAAAATTATGTTTTTCCCTATGTAAAAGTGGTCACATTTATTTTTGAACGGAAAAGTGGTCAAATTTTTGGAAATTGGTTTTAAATTAGTAACATTCATGTAAAAAGCCCTTTTCATTTTCCCTATGTGCATTTATCCGTGCTTACCACTTAGAAAGAAGAAATTCAATAACGAATTATCACCTCCGTCTCATTTAAAAGTTCTCATGACAAAATGACATGATTATGTAAACAATAATTAAATATGCGAATTCGAGTATATTTTGAGAAATAATTTTGATGAGTATATAATATAATTAGTCATTATGATAACTATGGTGTTATAAATATAGATAGTATTATTTTTAATATTTGATTATGAAATTGTTGTTTAGGAGTGTTAATTGTTTTCTAAATAGAAAGTGAAAACCTTTAAATTGGATGGAGGGAGTAGTAATTTTGGATCGTCCAACATTTATTTGATAGTGTACAAAGAAGAGAGCCTATACCAGGATTTCTTCACCAAGGAACACATTTGCTTAAGTTACACATTGCTAGATTTTAGGAAACATTACATAAATACTCACAAGTTAAGGAAGACTGAATGGCCTTATTCTTTAAAAAATGCTACGTGTACACGCCGGGTTACACGGTAGTGTACACAACACAAAAAGCCCCCACCCCCTTAACGTATTAACCTCTCCCCCCTCCTTCCTTTCTTTTCCTTTTTTCCTCTTCCTCCTGGTGCCCAAATTCCTTCTCCCTCTTTTCCTCTTTTCTTTTTTCTTATCTCTCCCTCCCTGCGCCCAACTTCCTTCTCCCTCTTTTCTCCCCCTCCCTGCGCCCAACATTCTCCGGCCTCTTTTCCTCTTTCCTTCTCCCTCATAAATAACTCCTCTCTTTATCTCCCTTTCTCCATCTTTTTTCTTTTCTTTTCTTGTTTTCTTCATTTCAAAGGCTCTCACATTTTTGCAGATCTAAATCCGCACAGAAAAATAGGAGTCACAACTGAATCTACTTTGCTCTCTCAAATATTATTCATGAGGTAATACTTTATTTCATATTATTCATGAGGTAATACTTTATTCATCTGGCAATGTTATACACATTGTAATAAACATTCATCAACATCACCACAACATATTTTGTATAAATAAAATTAAAAAGGGGGAAAATATACACCTAAATGCACAAAAAATATGAAATAAAGTATTACCTCATGAATAATATTTGAGAGAACAAAGTAGATTCAATTGTGACTCCTCCTGTTTTTCTGTGCGGATTTAGATCTGCAAAAATGTGAGAGCTTTTGAATTGAAGAAAACAAGAAAAGAAAAGAAAAAAGATGGAGAAAGGGAGATAAAGAGAGGAGTTATTTACGAGGGAGAAGGAAAGAGGAAAAGAGGTTGGAGAATGTTGGGCGCAGGGAGGGAGAGAAAAGAAAAAAGAAAAGGGGAAAAGAGGGAGAAGGAATTTGGGCGCAAGGAGGAAGAGGAAAAAGGAAAAGAAAGAAAGGAGATGGAAGGGTTAATACGGTAAGGGGGTGAGGGCTTTTTGTGCTGTGTACGTTGCCGTGTAACCCGGTGTGTACACATAGCATTTTTGTTATTCTTTTGCTTCTGCTAATAAGACTGAGTAGCCTTATTAATGAGAGATCTATGCTGATGCTGAGTAAATGAAGTTGAAACAGAGGAGAACTGACTTGCGCACTCAATCCATAGTGCTGCAGGGCTATTTGGGCATGGAATTAAGCAAAGATTATTGTCAAGGTCATGGTTCTCATCTGCCTGGCTAGGTGTAGACAGAACAGCCTAGTTATGCCTGCTTTTCCCGTCAAACATCATTGAAACAGCATTTTGTCTTGCACGCTATTAAGTAAACAATTTTGCTATAGGTATCTCAAACTCTACCCCATTTGTACCCCATATAAAAACCCACCACCACTTTTCTTCTCCCCCTTCCTCTCTCCTGCACCCCACCTCTCTTCCTCCCTCCCTCTCCTCTTTTCACGCACCCCCTCCCTTCCCCTTTCTTCTCCATCTCAAAATCTTTCCCATTTTTACCATTTTTCCACCTTCCAACCTTAAATCTTCTACTGCTTATCTCCACTTCCACCGGTGACGTTGCCGACGGCGGGTCTACGCCGGTTGCCGACGGCGGGTCTACGCCGGTTGCCGACGGCGGGTCTACGCCGGTTGCCGACGGCGGGCCTACGTTGGTTGCTATTTCGGATGCAACCTCAAGGGAAGACAACGACGAAGGCAAACCAAGAAGCTTTGAATAATTTGAGCGACAGATCTTCTTTTCTTGATTTTGTTTTCTTCATTTTTGATGTATTTTCGAAATATAAAGGGTTGTCTGTCAGACAGACAACTTGTAAGTGCAGTGTCTGTAAGAGTCATGAAATTGTTTGTCATTTGAAAAATAAATGTCGTTAATTGATATTTAATTGTTTGTCATTTGTTTGTTAGTTGTCTGTAATTGTTTTGAGTTGTGAAGTTGTCTGTAACTCATACTTAGTTGTTTGTCATTTCATTGTGAGTTGTATGTAATTTGTGGTGAAAATAATGTCTGTCTCGTTATCTCTATTGTCTGTCTAGTTATACGTATTGTTTGTCTTCTTTATGAAACATATTCCAAAATGTAATTCACAATAAAGTAATGTCTGTATGTGTATACTTATTGTCTGGATGTGTATATTTAATGTCTGTCTCATTATACTAATTACATCTCAAAAAATAAACATCACAAAATACAGACAACTCACAATCAAATACAGACAACTCAAAACAAATACAGACAACTCAAAACAAATACAGATAATTAACCATCAATTACAGACAGACAGACAGCTTCACGACTCTTACAGACTTCTCACAACAACATGACAGAAAACTCGAAACAAATACAGATAACTAACGATCAAATGACAAACAACTTCACGAGTCTTACTAACAAATACAGACACTGCACTTACAGTTGTCTGTCAGACAGACGACTCTTTTTTTTCGAAAACACACCAAAAAATCAAGAAAAAGATCAAGAAAATTAGATCTTCTCAAGTCATTCAAAGTTTCTTGGTCTGTACTTTCGTCGTTGTCTCCCCATGTCAAGCTATCCAATGTCACCCAGCTCTCCCCTTCGTCCGATCTACTGTAGCTCTTGCATTTGAAACGAAAAAAAGAAAAGAAGAGGCGAGAAGCAGGAGAAGAAGCTTGGAGGGAGAAAAGATTGTAAAAATGGGAGATTTGATGGAGAGATGTTGAAATGAGGAAGAAATCAAGATTTGAAGAAAAGAGAAAGAAAGGGGAGAGGATGGGGGAGGGGGGCTGCCTAAAAAGAAAAGAGGGAGGAGAGAGGGAGGGAAGGAAAAGAAAAGTGGGGGAGGGGGAGAAGAAAAGTGGGGGGAGGAGAGAGGATTTTTATATGGGGTAGGAAATGGGGTAAATTTGGGGTACCTATAGTAAAATTGTTAAGTAAATGATGGATGATGGATGTGTAATATACATGTGTGAGATAGGGTTGTTAACGAGCTAAGCCGAGCCCGGACACCGAGAGATCGAGTTTGGCTCAATTCGTCCAATTTTATTACACTGTGACATTAATTAAATTATATACATTTAATGAAATTTTAATAATATCGCAAATTCACAATTGAATTTCATAATCATTTTTAACTACGATAAAAAAATCATTTTTAACTACAAAGCTAAAATACATTCACAATTTCACTATTTGACAAGATGATACTCCGAATTTAATACTCCAACAAATTTAAAATACACAAATTCAAGTCAAACAACAATTTGAACAAATACAAAATTTCAGTAGTTCATGATTTAGCAAGACAACAATCAATAAGTAAGTCAACAAAAAAAATCTAAATTCAATAATAAAATGTAAAAAGTTATCATAACTATTAACTAATAATGTATTAATGTAGTAAGTAAAAATCATAGATTGAGGATTTAAAGAGCGCCCAACAAAAGTAGAATAATACAATTGCAAATTTGTAGAAGCAAAATGGAGGAGGTGATGTTTATAAATGAGACTCATGTTCGGCTCGATAGACGTTCGATGTTCGAATCGAACGCTCGATAAGCTCAATATATATGCTTCGGTTTAAAACCCTAGGTGATGCTCGTTAATAAGCTTGTGCTCGAATTGTTCGACAAGTATTCGATTCATTAACACTACAAAAAAACCACGGGATTGGCAGAGATTTTGGTAGGAATTTTGGCAAGGAAATGCCAAATCCGTGCCAAAAAAACTTTGGCACGAGCTATTTGGCACGAAAAATCGGTTAGTCCGTGTCAATCCCTCCCATATAAACTTTAAGATATATATAAACTAGTGTAACACCCGGGGCATGCCCCGGTAGTTTCACGCTGATATAAATTAAAATGGTAAATATCAATAGATGTCGTAAATTATTTAAAGAATTTCTGAATAACATCTTTTATTTTGAAAAGACATGTTTACTGATATATTTTGAGAAATTAGAAACATGATTTTAAATCATTTTCGTGTAGATGGTTTATTATTGTTGTTGTTGTAATTACGCAATTACAGTATTCATGTGACACATACTGAGTTGCTAAATTGCTTTTCAGTACATCATTAATTACTAATTTATTATATGTTATAGAATAATAAACTGTTAAACTATTAACATAAACAAAAACTATAATATATAATGATGTATACAAATTACAAATGTGTGTGTGTGATAATATGATATACTTGTACTTAGTTTACAGTTTACATTGTTTAATTAACTTTTTGTAAAGTATATGAATATATGAAAACAATGAAATACATACTTTACTTTTTGTAATATATTAGAAATATATCATGAAATACGAAGTATAATTTAATTACTAATATACTGTATATAATATATAATTATATACAATTATATGTATATATTATATAGAAGTATGCACAATACAGAATGAGCTTAATTGCACTATTGTGATTAAAATTTGACTTTTTAGATGGATTATTTTATTTTGGAAAAATTGAAAATAATAATACCAACTATTGCCGGTCCGCTAATAATAATCTCAACTATTGATTATTATTGTATAATCCCAACTATATGGACCGTCCGCCAATAATGGTCCATAACCGCTTATTACCTGCTCTAAAAGTGATTTTTAATAGAAATTAAGCGTAAAAATTAAAATTCGGGATTATTTATAGGGATCACCTGCTATATCTCTTTAGAAACTATATGAATTTATTTATAGTCAGTCACCTCGGACTATTATTGGCGGAAGGGCCTTAAAGTTGGGATTATTCTGAAATAATCGATAGTTGAGATTATTATGAGCGGACAGCCAATAGTTAGGATTATTACAATCAATTTTTCCTTTTATTTTCCATAAAGAAGTTTGTTTCTTACGTGTAATAAACAGGAAAGTTCTCATGCTTATTGCTAAATGCTAAACGATGAAAAAGGGACTCATTTGTTGCAGAGTGGAGGAGAAGCGAAGAAAAGGATTTTTTTAGCACACACAGAGCATGCTTCGAAAGTGTTTAAATTAAATGCATTTTATATTACTCCTCATTCCCAAATTGTAAGATACATTTACTATTCACTTGGTCAATTTAAATCACTCTTAATCGTTTACTTTATATATCAAAACTTTATGAAATTTAAATTATTTTTTGCAGGTTTTGTAGCGGTTTTTATGTAGTTTCTGTATATGTAAATTTTATTTTCTAAAACTAATTTGAATGTTTACAGGGATTAATTTGCTTTATCGTCGGTTAAATATCGCAAACCGTAAAGTATCTTACAAAACGGGACGAAGGGAATAATAGGGTGAATAATGACTATAGACATACATGAGCGATGAAGCAGGTCAAGTTTGTTTACTGAAAGAGTGTCACTTAACTCTAAAATATGCAGTTCAATTTTAGGAATGAATTGTTAAAAGATTGTTCTAAAAAAAAGGACAGGAAGTCTTAATTAAAAGGTTTTCAAAAAAGGGAAAAGGTAAACCTTTTGATAAATTTACATACTCAAGAGATGCATAATGTACAAAGAATTGAGAACATAAATGATTTGGTAAAGACAAAGGTGAAAAAAGATTCAACAATATCAGTGCATTCCTCATGCATATTGAGTCATACTATTTTAATTATTTTGTTGACGATCTTACCTTCTTGAAAACGAAAGAACTATTTAATAGAGCACCTTACATCAATTTTTCTAAATTGCAGAT
This sequence comes from Cuscuta europaea, assembly GCA_945859875.1. Classification (NCBI taxonomy): domain Eukaryota; kingdom Viridiplantae; phylum Streptophyta; class Magnoliopsida; order Solanales; family Convolvulaceae; genus Cuscuta; species Cuscuta europaea. The sequence goes on along the minus strand of CAMAPE010000045.1, from coordinate 2,209,365 downwards.
AAAATTATAAGAGCTGAGTTTATCCTTTCAGTTTATCATATTTCTGCCATAATATTATGAGTTCACCCCTATCTCTTTTTCTAGAGTTTGAATGTCTAATAATGTTGTTTTTGTTGTTGGGAGCTTTTGCGACACTGGGGTATCATTGTTGTTGTTTGAATGTCTGATAACGTGAAAGAATAGAATATGACTGAAATTGTTCTTAAAAAAGAATAGGATTAAAATTGATGAAATAAAATTTGATACATTCAATATGTGAAATTTTGAACGAGGAGCGAAACATATCAATACAAATTTGAACACCAAGGACATGTTTAATTTGCCGTGTAAAACACCGTTAGCTTACTAAAGCGGTTGAAGTAAACAAAGTTGTAGAATGCAAAGCCGCTTACTAAGAATTCTATCTGCTTAAAGTGTCGCGTATTAAAACGAGGAGCCCTTCATGTATTAAATAGCTGACGAGTTAAGCTTTTTCAGATGACATACTTACCTTTCTATATTAAAATAACCAACTTTTTCAGATGACAAACGAGGAGTACACTATTGGTATCTATCTTTTTCGGTCGCCTCGCTCTGCCTCCTATACTACTAGAATCTATTGCTTTCTACCAGGACATTGATGCCCGGATGACTTCCTCCAAACAAGTTATATGACCGATTTGAAATTGTGTACCGGCTTAGATTTCATTATCACTTTTATGTTTTTTCATCAGGAAGATTTTTCAATCGGATCTGAACTTTTTCATGTAAATGCTCCGCAAGTATATTTTTATTGGTACACGATAGTACCGAAGAGAATAAAATTGATAAAAAGAAGATAGAATGGAGCAATTGAATCTTCAAAGTAAAATTTCTAGATATTTTCACAGGAGGTTATCTCAAATAATTCTAGACTCTTCCGGCACACATAAAGATCTTTTTACATTTGTGAATTTTTAGGAAGAAAGATGATAATGAGTAGGTGAATAGGTGAATGAGAGAGAGATTACCGGCAACTTGCGTAAACCGAAAATCGTGCGCAACGTTATTTTTGGGAAGAAGAAGGGGGTTAGTTTTGACTTTTAAATTTAAAGCATAACTTAATCCGTATGAAGTAAACATTTCTTTACTAAAGCGAGTTTTATTAAGCAATGGCTAGATAGGGCGGAGTTTAGTAAGCGTTGTTTACTAATAAATGAAGTAAACATGTCCTAATTGTTGATTTGTTTCTTAGAACAATCCAAATGCTCTAAGAGAACAAAATAAGAGAATTTGTTTTGAAATTCTACTTAGCAGAATGGAATTTACCTGTACAACACCTAAGGTCTTACTACAAAGTTTGGATTTTGAGGGGAGAAGAAGAAAGTGAGGTAGAACTAAAACTATATTTATTTTATTTGAAGTGCTCACTAGTGTGTTCCAAGACGTCCGGTGGACATAAATAATGCGTATCAAAATATATTTGAAAATTAAATGATCATCACCATTCATCCCTAAAATGAATAAAAAAGAAATTACGTGTATGACCAATCAACAACAAAGAATTAGAATAAAAAACTGCCTACTAAATACTACAGAGTACGTAAGATACAAATAACTTTGCTTTGTGTACACCTTTCTTGTACACCCGTCTGTTCTCAGCAGACGAATTGTCTGTCCACAAAGTACATTAAAACACTACAACTTAGGCTTAGTTGTAACATTAAAACCGCCACAGCCAAAAACTGTAACAGTGTTTACTATTTGGTACTCAAATTGACCAGGTGCCTCAATAACACTAAAAACGGTTTTAAAAGGATTTATTTGCACCTCCGTTAGCCGCATGTTGGGGCTACCGGTAGGCGTAGCTCAACTCGGGGAGTACCACAAAGGTTAGGTCCCGGATTCGAATCCCGACAACTGCGATGAGAGATTACTATACTAAAAATACATAGGGTCTCTGCAAGTGTCGGGGACAGAGTCCCACTCTCTATATGTCAGGTTCGAATTATAGTCCAATTTACATCCTCCCAACGTACCGTTCGATCAGTGTTGGGGGCCCTCAAGGATGGGGTGTCATTTTTTGTTGGCACCTTTTCCCAACAAAAATATGGAAAGACTATTCAATTAATCATAATTACAATTTCGATTAGAAATAAAACTTTGATCTCCTCCTGTCACATAAAATTTTCATTCCAATCAAACCAAACGCCCAATGCAGAATTCACTCTTAAAAGAAAGCTTAAGATTCAGGAAACCAAAATTCCGCCGGAGAAATGGGAGCTTTGCCACACCTCAATTCCCTCGGCATCTTCTCTGGTAACGAAGAGCCTATCTCCACCACCCTCAATCTTCTTGATCGTCCCTCTTTCTGAATCCCCAACTTTATCCACGAAGTTTCTCCTGTACATTCCTTCAGAGAATTCTCCTCCTCCATCATGTGGCTCTTTGATTCTTGACCATACCTCCAACTCTCCCCCTCTCCCCACGAACACTTGTTTTCTGTAACAATGAATCAAGAAATTATTCGCACCGCCGCCACTATTTTCTATATATCTCATACTGGGGTTCTTCTCCTTCAGATAAACCCAAGGATCTTCGCTTAGTTTCCGAAGATCCGCCACAGCCAAATCGCCGGACTTGGAACAGAGCTTGAACAGTGTCAAATCCTCAGGATCAACGCCCACGTCGGCGAATGCATCACCAAATCTACTGCTGCGGCCGGATCCCGGTTCGTTCGTTTCCCATACAACACCACCAGTTCTCGGGTCCCATAATCGTACATATCCGGAGTACCCGAACCCACCCCCAGATATGGAACTCCCGGCTAAGACACCGATCTCCGGCACGTACGTCATCTTTCCTATGACGGTCGTTTTTGCTGACTTTCCAGATTGCCTTCCCAACTCCATAGTTGCTTTCATTGTGGATTTATCCACCACGAGAATGCAATTCTCTCTGTGCTGACACTCAAAGGAAGCGAACACAGAGTCAACACAGTCGGCAATGGCATGGACCTGCCCATTGTAGATTCTCGGGTCAGACGGGTCAGTCCACTCTGTTGACCCGATTCGGCGCCCGTTCGCCAAGCTGTAAAAATGAAGCCCTGAATCTAAAACCGACCCGATTGCCGCGACATCAGGGCAAACCCTACGAATGGAACTGATATCATCCAGATGTGTCCGTATAGTTGCAGAGTGACTCAAGCTCCAATCGAAGATCGATATCTGACCGCCGTGAGCAATCCAAACTGATCCGTCGGAGTCAATAGCGTTGAAGTCCGATATGATGCCGTCAGAGGAAGGTCTTATGGTGGTAAATAGCGAAGCGTCGATGCCGCTGAGCCGGCAAGGTGCCAGAGCCGATCTGAGTTGCGCCTCGATGCCGAAATAGACGGCTTCTTCGATGAGCTCCTGATTGGAGAACCGTCGGGCAGTGGAAGGTAGGCGGTTGGTTCTGAGGAGGGAGAGAAGGGAGGAGAAGATTTCTGGGTCACGGTCAATGAAAACCGGGTCATGTGAAGGGCGGTTGGACAGCGCCGACAACAGAGAATCCGGGCCGCCGGATTGAAGTGTAGAGACGGTGGTCTCAAATAGCTTGCCGCCGACATTCAGTTTGACTCGCCCCTCGAGCTGGGAATTCCGAGCCTCCATTGAAGGGGAGACTGAATCCCCACGAAGCAAAGCTCTCTATATAATACGGAGTAAAGTATGCAATGAGAAGAAGTAAAACCTGGGCAATGTCGGAGAAAGGTCTGAATCGAGAATTGGATTTGGGATGGACTTGTTTGATTTTCATTCGGCGTGGGTAGGGATGGACTCGGGCCGGGTGGCCCGACCCGGAACCGGCCTGGGACCGGTACTGTTCCGGCCCGGCCCGGCCCGGTGGCCCGGTCAGTGACCGGTCCGGGTCGGCCCGGCCTGTGGGTTTTCCGGTCCGGGCTCGGGTCACCCAAAACAAGGCCCGACCCGGCCGGGCCCGGTTCGGGCCAAAAACTATTTGTTTTTTCTTTTCAATTTTTTTTAAATTTTCGGGTTGGGCTGGGTATTTTGGGCCATTTGGGGTGGTTTGGGGGGTTGGGGGTGGGAGGGGGGTTAATTAGGAAGAGGAAAACAAAAAAAAATATAATTGGCCCGGCCCGGCCCGGACCCGGACCGGACCCGGTGGTTACCCGGGCCGGTCCCGGGTCCACCATTTCTGACCCGCCGGCCTGCCCGGGCCTAGGCCCGACCCGGACCCGGCCCGGGCCCGAGTCCATCCCTAGGCGTTGTATGATTTTGGACTCCAGCAAAACCCTCATCCATTTTTTTGTTTTGCTCAAGGTACCCCATTTATATCAATTCTTATATTTGTGCCTCACAAAAGTCTAATATATTAAATAAAGAGAAATTACCTTAAATAGGACTAAAAATGTTTGTATATTCCAAATTAGAACTATCAAGTTTTTATTCTCAAAATATGAGTAATTACTAACATGTTTGGAAAATACTGTCATGTTTAAAGTCTGATACTTCCAAAACCCTCATCCATTTTTTTGTTTTGCTCAAGGTACCCCATTTATATCAATTCTTATATTTGTGCCTCACAAAAGTCTATTACATTAAATAAAGAGAAATTACCTTAAATAGGACTAAAAATGTTTGTATATTCCAAATTAGAACTATCATGTTTTTATTCTCAAAATAGGAGTAATTACTGACATGTTTGGAAAATACTGTCATGTTTAAAGTCTGATACTTCCAAAACATGCCAGTAATTAGTCTTATTTTGGTAATAAAAATATGACAGTCCTATTTTGGAATTTTCAGACTATTTTACTCTTATTTCGAGAATTTTCCCTTAAATGAATTGCTCCATTTTAATGAAGTGCTTTTGTAAATCACAAATATAGGGAGAAGCTACAAAATGAAGTACAAATTAGGGTGACAATAGCATTTGTGTCCATTTTTTGGTTGATTTGATTATATTTGGCTTTTGACCAAATCAATCATCCAAATAAAATGTTTGATTAAATAACTTTTTCAATCGGTCTTTTCTTCAAAATAGCCACAATCCTAAAAGCTAATAAACCTAGGACACGTTTACTTCAATTCACGGGTTAGTAAACGGTGCTTATTAAGACTCGTATTAATAAGCGGCACATAAAATAAACAGTGTTGTAAGCTCGTGTTTACGTCAAAGGATTTAAAACACCGTTTAACATTAAAATGTCCAAAATAATCCTATAGATATACACACACACAAACATTCATGAACACAAGTATATATATAATATGTGGGGTCACCTCGTACGCTTAGTCGCTTACCCACACCCTTACCTCGCCCTGTACCCTCACCCTACCCCCAATCCCACACCCTTGACCCCCACCCCTTCCCTACCCCTACCATTACCACGACCTTACCCTCCATCCCTACTCCCACCCCATACCCCTAACCCCCCACTTGTAGGGTTTGTGTCGAGGTAGGGGTAGGTGGTAGGGGTAAAAGGGTAGGGTCGAGGTAAGGGGCACGGATGAGGTAGGGGGTTAGGGGTTGGGGTAAAGGGGTAGGTCGGGGTAGGGAAGGGGTAGCGGAAGGTGGTAGGGGGTAAAGGGGGTGGGGGTGGGGCAGACCAAGTGGTGGAGGGTAAGGTCAGGGTAGGGGTTGGGGGTTTGGGCTGGGGTGGTAGGGTAGGGGTTGGGTAAAGTGGTGGTGGAGGGGTCGGGATTGGGGTAGGAATGGGGGAGTAGGGATTGGGGTGGGGTCGAAGTAGGGGCAAGTGGTAAGCGATAAAAGGGTAGGGTCAGGGTAGGATAAAGGTAAGGAGTACTAGTGGGGGTGGGGGTGGGGTCGGGGTAAGGTATGGTAGGGCGGGTAATGGGGTAGCAATAGGGTAAGGGCAAGGGGTAAAGGTAATGGTAAATTCGGAAACTGAAAAGGCTTAAAGTGGCGTTTAATTAATACATGGGGGTGGTGTGCTTAGTAAGCAACACTTTAAGCATCTCTTTCGGTTAGTAAGCCGCGTTTTAAGCAACTTGCGTGTTTATTTCACCTGTCTTACTAACCTAACTGTGACTAGGGTTGGGTTTGGTTTGGGACCCGAACCGATTTTTTCGGTTTGAGCAAAAATGGAAACCGAAATCGAACCGAAATAGAATCGAGAACCGGTTTTTGGGGACCCGAAATATCAGTTCAGTTTAACTAGGACCCGAAAATAATCCTTTAATATGCAATGTAAGACCTGTAAAAAGTAAGAAGACAGTAACCAAGTACTAAATCACTAGGCTCACCTGTAACAAATGATTATTCTCTATGCGGCCAAGGTACTTGTCAAGTGTCTTATTTTTAGTCTATGAGTCTATCATTTATAAACATCTGGAAACCTTTTATTCTTTGTAACTATGGAGGGTGGGCATTTCTATGTACTTTAGATGAGTTACGTACTCACATTGTTACTTATCGGAAAAAATAGTGTATGTTCATACAATAATCATTGGCTTAGAGATAAAATGAATTTAAAATAGTTCATTTTCTGTCTAATATAAAATAGTTCAATTTCTATGTACTAAATCAATTTATTGGATGCTATATTTTATAAGGGTAGTGTGACAAGCATTGAAAGTTTAGCAGTAAACTCTAACACGTATATTAACAAAATTATGTAAAGACTGAAAATATCCCATAGAGAAGCTCCCCAGCCCATAGATGCTTATTTTATTTTTGTGTGTATACTCAGTCAGTTTGTTATAGAAAGGTTTCTGTGAAACGTTTTACATAGTAATGCTTATGAGTTATGGCGGTAAATGATGTATCGCACATTATCTCCTTGATCTTTATCAATAACATGAATCATGGCTCCCGATGGTTGGCTCAAGACACTCGATGCTAGGGAAGTCGATCTTGAGATAAATAATCACGCCAAGGTCGAGGAGCCGGTCGTGATATGAGGACGACGGCATTAAGTATGAAAGCTAAGGCCTCTATTGGGCTGATTACATTCGGATATATAAGCTAAGTATGGAAGTCTAGAAGACGAAGTTCTTGGAGACGTACGTCTGGCTGTGGCAGACGAAGTCCTTGGAGACGTACGTCTGGCTATGGTAGACGAAGTCCTTGGAGACGTACGCCTGGCCAGGGCAGAGCACAGGTCGGATTCGGGCGGGTCAGGTTCAAAAATGGTGAACCCGTTCAGGTATCGGATTGATAATTTCAAACCCTACCCTATCAAAAAATTTATCGGGTTTTTCGGGTTGAAGAAGTTCGTGTTGCGGTCGGGTTGATTCGGTTTTCGGGTCCATTCGGATTTTAATTTATTATCGTTGAAATTGTGATAAATAAAATGGTAATTGGTAAAAATATCATTCAATATTATACTAGTATAACATTCAAAGTAATAGTTGTATAAATACGGTAATCGACATATTTGAGTATGTAAAATAATAATATATGGTGATTGACATATTTGATATTGTGATAAATAAAATGATAATTGGTCAAAATATCATTCAAAGTCATAACAATACAACATTCAAAGTTATTGTTGTACAAATACGGTAATTGGAATATCTGAACATACATAATATGGTAATTAGCATACAATAATTGAGATATTTGAACATGAATAATAATTCAAAGTAGTATATATACTACGCTAGTTCGGTTTTTCGGACGGGTCGGGTAGCATAATTGGTAACCCTACCCGCTACCCGCTTAAGTCTCGGGTTGCAAAAATCGGATCGGATTTGGGTATTTCGGGACGGGTTTTTCGACCCCAACCAAAAAATCGGATATATCTGATCGGGTCAATCGTGTAGGGTAGGGTTTGCTCTCCCCTACGTCTGGCTGTGGCAGACGAAGTCCTTGGAGACGTACGTCTCGCTGTGGCAGACGAAGTCCTTGGAGACGTACGTCTGGCTGTGGCAGACGAAGTCCTTGGAGACGTACGTCTGGATGTGGCAGACGAAGTCCTTGGAGACGTACGTCTGGCTGTGGCAGACGAAGTCCTTGGAGACGTACGTTTGGCTGTGGCAGACGAAGTCCTTGGAGACGTACGTCTGGCTGTGGCAGATGAAGTCCTTGGAGACGTACGTCTGGCTGTGTCAGATGAAGTCCTTGGAGACGTACGTCTGGATGTGGCAGATGAAGTCCTTGGAGACGTACGTCTGGCTGTGGCAGACGAAGTCCTTGGAGACGTACGTCTGGCTGTGGCAGACGAAGTCCATGGAGACGTACGTCTAGTTGTGGCAGACGAAACCCTTGGAGACGTACGTTTGGCTGTGGCAAACGAAGTCCTTGGAGACGTACGTCTAGTTGTGGCTGACGAAGTCCTTGGAGACGTACGTCTGGTTGTGGCAGACAAAGTCCTTGGAGACGTATGTGTGGCTGTGGCGGACGAAGTCCTTGGAGACGTACGTATGGCTAACGGAGTGCTGGAGGTCGTACGTTCCCGGGGTGTTCCATGTGCTGGAGGCTGTACGGCCCCCGGGTGTTCCTTGTTCTTGACGTTGTACGTCCCCCGAGTCTTGCATGTAACTGGAGGCCGTACGTCCTCGGGGTGTTCCTTGTGCTGGAGGCCGTACGTCCCCGAGGTGTTCCATGTGCTTGACGTCGTACATCCCCGGGGTCTTGAATGTAGCTGGAAGTATGTGGGCAATGGGGTCTGGACCCATATACTCCATCACTAGCATTGTATGTGATGATGGAATAAAATACGAAGTACTACATCTAATATTGTTTATTTTTTGTAATTTGTTGCATGTACAGTACAATAAAGAAGCATGCTACTAGGAGTACTATTGTACAAATTAAGACATTTGTTTATTTTGAAAATAAAACATAGTCCTTGTATTTTAGAATTATTAAACGTTCTTATTCCTGTTTAGAGTAATTTCTTAAAAGTGTTACTCAAAAGATACCTAAATAAATATGTATGCTGGCGGGAATGTGGGATGCTTCTCTGATAGTTTGGTCTATTTCAATTCCGTCTCATATGAAATGAAACAACTATACCTTCTGGTCTTTTCTCTCACATTTTAATTTCTCGTATATACTTTAATTTTGACGCGCATGAAAGGTATTAATCCGCCTATGAACTCCCCAATCAGCGGAAAGAAGAAGAAGGGTTCTCGAGGAAGCAAGTCCAAAGCCAAAGGAGATGATGTAGGGTAAGATCAGATTAAACATATGCAGTTTATGTTGTACATATCATACATAAGGTCATTTTTTGAGACGTGAAAACCCTTAAATCCTTAATTATCAACACAATTTTTCGTCACGGGCGGAGCTAGGGGTGCCCAGGTTAGGCCCTGACCCACCCCAAATTTAAAAAATGACAATATTTTTAGTGTAAAAACTTTCGTGTAATTTTTTTTCCAATAATATTCTTTGTATCGGCCCAGTCTGGCCCAGTGTCCCGGCTCCGCCCTGTTTTTTCGTGCATCTATCATACTAATGATGCTTCCTGATTTGTTTTGTTTTGTTTTGTGCAACTGCATGAAGGCACTTTGTTACGCCATATTAGACTGTGGCATATGCGATAGATGAAACGTATCATGTCCGGACATGCTGAGAAAAACGGTTGTATAGACCAGGGCCGATCCCGAGAAAACGGAGGCCCTGTGCAACAATAAAATTTGGGCCTTTTTCCAAGTTTAAACGCAAGCAAATTGTCTTACAATACAAGTTAAAATTAGGGTGAAAGCATGAATGACTATACTAGTGTATAATTATAATTTATCAACCTCAAGTTACCAATTTATCAACCTGAAGTTATCAGTTTTAATTGCTAAACACATTTACAAAATTACACATTTATTATCAATTTTACTTTAAATACAAAATATCAACAAATAACAACAACACAACAATTCAACAAACATTAAATATGAAAATAAACAAATTACAAGATTTCAACAAACAATTCATCAATTCAAATATTCAATAAATTGAAAGTTCACAAGAATTAGCAAATTAGCAACTAAATAAATAAAAGAATTAGCAAATTAGCAACTGACCGGAAGGAGGGCGTCTGAGGGAGGCCGGAGGGCGGCGGAGGTGGTCGGCTGAAGTCAGCGTGTGGGACTGCGCGCAGGCTCGTCGCCTCGTCGGTTGAAGTCAAGTCGTGGAGAGCAGGACTGCGCAGGGCCGGCAGCGGCGTGCGGTTGTGGTCGATTGTGGTCTGTGGAGAGGGCAGAGGCGGTCTGGCGGAGTGGGCCGAGTGGCGCCGTGGCGGTGTCCGTGTCCCTTTGTCGTGAAGAGCAGCGAGCAGCGAGAACCGAGAAGGGGGTGAGGGGGGATTTGCCGATTTGAGGCCTGGGGAATTGATTTGGGCTAAAAACAAAACTTATGGGCTGGAGTAATACTAATTTTTTTTTGGGTCCTCCACAATACCGAGCCCTGTACGGTTGGGCTGGGCAGACAGGCCCAGGGCCGGCCCTGGTATAGACATACGATTGTATATAGGTTCATAAAATAATTCTATTGTTGTCATGTTATATGTGTATAGACAACGTTGTCTGCTTGTTTATGAACCACGTATATTGGGGTTTCCACTAAGAAAGTTATACTTTGTATATATATACTTGATCTTGTGTAGTCATATACTTTGATTTTCCATCGAAGATTTGTGAACTTGATCACCCTGTTTCCAATATTTGGAGTAATTTAAGGGCAATTCGTTAAGGGTGTTTTCGGGAATTGGTTTTTGGAGGGGAGGGGAAGACATGTGAGGGAAATAAACCTTCCTATTTGTGTTTGCGAGTTTAAATAATACCGAGTATGAGTTATGAGGAAAAAGATTTGGAGGTGTTATAAAATCCTTCTAAAATCTAAACCCTCCAAAACATGAGTTTTCTAATTCCCACGATTTGAAGGTTTTATAAGGTCTAGCTACGCAAATGAGATATTTATCCTCCGAAATTAAAATCGTTTCCGCATAAAATCTTTATGAGCTGCTACTTTCTTCATTTCTTAGTCGTTGAAACCTCTCAAATCCTCAAATCCTCCTCTTTTGAAATTTGCAACTCCCAAACAAGAGGAGGGCCTTCCCATCTCCCTCCCCTTCCCTTCTCTCTACTCCCCTTCAAAGTATTCCCCTTCCCTCACTCTCAAACTCCCAAACACACCCTAAGGGGGAATTGACTTACATCCATATTTTGGATGATATTGTATATAAATTTACACACCTCATTTTACAATTCATTAATATTTATTTCCCATCTGCCAAACATTGTGAAGGAGTGGGACATAAAACCAAATGATTTATAGTGAAATGAGTGCATACATTAATGAATTTGAAAATATGATACAAAGTCAAATATCACTAAAAAGGGGTGCAAAGTGAAACTCTCACATTTCCTAAATGGGGAGTAAATTAAAAGGGGTTTGACTTTGGACGATATTGAACTTTGTACCCCATTTCAAAATAAATAATATTTGTAAGCACAAAAATTATAAAAGGGTGAAAAGCAAAATCAAGTGATTTTATATGAAATGTAGGGATGGCATTTTGAACCGAAAAAATCGAAAACTAAATCGAAAAAATCGAGCAATAAAAAAACCAAATTGAAACCAAACCGACTTGAACGGGACCCAAACATGAATCAGTTTAGAGGCTGTTTCGTGAGTTTTATAATCGGTTTAAACCAAACCGATTTTTATTAAGGGATACTTTATTATTTATTCCACAGCAAAAGTAAGTAATAATATAACGTTAGTAAGTCCCAAATTTTAACAATTGGTTGTAACGATTCAGCGATTTGGCAATGACATCTCTGTGCGCGCCCAATCTTTTCCACCCAGGTTTGAATCCCCCTTCAACTTCTTCTTTTCGTGAAACTTGTGAAATTTCCCACACCGATGGAAACAGGGGATTTAAGGGGTGTTTGGAATCAATTCTGCTTCTACTTCTTTTTTAAAGTAGAATCAGAATCAGTTTTCGAAAGTTGAGTAATCAGAAGTTGACTTAGGAGGTCTCCCCCAAGGCCCCAACTTCTAAAAAACTACATTTATGAGTAAATTAGAGCATCAGAAGTATTTCTGCACTTTCATCCAAACACTCCAACTTTTGCTTCTGCTCCCTGAAGGAGCAGAAGCAGTTTTAAGAATCAGATCCAAACACCCTCTTACTCATATTCATCCTTATATATGCGCGCCTTTGATGGATAGCTCGAATAGGTGTTCAAAGCTTGCTTCAAGGCTTTGCCTTAATCTGATATTTCAATATTTGTTCGGTTTTTCATCAAATCGTAAAAACCGACCTGAAAATTCGGGTTTTAGTAACAATCGGTTTGGTTGCGGTTTATGAAATTTGAGAAACCGAAAAATTGGTTCAGTTCGGAACTTTTGTATTTCCCGAACTGAACCCACCCCTTGTGAAATGAAGTGCATATATTAATGATTTTGAAAATACGGTGCAAAATCAAGTGTCAATCAAAAAGGGAGGAATTCCCAAAATAGGAGAAAAAAAGTTTGAAAATCCCAAAATAGGAATGTCATGTTTTTATTCCAAAAATAGGAGTAATTACTGTCAAGTTTGGAAAATACGTCCATGTTTAAATTCTGGTACTGTCAAAACATAGCAGTAATTAATCCTATTTTGATAATAAAAACATGATAATCCTATTTTGGAATTTACAAACGTTTTTAGTCCTGTTTAGGATAATTTCCCATAAAAAGGATGTAAGTCAAATTATCGCTAAAATAAAAAATTTGCAAGAATATGAGCATAAATATTAAATGCCCAAAATAGGAGTAATTCCTCCTATCCTTCCCTTTCCATTGTCATGTTTAATAGATTTTTTAAATTATAATATATATATATATATATATATATATATATATATATATATAATTAAAATAAAAAGCGTAAAAAATAAATGAAAATGTATATACATGCATCAACTACTATTAGATATAGTTGTTCTATTCCCTTAGTCAGTTAGCCAAGTTAGTTGTACTAACCGTTTTCTGTTTCCTTATTCATCTATAAATATTAAATCTTAATAACTATACATAGGGATGGACCCAACCGGTTTGAACCGGCCCAAGAACCCGACCGGCCCGCTACTGTGCGGGCCCGGATGACCAGTTCTGGAATTTAGCCCGGTTTGGACGGGCCGGGCGGGTAGGGCTCGGGCCTTGATTTTCATGAACCGGCCCGGGTGGTCCAGGTCGGGCCCAGTTCTTTTTTTCCTTTTTCAATTTTTTTTCTTTTCCTTGGGTAGGGCTGGGTATTTTGGAGGGGTTTGGAGGTGAGGGAGGCGGGTCAGGGGTTAATTACAAAGCCAAAACAAATTACCTTGAACCGGGCCCGAACCGGCCCGAACCCAGTATCAACCCCGGCTGGTTCCGGGCCCAACATCCTGGAAAAAAAGTCCGACTTGAACCGGCCTAGGCCGGGTTCATGCCTAACTATACTGGATGAATGATAATTTGATATTCTATCCTATCAATCTTTTGATACGAACATACGGAGTAATAGCTAATATGGTATCAGAGAGAAAACACAAACTCACACCTTCATAGTTCATATCAAGTTTTACTTCACTAAAACGTACTTCTCCATTTTTTTCTTAACAATGGCACTCGCCGCTCACAGATCATCTAGTGAATCCAACGAATCCTCATCACAACACTGCTTGCAGAAAACAATTTTCCCCAATGGAAACATGACATGCTTGTTGGACTTGAAACAAAGAAAAAAGATCAATTTGTTCTCTGTACTTCATGTCTTCATCATGTCCACAGTCCACCAGCGTCAGATCCTCTTCACAGATCACAAAGCATGAGGTCAATGTAACAAAATGGTTATGTCATGGCTCAACTGCTCGTTGACTACTTTGATTTGGCAATCTATCATGTGGAATGAATTTGGTTCAAAGATCTGGCGTGACTTATGCAATCAATTTTCTCATGGTGACAAGTTTCAAATTTGCTGATTTGCTAGAAGAATTACAGAATCGTCGACAAGGTAATCTTAATGTTTCGCAATATTTTACTCATTTGCAAACTCTATGGAAGGAAACATCCATGTATAGAACAGTTCTTGTTTTCTCTTGTACAACTACTTGTTCTTGTGGAATCATGACCAAAATTCAAAAGGAAAGAGAGATGACTGCATTATCAAGTTTCTAAGAAGTCTTGATGAAGAATATTCCCAGGTTCACTCTCGGGTTATGCTTAGGGTTCAATGCCAAGCCTAACTCGTACTTTTTCCTTGATATCAATCTACTCCAATATCACAAGAACCTGTTGCTCTTGCCACTTTCATTGACAATTCTGGTAGAACAGGTTTTACTCCAAGAGGTGGACTCACTAATAATCGTGGTAATCGTTCTGGTAAAATGAGAAGTAGTGGCAAAAATAACAAATTCTGCACCAAGTGAAAAAAGAAGAATCATACTATAGATACATGCTTACATATCTATGGTTTCCCCCTGGTTACAAAACAAACAACAAGATTGCCATCACAAATTTCAAGCTTTTTGCAAATGCTGCTGGTTCATTTTCTCTTGCTCCAATTTCTCTTGCTCAGGAAGAGAGGTCAACAACCAGAATGCTTTCACTTTCTCAAAGGATCAATACAATGCACTAATGGCTTTGCTCCAACAATCTCAAGAACCCTCTTCAGCTGTCAATAATGCTCAAAATCATCAGATGACTAATCCTGATATAAAATTCTCTTGGCTTCTTGATAGTGGTACCACAGATCATATTTGCCCTACTACATCATACTTCATTTTTTTTTAAATCTATTACTCACATATCTATCAAGTTACCTAATAATCAGTTTGCTGTTGCCAAATATTCTGGTATTGTTCAGATTGACAATATTTTTCTGTATGACACACTCTATGTTCCCTCTTTCACAGTTCACATCTCCATTCCCAAAAATTGACAAAAACATTTAACTGTGTTATTATTTTTTGTGAATTTTTCCATTATTTGTAATGGAGCCAAAGATTCATTATTTTTTGGCTTGAGATTATGATGGAATAAAGCAAAATGGCTCACTAAACTGTCTGTGCTTCTTTGTTATGAAGAAGCAGTCAGTCCATGCAATTTTGGACGCGATTTTCACTATGGGTCATCCGGAAACAGTCTCTCTGTGCTTTAGTGCAGGGGTAAGACTGCTTACATCCGACCCCCCCTTACCCCACCGTAGGTGGGAGCCTTTGCGGCACTGGGGTAAATGAAAATGAAAATGAAATGATTATTTTTTGTGAATCTGACTGAGTCATACAGAAACATACCTTCAAGAAGATTGGAGCAGCTAGGCAACAATCTGGACTTTTATCTTATTCACCACAATCCTGCACATGTCAGTTCTACCGGTCAATAATGGATGTAATAGTTTTTCAAATTCCTTCAACATTGTATCTTCTGATTTGGAAAGTATGTGGCACTCCAAGTTAGGTCATCCTTCTAATAATGTACTCAAAGTTTCATCTTCTCGGTATAAATCAATAAATTTTCCTTTAGTACAAGTGAGTGATATTTGTTCTTTTGCCAAACAAAAGAAACTCCCCTTTCCTGATAGTACTCACAGACTGTCGAGAAATAAGTTCAAAGAATAAGTTCAGTGTGAATAAGTTCAAAGAAATTATTGAACTTAAATGGAGTTAACTCCATATACACTACAAGGACGATGAGCTTAAATGGAGTTAGCCTCAAGCATTACAATCCTCATTTGGGCGACCTATAGGCGAATGTAAGTAGACGACGATAGATTGGGGCACGTTCTCTTCCGTGTTGGATATGAGACATCAAATCAAGTTCAATGAAGGAAAAGTTATGTTGACCGAAGGATGGTAAATCTTCTTAGTTAATACTGGATCTTGCACTCTTGCTCGTTGAAGAGCTTTGAGCCGTGTGCTTCTCAATGAGCCGATAGAGCTCACATTAACAAGGTTGACCCATGGGACTTCATGACTCTAGTCTCATAAGTCCCCACTCACTATGTTCAGCTAAAATCCCAGTTCAAGAGAAGTCCAACTTCAAATGCCTTAGCCAGAGCTAGTATACAATGACAGCCCAAATTTACATATGTGAACCACTACAGGTCTATTTGATACTTAAGAGTGTAGAAATGATTTTCTGTTTTGTAAACAAGATATGTTTTCATAAAAATACAGCTTTGTAAACAAGATTGTTAAAATGTGAAGGAACCAACTGTCCTCTAGGTGTGCTCAGTCCGTCACGACCAAGGCACCAAGTAGTGGGCCACATGCCGAGAAGATTTCTGAAAAATTATATTCTCTTTTTTAAAAGAAAGATAAAATTAGAACGAAAAATGGTTCCCCATTTTAAGGGAAAAATTAAATGAAAATGGTTTATTGTCATTTAAAAAGGTAAAAGTTCATTTTGAAAAAGAAAATTACCATTGTGTATAAACTGGAATACATTGCATATTTGCATGTCAACCCGAAAAAGTTTCAGTTTTCATGAAGTAGTGGAGTTGATTAAGTTGAAGAACATTCAATTAGAAAATAACTTACCAGAGTAAACCTTAGTTTTATGACCTCAACTTCTTTTCACTTGTCCTACTCCAGAAGTAAGTCAACAAAGAAAATGGCGAGCTGTAATCGAAAGGTCTATGTATCAGTTTACTTTCAGTTAGGTTTAAAGAATTTACATGATATGCAGGTGTAGCATTTGCACTCACACTTTTGAACATCATTGTCAACTGCTGAGGTTTCATCTCGTGACATCAAATTCGTCAAAGTAGGAACTGAAATAAGAAATTTACAGATCAGATTTTAAGATATTGTGCACACATGACCCAAATAAAGTAGCACAGTATCAACGAACTGCACACATACAATTTGAATTCCAAATAAAGGTCAACATTTTGGATATAGATATCTTTGAACATAAAAATGTTCCCAAAAAGGAATCTAGGAGCTTGTTCCATTGCATCTAGTTGCCATTCATTATTCTGAGCTGTGCCCAATAAGCAGAGTTCACAGTTAAAACGAACTGAATAACGAAAAAGCATCTGGTCACACACACATGGTATTGAGTGTTTATTTCTTTTAGCTATTGGTTTTACTTTTCCCCTTTTGGTGAAAAAAATTAACATGATCAGGTTCTGCTTCTGTTATAACCAAAAAAAATCTGTTTCTGTTATGAATTCATTTTCTTGCCTCATTCTGCACTGATGCTTTAGTTCACACAGATACGTCTTTGCTCTTTAATGCTTCCAACAATGGGATATTTTAAAAACCTACACTTCGACGCAACAAATTTAGATTTCTCTTTTCTAAAAAAAGTTAAATCCTTAAAGTCAAACTACCTACACTGTCGTCAGGTCAATTCCCCCCCCCCCCCCCCAATTAAAGCAGTGCCAAACGAATGACAAATATTTGATTGAGATTATATCTTTTAATTCAAAAGGAATCTAAATCTCTAAAAGACCAATGTATGAGGCTCAGCATGTGGTGCCATGTGGAAGTGAGCAGTCTTTAGTGACATTCAACGACTGACTCCATTAAGCTCATCTGCCTCCTTGTCCCAAAAGTTGAATGAAAGAGGGCTGGAGTTTTCATCGCATGCATGGTTATTCCCACCTTTCATCCTCAAAATACAAGGGATGTCTGAGAAAAATAGGATGGGGTGAAATTTGCATTTATTCACCCCGTGGGTTGGAGATGATGTAAGCGGGAATTAGTCATGGTTTGACAGGACTTTTACAGCAATGACTGCCATGGAACACCCAGGCTCTGTCAAGACTGAAATGCCTCCACACCACTCATCCCCCTATCTCAAAACAAAAAACAAAAAACAATAGAATAACATTTCACCCTGCACATAAGATTATAAAAGGATGCATTCCATTTACACGTACTTGTGTAAAAAAACTGGAAATACATTGCATGTCAACCCGAAAAAGTTTCAGTTTCAGTTTCATTCATACTTGTCACGGCGGTAAGTCGAGTCGCGGCGCCAGCCGACCGCCATATTGCCCAGGCGATAAGGCGCCCGCCTAGGCGACAATTAGGCGGATAGTCGCCTATATATGTATAATATAAAATATATTATATATATAATTATATATATGATTATATATTATGTATAATATATAATACATTAATGGTTTAATAGTTTATTATAAAACTAATACGAGCATATCAGTATATATCACCATTCACCAGTTCTGCACTTTATTATATAGCATATAATAAATAATAAATGAATGGTTTTATAGTTTATTATTAAACTAATAGTCTAATACGAGCACATCAAGATATCACCGGTATAATAAATTAATGGTTTAATAGTCTATATCACCATGTTCACCGTTTTATATAATACGCAGTATAGAAGTGTTGCAGTATATATATACGCATATATTGATACCACTTAATTAATTAAAATATTAAAAAACTAAATCCACTACACCGCTACACAAGAAGCCAATAAGAGATCGGTGGACCTATTTCTGGTCGTCTGCTTCAAGCCTTCAACGACGGACCGGGGATGGCGACTGGAGAGACCGGCGACTTCTTCTGCTTCCTGAAGTTCTACGGTTCGTCTGGTCCTGTGAGTTGTTCTCTACGACTCTGCTTCTTAAGTTAGATTTGGGCTTTGTTTCTAATTAAAAGCCTAAATCCTTAATTAAATGAGTTTACTAAAAAATTAAACCTTAATTTACTCATTTTTGGGCCTGCAGAACACGGACGGCTTTTCGACTGGGCAAAACTGCAAAAGTAGGCGGCGACTTGTCGCCAACTTCACGTCTGGATGACGCCAACCTCGACTATTCTTCTTCCAGCGAGGCGAGCTTACCTGGCGACCACTCTCCAGCGCCTGGACGCCTAGGCGACGCCGTGACAAGCATGGTTTCATTAAAGAACATTCAATTAGAAAGTAACTTACCTGAGTAAACCTTGGTTTTATGACCTCAACTTCTTTTCACTTGTCCTACAGTCCTCCAGAAGTAAGTCAACAAAGAAAAATGACGAGCTGTAATCCAAAGGTCTATGAGCAGAAGATCCTCATCTGGATCTTGTACATTGGCTTGTTGATTCCACTGCTTGAAATATCATTGAAGCTTCACAGATGGATAGCAGCTAGCTAGATATGACCTTATGGGGTTTCCCAATTGCATGAAGCTTTTGAACCCCACATCTCAAAGTTATTAGATACTCAGTCAGTAGTTTTTTCACCAATAATCTCCACATGAACAATCCCCGCCTTTGAAATGGTGATATCTGTTATTGTCTCTAACAACTATTTCTCTCCTCATAATCTTGGATATCAACTTAGTGACTGTGTGACAGTCCACACATACCCGAAGATTCTTGGTCACCCGGATGCTTGTTCCAGCAGGAGTATTAATGATTGCAAATGCTATTGCAATCCGTTCACTATGAGCAAAAAACAGATCATGTTTTTGTTCTTCATCAACATCATGCAATGCCTCACTCGTCTCAGGAACATATCCTTCTACCTTCAGTCGCTTTGAAATGTTTCTCAGTTCTGTTTCTATCTGATTATATTGAGGATGTGATTTGTCCCCTGCGACAAAAGCGTGTACCTTGTTCTTAACTTCAACCCAACTGCAAGCTGGTGTCTTCCTCATTCCCTTCTTTTTCATATTGGTTCTAAGTTTCGAAGCATCTTTCCAGCGTCCTGCAATTGAATACATATTTGACAAGAGGACATAGGGACCCATATTATCAGGATCCACTTTGGTTATTTCATGGGAAACTTTTTCAGCAAGCTCGACATTTTTGTGAACACGGCAAGCTGACAACAGAGCAGACCAAACACTCCCTGTTGGCTTGATATGCATATTGGAGACAAACTCGTATGCTTCCAGTAGCCTTCCAGCTCGGCCGAAAAGGTCTGCAATGGCAGCACAGTGCTCAATCCCAGGGGCAATCCCATATTTTTGGCTCATACTTTTGAAATGTTTCCAGCCCTCTTCTATCAAACCGCCATGGCTGCAAGCAGTCAAAACAGCTACATAGGCAACAGAGTTAGGCTTCACACCATCTATCACCATCTTCTCAAATAAGATGACAGCATCATGTGCATGTCCGTGAAGTGCATAGCCCATAATCATGGATGTCCAAGAAACTGAATCGTGTAATACCATGTCATCAAAAATCCGGCGAGCTGTCTGTATTTTTCCACATTTTGCATACATGTCAACCAGAGAGCTAGAAATGTACATGTTATCAGCGAATGCGGTTCTGGTTATGTGAGCATGGAGTTCCTTTCCCAAATGGAGTGTTGTCAAATGAGCACATGCAGGAATTATACTTGAGAAAGAGACTGGCAGAGGCTTTATATTAGCAGCTAGCATCTCCCTAAACAACTTCAGCCCTTCATCGAAATTACCATTTTGTATGAATCCTGAGATCATTGAATTCCATGAAACGTCATCCTTTTCCGCTAAGAGTGTGAAAACCCTGTATGCGTCTTCCACCAGGGTGCAATTCGCATACATATCAATCAAACTACTCCCAATAAACGCGTCTCTGTCAAGCTCGTGCCTGATTGAGTAACTGTGAATTTCTTTTCCCTTCAAGGCATCCACTTGTTCAGCAACAATGGGAAGGATGCTGGACAAAGTGAAACTATTGGGCTTCAAATTAGAGTTTCTCATCTCCCTAACCATCTCTAGAGCTTCGACATACATCCTACCTTGTACAGTACCCACAATGATTGTGTTCCATGTAACAATATCCCTATTTGGCATCATCTCGAACAATTTCCTAACACTATCAACTTTTAAAGATTTCCATACTCTCTCCTCTCCATCTCTACTAATGGAATCCAAACCAGGGACTTTCACAGCCTCATCTATATTGCTCTTTGAATCCCGAGTTAATGAAAACATACCGTTATTAGCCAGAGAAGCTTTCTCAAATGCATCGAGTTCACTTGTTTGGAGAGTTTCATCGAACAGGTTCAGGTCATCCGAACCCTGTAATTTGACATACATGTTCATCAGTGCATTACCAGTGTAGAGATCGTAATCGAGCCCATACCTCAAAACAAACCCATGAACGGACTCACCGAACCTCAAATCACGCAAATGGGTGCACGCTTTAAGCACTGAAGGGAACACGTTCCGGTCCGGGTACTTCCCTGAAGCTCTCATCTCGACAAAAGAATGCAAAGATTCGTAGAAAAAGCCATTTGAAGTGTAGCATTTGATGAGGGATTTCCAGGCTTTGGGGGGCGGTGAAGGGAGGGAGTGAAAGAGCGAGAGGGATTCTTCTAAGAGGTTGAAATTGGTATAGACAGAAAGAAGGGTGGCGAGACACAGAGAAGAAGAGCGTCTGGTTTTGACGATTAGGGCATGTAATTGCGTGGCCTGGGACTCAGTTTTGATGGCAGATGGGTTCGCCAAGAGGGTTTTGAGGAGGGTTTGAGTGGAGCTGTTCATTACTCTCTGTTGCAGAAGAATAGGTCCGCATCCGCCGAGACTAGAGAACGGTGGCATGCCAAAACAGCTTTCAGCTCACAGAAATACTACTCCAGTAAAGCAAGCAAGCTCTACGATTCAACAAAATTCCCAAACATCAAACTGGCAAAATTGCAATTACATTTTTTAAATTCCTCGATAAGACTATTTATGTTTGTTTGGATAAATACATCTTTGTAATTTTTGAAATGTTTTAATTAATAATAAAATTATAAAATCGTAAAAAAGTAATAAAAATTGTAAAAAACAATTAATAAAATATTTATAAAATAAAAAATTTAAAAAAATATTAAAAAAATTAAAAAATTAAAAAAAACGTAAAAAAACACCGTCGCCTCTGCCACCACCAGCTCTCATCACCAGAGAAAATTTGTCAACATTTTAAATAGGGAAATTTTCCGTAATATTACTAGAAGAGACAGAGTTTCCCATTATATGACTTAAAAACCTGATATACCAAAATATGATCACAATAAATCGTACATGACTACCCATCTCTTAAAATTGAAATAAAATGACCTCATTGCCCATCTCCGTAAAGTTTAAATAAAAAAGAAAATTTCTTATGATAATGAAAGTACAACAACTTTATATGCTCGCGATAGAGACCGAACATTTATTGCGGTAGAGAAGAAGGAAACACATTCCTTCTACATACGTTATCAAAGGAGTTAAGTGCAAAAATACACTTGAATCTAAAGAAGGAAGCGATGGCGAGCAACATATAATTATAGTGAACAGGGTGTTAAGTGTAAAATTTGATTTATTTTAGTCCGTGCATGGGGTTAGGGGTCCATGCATCTGTAGTTGCAGAAAGAATCCGAACATTAAACGGAAGTGATAAATGACGTTAGGGCATTGTTAATTAGGGCATTAAGCAGTCATTAGATGCTTAATGGAATCAAGTGTGAAACATGTATTATTGAAGATTAGTGTAAGTTTGACAATAAATTTTTTGAATGATGTAAGTGGATGGATAGTAGAAGATTAAATGTTCGGGCAGTAGTCTAACTTGTAATACTTAAAAAGGTGTGGAAGGGAATTAAGTTTCCTAAGGAAGAAACTTGACATTACGAACAAGAAGAAGGCAATAATAGTGTGTTCAATGTTCGGAAGAAATTAGATAGTATAAGCAATATAAGGGCAGTAATAACATTAGGGAGTAGCAATAAAAAAAAATGAGGGCATTACAATGTTTTGAAATGAGGGAGTAGCACTGCCACAAAGTTTAAAAATGAGGGCATTAAATTGTTTTAGGAGTAACTTGGGCATTAAGACGGAGTAAGATGGAGTACTGGGAATTTGATAACCTATGTAGTATAAATTAATGCAGCGGTTACTTTTATTTGATAACCCCTATTATTTAGGCTTTGAGATTAATTCTGAATATGCAACCATGATCATAATGGCCGAAAAACAAGTTGACGGTTCCACTTTTATTTCCCAAAACCCGTTTGAGGGTACTAGCCGGAATAATAATAATTTATATAATAACATTAAATGATAGCATCTCATTCAACAGTCTAGGAAAAAAACTATCAAGTCATAGATTGGGAATTTGTCTTTCTTTTAGTCACACGAACGATAATTATCTCTTTTAAATAAAGCCACAATGATGACAGATTCAATGAAAATGTTGGCATATTGAAGACTAATTATGTCGTTTTCTTGACATTTTCAGAAAAAGGTAGTATTTGTTTTACAAAAAGTGGCAGAAATTTCACCGCTCGGGGGTGGTGGTGCTGGGAGGCGGTGGGAAGCGGTGGAAAAGGTGTCCATTTTTTTATTTTTTATGGGTTTTTAATATTTATTATTATTTTTTAAAATTAAAAAAAATAAAAAAAAAAATTATAATTTTTTATTAATTTTTGAATTTTTTTATGATTCTTTTATTATTTTTTACGATTTTTTATTACTTTATATGATTTTATTATGAATTAAAGCATTTGATTATGAATTAATACCCTTGGGGTTCTTAAGGTAGAAAATCAATGTTTAGTCGTATTTGGGAAATTTTAATAGTAGACTTATTTGTGCTTTTTAGGAACTCATTAGTCCTATTCAGGACAATTACCTAAAGAAGAATTAGTTTATTTTGATAAATTCATTATATGGAAATGATTTACGGTCACACATATTTTATCAAATTTGATATGGAACATCTTCCTACAACCATTAATTCAACCGATTCAGTTCCCAAAAATACCCCACTCTTTTCGGCCGCATTAAAACCACCTTCCATCTTCCTCTACTTCTATCACCATGGTTAAAACTAGAGGAGGAGCTCCCCCAACCGCACTTCGCCGTTCCAATAGAAACCGAACTCCTCAAAAACTACCCTCTTCCACTTCGATCCACATGAATCTCGAACCCATCCCCCCTATCATGGAGCAAAGCCCTTCCATCTCTACTACACCCGGACCATCATCCCCAAAATCACCAACAGCAGAGGAAAGCAAATCCTCTTCATCTCAGGGGGAACTGAACAGGGAAGCCAGTTCCATCTCAAAAAAGGGGCATGCATCACCAACTCCCGACACCAGCCACCCTGACAGAATGATCAATAAACGCAAAGCTCTGACACGGAAGGTCACTCGAAAAAGAGCCATTGCCATGGAAATCATCTCAGATAAGTCCACCTCAAAACAATGTCCCAAGATGGGGAAAATAGCTAAAGAAGACGATGCCAAATTCAAGGAGGTCTATCTGAAGAGGGAATATGTAAAGGTAATTTTCATCTCCTTTGAAAAACTTTCTCCTCTAACATCTGAATTTATTGACTTAATTTCCTTTCAAAACTGGAATGACCTGTTTGACTCCAAAAATTGTCTTCTCGTCTACCCTGAATGTGTCTCTCACTTTCTAGCAAACCTAATCATCAAAAACAGTGTACTTATTTCTAGGGTCCGAGGCATAAAACTTTAGCTTGATTTAGATGACTTAAGCTCTCTTCTTAAAGTTCCATGTTCTGGTGAGTGTCTGTATGATAAGAAGGACTAGCCCTTACCCAATGTTGCTCATACAGTTGCCCTAAAATATACTTTGACCCAACAGTTATTGATATGTCCTTACATGTAGCAAGTTTGTCCCCTGCTCACAAACTTCTATTTTACTTTGTTCACCACAACATGGTTCCTAGTCTTGAAGGGCGTCAATCAACGTCTCATGTTGAATTAGCTTATATGTGCCTCCTTACCAATAAAATCCATATAAACCTTCTTGTTCTTATGCTTGCCAACCTCAATTTCATTGTCAGTTCTACATCATGAAATATAGGCATTCCCTATGGACCTCCACTTACCATCCTCTTCCTGAAAAAGGGAATTCGCCTTACTGATCTCTCTCTAATAAGTGTGAACAAAGCCATGGACCTTAAAGGATTACAAAATCTAGGGATTGTCATTCAAAAATCCAAATTAGTAACCAAGGATTTTGCAGCCACCACTTCTGAAAATAAACCTAAGCCCGTTCCTTCTAAACCTAATCTTGTTCCCTCTTGCCACCACTGCTCCTATGCAGTTTGTGACTATAGCCAAGGATCAAATTTACCTAATGGAACGTACTCCTTTACGACGTTTTGACCCTCTCTCTCAGAATCTGTCACTAGTCTGGCTGCTATAGTAGCCTAACTTGCGGAGACTAGTGGCATCATTAGAGGTGATCTTCAGGCCCTGAAAACTGATGTAATCGAGAAGCTCAGTACGTGTGGAGGTGATGGTGGCCTTGGAAGACGAATTGTGTCATCATCTGATGAAGAGTGACTGAACAATATTTACTTAACTATCTGGGACGGGATTACATTATTACATTCTTACATTTTCTAAACACTTAACTGTTTTAGGCATTGTTTTGGTGATTTCATGTTTCCTTTGGGTTGATGCCAAAAGGGGAAAATAATTGGGTGCCTCTATTTATGTTGCTACACTTAAACTGCTACTTCTATATTTTGCTCAATACTAATCCGCAAGATCAGAATATTTTTATGGCACCTAAGGTTTGTCATCAACAAAAGGGGAGAATTTGTTGATAAGTATGGGGTTTTGTTGATGACTAACCATAGAAAACAAAGGACAGAACTATTCTAAGGTCCAAATGGGCAGCTGTAATTTTTCAATGACTAACCATGCAGGTGGATCAACGGATAGAACTACTATCAGTTCTATCAACGTTAGAACTGTACTCAGTTCTATTCTGCATGAATAATTGGCATGCATGATATTTGATGAGTGCGTGCATGATAATACTTTGTTACAATATTCTTGATATATGTGACACAATTTAAATCTCTTTCCATCTATGATTAAACATTCTTTTTAATGAGTTGACCTTTATAGCTTAATAATTTATGAAATGAATCTTGGCTTGATTAAGCAAAGATTGACCGTAGCACATTTAAATTTTCTAAGTAAATATTTCCTTGTCATACGATTTTAAAAAGTCACTCTCAGTTAAAATACTTGATGAATGTTTTCAGGAAAGAATTTTGGCCCGCCAGAACATGATTGCATGATTCATATATGAAGTTGTCTGTAGCACCTTATTTAAATATCTTACATTTATGGATCGTTGCAGATTCAAATATGTTAAGGGAACAAATTATTGATTGCAAATTAAGCACTCGATCATATGTGTGTGTGTGTGTGTATACACACACACACATACATATATATATATATATATATACACACACACACACACATATATATATATACATATATATATACATACATACATACATATATATGTATGTATATATATATATATATATATATATATGTATGTATGTATATGTATATATATCTACACACACACACACACACACACACATATATATATATATATATATATATATATATATATATATATATATATATGATGGAGTATATGGCCCAGGACCCCTAGCCCACATACTTCCACTACTACAATCAGGCCCAACCGGCCCAAGTGGCCCAAACACAACAAAGAAGACTCCGGACAGCCCATACTACAACAAGGTGTGGCCTTAGGCCCCATACCTGAAGGCCCAGGGGACATACGTCCTTCATCACCTGAAACCCCAGGGGACATACGTCCTTCGGTACATGAATGCCCCAGGGGACGTACGTCCTTCGTCACATGAAAGAACTCGGGGGCGTACGGCCTTCAGCACACAACGGTCCCCCGGAGACATACGGCTTTCGTCACATGAAAGAACCTGGGGACGTACGGCCTTCAACACATGTTGACGGAGAGTATTCTTCAGCGGTACCCTCACTTATATATGTATATCTTCCTTGCTCGTATATTACTACCATAAATATGAATGGTTGATCGAGGATTATGATATCCTCAAATAAAAGGAAAGCCTTTTAAATATCAATGCAAATTCATCAACCATCTAAGAAAGGAGAAGTGTCAACGGATTTCTCCAAAGAGCCTACATATATGCCAAGATCAAAAGAAGAGATGAGTGCTTGACCGAGCTATCATTGAGAGATATTCTTCAAGGAACTAAGAAGTTCAAGACACCTGGACCTGCTCACAAGAGTTCTAGATATAGTTCCTTTTCCTTTCTTCATATTGTAATCGTGTTTGGGGAGTAGCTAAGTATAGCATCCTGAGGTTGGTTAAGTGTGTTGTGAGTGCTTTGTTGTAAAGCTGAGAGACTCTCTACCCAAAAGGTAAAGAAGCATAACTCTTCCTAGAGAGGATAGAGTTGAGGTGGCTCAAGGGTAGACCAGGAAAGTTTATCTTGTAACCACAAAGGCTTTATAGTGAAGTTGTTAAAATTCCTCCGAGGGAGGTTGAGGTTTTTTAATCCGTTTATAGCCAAGGGATTTTTCCTCGTTAAATTCTTGTGCACTTGTTTATTTCATTTTACCTATACCCCACACTAAAACTTGGCGAAAAACTACCACAGTTCCACACACACATAATTCACCCCCCTTGTGTTGCTAACCGTTTCATCAGTTCGACTAGGCAATGACAGCCTACTTGTTGATATTGTCTGATTGGTCGCTTATTATACATCGAGTAACTCATTCACATCTTGTTTACGTACAACCCTAACTATTATGTATGTAAGTATGTTAGTCAACTCAATCAATTTCTCACCGATTCGTAACAAACTCACCTTGATATAGCCGCATGTGTCAGAGCAGAGGTGGAGGGGTGGCCGTGGCCAACCATGCCCCGACCCTGCTCAAATCATAAAATTACTTGTATTTTTAATGTAAAAATTCATGTGTAAAAAATTATCTGTAATTTTTTTTATACCGGCCCAACCCAACTCATACTCCTCTAGTTACCCATGTGTGAGAGCATATTTTTACCGTCTCATAAGATTACCAAACCACCTCTTAAAAATGGGTTTACCATTGTTTCGTGAAAAGCACCCCACCATCACACCATGGCACCATTTTTTGTCGGTATGGTTGCCATCGATTTCAAGTTTTAAGGAGCTTGACCTGAGCAATAAAATATCAATATCCGAAGTGGTGCATGCATGTTGAGATTTTCTTAATTTTCATATATAGGTGTGGACTGAGGAGTCAAGTCAACCCACCCACCCACCCACCCTCACTATACTTTACTTTCAAATTAAACAACTCATTGATGATGATGCATGCCATATATATGGCATCAAGGCAAGAGAGAGTGCTTCCTTGTCTAGTTTCATATCCACGCTTTCGGCTCCGATACCCAACACGATAATCACAATCAACTTAGAAAATTTAATTCTAATCATAGTGGGGTGTATCATTATTATATTGTATTTAATTTGGTGTGACGTTTATGTGTGACTTAGCATAGTGTTTGACTGATGCTGCTACCTTTTCTTAATAAATTTGTTTAGGTGGGAGCATTTAGGATGATTAATTATTATTATAATTTTGTTCTTAAGAACGCAGATTTGACGTATCTATAAGAATAAGAATTAAAACCTTGTCTATGTATGTC
This sequence comes from Cuscuta europaea, assembly GCA_945859875.1. Lineage (NCBI taxonomy): Eukaryota > Viridiplantae > Streptophyta > Magnoliopsida > Solanales > Convolvulaceae > Cuscuta > Cuscuta europaea. The sequence continues at coordinate 2,181,050 of CAMAPE010000045.1, read as the reverse complement.
CACCAAATCTCCTATACATAAAAAGGACGTATGTCCAGGTTTCTATAAAAAAATCGCACAAAACATAGGAAAACAATAAAGATTAGTATATAACAAAATATATAATTAAAATAAATTGTTGGGTGCTGGGACGACTATGGGAGTATATAATTAATTGCTAAATAATACTCTCAATTTCCTGTTATGATTGTGTTTATTTTAGAAATAATGATAAATTATCATTAAACTCATTATATATTACTTTCTTACAAAAAAGAAAAGAGGTCCTAGCCTTTTCATGTGATGTCCGAAAAAGGTAGATGACAATGTGAAATTGAAATAGAAGAAGACAATAAGAAAAATCTACTACTACGTACTCCCTCCGTTCCTAAATAAAAGCATATGTTTCCTTTTCGGGCCGTCCTAAATAAAAGTTCAAAATGAAAAGGGTAGATGACAATTTGAAATTGAAATAGAAGAAGACAATAAGAAAAATCTACTACCACGTACTTCCTTTTTTGACAAACAAAACAGTGCAAAACAGTGACAAACAGTGTCAACCAACCTCACTTTCTTAAGATGTGTGTAAAATGAATGGATACTTTTATTTATGGACGGAGGTAGTATATATGAGTTATTAGTGAAATAACACTTATCACTTATGAGTGTTGAGAACGTAACAAAGCATAATTAATAACACTATTGACTTGATAAGTTGAGAAGTCTTATACCTTTGCTGAATTTTAGAGTACCCTACAAGTAAGTGAAGTATTGTCATTACAATGCATTTGATTAATTAATTCAGATCATTATTTCATGAACTATTCAATTGTAATGTTCTAAACTTCTAATCGGTCTATGTATACATTGAGTGTATCGCATAATCCTCTAAAAACTACTACCTCCTTCCTACTATGATTATCCCGTTTTACCTTATCGGTCCGTCCCACTAAGATTGTCTCATACCAAATTTGTCAAATTTTGTGCGACTCTAAATCATTCTTACTTTATTCTTACTTTATCAATTCAATATCAATCACATAAACTACTTTTTATTGATTTGCGTGTCACTCCTTCTTGTCTCATAGTTAGCGGGACAGAGGGAGTATATAATTACTTCATACGGGCAGTACATGGGTAGAATACATGTTAAGAAATGATGCATGTAAGACGAGAATCTAGCCAAAATGTTACGACAAGTGTTCCTGCTTTATTAGCATTAAGACATATAGAGCCCGTTTGGTAACATTAAAATTGGCCGAATTGATTTATTCTGTTGAATTTTGTGAAGTTCTGACTGAAGTGTCTGTATTGGCTGATTCTGCTAATTCATGAAAAAAAATAAAATATTTGATATTAAATTAAATAAAAAATCATATGAAAAATAGCCAAAATGATCTTCTACAGTAACTTCAGCCAATACAATCAGAAAAGTAACTCAAACCTTACTTTTTTCTGCTTATTACAAACTTCAGTGCACGAAATCAAAAATTATGTATTTGATGAAAAAGTTGGTTAATAAGCTTGATAAGCCGAAAAAAGGAGTAGCCAAACGGCTCACACTAATATGCTCATGATTGTTGTGGTTGCCGCTAGTGGAGATGATTCAATTATCAAAAGATTCAAATCCTTCTACATGTTCAATTAAAAATATATGGCATTAACAACGTTGGAGACAATATGATGCTCCAACTCTCCAAACATTTGTTAAATTTTCCCATGAGTATTTCAACACCCGTACCAAATTCACAATTTAGAATGGTTTTAGTTCACTAAAATTTTATACTCCCTCCATCTTACATTGTAATATACCCTTTCTCTTTCAAATTATCCCAAAACATGAACATTTTTCTAAATTAAATTTCATCAACTATTTACTTTTTCACATTATTTAAGACTTGAGGTTTCATCCTAAAAGGTCAACCTGATATGAGGAGTAACTCATATCTTAATATAACACTTTGTTGATTCAAACTTTTCCGGTGTTAGATTCTAACACCCTTCATCACGACCAGAAACTTCATCTGGATCGTGTCGTCAGTCATTTTTTCGTCGGTTCGTCATTGTCATTGTCATTTTTTAACCGTGTCGTCATTTTTCATAAGGGGGGCCACACCATGGTTATGGATCGGTTTGTCTCTGATACCATGTTAAGACTTGGGGTTCCATCCTAAAAGGTCAACCTGAGATTAGGAGTATCTCATGCCTTAATATACACTTTGTTGATTCAAACTTTTCCGGTGTGAGATTCTAACATTTTATCTATCATTTCATATTTTACTTTTTATAGACTCGTCATATTCTTTCTTACTTATTTTTTGAGATTAGAATTGTAAAACAACCACTTTATCTTTTATATTCTTAAAACCCGCACCAAACTCATATGTATCTTACATTATGGGACATATGTAATATTTATTTTAGTGTGGTCTGTTTGTTAAATGTCTAATGTATATATTACGATTAATTAAATCTGATTTGATTTGATCTAGTTAATTTATATACGAGTATGATCTAGTCTAATCGGTTCCAATTTGGCCTGATCATATATAGGAGTAATATGACTCAAATGAGTCTATCTAGAGCTATAATCCGTACTTAGTATTTTACTCTATTCGTCCCACTAAAATTGTCCTATATTTCTTTTTCAATCCATTTCATTAAGATTATCTCATAATAAATTTGATAAAGTTTGTGTGGTTCTAAATCATTTTAAATTTATTCTTACTTTTTCAATTCAATATCAACCACGTAAATTCATATTTTTAATAATTGTGCCCTTCCTTATGTCTCTAAGGTAATAGAATATTACATACTTCGCATTAAGCCTGAAGGGCGATTGGTAGGGGATCCAACGTCTCTGCCTTGGTTTGTAGCCCTCAGATCTAAAAATGAACGGTAGAAGATTAGGGGCTCCACTTTTTATAAGGCCTGAGTTTTAATCTCTATAGTCCAATTGAGTAAGGCACTCTTCCAGAATCTCAATCCATTGGTAGGAGCCTAGTAGGGAGAAGGGTTTAAGTGTTTTGATTTACAGTTTAAGTCGAGTGCCTGTACCGTACGACCAGTATACGGTGAGCATCGTATACCGGTATACGGATATATTTTTTTTCCTTTTGTTTTTAAAAAATGGTAATAACTTTTTTATTTTTGATTCGATTTTTATAAAATTTATATCAACATTTTTTATTTTTCATGATCTTTCAAATGAGACCAATATTGTCTATGTAATTTTAACATATTAACATTTGCGTGTAAAATATGTAACTTTACGTGTTAAAATATGTAACTTTACGTGTTAAAATATGTAACTCACGTTCAGTCAGGCCAAATGCAACTCGTGTGTATAAATATGTATCTCTACGTGTAACAATATGTAACTTTACGTAAAAAAATATGTAACTCGCGTTCAGACAGGTCAAATACAACTCGTGTGTATAAATATGTAACTCGCGTGTATAAATATGTAACTTTACGTGTAAAAATATGTAACTTTACGTGTAAATATATGTAAGTCGCGTTCAGGCATGTCAAATGCAACTCGTGTTTATATATATGTAACTCACTTTTAAAAAGATGTAACTTGCTTATAAAAAGATGTAACTTGCTTATAAAAAGATGTAACTTGCTTATAAAAAAGATGTAACTCGTTCATAAAAAGATGTAACCCAATGTATTATCAAATGTAACTGAGGCCACTGATCCACTCCCAAACAGATTCAATCTTCTATTTCACAAACCTATCATCTCCCTAACAGATTTGATTTTCCTTATAATCCAATACTCATTAATATAATAGTTCGATAATTTCTTAACATTACATAAGCAATATTGGTCTCATTTGAAAGATCATGAAAAATAAAAAATGTTGATATAAATTTTATAAAAATCGGATCAAAAATAAGAAAGTTATCATCATTTTTAAACAACAAAAGCAAAAAAAAAAGAGTGAAGTTGCGTCGTTTTGCAACCGGGCGCACCATCCTCATGGTGCGCCGGTTGCACGGTATAATTTGCCGTTTAAGTCACTTCTTTGCTAATTTGCCCAATAAGAAACTGGTAATATTATTTTTGTCCAATGTTATTATTGCATTCTAATCTCGTTAATCCTGATGCACGTTCATTAGGTTCACAGTTGCATATCCTATACAAGTTCAATTGCAATCTTGCAATGATACGTTTTCTTCACATTCATTCACAGTAATATCAAAATTCTTGTCCCAAATTTAATGGACACATACACTACCATTGATTTCAGAATAGGAAAATATTTGAATTATACAAATATTAAAAACTATTTCTCTGATCTTACTCTCTTTTTGACGGTTTTGGAATAATTGTCATATTTGCTTTTCATTACATTACACTCAAATAAAGTGTACTAAAAAGAAAAAGAAATTGCTCTAAATGAGACTAAGGCCCTGTTTGGCACTCAGCGGTTAGCGGTTAGCGGATTTGGTTAGCGGGTAGTAAATGTCGGATTGAATCAGCGGATTTGACCAGCGAATTAGCTTGGCGGGTTGCAGAAAGATGTTTGGTAACTTAGTTGTTTGCTTGTAGCGGATAATATGTAAAAAGACAAAAAAGGACATTTTAAAAATTTTGCATTTTTTTGTTTTGTTTAATATGAAGTTAAATTATGACTATACTAATTTATACATACATAATATATGCGAGTAAATTATTTTAAAATTAACGAGAAATTTCATTAAGATAAATGTAGTAAAATTTATGTGGTTCTAACCATTCTTACTTAATTCTTACTCCATCAATTAAATATTAACCACATAAATACACTTTTTCTCAAAAATCGTGTCACTTTATCTTGTTTCAATGTTAGTGAGCCGGATGTAGTAGAATATTAACCCCACAAATTGAAACTCACAACGACCGTGTGATGATTACAATTCATGTGTGCTAGTCTGGAACTTTCGTGCGCACGAGTACAAGATCTATCACCATTAGACTGACTGAGTTATCATGACTTACAATCTCTCAAATGTCTTGTCAGGTCGAGGCATAAGAGACCCTTGGAGTTAAGGATTCAAACATTGAAAATATAATAATGACAATGCAATTTGTGCATTTGTCTATGTTTTAGTCCATTTAATAAACTTTATCTATTAGAACTCATTTTTCATAATACCGCACACTTTTCATTGAACTCGTTAAAATCCTTAAAGACCACTTGGAGTGGTGTAAGATTAGGAGTCCAAAATGTTAAAAGTAGAAGTTTTGGACTCCTAAATCCTTGTTGTGGTTGGCTCAAATGGGGAGTAAAAATGAAGAAGGGGATGGAGGGGATATATTTGAAGGGTGTCAAGAAGGGAGGCTAAAAGAAAAAAAGGAAGGGGAGTGAGGTCATACAAATGTCATCCTTGCATCATAATTTCTTAATTTTTTTAAAACTTATATAACTTTTTTATTTTTTCTCCAAATTTTTCAAAAAATATATCAAAATTCATAAATTTTTATGATCTTTTATATGACACCAGTATGTAATATACAAAATGAAAGAAAATATGAAGTTTTAACTGTTGAAGTTTTCTTGAGCCCAAAAAAAACATGAAACACAAAATTTTAATTAAGGAGCCTTTACAAATAATTGAATACTCCATAATCAAAATTTACTTGAATTAAATTCATTTTTTGTTACCCGATAAACTTTAAAAAGAATTAATGAAATTTATTTATTTTCACATCGAAATGTGTTTTTTTATTTTATAATTAACTAGAGAAAAAAAATAAAAGGAAAACATTACTTATAATAATTTAATTAATGTTTTACTGAGTTGATATGTAAAAAAAGAAAAAATTCCACTTTTGGTCCCATGACTATTATACCACTTCCACATTTAGTCCTTGACTTTCAAATTGTCCACATTTAGTCCGTGAGAATGTTCCCCTCATCACCCGTGGTCCTTCCGACCAACATTCCGACCAACTTATGCCGGCAAGAATTATAATGACATTAATGAAGGGTACTTGGGTCATTTTAGATACTTAAAACGGCTACCTGCAAAAGAATCTCCAACCTAATTACATCTCACCTGCACTGAACGGAGGTAAATTTCTTCCTCTCAAACACTCTCCTTCTCGAAGAAGAAGCTGTGCAGAGATACGATTATACGAAGATGAGGAAACGACCGCCTGGAGTGCTTACAATTGGAATGAACCGTAGGCGACATGGAGAAGGAACAAGTGGTCAAGGAATTTCACCAGAAAAAGATAGTGGTAAAGGTAAGTCAATGAGTTTGAGATAACAGGAATGTCTGGTACACAACATGGGGGTGATCTGGAGAAGAGAATGTGTACATGTAGGATTTGGGACGTAACAGGGATACCTTGCAAGCATGCAGTGTGTGCAATTTGGATGAAATTTGGAAGGGGGCCAGTAGATGACTATGTACACCCTAGTTATACAAAGGAGACATATATGAAGATATATGGGGGTCCATAAAGCCAATGGCAGGGCCACATGAGTGGCCTATAACAGACAAAATACCTTCATTTCCACCTTTGTATTATGCTAGACCTGGAAGACCTACCAAGTTGAGGAGGAAAAATGCAATGGACTTGAGCACTGATGGAGTGAAAGTAGCAAGAACACATGTAAAGCTGCATTGTACCAAGTGCAAGAAGCAATGGCATAATGCAAGGAGATGTCTAGATGATCCAAACAACAAGGAAAAATTGGTATACTATAGTGTACTTTCTGATTTGTTGTGTTTGTTTTTATGTTAATTTTATATGTGCAGTGTTGATTTTGTTGTATTGTGTTGATTAAGTTAAGATTGTATGTGGTATTCTATACTTAGATGCAGCCAAGGAAAAGAAGTAAGAAACCTAAGAAAAAGCAAAATACTGGGGATGAGAGAGCTTCTACTGTCCAACAATTTGATGAGGCCAATCTAGTAGATATCAACATGGTTTGTGCACAGGAGTCATCATTTGGAAGTGAAGTGCCTGTAGTTGTCACTGTAGAGGACACTGGTATATTCACACAAGACACACAACACACATTTGGAAGTGAAGTTCCTGTAGTTGTCAATGCTATGTTCAGTCAAGAAGGGCAAGAGGCTATGTTCAGCCAAGAAAGGCAAGAGGCTATGTTCAGTCAAGAAGGGCAAGAGGCTATGTTCAATCAAGAAGGCAAGAGGCTATGTTCAGTCAAGAAGGACAAGAGGCTATGTTCAGTCAAGAAGAGAATGCCGAAGTGAATCAAGAAAATAGTGAAGAAGAGAAGCAAGAAGAGAGTGAAAAACCAAAACTGAAAAAGTTACTAGTAAAAAAGGACCAAGTTATGGTACTAGATCAAAAAGTACATTCAAATATGTGTTCTTTGTAGGGGTGAGTTCGGTTCTTGCGGTTCGGTTTGACCTAAAACCAAATATAGAATCAAAGTAAAAAGTTCGGTTCGGTTTTGGTTCGGTTCTACACTCCAAAACTTGGAACCACGATTTTAATTGGTTTGGTTTGTTTCGGTTCGGTTTCGGTTTTTTCAGTTTTTTACCAAAAAATCATCATTTGATTTAAAATTGATATAATACTTTGAGGGATCAAACATATATTACATAAAGAATGCAAGCACACTACAACAAATAAAATAAAAATGAAAATAAATAAATAAGTCATGAATTATATGAGTATGCGAGAGAGATAAAAGTATATATTGTTAATTTACATTGTTTGTGACTAGTTCAAAAAAAGTTCATGAGTATATACGTTATATGTGATATAGTTGAGATAAATATTTATTGTTTCATCAATACGAATTCTTTAAGTTAAATAAAAATAAAAGTTAATTAATACTAATAACAAGTAAAAACATATTATCAGTATAGCTACATTATTACGTACAATGAATGTGTAAATGAATTCACAAACTAAACTAAACATAACAATCATTATTTCTCCAGCACAAGAAAACCAAAACCTATTAATGATATTAGGATTAGTTAGGATTAATGCTTAACAATGGACAAATAAATTTTACTCCGTATATTTTAACTAGTTCGGTTTGTTCGGTTCGGTTCGGTTTTGAAGGGTAAAAACCAAAACCGAACCAAACAACTACGGTTCGGTTCGGTGTTTTACATTCGGTGTCGGTTTGTTAGCGGTTCGGTTTTATTTGGCTACGATTCGGTATGATTTGATTCGGTTTTCGGTTTTCGATTTTTCGGACCCAGCCCTAGTTCTTTGGGAATGATGATGCCCCAATTGACTTAGATTAGTTTGTGCTGCAATTGAAGTATGTTTTTGGTTTTCTGTAATTCTGTTAAATGTAGTGGTCTATTTTGGTGAACTTCTATGTAAGGTGAACTTCTTTTTGCAATATGATGTGTAATTTCAATGATGCTTTGAATCTATGTTTGTGTATTTGTAACATCTTTGTAAGTGATATCAGTTTATGACATATCAGTTTGGTGACCTTACTTTGTAGCATGTTTCCATACCATATGAGATATCAGAGATATGATTCCCAGAAAACAGAGTAACTACACAACCATTGTCTAATTTTCAATCCAAAACAAAGATATCATATATTATGCTCCAAAAACTATTCAAATGCATTGCTAACCAACTCAAAATAAGCTTTCAGTACAACAACAGTCTCACACCTCATGGGTGCATCTAAACCATAAGAAACATTACACAACTTAATCATTACAACTACATTATTAGACTTTCATATAAATTGATACAAATACAACAACTGAAATAATACAGATAATTTGAGGAAACAAAAACAACAATCCAAAACGTATTATTCAAGAATTTATTCAGAGAATTTATTCAAAAATTTAAACGTATACCGCAATCAAGACGAACAACAAAAACCTGAGTTCCAATGCATTTCCAAAACCTTCTCCCACTCTTCCCCGCTTTCCATGTTGTCAAAAGCTTCATTTGTTGACCACATTCGCAATAGGTGACCGGAATCCGCTCGCCATATTTGTATTGACCTATTGATTTCGAACTTGCAGCTTCACAAGTAGACATCTCCGCTTCCAAAGAATTAGGGTTCACTGCAATTGAAGGCCTGAGCTTCGTTTTGGTGAAGGTCGTATAAGACGTTAGGTAGCAGGAAGTAAATGATAATAAATGACCCAACTACCCTTTATAAATGTCATTATAATTCTTACCCGCATAAATTGGCCGGAATGTTGGCCGGAAGGACCACGGGTGGTCAGGGGAACATTCTCACGGACTAAATGTGGACAATTTGAAAGTCATGGACTAAATGTAGAAGTGGTATAATAGTCATGAGACCAAAAGTGGAATTTTTTCTGTAAAAAAATGCAGAGTATATTTTATTGACGGTGTTGGAATGTTGAAAAATAGAAGTCAAAACACTGTTTTCATATGCACGGAGTCTATTTTTGACATATAGACTCTTACACCACTCTAAATAGTCTTATTAGGACAAAAATAATAATTAGGGAAGGCGTATAATACGGATTACGGAGAAGAACAGTGCCCAATACGACATGCAATATAATACATCAGGCCAAAAAAGGACACGGAAATAATGTGAAACAGTCTTTTAATTATTTGGACTTTTGTCGTTGGCAACCGGAAGCCGCAGCCGGAAATCATTCGTTCTCATTTCACTGATAAGAACCCAGGTCGCTCTCAGAAATTGTTGTATTGTGCATTCATTCATATCTGTCTCTCCACAGGGAAACCCAAAGAAGAAAATCCCAAGTGGATTACAGTGCAGAGAGAGGGAGCTATCCATACCCAAACCATAAAGGAAACCCCCACTCCGATCTTTCCCCATCAATAAATACACACTCTCCCCACGCCGGTAAAGCCACACCCATTTTGCAGCATCATTTCATCTCCCAATTCCTGTCTTCAAAGAACGCTCAAAGCTCTTCTTTTTTTCTTCCCCTTATTCATTCTCTTCCCTGCGGCTTTTGCAGCTTTTTGAGCCCCCGTCTTTATCCCTCGCCGCCTTTTTCCGCTTCCAGCCGCTCCGCATTTTATGCGTACTGTCTTATCAAATCTCTGCATTTAAAGTGGAGCTCTCGGTTTGGGTACGCAGGGCGGCCGGGTCACCCATCTTCTGACATAGATTCTGATCTGTCATTAATTCTTTGTAGCTCTCTCTGTCTGTCAACCCTCGGAAATTAAACATCTTTGAACCACTTTATATACCCCTCCATTCCATGCTGTGAACTTGTGAATTTCTTCCCTTCTTCCGGCCCGAATTGAAAAAACAAGAAAGGGTTTATTCACTTAGTTGATTAGTTGAAGTGGCATCACTGCTGAGACCGTTCTTGCGGCAAGAAAGGTGCGTTCTTATGAAAATGGAATAAAGACTGTTTTTTTAAAGAAGGGACCCTTTTAGGATCTGGTGGGGAGTTGATGAGTTTTTTTTCGTGGGTGTTTTCAGAAAATCTGGTATTAGCGTACAAAATCGAAAATATGTCGTCTCTGAAGCAAGCGGAGGAAGCAATGGTCTCCGGCGAAGTCGAACATGACAACGTGGGTGGATACAAAGAAGCAGGCGCCGGCGATGAGGAAGAAGACCAGCCGATGTCCGGTCTGAAAAGCTTTCTCTGGCATGGCGGCTCTGCTTGGGATGCTTGGTTTAGTTGTTCTTCCAATCAGGTAACACCTCCTATTTACTTAAACCATTTTTTTTTCATTTCTTTAAAAAGAGCTCCAATTGGAAGAGAGCTAAAAACCAAATGATAAAAACAAACAGGTAGCTCAAGTACTGTTGACACTGCCATACTCCTTTTCACAACTGGGGATGCTATCAGGAATATTGTTCCAAGTCTTCTATGGTCTGATTGGCAGCTGGACAGCTTATCTTATCAGTGTCCTCTATGTTGAGTACAGAAGCAGGAAAGAGAAAGAAGGTGTTAGCTTCAAAAACCATGTCATTCAGGTAAAATTTGATTTTTTTCTTATATAAAAAATCTTCAATCTTGATCAGTGTTTCTAGTAAGTAGTACGGAGTATTATTAGTATATACACGGAATATATATAAAAAAATACGGAGAATGTTTTTAAATTGTTATTAGAAATCATTTAAGACAAATGTATAATAAACTTCAAAGTAACCAGTTTCACTAAAAAGTCAGACATACACTATCTTTTAGAAGGGAATATGCACTTTATTTGTCGCTAAAAGGCTAACTTTGATTTCCTTTCCGATGTACGTTGTACAAAAAAAGGCTAACTTTGATTGACATTTAAATTGACAAAGTAAATACGTTGTTGATATTAATTAAAATAAAGAGAAGCAATATGAACTGCAAATTTATTTACTAAACTGAAAAGTGAGGTTGTTTTTTAGTTAAACCGAATTTTTAGGAAATCTTTTTGGGGAGAGAGGAAGTATATACCATTACCATCCAACTCTGATTCTCTTTGTTTATTCTTATAAAGTCATAAAAAGATTTACATGTGTTTGACTGAAAGTCTGAAACTAGCTTCGATATTTGCATGCAGTGGTTTGAAGTGCTTGATGGGCTTTTGGGCCCATACTGGAAAGCAGTTGGGCTGGCCTTTAACTGTACTTTCCTTCTCTTTGGATCCGTGATACAACTCATAGCTTGTGCAAGGTATGTACACATTGCATTCATGCAGTTCAAAAACCATCCGAAAAGTGTGATTTTTTATAGCAAAAAAAACAAAGGTTGGTTTGTAAATACTGTGAATATGTAACAAACAGCAACATATACTACATCAATGATGGGTTGGACAAGAGGACATGGACTTACATATTTGGAGCCTGCTGTGCAACCACTGTCTTTATTCCTTCATTCCACAACTTTAGGATTTGGTCTTTCCTTGGCCTTGGGATGACCACTTATACTGCATGGTATCTTACTGTAGCAGCTCTAGCTCATGGTCAGGTAATCACATATCATATATTTTGCGTTTTCTTTCATTTCTCACTAATAACTATTTTGGACAAAAAAAAACTATTTTGGACTTTGTGGAGTATAACAAGGTCATATTTTATTTGTATTACTTTAAAGGTAATGATAGAATGAATAAAAAAAGTGGATATAATATATCTTTAAAGTACTCCTTAACTTATTAAAGAGAATTTGCATTTACACTCTCACTTGATTAAAAGCTATGTCAGTCAAATTTATTCAAATTCAATTAAGGGGTATGAATTATTGTTTTCTACTATCAGATTGAAGGGGTACAGCACACTGCACCAACAAAAGCAGTCCTGTATTTCACAGGTGCTACAAATATTCTATACACTTTTGGAGGGCATGCTGTCACTGTGTAAGTCTTTATTGATCCTTTTCCTTTAGTCCATCATCATCTTTTAATAAACCAATTCATATACTGCGTATGTATCTTGTGCTGTTTCAGGTACACCTCATGTATAGATAAAAATCACATTAGTTTTTATGTTTTTTGCTAGTGTTCATCTTTATTAATCTGGAGCAATATTTCTTCAAATGAGCCTGCCGTGTTGTTTATTATTTCATAAATCCTGCTCAAGTAGTGTGCTTCTACATTCTATGCATTATTTAATGACATTGAGACAAACAAGTAACAGAAGACCATAACTTTGATTATTATGTATGTATACTTATCCCTAAAATTACAGGGAAATTATGCATGCAATGTGGAAACCACAGAAGTTCAAGTACATTTACTTGTTTGCCACTCTATATGTATTCACCCTCACCATTCCTTCTGCAACCTCTGTGTATTGGGCATTCGGGGATGAACTTCTAGACCACTCAAATGCCTTCTCCCTTCTTCCTAAGTCCAGGTGGCGTGATGCTGCTGTCATCTTGATGCTTATTCACCAGGTCTTTGTTTTACATGACAACATCACTCTATGCTTCATCATTACATAGGGAAAACTCTATACATAGGACTAAAACATAACATATTTTGTTCGGAAAGTAGGAGTGTAGGACTCACTAACTCCTAGAATAAGAACTATTAACTACCTTTATATATAACTGAACTAGTCCTACTTACCACTAAACAAGAATACTCCGTTTCGTGTGTTTTACTTTTTTTTGGATGAACCTGTAAATATATATATCATCTGAAAAATAACATGTACACATGCGTCCAAAACTATAAGAGCACCTACGAACAAGTTTGGTCACCAACTAATCAAGCGAGACGCACACCCAAAAAAGGGGCCGGTCCAAAAACAAACAAGGCAAAACAAGCCATCAGAGGGTGTTGCAAGATGCACACACCAAAAGTTCAACAAAACATACACAAGCCGTGGCTAAAGAAATCAAAAAGTGATCAATTCACAAGGATAGATGTTGTAGAGAATCTTGTAAACCAAGTGTTTTTACTTTTATGAGTTTATCTGAAGTAGTTTATTTAATACTACTAACTAAAGCATCATTTACTATTTGTTTAAAAACATCAGTTCATAACATTTGGATTCGCATCGATGCCATTATACTTTGTGTGGGAAAAAGTGATAGGGATGCACGACACAAAGAGCATTTGCCTGAGGGCACTTGCGAGGCTGCCAGTAGTGATACCAATATGGTTCTTGGCCATAATATTCCCGTTCTTCGGCCCAATAAACTCGGCTGTTGGGGCACTTCTTGTTAGCTTCACTGTCTATATTGTCCCTTCCCTTGCTCATATGCTCACGTATCGCAAAGCCTCTGCTCGCCAGGTAATATTCATGCTAAATTCTTCTATACTTTTCTCGATTTAAGAAAATATGATACCCTGCAACAATCTAAAACATACTTCTACATCAGAACAGTGCATATTTTTTACTTCATAAGGTTTAATTTTTAAAATCGGCACAAGGTCATCCGAAAGTCTAAGAAAACCCTGGTTGTCCAGGCTTGACAATCTTAGTGGTTCATACCCCATAACAGAATAACACGTGACCCACTAGAACTAGTATGTCTCATCTTGTGTTTATCTTGCTGAATTTAGTGCCAGCCATTAATTCTGGTGTGAATTGCATTTCAAACTACAGAATGCTGCAGAGAAGCCTCCATTCTTCTTGCCTAGCTGGACTGCCATGTATGCTGTGAACATCTTCATAGTGGGCTGGGTCATTGTAGTAGGGTTTGGGTTTGGAGGATGGGCCAGCATGACAAACTTCGTGAAACAAGTGGACACGTTCGGGCTTTTCGCCAAATGCTACCAATGCAAGCCACCCAAGCCATTAGCCCCTCCATCCCATGCAGCACCTAATGCCACCATCATCCACTGAGCCCAAATAACCTGCTCAGCTTGGTCAAACTCGTTCTCAAAAGTTATTACACATATACATGGGGAGATAGTAATACTCCCCTCTCCCCTACATGCATGTGATGTATGATGATCTTCCTCTTCTTCCCATTTTAGTGTTTGGCTTGATGCATGTTTACAAATTAGTATTAGATCAGACAGTGCTTATTTGTGAGTATTCTCTTCCAAAGCATACATCAATGGAATCATCACTTGATAATACTTCAAATGGTTGGGTGTTTCTTTTTTCTTATCTCCCCTCCTCCCCCACCACTGCAATAACACACATACAGAGTGGTTTTTGGATGTGGAAAGATAATGCACACACAAACATTATACAGAGAGTGTTTCAGTATTTGGTTGGACATTTTGACCGTTGTGTAATTGTTTTGTGTGTGACATTGCTGATACGCAAATTAGGGTGTGTTTGGATCTACTGTTCTCAAAGCACTTCAAAGTTCCAAGTGCTTCTAAAATCAGTATTTTAGTTGTTTAAAAATGCATCTAAGTTTAAGTAATCTTCACATTTTCTCTTTCTGGTGAAGAATTTATGGACTTGATCCAGCCTTTGTTTCCTGGCAGATAACACTTTAACTAAATCCTTTGAGTGAAGAAACAACATGATGTATGTTAGGCCGTACATATAGATTGCCAAGATGCACATAATTCCATTGCCAAGAACCATTGATGGACTCGGGCCGGGTCGGGCCGCCGGGTTGTATGACATGGGCCCGGGACCGGCCCGAGGGTTGGACGGGTCCGGTTCGGGCCGGGCCACCCGCCCGGGTCATGGGTCGGGTCCGGTTCGGGTCGGTTAATTTTTTTATATATAATTTATAGTTTATAGTTTTATACGAGTATTAAAAACAAACTTCAATTGCATTTATTTGAAATGAGATAGGAATTACATTTGAAAATTAAAACAAACTTTAAGAGATAAATATTTTGAAAATTGTAATCAATCGGAACTTCCCGCACCTCCCGATCCTTTGACTTTGTCACATGACTTCATATGCTTGATTGCCATCCCGAATCCGCCTGAAACCCCCATGCTACATTTTTTCTCGCACCATTTGCAAATTGCGTACCACATCCCGGTCTTCGGGTCCTCCTGCTTATCAAAATTATACCGTATAATGACATCTTGATTTTCCATCTTAACTTCTTAAGTATAAACTATAAAGTAGATATATAAATAATAAATATAATATATTGGAGAATAAGAGAATTAGAGAGTAGAGAGTTAAGAATAGGATTTAGGAAGAATTGGAGAAGAGATATGAAAAAATGTTTAAGATTAGGAGTATTTATAGGTTTTTTTACCCCCCACCCCCCACCACCCCCCACCACCCAACCCCCCAGACCCCCCCCCCTTTACCCCACCCAACGGCTATATAGCCGTTTGGGTTGCCCCCAGCCCCACCCCCAACGGCTAGTAGCCCAAGAACCAATTTTTTTTTTTTAAATCTTAGGACCGGACCCGGGCCCGGGCCCGACCCGGCCGGGCCGGGTCACATTAATCCAGCACCGAGCTCGCCCCGCCCATTCCCACCGGTTCGGGTCCATACCCGGTCCCGGACCGCCCGACCGGGCCGGTTCCGGGCCCGCACAGTACCGGGCCGGGCCGGGTGGCCCGAACCGAATCCAACCCTACCAAGAACCCAACGAGGTTACCCATCTGTTTCAATCACCTGCCTATTTAGAAAATGAGGTACCTGATTTAAGAACGGATGCAAAAGAAAAAGAACTTTATAAAGCGGTGGAACTTGGAAGTAGTCTACTAGTCCCTCCGTCTCACTAAGATTGTCCCAGTTTACCTTTTCGGGAAGTCTCACTAAGATTGTCTCATATACCAAATTTGGTAAAGATTGTGTGACTTTAAATCATTCTTACTTTATTCTTACTTTATCAATTTAATATCAACCACACAAACTCACTTTTCTTAATAATTGTGTCACCTTCTCTCGTCCCAATCTTAGTGGAACGGAGGTAGTATATAACATCAACCATCGAATGCAAGAAAGGTGAGGTGTTCATTTGTTGTTTTCAATTAGATTAGATTTTCACTCGTGCTACGCATGAATGACGGAATAATAAATAATTAAAACTAATATGAGTATTTATATGGATGAATGTTATTTGTGTTATTACACACTAAATTTTATAAATGTAAAAATGTAATACTGCAAAAGCATAATGCTGTTAACATTTAGTAGGAAAAATGAAATAGTTTGAATCCAAATGTAGTCTAGGCGCACCGGTTTTGATATCCTTATGTGACCGAGAGGTCATAAATTCAAGTTTGCCAGTGGCATCTTGTCAAAATTACAGTAAATCTATGCCACTAATGATATTCTTTTAATAAAAAGTCTTTTAATAAAAAGTATGATATGTATCATTCCGCCTAATTCAATATGTTAAATTCCATGTGTTTATGAGTTGATTTGATGTTTCCATCACTCCATATATGTGAATCAATATATTCCCATATTTCCATATACTCCCAGAAGCGAACCAATATTGCAGCACCCAATTAGAGATGACAACAGAGTGAATCGGGGATAATTATAGAAATAAAAGTCCCCGTCCATCGCGTAATATCTCTGTCACGTAACCGTCCTGTTATCCAATAGGTAATTTTTGTTCAAACCATGGCGGGTAATGGTATAACCCTGGGTATCCGCTTTATTAAATAAGTCATTGATATTTTAATACAAAAATTAATATTTTAAAAGGTCAAAAATGACATATGCTAGATGACTCTAGATTTCAGACGCCACTTAAAAGATTCATATATCGAGACAAGATATAAGGCTCACCAAGTAATTAATATGAATCTAAAAATACTTAAACCGAAAAATAATTAATCACGAAAAAAATATGCCAATAATCAACTATTAAAATATATTATGAACTTTCATGCAAACACTATAGTTATTACATCCATTATTCATACATACACAATGAAAAGAGAAAAGACTCACCATTTATTAGTTGTGGCACAAATAATAGATTCAATGTCATAAAAATATAAATAAAAATAAACGAGGCGAGTAATGTGACGGACATGTATAAAACCGCAACCGCCCCGTTACCCGTAAAAATAAAAAGATTATTCTCCGCCCTGTTCCCGTAATCCGGTCAATGCGATTTTCTCCGTTTGGATCGGGACAATTTGGTGCGCGTATCCATTGCAATTGTCATCCCTACGCCCAACAAAGAATTGTTCCCACGTGAAAATCCAACTTTAACCTCTAATTGGGCGAGAAAACTCAACAAAATCCCTCCTTTTGTATATACATAGATATCAACACGGACACCATGCGGATGATGCAACATTTTCAAGTGATTAAGTTGAGGTTATTTTTTGCTAATTGGTTCTTCATAGTTATTTATTTTAGTCGGTTTATGTTTTTGTGGTGTTTATTCTGTTTGAAGCAAGCTGTTGGTGCAAAAGCGTGAGAAGTATGGATGTTTTTACTTGGACTGTAATTTGCTGGTCTGGTCTGGTCTGGTTTCTTTGTATTTTTATAACTATCCGAGTCTGGTCTGGTCTGGGAAGAATTACAGACCAAGTAAAAACATCCTATGACAACTTTGTGTTGTTAAATACTACTCCTTACGTTCCAAAAAGATTGACCAAAATTACTTTTATTGATCAACGATGGTCAAATTTGACCAATGATATTTTTAATACAAAATTACTTAATCTGTGAAATTTATATGAGCATACTCTTTATTAAAAATCTTTCTTAAAAGTAAAAAATTTATAAATTACGCACAAATATAATACCTAAAATCATTGTCTAAACTTTAACACCATTGACCAAGAAAAATCAAATTGACCAATCTTTTAGGAACGGATGGAGTATGTAGTACATAGTACTTTATTTTCAAATGGTTGCCACTTGTCAGCGATACAAGGTACTCTATTATGATTTATGAGTGATAGTTTTTAGAGAAATGTTATGTGTACACGTCAAGTTGTTCACGCCATTTTACACTCACGTCATTGTACACGTTATTTTTAGAAACAAAGACAAGATTGATAATTACAATATAACCAATGACGTCAGAATGTCACACAAAAATGATTCAATTCACAATAAATGTGTACACGAAGCATGATTGTAATTTTAGATTAGTGTGTGAGAGTTGTTTGAACTGCTAGATAAATTTGTAATAAAAAATTATCCTTTTTATCTCTTTTCATGTTTTTGAGACTCGTTAGAGGTTAGAATTGAACTTATAATAGATCCTATTTGAGAACATGACTATTTTTTGCTTTATATATACGATTTTTCTTTATTAATAAATTATATTTTTACTACAGTTTTCGTAATTTAACACATCTAACCATAACTTATCAATTTTAGATTAGACAATTAGTCGATTTCAGCGGTACAAAAGAAGGTTTTGATTTCATAACTCCCAATAGATAATGTTTGACCTCTTATTAATATACAACTAGTTATGACGGGGAGTATATAATCACATTTATTTCAGAAGTCCTCAGCTATTATTGGTAATGAACAGAATCCCACGTTTCTTTTCTCAGGAGCCGAAACCTTCTTGAGAGTGACCCACTAGATGAAGGCTACATGGGAGATTTCGACAAGTAGGAGCAAAATGGTACTGATTTTCCAAAACTAAGACCGAAGATTAGCGTAAGATTTAAGCATTGGCCACAATACCCTTACTTTTAGAAAATAACAGACATTAAATAGACAATAAATAGGCAATAAGTAGACAATAAATAAAGGGAGAACTATCAAATAAGCCCTCGAACTTTCATAAAAAGTGCAAATAAGCAGGGGCGGCTTTGAGGGCAGTTGGGCCAGGCAACTGCCTTGAACCTCAACTACCAAGGGGGCCTCCAAAAAATTCTACTCCGGTATTAGTATTAGGTGTTATTCGCAGACCGCCAATACACCAAGCGGCAACTGCAAGCAGAAATCAGCTTTATAGTTCACTTTTGACTATTCGTCCTTCATCAAAGTTGTAGCTAATGAAGGCTTCTATCCAACACAACTTGCAAAATTGGATTTAAATCATCCAATAAAAATATATGAATAAAATGGTGGAAGGTCGCATTCTGAAATCTCAACAGAGATTGTATGACTTCATCGTCTGTTTTCACCTTGCTTCTCTAAGATTCTGTTGGAGATATTTAATTGTGAATCAAGTTGGTCATAGATTAGCTTTATATTTAATCCTTGTATTTAAATAGTGCATAAATTAGATAGAAATCAGGCCAAGTGTTAGGCCCATTTAAACAGGCCAAAAGCCTGGTACGCCTAACCTAAACCTCGCCTATAAAAAGGGAGCCGAGGTTTAGGAAAAGGCTGAACGTCGTACTTATTATTCATAGCCTTACGCTTATCATTCTGCTGTACGTTCCACGGTTTATCAAAGAAGGTTTTACGGTGATTCATTCTGTGTTCATATTTACGTTTAATCTTCCTTGTTAGATCGATTATTCATTGCTGTTACAGAAACAGGGACTAACAATTGGTATCAGAGCCGATCGAGAACGATCAGAAGAACTCCTGCAGAATACTCTGTTTTTGTTAACGAAGTTCATTCTGTCGATTTTTTGCTCTGTAATTTTGTTTCTTGTTCAAAAGTTGTAAAATTTACACCTTTGGAATCGCCGTTTCAAAGCGATCAAAGGGTATACTTCAGTTTGTGTTTTACGCAATTTTAGATTTCGAGATATCTCGAGCTAGGCATCTTGACATCCTACTTCTTCACAGGTTCTGCTACGTTTTTCGAGCTGAAAACTTTACCAGAAGATCTCGACATTCAACTCTACAGGAAACTATCTTCAGATTTTGTTAATCTGATTTTTACAGGTTGCAGGATTTCGACATTGAGGATTTCGACATCTAGGATTTCGAAATCTTGATTTCGAGAAAAGGATTCGACATCTGGTCTCAACATTTGACTTATCAGATTAAGATTTCGAGAGATTAACTTCTCGACATTTCAAATCTCGAGATCAGCATCTCGAAATTTGAAATCTCGAGATCCCTAATCTCGAGATCCTTAATCTCGAGCCCAAATCTCGATACCGGGCCTCCTTTATCGAAATCTGAGATTTCGATATTCAGATCTTGACATCTGATTTTTCGAGATTCTGCCTCTGAAAATCTTTTGATCAATTTTCTCGAACGGTCAGTTTAGTACAGCAATGGGTTCAGAATACAATGCACAAGGGAACAGCAGTACCCCTCCTAGCCTCAGGAAGGGAGAATATCAAATGTGGAGGAACAGATTTCTAAACTTCCTCGAGCACAAAGAGAACTCTTCTGCAATGCTCGAATCTTTGCTTGAAGGACCAGCTGAACTCTTGATTTCAGTTGGTGGAGATCCAGAGAACAATCCTCCTATTTTTCCAGAAATAAGGAGAAAAGTGCCGTCTGAATACACAGAAGCTGACAAGCTCAGACTTCGTGGTGATCTTATGGCCAAAACGTACCTCCTTCAAGCAATACCAAATGAGGTTTATGTTCTCATAGATAGCATGCAGACAGCTAAGGAAATGTGGGATGAAATAGAGAAGCTGCTACAAGGCACAAGCATCAGCCTCAAAACAAAGAAGACTACGATTCTCATCGCTTATGACTCCTTCAAAGCAGGTCCAGGAGAACCATTGAATGAGACTTACAACAGACTTGTTCAACTGGTAAATGAACTCAGAAAGATCAAAGTATTCAGGTCCAATCTGGAACTGAATATTAGATTTTTATCCAGCCTGCATCCTGCATGGGAAAAGACAGTGAAGGATGTCAGATCTCGGATAGATTTGGACGAAATTGACCTCTGCACACTCTATGAACATCTGAAACAATTTGTCAACGAGGTTGCCTGTGCTGAGGATCATCACACCACAAACCCCTTAGCTCTAGTAATGGAGGCTCAGCCAAGAAGAACAACCACTTCACTAAACAAGAAAAAGAAGAAGGTGGTGGTTGAATCAGATGATGATGAGAGTGATGATGACAAATTTGATCTAGAGGTTGAGCTAGCTGACTTACAGAAGAAGATGGCACTGCTGGCCAAAAGATTTGCTAAGAAGAACACCTCCTCCAACAGGCTGAGAACTTCCTCCTCAAACTACAAGCAGAAGAACCATGATCAAGGATCTTCTAGGAAGGCATCTTCAGCAGAAGAAGCTCCTAAATGCTATAATTGCGGCAAGCCTGGACATGTGATCAAAGATTGCCGCCTCCCAAAGAAGAAAGATGCTAACTTCTACAAGCAGAAGATGTTGTGGAATAAGCAGAAAATGCTGATGGTGCAGAAAGAAGAAGAAACCTCTGCCATGATTGCTGAAAATGAGAACTGGGCAGAAGATTCTTCTGAGGAGGAGGAAGAGGAAGACAACTATGCTCTTATGGCAAGTGTGGAGGGAGATGAAATAAAGGGTGATGCTGCGATCCCCGAAAGCAAGTGCTCAACAAGCTCTGTAAGTACCTCCCATACTTCTTTAAATAATCAAATGCAGTCCTTACTTGAAAAGGACAATCTAATCAAAGAACTAAAGGAGAGACTAGACAATAATCATAGAGTTCTGAAACAGAATCTAGACCAAAAGTCTTCCTTAAGTATTCAACTTGAAATTGCAAAAGATCAAGTCAAAAAGGTGTCCTCAGATCTTGAAAGCTTTGAACTTAAGATAGCTGAATTAACTAAGAAATTTGAGGACAGTGAACGGGAAAAAAGCACAGCAAAGGCTGAATGCGATTTTTTGCACAACAAAAGAAGAACACTTTTAAGTAAAGTAAAAGAACTAGAAGATCTAGCTGCTAGAAGAGGTCAATCTGAACAAACTGTTTTTCTGCTTAACAGCAAACAAAAGGATGACCGATTCTACAATGCTAAAACAGGACTGGGCATAACCAACCCACGTAATCTTAAGAAAGTTAATTGCCTTCAATTCTATAACAAAGATTACATGTGACTAGGGTTTGGCGAGAAAATGTATTTTCGAAGTGATGAAGATTATGCTGAAGCAGAAGAAGAAAAGAGAAAGAAACCAAAACCTGCGATTTCTTGTGATTATCCCTCTGTAAATGAAAAACAACTTTCAGAAGAAAAACCTACTTCCTGCTTTAGTGAATGCCTAGACCCTTATGCTAAAGATATTCCTCACATAGGACACCCTCTAGACCCTCCCCCAAGAGTTGGTATTACTAAAACTGGTGAGGAACCATGTATTTTTCCCATGGCTCAAAAGCTCAAAAACCTACAAAAAACTCTTGATGACGAGAGAGAGAGATTTGAAACTGAAAAGAAAGGTTTTGAGCGCAACTGGCAGGAACTCCTTCAAAAATTTAATGATTTGAGTGAGCAGTTTCATGCTAAAACAGACCCTTCTACGACCAAGCCTGACAGCTCACACACCTCACATGAGAAAAACAATGCTTTTAAAGGTTCGTCCACTCATCTCTCTTCTCCTTTGTTTACAGGGAATGAAGTGAATAAGGAAGGAGAAGAGAAGAATGAGTGGAGGAAAAAGAGGAAGGAAATCGCAGATGACAAAAAGAAAGTTTTTGAGAATAATGCCAGCCCTAGATCTAGTTCAATTTTTTACTCAAAAGTTAATTGTAATTCTGTCTCTACAAAGCAAACTTCTAGTAATTCAGTCTTGAGTCCCAAGCTGAATATTTCTGAGACATCTTCTAGACAAAGTTCTATTTATAATACAAGTGTTGCTTATGGTTATTCTGTTCCAGATCCCCATAATTATGAATGTGATATGAATGTTGTTAAATCTAAGCCTTCCAGAAAGCTTAAACCTGAAAAAGAAACCAAGAAAGGAACTTCTAAGGGAACGTTTTGTATTCCTGATATGAAATATGCCCTTAGAGTTCATTCTAGGAAACATCTTAATCGGCTTTCTAAGGAGGAGATTTTCAAAACCAAACTTAAGAAACAACCGTTCAATCACAAAGCACCTGTCTACTCTCCTCCTGAACCTAAAACGGAAAGGTGGGTCCCCAAGATGAGACCTACCAAATCTGAAACGGATAGGTGGGTCCCCAAACGAAGACCCATCCAAACTAAAACTGAAAGGTGGGTTCCCAATCAAAGACCCATCAAAATTGCAACTGAAAGGTGGGTCCCCAAACTTAGACCCACCAGGACTAAAATGGAAAAGTGGGTTCACAACACCAGACCCACCAAAATGGAAACTGCTAGGTGGACTCCAAAAACCAGACACACTGCAAAAGCAGATCTGGCTATTGGAAAGCCCACCAAAGATAGATCTTTTGTTGAAAGAGCAGCTGACCTTGGATCACTGCTCAAAGCAAGATTTAAAAAGGTGTTTCTTGATAATAAGGAAGGACCCACTCCAAGTTGGGTACCTAAACCTATTTGATTGTTTTGCAGGACGGTCATGTGTGGCACTTAGACTCAGGATGCTCAACCCACATGACCGGAATAAAGCACCTTTTGAGCAACTACACCAACTGCTACGGAGGCAATGTCAGATTCGGGAATGACGCCTCATCTCCTATCCTTGGGTATGGGGACGTCATCTGTGCCAGCGTCACAATAAAAGATGTTTCATTCGTCAAAGGGCTCAAACACAACTTACTGAGCATTGGACAATTCTGTGACAACGGGATGGAAGTGAGGTTCTTTGCAAAACAATGCTGTGTTCTTGACAGCACAGGGAATACATTATTAACGTGTTACAGAACATCAAATCTGTACACTATTGATCTGAAAAGCGTCCAATCCACCACTTCCATCTGTCTGCTGTCCAAAGCTTCAACTGAACAGAACAACCTATGGCACAGACGTCTCTCCCATCTGAACTTCAAACATCTATCAACCTTGTCCTCCAAGAAACTTGTCAAGGGGCTTCCTCTGCTAAAGTCTTCCGCTGAAAATCATTGTAGTGCCTGCAAAATGGGCAAAATGACGCAAAGCTCCCACAAGTCAAAAACCGAACCTTCATCTACTCATCAGTTGCAGCTAATACACATGGATCTGTGTGGACCTATGAGAGTACAAAGCATCAACGGTCGCAAATACACTCTGGTGATCGTTGATGACTTCTCTAGGTATACATGGACAAAATTTCTCCGATCAAAAGACGAAGATGCGGAAAACATTATGACCTTTATCAGAACGATCCAGAAACTGTTACAGCACAGTGTTCGAATTGTGAGAACTGACAATGGTACCGAGTTTAAAAATCAGACTCTCACTGAGTTCTATGAATCACTCGGTATCACTCAGCAATTTGCAGCAGCTAAAACTCCCCAGCAGAACGGAGTTGTTGAGAGAAAGAACAGAACCCTTGTTGAAGCAGCACGCACCATGTTAATTCAATCAAGACTGCCTCACTTCATGTGGGCAGAGGCAATCAATACTGCGTGCTTCACTCAGAACAGAACCTTCATCCACAAGCGCTTCGACAAGACTCCATATGAGATCCTATTCAACAAAACTCCTGATATTTCTTTCCTCAAGGTTTTTGGCTGCAAGTGCTTCATACTCAATGATCGGACAGAGAGAAGTAAGCTGGATCCCAAAGCCAGAGAAGGCGTGTTCATTGGCTACTCACTGCAATCCAAAGCTTACCGAGTCTATCTCAGAGACAAGCGGACTGTCATCGAGAGTGTAAACGTTACATTCTATGAAATGGCAGACTTTGCTATTGAACATCTCCAGACCGATCCATCCACTGCTGTACCAGTAGCTTCTGATAAAGCTGAATCAAACACCGAACACGACGATGTGATTCTCGACTCTCTCTTCAGAAACTTTTACGAGAACTCACAATCTCCACCTCCTGCATACACTCCAGAGTCAACATCAACTCCAACAGCAGAGATTCCGCTCCTCACAGGACCAGATGACGTACCATCCACACCCTCAAACCCTCAAACCAATCCCAGAGGTGTGGATGATCACGGCTTTGCCATAAGTCCGGAATCATCTCCACTACACACCACAGCTGCCCCAGAGCCTTCAAACTCATATCAGGACTCAGATCAACCAATAATTACTCCAACTCCTCTAGCTCATGAGAGGAAGTGGACGAGAGCACATCCTGTTGAACAGATAATAGGTGATCCAAGTCAAGGTGTGCGAACAAGATCAGCAACAACGAATGAATGTCACTATGCATGCTTTCTAAGCAAGAATGAACCGTCCAAAGTCTCAGAGGCACTCGCTGATCCAGATTGGGTAATTGCCATGCAAGATGAGCTCAATCAGTTTGACAGACTAGATGTGTGGACACTCGTGCCTAAACCCCCTCAGAAAACCATCATTGGCACTAAATGGGTGTTCAAGAACAAGAAGGACGAAGAAGGCATAGTGACACGCAACAAGGCACGACTGGTCGCTAAAGGATATAATCAGCAAGAAGGCATAGACTACGATGAAACATTTGCACCCGTAGCAAGAATTGAAGCAATCCGCCTTTTTCTTGCGTACGCGGCCCACAAAAACTTTACTGTCTTTCAAATGGACGTCAAGACTGCCTTTCTGAATGGAGTCTTGGAAGAAGAAGTCTATGTTGC
The DNA here is from genome assembly GCA_945859875.1 of Cuscuta europaea. NCBI lineage: Eukaryota > Viridiplantae > Streptophyta > Magnoliopsida > Solanales > Convolvulaceae > Cuscuta > Cuscuta europaea. The sequence continues at coordinate 2,155,302 of CAMAPE010000045.1, read as the reverse complement.
TCAGCCCGAAGGATTCGTAAATCCCAGATATCCCGACCATGTGTACAAGTTGAAGAAAGCTCTGTATGGGTTAAAACAGGCACCAAGAGCTTTGTATGATGCATTAACTGAATTTCTGGTTGATTCAGGTTTCTCAAAAGGGAAGATTGATACCACACTTTTCATCAAGCGAGAGAAGTCTGACATCATCCTGATTCAGATCTATGTTGATGACATTATCTTCGCCTCCTCAAATCCACGCCTGTGCAAACACTTTGAGAAACTGATGAAAACCAAGTTCGAAATGAGCATGATGGGTGAACTGAACTTCTTCCTAGGCCTGCAAGTAAGACAACTCTCTGACGGCATTTTCATCAATCAGTCAAAGTACATTCTGGAAATGCTTAAGAGATTCAACATTGATGGCAAATCTTCCATGACGACCCCCATGTCCCCAAACAACAAACTGGACTCAGACCCCTCCGGGAAGCCAGTTGATGCTACAAACTACAGGGCCATCATTGGATCTTTGCTATATCTCACATCAAGCAGGCCTGACATTGTTTTCTCCACATGCTTATGTGCACGCTTTCAGGCAAATCCGAAGGAATCCCATCTGACCGCTGTTCGAAGAATTCTGAGATACCTCAAAGGCACTGTGAATCTAGGCCTTTGGTATCCCAAGCACTCAGGTTTTGACCTAGTCGGATACTCGGATGCTGACTTTGCTGGTTGCCGGATGGACCGCAAAAGCACATCGGGGGCAGTCCAATTCTTGGGCGATAAGTTAGTCTGCTGGTCTTCCAAGAAACAGAACTGTGTGTCAACATCTACGGCCGAGGCAGAATACGTCGCGGCTGCTAGCTGTTGTTCACAAATATTATGGATGAAGACCCAGCTAAAGGACTACGGTTACACTCTCCGCCATATCCCGATCTACAGTGACTCACAAAGCGCCATAGCCATCACCAGCAACCCGGTTCATCACTCCCGCACCAAACACATCGACCTGCGCTATCATTTCATCAAGGATCATGTGGAAAAAGGAGACATTGACATGTATTTTGTAAGCTCAGAGCTTCAACTGGCTGACTTGTTCACTAAGGCATTGGATGAAAAACGATTCCAGTTCCTAGTCTCCAAGTTGGGCATGTTGAACCTCGAGCCCGTTTAATTATGTCTCCACTGATCTAAAAAGTGTGTGTGTGTGTGTGGGACTTGTAAAAAGTGTGTGTGTGTGAGATTTGTAAATAGTATGTGTGCGTTGCATGTGTTGAGGGGGAGAAAACCAGAAAAATAAAAAAATAGTGTGCGTGTGTTGCATGTGTTGAGTGTGTGTGAAAAATAAAAAAGAACAAAAAAAAATAGTGTGTGTGCGTTGCATTTGTACATATTTGTTCGTTGCATTTTTTGAGGGGGAGAAAATTTTCACTGTTTGAGGGGGAGCTAATTTTCACTGATTGAGGGGGAGCCTTTATTTTTTACTGGTTCAGGCTCATCTATTTCGAAAGAGGCCCAATCTTCTCGCGTATATAAGCCCTCGTGAAACCCTTCATTCTTATGTTTCTAAAATCTTTTCGCAAAGGCACGGACTTTTCGCATCTCAGAGCTCCTGACCGTTTCTCCTTCTTCTTCCCGAAATACCGTTTTCGAAATCCCCTCAGACCGTTTTCGCAATCTCCATCTCCCGTTTCTTATTCACAACTACTTACGAAGGTAGTTCTTCGTTCGAAATCATAATCTTCAACATCGTTCGAAAACGAACGATCATTCTCGCAAATCGATCGTTTTTTTTTTCAAAATCAAAACAAAAAAAAAAGAGGTTTTTGTTTGATTATAGGTCGAAATAGCTTGTTATCGTTTTGTTATATCGTTGTATTTGCAGGTGGATTCTTCGCTTCGAAATCACGATTTCGAGATTTTGGATTTCAAGATCTCGAGATCGTCGATTCATCTTCTCGAAATCAAGATCTCGAGATGGGCATCTCGACATCTTGATCTCGAGATTTGAATCTCGAAATCAAGATCTCGAGATCTGCATCTCGACATCTTGATCTCGAGATTTGAATCTCGAAATCAAGATCTCAAGATCTGCATCTCGACATCTTGATCTCGAGATTTGAATCTCGAAATCATGATCTCGAGATGTGAATCTCGAAATCAAGATCTCGAGATCTGCATCTCGACATCTTGATCTCGAGATATGAATCTCGAGATTTGAGATTTGAACTTAGATTTTTTTTTTTCAAAACTCCATCTGCATAAACTTATCTGAAAACAGCAAATTAAATTCTTTCAAAATCAAATCAATAGTTGAACTTCATGTGCTGACCCCTGCTTCTACAGTTTAAAATGGCAGGAAACACTCAAACACAGATTGACGACGCCATCTACCCTAAGGGCAAGTGGATCAAGGTGCTGGACAACAACTTCCAGCTAGACCTCACCGTCTTCAAGTGCCAGAACCCGATCATTCCGGCCATAATGAAAGGTCACTATCTCTGGCCTGCACTTCACAACGCCAAACCAGTGCCAGAGATATACCTACAACAATTTTGGGGTCACATGCACACGGATTCATTGAAGGATCGCTCCAAGATCAAGACCAAGTTGAACGGCATGCGGGTGATTCTGACACCATCCACTCTACGGACTACTCTATCGCTGCCGATACATGACGAATACGATGCACTGCCGTCCATCCCAGATCTATTGAAAGACGTGGCGTCCCTAGGCTACACCTCATTACTGCCACACCTCTCCAACTTTAACGGAGCATATCTTCACCATCCGTGGAAAAATCTATTTGGGCTGGTGAACAAGTGCCTGTCGCCTAAGCATGCCGGCTTCGACAAATGCAACAAGCAAATATTGCTGGTCTTTCATGGCATCGCGTTCAACAAGAACTACGATCTGGCACAGCTCTTCTTCTCAGAGCTAATGGACCTAGTCAAAGCCAAAGAAAAGAATAGGCCAGGTACCATTCCGTACGCTAGATGACTCGGGCTGATCATACACGACTGCATGGCAGAGCACGCCTCCATACCAAGACGCAGTACAGATCCTCACTTCACAGCACCGAAGCTACAGTACTTCAAAGCAGACAAGAATCCTACTTATGGTCTGAAGATACCTGGATTTCTGCTAAAGCTGGTAAAATCTTCAAATCCAGCAGTCCAACAATACAAAGAAGCCACCGAGAAAACCGTACCTATGGTTCAGCAAAACCCAGCTGGACCTACCCAAGGGACAAAGCCGAGTGTAAGTAAGGGTCCTAAGAGAGCCCAAAAGCCACAGAAACCAGTGGCCGGTGTGCCCAATAAAGGGAAGTCTGACGACTCTCTAGAGACGAGTCAGGCGGCTGAGGGCACCGAAAAAGACGCTGAGGATACGGCCAATGAATCGTCGAGTGAAGCCCAAACGAACACTGACGACGAGGCTTCCGAGAGCGTGGGCACGGAGAGCGGAGATTCTGGCTCGGATGATGACGACGACGACAATGACAGTGATGATGTGGAGCTAACATATGCTCTAATCAGAAAAGGGAAACTGCCAGTTGAATCTCCTAAGAAGAAAAGAATAACTGCTGAAGATGCAGCACCAATAATCGCTGGCAGACCCAAAGTCTTCACCATCAAGGAGAAAGCTAAGCCGATAGTTGTTTCCAGCGAGACAAACTGCTCAAAGGACGACTATGACGAGGCGGCTCATACGATTAAAGCGTCAATCAACTCGAAAGAAGTTGTAATCCGAGAGACCAGGGCTAAGGTCAAAAATGACAAGGCTGCCAAGGCTAAGCCCCAGTCCCGAGCCAAAAAGAGTCTGTTTGATAAGGCAGACGAGCACATCTTTGCGGGCTGCGACTCCTTTATCCAGATAAGTCGAGCCGAATCCCTAAGCACAGGAGCCGATCTTTTCGGTTCCCGGGTAGAAGTCGCAGCATCTGGCTCAACTGCGCATGCACAGCCCTCTCCCAGCCACTCAATTGCCTCTCAAAAGGCTATTGTTTCAAAAGAATGGGACTCAACCCCCTCACTGGTTCCTTCTGAATCAGTTGAGCATACATTTGACCCATCTCCCGAGGTCAAAACCCCTTCTCTCACATCGAGTCTAGGTGTCACATTTCCCACATTTTCTTCCTTTTCTAAGACACCTACACTATTCACTGCACATACAGGTGCACTCACCCTGAACGCAACAACCAGAGCGCAAGCTATGACGGTTGGAAGCCCTGCTACGCCCATAATGATTCCATCATTAAATGCAGGCCACACATCAGCAATCTTCACTGATGCTGTGTCAACAGTTACAACCCCCGTAACTGGTCACCCTACCTTTGAAGACGTAAACGTTCTACTGAATCGCTTCCTGGATTCCACCATTAAGCCATGGGTGCAAGATGCAATGACCGCTCTAGCACAGGAATTTAGGACCACCCAAGCGGTTCGGTCTGAACAGACACCACCCCAACCTTCCCCTAAACCGTTCATCTCCCATACACAACCCATATCCTCCACCCCTCTATCCCACCAATCCATAAACCAAATTCCTATCCCTTCTATTTCTCGGGGAACCCAGGATACAGAACTAGTATTCTCCCCACACCCGACCACACCCTCCATCGATCTCTCCTCCCTATCCTTTGACACACTAGCTTCGGCTTTGCTGAATAACCTCTTAAATACCCCAGAAGACAACCTCACTCTTCATCAGCAAGCCATACTTGAAGCTCTTCTTTCTTCACCCGAAACCAAGAGCACTTGCAAGGAGAGTCTTCGTGGTCGCAAACGTTCCCATGAGGACCCCGATGATTCGGATCCTCATGAGGGGGAGAACAAGCGACCTCGATCACTTGAGCAAACTGCTCTACCAAGCCAAACTCCACAGCCAATTCAACCTGAAACCTCAACAAACCAACAGCCACCATCCACAGCCAAACTATCTAGCATGGTCGAGCTAGAAATAACATCCCGAGGCATATCTCCCAGAGATACCAACCGAGGAGGGGATGGAAGTCCTGATGATGTTACCACTGGTACATCTTCTCCATCAGGCCATCAGTTGGAACCCAGTTCTAAGCTGATGTCAACGGGCAATCCTAGTGAACCCGGTAGTGCTACACAGGAACAATCACCGCCTGAACAAAGAATTCCATATATTTCCCCAGGCAAAGACATCCATGATGCACTGGAAGAGGCGGTGATATACGACAAATGGCCAAGAAAATGGACAAAATGGGATGATCTTCGGCTTGAAGCCGAGCAAGAGGACATGCAAAGAAACTGGTGGCTACGAGAGCTGATCAACAAATGCTCTGAAGATATTATACGGCTCGAGGACGATGAACGCAAGGAAGGGGAGAATTACAAGGAATCCCAGAAGACTCTTGAATCAGTCATAAGACAAACAGCGGGAAGACTTCCCAAGACAGAGAAACCCTGGGATAATGTTCGTATCAAAGCCCCCTTCCAAGAAGAAATCAGAGAGCATATCTGACGTAGACCAGACAAAGTCAAGCCACTAAACGAACTGAAGCTAAGAGGCCTTACTCACTTGAAAGGAAAGCAGGCTGGAGGTCATCTGCATATGTTGCTGCAAAGGTCAACCGGTACACAGAGAGAACTAATGGAACAAGATCTGAAGTCGAATATTCTCCCGATTCATCAAATTCTACAAGTGAAGGCTGAAGACTATCATGGAGTAACATTCTACACTTACAGACTTCAACGCACCGATGGGAGCGAATTCACTTGTCAAGAGAACGACTTCATCATGCTGAAACCGGATGACATCTACCAAATGCTCATGGCCTACAGATACCTTCCAGTCAGGCAGAGCATAGTATACAGCGAAGGCCTCGCAGCTATCAAGAGATTCATGCTTAGACAGATCCGAGTACACTCTTCACATGACCTACAGATGGCTATTGAATGCAATCTGAAGAAGACAAATCTGACAAAGCCAAGACTGTATGGTCCAGAACTTGAAGATTTCCCAGCCTACCACATCTTCTTCACACCGCCAGCAGTCACCTATCTGAACCACAAGAATGAAAAGCGTCTGATGGTAGTCAGTGAAATCGAGAAGTACTGTGACGGAACACTGAAGATAATCAGAGAGCAGATTCTACAGATGAAGGCAAAGCTAGAGGAAAATCTTCAAGAGGCATCGTCTTATGTTCAAAAGGAACACTCTACTGTAGAGACAATTTTAAAGGCCATTGACGATTGCCTCGAAAAGAGAAATGTGCTGAGACAGTATGAACATGCACTTGGTTTGAGGAAGCACTACTTCAAATCACAGAAGCAATAAGAGAATGGCACTTGATCACAAAGGGGGAGATTGTTGGAGATATTTAATTGTGAATCAAGTTGGTCATAGATTAGCTTTATATTTAATCCTTGTATTTAAATAGTGCATAAATTAGATAGAAATCAGGCCAAGTGTTAGGCCCATTTAAACAGGCCAAAAGCCTGGTACGCCTAACCTAAACCTCGCCTATAAAAAGGGAGCCGAGGTTTAGGAAAAGGCTGAACGTCGTACTTATTATTCATAGCCTTACGCTTATCATTCTGCTGTACGTTCCACGGTTTATCAAAGAAGGTTTTACGGTGATTCATTCTGTGTTCATATTTACGTTTAATCTTCCTTGTTAGATCGATTATTCATTGCTGTTACAGAAACAGGGACTAACAGATTCTCACAATGATGTATGCATATGATTTGTAGCCCTTGAAGTTGGCTTTCACATGAAACTTGAATCATGTTTTTTGGATGTTCCTAAGAAAAGATATGCTTGAACGATTGACAGAACGTCATCCTGACCGTTGTTTTCAAGCTCTATTCGTCTTCTTTTGATCTTGTAGCCAATTCTAGAGCTCTTTTATCTTCAAAACTTTGTATTTAACACCTCACTGATCTCCAATGCTCCTAATCAACTCTAAAATGCTTCTCAACTCGTCCCTATTGCTTCTCAAGCACCGGTGTCAGGCTCAAATTCCCTGTTTTTGACTCCAAAAATACCAAAACTCGAATCAACGGCCGGTAAATATGACTTGAGCTTAAAATTGAGACTTATGACACCTTAAAGTTAGGAAAAAACTATCAAAAGCCGATCTCAACACGCATCAACGTCCAACACAAATCGCTAATCGGCTACTGTATATATGCCTCACTGCCCGCCGTCGACATGGGTCCTTGGTTAGTGAATTAACTAAGACTCTTCAGCTCTTCTCTCTGAGTCTGGTTCTTGAAGTCTCTTAATACTTTTACAAGTACAAGTTTGCCTTGTGTTTTGAATAAGTCTGCATTTTAAAATTTATCCTTTTGAATATTACAAACATTATATCGTGGACTTTGAATATGCTTTTTTTCATAAGGCGATTTTTATTCAATTTATCTGATTTTAAAAGTGATTTGTACATAGTAAATATTTTTCGTCTGGGGCCTCCAAAATGCTCAAGCCGCCTCTGCAAATAAGCCCTTTTATAGGAGGCTCTGGCCGGCCATCGCCATTTGGGGCGGTTTCCGGTGGATTTTTTTGATGATTTTTTTTGAGAATCTTCTTCATTGAGTCTAGTTTACTCATACCAAATTTCAGCAAAAAATTCAATCTATAAGGCAGTCAAATGAATTTTTGAAGATTTAGGCAGCGCAGTATATTTCTGAAGATCATTTGACTGCCTTCTCAATTGAATTTTTAGTTGACATTTGATATGGGTAAACTAGACTTAATGAAGAAGATGCTCAAAAAAATTCATAAAAAAATTCCACCAGAAACCGCTCCAAATGGCGACAGCCGGACAAAGCCTCCTATAAAAGGGCTTATTTGCACTTTTAATGAAAGTTCGAGGGCTTATTTGATAGTTCTCCCATAAATAAACAATAAATTCTGGAAAGCAATCAGTCTAATGCCCCGACCCGCAAGAAGGAGGGGAGAATAAGAAGGGTCTGGTGCACCGCCGCTGCACCTGGGTCTTCTCCGCCATGCCTCATCTCATCATCGGATATATCTCCGGCGAAGAAGAAGAACGTAGTGCGCAACAACGAAGAAAACGAAGGCGAATTTCCCTAGCCCCAATTCCCCTAAATAGAGCAGCGGCGGATCTGCAACAGAGGCGCAGACGCTGGCAGACGGCAGGCGAGGCGGCCGCTGGTGATGAGAATCGGACGTCCCTGGTGGCTAGAGGAGGTGAGGCGGAGGTGCCTCTTGTGAGGTCGCAGGAGCTGAAGTGTAAAATTGGAAGGGAAAAAATAGAATTTTCTGAAATCGAATTAAGTAAATCACACGGATGGAAAAAATATGACCAAATTCTATTTTTGTAAATTTGCATTGATTTAGTCTTAGAGCAATTTTCTCAAGGCCCCATTGGGTAGCATTTTTCGGCCCATTCTACATTTTCAAGGGAAAAGCAGTCTTTGACTTGTAATCCATCACCCATGTCTCATTTAACAACAGTTTACGATGATGATGATTGATTCATGATAAAATTAAAATATTCATGACATATTTCAATTTGTATTAATATTACTTTAAATAAGACATTTAAAGGGACACAAACAGTTCTATTAAATTGAAAAAAACAAATTTGTATTGAAAAAATGATGCTTAAAAATTAAAATGAGAGTAAAAGCTACCAAAGAAGTAATGTTGATGGGTAAGCTTGAAAAGTTTGAGTATGACTGAAATCAGAGCCATCTAATAAATTTGGAGGCCCTATTCTAAATATCAAAATGGGACCCACATAAGAATTAAAATCACAAATAATAAAAAACTAACAAAGTTCAACAAAATTAAAAATAACAAAAGCTGAATTTTTATTTCTGAAATTAACAAATACGGAGTAACAATCAGCAAATTAACAATGTCAATAACAAAAGTGAATAGGTCAAAAGTAAGACTTTGAAAACAGGGCAACATACGATTAAGACTTAAGGCAATGAGGCGAGATTGCGAGAACAATGAACTCCAGGAAAAAAGTAAAAAATTTGAAGATAGATTGCGGGAACAGAGCAGCAGAGATGAGAGCCTAGAGAATAGGAGGTAGATTCTGGACTCCAAAGCGGCTAGCCGCAGAAGATGAATTGATTTCCAATCCACGACAATTGAATTCGATTATTTGAAAATTGAAATAGTTATTAGCTGTCTACTAATACAGCATTGCGAACATGTTGATTAGCGAGAAGCTCATAGAAACGAGGAGTTGACCGCTCCACGTCTCTTTTTTATTAGCGAATAACTCCTAGACTGGTTGTCGATTACTCGATTAGTGTATTCATTTTATTTATTTATTAATATTATTATTATTTATAATACTAATATTGAAAAAAATGAGGCCTCAAAAACTGGTGGGCCATGTTCCAGAGAACATGTTGAACATGTTAAAATTCGGCTCAGACTGAAATTGATTTTACCAAATGTTTTTCCTTCCAAAAAATTTAACAACTTCAGCCGAATACCATTTACTAAACGGGACTGAAGTCATACTAACTAAATGCATATCTGTGGGGACCTTCTCAAGTCTGCAAAGTCTACTCAGGAGGCTGTGACCTTTTACGTATCCTCGGATCTCTTGCTTATGGCAAGATAGTTTTGCTTTGAACCTTGGTTTTTGGAGATTGGCTTCTGGGGAATCCCACATTGTCTGTATATCTTTCATAAAAAAAGCATATCCATCAAATGACAACAGAAGCAGAAGCAGGCAAGCAGCTTTGTTTGATGGCACGACCATTATGGCATTATTTAAAATTTGCTTCTGCTGCATTCATACTGGCGTAACAAAATATCAAGAAAAAAAGGAGACCGGAAGGACCAGATGTTCTGACCAACTTCCTGTTATCACTTCGCCACAACTTCCTGGATTGAAATTTCCCTGGGGACCTTTAGACACAAATTATTCAAATCCCATCCAACATTTTCCAACTGTTGCACGAAATCTGGAAACCTATCATCTAATTCTGTTAAGCTTTTCTGTAGTTGATCTTCGACAACACCTGACCAGTCCCTGTTATGATAGAGCCAGTAAGTCTGCCACACACTGCGTAATACGGACAAACTTGTAGCGCCATCCTGCATGATAAAATAACGACGGAAAGATATTTACATAAAAATTATAATAAGCTGATTTTCTCGATTCAATTGCTTTGTCTAAGTACACACCTTGAAAGAGATGAAGACCTCAAAGTCATATGACTGCTGTTGGTTCACTACCAGAAAATATTTTTCTTTCTGATACAGCTTAATCAGCCTTTTAATCTGTAGCAGAGAGCATATTAAAATTGTACAGGACATAAAATAACTGGTATGTTCATTATGTTAGCTAAAGTGACTATAACTATAGGCTTTAGCTATGCCAAGTAACTGTCAAGAAAAAAGTGGCTTTACCATAGAGCCATTTGTCTCCCCACCAACCATATCTTCCATATGAACACCAAAAATAATATGGGGATTTGAGAACCTTTCCCACAACAGAATATTCTCTTTCCTGTTGCAGTCCGTGATTCCTGGAAAATAAATTCAATCAATGCCACAACATGAAATGCCAAATTATGTACATGTGAATATCATTACCTGGAACTGTACATTGCAAAAGATGGGAGTTAACTAGTATACGAGCACGTTTGAGATTTATCTGCAAAGAAGCCAACTTCAAGTTATTGAACCTGTGCGGATGAAAGTCCAGAAAACTGTGAATTTGATTATCATTCATTGTTTACAACATAGAGTTGTGACTCATGGCATAATGCAAGAAGCGTATTACATGATACAGCACATAACGGGAAAAAATGAGGTGGTACAGAAACCAGAAAAGGAAGAACACACTTTAGAACACTAATGAACATTGCTTTTATAGTTAACATCTTACGGTGTTAAATTGCAGAACTGAAAGAGTCAAGTATCGAAACCAAAGATGCAAAGTCCGTGTGCTCAACCATAGTAATGACAACATGAGATATGATGTCGAGATGCCCGGTGTATCCTGCAGGATAATATAAACTAAAGAACTTACCTCCTTCATCGCTTCAAAAAATCATTTATCAACAAAATTAGTTTTAGTGTCTTAGAGTAAACACATACTAACAAATTAAATGACATACCAGGGCATATATGCCAATACCAAGGCCAACAAGCTCAGCGGCTACTTCCCAAACTTCGTCCTGTCATGATTGATCACACTAATCATTAATATAAGGATGCTTCAAAAATAAAATGCGAGGTGATATTGCCCATAACTTTTCATGTCCGTATTACACACCTTTGCTGCTACATCTCCCAAATTTTCACACACAGCAAAATGGTTTTGTATCACTCGGAAGGAGGGGTCTCTCAACCCTCGTGCAACGGCCTGTAAAATTACCAGTCATGTGACCAGTTAAACTATTAGTTTTACCATTAAGAAGGTTTTAAGATTGTGTGTGTGCTTATATCTTTGCCGCTACCCTGATTTTGCACTTTTACATTTAAAAGTTCACAAATTCATATACTGAGAAGTCTACTGTAGATTGGTGAGTATAAATAATCATGTTTATTCCCTTCCCTACTTTGACACAATTATGCACAATTGCACACAGATAAGCAGATATGAGAAGGGCAGCAACAACAACAACATCAAAGCCTTTGTTCCAAAAGATTTTCAGGTCGGCAGATATGAGAAGGGCACCACCTAAAAAAATAAAAATGAAAGTCCGACTCTACCATTACATTTTTCATTTATGATGAGCCTGGTGGCATCCTGATCAACCATCTTTTTGAAAACTATCAAACTTTGGGCAATAGATTCCGGTTTTAATGCAGCTGTGTGAGATGTATTGAATTTGAGAGTTTGAGTGACATGAGTAATGATTTGATGCTCCAGAATGAGGCAACAATAATAATGAAAACTATAACTGTACTTGATAATGTACTCCTTAGTCCTTACCTTGGCAGATATGTGTACATGGACGAAAGGTGTTTGTGTGTGTAATTTTCTCTTTTTTTTGGGGGGGGGGGGGTGAAAATTTTCAGAAGAACTCTCTCTAAGACTCTAAGTAAATGGGTTCCCTTTAAACCCTCCTCAAATGTTAAATGTACTCCATCTGTCTCAAATTATGAGACATCATGTTGCTTTTTTCACTTTGTAGTGAAAACAAGTAAACTCCAAGTCAATTTTCCTAAAATATCCCTCAGGTGGGAAAATGTGTGAAGTCATATTAAAAAGTAAGAGATGATGAATGTGTGTGTGTTAGGACAAGCAAAAAGTTAGTTATGTTCAAACTAGCAATCTAGCATAGTAGACATTATTATGGGATGAGCTACAAAGACAAGTAGGACAAATGAAAATGGGAATGCGGGCTGAGAGTAATACGTAGTGCGGAGTATAATACTTCATACAAGGTATTATTGAATGCTAAGATAGACAGATACTCCCTTTGTCTCATTTTATATAAGTTAGACTCTCCTTTTGTGTTTGTCATGAAATTATTATTTTTCCTTTTTTAATCTTCAATTAGCTCATACCTCTTCCAATTTACCACAATGGTTATACATGCTGAACAAATACTTTTTGTTTCCATGATATCCGCGCAAAAAGAAATTAGATAATGTTCATATGCATCTGGAAAACTGGGGAGTCGGTAAAGGAAAAGGGACATTAAATCTATAATACTCATCCCCACCCTATGCAACAAAAACAGGATTACAGCCAAACCGGTCTTTCAGCCAAAAAAAGAAACTGGGGAGGGGGGGGGGGGTCTAGGAGAAGGGATAAATCATAACAACAAATAGGGTTAAGAGAAAGTCAACTTACTGATGGAATGTGGGAATATGTTAAATACTTAAATTGTAAAAGTGATGATGAATTAGTCACTCATACCTTAGCAAGATTTCCAAATGAAGCCAATGGCAGGAAATAAGCGGGATATAGTGCAGTACTGAGATCAAAGATGCTACATACAAAAGTCATATCAATTAAGCCATTTACAAGAAGATGAGTAAGTGAAGTACCTAAAACATTTTTTAATACCTTCCTGCACTGCCTATAAAGTCTGCATACATTCGCCACTGCTTGGGATCATCGTCAAAAAGACTTCCGAACTTCCCACCTGGAACTTGCACGATATCAGTTTCTGACTAAACCTCTAAAGTGATATAAACAATGACGATTCATTTCTTTCATATGGTGTGAAAGCTGCCAGACCAATGAAAAAACGTCCGAGGGCACCAATGCCATCCTTTGACACCCATCTGTAAAAAAGAATGGATAACTTTGATACAAGCAGTAAAGATCCAAGCACGCCTCTGTAGCTTTTAGCCTTACATGGATCCATGCCTTAATATGAGTAGTGATACCATCATATATTAACGGGAATTTGTCATTGACCTCCCTTGAGGTTTGATGCATTATCAATCACACCCCTATACTATCAAAAGTATACTCTTACCCCCCTCCCTATCCTTTAATGGTGGTTAAATAACTTTTAATCTACATTTAGAGAAAGTTATAGATATAATTTCGTAATTTTTCTTCATGTCCGCTTTTAATACTATTATTTTATTCAATCACAAATCTGGTCGGGTTATTAATAAATTTGTCCAAACTAAAGGCCTTTCTATCGAAAGTCGAACCAGATAATAAAATGATCAAAACTGACCTCACTCTAGATAGTTCATTTTATGCCTTTGAATTTGTAAAGTGAGTAAATTTACTCAATTGAAAATGATCAAAATATGCTAAATTTGAAAAAAATTCTAACAAATCAACTTAAATGAACCAAACCAACTCAAAAATTAAGTTTTACTATTCGATTTTACCATTAAAAATTGAATGCAAGAAAATTCTCAATTTGGACTTTAGGCGCTCTTTGTTATCACTGAAAATGAGATCATTATAGGTATAATAATAACTTGTAAATTAATATTTGACCAAATATGAACATGTTTACATTTAAATACTGGTAAAGACATTTTAGTTTAGGACGGGATCCACGATCAAACTGGTTAGTGCTAAATAATTAGGGCAGCCCATGACCTTATCTTCGGTTCCAATCCCCTAATTGGTCTAGGTTCGCTCCCATCTCCCGATAATTTAAATATTTTCGACTACCTATTTTTCAACTTTTAAATGGACTATATCCATTTTAAAATGTTCTCAATGGTTTTAATGAAAAAAATGAACGGGGTTAATACATGGGCTCCAATCCCGGACTCAAAAAGTGAGGCCTGAGGCCTCTTTTCCACCGGTCTGGTCTCAGTCCCGACCTAATATCTTAAATCGGCCATTCTTGAGACCGGACCTTGTCCTCCCCTAATATAACCACAAAAGTAAGCATTTCCCATACAAATTTACAATAGGTAACAATATTCTACTAAAAGTCCTTCATCGGAAAGGACGTGTTCCCGCAAAAAAATACTTTCTGGTGGAAAGATTCTTAATAAAGGTAAATTCATTAATTATCAGATTAAATCTGCAAGTGAGTAAATTTATAAAACTAAATTTATACTTTTCCTAAACGTAATTAGGAGCTATTAAACTTTCATTAAAGGACTGGGAGGGGGGTAAACGTGTATTTTAATAGTGCAGGGGTCTAGGTGATAATACGTGAAACCTCGAGGGAGATCAATGATAATTTTCCTATATTAACATAAAAGGAACAATAACTTATCTGTTCAGACCAAAGCTTACCCACCAAATGATAACAAGATATGCAGAATTATAAAAGGAACCTGATGGCAGCAGCAGAGGCAGCAGCAGAAGCAGCGGCAGCAGTTCCTGAGAACGATCCCACCCCAATAGCCTGCATGTTGAGTATTGCCACTCATTTAGCTGAAAGGTCATCACATGCAAATATGCAATAAAAGTACAACAATTCGAGTATTGAAAATATGATGACTTTTATCTTTTGACTCTACACATTGATGGAAACTTAAAAGGGAAAAGGGTCAAATAGATCTTTCTACTATTTTCAATCCATCATTTAAGTCCCTATACTAAAAAAAGAATCCTATAAGTATGTTTACTCTATAAAAAAAGTCAATTAAGTTATTTTAACTTGCTATAGCCGGTTATTTTAAAAAATCAATTAAACAAATTGATTAATCTTATAAAAAATTCATACAAATTTGAAAAATAATGTAATGATAATCTAAAAAATAGTATAATTTCAAAAATAGATGAGTAACTTTGAAACGTTAAAATAAATAAAAAATAGAAAAAAGAAAAAAAAAAGTGTAAAAATATAAAACTAAAATGTAATAAATTTTAAAAAGGATGTAGAATATACAAATAATACTAAAAATGCAAAAATATAGACTTGACATTCTTAAATTGTCCACACTTTTTATTTATATTTCTTTGAATTTTAACAAATTTTTAAATTTTTTTAATATTAAAAACCAGTTAGAAGGCTAGATTGATCGATTTCTTAAATTGTACTTATATGATACTTTTTTTAGTATAAAAGTACAAGTGCGGTATACAATGTTTAAGTATTAAGAATATTTCCTCACTTGCAGAATGATCTATTTGATCCTGTTTCCAACTTAAAATAACTCCCATTTATAAGATGATTATTAGTTTATAAAACTATCTATTAATTGTGTTCTATCAGGAATAAGGAAGTGATACACCGATACCTATAAAAATCTCGAATTAGAACCCCAGTACAAGTGCTGTATACAATGTTTAAGAGCACAACAGGAAGGAGTGATTAAAAGGTTTACCATTTCCTAGTTCACATACCCAACATGGAATTAAAAAGATCAATAATATTGACCTGCCTTTAAGAGACTTGAGGTGACCAATGTGTGACAGATCCACCCCGTAACATTTGTGGGGAACATTAGCAACATGTAATCCAAGTAATCGTTTGAAACTGTATCTGCAGTGTAGGGTATTATGGGATCTCAGAAAACTAGTGAGAATGCTTGCATGGTTGTTGATAAAAAAAGGTGCTTGTACACTCGCATTATCATGATAATAATTTAAATCAGCAATCACTAAGTATTTCTCCGAGGTCCACAACACAAATAACGTAGAGTAGAAAAAAAGTGAATTGGTTTTCTTATATTTATCACCTGGATAGCCTGCAGGTAAAACAAAATCTTTGATGACCTTTGGAAGCCAAGGTAACTTAAAGTCAGCGATATCCAAATCTTCAAGAGCATGTTCCTCAAGAAAGGATTTTAATTGCAAGCCTTCATCCAATACATACCTAGGTAATTAAATCACATTCCAGAAAGTTTATTAATGTCTAAATAGTCTGTGCACAGATGTGCTCATATGCACATGGCCGAGTAAGTTCCTTCAAATTCATTGTTTTAAAAGCACTATTTGACTGCTAGGCTCGAAACTGGGATCTAGCCTCTAGTCAAAGATTAATCAGGTTAGATAGACCCAAAGTAAAATTTGGGTGGAAATAACCTAGGGCGTCCAAGGAGAGTAATTTTACAACAATGTCTAAGATCTGCAATTATCAGGAGTCAGGACTAGCCAGATATTTTTATCACAATGTTTAATATATGTTTTAGCATGCCAAACTAACAAGAAACAAAGATTATAACAACAACAAATGAACCAATAGAAAGCATAATTATCTGCATATCGTTCTTTAAGCATACTTTAAAATTCTAGATTCAATAGAAAGACACAGGATGAGGTAAACCATACATTACCTCCTTAAGGTTCCATTCCCATACTTTTCCACCAAAACCACATTGGCTTCCTCTTTCTCCCTGCATCATTAATATTTTCAAATAAAATCAAAGCTTGGCTTCACAAACGTTTATTAGCTCTTTTGAACTTCCACAAGACAAACCACATGGTACACTTATAAAGTTTGATATATACAACATATGTACCTTTGGTTGTTAGAGGAATCTAGCTTAGCTTCTTTCGAGTGCAAAGCAGAATCTGAATGCTCCGGAATGCAGAGGATTCTAAAGCTGCCATTTCTTTCCGAAACTGAAGTTGACCTCCGGGAGAAATCAAGGCTGCTGAAGTTCGGAAAAGAAGAGAAACGTAGAGCATGGGAGAACATAGTCACTGAAGAAAACTGTTTTACAGAACAATTAGAAAATTTTACTCCGTATAAAAACTTGCAGCTCTCCAGTCCTCAAGGCTGCTGCACGATGCTGTCGAAAAATCGATTAACCATTGTTTTGACTTTTCAAATACGAATCAGGACCAGTTCTGGCAGTTCACCGCTTACATAAATGTAAGGAGTAATGATGATTATAAAGATCAGGGAAAATTTATGATCTTTTACTCGTCCTTAGACACTTTATACTCGTCAAGTCTATGAGTTTTATTTTTGTCTATAAATCTGGTTCACAGATAAAATATGTTTTATTTTGTCTATGCAAAATTTGTATACATATTTTATCCGTGAAAAGGATTCAAAGACAAAAAAAAAGTTCACACAAACACAGTGAATATAAAAATTGGTATAAGAATGGGTACAAACAACTTTTTTAAAATTTCTATTTTCATATTTTGTAAGGCACAATGAGACTTTAAGCATGATTGTATTTTCTAAACTTGACGGTAATTATTTTAGTTATTGACTTAAATAACATTAAAACTAAGCCAAAATCACAAATAGGACTACACCCCTGATACCCGCACATGTAGCTCAGTTGGTTGAGTGGCGGGAATTTGGATCAAGGAACCCTGGTTCGAGTCCCCGCAGCAACCGTGTGGAGGCCACAACCTCTGAAATGGGTTGGACCTCTGACACGCACGGGGCATATGGGCCTACTCCTGCTCCACCGATCGAGTCATCGTGATTTACATCCTCCCACATGCCCTGTCGGGTCAGGGTGTGGGGGACTCCGGGGGTGGGAAATTCCACCTTTTGGATCAAGGACTACACCCTAAATCATTCACAAATAGGACAAAACATTAATTTGTACCCAAAGTACCACTAAGTGTAGTACTCCCTCTGTCCCTAATAACTTTGCCAAGTTTGACCGGCACGAGGATTAATAAAGTAAAAACTGTGTGGTTGAGGTTTGTGCAGAGGAGAGAGAATTAACAGAAACCACAAATTCTTTACTTAAAAAGGAAAGTGGCAAAGTTAATGGGACATCCGAAAAAGGAAAGTTGGCAAAGTTATAAGGGACGAGGGGAGTAATTCATAAGGAAATGTTTTAATTCACAATAAAATCGTAAAATTATTAAAAATAGTAGAAAAATAATAAAATATTTATAAAATAAGAATATTTATAAAATACTCCGTATTCAAATAAAAGAATAAAAAATTAATAAAAAATAGTAAAAAAACTTAAAACAATTAAAAAATATGGATGGCTTTCCCACCGCCTCTACTGCCACCTGCACCACCACCCCGACCAAACAACAACAACAACAACAAAAACAACCAAGCCTTAATCCCAAAAGAATTTGGGGTCGACTAACATGAATCGGTCTATGATATCGATTCCAAAAATAGAAGACGGACAAGAAAGAGAAGAAAAAAAGTAAGATAAAATGAATAAAAATAAAGATAAATAAATATAAGATAAAAATAACACATGAATATAAGAGAGATAAAAGATAAAAAATAAAAGAGCATAAAAAGCTAGAAGATAAAAATAACATAAGAATATAAAAAGATAAGGAAGATAAACGATAAAAGAAAAAAAGAGAGGAAAGGTAGAAAAGACATCAATCGTCCACACGGATGTGCGCTCTCCACTTTGCTCTCTCCAAACCTAAGAAGACGCACATCAGTTCTGTTTTTTCTTAATCCAAGTTTTTTGGGTCTTCCACTCCCTCTCTTCTTTGTCTCTTCTCCCCACCACTCAAGTCGTCTAACAGGTGCATCACTTGGTCTTCTACGCACATGTCCAAACCACCGCAAATGAAACTTCTGCATCTTATATTGTATAGGTGATACTCCCACCTTTTGTCTGATTACCTCATTTTTCAAGCGGTCTTTTCTGGTATGTCCACACATCCAACGCAACATACTCATCTCTTCCACACTCTTTTTTTGAATGTAGCATTGCTACACCGCCTAACACTCTATGTCATACATTAATGTCGACCTAATCGATGTACGATAAAATTTACCTTTCAGTCTAGTCGATCGGCATACCTGATTGCATAGAAATCCTGAAGCACTCTTCTATTTCATCCATCCAGCTCTGATTCTATGACATACATCTCCATCTAATTCACCATCCTTCTTAATTATGGAACCCAAGTAACTGAACATATCACACACCGGTATCTCCTTAGCATCAAGAGTAATCCCATTGTTGTTACTTCTTCTACCTTCACCTAACTTGCACTTCATATACTCAGTCTTGCTTCGACTCAGTCTGAAACCCTTGGTCTCCAATGTTTGTCGCCATACTTCCAACTTTACTTTAACACCGGATTATGTCTCATCCATCAATACAGTATCGTCGACAAACATCATGCACCACGGTAATAATAGGAAAGGACTCAGAGAAGATCCTTGGTGCACTTCGATAGTAATAGGGAACTCTATGGTCCTCCCTACACTAGTGCGGGCACTTGTAGTACAAGCATCATACATATCCATCATGATACTGATATACTTACGTGAAATGCCTTTTCTAGTTAAGGTCCGCCAAAGAACTTCTCGAGGTACCCTATCACATGCCTTTTCTAGTTAAGGCCCGCCAATCCCACTTGTGGTGCATAGGCACTTACTACTAACACAATCTCATCCCCTATTATCAACTTAATGCTAATGATGTGATCGTTCTTCCTAAAGACTTCAACCACACCGTCAACATAATCATGTGCCACCATAATGCCTACTCCATTTCTGTTCCTCTCCCTCCCCGAGTACCAAAGCTTAAAACCTCCGGGATTAATCTCACGTGCCTTTTCTCCAACTCACTTAGTTTCTTGCATGCACATTATGCTGATATTCCTCCTCTTCATAACCTCGGCTATCTCAGATGATCTTCCTGCAAGAGAGCCAACATTCCATGTCCCAAAACGCAATCTAACACCATGTCTTCTCTTCTTCACCCCACATCGACCCCCACCATGCTCTTGCATATTTGACACCATTATTCTAAAAATCGGCCTAGTCGAACCGATTAATCAGCCTAGTCGGCCTAGTCGGCCCTAACTGAGGAACACTAATCGGCCTAGTCGGCAAAATAAATCGGTCTAGTCGGCCGCCTAGGCGCTAGGCACCCCTCAACCGCCCGACTAACGCCTAACGAGTTTTAGAACAATGTTTAACACCATCCCCAAGCATTGGGGTGGCGCGTCGCTTCCGGGCGACGACCTAGCAGCCTTAACATTCTTATCACCACACCCAGGCCTATGAAGTGTAGCGTGCACTTGCTCATTTGACACCACCCCCAAACGGAGGGATGACGCGTCGCTTACAGGCGACGACCTAGCTGTAGCAATATTCATATTTTGATTCATGTCATGTGATGTGACTAAGTGATACTGTTGGCTGTCACGCGCCTACCACAACACCCTCCTCCTTTATCCTGGCTTGGGACATGTATGATACCAAAAAATGATCTAAAAAAATCAATTTCTTTGTAAAAAATGTCATTTTTTGTAAAATGACAAAAATGACATATTACTCTTTGATAATGTCATTTCATTAAAACTGCCATTAATATGACATTACTAATGCATGTGACATTTTTTTGTGACTGGAGGTGGTGGTGCTGGGGGTGGCAGAGGCGGCAATGATTTTTTTAAATAAAAATAAAAAGTTTAAAAATGATTAAAAAAATAGATAAAAACATTGAAAAAATAAAAAAATATGGATGCCTTTCCCACCGCCTCTACTTCCTCCCTGCACCACCACCTTCGATCGGTGTAAAAAAATCTATTTTTCTGAAAATGCCAAAAGCATGACATATTACTCTTTAATAATGTCAAAATTTTCATTGAAACGGTCATTGATAAGGCATTACTAATGCAAGTGGCATTTTTTCCTAGTGATTGGAGGTGGTGGTGGTGGCATGGGCGGCGGTGATTTTTTTCTTTTTCATTTTCTATTTATTTTCTTATATAATTTCTTTTATTATATTTTTAAATTTTTTATTTGAATACTATTTTATTATTTTTTCATTATTTTTGTACGGTTTTAATTATTTTTTATGATATTTTGATGAATTAAAATATTTCAAAAGCTACAAGAATATATTTGTCCAAACATATATAATCACTCCTACCAATAAATAAAAAGCAATGTAGTCTTATTTGTGATTGTGGACTGCCTTTTATCCCCATTTAGGTAATTAACTCTAATTACTTCTATTTAGTTAATAAAAAATGACAGTCATAATTTGGAATTTTTAAACATGTTTAACCATATTTAAGGAAATTTCTTTAAAAATTATAAATGGGATATTTTGGATTGATTCAAGCTACTTTTGCTGCTTTTGAGGGATTTTTTCACAAGTAAACCAAAAGATGAAAATAATCAATTTTTCAATTTACAAAATTTCTTTCAAAAATAGACTAACCAATACTTTTTGTTTTCACAGTTAGGCTATACGAGTAGTAATACCATATCCGGGACACTTGATTCTCTGCTATTCCGTGTTCCTCACTAGTAGTGCAAGTACACTCATAACTCGATGAGTTGCTTTTCTCTTACAGATAAATTATTACAAAATTTACCAATCACTCAAATATTATTTTAAATAGAAAAATGTTAAACTCATTAAAAACCCAAAGGGAGAACTATCAAATAAGTTATTGAACTTTCATAAAAAGTGCAAATAAGCCCTTTTAGAGGAAGCTCTGTCCGGCCATTGCCATTTGGGGCGGTTTCCGGTTGAAATTTTTGATGAAATTTTTTGAGTCTTCTTCATTAAGTCTAGTTTAT
This sequence comes from Cuscuta europaea, assembly GCA_945859875.1. Taxonomy (NCBI): domain Eukaryota; kingdom Viridiplantae; phylum Streptophyta; class Magnoliopsida; order Solanales; family Convolvulaceae; genus Cuscuta; species Cuscuta europaea. The sequence continues at coordinate 2,133,501 of CAMAPE010000045.1, read as the reverse complement.
ACATACCAAATTTCCGCTAAAAATTCAATCGGTGGTAAGACAGTCAAATGAATTTTTTAAGATAACTGCGCAGTTAGACAACACAATATATTTCAGAAAATCATTTGACTAACTTCTCTATTGAATTTTTAGCTGAAATTTATTATGGGGAAACTAGACTTAATGAAGAAGATGCTCAAAAAAATGCATAAAAAAACTCCACCGGAAACCGCCCCAAACGGCGACAGCTGGACAAAGCCTCCTGTAAAAGGGCTTATTTTCACTTTTTATGAAAGTTCGAGGGCTTATTTGATAGTTCTCCCAAACCCAAAAGATCATAATCAATGGGAAAATAATAAATGTCTAAGAAGTAAATATTTTTAAAAAAACTCAAATAAAAAAATTAAAATGAAAAATGTTTAACATACTTAAAATTTTGGGAAAATTATAAAAAGAAAACTTAATATAAAATTTATATTAATGATTATAAAATATCAAAAGTAGTTATAAATTTATGTAAGCATTATTTTTTAAAATCAGAATACATACAATATGAAAAAGATTCTAAAATTTTCAAATAAATATATAAAATTTGAAAAATGAAGTACTCAAAGTTAAAATATGAAAAAAAATATAAAAATTGGAAAGTTGTTATTTAAATATAGGGAAAAAAGAAAACGAGTTTAAATTAAAGAAAACAGAAGAATATAGAAAACTTAATATACAAAACTTAAATATAATTACAATAATATTTAAGTTTACAATAATTACATTACAGATGTGCCAAAAATGAAAGGAGTGAGCATTTATATTACTGTAAATTTTTTAAATGAGAGGAAGGTCTTGTTTGACAATCGAGTGTTATAACTAGTTATATTAGCCGTTTGAAAACAACTAATTGAATTAGCTATTTTGAATGACGCGTACGGACATTATTGTATACTTGCTTATTTTGTTAGTGATAACAGTAAAAATTGTTTTGATTACAATTATTGCTCCCTCCATACCTAAATTAAATTCTCACTTTCCTTTTTGGGATATCCCTAAATTAAAGTCTCAATTTCTCACTTCCTTATACGGTAAACAAATACTACGTGTGTATCAAACAAGGTCAAACATTGCAAAACAATGTACTCTACAGTAAAATTTACTCATCGGTAAATTAATTTCCTTAATATGTGTGAAGTCAAACTATGACATTGATTTAGGGACGGAGTAAATACAAAATAAAAAGAATTGTGAATATTTGAAATTACAAAAAATAACTAAACAATTAATTTGAATGAATAACTAATTTCTGACTTGAAAAGGAATTAAATTATTTTGTATGTTCAGTGATATTTGTTAACGACCCGTGTAAACAAATTTAAGGGGCCTTGTATTTGACAACATCTTTTTATTAGCTAGGAATGATAATTTATGGGTCAGTAAATAATGTACGTTTCCATATTCCTTGCATGCCAAAGTGGATGCAGATGTTCCCTTACACTCGCACCACTTCACCTAGGGGTGGATTCGGGCCGGGTCGGGTCCGGGCCGGGCCTAGGCCCGGTCGGGCCGTCGGTTCGTATCACATGGGTCCGGGACCGGCCCGAGGGTTGGACGGGTCCGGTTCGGGCCGGGCCACCAGCCCGGGTCACGGGTCGGGTCACCCGTCGGGCCGGGCCGGGCCGGGTCGGTTATTTTTTTTTAATTTATATTTTATACTTTATAGTTTTATACAAGTATTAAAAAACAAACTTCAAGTGCATTTATTTGAAATGAAATAAGAACTACATTTGAAAATTAAATAGGAACTATAATTGTTTTTAAAACATGAAATATTAATCAATCATTCAATATTTCAATCGGAATCTCCGGCATAGGTAGAGTCACCCTCGGTTGTAGATTCATCCATAAAGTGTGGGATGGGGTGATGTCAATTTCTTGAGCTCTACGGACTGCTTTCAACCAATCGTGATAGCGTATAAGCATCTCAAGAGATTCAGCGCTCAAGCTCGTTCTGGTTTGTGTTAGGACATTGCCGGCCGAACTAAATTCTTGTTCCACGGCAACCGTTGAAACCGGCATTGATAGCACTTGCTTAGCCATCTTTGCTAAAACGGTAAAACCGGGAACATTCTTTCTTTTCCCTTCCACCGGTTTAGTACGTCAAAATCATCCTATTCTTCAAAATCAACATCATAAGTTAAATACAAAGAAATCTCATTAATTGTGCTTTGTTGTGTAGCGGGAGTTGATTTCATTTTTTTAATAAGATTGGCAAACGTAGATTTGAAAATTGATTTTCCTTTAGATGATGTTTGTGTCGGGGGAGGGGGCGCATTGTCATATTGTGCATGAAACTCATTGAATAATGCATAAAATATATCACTAACCTCGTTGTATTCTTTTTTCGGATCAATTGGGTTGTCCTCATACATTGGCAATGGACCAAAAAAAGCAGCATAATAATAATTCAAACATTCTTCTAAAGAACCAAGTCTAAAACGAGGATCGAGAACAAATGCAATACAATAAATATGCGGAATATGTGAATAATATTTTAAAAACTTTTCCTTCATAAAACTAGCATCACATAATCAGCATTCTCAAAATTTGAAAAAGCACCGGCGAGATTAATAGCTTCACGAATAAATTGGTTTGAGGTAGGTTTATAAACATGACTAAAAGTTTCAGTTGCATTATTAAAATATATCAAAGCATTACAAATTTTTTCACAGGTGTCGATCTCAACCGAGTTTATAATATAGTTATCATATTGTTTCATAAAAGCAGGAAAATGTTGTTTATATCTAAGAAGAACTCCAATTAACTTATAGGTACTATTCCAACGAATAGACAAATCTTTAGGAAAAGCCACATATCTCTCACCTCTTTCTATTAAATAATCATGCCATTTTTTCCTAAATTGTCCATTACCCCAAATACGTCTAATCCCCCCCCCCCCCCCCCCCCCCCCCCCCCCCCTTGACTACCTCCAACGATGCTCCCAACGCTTTTAGACCATCTTGCACACATAAATTTAGAAAATGACATGCACATCGTTGATGAAAAAATGTACCCATCAAAGAAGTAGAATCACACAATTCACGCAATCTAGGAATAGCAGCAGTATTATTAGTAGCATTATCAAAACCAATAGCAAACACCTTATCAATTAAATTATACTCAATTAAAATACGCTCAATCAAACTATAAATATGTTCAGCGGTGTGACGATCATTCAATTCACGGAAAGCAAGAACACGTTTATGCATATGCCAATCATTATCAATATAATGTACAGTCAGACCCAAATAATGTAAATTATGATAAGTATCCTCTCATATGTCAGAACATACAGTAACACGTCCATCAAAGTTTGCAAAATAATTTTGTAACTTTACCTTTTCCACACCATAAAGCCTTGAAATTTCTTTCTTAACCGTTTTGCGACTATAACCTCTATATTGCGGATTTAAACAAGTTTGTGCATAATCACGAAAAGCAAGACTTTCAGAAAACAAATAAGGCAAATTTTCTTCAACAAGTAAGTTAGCCATACATGTCAAATTTTGTGCATCATTGTATGAGAAATTATCAAAAGCTTGTTGGTTATTTGCAAACCTCGATATTTGTGTTTGCTTCCCCGTTCCGCCGCCTAATTTTGCATACTCCACCGGGTGTTTGGACTTAAGGTGTCTTGTGGCGGATCCGTATCCGCCGGAAATCCCCAAGCTATAGTTTTTCTTGCACCAATTGCAAGTTGCGGTCTAATTCCCGGTGTTCGGGTCCTTCCACTTAGAAAAATTATTAGCCATTAGTTCAGATTTACTTTTTTTTGTACCTGTTTGGGATGAGGCTGGTTGGTCGGCGTCATGGCTGCCGCCACCCTCCTCCTCCTCGTCGTCGTGGCTCTCGGAATTACTTCCTCCACATCGTCGTCCTCGTCCTCGAACTCTTCTTCGTCAATGGTCCTCAGTTGGTCTTGATAAAGGCGGGAATTATGTCGCCCATTCCCACTGGTTCAGGTCCACACCCGGTCCTGGACCGCCCGACCGGGCCGGTCCAGGGCCCGCACAGTACCGGGCCGGGTCGGGTCACGGGCCGGGTGGCCCGAACCGAATCCACCCCTAACTTCACCACAAGGGTAAAATGGCACCATTAAATCTTGGAAACACAAAAAACAATTTTTTTGTTTTGTTTTATGTAGCAACACCCAAGGATTGACAGATCACTAAAGCCAGAACTTTTTTGAAGCGGAGCACTCCCACATAGATGAAAATGGGTCGGATCGGATCAAATCGGGTGTATCATTAATCTTTTTTGTCAAGTGCGTTCAGATTTTTTATTTTTAACTGCAAATAGATTATTCAATGATGATTTCAAGCAATGAACATATATGGATTACAAGTCTAGTTTTGAATTTATTAAGACAATTCTAAACAATATATATGACTTTTTGAAAGAAAGATATAATTTGGATCAGAAATGATTCATCTTTGCACCATTTCTGGTTTTACATTAGAATTCTCATTACTTTTTATACTATAAAATGATCAAGATTTCATATCTGAACTAGAATCATGTCAAATGTTACACATTGTGCCACAAAATTTGTTGATACTTGTCTGGAATATAATACTATCGTGTTAAATATGAAGTATAGATCATGTTCATGATTTCATTCTTTAATACAACTTTATTTAATAATATGATTCTATATATCTAACATTCATGATCATATTATAGATAAAAAATTCAAAGAGTACGTTGGTTTGAAACTAATTTATCACAAATTGACACATTTTTTCATGTATAGACTTCGATTCAAGATAAAAGTCTTGCATCTATTAAGCTCATCCTACATATAAGAACACTTGTCATATCTTTGACCTTTAACTTTGAACAACCATTATTTACACCAAGTAAGAAAATCATCAATATCACTTTTCAATCAAAGTGAGTAATCAATGTCTAACTATAAGGATTTGCTCCATCACAACTTCGTGGATATTTATAATTTATACTATGCATAGTAACTATAGTAATATTTATGTCCATTTGTTCTACTTAGGTAATATTTATGAAATAATCTCTAGTTTTTTTGACCGCGTTGCGGGGGCACAATTTTTATCTTTAAGTACTAATCTTAAACTTCAGGGTCGGAAGCGGGGGCACTTGCCCCCCTAGGACCCTCCTAGGTCCTCCACTGGGTACAAAACAAAACTCAACTCATTTGTCTAAAGCTGCAAGTGGAGTTGCACTAGCAAGAGATCATCCCAATTGAACCACTGTTTCTTATTTAGGTTTAAGATTAATGCAATAAACACGGGATCCCAAATGCTTAACTTCAAGACCAGCTTTTTCACAACCAACAAAAAACAGTGACTCGTCTTCTTTCCCTATTCTCCGCCTCCAGCTCATTAGGAACGCTGGTCTGGGCAATGCAGACAACACATCTGAGATCCCAAAATCAATATGTGTTTAGTAGGATGTTGTTCAAAAGAGGACGCACAAGGAAAAAACAATATAGAACAGCCATTTTCCGTGTATAAAAAGAAAGTGGCAGAGGTCAAGACAGAGGGAAACACTGCATACCATGTTGTTCATAACCTGGAGAATCAGAGTCAATAACTTCAGGTGTATACGTTTTCAGCAAATATGACAGTGTTTTGATCAAATTTGGATACTGTTTAACATCTGCATGGAGTGTAGAATGCAAAAGGGAATCAAAATGTATACATAACAAATATTGGCACATGAAAGTTCCTATAATGTTCGTCAACATTAAGAAAAAGAAAATGTGAGGGCATTCATCACCAAAAAATGTAAGAGTAATCCACTTCAGTTTATGTGGCTTATACTAGAGTTTACAGTTCCACCCTAAAAGTAGTTCAACTACGCGGGGTAGCCCAAGACTTTATAGGTTGGTTAACTTAGTTTCTATCTTTATATTTGGATAGTAAAATTGGCCTAACGCTTATTAGGAGCAGATAATTTTTTAAGCCAGTACACTCATTGTAGAGTCTTAGTTGTAACGCATGGCTTGTTTGAGCATAATGGTGGTGAGATACCAGTAAGGTTTGGCATTCCATTCTAAAAGGTTTTAGGTCAGCCTGATAAGTGCAATAATTCAGGACCTTGTATGTTTGGATTATATTTTTATATTTGGCCTTTAAGATGGTTTAATAGTTTAGACACTTTACAGCCTTGCAGGTAATGAATGCTCATGGCACATCAAATCAAATACTTACACAGCAAGATATCGCTTGCAATTATCAAGTCCCAGTGTGAGTCGGGAATCGGAAAGGCATCTCCCCATGTATCTGGCAATTTAAAAACTTAAATCACGAAAAAAGAAAAGCTACCAACATACCCAATGAACATTAAGCAGAGTTGAATAGAAATCAAAAAAATAAAAAAGAACCAACGGTTTAAATGAGGATGAGCAGGTGAAATTCCATTGGTTTGGAAGTTATGGGATATATTCTCCTCGATAGATCTGTCATCATAATCTGATGTCGTGATATCAAGCTTAAATGATTTGTGTAGAAAGATGGCCAATGCACCAGTTCCACTGTAAGAATGATAAACATTATTAAGAAAGCCCAATATAATATTTGGAATTACAGATTTTTTCAGAAAGCTTTCAAGATACTTCAAGCATTTAATTAGCATTTAATTACCACAGATTTCTTATAAAGAGGGAAAAAAAGACACGCACATAAATTACTTCCAATGGAGGGAAAAAGAAATACTTTTGAAACAAACATAAAAGACTTACGATTAAGATGAATAAAAACACACACAAATCTTCAATTGCTAACATGTTTACCTTTGCTTACGAATTTGGACATGTTCAAGGTAGAAGACGAGACCATTTTTGTTTCTAAAGCATAGAAGGAAGGCAATTAATTCAGGATGCTAGATGCATAAGTAGTTAAGTATATAGTTAACTGTTTTATGCGAGTTAAACTGAGATGGGTGATAATTTGATATCATCGTCTTATGAAGATATATAAGTTTTTGTTTGAGTGGACCTGCCCTTTGGGATATAATTTCTACGATTATAAATCCTTTTTGTGAAAGTTGGCTGCTTAGGGGTGGGTTCGTAGAACCGAAAACCGAAAACCGAATCAAATCAAATCAAACCGTGACCAAATAAACCGAACCGATGAAAAACCGAAACCGAACATAAAAAACCGTACCGAACCGAACGTGTTTGATTTCAAATCGAACCGAAACCGAAAAAACCGAAATATTTATAAATATAAAAAAATCATTTATTTTATATGGAGTATATGGCCGGTCATGTGGTCAATGCTCAAGACCGAAAGCGTAAGAGGCTTTTTACGAGTCCAGTAGTCCTGTAGGACTCCATAATCTTTTAACCTAAAACGTAAGAGACTTATTTTGCTGCACTATATTCAAGTTTACTGCACTTGGGACTGCATTTTAAATTGTTGCACTATATCCAAGTTTACTGCACTTGGGACTGCATTATATTTTGCTGCACTATATCCAAGTTTACTGCACTTGGGACTGCATTTTATTTTGCTGCACTATATCCAAGTTTACTGCACTTAACTTTTAAATGTCATGTACTGATGTTTAATGCACTTTATTTAAATTGTAAGACAAGGATTGACTTTCATCATTTCAGTTTAATGCATTTGCTTTTTTCTTTTTATTTTGGGACTGCATTTTATTTTCATTTCAGTAGGGACTGCATTTTATTTTGCTGCACTATTTTCAAGTTTATTGCACTTAGCTTTTAGGTGTCATGTACTAATGTTTAGTGCACTATATTTAAATTGTAAGGCAGGGATTGACATTCTTCGGTACTTAGTGTTTTATTTTCCTGCACTTTGATTATTTGCACCTCATTTCTTTTTTCAGAAAGTATGTGTCTTTTTGGTTTAAAACCGAAAAAACCGGAGTCAAACCGAACAAAACCGAACTGATTCAACCGTGGTTGGACAAAAAAGTATGAGCAAACCGAACCGAACCGAAGTTTTTAGTTTGATTCTACATTTGGTTTTAGGTCAAAACCGAACCGCATAAACCGAACCCACCCCTTGAGTAGTCTGAAGAGCAATAATTTCCCATCATTCAAAACAATGACCTAATGTGTCATATCTTTGCCAATGTCTCCATATTTATGTTGATCATCAGTATTTGAGAGGTGAAAATATCACATACGGATAACTCGTTTCCATCCAACTTCACACCATGATAAAACACTTCAAATTTTGTGTTTTAAGCTAGTTTATCTTGATTTTGCTGTGCATATATTGTAAATTTCTTTCAAGATAGATTACAAGCCCGAATGTTGTTCAAAGACATTCTGATATTTAGTGACCGAAACAATAGCAATTAAGGGGTTGTTTGGATTCTCATATTAGGTCAGGATAAGTATTCCCGCTACCCACCTCTCCACTGTTGGTTTATCAAGTTTTGTATGACCTTACCACACAAAACTTGGGATTATAATCTTATTTGGATATAGACATAAAATTACCAAGTCTCTTTTTAGCACCACAGTACTGTTATACTATCCTCCGTTCTTAATCGTAAAATGTTGAATTTTACACTATTCACATGTTCTACACAAATTGTACTATTCAACTTGTCTCATTAGCATTTTTCAAAAACTGATTTTTTATTTTTTTTGGTAATAGAGAATAAGATATATTGACGGTCAAAGGTGTGCATTGGCAATTTGCTAAGTAGATGAACTGAGGAAGTACATGAATTACTATTCCCTTATGTATTCATTTTTGGCTTGTTCGGTAATCATGCCAAGCTTTACTTGGCAAGTCCATTAATTAAACCCAGGATGGGCTTTGATTTAGGACTCCCTTATTTATGCCAAATGCCCAGCTTGATTAGTTATCTACATTTATTAAGTCTTGAAAACAAAAAAAAAAGAGTAGATAAATAAACCCACAAAAAATGACACATATAAGAAGTTACTTCCTCCGTTCTTTTTTATTTGCAACGCTTCCATTTTCACGTTTGCCAACACACATCTTTGACCATTAAAATATTTAATTCCTTAATTGTAAAATTTTCAAAAAAATCATATTTTAAAATTTTAAAGTGAAAAGAATTTTATTATATTTAAAAAAAATGATGCATTCGTAAATAAAATATAGTCAAAGTAGAGCACATGAATAATGTAAAATTTCTAATGTTGCAAGTTGCAACTATTTAAGAATGGAGGTAGTATATACAAACTTTTAACATCACTTTGTATAATAGCTTCATGTAAAAAAACATACCACAAATGCTTCATGCATCTCATGAGTTAGAAATGCGTATAAGCTTAAGAGGAATGATGATTGAGTTAGGCACTTGGGCTTGTTCAAGTACCAAACTAATATGGAATGCAAACTTTTAGAGCAGGGTTTTAAGCCTACAGATGTTGCTATCATGTTGCTATCAACATTGCTATACCCTACAATAATGCAACTCTCATACCAGATATCAGAGTTAGCAATAACAATTCTTTCACTACAGCTATAAACTCTATCCCGCCTTGTAAAGTGATATAAAATCCCAGCCCTGCTAGGATTTGAACCAACCAAATCTAGATTTCTGTTCAAAGTGTCAAATGCTTAGTCTTATATGCAAATTGCAAACACGGCAAATAAGGTGATCTTATCAAATTAAATTTCAACCACTGGATCAAACCGAATGAAGGCCTCTAAGCATATGGAATAGTGTAAAGCGTGAAAAGAAACACAAAGCTTCTCAATATGGAGTCTAGAAAGAGGGGTACCTGCCTAACTCAAGTATCTTCCGACCTTCCAACCAGGATCTATGATCAACTAGCCACTCTGCAAATGCAAACGTCCCAGGCCAAAGTAAATTTGCATTCAACTCGTGGAAACAAAACTCTCGAACAAGCAATACCTGTACACAAAACCAATATTTATACGATTAATATATAAGAACAACATTGGCCATAAGCAGTGGCGAAGACAGAAATGTTGTAACTAGAGGGCCTGCACTTCAAATTTTATACTTTGAGGCCAAAACTTCATATTCTCCTAAGTTTAGGAAAGCCCGGTCTTGAGTCCTGACATTTATAGACTGAGCCAGACGGGAGAATATAAGAAGATTGAATCTAATGGATGCTATAGAAATGTAAAACAAAAGTTTTATTATCAAACCAAAATACAAAACTTAAATCAACCAAATGTAAAACCAAGACACCAAAGAAGCTAATTAGAAACACTTTTTATTGGCAAAATTTAACTATTAAACATTTATATTAGAGTATTTGATGGATGATGATAGATGAAGCTACATGCTTAAATTGGACGGAACAAAGTAGCACAGCTACTACTTGCAATTAGAGAGGCAAAGGATACATCATATATGGAGTAATGTTTTTCAAATACATTAACGCTTGGATATATGGCTACATACATCACACTTTCATGTTACTCCCATGCCCCAGAGGAAGCCCTGAATTTCGGATATTGTCTCAATTAACGCTTTGAACTTCCAAAGAACCCTAAAACGTTTAGACTTTCCCCCTTTGTTGGATAATTAAGAAGTGTGAAATCATTTCACGAGAATTACCATCCCAGGAAACTGGTGGCTCCTCTCTACAAAGTTTTGGTTTTGAGAATCTGTAATCTTCTCATCTGCAAAGAAGCCTCCTAGCGTGATAAAAAGTGGAGCATATGATAGTGTGAGGAATAACATAGAAGAAGGTAAGTACACTGGTACCAGCAGAGTTGTCGTCGGAGTCGGCGAATAGAGCAGCTGGTGAGAAGAGAGCTGTTTCCATAGTACGTACAGTACGTAGTTATAATTCTAGAGAAGATGGGGAGAAGTGGAGAAAGAGTTCTTACAAAAGAAAAAATACCCCCATGTTTTTCATTGCACTCAAATTTTCTACCTGGTTTGGCCTCCTAGTTTGGCCTTAACAATTTTGATAGGTTTACCCAAAATTGTGTCCACCTTTGACACTCCATATAAAAGAGAGAATTCCATACATAAGACTAAAAGAAGGTAAAATTGTAAAAACAAGATTACTATGTTTTATTGAACAAATATAGGACAAAAAAGAGCTGAGAAAATTTTACAAATAGGACATAAAAATAGGAAATTTCTAAAACTAGGACTACATCTACGCGTAGGACTTTGAGTTGTTATGACCATTTAACCCTTACTTTTAAATTGCCAAATGGATCAAAGGACTCCTTTCAAACCGCAGGCCCAACTACAAACCGCGAGCCCAACTTGAAACGACAAGCTCCATTTCAATTAACGTCTCCAAAGCTGCAGAAAGCTTCAACGGAAAACACAAATGGCTGAGTACTACCGACGAACATCAAGCAAGTTTTGACGACCAACGAAGAGCATTCCGACGAACTGAAAGCTATGAAAGCAATTTTAGGCAGTAATGGCAAAGAGAAAGAAAATCGAGAATGAGGCAAACGTTGAAAACGTAGAAAAGGAAGAAAACTCTGAAAGCGACTTCGACACAAAGATGCCAAGTCCCAACGAAACGGAGAAGGAGAAGGAAATTATACTTCCATTTGGTCAGGTAATGTATTTAATGACTTCATTAGAGAAAAGTAATATAAATTTCGTAAACAATTATATTGATATATGTTGTTTACAAACAAAGTAGAAGTAATATTTATCTGAAATGATGAATCAAATGTTCGTAGAGTAATGTTGATGTCAGATGTGTTATTTGAGTTCTAGTAAATACTGAATATTTTATACCTTATTTGATTTTGTCCATACATGCTTGCAACAATTAACATATCATTTATTTCATATGACTTAAGGTATGAAGCATTTGATGTTAGATTACACAATATATGAGTTGTGCTATCAGACAGTACATTCAAATTTATAATTGAGTATTGTTGTCCAATTATGCCTTATGATTATAGTACATATATAAATTATAAATACGAAAATGTCAGGCAATTGTAAGATCTTGCACAAACCCTGTTCTTATGACCAAGAAGAAGTCAAAGTTAAACTGTTATTCAAATGTACATACTGCCACTGAAACCATAAGGAAGCTACTAAAGGAGGACCAACTTGAAGAATTCAGAAAAAGCACATTTGGTGGATTGCTGGAAATAGGTAACCTAGAGTGGATGAATGGATAATTACTTGTCCTGTTTGTAGAAAATGTTAGTATATATGTTCTAGCGACAATCATTTTTTTAAAGACATATGTACTTGATCACATTTAGTTTTTATATTTGATATATACACGATATTAAACTTTATGAATGATTGTTTTCGATTGTCAATGTTTTATTCATAATTGTGTTTCCTTGGATTTATGTTGTCAATAAGTAAGTGGGAGCTTATATGATATAACATAAGGTCCTAAAATAGCCCCAATCAATGATCATCAAGAATGGGATATTGATGATATGCGATAAGATTGGTATGTGGACTGCATCATACTTTTAGAAAGTATAGTTGATCTCACAACTATGAGTTCCTGTAATTCATGATGGTCACATAGATAATTTAGAGAATATTGGTATACCCACCGAGAAACCATTTGATAAGTTCTATTCATGTGTCTATGGGATTATCGGCGTATAGAGTAGTGTAATAGTCCTCCGACTTGAGGTCAATACGTACTACATGTGCGGAGTGATGTACTTTGACCATGACCAACGCTTGCACTCCAATCGGGGTAGATACGGCATGTGTTGGGTGCATCACGAAGCACATGGAGTAGTAGTTGAGCCAAGAAAGGATTCATTCCTCATAATAGATTAAGAGAGAACATTCTACTTCTCATATCTAGATGGATCATAAAGTCATTGACCAATGCAAAGATATATTCGTTTTGGATATCGAATATGATCGTTATGGATCATCTAGAAAGATTGAGAGACAGAGACTGAGTTATTGGGATAGACACTATATCATGTTCTAGACTTAGTTGAATGTTCGCTGAATGAAAGGACCGTATCACTATGAGCTCTATATTACAGGGAGTTTGAATAGTCCTCGCAAACGTTCTTATATATTAAGATTGTCTGGTAAATCGTCTAGGGATTCTACTAAGACCTTAATTTGATTAGTGCTTAATATATAAGGCCCTATGGGTCACACAATAAGTGATTATACCTTCCGATTGAATTGTTAGAAGGAATTAAATATTATTAATTGGATTAAATAATATTTAATTCATAATACTGAAAATGGATTAAATATTAATTAGATTAAATATATTTAATTCATGATGTTGAAGGAGTATTCTATTTGATAGAATTAATTAAGTGTGATAAATTAGATTTATTATACTTAATTAAGATGTATTTATTATTTAATAAAGTTGATATTTTCTTTTGTAATTTAGAATTAAAAAGAAAAGTAAATAAACTAAATAATAATATATATAATAAATAGAGAGTGGCGTAAGACCACTTCTCTATTGTGGTTATTATTATTATTATTATTATTATTATTTTGGTTTATTTTATCTACTTATTTAATTAATAAGGAGTATTGGTCCTGGCGGGATTAGGACTCATTAATTAGAAAGACTTTCATTGTGATTCAGAAACTAGTTTAGAACTAGTATAAATACATCCACCTCATTCATAATTAGCGACAAGTTTTCAGATTCAGTATTAACAGTTTATTTCCCTGCGAAGAGATTTCCTAGCCTTTCTCTTAGGGAGATCTAACCGTTCTTTCGGGAAGGAGAAATCACGTGGATACCAAAGGTCAAGGATTATCACTGCTAGACTGGAAGATCTGTAAGTTCTAACTCAGATCTGTTATTATTATCATATTCGTTATTTTGTCATAATCAGGGAAGATCTGTTTGGGAAAATTTTAAACTTCCGCTGCCGTACTTTCGAGGTACGTTACATCAATTTCCCAACAGTGGTATCAGAGCCAAACTGATTCTAATGACATGATGCGAATTTTGGTTGTTATTTGAGTGGATCAAAATCTATATTTTACCAGAAATACTATTTCGTAGTATTCTTGTTCCATTTTGATTTTAGAAATTAAAATCAGTGTTTGGTATTTGAAGTTTCATCTTTATGGATCTGAAAATTGCATAGGAACGCAGATAAAAAATTCTTCCTCTTCTTCCGATCTGTTTCACCTGTTGTCTCCGAGTTAACCGATCAAAGGTCTTCGCCCTACCGTAGACGATCGCAGACAGTAATGTTTTTCCTCTCGCTGCCAAGGATGAGGAACGATGTACTTCCTCTGGAAGATATGTCTGAACGATGGTATCCGTCTTCACCAGTGGACGTGGCTGCCTTCTTCGATCTAGGAGAGACTGAACAATCTAAGCGAGAAAGACGGTCGATTAGTTCCTGAAATCCTTTACCTTTGATTAGTTTCAGACGATCAATTGAAGGAGATAAGGCCTTGTGCTTGAAATACATTATTAGATAATATCAAGGACATAGCTGCAATTTTTATTAAAGTCCTAGTTATTTTAAAACATTGCTGCTATTTATACGGACCTCTAGTCTCTAAATGAACCCATTCTTTTAGTAGGAGACTAAGTACATTGTGTTTATTAAACTAGAATATTTTAATAATAAAACATACGATTTTGATTATAGTTATCATTAAATTGAACAAGCTCTATATTAATTAGATTAATGATCATAGAGAATCAGTACATTTAATTTAATGAACTCGTCTTTACCGATGCTTATTATTATTGCGCATGCTTTTACTTTAATTGTTAATTGTATCTGTTTATAAATTAGATTTATATTGCATGCTTTAATTTTATCTGTTTGAGTTAGATCTCATTAACATATTATTTGATAATATGTTGGTAGCATCTTGATTAAGTAATTTAGTACCCCGCTAAACGTTCCCCATAAATTAAAATTTAAGTCTTATCTGGGATAACGACATCACCCATCATAATTAAATTAGTAGAAATATTTTTTCGTTGAAGAATATTTCACCCAAGTGTTTATTCCATTCGACAAAATATAGAACTAATTTATAGATACATATGTTTGTGATCGTGTGATGGTTTTGACTTACTTAAATTAGCTCGAGTCGCCCAAGCGTCAGTGTTAATTTAGGGATGTCGATCAATTTAAAAATTGATCGATCAAAAGTTGCTTGGACGCAATTGGTCTAGGGACCTACCCATTATATTATTGCAGTGATCAGCCCAAGCTGGGACTGTAATAGTATGAATGAGGATTTTGGCCACTATGATTGTAAAACATTCCATGTTCTTTTTATTGGGGTCAAAGAGCATGTAAAAATAGTGGGAGCTAAATAATTAAAAGTCCATATTATTTAGTTAACTAGATGTGATCATAGGAATTAATATATGATTCTAATTCCGTTCTATTTGAACTTCTTTAGGCTTTTAGGTATGTCGAATTTATCATTGAGAAGTATCTTGGATACAAATAATCTGATTGAACCAAACTTTCTAGACTTGGAACAAAATATGTGTTTCGTTCTTAGGCAAGAAAATATCGAATATGTATTTGATACATGTGTACCCGAGATCCTTGATGTTAGCTCTTTTGAATTAGCCATGTTTGACAAGGACATTCAGAAGAATCACATTGCTGAGGTACCAAATGATGTATGTCTCTACTGCAAAGAGATAGGACATTGGAAGAGAGTTTGTGAGATATACAAGACTAATCTAGCCAAAGCACCGAGTGCTTCTAGCTTAGGCATTTTTTTCATTGATATTAATATGTCTACAACTAACTCTCACTGTTGGGTATTAGATACGGCTTGTGGCTCACACATTTGCAATAGTGTGCAAGGCTTAAATGACAGTAGAGCAGTTAGGCTGGATGAGATTGACCTACGTGTAGGAAATGGAGCAAAAGTTGTTGCTGAACGTGTAGGGACTTATATATTAGATTTACCCAGTGGTTATAGATTAGAAATAAATAATTGTTATTTTGTTCCTTCTATAACAAAGAACATAATTTCCATTCCTATGTTAGACATTGAGGGTTTTTCCTTTCATTTTGCTAATAACACTTGTTGTTTTTCACAAAATGGTATTGTGTATGGAAATGCTCCTCTTATGAATGGTTTTTATGTTCTTAATTGTAGACATGACATATTAAATGTACAAAATAAAAGATCAAGGTTAAGTAATCTGAAAAATACCACATATCTTTGGCATTGTAGGCTTGGTCATATTAATGAAGCCAGAATAGCAAGGTTAAGTAAATTAAATTACTTAACACCATTTGATTTTGAATCATATGGTAATTGCGATTCGTGTCTCTCAGCTAAAATGACGAGTAAACCTTTTCTTGGAAAAGGACTACGGGCCAAAGAAGTGCTTGAATTGGTTCACAGATGTGTGTGGACCATTCCCAACTCAAGCTAGAGGAGGGTTTCTTACTTCATCACGTTTACTGACGATTTCTCTAGGTTTGTATTTGTGTATCTTATGAAACACAAATCAGAAGCTTTTGAGAAATTCATGGAGTATAAGGCTGAAGTAGAGAAGCAACTTGACAAGAGTATCAAGACTCTACGATCTGATCGTGGAGGGGAATACTTGAGTAAGTAGTTTCTTGATTACTTAAAAGGTCAGGTAATTCAGTCACAATGGACTCCTCCAAGAACACCTCAATTGAATGGTGTTTCTGAAAGGAGAAATAGAACCTTGTTAGACATGGTTAGGTCCATGATGAATTCCACGTCTCTTCCAACATCTCTTTGGGGGTATGCATTGCAAACTTCGATATACATTCTGAATAGAGTTCCATCTAAATCAGTGCAAAAGACGCCATATGAGTTATGGTGTAATAAGAAGCCTGTTCTTTCACATATTAAAGTGTGGGGTTGCCCTGCTTATGTAAAGAAATTGCACACTGATAAGTTAGGAGCTAGAAGTGGGAGATGTTATTTTGTGGGGTATCCTAAAGAAACTAGGGGGTACTATTTCTATCATCCTGAGGAACATAAAATCATTATTTCCAGACAGACACGATTCCTAGAAGAAGACTTGGTCTTCAAGGAATTCAATCGTGAGAAGATAGTACTAGAAGAAATTCAAGAATCACAAAATAACATAGAGGATGAAGACTTGTTAGATGGTCAAAACAAGGACTCAGTGGGAGGATTAAGCGGAAGTATGTCTCTAGGAAGATATCCTTCAGCTAGTGGGAGTAATATACGAAGCACCTCGCACCAGCAAGTGGTTCCTATTAGGCATGAAAGAAATGACATGGTTGTCATTCCTTCTGCACCTACTTCTCATTCTTTGGAAACACTTAAAAGTGTAGCACCAGAAAATTCTCCGAGCATTGGACAGTCCAATGAAAGAGAACCTTTTCACAATCAGAAAGAGCAGCCTGAACAATCGCAAAATATTCAACTTCGTAGGTCTACTAGGATTCGTCATGAACCAACTAGGTTTGGCTTCCTCATGGAGGATCATGATGATGTTGAAATTCCTGACAAGGATGAACCTGAGACTTACACTGAAGCAATATTAGATATTGATTCAGAGAGGTGGCGAGAGGCCATGAAATCTAAAATGGACTCGATGTATATCAATCAAGTATGGAACTTGGTTGACTTGCCTGTTGGGGTTAGACCCATTGGATGCAAATGGGTTTTCAGGAGAAAATTGATGTTGAAGGAAAGGTGAAAACATACAAAGCTAGGCTAGTGGCTAAAGGTTATAATCAAAGAGAGGGAATTGACTATAGTGACACCTATTCGCCAGTTGCAAAACTCAAGTCCATTCGGATTTTGCTTGCGATAGCAGCATACTATGATTATGAGATTTGGCAAATGGATGTCAAAACTGTTTTCCTTAATGGAAACCTCAAGGAGGAGGTGTACATGGTACAACCTGAAGGTTTTATATCCAAGTCAAATCACAAATCAGTATGTAAATTGGAGAAATCCATATATGGGCTAAAGCAAGCCTCAAGGAGTTGGAATATCCGTTTTGATGAAGCGGTCAAATCGTTTGGCTTCATCAGAAGCAATGAGGATGCGTGTGTGTATACAAAACGCAGCAAGGATAGCGTGGTCTTTATGGTCATATATGTTGATGACATTCTGATCATAGGGAATGATATCCCCTTATTGAAGTCTGTGAAAGAATGGTTATCCAATATCTTCATGATGAAAGATCTAGGTGAAGCCTGTTATATCCTTGGGATTAAGATCTATAGAGACAGAGTTAACAGGATGTTAGGTCTTTCACAATCCACGTATATTGACAAAATACTACATCGATTTAAAATGGAAGAATCTAAGAAAGGATTCCTCTCGATGGGTCATGGGATATCGTTATCAAAGAAGGATAGTCCTTCAACTGATGATGAGATCAAACGCATGAGAGGGATTCCATATGCTTCTGAAATTGGTTCAATCATGTATGCTATGATTTGTATTAGGCCAGATGTGGCTTATGCGCTTAGTATTGTTGGTCGATATCAAAATAATCCAGGAGAACGGCATTGGAGTGCTGTTAAGACTATTCTTAAGTATCTTAGACGAACTAAAGAATATTTCTTGGATTATGGTGGACAAGAGAAACTAATAGCATCTGGTTACTCTGACGCTAGCTTCATGACAGATAAGGATGACTATAAGTCACAATCAGGATATGTTTTTAATCTCAATGGAGCAGCAGTAGACTGGAAGAGTTCCAAGCAAGACACTACAGCTGATTCGACAACAGAAGCTGAGTACATTGTTGCATCAGAAGCAGCTAAAGTGGCCGTATGGATACGTGAATTCCTCAAAGAATTAGGGGTTGTTCCAAATGATAGTCATCCAATAACCATTTATTGTGACAATACTGGTGCTGTTGCACAAGCAAAGGAACCAAGATGCGACAAGAGGAATGGACATGTGCCGAGGCGCTATCATGTGATTCGAGAGCTGATAGCAAGAGGAGAGGTTGCAATAGAACGAGTTTCCACTGAGGACAATTTGGCTGATCCCTTCACCAAACCTTTGAGCTGCGAGAAACATACTAGACATTTTGAGAATCTAGGTGTTAGACGCATTGGTGATTGGCACTAGGCCAAGTGGGAGATTGTTAGTATATATGTTCTAGCGACAATCATTTTTTTAAAGACATATGTACTTGATCACATTTAGTTTTTATATTTGATATATACACGATATTAAACTTTATGAATGATTGTTTTCGATTGTCAATGTTTTATTCATAATTGTGTTCCCTTGGATTTATGTTGTCAATAAGTAAGTGGGAGCTTATATGATATAACATAAGGTCCTAAAATAGCCCCAATCAATGATCATCAAGAATGGGATATTGATGATATGCGATAAGATTGGTATGTGGACTGCATCATACTTTTAGAAAGTATAGTTGATCTCACAACTATGAGTTCCTGTAATTCATGATGGTCACATAGATATTTTAGAGAATATTGGCATACCCACCGAGAAACCATTTGATAAGTTCTATTCATGTGTCTATGGGATTATCGGCGTATAGAGTAGTGTAATAGTCCTCCGACTTGAGTTCAATACGTACTACATGTGCGGAGTGATGTACTTTGACCATGACCAACGCTTGCACTCCAATCGGGGTAGATACGGCATGTGTTGGGTGCATCACGAAGCACATGGAGTAGTAGTTGAGCCAAGAAAGGATTCATTCCTCATAATAGATTAAGAGAGAACATTCTACTTCTCATATCTAGATGGATCATAAAGTCATTGGCCAATGCAAAGATATATTCGTTTTGGATATCGAATATGATCGTTATGGATCATCTAGAAAGATTGAGAGACAGAGACTGAGTTATTGGGATAGACACTATATCATGTTCTAGACTTAGTTGAATGTTCGCTGAATGAAAGGACTGTATCACTATGAGCTCTATATTACAGGGAGTTTGAATAGTCCTCGCAAACGTTCTTATATATTAAGATTGTCTGGTAAATCGTCTAGGGATTCTACTAAGACCTTAATTTGATTAGTGCTTAATATATAAGGCCCTATGGGTCACACAATAAGTGATTATACCTTCCGATTGAATTGTTAGAAGGAATTAAATATTATTAATTGGATTAAATAATATTTAATTCATAATACTGAAAATGGATTAAATATTAATTAGATTAAATATATTTAATTCATGATGTTGAAGGAGTATTCTATTTGATAGAATTAATTAAGTGTGATAAATTAGATTTATTATACTTAATTAAGATGTATTTATTATTTAATAAAGTTGATATTTTCTTTTGTAATTTAGAATTAAAAAGAAAAGTAAATAAACTAAATAATAATATATATAATAAATAGAGAGTGGCGTAAGACCACTTCTCTATTGTGGTTATTATTATTATTATTATTATTATTATTTTGGTTTATTTTATCTACTTATTTAATTAATAAGGAGTATTGGTCCTGGCGGGATTAGGACTCATTAATTAGAAAGACTTTCATTGTGATTCAGAAACTAGTTTAGAACTAGTATAAATACATCCACCTCATTCATAATTAGCGACAAGTTTTCAGATTCAGTATTAACAGTTTAATTCCCTGCGAAGAGATTTCCTAGCCTTTCTCTTAGGGAGATCTAACCGTTCTTTCGGGAAGGAGAAATCACGTGGATACCAAAGGTCAAGGATTATCACCGCTAGACTGGAAGATCTGTAAGTTCTAACTCAGATCTGTTATTATTATCATATTCGTTATTTTGTCATAATCAGGGAAGATCTGTTTGGGAAAATTTTAAACTTCCGCTGCCGTACTTTCGAGGTACGTTACATCAATTTCCCAACAGAAAACCATATCAAAAAGGTTAACAAGAAGACTTGGAAAGACCGAATTTACTTTAATATAGGAAATAGGTTGGTCGCTTTTAGAAAGGAACAACTGGCATTAATAACAGGGTTCAAGATGGGAGAAGAGAAACCAATAATACCCACAAATGTAATAGGTGACATATGGAGAAGGTTTTTCAATGGAAGAAGTAATGTTACAAGGGCTGACATAAGCAGAGCTTTTGAGGAGTTCGATAATATACATGTAGAGAAGCCGCCCTTAGATAGGGTAAAACTGGCTATTCTTGACCTGATTTCCAATTACATAATTGGAAACCAAAAGAGAGTGAAATGCCCAGCAATCTACATCAACATGGTAGATAATCTTGATTTAGTGAACCAGTACCCTTGGGGAGATGAAATCTGGGAAGATTTATTGGAAAAGGTGCCTAAGTGGACAGAAAATATTAAAAGGGCCACAAAAGACAGATTCACATTTCCAGGTTTTGTCTTTGCATTGCAAATATGGGCATTTGAAAGTTTCCTAGCTCTTAGAACGGCACATGTTTGCCAGTTAGAGGAAGAAAGGAAAGATTTGTTTCCTAGATTGCTGAAGTGGTCTGCACCAAAGAAAACTAATGTTGCAACACTAGCGGATGTCATATTTTTGAATGAAGAGGTAAAATTGTTTTTAAAGTCTGTATTATATGTAATTTAAATTCATGCTTTATGATGTACACTAACTTATTGTATGCATAATTTCTTTATGTACTGCAGTTTGAATATCAGAAAATGGTACCAACTGAAGGCGGGCTTAAGAATCCATTGATAAATGCTTTTTATGCAAACAAGACAAGGTCAATAAGCCTGTCAGAACATGTCGTCTTACTTTGAAACGTGGGCCAGCATAACAGAAAAGAAATGTTTCTGTGGAACGGAGTAAAGAAGAAAATGGGGATGTTCACGAAAAGGAGTCTGAAGCAGCACATATTGATTGCTCTAATGAAGAAGATACTGACTTGAAGGAACAAATTGCCAAGGGTCCAACTGCAATTGAATTAAAGAGGTTAAATAGTTTGATTAAAAGAAAAAAAAACTGTTCGCAACCAAAGCAGAGATGCAACAATCATGCGTGACATAATGGCTGCAGTGGTGCTCCAATCAAAGAAGATGCAAAAGTTTGAGAGAAGAATGAAAACAATAGAAGATGGAATACAACAAGTTCTGAAAGGGAAAAAGCAGCAGGCAAAGATGTTGAAAGCTTTAATGCTTAAAAGCACTGGAAATGCAGAAGGTGAAAAGAGCGAAGAAGAAATCCATGTGCAGATTCATGAAGCATCAGAAGGAGGAATAGATAAATCAATTTTGGTCTGAGATATACCAAGTTTTGACCTACATCTGGATCTAACACAGAAAGAGAAGGAAAGAACAATGGAAAATAATGAAGCTGGTCTAGGCGGTGAGGATGATGCAGAAGGTCTAGGAAGTGAGGAGGCAGAAGGTCTAGGAAGTGAGGAGGCAGAAGGTCTAGGAAGTCAGGAGGCAGAAGGTGGTATAGGCAGTGAGATGGCTGAAGATCTAGGCATTGAGTATAAGAAAGAACTTGGAAGTGAGGATGCAAATCCCATATATGTGCCCAAAAAGAGAATTCAACAATCTATGAAGATGACATGATACTCACTCCTGCTCAAGCAAGCATAAACACACAAGAGTTGGAAATGCATGTTGACAGCGTCATTCGTAATGTCATTAAGGACTTGAAGCAAATAAAGGTAATTGCTATTTGTGTAATAAATTTTCTGAGTATTTGATTTTTCAAACATCTTACTCAAGAATATGCTTCATGATGTCTCATAATACCATCCAGCTATGAAGATTGTTGAACATGTGAGGAAGAAGCTTACAATAACACAATAGTGAACTTCCTTGGTGCTATTGTTCACTTTTGTGTGTAACTAATTCTAGTAAAGAAGAAAGACAAACCGCAAGATATAATTACAGATGTCACTTTTAAAGATTCACTAACAAAGAGTGTAATTACGGTCTTCGTGTAGACATTACGTAGTACATAAGTAGACAATAATTTTCATCACAGCAGCAACTTGGTTGCATTTTAACAATCAATAAAGTCAGTATGAATAACAAAAGACTCAAAACAAAAGTAAATCTAATGAAATGACAAAATACCATTCCAATGAACATAAAATCCAATGCCAACAAATCGTGGCAGCTAACAATAGTGATGAATAAAAGCACAAATGTCTTGCAATTGTTTATTGCTTGTTTAGGGGGGAAAACAAAAGCACATAAAACTATGAAGCACGAACTGGGATAGGATTTCTGCAAGACTTCTTAATGTGGCCGCCTTTCTTACACCGTGAACACCGTTGCCTGGAACCAAACTCTCCAATTGAAGGAATACACTTCTTCTTAGGTGTACCCGGTTGGCATGTGAGGCATGTAGGTGGCTTGCAGATTTCAGATGCCACAGAAGCAGGAACACCCCAATCACACCGAGAACCAAGAGGGTGAACTTCGCCTATATAAGCAGCAACCCACTCACGTGTGAAATAAAACTTTGAGATGTAATCATAGCACGATAAACCTCGACGATGACCTACAACTGCAACTCCATGTACACATATAAAGTGATCTAGTAGAAATTCACAACATGAGCATGTTTTGTCTTTCAAATTAACAACAAAGCTTCTGGATGTTTTGTCCACCACTTCAATTTCATATTGACTTGCAGGATTGACCTAAAACAAGGAAAAAATTGCTGACATTAGTTACACTTAAAACATTAGTGTAGAGAGAAGATAAGAACAAAAAGATAACAATGCAATAATAGGTAGAAGGTAAGAACGAAGTTGAGAATTACACTCATAAGAGCCGCCTCGGCATGATAAGAACGAAGTTGAGATTCAAAATGGGCAGACATAATTGTTTTACAACTTGATGAAGAATCATGACGTTCACAAAACCATTTTTGCATCCTTCCCCGCAAGAAGTCTATCAGTTTTGCTATAGGATACTCATGAGGCACACGGTCCACTGAATTCACTAACTCGGCGTTGTTAGATGTCATTATAGAATACCTAGAACGAGTAGCAAAACAACGAGCCCATTTCTCAACACCTATTTCATTCAAATAATCACGGATACGGGGATCTTCTGCATCTAATAAAGCTATATACTCTTCAAATTGAGTAGGAGTGGCAGCCCTAGCAGCTTGATTAAACTTCCATGCAAGACCTATAGTAGACCTCTTGAACTTTGATCTAATATTTCCTAGGATATGGTACACACAGTAGCCGTGTTCAGCATGCGGAAACACCACTTTTGCTGCATGTATAATACCATTGTGATGATCTGAAACAATATACAAGTCCTCCCTATATGCAAGACACTCCTTCAGTTTCATAAAAACCAAGTCCAAGTTTTACTTCGCTCAGTATCACACACACCAAAAGCCAAAGGGAAAATCTGGTTGTTAGAATCTTGAGCACATGCAGTCAATAATGTACCCTTGTAATACGCTTTCATAAATGAGCCATCAATTATAAGAACCGGAACACAATGCTTCCATCCTTGAATCCAAGCATCCAACGACATGAAGAAAGACTTGAACCGATTATGTGCCCCAACATCTAACAAAATCAATGAACCAGGATGTTTCTTTCTAAGAACATAAGCAATGGAGGGTAACAATTGATATGATTGCTCATCTTAACCCATCAACTTTTCTTGAGCTTTCTTGTTTGCAAGCCAAGCTTTCTTGTAAGGTATAGTCAAACCATAATCTCTATTTAAAGCAACAATAATATCTTTCGGAGCATAAGGTTTTCTAGATGCATCCGCATATCTGTGTGATGAAACGGTTAGTAACACAAGAGGGAGGGAGGGTGAATTGTGTGTGTGGAACCGTACCAGTTTTTCGCATAGTTCTAGTGTGGGGTCTAGGGAAATGCGGAATAGTAAAGTGCACGAGAATTTAACGAGGAAAAATCCCTTGGCTCAAAGGGATTTAAAAAATCCCAACCTCCCTTGGAGGAATTTTAAACAATTTCACTAAAAAGCCTTTTGTGGTTACAAGGTAAATTCTCCTAATCTACCCTTGAGCCACCACAACTCTATCCTCTCTAGCAAGAGTTATGCATCTCTACCTTGCGGGTAGAGAGCCTCTCAGCTTTAGAACAAAGCTCTCACACACACAAACCCAACCCGAGGAAGCTACACTTTAGCCTTTCCTCAAACTTTAATTACAAAATAAAGAAGAGAAAAGAAACTATATCTAGAACTTTGTAAGCAGGTCCAGGTGCCTTGGTCTTGAAACTCTCTTATAAGTATTTCTCTCTACAATTGTTCAGTCCAGCCCCACAACTTCTCTTGATCTTCTGTCATATATATAGCTTTATGCAGCCCGTCTGTTGCTCCTCTTTCCTTAGTTGGTTGCTTGGTAAATTTATGGACTTGCCTATTTTTGAATTGCATCTCTCCGTAATATTTCTCATATTCCATATCGAGATATGTAGGGTAATCAAGTTAAGATACTTAAGATATTCTAATCATGCATACACGAAAGTAGCATAAGAATTACGGACAAGGAAATTCTTTCATAAATGCAATGGATCAAATATGGAATATATTTCAAACAAGGATTACTTTTTAGATCCGTATAGCAAGAGAAAGAATTCACTTAACAAGTATAACTTCCAATTATGCACTCACATCAAGTAAAGATACTTTTCATAAAGTATTTAAATAATATTTTTAATGAGTGGATATCAAGTCAAGTATGGAAAGATAATAAGCACCCAAATAAGCAAAATACGTATATATAAAGTGGACATGTATAGAAAAATATTTTTGCTTAGAAATAATAATCTTGACAAAATATATAAGCACTCATATAAGGAAAGTATATCAATCAAGTAAGCGCAATCAATATTAATTCGAGTCATATCACGGAACTAGAATTGGTTCTGCATTAGTTCCACCTACATGTTTCGCAAGGAACTGTGAACGGTTCCGTCCGCCGTTCCACCTGCAGGTTAGTCATCAACAAAACAACATACTCAACACTGTGTTTGATGAGTTCAACAATAATTTCTATGGTAGCTTGGCGGTGAGGACATTGTCTCACATCAAGTGAGCATGTATGCACATAATCAAATCTGGAAGTTGTACAACGGTAAGTAGTCATTAAAAAGACAGTGATTGGACAATAAGTTAAAAATAGTACAAAATCAGATTGTAAATGTTCAGTTGAGTACCACAAATGAATAAATTACCTTCTTATTTGAAACATTTGACATCCAGTCAACCTCACTGCACGTACAGCCCAATCACAATTCTCATCATCAACACAAACAACATGCAAGACTTTTCTAGTTGATGTCCTTGTTTGATATTGGAAAAAAAATAAAATTGCATACATCTTCAAATGATGGGCTAATGATTTCTTATCTTGATAGATAGCATCTATAGCAATACGAGTAGGATGAAAGTGACAGATTACTTGAATATCTTGAAAATCATGAAAATAGTCTAAATCAAAGTATTCATTAACAGCAAGATCTTCACTGCCTGAAGATGTAGGTGAAGAAACTGCATTGCTAGAACCAGAAATGTGTGTAGGTAATGGATTTGTATCATCACACTGAACTGAGTTATCAGCATTCGTAGCATACATATCCAAAGACATATCTTCAGTTTGAGGAGAAGAAATATCAAATGTGTGATGATGCCTGATAGAAGTGTCTTCAAGATCATCAAATTCACCATTTGCAGCCACATTTAAATCAAATGCAGGAAGTTGTGAAGAGAAGTGGGAAGCAGTAGACACAGAGAGTGGAAACAACTCAACACACAAAGGATACTTGGCATAATCAGGTTGTGATTTTTTAAGAGCCAAATAAAAGCACAAACTGTAATCATCATTAACAACCACTGGAGGAGGACATTCTTCAACCAAATAACTCATCTTCAACTTTTCATTCATACCAAATGCACCAATGCATGAATACACCAAAGCAAAAAAACGAACATAAAATGTCTCATCTGGAACTATGAGACAACAAGTTCGTTTATTACAGAAAACATAGGATTCATCCCAACTTCCATCCACCTTTAACATAAACAACATGTTGTTTTGATCTAAGTAAAAACAGATAAATCAATTCAAATATCCTATTCAACTCATTACATAATATATTGATGTGAATAAGTAATTGTGATTACAAAACAGATAAATATATAATGTAGTCATGTATGAAAAAATAAATGCAAAAAAAACTAAGAAAAGAAGCAGAAACAAAAATAGTAATAAAGTCATATTTAACGAACTATAGACAGAACACTAATACACAAACTCATGTACTATGAACTTCAAATCTATTGATGCAGAAGAATGTCTAAGTGCAGTACACAGAAGTGATAAAACGTCCAAATAATCTCGAGGTGTTGTACACAATAAACCATAGGGATATAATTTCAGAGTGTGAAGAAAACTAAATGACCAAAATCATAAACAATGTAATTCTGAAAAACTAACACAAAACCGTAATCAGAACACACAACATATAAACTTACAAGACAAAGTCGCAGAAGAAACGGGCCACAAATTGTGATGAAGCTCAATCGGAAGTTTATAGCTAACTCCTCTCCGAATAAAGATACTGAGTCGCAATTGTTGGAGATTGAGTTCGAATTAGTGATGCAAATTAGACAGCGAAACTTCAGAGTGAAGTTTGAAGAAGATCGAGCAAAGGATCATGTTTCCTTCCATGGACGAAGCAATAGGCGGTTAAGTAGTTAGCACACAAAGCAGAAGGAAGCGGAAGGCCATTAAAAGCGAAAGTCTATTACGAGTAATAAACAATTAGGGATATTTTAGGTAAGTTAAATTTGAGTTTCCTAAAACAGGATTAATTATGATATACGGATGTACAAATTTTAAGTAGGTCCTATTTAGATCAAAAGTTTATGAAAGAGTCTCATTCAGGAGAATTTTCTCAAAAAGAGCTAATCTGACAAAACTACCCTTAATGAATAAAATTAAATGTTCACAGGGGTTGTGCGAGTTCCTCTGTGCGCAGGTATGTGTCTCTAACTCTCCAAGCCTCCACAGTTCAGTAGATGCCTCCGCCAATGGGACCTCCTCCACCCTCCATCATGTTTGCCACCAACGCCCCTCTCAGCGAGTACACTGCCATCATTCTTCGACAAGCATCTGCGCTCTGGTGACTTTGTGCAGACCTCCATGAGGAATGCCACTTTATATGCGAGAATGCCACATAATGACACGATAATGACAATTTTGTATAGAAACATGACATTCTCAATATGGCAGTTTCAAATATTATAATGACGTAAAAGTGTCATTTTGTAAAAATACCCAATAATTATGACATTCTCTTATTCAAAAAGTGGCATTTTCTAGAATCATTAGTCAGGGCATTTTGAGATTCAAAATAATCAAAATTGATAACAAGAAATTCAAGTTCAGATATATCTTCATTTGAAACTTTCAAAATTCAAACATTTATTTAAAATTTGATTGATACAAAAAAAGAGAACTGGGAGGAGGAGGAAGAAGAAGAAGAGGAAGAGGAAGAGGAAGAGAAAGAAGAAGAGATTACCTACCTGTTCGCCAGTGAGTGCAGGGCTATGGCAGACGGTGCTGCGGTGCGAGTCGACGATGGTGGAGCTGCAGTCCATGGGAGGAAGGAGTAGCCGATTGCCGATGAATTTCCGATGAGGTGGGTTTAATTAAATAGGTGTAAAAGTGTAATCCTTAGTCCTATTTTGGGAATAATAAACTTTTAGTCTTATTTTCGAATTTAGGCAATGTTTTAGTCTCATTTAGGGCAATTACTTCATATAAAAGCCTCCATTTTTACCATCCTTTACCCTCTCCAAAATATTCTCCTCTCACAGCCCCTTCCTCCCCTGTGGTCAACTTCTTCCGCCAAAAAAATTTCAGAAGAAATGATCGAGCTACAGTGACGCAAGCAAAAGACGGAAGACTGATTTCCATCATCTTCTCCGTTTAAACTCTTCTTCAATGGAGCTAAAAAATAATGATACATAATAGTGGGAAGATGACATACTCTTGGATAGCTTAACTTTTGGAAAGCTAGCTGATGAAGGTGCAGATGATGCTCGTACGCCGGTTGTCGTTAAACTGGATGCGAGGTCAAGAGAGGACGATGAACAAGGTGCAGAGGTCAAAGGCTTGAGTATGTTTTGTTGTCTTGGTTTTGTTTTCTTGATTTTCTTGATTTTGTTTTCTTGATTTGTTGGTGTATTTTGGACATGAAAAGGGTTTTGTGTCTAACAGACAACTTATAATTGCAGTGTCTATCTACTGAAACATAGTTTCATAGTTGTTTGACCCATATGTAAAATGTATGTCTGACACACCATGTCATTTGTTTGTCTACGTAGAAATAACGTCTGTATGGACATGCAAGTATTGGTACAAGAGTGTTTTGTAGTATGTTTTGATAGTTAATGTAGTTGTTATGTAAAAGTTTGTATAAGTGTTGCACATGTGGTTGTACTTGTGAATGTACACAAGAATGTTTTGAAAAAACTTATGCATTCTATTGTGTGTTGTAAATTGTTATGAACATGTATTTTTGTTTGGAATAACAGATGAAGAGGAAGAAAAGAGTAGTAATAAAGACCCCGATGTTGGTATGGATTTTCCTAGTAAAGAGGCGGTTTATGATTTCTACAAGGCTTATGGTAGAAGAGTGGACTTTCCTATTAGACAACGAACTTCAAGTAAAGATAAAACAGGCAACATCATTATGATTATCTTAGAGTGTGTCTGTGTTGGAAGTATGGCCAACCGGTCACAACCCCGATGTTAGAGCATAAAACATTGTGATGAACGGCTTTTGGGACCAAAAGGATGACGTTTTGCCCATCATTTGAGTATAACGTATTGTAGAGAACTCTAAATCACTCCATTCGACATTCATGTGAATGGTAACTCAATAAGGTACAAATGTTATGAAGACATCATGGCCAGAATAGGAAAGGAACAATACTCAATCAACCGATAAAGGCAGATGTTGCTGGTGGAATTTCAGGATGCATACCTCTCAGTGTTTTATCCATATCTGTTGATTGGATGAATAAAATAACGTCATTCAAGTTTTATTGGATAGAAGACTTCATTATCTACAACTTTGGTGAAGGCATCATGTCCAAATTCGTAGCGGAACATCTCCAAAATCCCGGTACAAAAACCGACACTTTTTGATCCATTTCGGAGGAAGAGAAATGAAGTACATTTTTGGGCGCAGCAACCGGCGCCGGTCGGTCTTGAACCGGAGCCGGTCAGAACGTTTTTTCTCGCACAAATGAGCCTGTTTTCAACCGGGTCCGGTCATCTGACCAACCGTCGCCGGTTGGGTTGATTTTCTGCTAAAAAACAGCATCGTGCAAGCTGATTCTTGATGGGAAAACCCCATCTTCCTCAATGCTAATCAAATATTGCTTCCATACCTCATTGTTGTGTTCGAATAGACTAAAAGATGTCATTCTTTAGCCTACATAAAGCCCTCAATTCATCATACAAACACATTCCATTCCATAAATTAATTCTTAGCTTTTATATTTTTGTTCTTGGTATTTTCTTCAAGTTCTTGAGGAGGGAAGTTCATCCTCCGAAATCATTGGTGTATAGGTATTATTTCCTTTGTAATTTCATGTTCCAATTCATTTATTATTGTATTGTGATTAATATGAGCATTAGAGGCTAATTTCTTAGCTAAGGCTAGGGATGAACTTCTATGCCCACTAGGTGTTTGATAAAAGTTCTAAACCAATAAATTGTGATTTATCCTTTATATATTGATTGTTTATGACTATGGTGTACAACATAGAAGTATGTTGAATTTAGTTTATACTTGCAATTAACGTTGAAGTCTAAACTATGAACATTAAAGGATAAACATATATAGTACCGAGAATAGAAATATATCCGGTCTTATATGATACGGGTGTGATGTCTTGATATTCAACGGGGTTTTCGGTAGATGAATGTAAGCCGTAACGGGACTTACACGTAACGAAAACCACGCTCTCGCTGCCTTAACCGTAGTTGAGAATATATTAGCGACATCGTATTCATAATTATTGGCAAAGAACTAATATTCAACCCTATTAAAGCATTTAAGTGATTCCCGAAGCCTTAATTGTTGTTATCATTTAACTTAAACTTAAAATTAGTTAACGGTTATCTTCTTAAGCAAAAAGTGAAAAGCCAAAAATATAAAACACAAATCAAAATCCATGCACTTTACTCATTTCTTCATTTAAAGTTATCTACTCACGTACTAAATTAAACAACGTTTCCTTGTGGATTCGACTTGGTATTTTATCGGAATTTATTACTATATCGGCACTTGTACACTTGCAAGTTTAGCCCGGTCAAGCACCGATGGTGTATATGGCACATCATGAAGAAACTACCGGAAAAGATGGGAGGGTTTACCGATAAATATGATATTATGTCCAGAATACACGACGTAGTATACGACTCACAATTCCCTGCTCAGTTTGAAGTTGGTTGGAAAGCGATTTTGGAAAGGTATTCAATACTTCTGTTAGTTGCAATCCGACTAAATATTTCTGTCTAACAAACATTAGATGTCTATTCCAGACATTTGGTGTCTGGACTACAGTATGTAACAGACTAAAGTTGTCTGTGACAGATAATTGCTGTCTGGAGTGAAGTAATTGTTTCTGTCTCACAGACAATAATTGTCTGTCACAGACATTTAGGTCTGGGACAATATTATTCTTCATGGTTAACTAACAAACAAAACCTGTTTGTGACAGACATTTAATATCTGAACCACACTAATAGTTTGAGTGTAACATAGATTGCTTATTTGTCACACGTATTCACTTCAAGATGATGATTGGCTTGGGGTGATGTACAACGAACTACAACGGTGGGTACCTTGTTACCTTAAACCTACATTTCGGGTGGGTATGTCCACCACACAAGAAGTAAGAGCATGAACACATTCTTTGATGATTTTGTGCACTCCAAAACAAGTGTCAAATAATTTGTGGAGCAATACGATCAGACTTTGAGATGGAAGGCAAAAAAAGAGTTTCATGTAGACACAAAATCATTTACAAAAATGATTTTGTGTGTTAGTATATTTGAAATGGAGAAACAACTATAAGGACTATACACAACTGCGAAGTTTAAGGATTTTCAAGAAGAAGTAATTGGCAAGCTTTTTTGTGACCTACTTGAATGTGAAGATGGAAAAATGTTTCATGTGAAAGAAGTGAAATGAATTAATGGGTTTGCCAAGACTACTAACTACATAGTCGAATATGACAAGACCTTGAATGAAGGCCAATGTAGTTGTCATTTATTTGAATTTAGAGGCATCGTTTGTAAACATATGATTACGGTCCTAATGCGCAATGAAGTGGACATCTTGCTCGACCGATACATAATGTGGAGTTGGAGACGGGATTTGAAGAGAGCATACACACGAGTCAAAATAAACTATGATGGGTGGATCACTACCATGGAACAACAACGGTTTGACAAGTTGTGTATGAAGTTTGAAGCTCTTACAAAAGTCATTGCCGATGACGAGGAAAAATATGAAATGGTTATGCAATAGATGGAAGGGCATTGAATGATTGTACCACGTCAAAGGCTAATTCAAGTATATGCGGTGCCATGACACAAATACCCCAAATATGCACAAGTGTCCATGTCGATCATCCCAATGCAGTTCTTGATCCAAAAACATTGAAACGTAAGGGTGCACCTAGAAAAAATCGCCTAAAGGGTCCACATGAAAAGGGAAAGAAGAAACAAAAGGTGAATGTGTACTTACCTTTATCTACAAACTACAAAGATGTCTGTTACAGACAACTTGAATGTGAAAACAATACTTATTTGTTTTTTATTTTTCACACGAGGTCAAAAGCCAAAAATGCGAGCAAAGAGGCTTCTACGGTGGACATCATTGGTGGATCAGACCAAATTCCTCAATTTCTTGTATTTATGGAATGTATGAATGATAAAGGGTTGGATTTAAACCTTAGTCTTATGTAGTTTATCATGTACTATATTTTGTAAAGTGAACATTAATTTCCCGTATTAACGCAATTTGTGTGAATGATATAAGGGGTTGAATACAAACATTAGTTTCTTATGAATTATCAACGTTCGTTTGCTTCGAATAGGGAGACAGGAAATACATATACGCACACAAACAATACACATAACCAGACAGACTTTATGTATCGAGCAAACCACAGACAATACATGTATATGTTAACCATCAAATAGTACACAAACAAACAAAATGAAAGATCCCCAGACAGATGATACGCCCGTATTTAGACATGCATTTGATGCGTGTTGGGATCGGATTTGATGGTTTTCCCTAGCTTTAAGGTGTTACAAGTCTCAATTTTAGCTCAAGTTATGTTTACCGGGCGTTGGTTTGAGTTTTGTGTCATTTAGAGTCAAAATGAGGATTTTAGAGTTCGGCACCGGCGCTTGAGAAGAAATCAGGATGAGTTGAGAAGCATTCGAGAGTGATTTGAGAGCTTTGGAGGTCACCGGGAGGTTCACGATGAAGATTTGAAGGAAAAAGAGCTCTAGGATTGGCTACGGGATCAAAAGAAGATGAATGGAGCTTGAAATCGGCGATAAGGATGAGCTTCTGTTAATCGTTCAAGCATATCTCTTTGTAGAAATATTAAATGTAGACGATTCAAAGTCCATATGAAATCTAACTTCAAGGGATACAAATAATATGAAGACACCTTTGCTAGAATATGAGAGAAAGAAGGTGAAAACAGACGATGAAGTCAGATGCTCTCTGCTGCGATTTCAGAATGATACCTTCCACCATTTTGATCATATCTCTTTATCGGATGATTGAAATCACATTCGTCAAATTGGGGTGGATAGAAAACTTCATTATCTACCACTTTCACGAAGGAAGCATTTCCAAATTCGGAAATTAAGTAGGCAAGATCGTGCTCTCAAAGTCAGGCACGATCGTGCATGAAGAGAAAGCACCGCGGAGCTACTGCCAGGCAGGCACGATCTTGCCTGGAGGGAGGCACGATCGTGCCTGCCCAAAATGTGCGTTTTTACTCCGGAGGCACAATCGAAGGCACGATCGTGCCTGGCACCGTGTGTGCCTCCGAAAATCCCAATTCAGATCAAATTTTACCCGATTTCTCTATTTAAACAGCCTGCAAACCCCCGTTTTTAGGGGGAGCTTAGAGAGAGTGCCTAGTACGAATTTTAGAGGATTTTTCAACCTTGTTCATCAATCTTTTTGGATTCTTTGTAAGTTTCACCTTTTTAATTAATGACAATTAATTCTTTTCTTCCCAATCCTATTGATTCTTCAATTATGAATTATGAGTAATTTTAATTAGGGATTTGGGATTGACACTAGTGCAAAATAAGCATTCTATAACTAATATTTAATATGGGTTGGTTTAGAACCGTTATAGTATATTGACGCGGGGTCTTATTTACAAATAATTAAAGTTCCATCTTATTAAATGGAGCAAATTTATAAATTAAAAAACATATCAATAACGGTTTTGGAATATAACCATTATGGAAAGTAAAACGGGGTCATATTCATAAATCTTAAAAAGTTTGATGCAACACGGGGTATCATTTATTATTAAAAAAACGTACTTTCCATGTCTGTTCGAATCCTAACCCTTATAGAAGGTGTTTAATTTTTTTCAACACCTCCATCTAGGCTAAGGGTTTTTAAAATATACTTCATCAAAAAAACTTAGGGTTTTGAAACAATATAAGGTTTCACGCAGGAAGGAAACCTACCAAGTCCGGACGATGCAGCTCCCCCATTTTCACATCTCCGCCATTATCACACCTCCGCCATTTCTTGATTTGGGCCTTTCATCTCCTTCGCTCGGTGCTCGGGACTCATTTTTCCAACCGATAATTATCTTATCTTACTCTATATTTATTTAGTTTTGCTATTCCTAATCGAATCATGTCTATGTTTCTCTGGGATTTGTGTAATCGCATTTCATTTGTGAATATTCTGGTTATGGATGTTTTGTTTTGTATGTACAGTGACATAAGGAAACATGCGTATAATAGATTATTAGTTCCAGATCCTAATAATTATTCTGTTTGGTGTTTTTTTGGCGTTTTTGTTTTCTGTTTCTGGATGCCGCTTGTTTGGCGTTTTTGTTTTATGTTTTTTAAAGCTTGGGTCTTGTTTTTAGATGTTATGGATATTCTGTGAGCAACCATGATGACAGTGCTCATCAGATCTATATCGACAGATACTTTTGGTTTGCAATCATCACATTCTCTTTTCTCACAACTCTTAAATTCTTTTTTTCGTGCTCCAATGTCATTTTATGACTCCACACCATTAGGGAGGATACTCAGCCGGGTATGTTTTTATGTACATAAATATAATTATGTCTTGGGAACAAACTCATTGACCCTTTATTTTGAATGTACTTATTACACCTCTCTTATTCAATGCAGGTGGCTGTTGATTTGAGTATTGTTGATCTAGATGTCCCTTTTAACTTGATTTTTGCAATTAGAACAACCATAAACTTTTATTCTAATCTGACAGTGCTAGCCTTGGTTACATGGCAAATATTGTTTGTCTCCATACCAATGGTGTATCTTGCCATTCAGTTACAGGTATGAGTTTAGGATTGTTGGTTAATTGTCTCATTGTATGCTTAGATTTCAGTTAACATGAACTGATTGGTTGCCCTGATAACAGAGATACTACTTTTCCTCTGCCAAAGAATTGATGCGAACTAATGGGACCACTAAATCATCTGTGGCAAACTATTTGGTTGAATCTCTAGCAGGAATAATGACAATCAGGGCTTTTAAACAGGAGGATAGATTCTTTGCGAAGAACCTCAAGCTAGTTGATGCTAATGCCAGTCCCTTTTTTCACAACTTTGCAGCAAATGAGTGGTTGATTCAAAGGCTCGAAGCAATAAGTGCAATTGTTCTTGCCTCATCTGCTCTTTGCATGGTTTTGCTTCCACCTGGGACTTTCAGCTAAGGTTTGCTTCATGTAATTCTATATTGATTCTCTTCATTATTGCTTCTATATTCTATACATATTATATTTATATGTTGTTTGCTAAAATTCATCCATGATGTCGCAGGTTTAATTGGGATGCCATTATCTTATGGTCTATCGCTAAACATTTCCCTAGTTTTTTCCATCTAGAACCAGTGCACTGATGGAGTACATGGGTCTGAGCCCCAGGACCCACATACTCAGAAGAACAGAAAGCACAGGACATTGAGTGGTGCCCTTGTCGGCCAAGGGACCCCCGTCGGCCGGAAAGGTACCAACTCAGAATATGGTCCTGAATCCGAGGAACCCGGGTGCCCTCATCGGCCGCGCCCTCGTCGGCCGTGCCCTCGTCGGCCACGCCCTCGTCGGCCACGAAGACCTCACAGAACCGGATTTTACACTTACTCATTTGTACAGCCCATTAGTGGCTTTGTATTCGGCCCAGTAGCGGTCCAGTTGTAAATGGGCCTCCCAAGCCCAAGGCTTGGGAGCCCAGCCCGTATTTTCCCTATAAATACTTCCTCTGGAGGTAGTTATCAGGGTTACAAAATCATTCTATTGAAGCATATTATTGCACTTCTCTCTCTAGCTCTCACTTCTCTCTAGATATACTCTATCATGCACCATAGCAAATTATATCATTTCTGTGGAAAGATTAAAGCAGTACATGCATGTGCCAAGCGAAGCTCCTGAGATCATTGAAAAGAATCGCCCTCATATCAATTGGCCAACAAAGGGTAGAGTGGAAATTCAAAACTTGCAGGTAAACTCCCTTTTTTGCTACTTTGTGACAGTACAGGGATTGGCATAATGATTCCCCAAGACCCTACCCTTTTCCATGGAACTGTGAGATACAATCTAGATCCACTATGTCAACATACTGACCGGCAAATATGGGAGGTATAGCCACATTTTCTACCCAGTATGTGCATGCGTATAAAGTAGGGGTGTTCATTGGTTCGATTATTTTGGGGCTTTATCGGGTTTTTGTTCAGTCTTACTACGCATTCTATGCATTCATTCTTCTTTTTTGCGCTTTTTTGTTTTTGTTTGGACGTATGTAGCAGTGGACTGGAAAGGGACATGTCCCCTTGTTTTCCCTTCTTCTAGATTACTATTAACTTACTTTTTGTTTGTTCATTTTGAACTTACTTTCGGTTTCCAAAAATGGAGCCAATATGTTATGTTCCTGGTCTAGAGCATTCCTGGACCTGTGATTACTGAAGATAGAAGACTCTGGTAGTCTGGTTCATCTATGCTTGCTGAGAGAGAGGGGGCTTGGCTGTGTGCAGAAGATTGTAACAAGATAGGGTCGAGGACGCCACCCACACAAGGTTTTTTAAAGAAGGTAATGAAACTCATATTTCATTTTATATGGTTGGTTTTATTTTGATTTAGCCCACACATTTGTTTCTCTGAAATATGGTTTTACTATTCATTCTTGAGATATAAAATGGTTCAGTACACAAGTTTTGTTCCACTTGTTCTTTTCCTTGGCTATGGTTATGGTATTTTGGCTATAATACGGCGAGCGGGTTTTCCTTAAATCTCAACATCAAAGTATACATTATTAGTATCTTCTTTTAAATTTTCCTGTGAATTTTAATTAGTAGTGACAACATTTTACATGGATGAAAAATTTCCTTTCTCACATCATGTTTAGTTTTTAATTTGGTTTCATTTTCATATCAGATTGTGATGTAAGTGTGGGATATTGAATAGAAGATGTGCAGAGCTCCCCTTCGTCTATTCATGTGATATTGAACAAAGATTTTGACATACATATTTAAAGGAGATAGCCTAAAAGACTCCTGTGATATACCATTAAAGGAGAAAACATAGGCCACCTTCATGATTTGGAGGTAATGTTAACACTTGACATTGAAATGCTTAAGGTTTGGGATCCATGCCTTACTTATGCTTAGCTCTGTGATTCTGAAATCTATAGCTCACTTCTAATTTAGGTTCACATTGCCAAGAGTTAATAGATGAGAAAACTCGTTTTGTATGAGATTCTCAAAACGCAGAAGGAAGACCAGCTGAACATTTTCATATATGGTTCAGACATCTACTGGAAGAAGGGGATGCATTTTAATATTTATACATCTTATTTTGTTATTCCTTAAAAAAACTATCTCACCTTTTTCATTTCAATTTGATTATGGCCCTCTGATTGTTAGGTTATGAAGTTATGTTTTTTTCAGCCTTACAGCAGTTGCACGGTTGCTAAGGATAAAAGAAACAATCAAGGCTGAAGGTCTTGCTTGAGGAGGATGATCTTACTTGAGCCCAACTGAGACATAGCTTTGATATTGTTTGGCTGATGTTAGTAACTTGTATGCATTTTATGATTTATTATATGTTGTGATTATTTTTATCTTTAGTCAATCTCACTTGGAAAGCTTTTACTCTTGGTTCAAAATCTCAAATGAAGAACAAAACTTGGTTGTGATTATTGATGTGTATATTGTAATTGTTATACAACGTATAACAATAATGTTATACTACGTATTCACTTGGTTGTGATTATTGATCTGTACTTTGGCTGTGCAAATGAGCCTATTGTTCGTTTTGTTTTGAATTAATAAATGTACAGGGCTGCTTGCATATTACTCATTAATTTTTAGACATTATATATTTTTAGTATGAATTATAAATTTTATTATGTAGCAAATTTAAATAAAAACATAACATTTTAAAATATAAAATCACTTATATATATATATATATATATATATATATATATATATATAAAAGTGACAGTAAATGCGATTTTTTTTAAAAAAAAATCGACTTTCTATAACGGTTGGTGGTTTAACCCATATAAAAAGTATTTTATATGTGGTATTACTGGACTGACATCGAAGATATTACATAACGGTTAAATTCATAACCGTTATAAAAAACATTCTATAAGGGGTACCACTACCCGACATGAAAGGAGCCCGACTTTCTATATCGCTGGCTACTATGTCGTTACGGGAACCGACATAAAAAGTGTTTTTTAACCCATATAGAAAGTGTTTTCTACACTAGTGTGATGAAGGGGTTGATCATGATGTATGGCTAGATTCTTGATGGTTTAATTGCATGAATGCCGTTTAATTTGTGTTTAAATAATTTAATTGATATTTTTTGTAATCTCGAACTGCGGCTAGAATTACAATTGCTTATAGAATAAATTAAGAGAGATCTAGTTTATTCTAGGACACATTCACACACACTTAATCGTTCGCTAAGAGATTAGTAGCGATTAAGGGGCCGTAAGCTCGCTCGTCTTGGCAATAATTTAGGATCTTGTCGCATGAGAGATCAGCTTGGTCTCCTAAATTATTGTACTCTACGCCGTGAGAGCGGTAAGAACTTAGTAATGATTAGCTAGGCTCAATTGAATTAATTTCATGTAATTAAGCCTGATTTGCCAGAAATTTGATTACCCCGAAATCAATCCATGTTCCCTATCGTCATTAATTAGAAAGAACCCATTAGTTTAATTTCGTTATTTAGCAATTTTATTTTCCAGCAACCAATCTCGCACGGCGCATTTTTATTTTTTTCTTTTTAATCGCTGAATTTAGTTAATCTTTGATTCCCTTTTGTCCGTCCCTGTGGAGACGATACTCGTACTTACACCACTATATTACAATCGATTTTAAGTGTGAGAAAACTCACATCAACAAACAAAATATCCACATGAATAAATGATTATTTGTGAATGTAATGTTTGCAAAAAGCAATACAAGTTCAAAATACCATAGTCAATTGTTGAACATCGTACAACATTGAACATCTAACATTGTACAATCTTCGACATATTTCCCCAACTATTATATGTAATGTTTGGAAGTTCAACACATACACAAAAACAACACATGTTCGAACCACAACTTCAAAATAAAACAGATTTCTGCAACACTCTACGCTTTTTCCTTCTTCAACCGCCAAATCTGAATACCATAGTCAAGTCTTTGTTGGACATGTTTTCATAGTCGCAATCAGGAACTAATGAATTTTTCGAGGAGTAGATGCTCTTCAAAAGCTAGGACCATCACGCCACATTCACCAGAGTTGAAGACAGAAAAAAATATCCCAGACAGACAATTACAAGACATAGACAGACAATACATGTAATGCACAATAATATTGAGTTGAATACCGTGCATTTTGTTGAGGCACAACATTCACTACTTCAGTTTTCCATGGTTGCAAATCACTATCATCCGGAGACAAACCCCTTGCATGAACTAGGTAAGGCAGCCGCACACACAACTCCTTAGCATAACATGGAGTCCTAGAAGTCTTCATAGAGTCGTAAACTCTAACAATCTACTTCCAAACAGAACTTCCGCCAACACCCAATGCTTCTTCTCAACATTTAAAGGAATCAAAACCTGCCAATATTAATAATTAATCTCAAAGTGTAGGTGTTGTGTCTAGACATACACAAAATCAGTAAAAAAACTACTAGACAGACGTTTACAAAACTTAGTCAGACAATACCCTTTGAAAAGATGTCCAGTCTAGCTTTTTCAGGAATTTATCTCCACCCCAATGTGTATCGTTGGCAATGTCTTTCTTAAGGATTTTATGCTACAAATTTTTTATAAATTATAAAATGTAAGGCTAATAAACAGATCATATCACGACGTGTGCAAAAAATAACAAAAAATGATATATGTACCGCAACGTAGGGGCTAATCAAAGTCACAGTATGCACAACTATGTCTTTATTGAGCAATTGTGTTATTGCATGGAGGTGCTAAAAACAAAACAAATAATGTCCCATTATATCACAGTAAGACAGGTCTACCAATATGATTATGCTCCCACGACCATAATTGTATGAGCAATAAAAAACCACTCATCTCCCCACCCTGACAATGGCAATCTCGACACAACTGTCGATATAGATATGTTAAAGTCGCACTACCCCAACTATAAAGTGCTGCTACATCAAAAGTCTCCAGAACGGGTAAGTAAAGAACCTACACCTCATTATCGCTCCTGTCCACAAATGTAGAGGCTCCCATAATCATCAATATGTAGGCTCTCGCGTACTGCTGGACAACAGCGTCATCAGCATCAACATGTAAAGCAGTAAAATGCTCTCTCAACCAAGGCATCCTCAAGGCAGACCCCCGAATATATGTCTCAGGCTCTGGCCGTACTCCTAGCAATCTGTGTACCACATCAACCCATAATCTACATGCAGTCCCAGTAACAGCCCGACCTTGGATTGGTAGCCTTGTCAGTACAGCCACATCTCCCAATGTGATCGTCACCTCACCCACGGGTAAGTGGAAAGTGTGAGTCTCCTGTCTCCAACGCTCAAGTAGAGCAGTAAGTAATGTGCTCTATCTAAATGCAGAGTCAAGACTAGCCTGTGAACACCGTAAAACCTAGCTAATCGAACGTAACGTAAAATCCTCGCGTCCACCTGCATATGGAATATACTGTGTAGGTGCTCACGACACCTATCTACCTGAACATCCAGGTCGCGCCACATATCCTCGCTCTGGTGCGTGGCCTGCAATGTCAGGTCTGAAGGATCAATATGTGACACCGCACCTGAACGTCCTTGAAATTCAAATTAATTTCAAAGTTTATGTATTGATTTTCCCTATCATCGAACAATTGTAAAATGATTAATGTTTTACGCAATGCATGATTGATCATACTGCCGTTTGGGCTCGTATAATAGTAATGGGATTTCAAATACTAAATTGGGCCATATTATTAGATATGAGAGTCCAACGTTATTTAAATAAATATATATAACCTTTCGACACAAGTTAAGGAAGGTCGGCGAGCCCAAACATTATTTTGGGTCCAACCTGCTAAAAATAATAAGTATTCAAGAATGGCATCTTAAGCCCACTTGAGGGTAACCCACACGGCTAGTAGCCAAGAAATATGAATACTAATTTCATGAATAAGTGATAGGATGAATAGAGAAGAATACAAATGCCTA
Source organism: Cuscuta europaea (assembly GCA_945859875.1). NCBI lineage: Eukaryota > Viridiplantae > Streptophyta > Magnoliopsida > Solanales > Convolvulaceae > Cuscuta > Cuscuta europaea. Next base: position 2,091,678 of record CAMAPE010000045.1, on the reverse strand, counting down.
TGGTCCCATCTTTGACATTATTGAGCTAAATAATGGGAGTAAGTTTTTCTTCTATAATATTCATCATGTAAATTATTGGGATGATCCTACACATATTGAAGATCAATAATATGATGTAGGAAGTTGACTTGTTCTATATAAATTATAGTGAGTACAAAAAGACATCTCATGACAAAGATTAAACAATAAGACCCATCTTCCCATTATTGGGAGTATTTGGTAGATATTTTGGACTCCAAATTGATTGGGATCAATTGGGAAGCATTCCACATGGCTTGAGTACCTTCAAGACAAATAAAATTAAGTAAGAAGATTTATATTGACCGGACAACATGGAGAGGAGCTGCACATGACACAATTGGCATCAAATTTGGGGCCACCTAGTCAATTTCCGCCCAAATTAAGTGTGCTAGTTGTCTCCCCCCATAATGGGAGTTTTAATCGTCCAAATAAGGTGATTAAGGTGTCCCTGGATATCCTTTGAAGAGTAGTTTCATTATTGAGTAGTTTCTGAGCAAGAAGAGAGAGTATTACATACAATAATCGAGGTTGAGTGAACTGCTGCGTATAAACTGGAGCAGTGGGAGTGTTGGTGTTGTTTGATTCGTATATTGAGCCATACTCATCCAAATAAGGCGCGTGAGGTTCCAAAAGAAATCTATCAAGATAAATAATCCATAAAGGTCTGGTTTTAATCCAACGGAGTAGTGGAAGGCTTTCAAAACGTCCGAACAAAACACAAACGCGCAGAGACGGATTTACTTCTCTAAAGTGAGTTTTAATCCCAAAATCCTTTCTTTTCATTTCCCATATGATATGAACGATTGGTGGAACTATTATACAATATTCTAAATTTATAATATTCTTATAAGGTTATGTTGTTGATGTAAAGGTTAGATACTAATCTAGAGCAAACTTTGGAAAAAAACTAGGAACCGAGTTCGCCGGAAAACACCCATTCTAGGGGCTATTTTCGTATTAACGGTTAGGGGTTGAAGTAGCACTTTGAGGGGGCTGTTTAGCACTCATTTCTAAGCAAGTAAGCAACTCTAAATCTTCCTTGGTCGAAGCTTTGGTCATTGGATCAAGAAGCAAAAGTTTAAAGCTCAATTAAAGTGAGGATCGACATGTAGTTGCTTACAACTTGTAGGTTAAACATGAGGTTACCTAAATGTCTAAATTATGTTTTCAGGGATTATAATGCTTAATCATTGATGAAATATTGACATATTTGATAAGGAATGAAATTGGAAATGATTTGAATGTCATATTGATAAATGGGATTACATGGGCTATTAATGAACTATTATGAAAAATAGGCATTTTTGCTCATGTGTGAATTGTGTAGATACATAAATGAATATTTATGTATTACATTGGATTCTTAAGTTGCTGCTACATATCTCTAAATATGTAGGGATTTACAAATGGAATATTTGTTTTGATAGGAATAATCTTAATAGTATTGAAACTAGTTAATGATTATTTGTAATTGTTAAAGAATTGATTCTAAAGATTTGATTGTAAGTGATGCACTTGAATGTGATTCAAGTGACTAAATTGATTTAGTATGAATCTAAGATCATGTTATGGGTAGTACTTAAGGATGTCCTAAGGTAGATTATTGATATGTCAATTCTAGGCATAGGTTGCTTAGGAATTAGGTCTATGCCATGGCACGGTGATGTACTTGAGTAGAACTCTAGAAGTGCATGGGTAGACAAGAGGTTGTGATTGATGGCATGCATGGTGATTTACTTGAGTTGGACTCTAGAAATGCATGGTGAGATTGAAGGTTGTAACCTATGATGTGCATAGTGATGTACTTGAGTAGAACTCTAGAAATGCACGGTGAAGTAATTGACTTGTGTCATATGATTTGCATGGTGATGTACTTGAGTCGGACTCTTGAAATGAAAACATATGTGTTAGGGTTGGACCTATAAATTGTCATGATCAGTAGTCACAGGGTATTGGTTTGATGTTTTGTAAACAAAACTTGGGCCTACGGGTCGACTGCTTGACTTTATATAAAGTAAGTATATTTTTGAAAAGGGGTAACTTGGAGTTACGACCTAAATTATATTATCACCCTATTTGAGGGTCTTGTGTTTGAAATACTTGTTGTATATCTATTAGATGCTATCCACACCAGTACTTTATAGCCCTATAGAGTACTGACCCCTTTGGGGGCGTCCCACCACCATTTCAGGTTGAGGGTAGAGCTTGCTTCCTGTGCTCATTGCTCGAGTGATCATCTTGGAGAGAAGACTTGGTCCGTGCTTCCTTCATTCTGATTTTTGAACATTAATAAACATGCTCATGGATATTTTACTATAGAGCCTGCGTGCTCATGTTTGCCACGTGTGGCATTGGTATTCAAACTATGTTTCTGCTGCTTATTAAATTGCTTATTATGTTTGTTTATGAATGACTTATGTGTGAATGATATTCGAGACGCCTTGTATAATATGTATGTGTTGGTTGTGGTTAACTATTCGTATTGTACAACGGGTTGTTGATGTGTCCGGCTAGGTCCGGGGCGTGACAAAATCGGTATGGGATCCATTGACACCTGCATCGGCACTGTAATAATAGTAATATATGTAGAGTTAATTATCAAAATAGGACTAAAAGTCATTCACTTTTCACAAATAGGATCAAAAAATAAACTATGTTTGCATAGGACTAATTATGTGTACCTTGAACAATTATACCCTTATAGCTATTAAAATGTTTTAATTCCTAATAAAACAATAAAAAATAATAAAAATTCGTAAAAAATACTAAAAAATTAAGAAAAACATTTCGATATTAAAAATATAATTATTTTTTTTTTCAAAAAATTAAAAAAATTAAAAAAAATATTAAAAAATAAAAATAAAAATTAAAAAAAAATCGCCGCCGCCTCTGCCGCCTCAGCACCACCACCTCCAGTCACCGGAGAAAAAATGCCAAGTTCATTACGAATGCCATATTTATGGCAGAAAAAATGAAAATGTTGGCATTCAAAAAGAGAAATATGCCACTTTTTTGGCATTTTCAGAAAAAAATGGCATTTTTCTGGGAAAATAGCATTTTTTTCATCGGCCGGAGGTGGTGGTGCTGGGAGGTAGTACAGGCGGTGGGAAAGGCATCCATATTTTTTTAAATTTTTTTTACGGAGTTTTAGTATTTTTTATTAATTTTTCTAAAAATAAAATTATTTTTAAAAAAAAATTTTGAAATTTTCATTTTATAAAAATTTTATAAATTTTTTAATTATATTTCTACGAATTTTTGAATTTTTTTCGAATTTATTATGAATTAAACATTTAATTATGGCTTTTGACTATTTTTAATTCATATTTAATGGAAGGGTAAGAATGGAATGAAAAATAGGTATGTTTCCAATAGGACTTATATGGTCCTATTTTGGAATAAAAACATAACAAGTCCTATTTTAGGTTTTTGCCATAGTTTTAGTCCTATTTGAACTAATTTCTAATATATGTATTAGTTATTTTATTTTCTTATTAAAATTAAATCTATTCATTTTTTAATATCGTTAATGCATTTGTGAATAAAAGAACAACATTACCCAATGGAACTCCCTGCGTGTCCCTGCGATCTTCTAGCACATGTCGTCCTGTTATGCCCTGTTTGCTTGCATAAACCGCATCTCACAGTACCCCTAGGACCTTCATCCATTTCATTTCTCAATCGTGTAGCCTTTGGACGACCTTTGGCGCAAATCATTGACGGGTCATGCACAACTCGTAGTCCAGTGTAAGTAGGACGATAAGCTATATCCGGTATGGGCTTAAATACTCTTTTATAAGAAGCCACATACTCCGATGTTAAGAAAAATATATCAACAAAAGCATCATAGGACAAACTACGTTCTCTGCATACCGCTAAGATATGTGAGCAAGTAATTTTATAAATATTCAGCTTCTGACATGTGCAATAGCGACGGTGCAAATTCACCGTTTGTTTTATACCACCCTTACCCACATTTCGACCACCATGAACCGTCTCCACTTGGTATAAACCACAGTCTATGTCAAATGTTGTGACCTTGTGATACTTTTCCTTTTCCGTATTTTTCTCAATCAGCTCAGTCACTTGCTGGCAGTAGCGATGCCCTTCTGCTAACATTCTCTTACTAGTTTCTCTTCTTTCCCCAAAATAGGCATTCACATGATAGAATGATAAGTCAACTAAGGTGGTTATAGGCAGGTATTGTGCACTTTTGATGACGCTATTGAAAACTTCATCCACGTTCGTTGTTGTGGTGCCATACCTGTACCCCCGTCGTGGTGTAAAGACCACTTCTTCAAAACAATGTTCACTAGATATCCTCGTGCTTGTGCTTGCATTTCGCCTATCCTATTAAATCCACCATCAAATTTTTTCTTTTGATGTTCACTTGCTGTCCAAACAAACAAACTCTTCAAGTGAATGTCTTTAAATTGAGTATGTAATTTAAAGCGACATGCCGTATGCAAAGCCTATGTCGTGCATCTGGCTCCTCCCATCCACTACCTACCTCATTAAGTGCCCTCACAAATCCAGCATACCGATATGAAATAACACACAATTCTCTGCATGTGATAAAATGATGTATGCACGCCATAAACCACGGCCAACTCTTTCTATTCTCTGTTCCACAAATAGCAAACGTCAAAGGGGACAATTTATTATTAACATCACTATCCATTGCCACCAACAACGTACCTTTATACTTCTCATATAAGTGCATTCCATCAATGTTCAGTAAGGGACGACAATGCTTAAAGCCCTTAATGGATGGCTTAAACTGTGACACCGTCCCCAAGCGTGTTTACTTTTAGTAAATTATGTAATAAACCTTGAAGGATGATTTATGAATTTGCGTAATTGTTAATTTTTATTATTTCTTTTACGTGAATAGTAAATTGCATGTGGGGCCCACAGCGGGAACGGGGACTGCCCGATAATTCCAGAACCACATATTATATTCATCTTGGTCTAGATGACATCTATATGGTGTTGGATATTTTATTTGGGCCATGGGAAGGGCATGGAGTTGACCGGTGGGTCAAACGAGGCCCAAATTACCGGTATTGGTAATTTAGCGGATAACAGCCCGAAATGAATTTCGGAGACTCCTAAATTAATATTAGGAATGCACATCTATGCTAAAGGTCCATAATTATTAGGAATGCGTGATATATTTTATTTGGCCCGATAAAATAAAATATAACTTAAACAGTCCGAGAAATACAACTTTTGGGGCCGATTACACACACCGGAACATAATGGGATGACCTCCCACATAATTGGGGGCCACCCCACGTTTTTATGTGCTCTAGTTGACTAGATGAGATCTGGAAGGACACCAAAAATGGGATAGAGCTGAGCTATGGAGTGAGGGGATGGGTAGAGACAACCCATACACCCTGATGGAAGTAAATCCACCGGAAAATAATTAGTAGATAGCCGAAAATAATTAAAGCACTCAGAATAATACTTAGAGAGATAATTGTAAGTAGTGTATTCAATGTATTCAGCCTGATTGTTCTTCCAAGAGTTACATGAATTTATAATACAAAATTGAGACAAGAAATATTCGGGCGACGTGGTCGCCATGCCTGAACTGACGTGTCACCATCTTCTGATTTGTAGGACTGATTGCGAGTTGACCCGTGATCTTCAAGATTTGTTGTTGGTCACGTAGATTCTGGGAAGTAGCATCATGCATGTGCGATGGTCTTGAGCGCTTGTGCAGCACGTGCGTTGAGGCTCACCATGTGATGCTCAGCAGGCCATATTCAAATCCCATGGTAGAGGTAAGAGTGTGTCGTGTTCAGCATGTCACGTCTAAGCCTCATTGTAAAGATAAGATCACGTCATGCCCAGCGCGCCATATATCTTTGTAAATGTAACTCCATGTTTCTCATCCCGAGTATGCTGACCATGTATTTCCTTGGGCCTGATGTTCCTGTTCGTCTCGTCCATCTCATTTACGGGCTCAGTCCGCATTCAATCGGGCTTACCATATTGGGCTGGCATTTATGTCATCACAAGCCCCCCACTTCCCGAGCCGAGTAATAAATCGATGAGAGGAAGTATACATCAACTACTCAAATAAAATCATATTATGCCACATAAGACCACCATCTCATCTGCGTTAAACACGTTCATGCCGAGTGCGTCGCTTAGAGTAGTATGCCAATGATCCTCACTTCTGTCTGTGGTGAGCATGTCACCCCTAGGGTGTTACACCAAGAAATAAATAAGTTGCACATGTTGATCAAGGCACCCCCAAGGCGTGCTGAGCATGTCACTCATAATGTTTTACACCAAATAATAAATAAGTAATACATGCTGGCCATGGCACCCACACGGCCCGCTGAGCCTGTCACTCATAATGTGTTAAATCAAGTAATAAATAAACCGGGTACGCTGACCATGTCATCCCCAAGGCCCGTTGAGCACATCGTCCCTGAGACCCGTCAAGCATGTCTCTCATAAGGTGTTATACCGAGTAATAAATAAACCGTGCACGCTGACCATGTCACTCCAGAGGTATGCTGAACATGTCAACCATAAGGTGTTATACCAAATAATAAGTGACTGTCCATGCTGAGCATGCTACTCAGGTAGTACACCAACGGTCTTCATTTTTTCATGCTGACCGTGTTACCCGAAAAATAATCTCATAGTGAGCATGTCACTCATAATGTGTCACACCAATAATTACACCTTATAGGATGACCATGTTATCTCAAGGCATGCTGAGCCTGTACTTCAAAGTAGAGAACGAATAACCCTTAATTCATACATGGTGAGCACGTACGTTACTCCAACTCCTCATCCCAGAATCATTTCGCCAATGCTTACCATGTCATGATATTATTACTCCATCATTTTTATCCAATCATAAATTTACAGAGACATGTAATTGATAGTTGACTCAAATCGTTTTTCAATTTTGAAGGACCAATATACCAAGCAAGATTTATTCCAGCCGCCCAGGAGAAACTATTTACCAACCGTGCCGGGAAAGCTCAATGTCGGCACCCTGATACGGACCCTTTGCCGCCCAGCCCGTCGCTTGCACGCTGTCCGCCACCAAGTGTGGCCGATTTCCTACCAGCCATCTTCAGCATCCGCGCTACCAGGTCTCCGAGCTCTGCTGTCCATCATCGCCCGTACGAGGGGCTTCCCGCAAGGTCGTCCGTTGTTTGTTGTCACCTAGGTTCACTGGTTCATGGCCTCGCTTTCCTATCTCTGTTAGTCATTCCAGGTGCCTTGCTATTGAAAGGTTACTGGTGCTGCAATTGCTTAGGCGTCTGGGACTGTCGCCTGGGTTTCGAGCTTCGTCCCTTAGCCACAGTTGGATGTCCTAATTATTCCACGACCTGGAGATTTGGGCAGCGTACTTACCGGCCAGGTAGACCTCCGGGTCTGCTGCTACTCTCCTTCAACCTCTCGTCGGTACTCCCCCAGCGGCCAGCGAGGTCATCGCCGCAGGTTGCCAACGCCGCTGCTACCAATCATTCTTTGCCGCTCGTTCCCCATAGGTACGTTCTTCTCTCCACCTTATCCCTTCTCTTTTTTAATGTTGACTTCTTTTTTTAGATTTTACTTATATTCTTGATTTTGACTTGGTCATTTTACTTTTGCTTCTCTTACGAAATATTAATTTTTTTTTGAAATGTTAGTACGTAGTACCTAATTAGCCATCACTATTGAATCGCCCTTTTAGAAGATGATTTCCCCTTTATTTGTATATAACTAGTTTTTGATTTTTTTTTGTAATTAATCAATGATTTTTCATTTTTTTAATTAGCTGCTGATTCCTTTTTCTTCAGTAATTAGCTGCTGAAATGTACTACCTTCATTCTTAAATAAATGCATCATGTGAAATTTTACACTATTCACATGGTCTACTTTGACTACATTTTATTTATTAATGTATGAATATGTTTTTATGAAAAAATATTGTTAAATTTGTCTCATTGTAAATTTTGAATATCTAATAATATTTTTATTTCTAAGTATTTTTAACTTTTTTTTACTAATATCAATTTATATATATTAATGGTCACAGTTGTGTCTCCGCAAGTGTGAAATATTGATCGTTGCATTTATTTAAGAGCGGAGGAAGTATTTTATTTTATGTTTTGCTAATTTCTATTTATTTGTATTTTAGCTTTCCGTATCTTATGGATGTACTGGACTCCATAGACTTAAGAGATCTCCCGGAACCGGTTAATGGAACGACTTTAGAAAATGTACCTTGGATAGATGATATTTCTGACACTGAGGTAGTTAATCCAGAGCCTTCAATAGTTGACTTGGTGAGACCGAAAAAACGTCGCCCTCGTGGGCTATACACCCCTTTGGATGCGACTCAAATTGAATCGTGTAAATCACGACTCTCGATTTCTGAGTTTGAGAGATGTCGGAATCTTTTCCGGCCCGACGTTACCATGCTCCGCCCGAACCAAGATGACGTAGTCACTGAGCCCCCTGAGGGTGATTTTTTCGGGATACATACCCTCTCCATGAGACTAGGATTTAGGCTCCCCATGCATCCTTTCATCATCGAGTTCCTAGGTGCGCTTGAGATTCCTCCGTGTCAGCTCACCCCATTTGGTCACCAGTACCTGGTGGCATTTTTGGCCCGGTGTAAGGAGATCAAGGCTAAGCCGTCTCTAGATCTCTTTAAGCACCTGTTCAGGATCGGTCAATGCTCCCGAGCTAATAATCTGTCATGGGTATCTGTTTCCCAACGTGCCCATCTTGACGCATGGAAAGTCTCGCACGGAAAAATTAAGAATTGGAAGGAAGAATTCATCTTTGTGTCTACCGGGCATGCTCTCTCTTTCCCCACATGGTTCAACCCTAACTATAGAAAGTTTGCACGTCCCATTCTTTCTGCCGATGAGGAGTTGTGGTCAGAAAAGTTCTTAGCGGGCGGACCGTTTAGCATTTCCACATACACTACCGAGGACCATTTGAGCAGACTTGGTTTCCTCACCTCGGGCTTGTGCTCATCATTGGACATCCTCGTCCCCCTTTCTTTAGGCCCAGGTTGTCTACGCTCACCGTGCTCTTTTTGGAACAAGATCCCTCCCCTCACTAACAAATTAATATATGTGTATATTTTTTACTTATTCTTACAGGTATGACGTCCCGTGCGGAGAGGTTCAAGAAGATGGCTGCGGTAAGGGTCACATGCGTCTGCTCAAGACCCGCCGAGCAAGAAGCACAAGGCCATACTACCTTCCTCGCAAGGTGAAGGTGTCTCGTCCCCTTCTATGCTCATAACCGATGACTCGGTTACCCAAGAGATACGGTGCATCACCTGGAGCACTAGTGGTGCTCGTGATGTCATGCTCAGGGAAGGTGTGAAGAGTGTGGCTGATGGACCGCTGGAGGATGATTGTCTTCATGTCTCTGCAGAGGTAACCACTCACTTTCCTTCATAACATTGCATGTATAACATTCATAAGTATGTGTGATGTGTGCATGGTCAGCGGGTATATCATGACATTTGTGTGTCAGATGACCACGCTCAAATATGATTAGTAAATATTTTTGGTAGATGTGTAGGTGCTCATTTTGCATAAAGATATGTCTGACTAATAATATATATTATATAATATTTTTTGTAGCTTGTGTTGAAGATCTCCGGGAAGAATCGTCAGCATGTTTTGCGCGAGCAAGAGCTATTAAAGTTGCTCTCTGAAGAGCGGGCTGCACATAAGAGAGTGATTGAAGCTCACAAGGCCAGGGAGGCGCATGAGAGGGATGCTCACGCTGCCGAGTTAATCAAGGTCCGCGCTGAGCGGGAAGACTATATTGATTCCCACCTAAAAGAGATTGCTGAACGTTGGTTAAAAACTCCCGCCGGCATCGACAGACTTGACAAAGACGGTTTACTGTGCTATAATTTGGGGGAATATACCAAACAACAGGAAATTTATGTTGTTTTGAGGGCTCAGCATGGCGCCTCATGCATTGCCGATTGGGGGCTTCCTTTTGAGATTCCTAACCCAGAGCCTGAGAATGTTGACCCTTCTTCTAGAGTCGTTCCCTCTGGTGACTCCATAACTTCCGAAGAAGTAGCAATGCTGGGGTTTTTAGCTTGAGTGATCCTTTCTTTGACCATCTCCATGCCTTGGAGAGTGTTAGAGTTAGACTACCATAACATGGTCTGCATGTTTTTCTTTTTCTTTAGCACCTAATTTGTTAGACCGTTTTTTGAATCTCAAGCAAACAATTATCTTGACAATGTAATATTTCCCTTTAATATCGGTTTTTTTTAAAAAAATATTGTTCCCCATACGGGTGATCACGTTGCACACCGTGCACTGCCTAAACGGGGTGTGCGCGGTCATCTTCCTTGATGAAATGTATGATGGTACAGCACTGAGCATGGAGCTCGGTGTCTCCCCCTCCCCAAACTTCTCCCAATGTCGGATATAAGAACTTTGGTTCAGTCTGGTGGTACCGTACATTACCAGGGGGTTACCATGGACAACAAAAGGCACAAGTTGTCGGGGACTTCTCCTCCTTTGCTACGTTGTGCGCATCACTCAGTAATGACCTCAGAGCCATGTTGAGTGAGCGAACCTGATGACCAGGTTTGCACAGGGCACACGACGTCTTTCAGGAAACATGGTCACGCTTAGGGATTCCCATATGCGCATCCTGACCATGCACCCCAGGGTTAGGCATTGTAAGGAATATGCCCATAATAGTGACCGCGGAGGGTCATTTTCCCTTTTTTTTGGTGCGAGACGTTCTCATAGTAATGGTGACGGTAACGGACCGTGTACAACATAATACTTTATTGATGAGTAGATGTTGAACTTACATTATAGTGGTGAGATACAACACCAAAAGGAACATATTACTGGTAGAACTTGAGTAGGTGTTCAGCATTCCAAGTCCTCTCGATCTCCTTCTCTTTAGGTGTCTGAAGTTTGAAGGTCCCCGGACGGATCGCCGATTTTATGATGTAAGGACCTTCATAATTCTTTGAAAATTTTCCACCTTCCAAGGGTTTACTCACTTCTCTTCTCCTTAAGACATAGTCTCCGACGTCAAAGTTTCGCTTGCGCACCCGAGAGTCGTGGTATGCCTTGACTTGCCTTCGATAGTTCTCTGCGCGGCAAAAAGCCGCTTCTCTTCTTTCTTCAATGAAATGAAATGAGTAGGTGTTCAGCATTCCAAGTCCTCTCGATCTCCTTCTCTTTAGGTGTCTGAAGTTTGAAGGTCCCCGGACGGATCGCCGATTTTATGATGTAAGGACCTTCATAATTCTTTGAAAATTTTCCACCTTCCAAGGGTTTACTCACTTCTCTTCTCCTTAAGACATAGTCTCCGACGTCAAAGTTTCGCTTGCGCACCCGAGAGTCGTGGTATGCCTTGACTTGCCTTCGATAGTTCTCTGCGCGGCAAAAAGCCGCTTCTCTTCTTTCTTCAATGAAATGAAGTTCGGTCGTCATGATTTCCTCGTTTATTTCCGGATCATACTGTTCCTCTCGATGGCTACGGAGCATTACCTCGGCTGGCGCCCTCGCCTCAAAACCGTAGGTAAGAGCAAATGGTGTTTCGCCAGTCGCCTTCCTCGGCGTGGTCCTGTATGCCTAGAGTATTTGTGGTAGTTCCTCAGCCCACTCACCTCCGGCTGCTACGAGCTTTTTCTTCAAACCATCCATAATTGTGCGGTTTACATTTTCCACCTGCCCATTCGCCTGAGGGTAAGCAACCGATGCACTGCTGTGTTTGATTCCCCAACTCTCACAAAAGTCATTAAACCCAGATGCTTCGAATTGCTTCCCATTATCGGTTATGATTTGTTGGGGCACTCCGAAACGACAGAGGATGTGTTTCATGACAAATTTTCTGCATTGTCCTTCGGTGATGCTCGCCAAAGGTATCGCCTCGATCCATTTGGTAAAGTAGTCTATGGCCACAATAACCTATCTCACGCTCCCGGTCCCCCTCGGTAAGGCCCCGATAAGATCGATTCCCCATCTAGTGAATGGTATGGCTGTGCTGATGGGGGTGTAATACGTTGTTGGGCGTCCCGGAGATTTCTGAAACTCTTGGCACACGACACACCTTTTAACAAAGTCCACACAATCTTTTACAATGGTCGGCCAGAAGAATCCTTGTAGAATTACCTTTCGTGACATGGTGTGCGCTCCTTGGTGCGCTGAGCATGTCCCAGCGTGTATCTCTTCCATGGCAGCCATGGCCTCATTAGGTCGTAGACACTTGAGGAGTGTGCCATTGTAAGACCTTTTATATAGCACGTCATTCAAAATCGTATAGCTTGGCGCCCTCATCTTAATCACCTTGGCTTCAACCTCCTCCGCGGGCAGCACTCCCTCACGAATATATTTGACGAGGTAGTCTATCCAGTCCTCGTTTCTAGCAATTATGGTGTGCACCGGGCACGCATATATGCTAGAAGTGTCTAGTTCTTCCACTCTTGCAATCTTTGAGATCCTCTCAGGGGTCTCTGCGCTGAGTTTGGACAGCATGTCGGCCTCAACGTTCTGTCCCCTCGGAATTTGTTCAATCTCATAAGCTATGAACAATTTTAAGAGTTCCAATGCAGCATCACGGTATTGCCTCATGTGTTCCTCCTTTGCCTCAAATTCGCTTGTGATTTGTCCCACAACTAGCTTTGAATCACATCGGATCTTGACCTTCTCCGCCCGCATGTTCGCCGCTAGACGCAAACCACATAACAGAGCTTCATACTCCGCTTCATTATTAGATACTTTAAAATTGAACCGGATGGCGTAGTAGGCCCTAAAGCCTTCGGGCGTGGTGAGGACCACTCCTCCGCCACAAGATTTGGCCGTGGATGAGCCGTCAGTTGACAGTATCCACCACTCGGAATCATGGTCTTCATGCCTCGTCTTCGTCGCTTCTTCACGTGATGTGCATTCCACAATGAAATCCGCAAGAGCTTGCCCTTTGACCGAAGGGCGAGCCTTCACTTCTATGTGGAATTGACTAAGGTATACTGCCCATTTGACCATCCTTGATGATGCTGTGGGACTCCTCATCACCGCACCTAGAGGTTGGTGTGACAAAATATGGACGGGGTGAGCTTGGAAGTACTGTGTCAGTCGTTTGACTGTCCACACCACCGACAAGACAATTTTCTCTATGGCAGTATACCGTAGCTCAGCATCCCTCAAGGTTTTGCTGACATAGTAAACAAGTCTCTGAGCACCACCCTCCTCACGCACCAAGACAGAGCTTATTGCACTCGGGGAGACCCCCAGATACAGATAAAGGGTCTCCCCCGTCTCTGGTTTAGATAACACCGGAGGAGATAAGAGATATTGCTTCAATCCTTCGAACGAAGTTTGACACTCCTTAGTCCACATGAAACCTTTTGACTTCTTCATGATGTGGAAGAACGATGTGGCCTTCTCAGCTAGTTTCAATAAGAAGCGGTTTAGTGCTGCTAAGCGCCCTGTTAATCGCTGGACCTCCTTAACATTACGGGGAGGCTCCATGTCCAGAATGGCTTTAACCTTCTCTGGATTTGGCTCAATTCCTCTCCGACTCACCAAGTATCCTAGAAACTTCCCGCCTTGCACCGCAAAAGTGCATTTCTTCGGTTTGAGGCGTAGATTAAATTTCTCCATGATTTTGAATACCTCTGCCAAATCCATAGCATGCGTGCTCGATTTTTTACTCTTCACAATCATATCATCCACGTAGGCTTCCATGGTGCGACCTAGGACAGGTCTGAAGAGCTTAGAGATCATGCGGGTGTACGTTGCCCCAGAGTTTTTTAGTCCAAACGCCATGACCAAGTAACAAAAAATGCCCTCTGGAGTCATGAACGAGGTCTTTTCTGCATGCTCCTCATGCATGCGAATCTGGTGGTATCCACTGAAGGCATCCATAAAACTCATCAGCTCACACCCCGTTGTTTCGTCCACCAACTGGTCGATGTTAGGCAATGGGAATGGATCCATCGGGCATGCCTTGTTGATATCAACACACCTCCGTGTCATGATTATCAACCCGATGATAACGACAATACTTTTTAGCACCAGAGACAGCGTACACTTCACCCTCTGGCCTTGGTCCTTGCATGAGATCTGTACGCTCGGCATAGTCCATGATCGTGCCCACCGGATGGGTTAGGGACACTGGGCTCACATTTGAAATCTGCCTTGGACCGTAGTTGAAATCTTTTTTGTTTTTCTTTTGTTTTTTGTGGTGAGGGGTAGACCCCTCCCTCCAAGGTTCCGATGACTCATCCTTTTTCTTTTGCACCTCTCGGATCTCCGCATCGGCGTATCGATCGGCTCGTTGAAGGGCCGCCTGGTACGACCTTGGTGGGTCCCGGATGAGACTTGAGGCGAAGTCCCCAGCCCGTAACGCTGCCTGGAACATGGCCAGGCGTGTTTGGTCGTCCGCCCCATGCACGGCAGCAGACTCCTTCCTCCATCGTATCACAAAATCTTTCAAGTCCTCGCTCTTCTTTTGCTTCACGGTCAGGAGGTGCGAGTAATGTTGCTTGGTTCTTTTGCTAGCAGCAAAATGTTCAAGAAACCTTTGCGCTAAATCCTCCCACTCATCGATCGAGCCATGGGGGAGAGAATTGAACCACTCACACACAGTTCCTTCCAACGTAGCTAGGAAACATCGACAAATTATTTCCTCCGATGCCCCAATCATAATCATATTAGCGTAATAACGTGATAGATGTTCCTGGGGATATTAGGTTCCCGAATAGGCCTTGACATGGGGCGCCTTGAAGCCAACTGGTAACGGGTACGCCATGATCCGTGTGGTAAATGGGGTCACCATCTTCAGTTTAGCATCCGTGTGTCCATCTCCTGCATCTACTTGTCGCTGCAGGTCCTCAATTTTTCTCCATAGCTTCCTCACCTCCACCTCATTCGAATCGTTCCCGATTCTGTCCGTGTGAATCGTCACACGTTTCCTGCCACCGTCCTCTACCTCTGTGTTCCTCGGTTTTTGTGAGCGTATTTCAGTCCCCCCGATATGCTCAGTCATGTGTCCGAGTGAACGGTGATTGGTAGTCATATGGGCGACTTTGGGGACTTGTCTGCGCTCCTCTTCGCCATGGTCGCGTTGTCCACGGTGGTTTTGTGCATCCCTTTCTTTCTCAACATGGTGTGATCGTCCGAGACGGTCCTTAGCAGAGCGTCTTTGGTCTCCCAGCCTGCTGAATACCGAGGTTTCACTTCGAGCTGGTTGGTTCGAAGGGATAGGGATTCCTCGTTCCTCTCTTTTCTCTCCAATTTTTCGGGATGGTGCTGGTGATGTCACCTCCATCTCCACCACCGGATGATTAGTCAGAAATTGAGTTCCATGTGGTTGAGGAGGCTTTTGAGCGCCGGGAATTGCACGGCGTACGTCCTTCGCAATAGTGCTCAACATCCTGGTCATCCCTAGGATGGCACCATGGACATCAGGCACTTCTACGGGAACCACCGCAGGGCGACTGAGTCGGTTACGAAGGTCCTGACCTGATGAGTTGGACGCAGTGTGTCCCTCGGCAGGTACATCCTTCTCAGCCCTGGTAGCAGCCATTGTTACAGCGTCTGAAATTGCCTGAGTGTATCTTCAGCTCTCAATGAAAGCACCAAAATGATGGAAGTAAATCCACCGGAAAATAATTAGTAGATAGCCGAAAATAATTAAAGCACTCAGAATAATACTTAGAGAGATAATTGTAAGTAGTGTATTCAATTTATTCAGCCTGATTGTTCTTCCAAGAGTTACATGAATTTATAATACAAAATTGAGACAAGAAATATTCGGGCGACGTGGTCGCCATGCCTGAACTGACATGTCACCATCTTCTGATTTGTAGGACTGATTGCGAGTTGACCCGTGATCTTCGAGATTTGTTGTTGGTCACGTAGCTTCTGGGAAGTAGCATCATGCATGTGCGATGGTCTTGAGCGCTTGTGCAGCACGTGCGTTGAGGCTCACCATGTGATGCTCAGCAGGCCATATTCAAATCCCATGGTAGAGGTAAGAGTGTGTCGTGTTCAGCATGTCACGTCTAAGCCTCATTGTAAAGATAAGATCACGTCATGCCCAGCGTGTCATATATCTTTGTAAATGTAACTCCATGTTTCTCATCCCGAGTATGCTGACCATGTATTTCCTTGGGCCTGATGTTCCTGTTCGTCTCGTCCATCTCATTTATGGGCTCAGTCCGCATTCAATCGGGCTTACCATATTGGGCTGGCATTTATGTCATCACACCCCATGTCCCCTCATAGCATGTTATTTGGTCTTTGGTTGGGATGGATACTTTCCCCTTTCGTTTTAGGTCATACGCACAAGAGAGCAAGAGAGATAAGCCTTGGAATAGCTCTAGCAAACATCAACCTTGGAGGAAGGAAATCAGCCAGGAAAAATCCACAAGAAATAGTTTGAGTTCAAGGTAAGAACTCTACTAATGTCTATTAACTAGTTTATTCTTGTATGATTTTTAGAAATGATATGTTGGATTAATTATGATGTTCTACACGTTTAGAAAGTGTAGAATATTGATATAAAGTGGTGTTATTTAACTTAGAATAGTTGGTGAATCGATAGGAGTCGAAATCACCGGAAACCACCACATATAGGAAGCTGTTCGTGTTGCAGAAGGACGAACATCGCCCGGCTTTTGCCAAAGCCGGGCGGCTTTTGTCCAGACAGACCATTTTTAGCTTCCTATCGATTTAAAACGAGGATTGATCGAAGGGCTTAACAAAGGCAACTACTTCAGCACTTCATAAGGTGAGGATGACTGACTATGTTGCTTATAATTAGTGAGTTAATTTCATCAGATTACCTAAGGTAATTAAATGTGTTTTTATGGATTATTAATGATTAATAATGCCTAAAAATGAGAAGATTAATGTCTATGAGAAAAGGAGCATGATATACAAATTTAAGAATAAATTATGTATGATCATGTGTTATGAGTATGTTGACTTGAAAATGGAATTAATTATGAAGTGCATGTTGAAATATACTTTTATTTCATATAAGAATATATGAATGATTATGAGTGTGATATTTTGGTATATTGATATAATGATGATATTTTCAATGGAAAATCAGTGAGGCATTCTATAAATGACCATGAATAGAGAACCTGGTGTTGTTGGAATTAATCGGACTAGTATTGATATACTAGTTGGACATTAAAATGAAATCTTGTTAAAATTGATCCTAAGGTTGGATTGTGAAGTATTATGCCTTAAGTAATCCTAAGAGATGCTTTAAGGTAGGAAGGTATGAACTTTAAGTTATATTAGGGATAGGCCTTAAGGGATACCCAAGATAAATTGAATAATAAATTGATCCTAGGTATAGGATTGGCCTACGGGCGTGTTCGGTAGTCCTTGAAGATAGCCGGTTGAATTATGGGAATAAGTAAGGACCATGGCCCTTCCCGACTCTAGAGAGTGGGGTTGGATAGTGTTGGTAGAAAACAGCTTGAGAGAGAAAACGGCAGCACTTCGGTATAGTAAAAGTAACGTCCAGAATACATGGGGGGTGATGGCCTATTCATAGGCATCCATCCCACGTCCAAAGTCTAACCTACGTGGGCTTGGCCCAATACATAATACATCTCCACGGTAATGGGCGAACCGGCCCGATAAATAAGTAAATAAGCAAGGGGCGATTCCCGCTCGTGAGACTGCGTCTTGGGCCTAGTTGGGCCAAAGCTCGGGGATAATGGGCCGGTGGCACTGGGCCTGGCCCATTATCCCAACACGAGTCCCCCACTCCCTTAGTCAAGTAGCAGACTCGGCTAAAAGGGAGTAGTTGAGCTGCTTTGAAATCGGCCCGGGTGCTAAGATACCTAATTAGTTACATAGATGTGAGTTGATAATGACGATTTGCGGTGCGCCCAGGAAGGTCAGCCATGTAAGCGTCCATTATGGTCCCATTGTCTGTGCAAGGATGAGACCCTCCTTGTCCGGGTGGCAGCCCGGGGTCCTGGTCATCTGATCACCAGCCCGAGGTCTTTTTTGCTCCAGCCGGGAAGACATCTTCCTCCGTTTATGATAAGGGGGGTGCCTCGTTAAAACCTTACTAGGAAAAAACCCGATGGGAAAAAATCCTAGTGAAGGGAAAAAGAGTACACCGGTGCCTCATAATAAACAGAGGGAGGTTAGCTCCCCGTGTCTTGATCGGCCATTCTACTTTGATCTCTACTGCTTGCGAAAGGAACGGGGGTCTCGCTGGGTCTTGATCGGCCATTCTGCTTCCAATTTGGGCTCCGATATTCACCTGCTACAATCTTTCCCTTCTTTTGCAAGATATCATATCATTCCCTTCCTAATTGGAATCAATTGCCTAATTTTATTTAGGGTAGGCATTTAAAATCAGGCATTGGCCCACATGCTGCACCTCATAGCATATTCAACAACATCACAACACGCACCCAGCCGCCATATATTCATCTAAAAGCTCGGTCAACATATCCGTTAATGGTGCCGTCGCTACCCCCTAGCTCCAGCCGCCAGAGAAGACCCAGCATCTCGCCTAGGAGGTCACCTGCGAAGAGGGCCCGAACTTCGAGTAGATCGCCGCCTCCTTCTTATGACTTGCACCGCCGGAAAATCTCGTGCGACTCTAGCCCCCGCCCTGCTCATGATCGGAAGTCGTCCGGCGCGGCTACGCTTGATCGGGATGCCAAAGCTTCGTCGTCCTCACCTGTCCGCCTTGGCCGCGTTGATCCTATACTCGGTCGTACTCCCGGAGGGCATAATTCTGAAAATTATGATGATGGAAACCTCCCCAAGTCCGACGGCCATTCTCTGTCCAAAAGGAAGGAACTGCCGCTGTGCACGTCTGGCGGTGGAGATGAACTGCTAGGTGGTCGGCGAAACTCAAGTGACGGGAAGGCCAAACCAACGAAAGTGCTCCCTGGCAAAGGTCATGACCACTCCGACGTGGGTCATTTGCACACGGAAGTTGACGCGCAGCACTCTACGAAGCACATGGATCTTGGAGCGGGACCGAGTCACGGTGCGGCTACGTCCGGGGAACCCGAGCCCGGGGCTAAGGCTGGAAGTTTACCTTTGAGGCAGATTGTTATTTCCGAGGGGCACTTACGTTATGCCCCGGATAGTTCCGGTAGGAGTTCCGAGCAGCAGACTCTTCTTGCCCCTATAGATGAGATTTCCCAGTCCAACGAAGATAATGCCTGCCTGGCGGCCGATGCATTGACTGAGTCAGATAGTGCCGGGGACCCGAATTATTTGAGGATTCCGCACGTCGACACGCTGGGACGTCTACACCCTACCAGCACGGCAGAAGACCTGAAAACAGTGGAGCGCTTAGTCGGCCGTGACAGTACTATGGTGCTTCCGGAACGTAGTAGCAACCTCACCAACCCCCCTTCAAGTTTGTTCTTCGGAGCTCACGTTGCATCTGTGGAGCAGGGAATGCAACTCCCCTTGCATCCCTTCCTAGTAGAACTTCTCAGATACCTCAACATAACGCCCAGCCAGATGACCCCTGTCGCCCACATGTTCATAGCTGTCTTCTTATCCCGCTGCGGGAGGACATCCATCTGGCCGTCTTTGCTTCTGTTCCGTTATTGCTTCCGCTGGAGATGCTCCAATTCCGACCTAGATGATGGCATCGTTTTGTCCATCTATCAAGCACAAACTCGTAAGTTGTTCGGTCCGCACCCTGACAATAATAAGGGCTGGCTGAGTAAATGGGTTTGGGTTTCCGCTCCCATCGCATCCCCCGTCACGTTTACCTGGGGCACCTGGATGCGCAAGTATGAAGCTGTCACCATCACCCCGGTCTCCAAGAAGAAATCGATACTCTATTTCATGGGGGGCCCTTCCCGATCACTTCCTATTTGGGTGAGTTCCGTGCCCAGAAGATGTTCTCTTACTTTAAGTTATTCCCTCTTGCTCACCGCTATTTATTATTTATCACAGATTTGACAGGTAGGAGAGGCGCCCTTGCGGCCCTAGCTATAGCGCCCGATGCTAACCCCCAAACCTCAATATCCGGTGCTGGTCCGTCCAATGCTGGGAAGAAGCACGGGGCTTCTCCGTCTCGTGGAGAAAAACTTGCCAGGAAGGGCGGGGGTATGAATAGCTCCTCGGGTCGAGTTAGAGAGGACAACCCGTCCCATATAACTCCATCTTACTTTGCTTGTTTTCTTGCAGGTGTTGGCGGCCGAGAAAAATATACAGCTTCCCTGCCTGACGCCGGGGAAGAGCAAACAATACCCTTGGTTCTCAGGGAAGGTCGTGTAACAAAGAGCAAAGGTATGGGCCGCCTCTCAAGGCGGGCAACGGTGATATTCCTGTTAGTGGATAGCCAGCTCACTTCGTTTCTTTCCTTGCAGATACAGTAGGTCGGAGAAGCAAACTTGGTGCCTTGGCTGCAATGAAAGATGCTAAATCTCGTCCTTCGACGTCTCACTCAGGTCCGGGTGGTGCTATGGAGAAGCGCAGGTCCTCCCCTCTTCATGACGGGCCACTTGTTAAGAGACGGAAAGGCATGGTCTGCTCCTTGGGGTAGCAAAAGAAACAGCCCTTCTGATAGAGTCCACACTTATCTCGTTTGTTTGTTTCTTTGCAGATGCACCCAGTCGGAGAAGCGAACTTGCTGCTTTGGCCGCCAAGAAAGATGCTAGGACTCGCTCCCCGATGCCTGACTCAGGTCCGACTAGCAATGAGGGGAATCACGGGCCTTCGCATAAGTGTCTGCAGCTACCCATTGTACCGAGTAGAGATGCAGAATCCAACCGTAAGGAGTCCGGTCTGTCCGGCGTCCCTCCTTTCGTTGGTCCCGACCCTGTTCCCAGTATTATGCCGGTCGCAGAGACGGAGCCAGCGGCCACTCTAGTTCCTTCCCTGATATCTTCTGAGGGCCGGGAGTATTTGGCGTCTATCGGTCTCTTTCCCTTAGTTGAACGCTCCACTCGGGCTTACACTGAGGTGGATCACCTTACCCCTGTCTTCGACGTCATCCTGCCTCGTCAAATCTCAACAAACGTTTCATGACTGATTTTCTTTTCTCTGCAGGGACTGATGGATCTAGTTGCATCGCCCCGTACTATGAAAGATCAATATGCGGAGCTTCAGCGTCACGCTAACGAAGCCTACCTCTAGGCCACTCAGGCTCGTCAGCGAGTAGATGACTTGGAGGCGGATCTGAGGATGCATGCAGCACGCAACGAAGATGATAAGAGAGCCCTGACCGACCTTCAATCAAAGTACGACCAAATGGAGTCTAAATGAAACCAGCTAGAGGCATCGTTTGCGGACGCGGGGCGACAAGCGATCGCTGCGTTCAAGGCTCCTGAGGAGTTCACAGAGCTTGTTGCTTCCCGGACCGAGGATGCAGGGAAGCAAGCAGTTGCAACGTTCAAAGCTTCTCAGGAGTTTTCGGATCTTGTTGCTTCCAGGATGGCCGCCCCCCGTGCGGAGCAGATTCATGCTTGGCTGCAGACCGAGGAGGGGCGTGACTGGCGCGTGGAGCAGGACCTGTTCTCTTTCAGGTGCGGCTGATATGACATGCAGAAGATGTTGTACGAGAGCCTGGAAGAGCATCTTCCCGGCTTTGAGCCCGAGAAACTTGGCCTACCTGAGCTTGCGCTTGACCCTGACGAGGAGGACATGGCGGGTGATGATGATGGCCACACACGATGGAACCCTCAGACGTTCCCGGGAGTCCCTCATGACCTGGAAGATGTTACTCACGGCTTCGATTTCGAGACCATTCTCCAGGGCCTTCCTGAGGAGCCGCTCGATCCCTAGATTATAGATCGTAGTTTTACTCTCGTTTTGTTTTTCCGCTTGATGTTGACACTTTACTTTGTTTCTGAGATTCATGTTTTCAACCTTATTCTTTATTCACGGGCTGTTTTGATGTTGGAGCTTGTATGCTTGCATTGTCTATCCTCGTAATTTACTCAATTGATCTTCATTCAAGAATGCTTGGATAACTTATCAGGGATCTGGCTCCCCGCCCAGGCCGTCAGGGGCGGAAAGTCGTCAAAGTCGACCTTGACCGCGCCCTGCTGGGTAAGGCGAGGCTGATCCGCACACTGTCGGTCTAGGACCAACGAGTTGTGCAAGCTGTTTGGCCAGTGATTGGACAACGGATGTACGAAAGGGGCTCGAGGCGTGACTTCTCGCATACCTTCGACCCGGAGGTCGGTCTTACACCACCTTGACTTGTACAGCTAGTTTCATACTTGGGAATTATTTTGGTTGTTCCCTTTCCGAAAGTCGAGCTGAAGTCAGCCAAACGTAAGGGCAAGGCCCTGCATGATCAGACCAGAACGGACCCGCACCGTTGATCCTGTCAAGCACGAATGCGGGCTGCTAAGCCTAGCAACGTCAGACAACGGACGTACGAAAGGGGCTCGGGGCACGACCTTCCACATTCCTTCGGTCCAGAGACCGGTCATATAGTTGTCGCATTGTTGACTGGATCATACGTGAATGCGAGCTGTTTAGACAGCAATGCCAGACAACGGATGTACGAGAGGGGCTCGGGGCGCGACCTCTCGCATACCTTTTCGACCCGGAAGCCGGTCTTACCATTGCCCCGACCGAGCAGCTAACCCCGGACTTTGAAAGTAACTTGATCATTTCCTTGCCCGTGAGCTGAACCGTGGTCGACTAAACACCGAGAGCGGGGCGTGATATATATATCCGTCGCCCGTTTAATCCAAGCGAGGTTGGACCTCATTAAATTCAAGATTGAAAAATGCAAACGAAGTTTTATTAGGGTAATGAAAGGACTAAGTAATACATAGCATTACTGATAAAATTTAAGAAGGTGCTCCACATTCCACACGATCAACAAGCTTCCCGGCCGTGGTCCTTAACTTGTACGTCCCGGGTCCGACCACGGCTTCGATGACGTAGGGGCCCTCCCATTTGATGGAGAGCTTCCCCCCTTCGGTTGGTTTGCTTGCCTTCCTCCGTCTCAGCACATAGTCTCCTACCTCGAATTTTCGGGGTACAGCTTTGCTGTCTTGATACGCCTTTACTTGCCTGCGGTAGTTCTCCGCTTTGATGAATGCCCGGTCCCTCCTTTCCTCAATGAGGTGGAGCTCGGCTCGGAGTCTTTCCTCGTTGCTGACCGGTTCAAATTCTTCCATCCGTCGACTAGGGATCACCGCCTCAAAAGGGGCTCTTGCTTCGAAGCCACAACATAGAGCAAAGGGAGTCTCTCCTGTCGCCTTTCTAGGAGTCGTTCGGAATGTCCACAACACGTTGTTTAGCTCCTCAACCCAGGCAGTTCCGAGTGCTTCCAGCTTCTTCTGGAGACCATCCACAATTGTGCGATTGGTGTTCTCCACCTGTCCGTTTGCCTGGGGATAGCAAACAGATACCCGGCTGGATTCCATGCCCCACTCTGAGCAGAATTGTCTAAATGGCTCACAATCAAATTGTCTTCCGTTGTCAGAGATGATCTGCAAGGGAACCCCAAACCGGCAGAAAATGTTTTTCCAAATGAACTTCTTGAACTGGAGGTGCGTTATGCTTGCCAGTGGTTCAGCCTCAACCCATTTTATGAAGTAATCCACGGCTACGATGACGAACTTCCTATTCCCGGAACCGTTCGGCAGGGGACCAACCAAATCTACTCCCCAACGGGTGAAAGGCAAAGCAGTGCTGATAGGTGTATACATCATGGCCGGCCTTCCCAGACTCTTCTGAAACTTCTGGCATGTATCGCACTTTCTCGCATAATTGGCACAATCCTTCATGATTGTAGGCCAAAAATATCCTTGCAGGACAACCTTCCTGGCTAACGTGCATGCTCCCTAATGAGCTGAACACACTCCGCTATGGAGCCCCGCAATGATCATGTCTGCTTCATGCGGTCTTAAACATTTGAGAAGCGTTCCGTTGACAACGTATCTCGGAGCTCATCGCCGGATAAGCTTCGCCTCCTCCTTCTTCTGTCAGCTATGTAACGTAGCAGATCGTCGACCCAGCTCCAGGCTACCTGATGTAAAGGTAGGACAATGATGGGAGGAGAAGCTGCTATGCTCTACGTCGTCATCTCCTCAACTCGAGCAATCTTGGATATGTGTTCGGGTAATCCCTGTGACAAACGAGATAGGAGGTCAGCATCCGCTTCTGGTTCCGCGGAATGCAAACCAGTGCTGCCTTCTTGAACAACCCGAGCAGCTCCCTGACAGCATCCCTATACTTTGCCATCCTGTCTTCTTTCGCTTCAAAAACCCCTTTGACCTGGGACACGACCAGCCGGGAATCGCACCTCACTGTAATCCACTCTGTTCGCATGGCCGCAGCTAGTCGTAGCCCCGATAGTAGGGCCTCATACTCCACTTCGTTATTTGATACCTTGAATAAGTAACGGTAAGCATGGTAGGCTCGGAATCCCTCAGGCGAAATGAGGACAACTCCACCGCCGCAACCTTTACTTCCGGACGACCCATCAGTTGCTAGCGTCCACCACTGTTCTTCGCTGTCCCTTTGCTTCTCTGTCACCTCTCTCGCCGTGCACTCGACGATGAAATCTGCCAGTGCCTTCCCTTTTATGGATGATCGGGGTTGGAAATCCACTTCATATTGATTGAGCAGCATCGACCATTTCACGACCCGAGTTGTCCCGGGAGTCCTTAGTGCTGCGCCTAGAGGTTGCTCCGATAAGACTTTGACCGGGTGTGCCTGGAAGTAATGAGTCAACTTTTTTGCTGTGACATAGGCTGCATAAAAAGTCTTCTCAAGCGGACTGTATCTCAGCTCAGCATTCTGGAGATCTTTGCTCACATAATAGACTGGGCGTTGAATGCCATCCTCTTCGCGAACCAGCACGGAGCTGATCGCGCCTTGAGAGACTCTGAGGTATAGGATCATTGTCTCCCCCCTCTCCGGCTTGCTGAGTAAAGGTTCGGAGAGGAGGTATTTCTTCAAATCATCAAAGGCTCTCTGGCACTCGTCAGTCCACATAAAGCCATTCTGCTTCTTCAAGACCTGGAAGAAAGGTAGAGATCTCTCGGCATACTTAGACATGAAGCGTCTGAGGGCTGCCAGCCGGCCGGTAAGGACCTGGACTTCCTTCACCGATCTCGGAGGTTCCATGTCAAGTATTGCTCTCACCTTCTCGGGATTTGGCTCAATCCCCCTCCATGTGACCATGTATCCCAGGAATTTGCCTCCCTGAACGGCAAAGGTACATTTTTTCGGGTTCAGACGCAATTGGACTGACTTCATGATTCTGAAGATCTCTTCCAGGTCGTCTGCATGGTCTGTCGCGCCGAGTGCTCTTGACGATCATATCGTCGACGTACGCTTCCATGTTCCTTCCCAGCACGGTCCGGAACACCTTTGCAACCATCCTTGTATACGTGGCCCCGGAGTTCTTCAGGCCAAAAGCCATGACTAAATAGCAGAAGACTCCTTCCGGGGTAATGAACGAAGTCTTCTCCGCGTCATCCTCATGCATGAATATCTGATGGTACTCCCGGAATGCGTCCATGAAGCTGAGGAGCTCGCACCCAGCCGTCCCATCAACTAGCTGCTCAATGTTAGGAAGAGGGAAAGGGTCCATCGGGCACGCCTTATTGAGATCCGTGTAATCAACACACATCCTCCAAGTCGACGGCTTCGGTGCAAGGACCACATTTGCCAACCACTCCGGGTACAGTACCTCCTTGATATGTTTGATGGCTAAGAGCATAGCAACCTCCTTCTTCACGAACTCCCTTCGTTCTGCTGAGAGGTGCATCCTCTTCTGCTGGACCGGCTTCACTACCGGATCAACTGCTTACTTGTGAACGGCCACTCTCCTGTCCAACCCCGGCATATCTTCAGGTCCCCATGCAAAGACCATACTGAACGTGATTAGAACTTGGACAATCTTCTTCCTTAGCTCGATCGGGAGCCCAGCACCAATCTTTATTTTCCGGTTCGGGTGTCCGGGGTCGATCTGAACCTCTTCGACTTCAGAGGTGGGTTCAGCGCGGAACTGACCCTCCTCGTACTTCATAGCCTTACTGTTGATAGTATGGACCCTAAGGTCCTTCTGCCCGATCTGCTTGCATGCCTTCATGTAACAGCTCCACGCCATCTTTTGATCTCCAAGGGCTACCCCAACCCCGTTCGGGGTAGGGAACTTCATGCAAAGATGTTCCTGGGAGATGACGCACTTCAAATCCTCTAATGCGGGCCTCCCCATGATGATCTTGTGTGGGCAAGTCAAACGTACCACTATGAATTCGATATTCAACCTGGCAATGCAAGGCTCGGAGCCAACCATCACAGGAAGCACCACACTGCCCTCTGACTCGATTGAGTCCCCGGTAAATCCCGAGAGCGGTGTTTTAACGGGGTTCAAATTAGCCTTACTTAAACCAAGGCCCTGGAACGTGTCATAATACATTAAATTCACCGAACTTCCATTGTCTACAAGGACTCGATGAACAATAATATTATTAATTTCCACCTTGATTACTAAGGCGTCCCTATGCGGCGGTAGCATGGGTGGTAAGTCAGCATCGGTGAAATAGATTGGGTCCCTCTTTGACCTCTTCTCCGCAGGCATCCGAGTAATCTCTCCGACGTATAAGGATCGTGCCCACTGTTTCCTCTCGCCCGAAGTGTCACCTCCTTGAGGGCCACCAATGATGTAGGAACACCTGTAATGCTTACGCGGTCCCCCATCCTGATCGTACTCATCATCGTCAGACAGAGCTCCGAGCTCGCGTTTCTTTGATGATGGGTCCACGGGCTGCTTCTCCTTGGACGTGGCATCCTGGTCGGGTCGCTTCCACGTCAGATTCTTCCTCTGTTGGTTGTTTCCCTGCTTCCCTACGAACTGGCCCAAGTATCCTTGTCTGATGAGCGCCTCGATTTGCCTTCGGAGGACAATGCATTCGTCTGTGTCATGCCCAAAATTCTTGTGGAATCTGCAGTACTGGTCAGTGTTCCGCTTGGCGGTTACCACGTCACACTCCTCGGGGAAGGCTACCAGACCCTGCTCCTCGGCATAGTCCAGAATCGTCCCGACCGGTTGAGCCAAAGGTGTTAGGTGTTTGGTTGGTAAAAGTGGGCCGCTCGGGACATCCATCTTTCCCCTGCTCTTGTTCTTCTTGGCTTTGAATTTTTCGCCCTTACCGCCAGGCTTCGTATCAATGTTCTCGTCTTCCGGGTTATAACGCTTCTCTTTGTCTCCCTTCCTTCTTTCCTCTTCATCTTTCTTCCTTTGCTCGGCGTCTTCCGCCTCAGCTTGGCGGTCCGCGCGCCTCAGGGCTTCCTCGTACAAAGTTGGTGGATTCCTGACAAAATCCTTGTAGAGCTCCCCTGACCGGATGGAATTTGTCAGCATTGCCACCCCGGTCCTGTCGTCAAGGCCCTGGACTGACTCCGCTCTCCACCTTGCCAAGAATACAGACAATGCCTCCTTCTTTCCCTGCTTCAGACTGAACAGGTGACTGAAATTCTTCTTTATGTCCCGGGAACCAGCGAACCTTAGGAGGAAATGCCTGGCCAACTCCCTGAAATTTCCAATGCTTCCGTCGGGCAGCATGTCATACCATTCTCGAGCTGGGCCGTCTAGCGTAGCTGCGAACCCCCTGCATCGTATGGCGTCTTCATATCCCATCATGACCATATACGATAGATATCGTGATATATGGTGATGAGGGTCCGAAGTGCCCTTGTATGTCTCGACATTGCAAGGTTTGTACCCCCTTGGCAACGGCGCCTCCATCACCGCACGAGTGAATGGTTCCGGGATGTGGAGGTCGGCCACGTATAGCTCTCCCCCGACGACCCTTCTCCTTAGCTCATCCAGTCTTAGCCTTAGATCTTCCACCGCGTCGGGTGTTGGTTCCGCTTGCGCGCGCCCAGCGCGGAGCTGAACTTGCGCGGAAGACTCTTCAATCCTCTCGCCTGTGTGAGAACTGGATTCAGCATGGCGTCTGTCCCGGGAGCCACCCCGCTTACCTGGTTGACGAGAGTGATAATACGAATCATCCCCTCCTTCCCGGAACAAGTGTTGCCGGGAAGGCCTTGTTCTGGGCTGTCGTGGCTGCTCAACTCGCCGGGTAGCCTCCCCTCGGGATTCATCTACGCTGGTGCGCCCTCCTTGATACCGCCCGGAGGATGCTTCCCAGTCTCTAGGAGTGGTATGACTCGAACGCTCGTGCTCCGTCTGCTGCGGCATCAGTCTTTGGAATCCCCGGGCCAAATCCTCAATCGCACGAGTGGCTTCCTGGAGTGCCTGCACCCCAGCATCCAGCGGTGTCGGATTCCGGCGCGGAGCAACACGACGCCCGCCTCCGAGACGATCATGGACGGATCGCCCCCCACGACTCTGGTTCAACGAACCTCTCAGGTCTCCAGGGCTCGACAAGCTGTTCCTCAGGTCCCCCGTCAACCTCACCACTCTGCTTCTCATGCGATGGCCGTTGGGCTGCTCCGAGCGCTCGGTGTGGACGGAAACTCGCTCCTGCCTTGATGCTCCTGCCATCTTCCTCTTCAAAGTTTCCACCGAAAGAATGAGAGATAGAAAATAGATTGAGAGAGAAAACAGCAGCACTTCGGTATAGTAAAAGTAACGTCCAGAATACATGGGGGTGATGGCCTATTTATAGGCATCCATCCCACGTCCAAAGTCTAACCTATGTGGGCTTGGCCCAAATACATAATACATCTCCACGGTAATGGGCGAACCGGCCCGATAAAAAAGTAAATGAGCAAGGGGCGATTCCCGCTCGTGAGACTGCGTCTTGGGCCTAGTTGGGCCAAAGCTCGGGGATAACGGGCCGGTGGCACTGGGCCTGGCCCATTATCCCAACAGATAGCATGGACTTGCATCGTGATCACGGGTTAGGGTGGAATCCGAATCGGAGACCTAACTAGGCTCCGATAGCGGTAACACATAAGATATATAGGACCCCGAAGGGATTTACCTTCCTACGGGATGATGGGTATGTGTCCAGGGGCAGGATGTTGGAATCCGAACCGAGAACCTCATGAGGTCTCCGACAGCGGTAGCAAATCCCGTAGAAATAATAAGACCCACGAGTTGGGTTGTGCAAATGATAAATGCAAAGAAATATATAAGAAGGGCCGTGTGTCGACAAATAAATGAATTTACTTATTATGGAGATAATAAGTGTGAAACATAGATAAATATTCATATTACGATATCACCCTATTTTGAGGGTCTTAGAAATTAAAGCGTTGATTATACTCGGTATAGTTGTCATTGTACTTGTCAAATGTTTCCAAGTAGTGACCTCCCCTTCACGGGGGAGGCCACCTCACAGTTTCAGGTAGGAGTTGAGCTGCTACCATCGCCCGTTGCTCCGGGGAAAGTCAAGGGAAGAAGACGTGGTTCGTGCTTCTCCCGTTCTGTTTTAAAAACACTTATGTTAATGCTCATGGATATTATTTTGGAGTAATTATTTGGGGGCTTGTATGCACATGTTTGCCAAAGTGTGGCTAAGACACTTTTATTAAATGCTTCCGCTGTTTTAAATGAATGTTTTACATCATGTTTGTTTATGGATGTACTATGTGTGAATGGTATTCGAGACGCCTTGTATAGTATGGATGAGTTGGACTGCGGTTGGCTATTCGTACTGTGGGGCGGGTTGTTGACGTGTCCGGGTAGGTCCGGGTGTGACATAAACACCAAAAAAACTCTTTGAAACTGCACACAATCAGTGACTCAGTGGTACCTGAAAGATGAAGAAAATCAGGCGGATGAATTTAAAATGGAATGTAATATGATACAATAAAGATACTAATAATTCATTGGTACCTGAAAGAGGTGGGTACCAATGCATGACCGTCCATGCATGACCGTCCATGCATTGGAATGTTGTAATGTCAGCATAGAAAATTCTACAAAACATTTTCCATATTTTTTAAAAACCATCAAAATCTAAATATGATCTTAATTTCATCAATTCATGAGTAAATATTACTTTTTTGGAAGAGGAGCTTTCCATTATTGATAATATTAACACTTATTTGAAGTTTTTAAGAACTTTACTACTTCACTGCAACGGCCGGGAAAAAGTAAAGATATATGATTGACAAAAGTTGACAAGGTGGCTAGGCATTGTAAAAATGGTGAGCATACATTGTAATACAAGAGATTAGCAATTTCAAATTCAATTAAAAAAATCACATTAATAATGTGTTACTTTATTCTTTCTCAAACAATCCATATATTAAACTCAATCCAACCATCACAATGAAAAATTCAAATTCTACAAATTAAATAAATTCAAGCATAATAGCAACATTAATAAATGTATATATTTCATAACATCAAATACAAACAAAATAATCCAAAAAAAACAACAATTTCGAACAAAAATTTTAAAAAACTATGTTTAGCGAAAATGGTGAAATACATCGATTCAAATGGTTGAAAGTCAGTATAATGGAGCACAAATGACCTCGAGTACACCGTGACTCTTTTCCCTTTGATTTGAACTTCATTTGGATGAGATTTGGTCAGTGCTCGAACTGGTGTCGCTTCCATCTGTCGCAGAGGAGGTTTTGTTCTTCTGATGCGTCGTTCGTCGGCTGAGAAGAAAGGGGGTTATTTTGTGCTACAAGAGGAGAGCCGCCACTTGGAGTGGCGGCTTTTGTAAAGTAAGTGAAAAGTCACCATTTGAAGTGATTGCTTTGCTTAACCATGATTAACTTAACAGTATTTCGGATTTTATTCTTAACTCGGCAGTATTTTGAGAATTATTTACTCTCTTCGTCCCAATTTGTAAGATATATTACAGTTTACGATGTTTGATCGACGATAAAGAAAATTGATCTCTGTCACCACTCAAATTAGTTTTAGATAATAAAATTTACATATTCAGAAACTACATTAAAACTGCTACAAAACCTGTAAAAATTAATTCAAATTTCATAAACTTTTGATATATAAAGTAAAAAATTAAGAATAATTTATGTTGACCAAGTGAATAGTAAATATATCTTACAATTTGGGACTGAGAGAGTATTTAATCAGCATTATTACTTTAATATCGGAGTTCAATCAACTTTAATGCACCGATATTGTCGAAAAGTATACAACAGAGACGGTACAATTAAGTAAAGTGAAAAGTGATTGTGAAAGAAGCAAAACATCAATGAAGAGACGAAGAAAATACTCTGGGGAAAGATGGAGTATTAGTTATGATTCTTTTTATTAGATTTATTGTTTTATTTTTTATGTATGTTGAACTCAATTTAATTTAGGGAAATGTACGGAAAAGGTACTTGTGTTGAGCCCGTTTTCAGATAAGATCATGTATTCATGTGTTTCATTCTTCATCAAAGTGGTTCATTGTGTTTGAATTTCGTTATTACAAGAGGGTCACACCGTTAAAAATGTCTGAAAAAGACCGTTAAAAGTAACTCCGATTTTCAAAAGTGCCCGAAAAATTAAAAGAAAAATACCGGAAGGTGCGCCTCAATAAGACGACCGCTAGGCCATCTTTCTTTTTTTGTTTGTTTTCAGCCACCCTTGTCATCGGAAAGTCCATCGAAAAAGTGATATTAGCAAAATCATTTTTAAAAAATAATTCAAAGAGATTTGAAAAATCCAAAGGCGAAGGTGATTTGGAGGTTATATTGACGAAGATCACCTTTCGGTATTTTCCTTTTAATTTTTCGGACACTTTTGAAAATCAGGGTTATTGTTAACGGTCTTTTTCAGACGTTTTTAACGGCGTGACCCTCTTGTGATAACGGAATTCAAACACATGAACTACTTTGATAAAGAATGAAACACATGACCCTATATGAAAATGGACCCAACCACAAATACATTTTCTGTACTTTTTCCTTTAATTTAATATATGCGTGAGAATCGGGGCTATACGTCTAAGGATGTTTTTAATTAGATTATAATTTTTTTTGATCTTGTTTAATTTTGTCTAGTCTAGTACGAAGTGATATGAACTGGTAAATGTCTACTATATTTGTATTTTACATATATCAAAATCTGATCGGGTCTGTTATGTTTGATTTGATTTATTTAAGTCTAATTAAATCTCATACGTAGTACTCCATCTATTCTGCTAAGATTATCTTATTTTACATTTTTTGTGAAATCCTACTAAAATTGTCTCATATCAAATTTGGTGAAACTTGCATGACTCTAAACCATTTTTACTTTATCCATTTAATATCAACATCATAAATTCATTTTTCTTAATTATCGTGTCACCATCTATTGTCCTAATGTTGGTGGGGGGTGGGGCAGAAGTAGTATTATTTTTACCAGAAATAGAATGTTGTATTTCGGTTTTTGAATGGTGTAATTATAGAACGATAGATGTGTAAAAAGCTAGACATAGACGGGTATATTAGAAAAAAATCGAACCTTCTATGTACTATATAATTGGCTTGTGGTGCACTTGAGATTTGAGTGAACTAATAATTCTAATTCATTACTTGAAGGAGAAGAGCAGAGCATTTAGCAGAAATGGTTGGACCGACCCGCCCAAAGTTCGTCCTATGTGGATCATCCGTAGTGCAGCTAAGCTATAGTCAGAGGCTGGGGTGCTATCCTCACTGATATCTACGCACGCAAGGTTTTCTCATGCTATATTAATATTTTTCTAAATAGAACTATTGAAGTACTCTTCTATATACTTCCTCAGTTCTTTATTAAATATAACGATTCATTTTTCATGTTTGACATGCATAAGTTTGACCATTAATATCTTTCATTACTTATTATTAAAAAATTAAAAAAAACCATATTTAGGGGTATTTGGACTTTCTTTTCAAAAATGTTTCTACTTCTATAGATAGCAGAAACAAATTTTGGAGTATTTTGGTGAAAGTGCAACTATATTGTACTGGGTTTTCCAAATTACTTCTAGAAGCAATTTTTAGAAGTTAGGGGAGACAAACTTGTGAAAAACTGATTCTGATTCTATTTCTGCTTTTAAAAGAGAAGCAGAAGCGAAATCAGTTCCAAACATCCCGTTAAGACTAATATTTTAAACCATGTATGAATTTATATGATGACACTATTGTTGGGAATATTTTATGGTGATCAATCTAGTTAGTCATCTTTGTATTTGTGTAGTTATTAATTAAACGTGTAATACGAGTCACAAATGTGTATCAGCTCGTGGGCTTCCTTGTAACCCGTAAGTTAGCCAACTTCTCCTATAAAAGGAGGCTAACTTACGGGAACCCTAAGTGATCGATAGAGGCTTAGAGACGCAGAGGCGTAGAGATAGAAAGATTAGGGTTGCCGCTGCTCTCCTTCTCCAGGGAGAGCAGCGGCCGGTTTTCATACGGTATACCAGATTCGCGTTTAATCTTCGACATATCTTTCTATCTGCTTCTTTACCTGTTTATGATTGTTGTATGTTAAATTCTGGGTTTAACAACTATAAGCCGTCACCAACATATATTCCATCTTTTCCAAATTGTTTCATATTTCTTTTTGGGATGTTTTTAATTATTTGTCCATTTGTTTTCTTTATAGCAAGTTTTTCAACCCCTATCAAAATATTTTTATATGCCCTTTTTTATACTCTTATCCCTTTTTATTTTTACATACTATTTTCTCTTTCCTACTTTATCATTTCTTTACTCTTCTTAATATATTATTTCTCCTATTTTTCATTTTTCCTACATCCTCCATATAACCCCTACTATTTTCTTCTTAAAAATCACAAAAAATCTAAGGAGACTATTAATTAAGAACGGAAGGAGTATTACTTCCGTCCCATTAAACTTTGCTAATTTTGATTCAGTTGAGAAATAAAAAACGAAAAAATTGGTTGAATTTTTCTGCGAAGAGAAACAGTGAACATAATAACAAATTAATGACTTTAATAGGAAAATAAAAAAGTTTTGTAAATAACAAATAAAAAAAGTTGATAAAATCCAAAGAGACGAACATGTTCCTACATCAACCAAAAATATACATATTCACTTTATTAATAATCGTATCAAATAGAAGTGACCATATTTGATCGAATGTGATAGGCCGATGTAGTGCTTCGTGGATATAGCGGTTGGAACTCAAGAACGGCTCTTCATGTTTTGGACGAGGTTTTCCGGAAGGTAATTTCATGAAGAAAATGCTACACGCCGACTTACTTGTGGGTCTACACCATAATCAATTCGTTTTTTCGTGATTACACACTGTTTCTTTTACTAAAATGAAAAATGGAACAAACCAAATACACTCATACACCTGACATGTAAGTTGTCGTCTAAGCGGGTGTGAACAAATGGAACGATTGTATCATTATACAAAAATTTATGAAAGAAATGAATCCTTATTATAAGCTCATATGACACTTTTCTTTTAATGTAGAATGCAGATGAGCAACCTTCTCTGGTTATAGTTTATTTTGGTGGGAATGATTCAATACAACCCGACGAGAATGGACAGAATGCCCATGTTCCTCTTTCCGAATATGTTGAAAATATGAGGAAGATTGCTATTTATCTCAAGGTAAAAAAATTAATGACTTTTATTCTTCTATTTTAGTACGACTAAATTAAATAAGGCATACTTTCACAATAAAACATATGTAGTATAAAATTAATTAGCTTAGTCATATGGAGTATTTGTCAACCTGATCCTTGTTTTACTTCTACTATGAAGTTTAAAAAAAGGTGCATTTAGACCACTTGTAGTGGGATGAATTGAAGGAATGAAGTAAAAAGGTAAGGGTATGTTTGCACAACTAGTTGAAAAGATACTTTTGTGAACTTTTTAATAACTATTAACTTTTAGTAACCGAAAAGATCTTAAAGAGAAAAGGTGATAGCTGTTTGATAAAAAGTTGACTGTTTGATTTAGTTCGATTTGGTATACAAGTTGTTACGACTAATTAATACTAAAAGTCATGGACTTTTTTCAGATGCTACTCTCTGTAGTATCTAAAAAAAGATCTTTTAATTTTTGAAAAGCTCTTAAAAATTGTCATGTCAAACATATAACTAGAAGCTTTTAGAGACTTTTGAACGTATGGCTGCCAAAGATAGCTTAAGAGCGAATTTAGTGACCCCCTTTTTCGGCTTATCAGGCTTATCAGCAAGCTTTTTCACCAAACACGTAACTTTTGATTTCGCGCGCCGAATTATGTAATAAGCAGAAAAAGTAAGGTTGGAGTTACTTTTCTGGCTGTATTGACTGAAGTTACTGTAGATGATCATTTTAGCTATTTTTCATATAATTTTTTATTTTATTTATTAATAACAAATATATTAAATATAACTTTTTTATGAATCAGCAGAATCAGCCAATACAACAACTTCAGTCAGAATTTCATAAATTTCAGCACAATCAATCAATTCAGTTAATTTTAGTGTTACAAAAGGGCTCTAAAACGTATATAACTGGCTTTATTGAATGTTGAGTTTGATAGATTGGGTCGTGTATATGGGATTAGAAAGTGGAAAATACACTGTTAAAGTGATTTCTTACCAAACAATAGAATGTTTTTACTTGGACTGTAATTCGTTCCAGACCAGACCATACCAGACCAGACCAGATCAGACCAGACCAGACCAGACCAGACCAGATCAGTTCAGACCAGACCAGACTTGGATAGTTATAAAAATACAAAGAAACCAGACCGGATCAGACCAGACCAGTTCAGACCAGACCAGACCAGACTAGACCAGCAAATTACAGTCCAAGTAAAAACATCCAAATACACGGTTTAACAAAAATATTTTCCGTGTAATTTCGGTTCCGTTTCATTATTTTACCAAAAATATTTACATCGATTAACAACATAGTAATTGCAACAAAAAAACATAGTACTTGCAAAACAAAAAATAAACCAATAACATATGAGATCAAAGGACATTTTAACACAAAAGATCAATACAAAAAAGAAAGAAATACACTTCCAAGCAATAAATTAGATAGTGCAATCATATATACTTCGTACATAGTATAGTGTACTCGGTAGTTAAATTTTATTTATAAAAGTTGCATACATTAAGTCATTTCTTTTTAATTTGATTTTTTTTATGATTGAGGTTAAATAACTTAAGGAACCTATTCAACTTTCTTTCTAGATAACATAAACAAAAAAAAAAACTTACTTTCGAGATAAAAGTACGTGCCACTGAATTTCTACTCTTTGTATTTAATTGTTTGAAAATACAATATAAACTAACAATATAATACTAACAATATAATACTTTTTCCGTTCTTTTTTAGTTGCAATGATCAACATTTCACATTTGTTAATGCACAATATATCTTTGATCGTAAATATATATTATTCTTGATTAGTAAAAAAAAGAAACAATGGTCCAAATATTAGTAGTAGGGTTTCAAAGGACATAAATATGACCATATTTTGTTTAATAGCAAAACCCCTCATATTAATACTTACTACGTATATGATTATTTAATACTAAAAATAGCATATTTGTTATAGTCCGACATTCTATTTGTTTCAATTTATAAATGCGAGGATGAAAACCGAATAATTACAGTTCAGTTAATGTAGGCACGGGTTACTTTTTCGAGATTTGATTCTTTTTATTTGCGATTTTGAGCTTCAATGGCTCACCCAATAATTATTTATTGTTGGGAGAACTATTAAATAAGTTCTCGAACTTTCATAAAAAATGTAAGTAAATCCTTTTATAAGAGGCTCTGTCCAGCCGTCGCCATTTGAGACGCTTTTCGGTTGATTTTTTTGATGAAATTTTTTTAGTATCTTCTCATTAAATCTAGTTTATTCATACCAAATTTCAGATAAAACTTCAATCGGGAAGGTAGTCAAATGAATTTTTAAAATAAGTGCGCAGTTAGACAGCGCAATATATTTCAGAAAATCATTTGATTGCCTTCTCGATTGAATTTTTAGCTGAAATTTGGTATGGGTAAACTAGACTTAATGAAGAAGATGCTAAAAAAATCATCAAAAAATTCCACCGGAAATCATCCCAAATCGCGACAGCCGGACAAAGCCTCCTCTAAAAGGGTTTATTTGCACTTTTGATTAAAGTTCGAGGGCTTATTTGATAGTTCTTCCTTTATTGTTCAAAGAGGGTGAATCACCAACCCCAACTCCCAAGATCCCTCGAGCCCCGACTTGACAAAACATGTAGTAGTTTGTAAATCATGTTGACTCAATCGACGCTGATAGTGATAGATCTTATACTCGTGGGTACCAGAGATCCAGCTCAACACATAAGAGTTATGGCCTCCACGCGACCACTGCGAGATTTTTTTCCTTAATCATTGTCCAAATTTTCTCATTACTACACTAATTGAGCTATCCGTGCGAGTACACAACGAATGTTTAGGGTTTTGTGTTTAGGTGTTAAACGTTTAATGGTTCCATAAGTGTGATTTGTGACTCATCTAAATTGTGGTTATATGATTTTTTGCTGCCAGAGTCTGTCAGATAAGACACGCATAATCTTTCTCAGTTGTCCTCCGATCAACGAGACACAGATGCTCGAAGTTTTTGGGTAATGGAATTGAAATTACATTTTGAGTCCGTTTGGTAACACTGAATTGAGTGAATCGGCCGATTATACTGAAATTTATGAAATTCTTACTAAAGATGTTTTTGCTTGGATTGTAATTTGCTGGTCTGGCTGGTTTGGCATGTTTAAGTCTGGTTTGATCTGGTATGTTTTAGTTTAGTCTGGTATGATCTAGTTCGATAAACGTCTGGTCTCTGTGTGTTTTATAACTACGAGAATCAAGTCTGGTCTGGCCTAGTCTATTTAAGTCTTGTCTTGTCTGGTCTGCTTAAGTCTGATCTGGCACTGAAAACAATCCAAGTAGAAATATCCTAAAGTAGCTGAATTAGCTTTTTTTTGCAGAATTATTAAAATTATATTTAATTTTTTTATTAACAAAATAAAGAAAAAATATATGAAAAATAATTAAAATGGTCATATATGATGATTTCAGTCAATTCAGTCAAAAAATTAATTCTAACATTACTTATTTTTGATTTTTACGAGTTCAACGCGTAAAATTAAAAATTAGGCGTTTGATGAATTAAAAAGATTGGCCGAGTTAATAAACGGTGAAATAATGTTTGCTTCTTTATTTTTTACTTCTTTGGGACCAGTACCTCAAACCGATCAAATCAGATAGGGCTAAAGTATTCAGAAGCCTGCGTGGAGCTGTGCAAAGAATTGGACGTTAAGGTAATAGATTTATGGACAGCACTTCAGCAACGGGATGATTGGCTCAACACTTGCTTTTTGTGAGTAATTCTTATTTAAGCTAAAACTACCTTCAATACCATAAGAGAAATGTCAAGGTATCCCAAAATGAGGTACCTCATTCTTATTTATCCCAGTCTGATGTGTGACCATAAACAATCTCGTGGTTTCGTCTACAATATTTACGAATGATCAAGTTATATTTTGAATTTCTAAGCATAACCTTCCTTTGTATCAAATCAATTAAGAAATAAGTAAGAAACAAGGATGGATATGAGTCTTATGACATTTACTCTTGAAAATTTCTTTTGATGAAATAGAAAGTTTATTTTGTAACATCCAAACAAGAAAATGAAGAATTACTTTAGGGACTAAGGAGGTGTTTGGAACTAATTCTGATTCTGCATCTTTTTTAAAGTAGAAGCAGAATCAGAATCAGTTTTTAGAAGTTGGTCACCCCAGCTTCTAAAAAAACTGATTCTATGAGTAAATTAGAGCATCAGAATCACTTCTTCACTTTCACCCAAACACCCTAACTTCTGTATTTCCTATCAAAGTTGTTGTGCATTTCCTTATAAGAAAAAAGCTGTCTATGTAAGGTCATGTTTGGTGGTTATTGAAATAACCC
Source organism: Cuscuta europaea (assembly GCA_945859875.1). Lineage (NCBI taxonomy): Eukaryota > Viridiplantae > Streptophyta > Magnoliopsida > Solanales > Convolvulaceae > Cuscuta > Cuscuta europaea. Next base: position 2,052,861 of record CAMAPE010000045.1, on the reverse strand, counting down.
AATCACCAAAATATGTAATTTTTGTATATAAGGGCATAAGGCCATATATACAGAAAAGGACAGGTGTTTTTTGGAAGAAAATACTCCGTATGTCACTACAGTAGCATTGAGTTAGTTTTTTTTTATTGAAGTCCTAATCATCCATTCACTTAAATGTGGTGGCGTTTGATGTTTTTTTTTTAAATAATTTCTGTGTTATGATCCAATTGAACAATGCCAAATGAACTCTTAATATCAATTACAATACAAGACTTTACTTGCTTATTTTTTTGCCAAGTTAGACACTATTTTAGACTTAATGTTAGACATTCTTAAGCGGGAATTAGTACTAACACGATTTACATAATGTTTTTCTCAAAAGAAAATGAGTGATACTTCTGGGATGAAGTGCAATAAAGCAACTACAAGATTCATTTAGTAACAGAATGAGTAATTAATGTATTACGCTCAGGGTTTATTTGATGGCACTGAAATTAGCTGAATTGTCTGAATTTGCTGAATCTGCTAAATTATGAAAAAAATAATATTTACAATGTATTTTATTAGCAAAATAAGGAAAACAATATATGAAAATAGCTAAAATTGTTCTCTAGTTTAGCTTCGATCAATTTAGGAAGAAAAGTAACATCAACTTTACTTATTTCGATAAGTACACAATTCAACGTATGAAATTAAAAGTTACTCCCTCCGATCCCAAATAAAATTCACACTTTTCTTTTTTGGTAGGTCCAAAATAAACTTCACACTTCTTCTCCCTTCCTTATTTGGCAAATTATCTACATCAAAACAGTGCAAACAGTGCCAAACAATGTCAAACAATATCACAACAATGTATCTACAGTAAAGTCAAATTTATTTTCTTAATTTGTGTGAAGAGACAAAGTGTGAATTTCATTTGGGACCGGAGGGAGTATATGTTTACTGAAAAATTGAATGATAAACCGAAACACAGGGTCACCAAACGAGATCTACCATACTTGTTGTTTTAGTAATGAGCATTTTGGTTTGACTTTGGGATCAGGGATGGAGTGCATTTAACATCAGAAGGAAGTAAGATTGTGGTGAAAGAAATAATGAAGGTGCTAAAGGAGGCTGATTGGGAACCAAGTCTATACTGGAAGTCATTACCCAATGAATTTCATGAACTTTCTCCAACAATCTTTTTGGGTCCAAATAGGACTCCTAGAAACATTAGTGACCTGTTTTTCCCCTGACAAACACAGTGGAACTAGATTAGATGTCTCATTAACATTTTGGCCATTGAAGAAGTAGCAGGCTAGCAGCATTGCTCCTCCCCCAGCATCATCAGTTCATCATACTTTGGGTCATGGAAGCCTTCTAGTTTTGATCACTAAAAAGATAATAAATAAATAAAAATTTCAGCTACCATAATGACTTAGCTATATGACTGGTTGATCGAAAATAAAATTTTATGGTCTAGTCTAATCTGCCGTGATTTAATATGGTCAAATATGTTCGAGTATTAATCTTGTTTATGTATGACTTGGTTTGGTTCCAAAATAATAAAGTATCTTTCGGAAGGTTTTTGTTGTTTATTTGTTGATGCCATTTTTCACCTTTGATTATGCTTTGTAGTTGGGCTTGACTTCAGTTTTTAAGTTTCATGCTTGTTTAATATGTAAGGCTACGATAAAAGACTTACATATTATCAAAAAATCTATTTGTAAACACTTTTGTACACACCTCCTATTTTGTCTGTGCATACAGGCAGTTCGTTAACAAAAAGACAGCATTTGTCTCCCAATTGTCTGTGCACACAGATAAATGTACAAAGTTTGTACAACAAGAAGGAATGTATTAAAAATGATTCGACAAAAACCAAACTGTACAAAACTTGAACTTACAAATTAACCAAACCAAGGCAAAATTAGATTGAAGTTTATGATTCAAAGACTCACTAAAGTCGATAAAAAATTGTGAAAATTGACGGCAAGAAAACGAAACTAAATCAAACAATAGTGAAACTGAAACCATCGCAAGTCACTCACTTCTATTTTAAGTTTTGCATATTTTCACAATTGAACTGATCACATTGAAATCGAAAAAGAAAACCTAAAAACCCATACTAACAAGCATTTCATTTTTTTATATCTGTAGCATTTCATAAGTTTTATAAATCTGTTTCACAATATAAAAACTAAAAAGTGTTATAAGAAAACATCAAAAAATTATGTTGCAATACATGTTAGGACATTTCGTGTTTGGGAGTCAGTAATATTTGTTTCATCTAGATAAGCGTTATATATGAAACCATATCAAAGCATGCATGGAGTGGTTCTATATATAACGATCAAATACAAACACCTCGTAATTTACGAACTACAAACTTATCTTGATCATTCAATGAGTTTATTTAAAAGCTACAAATGCACAATGACATTTTGGTAATAAAACTAAAAAAAAGGTCAAATAGACACCCTTCTACAAAAGTGAATCAGTCATCCAAATCCATGCACTAAAAAACATCACATAAATCTATATCCTCTTGAAAATGATCAAATCAGTACGGGTGGTATCGGTCCGGTCCGGTCCGGGTCGGGTGTTTGCTAAACCCGGAAATTACCCGTAAGGTATCGGGTTATGAAAATTAGGGACCGAAACAAAGCCCACTATATTCGGTCTGAGTCGGGTTTTTGTAGTCCGGGTTCGGTCCGGGTTCGGGTTGGGCCGGTTAAAGCCCGAATGTGAAATCACTCATATTTCTTTTATATTTTAAAATCTATTTTCAAATAAAATAATAAAAAGTACAAACCGCAAATAAAATTAATAAAAAGCACAAATATTAGTCTCCAAAATCACCAAGAATTCAAATCCAAAGAAGACAATTATCATAATATTTTGTTTAAGATGCATAAAAATAAATAATATAGGTGTTCTAAAAATGTTATGAAATAAACTTTATGGATAAAAATGTGACTAAAGTTACTATAAATATGTTTTCATGGTCATTACGATAAATAAATTGAACATATTAGTAGTCACTAATAGTTATTAAGTCATTTTTTGTCCATCATGATTATAATCATATATTAGGAATTACTTTACACGAAGTAAATTACTCCCTCAGTTATTCAATATCTGTCCCGCTAGCCTTTGACACGGGTTTTAATAGAAAAATAGTAGGGGTAAAGTAAAAAGTGTAGTGGGATGTGATTAAATGGAAAAGTAGGAAAGAGAACAGATTAATAGATGTAGTTAAATGTGTGGAGGAGGAAAGGAAAGAGAAAAAGATTAAAAAGCAAGGGAAAGAGAGTGTTTCAACACACTATAAATACAAAAGGCTATCTTTTTTTACTCTTGTATCCAAAAATAGCAAAACAACAATACAAATAACTTTTCTGCACATCTTCCCTAGCAAAAGAACAAAGACACTGCAGCCTTGTCCGCACCTTTTTTCTAGCAGATCTCTTCTTGAGATGAGTGGAGCAGGTTATGATTGTATTCCTCCAGAAGAGATGCTGCTTATTGAGATAGGGATTCGAGCTGAAGCATATGAAGGTGCTGCAAATTCTGAAGATGACACCCCATTTGATGAGAACACAGAACCAAACACAGAAGGTAATGTACCTGCAAAACCATGTATATCAATCACAAAGACAAAAAGAAGGATAATAACAGAAGATTTGTTATCAAAGTCAAATCAGTGTTGTGACACAAAAATGTTGATTTGCAAGAGAGGAATAATTAAAGAAATTGTTAGTACCTACAATGTTTGCACCAAGACAGTTGGTAGAATCTGGGCAACAACAAAAAAACAAGTAGAAGAAGGTTTGGAGATAAACACATATGGTAAAAGGAAAGGGAACTGTGGCAGGAAAATGATACCTATTGACATTGAACACATACGTGCCATTCCAAAAAGCAACAGGACCACCCTAAGAAGCTTGACAGCTTCTCTAGGGGTCAGTATTTCCAAAGTCCATAAGTTACTAAGTAGTGGTATAATAAGATCACACACAAATGCAATAAAGCCTGCTTTGAACGACAAGAACAAACTGGAGAGATTAAAGTGGTCAATGTGTCACATTATTCCAAGAAACATCACTCAACCTCCACAGTTTACAAAAATGTTCAATGTCATACATGTGGATGAGAAGTGGTTCTTTATGAGCCAAGTTACTCAACGATATTATCTTTTACCCTCAGAGGAGTATCCTCATAGAAGTTGTTAAAGTAAAAGATTTATCAACAAGGTCATGTTTCTGGCAGCCATTGCTTGACCATGGATCCATGATGATGGATCAATTATATGGGATGGAAAATTGGAATATTCCTTTTCACAGAATCAGTGGCAGCAAAGAGAAAGAGCAAAAACAGAGTTGCAGGCACACTAGAAATTAAGGCAACCACATCCATCATAAAGGAAGTCATCAGAAATGCATTTCTTACAGTTTTGATTCCAGCTATCAAAGAAAAATGCCCCCCTAATGCATGTAAAACTGTATGGATACAACAAGACAATGCAAAGCCTCACATTGATATGAATGATGAAGCTTTTAAGGTTGTTGCTAGAATGGATGGGTGGGATATGCAATTGGTATGTCAGCCACCTAATTCCCCTGATCTAAATATCTTAGAACTGGGTTTTTTAGGGCAATACAAACACTTCAGTACCAGAAAAGTCCACAGACAATCCACCAATTGGTTACAACAGTACAAGAAGCATATGCAGAATTTGGAGCACACAAGATAAATCACAATTGGCTTCAACTACAATGTGTCAAGGTTGAGATTTTGAAATGCAAGGGAGGCAACAACTACAAAAGCTCTCACATGGGAAAACAAAGATTGGAAAAACAGGGGATGCTGCCAAGTAATTTGGAAACAGTTGATCATCTAAATGCTGCATTGAGGGACAATGACACAATGACCCCCCACATGTTGAATAGATCTAATCCCCACCCTAGGTATGTAAATTATTGTACTCCATGATATGCAATTGCAAGGTCAGTTAACTGATGTAGTGAATGAACTACAAAGTTTTGTGTTTTGCCCATTTCAATTAAATGTACAATGCAATGTAAACTTCATGCTTTTGCCCATTACAAGTTAATGAAATGCGTTTGTGTATTCATCATTTAACTTTCTTGTTGTATTTCTCAGATATACTCCATACTGTATGTAACACCGTCCCCAAATGTATTTATAATTAAGCGAATAATTTATTAGACCCTATGAAATTTTTAGTGAATTTACGAGGTTGTGAATTCGTATTAATTTTTTCGCGTGAATAGTAAAATGCACGTGGGGCCCGCATCGGGAGTGGGGACCGCCCGATATTATCGGGACCACATATTAGATTCATCTGGGCCTAGAAAATATGTATATGGTGGTGGATATCCAAATTGGTCCATAGCAATGGCACAGGGTTGACCGGTTGGTCAAACAGGGCCAAATTATCGGTATCGGCAATTTATCGGATAACGGCCCAAAAGGAGATTCCGGAGATTTCTAAATTAAAGTTGGGGAATCATATTGATTCTAAGGTCCAATAAGGATTGGGAACAAGTGTTGTAATTTATTTGACCCGATAAAAATAAAACATAATTAAAACAGTCCGGAAAATACAACTTTCGGGACCGATTGTACACTCCGGGACACAAAGGGTTGACCTCCAACATAAGTGGGGTCCAACCCACGTTTTTGAGTATAAAAAAGGACATGAACTGTCTGCACCACATGAAGGAGGATGGGGGATGTGGAGGAGATTGGCCTCAAATGAGGAGTGGACCTCCTTTCCTCTCATTATTGTCAAGTAAGACAAGAAGGAACCACCCCTACCTCCTTACACTCATTATTTCGACCAAATACACAAAGAAGGAGATAGGAGCTCTGCAAATTTCATCTCCATAGCTCCAAATCCGAACTCAAGCTCAAGGGAGTCCAAGAAGAAAGTTTAAGGAAGAGAAAGGGAAGGAAGGAGGGTGGTGATTAAGGTAATGACCTTATAACAACCTTTTATTTATTTTCCTAACTACCATATGACTGATATAGGATATGGAGGACCCCTAGATTTGTTCTACATGTTTGGAAGTGTAGAACGAGGGGTTGGAAGGTTATTCTAAGTCCAAAAACGGACTTAGAAGCCAAATCGACCGGTTTGCCGGAAAATAACCTCTTATAGGTTATTTGTGTTGATATGGGTTTTGTGATGATAAAACCTTGTTAGGAACTTGATTTAAAGTATTTTTGAGCTTCGCCGGAGTTTCGTCGGAGTTGGTCAAAGCTCTCCGGAGTTGGTCAAAGTTCACCGGAGTTGGTCAAAGTTCGCCGAAACTAGTCAAAGTTCAATCGAGAAGCGTAGAACGCGCTTAAACTTAATTAAGGTGAGGATGACCGACTATGTTGCTTATAATCTTTGGGTTAATTTCATGGGATTTCCTAAGTGAATACAAATGTGATGTGCATGGGTTGTTAATGGTTAATAATGCCTAAATAAAATTACTATTGATTAAAAGTATAGTATGCATGATACACAAATTTATGAATAAATTGTGTATGTTTAGATGTTATGAATATGTGTGTATGATGGTTGTACCAACCATGAATTTCATTTGAGATAGTATACTTTGATACCACGAGGAGAAGCCATGAAGGTATGAAAGTGATACTTGATATTAAGGCCAATCATGCATGAAGGAAGAATTATATTGAAATAAATGAATAACTAGCATTGAAATATTAGTTGGAAATGTTAGTTGAGAAATGGATGAATTAGATCCTAAAAATGTGAATTATAAAGAATCGGTGATTATGAGCCGGGCTCGAGACCGATGTAGATAACGGTGATTATGAGCTGGGCTCTAGACCGTAGTAGATGACGGTGATTATGAGCTGGGCTCTAGACCGTAGTAGATGACGGTGATTATGAGCTGGGCTCTAGACCGTAGTAGATGACGGTGATTATGAGCTGGGCTCTAGACCGTGGTAGATGACGGTGATTATGAGCGGGGCTCTAGACCGTAGTAGATAACGGTGATTATGAGCTGGGCTCTAGATCGTAGTAAATAATGATGAATTGATACTAAATGAACGGATTAACTATAATGTAATAATTCTCTAGATTGAGGGCCTCAGAGATTTAAACTTCGATTATACTTAGTATAGTTGTCATTGTACTTGTCAAATGCTTCCAAGTACTGACCTCCCCTTCACGGGGGAGGCCACCTCACAGTTTCAGGTAGAACTTGAATGTTGCTACTATCAGCCGCTGGCAGGTGCTGGGGGGAGATTGTTGGGCTGCGGGTATGCGGTGCCACCAATCTGCCAGCTTGCCGGTGCAATCGAACCGCGTGGCGCTTTGCTTGTGCTATAAAGGGTGAGGGGCGTGCTACACTATTAACGATTGCTTTTAGTGTAGCGGTAAGCGCAACGATCCACAATTGTGAATTTTATTGGTAAATTTATTAGCTATGATGAGAACCAAATTGACAAAAAGTGGGAGGCTTATATGCGTTTCAGGGTCTGTATGGATGTTGGAAAACCATTGAAAATAGGAACTACCCTTAAGAAAGGAGGGATTGGCCACTCGCTAGATTTTAAATATGAAAACCTACCTAATTTTTGCTTCTTTTGTAAAGTCATTGGACACTCTCATAAGTTTTGTCCATTGACATATGAGGATAACTTGATACTGGAAAAATCCTATGGTGGAGGGGGGACTAGTCCTACATGGGGAAACAAGTGTTTGATAGAAGGTCCCTCTAATTCAGGTATGTGGATACAACAAATCGATGACATTCAAGGCAGAGTGGAAGCAAGTGGACAGGGTTGAAGAGAGACCACGATGGGCACATGGAATAACACGACTAAAGAAGGGAGCACAAAGAAAATGCCAGGGGATCAAAAGCGCAGGAGGATTTGGGAGAGTCAGGAACATGAGGACCCATTTGGTTATAATATGACTCTGGACAAGCCAAAAATGGGAAGGTGGCGGGTTCAGATCTTTAGGCCCACTGGAGTATTAGAAACAGATAGAAGGTTCAGGAACGTGATGGCAGTGGTGCTCTGGAAGAAGGAACAAGAGTTTTATTTTATTGTCTTTTTGCTTTTTAATTTCTTTGATCATATTGGTTGCTTTCCCTTTTGGTATGTTTATTGCTGTAAGACTTTGAGTCTAGATTTGGGTGATGAGAGGCATGCTTTAACCGTCTTTGGCTTAATTGCGTCTTTTGTCAATTTACCTTATATCTGAGTGTTGTGATATCAATTTAAGCATACTTCTTCCAATAAAAGATCTCATATACACTAGTGCATCTTGAAAATAAATATAGTCAATAAGTCATTGATTTATTTAAAATGAGAAATGAATCAAAACAATCACAATTGTGAAATTGAAAGTGCAAGTACTCAAAGTTCTTGGATAATGGTGATGGAAAACAATACTCTAGTAGAAAAACTAAAAGTTTTAATACATATTTCCATGGAGCTACTAATTTTTTGGGATAATATCGTTTGAAAAAACAATCTTCAATTCTTATTCATTTATGGAAATGTTGACGAACTCAGGTACTCCTGTATGACTGCAATGTTGAAAAATTACAGATACACCCAAGAACATCGGTACACACATCTAAGAGTATTTGATATGGGAAAATTTGCTGTAGGTACCTAGTGAAGTATCTGTCACGTGTACCAAAGTTGATTATAAATTATTGATTCTTTATGGATGAACAAGATCATTTGGGATTCTAATTAGAAAAAATGCTTAATGTACACATTTTTATGTATACCTTTCGTACATCCGTCTGTCTCACGCACAAACAATTGTCTATCCACAGAGAACTTCACTAGGTTTAGACACTTTGGTACACGTGACAGATACTTCACTAGGTACCTACAAAAAGTTTTCCCATATCAAATACTCTTAGATGTCTATACCGATGTTTTCTGGTGTATCTGTAATTTTTCAACATTACAATCATATAGGAGTACTTGAGTTTGCCAACATTTCCATAAATGAATAAGAATTGAAGTACGTTTCTTTTTAAACGATGTTATCCCAAGAAATTAGTAGTTCCGCTGAAAATATGTATTAAAAAGTCTATAGACAATTTTTTTGACGAATGTACTAAAGGGGTGTACACAAAAAATGTGTAGACCAAAAATGCGTAGACCAAGTAGAGCCGTTCTAATTATATACTCTCTTTGTCCTTTAAAATTTTGACAAGTTTGATTGACACGAGAATTAATAAAGTAAACTGTGTGGTTGAGGTTTATGAAAAGAAAAGAATTAACATAATTTTTTTTAGGGAAAAGTGTCAAATAGGCCCCTCTACTATTATGAAAATGTCAATTAAGTCCACCAACTCAACTATCATCCAATTAAGCATGTGAACTTCTAAAAAATTGTCAAAACCGTTTTTACTAGGTAATGAACCGGTCACTGACACGTGGCGACACGTGGCATTTTCCCTTTTTCATTCTTTTTCTTTCTTCTCTCCTTCCTCCTTCCTCCTTTCTCTCTTTTCCGTTGACTCTTTCTTCGCCCTGTGGGTTAGCACGTTGCTACCTCCCCGTTTCTTATTTTCCTTTCTTTCATTTTTAAATCTCACCCATTTGGCTTAATCACACCCCCAACATACCCTTGTTTCCCACTTTTCTTTGATTTTTGAATTTTGACATACCATTTAATCCATGGATAAACAAGAACAATAAGAACAATAAATAAAATTATAAATTGATGGAGAAGATCAGCACTTCATGAGACTGAAAGTTGGTAAGAGAGGATGACAACGTTCATGGAAGATGACCGGAGCTCTCTTTGCCAGAAATTGGCCGGAGAAGACGACCGGCGGTCGACCCAACTTCTATGGCTTTGCCGGAGGTTGGTTGGGGGAAGAAGACTGGCTCTCGGATCCGACTGGTGATTGCAAAATAAAGAAGGAAAGAAAGAAAGGTAAAGAAGGGAAAGGAAGAAAGAAAGGCGCAGGACAAGGAAGAGGGGGAAGTGCGGGAGAAGAAAGGGGGTGGAGAAAGAAAAAGAGAAAGAAAATAAGGAAAGAAAAGGAAAAAAAAAATAGAAAAAAGAAAAGGAAAAATACAAAAATTAAATGTCACATCATATGTTTTACCAGGAACCGGAATGTTACCTACTAAAATGCCACTTTGATTTTTTTTTTACTGCTTTACGGGTCTAATTGGGTGATATTTATTTTCGTAACGGGATGAGAGCTTATTTTCCCTTTTCTTTACTAAGGAGTGCACATACAAATAATTGAAAGTTGGGGAAGTTTGAAGGGAAGGAATGAGTACTACGGAGTGCTTCGTAAAAGAATTGGGATCAACAATCTGCACTTGAGTGAACCCATTTTCATTGTACTGGGAAGCAAAAAGCAGAAAACTTCGCAGAGATGGTTGGACCGACCCGCCCGAAGTTCGTTCTATTCGGATCATCTATAGTACAGTTCAGCTACAGCCAGGAAGGTTGGGGTGCTATCCTCTCTGATATATACGCTCGCAAGGTACCTTCGATCGTTCAATTCCTGGGTTTAGTTTTTTTCTTCACTTCTTCAATGGGGTTATTGAACATATCAACCGACAGCTCTTATGCCGTTTGACAAAAGGCTTCCGGGTATTCCTGAGCTCCTTTAGCTCATCAGTGTAATTAATTGACGGATTGAACAATGGGATTTTTGAATCATATTAAAATGATCCTCACCACTCCCATTGCAAGGTTTTATATAGTAGTATAAAAGCTTAAATCTTTATATCTTCCGGTGTACCAAAGTTAATGTCTCTGTTTGGTAAAGAATAAAGATGAATTAATCAGTTAATCTGATTTTATGTTGCTTAAACTAGGGCCTCTCACACTGTTTAGTAAGTCACTTTTGATTGAATGTAAAAGGCAGACATAGTGCTTCGTGGATATTGCGGTTGGAACTCACGATGTGCTCTTGAAGTTTTGGACAAAGTATTCCCAAAGGTATTTTCAGCCAGGTTTCAAGCTGCAAGTGACTGGCTAATTTAATTTTTTGGCATATTTATTTAATAGAAGGAAATGAATCCTTTCTTACACATGGCAGTGCTGTTTAGAATGCAGACGAGCAACCTTCTCTGGTGATAGTTTATTTTGGTGGCAATGATTCAATGTCACCCGATGTATATGGAGTCAATGCTCATGTTCCTCTTTCTGAATATGTTGAAAATATGAGGAAGATTGCTATTCATCTCAAAGTAAGTTTACGGGACTCCAAAGTTGTTAAGACCATGTTTCTACTTGTTGAGAACAATATCTATTGGCATATCATAAAATGAAGTTATTGAGCAGCATAATTTCAAAAGGGTCTATTATGATGTGTCTCATGCTAGAGCCGCACGAAAAGAACCTAGAGTTTTAGTTCTTTATTAGTAGTGGTAACAGTATCCTATTAGTATTGATATTCTATTTCAATTGCTACTTGTAGTAGCAGCAGTGTAATAAATTTAGAGGTGATCTATTCATTACCAGGATCGTCATTTTTTTGGCGTAGTGATTAATAATTCTTCATGTGCATTTGGTGGAACGAGGCTCGGAGGTAGGGGGCAGTTGAGCCCCGGCCCATCCCAAATTTGAAAAATACTTTAATTATTAGTGTAAAAAGTTTTGTGTAAAAATTATTCAGTTTTTGTTGTACCACTCAGTCAAAGCACACTACACCCCTTGGTGGAACTCAAGAACACTTCCTTACATAGGGCAGGGAAGCTGAGTTATTTTTGCAATTACTGTTTCTTTTCTAACTCCTCTTATCTCCCAACCGTGTGTGGCTTATCCTAATTCCTAACTCTTGGTTGTATATTATTATATATTCTGTCAGAGCCTGTCAGAGACAACGCGGATAATCTTTCTCACCTGTCCCCCCATCAATGAGGCACAAATTCTTGAAGTATTTGGGTAATTTTATTTGGATTTAAAATCACATTCAGTTTCATGAACATTTGTTATGAAACTCTTGAAGTACTTTTTCCAAATATTATTTGCTTCCTTATTTCTTCTTGCGGAGCCAGTTCCTCAAGCCGATCAAACAAATTGTGCCAAAAGTATTCAGATGCATGTGTTGAGTTGTGCAAACAGTTGGATGTAAAGGTGATAGATTTATGGACAGCACTTCAGCAACGGGATGATTGGCTGAAAGCTTGTTTTACGTGAGTACTTCTTTGTTTTAAGCTAAGTAAATACGAAGTTTGTATTATGTTGCTTGAGTTCGAGTTTGGGGTCTTTGAGCATTCGGGATATGAATAATGACACAACTGATTAACTGCAACTCTACCTTTGTTTTTGCACAATAAGACCATAAAGAGTGTACTAGTCTACTTAATGTTTTTCTCCTTATTTTTTTGAGTAATGATTTTACGCCGAAAACGAAAAATGTTGGAGTTTCTGGGAATAGCTTTAAGGACCTAGGATGGAAGGGTGTACAGTAATAGTAGTACTAATAGACTAAGAAGTTACTGGATCATCGGTTTCCCTCACCGCCTCCTTCAAGCAAATCCCGTGGATTAGCAGGGCATCAAATGTGAAGGCCCTTTCTTATTCCTTCAACGGGAACAACTTCCCATCTCTCCGAGTGCAGCCAAGTTCTCGAAGACTTGTTGTGACTTCTGCGGCCAAACCTGACACTGTTGACAAAGTGTGTAAAATCGTGAAGAAGCAATTGGCTCTTGCCCCTGAAACTGAAGTCACTGGAGAGCCAAAGTTTGCAAGTCTTGGTGCTGATTTCTTGACACTGTGGAGATTGTGATGGGGCTTGAGGAGGAGTTTGGAATCACAGTGGAAGAAGAAAGTGCTCAGAGTATTGCTACCGTTCAAGATGCTGCAGATTTGATTGAGAATCTGATAGCCAAGAAAGCTTAAATGTTGTTACCCCAATTTTCCATATTTGGCGGACTCTAGTTTATTAGGGAGACATCACCATAAGTCTTTCTCTTAATATATTTGTGGTTCATTAAAACCGTGTGATATTTCGCTGTTTTTTATATTTAATTTGATGATATGTCATATTTGGGATATTTATCACCTGAACTGTAATCAAGCATAAATCCTAAAGATTTCATCTTAAAAAAAAAAACTAAGAAGTTTGTTGTTCAGTAACGGGGTTTTTTCTGGCTTTGGGGGTCAGGGATGGAATCCATTTAACGCCGGAGGGAAGCAAGATTGTGGTGAAAGAAATAATGAAGGTGCTGAAGGAGGCTGATTGGGAACCGAGTCTGCACTGGGAGTCATTACCCACTGAGTTTTATGAACTCTCTCCAACCCTCTTTATGGGTTCGAACCGGACACCTTTAAACGCCGCTGATGTGGTTCTTCATTGGCAAACGAAGTGGGATTAGATGAGATGTCTCTTTCACATCTTTTGCCACTGGAGCAGCAGCATTTCTTCTAGTTATGCTTTCTGCATTTAATACAATAAAAACAGAATTGCCAATTACTGTATATCCTAAAAACTAAAGATTGATTTAGAATTGTTTTCAGTGCTTTTCACTATTAAATTGTGATGTCATTGCTTCATCAATGGTTACTCTTTTGGATGAATGGCTGAACTCCGGCCAGTTCTAGTTCAGGGGGGGAAGGAACCTTAACTAGGTAGATCAATTATGATTTTTTTGCATCTCTGTTAAAAACAAAACTAAGATTGATTTGGACTGGTTCTAGTTTGAAATAAAAAATTCAGCACCACTTCAGTTCTTTTACTCTCCTAGTTGCGGCCTGGTCCAATACAAAACTGGAAATGGGTTTAGCTCACTTGGATGGGATCAGCTCTTTTATTTGTTTACGTGTTCTGGACTCGGACTAGGTGATTACCTATTCCAGATTTCTGGCCATGAGCCATTGTACCTGTAAAAACTAAAAGACGGCCGGGCTCTACATCTGTTCATAACGGTTACAATTGTACAATGAACTAATGAAGTACATAATTTCTCATTACAAAAATAAATGATTCGTTTGAGAACATGTAAAGCGGGTCACATAGTGTTAAGGTCAGGTTATGAACTGCCAGATCAAGTGTAAAACCAGTTAAACATGGTTAGGATTTCGATTACAATTCTATGGTCATTTCGAGTTTCTCTGATTTCAATAAAGAACCAGAACTTGCCCAGTCCTAACTCCTATATACTGGAAACAAAACTTCAACTAGTTATGGGTTTAGGACTTGGGACCGGTTTCTGATTCCAGATTTCCAGGTCTGAATGAAAATCAGTTTGGTTTATGGGCAAACAACCGATCTGCCTTGATATGGTCCACCGTTGTATACTTTGACCGATCATAAGTATTCCATATTTCACTTCGCCGCATATCATCTAGAAATGTTGATGAATGATGAACTATTGAATCACAAGTGGTAAAAAAATGTAACTCAATAATTTTGGTCAATCAATTAACATATTGAAACACAAAATGAAATCATATTTAATACAATAATCAAGAAACCTGGAAGAATTCCCTCTTTCCATAAACTATATGTATGGTACACACGAGGCAGCTCCTAGACAAATGACCCTCCCCAGTTCCCAACTGATAAATACTACATGCTCAAGTCAATGTACAACATGCAAACAGAATATACACCGTAAGGAGGTAAAATAATGTCAGAAGCAACAGCAAAGGTGGCAGAGGCAGTATTACTCCTTGGAAGAACGAATTTAGACAAAAGCCGGGAATCATATCACTCTGATAGAGGTAAATCTGAAGTGTTAGATGAGGCATTTGGCTTTAGGACAACCAAATCTTTAACTGGAGAGTTGAAACCTGCCACTGGGTTTTTTCCGTCTCCATCCCTGGAAATGTAGCAATACATGATTAGACTTAGATCCTGTTTGGTATGAGCTATTTCCGATAAGGAAAATAGCAGTTGGCAAAATTGGCTCCACAGCCAAATAAGCTGTCCAGAGACTACTTATTCTGCTGATAAACAGAATAAACCAATTAATGTCACCAAATGCGACCTTAGGGTTTACAAATAAATACTAATTAAGTTGGAGGGGATGGGAGTAAGGGCTTACAAAACCAAGGTAATACACAAATGTCAGTCCAGCAAGAGCAACAAATCCAATTTGAAACACGTTATACCTGCAAATGGAGCAGTGTGAATTCATTATTACCAAACAGTTCTAACCCATTATAACTTACATAAAGGGAGATGGTATCGATTGACACTAACTTGTATAAATATTTAATCCCACGAAGAGATTGCAAGGTGTGGCCAAATATTTCTTGAGCTGCAGTCGCTTGAGCATAATATGCAAAGGCAGTCGCACAGAACTGAATGACACTGCAAGCACAATTATCAAGATAAAGGAATAATTCCAATTTTCTAGAGTCCAGAAAGAAGATAATTTTGAAGGGTAACATAGTCAACCTAATAGAGCAGAGAAGAATAAGGCCCACATTAAAAAGAAAAGAGTTCATCAATGTAGCTCCCCACCTGAAAGTATAGTTCAAGGGGAGACCATTATAGGCAGCTTTGGGATCAGTTCATTGATCAGGAAAACAAGATGGAATGGGGAAGGGGTGGAAGGAGGAAATAGAAGAAAATATCCAAAATATCAAGTTTATTACTTCATTGGATGAATTGAGATAAAAACTAATTTCATCCCAAGCATCATTGCCCCAGCCATCACTGCAAGAAGAAGGTAGAAGCAGAAAAATGCAAATGCTGCTGTGCCCAGAAGACCTAGAAAATAATAGAGAATTTGTTGGAAGAATTCAAGATTACCCCACAAGTAAGACAATAAAAGATATACATATGTAGATAGAATTTTATACCCCAAACATCATCTAACTTGATGAAAACCCAATTCAGGAATGGTGAAAGTGGCGGATCAATCAATAAATATATCACAATGTGTGCAACCCAAGCCACTGAAACAATCAATCTGTCAAAAATTGAAGGCAAGATGTGCATCAAAATGTTATCCTGAAATTGATGTGTAATGGTTACAGCTATGAATTCCAACTCGAGTGCTGTGCAGAAACCCCAAAAAATCTATGAAGATGTGTGGAATTGCTTTTTTCCTTGAGTGGGGAGTACAACAACAACATCCAAGCCTTATTCCCAATAGATTTTGGGGTCGGCTAACATAAATCGAATCATGAAAGCATATAAAGCATACTCAGTTACACACAATGCTTTATTAAAGATTAAGGAAGCTCAACTATATTATACATACGAAATCCTTCAGTACAACCAATTCTAAAGTTCATCCTAGGGAGTGCTTAGTTAGAGGGGTATTAGACTATTAGGGGTGGGAATGGAGAAGTGATTCCCATTCCATTGCTTGGTAAGGTAACTACGAAATCAAAATAAGGTATCATCATTCTATCATATACACATAAATCCTTCTTTACTTTTCATCCATAATACTGAAGATATCCCGAAGATATAATAGTGTTAGGCATACATAAACACATACTTCGTATTATATTTATAAGAATATAATCCTTATTTACTTAATACTTAGTATTTGTTTTACGGTACATGTTACATTATATTTATACAAATTAAAATTATTGTTATTTTGAATCAAGCAACCCCCAAGTGCAAGATTGTGCTGCTGTGAATCCACTCTCGCCTAAGTCACATTTATTCTGGCAGTCTGGCCACATCATGAGCTACCCCACTCCCGCCTAAGCGACAAGTTTCCTGTCAATCTCAGACTAAAGAACAAATAATGCCTACCCTGCATGAAAAATTCAAATTCCAAGGCCCCCAAATTAACAGCTACATACCTAAGATGATGCGAACAAACCAAGGCATGTGCATTGAAATAGATGCAATTCTATAAAACCTACCTCTAAATGGTCAAATAGCAATTTGAATTGCCAAATCATTTAAAGAACAAAAGTAAACCACCTCCATAAATACACATAATGTAAATCCAGCATAGGCATCAGGGAAGGTTGTGTGTGAAGATAAGAAAAGCACCAAATACCCTAAAACGCCCAGAACAAGGTTGGCCAAATATCCGATAACAGTCAAAGCCCAAGCTGCCTCTGCCTGAGAAATCAAGGATATGATATTAGGCTTTCCTCATTTGTATAAAAACTTTTCTTTCTAAAGGAAAAGATAGAACAATATAGTAAACTTAAAAAACACAACAACACTGCGCAAAGCTAATATGCTTCAGGCATTTACCTTTTCGCCTTGAGGATACATCTCTTCTAGGGACTTCATATCCCCTTCCAGAGAAAGTAGCTCCTGCAAAGTAAAACAATAAACTTTATTTGATTCCAGGAATCGGCACAACTGATTCTTGTTCCCAAGAGGTTAGATTATGTGGCTTCAGAAGAAAACGCTTAATACACACACAGACCAAACTCATAAACACCTTTGATTGATTCATAATTATTATCCAAGAAACAGAAAATTTCCCCCCCACTCTAAGAAAAAATACATGCCTTCTCAACTGACTTCACATTTTTGCGCCATTTCCTTCCTTTTTTCCCATTCTTTTCCTCTTGATGCAGTTCAAGGGCTGCTTTCTTCAACTCTCCAGCCTTTTTGGCTAATTCAGTTGCTTCCTTTATAATATTGAAAAAGAAATAAGCTGCATGAGTTGCACATGGAAGTTATTAAGATTCTGATGATATTTTTTAAAGGTAAATGTACCTTGATATACTGTGACCTAGTGATAACTGCCTTTGGACGCCTAATGAATGAAAATATAAGCCCCAGTGGAAGGCAAGCAATGCCAACACCGCCAAAAATCTGGAGACAGAATTAATATTAATATATACAACAATACAAACACCAACGTAAAACCGTGAATATAAGTAGGAGATTCCCCTTGCGTCCTTGAGATCTAGGACTCATCTCCAATCCATGAAAAAAAGAAAGTAAAAGATGGCCTAGAGAGGCTGGGAGCTTTGGCACTGGGTACAGCCTTATATAAACATAAGTGCATGTGTGTGTTAAGTAGGGAACTAGGGGGTAATGAAGCAATAAAGACACTTCCATTAAACCATTACAGAGAGACGAAAGTATGAAACTACTCAAACTAGCGACTCTGCAAGATGAAAGTAATAGTCACTTCACACCCACAGAAATGATCAGGTCAAACTACCTGACAGGACACTGTTAGGACTTTTACTATGGGCCATTAGATCTTGGATGACTATTGACTGGAATTTCAATCTGACGGCCATGATCAAATATTCAAATGGAAGTAAGCAGCACTAAAAGTTTCCGTAAGAAAATGACTCCAGCTTATGAAGTTGATAAAACACTGTTATATATGATACCATGTATTTCAAATATTCAGTTCCACCCATGTATTCCATTTGAGGATAATAAAGAGGCTTTGTATCTTGCTAACTTCTAAGATAGAATTGTATTAGTAGATATAAAATTACGTCAATCCATTATTAACAATGATAATTTCCTATTCCTAACTACGATAAAAAAGATGTACATACCATGAAAAGCACTGATCCAACAATTGTAGCCAAAGCAACAACATATTCGGGAAATGTAGTGCGCATCGTCCAAGTCTTTTCGGATGAAGCACTTGCGGAATATGCAGAACACTATAAGTTAAAGCATGTAAGAACTGGGAGTAGTGAAATAAGCAAAAACCTACTAAGTTCTGCTTTATGATTGCATTTACTAAACAGGTGATCATGAAATATTGAAATTACAATCTGTTGACAAACCTGTCGTGCACTTCCAATACATGGCTGACCACCAGAAAATGTAAATGTGTTTGGAAAGGCAGTAGTACCAGAAGAAAGGTGTCTTACAGTGAAGTCTACCTTTCCAGCAAGCCCTAAAACAAAACAGTTAAGGTAGAACACTTGGTTGTTGAGTCAAGAGCAATCCATTTACAACAATTAACAAACTACTGGTACTTTTACTACACATATTAAGGAAAGAGGGGAAGAACAGACTCCGGTTTACAAGTTTGCAAGCTACTCACAATTTGGAAAAAGGGTGAGATCATTTGATTTGTTAAATGGTGTAGTCCAGTTATACTCCACATCTACTGATCGTTTATCTTCAAAGACCAAATATGAGCAATACGCCTAAAAGATAATCTTATGTAGCCTCTTTATCCAAAACCAAGTCCAAATTGTCCTAGCATCCTATATACTCCGTAATAGCTAAAAGCCTAGACAAAATATATAAGCAATATAAATAGAAAGTCAGAACACTAACCATATAAAATCCCAAGAACTAGAGTACAAACAACTGCTGTTGCTACTACCCAACATAAAGCGCTCTTAATTCTCTTGCCAAGACTCCTGTAAATGAATAAAAAGAGAGCAAATACTACTCCGCATTAAGATCAATTATAGACAATCTCTCAGCCAAGTGATTATCACAGAATGTCAATTACGGACTTATCCTGGTCGCCTTCATAGTAGAACATGGCGAATGGAATAACGAAGAAGACCAGCAAAGCATCGACAATGTAGATGACAAGCCAGAGGTCCTTCATCGGAAGCGTCAGGTTGCAGGCGCCGTTATAAATTGCGTGGCGGCACGCTTGACGATTAGCCACATCTGCGGGCAGCATGAGAATGGAGATGGCGGCGACGGAGAGGCCGAAAACAACGACGAACTTGGGAAAGTAGGCCTGGTTAACATCATCTGGGTGCTGGTAGTTGATGAGGAGGTATATGTTGATGAGGAAGACGATAACGCACACCACTATGGCCACAATCAACAGCGCGAGATTGAAATCCCCCATTTTCTCCGGCGACGAAGAAATGTGATTTCTCTCTCGATTTGAACCAGTTCCAGATTTGACTTGATTCAAATCGGGTAGAAATTTTGGAACGCGTTTACAGGTTCTTTGTCGTGGATAGTTATACGGGTTTGGATTTTAAAACGGGTCTCCTAGTTCTTATCTTGGTGATGCAAAAAATATGCAGGTGCGGCCTCCCGGTTTTAGCCGGCAACTCTCTCTGTGGTAAATCGAACTATTCCTGTAATCTTGTCGATTACCTGGTTAATGGGTAAAGAATTAGCGCTGGTTTAGTGATATTAAATTCTTGGTAAATTGCCCCTAAATATAAGTAAACAATTTTGAGAATCCAAAATGTGATTACTGTATTTCTCCTTCCGAAATATGAGTCGTTATTGTGAATGAAAATACCGTAATGATTGAAAAAACATTGTATTGCAACTATTCAGGAGTAAAAGATGACATTAGGCATTGTCATCTTACTCCCGTTTCGGGGAGAAAAACATAACAGTCCTATTTTGGAATTTCAAATTGTATTTACTCCTCATTTTAGGAAATTTCCCTATAAATTCTTTTAGGGTGTTTTTTAGACTAAAGTTTTGTGTTATTTTATTTAAGGGAGTGTGTACAGAAAAAAATGTTTTTCAGCTTTTGCCTTGATTAAGCACTTAAAAACTAAAATTTGAAAGCAGGTGGAGAGGTGCTTTAAGCCTTTTTTTATTACACAAAAAATACTTATTTTATCAAACACAATCAACTTTTACTTTTTCAGAAACATTTTTTTCTCAAACACTACCGACTATTATTATTCAGGACTTGATCCAAAATCACTTTAAAAAAACCTTTTTAAAGTAGAAACAATCTCTGAATGAAGGTGACAGAAATACAACATTCTTTCATAATGCTATCAAAAAAACAGAGAAGGGAACATTATACGAAGGGTCTGTCTCAGACTTGAAAATGGGGATTGAGAAGTGAATAGAAATAGTGTGAGCATGCCTATCTATTTGGCAGAAGGAGCTAAAGGGTGATTGAAAAATATAGAATTACATAAAAGGACATATAATATACGGAGTATTAAAGAAAAATATTTATTGGACGCAAACGAAACATATTTGCTATCTTTGCATTACATGAATATGCTATGTATTATCTCCGTCCCACTAAGATTGGGACAAGAGGGTGTGGTGTGATTTATGAGAAAAATAATATTGTATGGTTGTTATTCAATTGATAATGTGTGAGTAAAGTAAAAATGAAGTTTAATCATACAAATATAACTAACTATGGTATATGATAAACTTAATGAGACAAACAAAAAAGGTAAAATTAGAAATTTCATCCTCACCATGTTGACTAACCTCTTATGGTTTCATCCTCAATGATCACCATAGTTAGAAATTTCATCCTCACCATGTTGACAAGCCTTTGGATTCTCAATGATCTTCATGTACGTGAATAACACTTTAAGTTCATCCTCAGATGTAATTGTGTAAATTAGAAATTTTATCTCCAAACGTAAGTATGACTTTTTAATAATTAGCACTAAAGAGTATTAAATGTTAGTTTTGAACATTAGACTTGATCAAGTCTTAAACACATGTTCTCTGTTTGAAAGAAGAGAACTTGAAGGTGAATAACAACATACTACTACCTCTGTCCCATTGGAAGGTTCCCAGAGCAAAACGACACAATTATTTAGATAATAATTAAATAAAGTACTTCGAGTATATTTTGAGAAATAATTTTAATGGGTATATATTATAATGTAGTTAGTATTGATAACTATGATGTTATAAATGTATTATTTTTAATATTTAATGATTAATTTGTCACTTAATATTGTTAATTGTTTCCTAAAATGGAAATGGGAACCTTTATATGGGACATCCAAAAAAGGAAAGTGAGAACCTTCTAACAAGACGGAGGGAGTACATATTAATTAGAGTTTTCCAAAAAAAAATAGATTAGAGATGAGCCAAAGCACAGAAGATGATCGTCTTAGCGATTTAAAAATTCAAGCTATTGCATCCTAAAAAGAATTTGTGTCTAGACTCTCGAGTTCCGTTTATAGCTACGCGGGTGATGATTCGTAACCAGTTAGTTTTATTGTCATTTACCTGACCAGGTGCGCCATTTTTTTCCTCCTTCTGTTAAGATATGAGATTTCATCCTAAAAAATCAACTTGCTAGGAGGAGTAACCCGATATTAATATAACACTTCATTACTTCACAGTTTTTCAGTGTAGGACTTCAACACCCCTTTTCACGACTAGATACCTTGTTTGGATCGTGCCGTCATTCGTTTTTTCAATTGGTTCGTCATTGTCATTCTTTATAATGATCTTCATTTTTTCATAGGGCCCCACACCATGGTTATTGATCGATTCAACTCTTATACCATGTTAAGATATGAAGTTACATCCTAAAAGTTCAACCTCATAGGAGGAGTGACCTACATATTAAATATCACTTTATTGCTTCACCATTTTTCGGTGTGGGGTTTCAACATCTTCCATACTCATCCGCAAAGTACATGTTATTGTGTGATCCGTCAAGGGATTTTATGGTTACTATGTTCATAAATTTTAATTACTCAACGATAGAAATTTCAATTTTAGACTGAGAGGAATATCATCGAGAGGTGTTGTCAGTGAACAAACATTGACTTATCTTGTTCTTGAATTTTATTTACTCAACGAGACAAATTGCATAAGAGAATTTACATTCTCTATAGCCTTATCTTTTGAGTGAATTTGGAAATAGGATATGAAACATACATGATGGAGTATATGGCCCGGGGACCCCGACCCACAGACTCCTACTACTCCAATAAAGGCCCAACAGGCCTAGAGAGCACAACATGCCCAAATCACAACGTCCAGAGTACCAAGCAGCCCACAAATGCGCACCAGGGGTGCCTTCGGCCCCCTGGCTGAAGGCTCTAACTCTCACAAGAGGGCCAAGACAGGAAAACAAAGTTACTGGGAAAAACGGCGAAAATCAGTAGCCCTCGGCAGTGGGAGCCCTCGGCACTAAGGGGGTTCCCGGTACTCAGAGCCCTCGGCTAGTCATCTACTGCCGAGGGAGCCTCTTCCGACACAATATCCGCTCCACATGCGTACAGATCACCGTACCCTGTACAACGTCCCATCCAACAGCCACATTAAATGCGGCCACATGCGGTTGCCAGCGCCAACCAGTTGAGATGACCTCTCGGCCAATAGACGCTTGACACGTGTCCCTGTCTGGCATTTATTGCTACTATAAATAGCACCCCATTTCCCCATTTGTAACCACGCTGAAAACGCTGAACACTCTCCAATATACTTTCTCTCTCTATACTTACTTACTCTGACTTCTCTCTTGTTATTCCCCGTAATAACCCCTCGGATAAGCTACCCCCGGGTACACTATCCATCAATACATAAAGGAGTTATATCGTCAGAGTTAGCATACGAGGAAGGAGGGATGTTACGAGAATGCAAAGTTTGAAAACCACTCGCTGAATACAAACGCTACTCAATGCAACATTTGAATTCAGTATATTTTTTCAATTGAATCCGAAATCAGCCATTAAAACAAACATGATTAATTTAAAGACATTTGACTTAATTTAGTAAACAACAATTCTTGGTGTACAAACTTTGCTGTTGTAGACACTTCTACACACACATGTGAAGGCTTTTTTCTGTCACAGACAAAAAAAGCCTTCACAGGCATGTGTAAAAGCCTTCAAATGGCTTTTTCTTTACTAGATTTAAGCCCTTTTTAGCTGAAGTGGCATGCCGAACATATATAGCGTTATTTGTTTGAAGGGTTGAAGCAGGCTTGAATTGAAATAAGTAGGCTAAACTTAAAAGTTTAGGGAAGACTCGTTATATTGAACCACTTCTTTAACACTTTTAATTCCCGTCATATCTCTGAATCATCTCTTGTTTCGTATGGAGTCTCATAGGCATTGCCCTCCAAAGCAATTCACTACTAAGGGATAAAATCGTAGTATAGTTTAGTACAGTTTTTATCCACTGAGAATGGTGTTTTTCACACGTGTGTAAGCCTAACCGATTAATTAATTTTTCTTTACCACAATTTTGCTTAGGTTGCCCTTTCGGGTTTTCAACCTAACCAACTTTGTTTCTTCTTTTCATCTTTTGTTTCATTATTTTTCAATTTTTTTAGATTTTATGAACAAGATAACAAAGCATGAAAATATCGTATGTACAACTAGTTTATGAGATATTCACAACACCCCTTGCTTCCAACGTCATCATTGTAGTGTTGAGATTCTCAAAACGTTCAATCAACTAAGTAAACTTGACTTTGTAGGCTATTTATTTGCACTCTCTTTAGTGCGAGTGATTAATGTCTTCTGTTTCCCCTAATGGAGAATTTGAAACATTCATAGTTTTAGAGTTAAGTGACTGTAAACTTCTTAAAACTAATTAGCGATAAGTAGTCACTCTGAATTTAACTGCATCTCTATGCAGTATCCAAGTGAAGGTAGATTCATGTGAGGAGCCCTCACTGTTTACTGTGATAGTACTGCAAAGCCTCACTACAGAATAGTGGATATACATGAAGGGATTCACCACAGGTTCTTGTGAAAACTGGTCGAATGATTAGCCCCCGTACAGTTTTGTTCTCCTGAACCAAATGATAATGCTAAGCTCCCATAAGGCCAACATTACATTTAGCACGACAATCTATATTATCTTAAAAGACAATGAACAATTATAATATTCACATGTGCATCAAATAGAGGTAATGTGTAGAAGAAGGGACATGGACGTCGTTTAGAAGATAAGCGATACAATATTTTCGTGTGAACCGATTGATAATTTCATTTCAATTGCAAACCTCGACGGCTTAACCTAGTAAATATAGTAATAATTGATTAATTAAAGACAACAATTAACCCACATAGCCACACACAAGTAATTATAAATATGTGAATACGTAAATCATGAACATAAAATTACCAATAATTATCTTTTTCAAGTGATGTAATTATTATTATAAAGTAATACAACGTAACAATTTTCATTGTTTATGAAATTAAAAATTAAACCGTTGTCGCAATTTATACCAAGCTCTCTTGAAAAATCCAATCAACATCCATGATCTTACTCTAATAGCTCTTGCCATATTTCGAGTTATCCTCTTCATACCTTTATTGTCTTTTTCCTTTGCATGGTCAATTGTCCAAACTATTGGCAATTTCCCTTCGATATACATCTTAGCAGAATACATGATGAATATATGATCATGCATTTCCATATTTTATGTGCAGCCAACCCATAAAATATCACCCCTTATTATTCATATTTTTCTTTCCATGGCACAAATCTTTATCTGTGAATAATGACATTCTTAAATATAGAAATAATGGTTTTTTTTACAGGAATAACAAATACTTGTAGCCAATCCGTTAAAGCTACGATGGGCAACCACATGTTTTTCTTTGGATCAATATGAATTGTTGCTTCTCCATAGTTATATAGACCATTGACGAATTAAAGATAGATATTTTTCCTCAAGTTCCAAATTGCTACCGAGTTCATTTTTTCTTGTACATACTAGAGTATAAATATGTATCAATCCATTCGATTAAAAGTAAAAAATTATGCCAATAAGACATTGTATATTTTTTAAGGTGCGTAGAAATAGATGCTCTGTATTCTCTAAATGTGATTCCACTTTACTTTTTATACCCCCTTTAGAATATACTTCATAATACTCAAACCTTACATGTTTTCGTTTGTTCACGATTCACGTCGATTCTTCTCTTCAAAGGTAAACATGAATAAATTGAAAACATAACCCATATTTATTCCAAATGTCCCACAATTTTATAGTCGCCACTCCCAACATGAAATTGTTTATGGATTTACTACAATCTTTCTAAAATTCATTTACAAATGAAGTGTACAACACTTTTTTATTCCATTCTTCCAATTTCTCGTGTAAATATAGACATAACTTATACAAAAGAATACTAGAGATGTGGTTCATACATCAAACATATATATACTATACACTCTAAAAAACTATACATACTATTTGTAAGTCATTATTAAATACATAATATTGTTGCCGCTACAATATATGTGATTGATCTATATCATTATTTCATCTTTTATCTATGTTACAACTACATAATTGTATTATTCTGATGAGTCCACATGAACAAGATACGATATGATGGTGGTAAAAATAACATCAATGTCCTTAAAATGATGGTGGTACAAATAAATCATAGGGCGTTACTCGTTACATCTTACATCTCTCGTAATGCTTGCATATACATTTATATCTAGAATGAATGGGATTGGAATGCAAGTTATTAAGCTAGTCTTCTCTTCTAATAAGATTGTTCAACAAAGCATTGATGAGAGTATCTCTCTTCTCTGCCCTAGCCTCCTCCCTTTTTCTCCTCTGCTCCTCCCTCTCCCTCCACTGCCGCTCCATCATCAACCGCTCCTTCTCTAGCGCCTCCATCGTCTGCCGCCACTCCATCTCTCGTACCTGCCTCTCGTTTTCCCTCGTTTCCATAGCCTTCATCCATTCCGCCTCCATTTGCATTTGTTGCTTCAGAAAATCATCCAAAATCTCCCTCACGCTGTTGATCCCCATATTCCCACTCCCGATTATGCTATTTATTCCTCCCCCGCTGCTTTTCACCACCTTCCTTTTCTTCTTGCTGATCTTGTTTGCTTCTGCTTCTGTCTCGCTGTCTTCGTTCTCTTCATCTTCGTCAGAAGACAATCCTATTGCGGCCTTCATCATCTTCTTTGACCCGCTGCCACCCTCTGCTTCCATCCAGAGTATTCGTTGCATTCTCGCATTGAATAGTGCTTGAAGATCACTATAATATGGGAATTGTTGCCTCATGCCTTCTGGGTCCAATGTTTCACACCCCTATGATAAATAAGTAAATAAAACAAATAAATGTAAGCTTTTGAAGAATATTAAATAAAAATTGCACAGTGAAAACATCTGTGTACAACGCAAATACTGTATAAGTTTGTGTTTTTTTGCACCAGTGCCACAATCCTAGTTATTAAATACACTAAGGAGGTGTTTACTTCGCCGTTAAAGTCACGGTTAGGTTAGTAAGACTGATGAAGTAAACATGCAAGCTTCTTAAAAAGTTGCCTACTAACCGAAAGATGTGTTTAAAGTGTCGCTTATTACGCATACCCCACATGTATTAATTAAACGACACTTTAATCTTTTTTCAGTTTTCGAATTTATTCATACTTTTACTCCTTTCCCTTCCCTATTGCTACCCATCTACTCGCTACGCCCCTACCCTACCAAATCCCACCCTGACCCCACCCCAACCCCCAACTCCACCCCGACCCCAACCGACCTAGACCCCCACCCCTTACCCAACCCTTCCTACCTTACCCCTTACCCCCTTACCCATCTACCTACCCCTAACCCTTACCCCACCCCCACCGTATTGTACTCCCTACCTTTACCCTACCCCGACCTCACCCTTTTACCCCTACCTCAACCCCAACCCAATCCAGACCTCTACCCCTACCTTACCACAACCCCGTCCTTACCACCAGTACCCCTGACCATACCTCCTTACCTCACCCCCTTACCTCACCCGCACTCTTACCCTTACCTCTACCCCGACCTTTACCCCCGACCACCTTTCCCTACCTCGACCCTGACCCCACTGTACCCCTTACCCCACCTCCCACTCCCTTTCTCTTCCCTACCCTGACCCTACCACCTGCCCCTACCTTGACCTTACCCCTACCCCACCCTGCCCTACCACCCACCTCCCCCGACCCAATACCCCCACCCCTTCCCTACTCGTGACCCTAACAACTGAGGGGTTTAGGGGTTAGGAGTTAGGGTATTGGTAAGGGTACGATGTGACCCCCACATATTATATTATATACTTGTGTTCATGAATGTTTGTTTTTCTATATATGTATAGTGTTATTTTGAACATTTTAGTGTTAAACGATGTTTTAAATCCTTTGAAATAAACATGAGTTTACAACACTACTTATTTTATGTGTCACTTATTAATGCGAGTCTTAACAAGTACTGTTTAATAACCCGTGAAGTAAATGTGTCCTAAAAGTTATTTATGAGTGACACAACTAGGTGGACATGCTAGGCCCCAACCAGTTGACCCGCCACACATTTGATTTTATTTTTGTATTAATGTATATTTTTTTTGTAATAATATGGAAATTGTAAGCAAAAATAGCATATTTCGATGCTGAAAATCCTTACTCGAACAGACTTATTAGTTAAAGTACATCATCTACAAGCAAGTAATGTTTTTTTTGGAAGAACAAGCAAGTAATGTTAACTAATTAATTAATAATAAGCATAAAAACATGCTACACAACTAAATGTGCAAGTTTTCCAATTTTCACCACATGCATATCATCACTTTGAATTCACAATGATTATATAGGGACTTTTAACATTATGAAATCTAAATGAATTAAATCACAAATATAAAATAAATTAAATTGCCCTGAATGGAAATAAAATTTTTGATATTTAAACCGGAGTACTATATTTTTGGAAATAATTACATATTTATGACTAAATAAAAGATTGTTTACAAAAATGTGATTAGTGACTATACCAGTAACTTAATTATAGTAACTTGTGTTGAATTTTTTAACTTAAATGACTATGACAATATATTATAGTAATTATTAGCTATATTTTTGTAAATACTTTATTTTAGTAATATTTTTTGGAAAACTCATATTTTGATTGCCTAAATAATTGTAATTACAGACATGCTTGGAAAAAAACTACCTATGCAAGTTTGATCGAGTTAGAAGTGGTGCAGCTTTTAAAAACGTGACTATATGTGGTTGGTATTTAACTAATAAAGTAAGAGAAAGGTAAGAACAATTTAGAAGCACACAAATATTACCAAACTTTATATCAAACAATCTTAGTGTTACGGATTAAAGAGGAAAAATGAGATAATTTTAACCAGGGGGAAGGAGCACCAGTTATGGCAGTATACTACCATATATAAAGTTCAATAATCTTAAAATATACCCCGTAGTAGTAAATTTTCAAAAAAAATCATTAATGCACTTCCATTTAGGGAATACAACATAAGAGCATCTCCAATGGTTGCTTCTAAGGACTTGCTTCAATTTCGAAACTACTAGCCTATCATTGGAGCATTGCTTTTCCTTTTGTTTGAGAAAGCTAATTAGCCCAAATGAGGTAGTAGCTTGAGCAAGAAGAATTATTAAATATATTATATATTATAAATAATAAATGAAGAGGAAAAATGTATTAGCTAACCATTGGAGTATATTTCAATTTTGCTAGAGATGCTTATATGACTAATCAAGCTATGAAGGCAATTAATTAGCTAACCGCTAGAGATGCTTTAATACTTCTACTTTGAAATTTTACATAGTTTTTCGAAAATATAATAACATGTAATTAATGATTTTGATTAAGATAAATTTTTAAAAGTTATATGTTCAATACATTTACTAAGTGTATTTTTAAAGAATAACATTTTTTTATCATTTAAATATTAAAAATAATTTCATATACAAATATACTTTTGGTCAAACAATTAAGTTTAATGATCAATAAGTTTAATTTCGTATACAAACGTACATATATGTTATTCATCAACAAAATCAAATACGGAGTACTACTTATAATGGAGAAGTGGGAGAACTTATCATATACTTCATATGTTCTTAAATAAGTACAACATGTTGAATTTTGCACGATTCATATGTTCTATTTTGACTACGCTTCATATATTAATAATGTTTTTTTTAAAAAATTATTAAATCTGTCTAATTTTAAATTTTCGGAATTTAATTTTTTTAAAAGTTGTACTAGCAGATAATCATACTCCGTATATAGTAATGGTCAAAGTTTTACACAGACAAACGTGCAGTGAGAATAGACGGCTACACACATTTAAGAAAAATAAAGTTTCAAACATTTTAATTGAGACACCCATATAATAAATTATAATATAAATTATAAGAAAAATACGTAGTAGTACCATATAAGAAAATCAAACCGATCGATCCCCATATAGTCGTTAATTCGTTAATCATTAATTAGGAAACAGAATATTTCACGACCTTCAATTCCTTCCCTTCTATACAATACGATTAAGTAATAGTAGAGTTGACCAATATTTTGTTCCAATGACTATATTCATTTATTGATATAATAATTCAACGAACCTTATAACGAGTGACTAGGTTTTTCCACTTGCACTTGCACTGTTCGGCGCTCCGATGGAAACCCTTTTCTTTCATCTTCGTGGCGATGATTTCCCACAGAAGCTTGTTCCGTTTGGTCTGCATGAAGGTCGGATCCAGCTCCGCCCGGATCATCAAGAACTCCCGGGTTTCTTGGACACTCCATTGAGGAAACCTATCCGCGCCGCCGCCGCCGGTGTCCAGCCCCGCCCCGTACTGGTGGGGCTGCAGGTGGGCAACCTGAGGATGCAGCTGGTGATGATGATGTGGATGATGACCCTCCATATATATATATAGGTGTTTTGACTTGTATATAGATGAGATAGATAGATATGGCTATGGGTTTTTTTGGGTTGGAGGAATGAAGACGAAAGATCAAATCTTTTGAGGGCTGCAAAAGATTTGGATGGACAAAGGGGCGGAGGGTTTTATATCGGTGGTGGGTGGGTGATGGTGTGAAAACGATTTAGGTGTGAATGGTCAAATTGATAAAGAAAACCATTTCTGGGGCCGCCCACAATAATTAATCAATAATTAAATAAAGATCAATGCCAGAAAGAAAGAAACTTGGGTCGAAGGCATTGCCCCGTTCTTTCAAGCACCGCGTGGCTCGATAACATTACCGTGACACTCTAAAAAAATCACAGATTCAAAA
Organism: Cuscuta europaea; assembly: GCA_945859875.1. NCBI lineage: Eukaryota > Viridiplantae > Streptophyta > Magnoliopsida > Solanales > Convolvulaceae > Cuscuta > Cuscuta europaea. Next base: position 2,022,273 of record CAMAPE010000045.1, on the reverse strand, counting down.
CACAAACAACTCGGTGGATCAAAAATGATGACATTTAACAAAACAGATATTTTATATGAAAGAATGTGAGAAAATACCGCAAAAAAGGCATTGAATAGCAAAGTAAAACTAATTAATGAAAATATTGATGTCAACTAACTAGTTAGTGCTACTCATTAGACTATTTGAAAGAGATTATGAATCAAAATTATAAAGTACTTACAATGATTGAACAGAAGTAATCCGTATAAGAAACTCACGGTCCATAAAGTAATTAAGTAGTCACATTAATCATCTTCTTCTTTGTCAAAAGAGAAGCAAATAATAAGAAGCACAATTACTTTTTCTGTTAAAAAAGGAAGAGATTTAATTTGTTTAAAGAAATATAATATGACCAAACTTTTGGGTCAATTTGGAAACAAAAAATGTTCGAGAGATAATATAGAGAAAAAGTTAGAATTGAAGGAAGAAAATACTACATACGTTGTATAAACATACCATATTCATATATGTACATATTCATTTTGTTGTATAAACACTTGACATACCAGTCTTGAATGTATATGTAAACACTAAAAATACTTCATTATCTTTGGCATTTTTTTTTTTTTTTTTATGTTCTTTCCAAACATTTTCTTGGATCTAAACATAAAACATGTATAACATCACGCTAGGGTGGGAAAGACTACTTTGACAAACATTAGCTAATGAGTATATGAGCTATAAAAAAAACTACAAATAGAAAATTTATTTCTAGGAACAAATTGCATATTTGATACTACATATATATCCAATGATGTGAAATTAAAAAAAAAATTAACTTCACCCATCCCATATTTTTGGTGATATTGACATTTGTACCTCATTTTCAAAATTATTAAAATTATTATGAAAGAGTGATATACTAATTAGTCAAATGATTTTCTAGCGAAATAATTAATAATGTACAAATTACAAATATTAAAAATTTAGAAAATAGAGTACAAAATCTTATGAAGTCCAAATCATGACAAATTCTCCCAAATGAAAATACATTTTTCCATCCACATATTGCAAATTTCATACTTAGGACATCATCATGACATTATGGTGACGTTTTGGAAATAAAAAAAGGAAAGAAAGCGTGTCAAAAAGAAAAGGCATTTCCAACTCATCTCTTACGCGTTAACTCGTTTTTCTCCCGTTTCTCCAAGTCGTGAGATTAGGGTTGACTTTGAGTCGTTCAAATCCACAATTCAATGTTTCGGTAAAATTTCCGGCCATTGGTTACACAATAATCATATAAACTAATTTATGTTATATCCCCTCCGGTCCCAAATGAAATTCACATTTTGACTTCACATAAATTAAAGAAATAAAATTGACTTTACTGTAGAGTACACTGTTGTGACACTGTTTGACACTGTTTTGCACTATTTTGATGTAGATAATTTGTAAAAAAGAAGAAGGGAGGAGAAGTGTGAAGTTTATTTTGAACTTAGCAAAAAAGGAAAGTGTGAATTTCATTTGGGACCGGAGGAAGTATATAGTTTGTGACACAATTTTGATGTGTATATTCTATAATGATGTCATTGATGATAAGTGTGATGTATAAAATTATTGTTTTTAATGTTGGGTGATATACGGAGTATCTTTTAAGTGGTTCAAATTGGCTAAAACCTTTTATTAAGTGGTTCAAGAGAAGTAAATAATAAGAAGCTTAAGGATGTTTTATTTTGGACTGAAATTTGCTGGTCTAGTCTGATCTGGTTTGATCTGGTCTGATCTGATCTGCTCTTGTCTGTTCTGATCTGAAAGAAGTCCAAAAGAAAACATCCTAACTAGGGTAGATGAAGTACTTAGCAATTAAATCTGGTTGATTAATTACCTGACTGATATATATTTGAAGTTTATTTACTTTGAGCAATTTCCTTTTTAATAAACACATTGCATTATACAGTAACATTTTAATAGGAGGTTGTGAAGTGCCCCTGTCCACCCCATTACCACGCCATGTCTCGTCTCTTCATTGACACGCCAATAGTGTCTCATCTTTATTTTTTCTATTTGTCATGGGAAATTTTCACAAATCTATTACGATAGTATATTCTAAAAGCAAAATGTTTTTTGCTACATGTTTGACGCTCAAAAACAGCAACATCAAAAAAGTACAAAGAGAAATAGTTAAAAGAAGTGGCCATGTTCATTGTTATGACAAATTTTATCCCAAAATCTTTCCAAAATCTTTAATTAAGTGAAAGTGGTGTGCAATCCATCTGGGAATACATAGTCGGAAAGTTGAGTAAAGAACGAAAATTGAAGGACAACGGTACAGTGCATCGATGAGACATTTGATTTGACGAGACATATGATTAATTTATTCTCACACTCCGTAATACATACGTAGTAAATTACTTCAATGTTTTGGCATAATCTTTAATTAAGTGAAAAATAGTTTGCTCGGACACTCCTTACGGTGGTTTCATAGACTTCACCTCCATGGACTTCTATAAATAGACCAAAATTGTAGTGGATAACATCAACACATCCGTTCAATTTTCATAATTGTTTCAATCTCTTTTGTTCAAGTGTTCATACTGTTGTATGTTGGAAACATATATTATGAACATTGGGGTAAATGTGGAAGATGAAGAAATGAAGAATGAAGTTTTATCTCTGAAGTATGCATGTGTGTGCGTGTGCGAAATTGATACGGAGAACTGTATTTTTTTCTTTTTTTTTGAAATTAATATTACACTCCATAGCATATTATCCGAAAAATGATTTCAAGATATATATGGATTCATTTTTATCAAGAGTTTCAAGTGGCAAATATTTGGGGGAAATTAGATTACTAATTCAAATAACTCATACTCCGTTTAAAGATCAAGTATCAACTACGGACTATATTACAACAAAATTAACAAAGTAAAACAGAAGATAGAAATCTGACACATCTACCATACAATATTTACATATTTACATAGAAAACAAAGACCTGAAGGAAGCCTACCTATTTCAAATCTCCAACCCGTTTGTCTGGTGAGAAAATTCCCCCACAAATTTTGCATTGACTTGAATTAAATATTACTAAGACGTTGAAGTGTAAGGCTCTTATGATGTGTAAGGCCCCTGTTGAAGTGTAAGAAAATCCTTACGGCTGCAAATAACTGTAAGGTTCCCGTTGAAGTGTAAATCATAGTATCATATAGAGTATAATATATAAATAAAAAAAGGGTAGACAAAGAGTTGTTAAACATAAGTAAAATGATTTTTTTTATAAGTTGTTGATAAAACATAATCATGATTTTTTTTTGGATGCAGATTTAAGCCACGCAAGTGATGGGCTTCAGTGTCACCAATGTGAGAGTGGGTGATGGCAAAATCTGATGAAGTTGTGAAAAGGGACAATAGATCGAGGTCTGGCCTTGAGGAGAGATATAACAATGTACCAAGTAAGAATAAGTGGGATAAAGTGGGGTGCCGATTAGGTTATATTTTGGGTGGAGTGGGTTTCAAGATTTTTCTAGAGAATGTGTGAAAAAAAAAACTTAGTATTTTAAAGAAAATGAAAGTGTCCGGTCAACACCTTTTTTTGGAACGTTAAATGTAGTGAAATGGCAAAGAGAAAGAGCTGAGGTTGGTGTTTCATGTAAGAGAGCAGGGGATTTTCTTGAAATTTCGAAGAAATTAATTAAAATGTTCTGAAATACTTTTGAATAAATTAATACTGTATAAAAAATTAAAGATGTGTTTGGGAATTCTGACTAGCGCAACAACTAAGACTTAAAAAGGTTATAACAATTTTAAGGTAAAAATGATTTTACATAAACCAGAGTACAAATAATTTTGATAAACGCATATACATGACTCTAATCAATAGACTTTTGTGTGTTATTAAATTTTCAAATAAAAACTTTTTTGAAGATGTTATGTTTTATGTAGATAAAATATAATTGAATATAAAGTTCATTGATAGAAAATTTAAAAAAATTGAAACGGCTGGAGAAAAAATGTAATCAACAATATCGACGATTCTACCTGATCTGTAGGCTCACTACGGTGGGTGGTTTCGCTACCATATAGTGGGGGGTTGTGATCTTACCGTTGTCATGTAAATCGACCTATACGGCATTAGTGGGCGACCTATTGCGGACAATCGGTGTCTTCGTCGCTGGAGGTTCCAGGTAAGGGTGTTCATTAACCGGGTCAGACCGTAATTTAGACCTGAACCGGACCGGATTGGACCAGTCCGGACCGGACCGGTATTATTCAGTCCGGGTTTCGGTCCTTACAATTTTAAGATTCCGGGTTCCGGTCCGGTCCGGGTCAAACCCGGAAAAATACAGGTCTGGACCGGTGGCCCGTTAAATTACTCTTCCAAAAAAAATATTTTCATTTTTGGGCTTGTAGTCGCTGGCCCATTTATTTTACGAACTAGATTAAGGATGCCCAATATACGTTCGTTGATAGTATCTTCAACAATCAACGATTCAACATAGTCTGCCTCTCTGTGGATTGCGGACTGCGGACTGCGGCCGAACAATTAACCCTGCGGAGTGCGAACTACTGCAGACTTCCAGGTTGTGGTGGACCATTGACGGACATTGAGTACAGAAATCCCGCTGCGTCATTTGCTTTCGCCGGCTTTAAGTTAGGGAATTTTTGTTTTCTTTGTAATGGGTTGGAGAGAATGTCTTAATCAACCACAAGAATGAAGGGTTTGGTTCTCCTCTGGAATGGACTAATGAGGAGCCGAGTGGTGAGGGATGCATTTTATTGGGCCTCAGACTTTCTAACAGCACTAGACTAATAATGAAAAGCCTGTTAAAATGCAAGGCCCCTGGAACTTGGTTAGGCAATGGTCCATGCTCACAAATTGCCAAATATGGTTACACATTTCCACATATTTGCACCCCCTGATTTGCCCGTTTACCCAAGCAATTCGTTAAAACAATGCAATTCGTATAACCCTATTACTTATTTACTAAAATAATTTACCTTCAATAGAATTACTTTTGAAAAGGGAAAATTCTTTGGCAAAATCATTTGTGTATCGTGCGGGTAAATTATTACCAGAAGAAAAGAATTTTAAAAGGGGTTAGTGTTGACAGAAAGTGGCAATTCTCAAACAATCATTAACAATTTCAGATGTTAGCTTATCATTCCAAATTCGGAAGCGATAACACCCAAACATGACTATAAATAAAAATTAAAGACAATCATTGTCGCGTCTTTGGTTGTTATTGAAAAAACATGTTTTTAGTCATGATTAACTTTATGCAATTGTGTTTAAAGTAACAGCCGAGCATACAAAATATATATTGCAAACGATGACAGAGGAACAAACAGTGATATCAAGAATTTGTGTATAAAGAAGTGTTTCATAATGTTTTTGAATGGAATATAATGGGGTAGTTTGGATTCAGCGTTTCATCCTGAACACACTGCTTTTTGGAACATTTTATTTGTTAAAAGATTAGCCATTTGGCTAAAAAACCAATAACCAAACGGTTTTCAAATTATTTTATATTGCATGTTACTTACTATTTTGTGGGGCTATAAAAAATTGTGTACTACTCCGAATCATTGGAAAATTGTATTAAGTACTACCATTGTCCTGTTGAAAGTTTCATATGGCAAAATGACACGGTTATGAAAACAATAATTGAATAAGGTAGTTCGAGTTTATATCGAGAAATAATTTTAATGGGTATATATTATAACGAGATTAGTGTTGATAACTGTGATATTATAAATGTATTACTTTTAATATTTAGTTATTAATATGCCATTTAAGATTGTTAATTGTTTTTTAAAATGAAAACGAGAACCTTTATGCGGGGCATCCTAAACAGGAACTGAGAACCTTTCTATGAGACGGAGGGAGTATATTTCATTTTATGTCAAATTGTATTATTATATAATTCTAAATTATTCAATAGAAATTACAAATTCAATATTTATTTCTAATTTGACTAAAAGTTTACAGATGAAAGTTCACCAACCGTGCATCGCACGGGTGTTCTACTAGTAAGCCGAAAGTGAAAATAATATCATCATTTTTACCTTTCAAAAACTTCTTTCAAAACTGCACTACGGAAGCATTTCTTTTCAAAAATAGTCCACCCATTGATCAGGGACTCTAATCAATAGTATGTTGGTTTTCAAGTACTCCGTACTACGTATCAAATGGCTACTTGTTTAGCTACTTCCTTGAGTGAAATTTTGATACGTCTCACTAAAATGAAAGCAAGTCATTCATCATGAACAAATTAACATCAATTAAGTACAAAACTCGAAAATAAAAATTATAAGAATCTTTTTAGGAATGGGAGAAAATTTATACTCATAAGACACAAAATATGTTTTTTTATCATAACGTTTTTTAAATATACTTCCTATATAAAGTATAAAAAATGTCATAAAAATATAAGAAAAAAAAAATTTAATAAAAAAAATGTTAAAACCAATCTCAAACATAAAACTTTCTTAAAAAATATGTTAATTAAGATGAAATGTTTAAAACTATTGTAAAATATGAAAAGATATTAGAGAGTTCAATTACTTCAATGTACGAGTACTTTTTTAACTAGAATTCATATAAAGTAAAATTATTTTTTAAAAAATAAAATAAAGTAAAGTAAGAAGAATGTTTTTTAAGATTTATAAAAAAATCATAAAAATTATTTAAACTAAAAAACATGTAAAATTTAAAAACTCGAAAATGAAAAATGTAAAAAATAAAAAATGGAAAAATTTAAAATACACTGCGTATGAATTTTGTAACTTAACACTTCATAAATAGATAGAGATTTTAGTTATCATTTCATTGATGCTTTTTGTTTCATATGCTTTCTTTGTGTTTCTGTTTCTTGATCAGTTTGAAATTCTTGTTTTTTATTGTTTCTCATTCTTTTTTGTAACTATTGAAATTCATAAATCCAAATATATTATTTGAAGAGCTTTTAAATATATCTATATGTTGATTTTTATTCCAAAGAAGTAGGAAAGATAAAAAGAAACCTAAAGGAACAAAAAAAAACAAAAAAAAAAAAAAACAAACAACAATAACCAACACTATGAAACAATAAATAATACGATGCAACAATAAGAAACATGATTCAACAATAATTAACATGTACAATGAAACAAAGAGAAACAAAACAAGATAGAAAAGTATCACAATATATTTACAATTCGATCTATTATTCGGCTTTGTTCTCATCTTTGTTTCTTCTTTTTATGTATCTTAACATGCAGTTCTTCAAATTTGACTCTTTTATCTTCTTTGTCCTTGTTGATCCTCTTAGTCTTGTGATCATCATCTTCATGTATAATCAAGACTTAAATTGAAAGAAATATCTCAAAGGCATCTAGGTTCTGCATCTTCATAGCTAAAATAATTGCATTCTCATACATATTTTTAGCCATTATCAACTGACTCGGTATTTGATGTTTCTCCAAATATGTGATCATGCATCTTAAAGTTAGCATAACCTTGAGTTGGGTAGATTTCAAAAACCTGCAAGCATTAAAGCAGCCTTGAATAAAAAATAGACATCTCCCTCTTCCTTTTTGATAAGATTATTTTAATTACAACTTAATCATACATCATCAAAAAGCTTCATAAAAATCATCCCCATACATTCATGCAAAAAATAGATGGTATATATCCAGTGCATGGAAAGAAAGTAATTGGACAAATACAAAGCTGCAGTATCATCAAAACCCTAGAACACAAATGAAAGGTGAACTGAAAATCATACAACAATTCCATTGAGGTGTAGTTTTAATTATTCAATCAGTCATATACTTTATTTCTTCTTGTTGCATCATGTTTCATTTTGTTTCTTTTTGTTGCATCGTGTTTCATTTTGTTGCTTCTTGTTGCATCGTGTTTCATTTTGTTGTTTCCTGTTGCACCGTGTTGTTTATTGTTGTTCATTGTTGAATTTCATTTTTCTTGTTTATTTAGATTTCTATTAATCTTAGCTATTTCCTTTGAATAAAAAATCATATATAAATTTTGTAGAATAAACCAAAATGTGAAATCTGAACAAATGATTATCATCAACATCAAGAAACATGAAGAAACAATAAAAAACAAAAATTTCATAACTATCAACAAAAAGAAACTCATAGAAACAATAGGCAACAAAAAATCCATTAAATGATAATAATTAAAAAAATAAGTGCTTTAAGACATATTACATATCCAAATGACATAGGAATTTGTAGGTAATATAATGCCCAAGGTCAATCCAGATCAAGAGAGTTGTGATTTAGCAAATACAATGCGAACTAGTAAGTTTAAGGAGTGATGTGAGATTATCAACACACAATTCCTTAAACTTACATGGCTATATTTGTTATATAAGGGTGTACAAATGTACAATGTGAATAGCAAAGTAATAAATAATTTGTATGCAGGCAAGTTTAATGAAATGCATATGCATGCTTATAACAACTAGCTCACTTTTATTTGTTACATACAATTGTCAATTCCAAGAAGTTCCCCAACAAGTAAAGTGTCTGCTTTGCTTATTAAATTATTCTATGAAATGTTGTAGCAAGCTTCGTGAGCCACAAGTGTGGGGTATAAGCACTCAGAAATATAAGCACTCAACAAAATAAACATACATATATATATCATGCTTCATTTAATTTAAGAAGCACATAGGAAAATTCATTTCATCAAAGGAGTTAAAATTTGGCATCTGTTTGACATAATTTGCAGACAAAATAATTGTTGTTTGAAATTTCAGACAATAAATTACTTAGACTCATAAGTCCATGGAAACTTAAGTTCTGAACAGTCTAGCATCATTTAGTAAACAAAAATTTTGTGTGTGCTTAGATTATGAGGTGTTTCGTGCAGAGGAGGGAAAGATGAACCTGAATAGAGGCAGGATAAGGAAGAAGATGGTTGGAAGGAGAGATTCCTGGAGAAACCTGCGCTATCAACTAAGGAGATGAAACTCGGGAGTGGAGAAGAACTAATGAAGAGAGGAGAGAGTAGAAGCAGAGATGTACAAAGAAATCCACACCTGGCCAGAGTTGCATCGATTTCGATTCGAGAATCGTCTCTGTTTGCTGCTCTGCAAAATTGGCTGCCAATCACCAGAAGATCGCAACCCTAGATGGTACCAGACGAAAGGCCGGACGCGATGTTGAGAACTCCATCGTTGTCCCAAACTCTACTCCAACGGCGTGTCCCGGTTGTCCTCCAATGGCTGGTCGGGAGCTTCCCTCCCCAAGTCGGCGATCTCATCCGGTCATCCCTTTCGAGGGGACCAAAACTAACTCAAAAAATGGAGAGGTATATGGCGAGACAGAGAGGAAAGTATAAATCGACGAAGGAGGTTGGCCTGTCTAAATGTGAAATAAAAAATTAAAACTGAAAATCAAAAAGGTATAAATGAAAAGATAAAGTAACCGAGACATAAATGATAGTTTGCATATAAAAGTTGTCTGTGCGGGTAATTTCCACATTTTTCATTCATACTTGAGGCCCATGACCGAGTGATTCTATTTTTCGTCTTACAATCTTATTTACCGAAGAAGTAATTTTTGATTTTATGCGCTGAATTATAATGATCAAAATAAGTAAAATAAGTAAACGATCACTTTAGTTATTCTCATATTACTTTTTCCTTATCCTATTAATAAAATATTTCTTTAATTTTTTTTACAATTTAGCAGATTATGTGAATTTAGCCACTTCAATGTGATTATTTTAAAAGAATATTATTGAATTTCAGCAAAATCAGCTGATTCAATCAATTCAATGTTACCAAATGAACTTTTAATCTTTTCGTATTTTCGCTGATCCCCAACTACAGTTCAACATCGTCTCACCATACACCGTTTTTATTAAAATTCATATAATACTTCATTCGTTCTTAAATAAGTGAAACATATTGAATTTTACATTATTCATAAATTCTATTGTGATTAATTGTCAAAGTTGCATATTGATAAACGTAAAAAGCAAATTGTTGCATTTATTTAAGAACGGAGTAAAACTAAATAGAAAAATAGAAATTGCTCTAAATGGGAGCACAAACGTTTTGAAATTCCAAATTAGGAGTATCATGTTTTTTATTTCCTGAATAGGAGTAATTTGCTAAATTTGAAAAAACATGTCATGTTTAAAGCCTAGTAATGCCAAACTTGGCAGAAATTTACTCTTACTCAAAGAAAAAAAAACATGATAGTCCTATTTTGGAATTTCAAAACTTTTTTACTCCTGTTTAAGAAATTCTCTCATAAAAAAAAATGTTAGCAACTTCATACACTAGTAGTCTGTCACTAACCAATTTGTACTGTATTACGGAATATTTACAAAAAATTATTAGAAAAAAAATACTACATCCGTCTCACTAATTTATGTGGTTGATATTAATTGATAAAATAAGAATAAAGTAAGGATCATTTAAAGCACACAAACTTTGTCAAATTTGGTATGAGACAATTTTAGTGGAATTTCTTAAAAAGGTAAAATGAAACAATATTAGCTTGACAGAGGGAGTATTCGTTATCTTCGGGGTTGTCGGGCTTGGGCAGCTGACCACCGCCATTGCCCATTAGGCACAATACCAGGATTACCGGCTATCAGCTATATATGTCTACCTTTGGGCCACCAGCTGCCAATATTTATCTTTATCTTTATATATATATATATATATATATATATATATATATATATATATATATATATATATATATATATATATATATATATATATATATAAACTTAAAGGCACTACATAGGAGAGATAGAAATTCTCCCGCCTAACCTATTGGCTAAAATGTAATTTCGCCCCACACTTCCTACGCTCACCATTTCTCTTCGCCGCTGAGGTTCGCCGCTCACCATCCATTCCCCGCTCTTCTTTCTTCACAGAATTTTCCATACAGTTTTCGTGGATCCCTTCACCACCTTCTCTTCGACATTCTAAGCATTTGATTGAACAGCTCCAGGAGTTCTGATTCTCTGAGCCGCATAGAAGATGAAGTCACCCGACTAGCCACTTATATGGATCGATCAATCTATATTGGCTTTTCCGTCTCCATCCCCACCCACCGCCTTCTCCATCCACACCGATCTATCATGTCTCTGGATTTGGTCATTGAAGCGGTTGCCTCACATCACACCGAGATATTCAAAGCAGGTCGATTTTTTCCTTCAAGCAAAATTGAATCATTTCTGTTCAATTTTTTTTATTTTTTTATTTTTTTTACTCCAGGGTCAGGGGGAGGGGGCTGAAGGGCCCAGAGTAATCATGTCTGATACTCACTCGATTGACTTTCAAAGCCTTATGTGCCTAACCTTTTTTGAACTCTAGACCTCCCACTAGGCACTGTAACCTGACGTGCACTTTGTCACGGTGTGTCAAAATAAATCGATACTAACATTTATACGTAGTATATGTGAAGTAGAGTTCGTATCCACAGGGAAATGAATATTTTTCTTTTTATGAACTTAGTAAATAAGAAGGGGGGGGGGGGTTTTGGTGTTGAATGATTTAATTTAATTAAAAACTAAGATGAACAACTTATATGTGATTTAATTCAAAGATAAAAGGAACTTAGCTTTGCTACTTTCCACTTGTTGATATATTTAGTCGATCCTTGTTATATCTATAACTTATCCCCTCTCGAATACTCAATCATTTCACCCCACACTTCCTACGCTCACTATTTCTCTTCGCCGCTGAGGTTCGCCGCTCACCATCCCTTCTCCACTCTTCTTTCTTCACAGAATTTTCCATACAGTTTTCATGGATCCCTTCACCACCTTCTCTACGACATTCTAAGCATTTGATTGAACAGCTCCAGGAGTTCTGATTCTCTGAGCCACATAGAAGATGAAGTCACCCGACTAGCCACTCATATGGATCGATCAATCTATATTGGCTTTTCCGTCTCCATCCCCACCCACCGCCTTCTCCATCCACACCGATCTATCATGTCTCTGGATTTGGTCACTGAAGCGGTTGCCTCGATCACACCGAGATATTCAAAGCAGGTCGATTTTTTCCTTCAAGCAAAATTGAATCATTTATGTTCACTTTATTTATTTATTTATTTTTTTTTACTCCAGGGTCAGGGGGAGGGGGATGGGGCCCCCAGAGTAATCATGTCTGGAACTCATTCGATTGACTTTCAAAGTCTTATGTGCCTAACCTTTTTCGAACTCTAGACCTCCCACTAGGCACTGTAACCTGACGAGCACTTTGTCACGGTGCGTCAAAATAAATCGATACTAACACTTATACGTAGTATAGGTGAAGTAGAGTTCGTATCCACATGGAAATGAATATTTTTCTTTTTATGAACTTAGTAAATAAGAAGGGGGGGTTTGGTGTTGAATGATTTAATTTAATTAAAAACTAAGATGAACAACTTATATGTGATTTAATTCAAAGATAAAAGGAACTTGTCTTTGCTACTTTCCACTTGTTGATATATTTAGTCGATCCTTGTTATATCTATAACTTATCCCCTCTCGAATACTCAATCAATGAGTATATCCAATTCATCGAGGGTAGTTATTAACAATGACCGTTCATTAATAATCCTTACTATTAATTAAATATAGAACAACGCCTTATACCGATTTAATAGTAGCATTTAATCTTTCTAACTCCTTGATGAAATCAATTGAGATTGATAACCTCAACACAACGGTTTCGGTTTAACCAACAAAATTAATCCCTCTTAAGTTTATTAACCACGACTGTGCATTAATAAACTGAAGTTACTTACTTGTAAAACCATCAATGATTAACCATCGGTTCATTGATCGTTTCTTGTAATAATTAAGGCCGGAACGTTAACTAATCGTCTCTTAGCAACCCTCCAACATTAATATAGAAATAGATTAAGGGAAGAACTAATATTCAAGGAGAGAAGTTAAGAAAATAATTCACAACTTTAATAATCAACAAGCTTCAAGAGCAAAACCAAGAAATGGAAGTTTAGCTTCTCATTTCGAGACTAAACATGCTAGAAAAATATAAAGAAATGTTATTCTAAACTGAGCTTAAGAGTATATGTGAATTGGTGATCAAATGGGAAGGAAAGGGGGTGTATTTATAGGTGTTTGGAGGTGGCAGGGTCATTTACCCGACCGGGTTTTTCAGAAACCCGATCGGGTTTCCTGAGTAATTGCCCAGAATCTTCATTAGTCACATCTATCCGATCGGGTTTTTGATTTACCCGATCGGATAAAAGACAAATCTTTGCCAAATCTTTGCCCTGCACATTTAATTGCCTCCAAATCAGATTTGATCTTCGGGTCAAATCAAACCCGATCGGGTTTTTGGAAAACCCGGTCGGGTTTTTGACTATTTTCCCAAATTTTCACTTTCTCTTGTTCCCTTGCACTTTCCTTGACCTTTCGAGGATCTTTTTGATGATCTTTACCTAGTTTAAGCTCAGAAAATCCCTAATCTATACAAATTACAAGTAACTAGGAAAAATAAAGTATTACACCAAAAGTGTGTAATTTCCCAAACAACAACAAATAAAACTAGTTAAAATTACAAACATAAACAATAACAATTTTATACTATCATAACCTCACAACCCTTATGAGCCTAACGAGTTTCTGTTCAATTTTACTTCTTAAATTTCTTATCAATAGATGTATTTTTACTCTGGGTTAGTTGATTTTGATTGAGCCTGGTAATGGCAAGATGAGAAAACTAAAGATGCATTTCTTTAAATCTTTTTCTTTAATCCATTTTATCTCTTCTTTACTTATGACCTCATAATATAGTAATGACATGAAATGAAAGATAGAGCTAAGAGTCAAGAGTCTGTATATATAGTTAATCAATCGGTTGTATATTTGCAGAGTTGCAAAGGAGTTTGTTGTAGCACTATCTTGCTAATATTTCCAATAGCTTACTTTCCGGAGGATATTCAACTCCGGTTATGAATTTTAACACATCGTAAATTGTTATATTTTTCGGGTATGTTCAAATATAGACGTGATTCAGATCCAATTTTTTTTGATGTGTTCAATTTTTTCTAGACATGCTTAATACATCATAGTATTATTAACTGTATAATACATCTAAATCTGAGTATGCCCAGCATAAAGTTTCTTTCTTTTCTATACCCGTAATATATACTCCATTTTTCTTTCTTTCTTATATACAGTTTGGCTGCCTTTTACTCTATAATCAGTAGAATACTATTTAATTAAAGAAAGAAACTTTTGATGTAAATATGCCTGTGAAGGTCATACCATTAGAGGTCTTGGAGTTTCATTCTGCAATTATAATTTTTCTATAATTACTAGCAAACAGGGGCGGATAAAGTCTCTCAGCTTATCTTTATCTTTATCTTTATCTTTATCTTTATATACTTAAAGGCACTACATAGGATGCAGAAAAATTCTCCCGCCTAACCTATGGGCTAAAATGTAATTTCGCCCCACACTTCCTACGCTCACCATTTCTCTTTGCCGCTGAGGTTCGCCGCTCACCATGCCTTCCCCTATCTTCTTTCTTCACTGAATTTTCCATACAGTTTTCGTGGATCCCTTCACCACCTTCTCTTCGACATTCTAAGCATTTGATTGAACAGCTCCAGGAGTTCTGATTCTCTGAGCCGCATCGAAGATGGAGTCACCCGGCCAACCACACATATGGATCGATCAATCTATATTGGCTTTTCCGTCTCCTCCGACCAGCATAGTTCTTTATCTCTTGAATTAAAACACATATAAGTCGTTCATCTTAGTGTTTAATTAAATTAAATCACACAATCTCAAAAGACCCTTTTTTTATTACTAGTTCATTTAAAAAGATCTTTCGTTTTATTTTAAAGTAATAATTGTAGTTCATAATATTTATAATTTCTTTGCATAGTTTTAACACACAGTTTTTCATTTATTATTTTATGCAAGGAAAAAATATTATTATCTCTACAAATTATTGTTGGCGATGGCGGTGGTCAAAAGTCGGAGGTGGTGAGTATTTTTTCTGATACATAATTATTTTGAGAAAGTGAGTTTTTGCAAATGTTTTTGCTTTAAAAAAGCACTTTTTGAAATGATTTTGGAAAAAGTGACTAATAGTGAAAAATGATAGTGTTTGAGAATAAAGTGATTTTAAAAAGTAAAAGTTAATAGTGTTTGGTAAAATATGTGTTTTTTGTGTAATAGAAAAAGTAAAAAGCAGTTTTCAGCAAAAAGGCAAAGACCGCGTTTTAAATAGGAATTGTTACTTGAAAATATTAATTTTAGCTTTTTTAAGCCAAAAGTCGAGAAGCCCTTTTCTAAGCGCTTGCAAACAGACACAAAGTCTTATACTCTGAAATCAGTGATTAATTATCCCTTCTCTAGATTGAGAAAATTCTTACGAATGGGCGGTGAAACAGACAACATTACAAATCTTGGCATTCTTTTCTAGTCATCTTCTTCACGAGATGAATACATAAATAGTACCTTAAAGAATTATTGTTGTCGTTGCACTTTCATGTCTAGCTTAACTTTTAAATGAATCAAATTAGTACTATAATTATACATAAATGTTTGAACCAACAATATTATTCAAATTTTAAGCTAAAAGACACGCGTGACTGTAGGAATTCTATGCGTAAAGTTCACTTTACGTTACTTTTATTCAAGTCATCACGGTAAGATGGACCGGACCCTACGCGTGGAATTTTGGTCGCCACACAGGATTTCATGGCCAGAAATTTGAAAATATTGCCGATCGAAACATTTACGTATAATTACGTGTTTGATTTGTTTTATTTAATAGGTAAGATACCAAATGCAACATTATGAATGACATATTTGGGACTGGAGAAAAAGTCTTCACCGAAAAAGATGACCGTATTGAGCAAGTCAGGAAGATGTTTGCCATGAACCACTAACCTTGATGGCGATCGAACTACAAATGTAGTGAGTGCGTGCTGCCATCTATGGAAGAGGAAGGGAGACTGAACGAAGGGGAGGGAAATGGGGAGAGACCAGAAGGAGAATAATGAAGAGGGTAAAATTACAATCAATTTTTTTAACTTAAAACATTTAGTCCTGCTTTTAATTTTTAGTTAAACTAAAATACTGAATTTGTTATCTGAATCTAATTGTTAATAATTTGAGCTTAATTTGCTTTAATATCATATTAAAACTTAAAATTTTCATTCTAAACAGTCAGCCTTGTAGCATGATTAAGCCATGACTTTATATGTTGATTTGTGATTGTATAAATAATGGGTGTGAGATAGCTTGATATTTACTACGATAGAGATACTCAATATCACATAATTCTTTTCGTGTGCTCTTGATAAACATATAACTTCCATGTTTATGTTTATGTTTTTATTAGTTTTTATTGATTGTTACTTTGGAATTTACACACTTTTGGTGTAATAGTTTAGTTTGTTAAAATACTTGTAAATTGTTTAGATTTGGTTTATTCTGAGCTCAAACATGTCCATGATCACTAAAAGAAAAGTTGGTGAACCCCAAAAGTGGAAGGAAGGTGCAAAATCACAAGATGAAATAAAGATCCTGATTTTTGGGCTATACCCCTCTTCACAATTCGATAACCAATTCCTTTATACTTCTAAGCTCAGTCTAGAATAGTTCTTTCTTTATATTTTAATCATGTTTAATCTCCAAATGAGGAGCTAAACTCTTCCATCTTGGTTTTGCTACTTTGAAGCTTAATGAATTTGTAAGTTGTGAGTTATTCTCTTTAATTTTCTTCCTTGAATATTAATGCTTCTTTAAATACTATTTCTATATCAATGTTGGGAGTGTTACTAAGATGACAATTAGTTAACATCTTAACATTAGTTATAGTAATAGTTATTTCTTCCTCTATGTTAATATTGGGGAGTGTTACTAATATGACAATGAGTTAACATGTTGATATTAACTATAGTAGGATTCATCTTCTTTAATATTCTTCCTTGAGTATTAATTAATTCCTATTCAAATTCCATATTAATATTTTGAACATTACTTAAAGGATCAACTAGTTTTGTTTCATATATTAATTATTACTAGAATCAATCGATTAATACGCTTGTTATTAATTCGGTTCATTCACGGTAGTAAACTTGGATTATTAACGCATGCATCTCATGGTTAATAATCTAAGGGGAATTCATTATGTTGATTAAACCAATAAACCGCTTGTGTTGAGGTTATCAATCTCAATCGTTTTCATCTTGATTTACGGCGCGTGTTCTATATTAACTCGGTAGTAAGTTTTATTAATGAACGCGTCTCGTTATTAATAACTACCCTCGATGAACTAGATATACTCCTCGATTGAGTATTCGAGAGGAAGATAGTTAAAGATATAACCGGGATCGACGAACATTTCATTAAGTGGATGAAAGCAAAACCAAGTCCCCATCTCTATTAAAGTAAACCACATAAGTCGTTCGTCTTAGTGTTAATTAAATCAAATCAAATCTAAAAACCCCCTTGTTACTAGAATTTAATTAAAAAGAAAAGTATTCCTTTCCCCGTGGATACGAACCTTACTTCACTATACGACGTATTAGTGTTGTATTGATTAATTATTTTGAGTGCACCTCACGACAAGTGCACGTCAAATTTGGCGCCGCTGCCGGGAAAAGGCAATTATTTTTCTTTTATTTCATTTCAAAAAAAAATATAAATAAACAAAATATAAAGAGTTCTTATTCTTCTATTTCTGAGCTTGGTGAAGTATATGGTTAAACACCGTTCTATAAACGAGATCACCTATCAAACAAATCCAGAAATAGAACAAACTTTCGAATGATTGAAAAGTAAATTTTCAAATACCGACTCGGAAGAATCATCTACCGGAGATTCATCCAACGCTCTAGTTCTAGCGAATTTGAAGAGCCAATCACCATGGCTCTAGAAACAAGAACCTTGAGGGAGCTCAAAGCTCCAAACTTAAATCAACAACCATTATGTATTACCTTCCCAACACTTGATGAGGGTAATACATTTGCGCTAAAATCTGGGCTCATTCATCTACTGCCACCCTTCCACGGCCTAAGAGGAGAGGATCCAAATAAACACCTCTCAGAGTTTCACATCGTTTGTACAAGCATGTGTCCAAACGGTGTGACGGAAGAACAGATCAAATTGCGGGCCTTTCCATTCTCTTTGAAGGACACCGCAAAAGATTGGTTTTTCTATCTTCCTTCGGGAAGTATCAACACATGGGCGGCTATGAAAAAATGCTTCCTCGAAAGGTACTATCCCGCTTCCATCTCATCATCTCTCAAGAAGCAAATAAGCAACATTGAGCAAAAGGATGATGAGTCCTTGTATGAATATTGGGAAAGATTTAAAAAGCTATGTGCTAGCTACCCCTATCATGGTTACACAGAACAAGACCTCATCTTATACTTTTATGATGGTCTTGTTGATCATGATAGAAGAATGGTGAACGTCGCTTGTGGAGGCGGCATTGTTAACAAAACTCCCTCACAAGCAATAAACTTGGTCTCGAAGTTGGCCGAGAACTCACGGCAATTTGGCCGCAAATCCTCAACTCGAAGAGTTCTTTCTGCAGAAACAAGCACAAACGCTCTAGAAAGTCAAGTTGCCGACTTGACTTCTTTAATTAGTAAAACAACTCCTTCTAAAACCAAACATTCAGGAGGTCAAAGCTTGTGGCGTTTGCTCATCAACCGGACATCCCACTGATTCGTGTCCATCACTCCAAGAAGAGCAAGTCAACACTCTGGGTTTCCAAGGACATCAACAAAGGAGGTATGATCCATTCTCAAATTCTTACAACATAGGATTAAGGGATCATCCAAACCTAAGGTATGGAAACCCCCAACAGCCCAATCCATCTTCTCAATCATCTTTCAACACCCAAGGCTCAAATTCTCAATCTAATATTTTAACTCATGACATTATCCGAACTTTGACCTCAAACATGGTTACCATGCAACAAAACATGGGACAATTTCAACAAACCATGATACAATTTCAGCATGAGACAAAGTCGAGCATAAAAAAATTGGAAACTCAAGTTAGCCAAATTTCAAATGCCGTGAACCGACTTGAAGCAAAAGACTCGGGTAAACTCCCATCTCAAACGGAGCAAAACCCGAGACAACATGTGAATGCCATTATGTTGAAAAGTGAGCTGGCAGAGAAGGGAGATCAGGAGATTGAGGAGGTATATCCTGAAGAAGACATTCATGCGGAGGAGGAGCCCAGAAAGGCCAAGTCACCACCATTGTCTTCATACAAGCCACTCCCACCATTCCCGAAAGCACTCAAAGAAACAAGGAAGCTGGAGAGAAATGCGGGTCTCTATGAGACCTTCGCTAAGTGTGAGGTAAATATTCCACTTCTTAACTCAATTAAAAGTGTCCCTCGATTCGCTAAATTTTTAAAAGAATTATGCACAATCAAGAGGACACAACATTGAAAGGGAAAACAACCAAGTGAAATTAGTGAACATGTCTCAGCAGTTTTTCAAAAGAACTTCCCAACAAAATGTGCTGACCCGGGCATGTTTACTATATCGTGCAAACTAGGAGACACCAATTTTAGGGCAATGTTAGACTTAGGGGCATTAATTAACGTGATCCCCTATACTCTGTATAATTCTTTGAACCTTGGCCTATTAAATAAAACAAGCATCATAATTCAACTGGCTGATAGATTAATTGTTTCCCCGAAAGGGGTAGTGGAAGATGTACTGGTTTCAGTAGGTGATCTAGTGTTTCCTGCCAATTTTTACGTGCTTGAAATGGAAAGTGATGAACACAAAGTCCCCATTTTGTTAGGGAGACCATTTTTAAAAACTGCTAATTCAACGATTGATGTTTCTAGCGGACTTTTAACTATGGAATTTGATGGAATGAAAATAGAATATAACATTTATGATTCTATTAAAAATCACTCTCCCTTTAAAGAATCAATATTGATCATTGAGGAATCACTAGAAAAACCACCAGCAGTTGAGGTGGTGGCAAGAAAGAAAGTTCGGCCTTACTGGAAAAGGCCGACAAAATAAAAATGAAAAATGGTCAAATAGGGCCATGAAAAATAAAACAAGGGATGCTCATGATCCCACGTAAAACGAAAATAAAAAAATGAATAACGTCGTGCCACGACGTTAACTAAGGTGCTTCTCGGGATGCAACCCAAGCAAGGTACGTAGATTTTCTTTTAATTTGTTTCAAAGTTTCATTTGCTGTTTTGAGAGAACAGGAGAGAGGGCACTAACCACATGTTTCAAAGGAGAATAAAATGTAGGTTTTAACAATCAGGGGGAATACCCGATCGGGTATCACTACATACTCGGTGATGTATGGTTAAAAAAGAGGGATCGAGTTCTGATAGAGTATATAGACTCGGACCCCCGGGTCTCACGACTATTGGGCCCGGACAGCGGCCCACACACATCTTACGGATATCATTTGTATTATTGTACCGCTTATATGTCATTTGTATGTAACTATGTACTAGATTAGTCTTTTATGTAGTTGGGCTACCGGGCCCATATTAGCGGCCCGGCCCATTATTTCCCTATTTATACTCCTCTTGGAGCCATTTGTAACCCTAGAACCATTATCACACAAACAATACCACTATTCATTCATCTTCTCCACATTCTTGAGCTCAAATCTCTCCTAATTATATATACTTGGATACCTATAATCCATCAATGGTGCTTTCATTGAGAGATTAGAGCATAATCAAGTGAGAAACCCTCCCAAAAAACCCAAAAAACTCATCCAAATCATCAAAAAAATCCCAATCCTTTTCTTTTACGCAGCTCAAAACTTCCCCATCAATTCTGCTGCTAATGGGGAACATGTACGCGTCCCTGCTTTAGCTCCTCCGGCGACAAACTCCCCTTGCGCGTACCGGATCACCCAACCCAATCCATAGGACTGGTCCGAAGTAGCTGCATCAACATTTACCTTCCGCCACCCCTCATCTGGCCGAATCCATCGCTGGTCCTTCCTCCATGGAGCCAACCGAACACCAACCGTCCACAAAGCTCCAGGCCTTATGCATAAATTAATGGGGAAGAAGGCTCTTCCCCTTCCAGACACGCCTATTCCGTTCGGACAACAGCCCCTGGCAACCCCAAGCAACTTTCCGCAGATCATCTCCACTGCTGCTTTGAAAAACCATTTGGAGCCAATCCAAGAAGCTCAACTGCGCAGAGCTCGGAAACTGCCAGTGAGTGCCAACTAACCCACCGACCGCCAGGCCTCCACCGCTACTGGACAAGGGATTCATCATCCACCCCACAGGCCTCCAACACTTCTCAAAGTTCGCCGCTAAGAGCTCCAGGAGAAACAGAGATCTCGCTCTCGGTCGTTTCACTCTGCCGCCGGTACGCCTGAGAAAGTTCCGCCGGTAGCACTGCCTGAATGGTGACTGAGAGAGCCGCGCCATCAACCCCCAACCGCTGCTGGACTGCTCCCCTGGACGAGCTACAATAAGCGGCGTGTCACTTGGGTCTTGATCGCAGCCAAGAATGCGCATGCCCACTTGCCAGACGTGAACGAGAGCCGGAGCTAGGGTAGCCGGTCATTAAGAGCTAGGTCAAATGGGTCAAAATATTGGCGGACTATCCAATAAAGAATCAAAGATTCAATCCCTACATAGGCCCATTATCTCAAACGGCCCAAATAAGAGGTAAGTGCTCAATACTTCTATTTATACACTTAAAATATTTATTAAATGATAGTAGTATATTATTACTATTATTAATTATATTACTTCCACCACCATTATGGCGGGTAAAAAACCCCCGAGGTGGTGAAGACCATTATGAGGGATTAAAATTTCCCGAGGTCACTAATGAAAATTTATTATTGGCGTTATTATTTTTATCATCACCATTAGAGCGGGTCAAAAACCCCAAAGTGGTGGACCCGAGCTCTAGTCTACCGAACATCTTTATTTGATGATTCGGATTATATTTAGGTCCATCGACCTACCCTAGTCACCTTTATTTGGTGACTCGGGCATCTGAAAATGAGAGTCGATACCGGCCGCACATGGCATTATGCCCGAGAACGGTAAACGGTACACCTCGTTCTCCGAGACGCTAATCGCGTCGCCCAAAAGCCGTTGCCATGAACAACGCACCTATTGTATTCCGCTTATTTTTTTGGAAATGTAAATAGAAGATACCACGTGTCGTATCAGCAGCCTTCAAGCGAAAGGCTCAGGTCTGCTCCACTTTGTATTTTGTATCAGCGAAGGGCTCAGGCCTAGCTGAGAGAGCACATCGTCCTGGCCCCGTAAGCCTAGAGTGAAATGCTCAGGTATGGCCGACGATGTCCCCAGGACGAGGGGCCCACAAATGGCCCGCGTCTTGAAATGGGAAGTTCACCGCGTCGTCCACGCGCCAGATCGCAGAACGACAGGCCTGAAATCATGACCGAGGTGGCAGAATCCCCCCACTCAGGGTTGGGCAACGGCAGCCGTTGGAAACCAACCAAAAGTCTAGCCCGCGTCATAAATAGGCGACGGGACCCCCCTGATATCACGGACGTTATAAACGAAGTCCGAACCGGCCGAAGGACGAGCACACCCTTCGGCCGAAGCCTGAAAGAAGGATACTCCCCGAAATAGGGAACGGAAACGGAAATAAAAAAAAAGAAAAGGAAAAAGAAAAAATAAAAGAGGGAAGCCGAGGACCGCGCGCACTCGCCGTCCTCGAGCAACAAAAAATGAAATCCCCACAACAATACTAAGTACATATCAGGCAAATACTACACATTATGGACGAAGCAAGACCATACATGCGGATTAGACGAGCGCCCAACGCCGTCCCTCATCTTAGACGAGCGCCCAGCGCCGTCCTCCATTTGTAGACGAGCGCCCAGCGCCGTCCCTCATTTTCAGACGAGCGCCCAGCGCCGTCCTTCATTCTTAGACGAGCGCCCAACGCCGTCCTTCATTTTTTAGACGAGCGCCTAACGCCGTCCATCATTTTCAGACGAGCGCCCAGCGCCATCCCTCATTTTCAGACGAGCGCCCAACGCCGTCCATCATCTTAGACGAGCGCCCAGTGCCGTCCATCATCTCAGACGAGCGCCCAGCGCCGTCCATCATCTTAGACGAGCGCCGAGCGCCGCCCCTCATCTTAGACGAGCGCCCAGCGCCGTCCTTCATTCTTAGACGAGCGCCCAGCGCCGTCCTTCATTTTTAGAAGAGCGCCCAACGCCGTCCCTCATTTTCAGACGAGCGCCCAGCGCCGTCCATCATCTCAGACGAGCGCCCAGCGCCGTCCCTCATTTTTTAAACGAGCGCCCAGCGCCATCCATCATTTTCAGACGAGCGCCCATCGCCGTCCCTCATTTTCAGATGAGCGCCCAGCGCCGTCAATCATCTCAGACGAGCGCCCAGCGCCGTCCATCATCTCAGACGAGCGCCCAGCGCCGTCCATCATCTTAGACGAGCACCCAGCGCCATCCTTCATTCTTAGACGAGCGCCCAGCGCCGTCCTTCATTTTTTAGACGAGCGCCCAGCGCCGTCCCTCATTTTCAGACGAGCGCCCAGCGCCGTCCATCATCTCAGACGAGCGCTCAGCGCCGTCCATCATTTCTCAGACGAGCGCCCAACGCCGCCCCTCATTATAGGACCGGCTCCTCATCGCCGTTGTCCTCACATCACGACCGGCCCCTCAGCCTCGGCGTGATCATCTATCTCAAGACCGGCTTCCTCAGCGCCGCGAGTCTTGAGCTAGCGATCGGGCTCGCCATCCCTTCCCGGATGGTGACCATCGCCTCTATATGACGATCGGCTTCACCATCGCCTCGTCATCATTATTTGGACCGACTCCTCATCGTCGTCGTCCTCATATCACGACCGACCCCCTCAGCCTCGACGTGATTATTTATCTCAGGACCGGCTTCCTCAGTGCCGCGAGTCTTGAGCTAGCGACCGGGCTCGCCGTCCCTTCCCGGATGGTGACCATCGCCTCTATATGATGATCGGCTTCACCATCGCCTCGTCATCATTATTTGGACCGACTCCTCATCGTCATTGTCCTCACATCACGACTGGCCCCTCGGCCTCGGCGTGATCATCTATCTCAAGACCGGCTTCCTCAGCGCCGCGAGTCTTGAGCCAGCGATCGGGCTCGCCATCCCTTCCTGGATGGTGACCATCGCCTCTAAATGACGATCGGCTTCACCATCGCCCCATCATCATTATTTGGACCGACTCCTCATCGTCGTTGTCCTCACATCACGACCGGCCCCTCGGCCTCGGCGTGATTATCTATCTCAAGACCGACTTCCTCAGCGCCGCGAGTCTTGAGCTAGCGATCGGGCTCGCCATCCCTTCCCGGATGGTGACCATCGCCTTTATATGACGATCGGCTTCATCAGTGCCTCGTCCTCATATTATAGGACCGGCTCCTCATCGTCGTTGTCCTCACATCACGGCCGGCCCCTCGGCCTCGGCGTGATCATCTATCTCAAGACCAGCTTCCTCAGCGCTGCGAGTCTTGAGCTAACGATCGGGCTCGCCATCCCTTCCCGGATGGTGACCATCGCCTCTATATGACGATCGGCTTCACCATCGCCTCGTCATCATTATTTGGACCGACTCCTCATCGTCGTCGTCCTCATATTACGACCGACCCCTTGGCCTCGGCGTGATTACCTATCTCAAGACCGGCTTCCTCAGCGCCGCGAGTCTTGAGCTAGCGATCGGGCTCGTCATCCCTTCCCGGATGGTGACCATCGCCTTTATATGACGATCGGCTTCATCAGCGCCTCGTCCTCATATTATAGGACCGGCTCCTCATCGTCGTTGTCCTCACATCACGGCCGGCCCCTCAGCCTCGGCGTGATCATCTATCTCAAGACCAGCTTCCTCAGCGCCGCGAGTCTTGAGCTAGCGATCGGGCTCGCCATCCCTTCCCGGATGGTGACCATCGCCTCTATATGACGATCGGCTTCACCATCGCCTCGTCATCATTATTTGGACCGACTCCTCATCGTCTTCGTCCTCATATCATGACCGACCCCTCGGCCTCGGCGTGATTACCTATCTCAAGACCGGCTTCCTCAGCGCCGCGAGTCTTGAGCTAGCGATCGGGCTCGCCATCCCTTCCCGGATGGTGACCATCGCCTCTATATGACGATCGGCTTCACCATCGCCTCGTCATCATTATTTGGACCGACTCCCCATCGTCATCGTCCTCACACATCTTACGGATATCATTTGTATTATTGTACCGCTTATATGTCATTTGTATGTAACTATGTACTAGATTAGTCTTTTATGTAGTTGGGCTACCGGGCCCATATTAGCGGCCCGGCCCATTATTTCCTTATTTATACTCCTCTTGGAGCCATTTGTAACCCTAGAATCATTATCACACAAACAATACCACTATTCATTCATCTTCTCCACATTCTTGAGCTCAAATCTCTCCTAATTATATATACTTGGATACCTATAATCCATCAAGTTCAATACTCGATCGAAGCAGCCAGATTTTTCATAAAATTCATGCATACACGATCGGGTACTATTACATACCTGGTCAAGTATTCACAGAGGTGCGAAACTAAAAAAGGTTTGCCTCCAGCACTCGATCGAGTAAGAAGTTCAAAATATGCAAAAAGAAGAATACCTGATCAGGTATGACTCCATACCCGGTCGGGTAGTGCTGAAAACTCAAACACAGAAAACCCCTCCCTCCAGTACCCGATCGGGTATAACACAATACTCGATCGGGTATGCCTGAAAAACCCAACTTCCAGAACCCCTACCTCCTATACCCGATCAAGTAAAGCAGAATACCTGATCGGGTATACCTGCGTTTTAACCCCCAAACAACCCAAAAATTCGAACCCCTCTCCCCCAAACCTCCATTTTCAAACCTTCTCTCTACCATATCTCCCTCACTTCACCACCAATTCACACACACTTCTAAGTTCAGTCTAGAATAGTTCTTTCTTTATATTTTCTTCATGTTTAGTCTCCAAATGAGGATCTAAACTCTTCCATCTTGGTTTTGCTACTTTGAAGCTTAATGCATTTGTAAGTTGTGAGTTATTTTCTTTAATCTTGTTCCTTGAATATTAATTCATCCTTTAAATACTATTTCTATATCAATGTTGGGGAGTGTTACTAAGATGACAATTAGTTAACATCTTGACATTAGTTATAGTAATAGTTATTTCTTCCTCTATGTTAATATTGGGGAGTGTTACTAAGATGACAATTAGTTAACATCTTGATATTAACTATAGTAGGATTCATCTTCTTTAATATTCTTCCTTGAGTATTAATTAATTCATATCCGTATTTCATATTAATATTTTGAACATTACTTAAAGGATCAACTAGTTTTGTTTCATATATTAATTATTACTAGAATCAATCGGTTAATACGCTTGTTATTAATTCGGTTCATTCACGGTAGTAAATTTAGGTTATTAATGCATGCGTCTCGTGGTTAATAACCTAAGAGGAATTAATTATGTTGATTAAACTGATAAACCACTTGTGTTGAGGTTATCTATCTCAATCGTTTTCATCTTGATTTTATTGCTACTATCGGGTTAATATACGGCGTGTGTTCTATATTAACTCGGTAGTAAGTTTTATTAATGAACGCGTCTCGTTATTAATAACTACCATTGATGAACTGGATATACTCCTCGATTGAGTATTCTAGAGGAAGATAGTTGATGTCACGCCCCGGACCTAGCCGGACACGTCAACAACCCGCCGTACAGTACGAATAGTCAACCGCAGTTCAACTCATCCATACTATACAAGGCGTCATGAATATCATTCACAAATAGTACATCCAAAAACAAACATAATGTAAAACATGCATTTAAAACAGCGGAAACATTAATACAATTGTTCAAGCCACACTTGGCATAACTAGGCATACAAGCCCTCAAGTAATTATTAATAAAATGGTGTCCATGAGCATTAACTTAATTGTTTTTAAAACAGAACGGAAGAAGCACGAACCACGTCTTCTTCCTTAGATCTTCCAGAAGCAACGGGCGGTGGCAGCAACCTTCAAGTTCTACCTGAAACTGTGAGGTGGCCTCCCCCGTGAAGGGGAGGTCAGTACTTGGAAATATTTGACAAGTACAATAGCAACTATACTAAGTATAATCAACGTTTTAATTTCCAAGACCCTCAACTTAGGGTACTATTATATTATAGGCCATAACCCTCGGTTACCCCCTTTTCTTTTAACTGTACTTACTTTATATAAAGTCAAGTAGTCGGCCCATAGGCCCATGTTCATTTAGAATTCATCGTTTCCATTCCCCCGTGACAGCGAGTCACGACAACCCCGTGGGGTCCCATCGAGCCCCAATTGTATAGCATGGGCTCGGCCAAACTACATTTCTATACAATCCTCTAACTCGATATAACATATCAAAATTTGTATGGCAAAGGCTCGGCCCAACTACGTTTCCATACCAACCATAACTTCGTGGCAAGGGCTCGGCCCAACTACGTTTCCACAGAGATCACATATACATGGCAAGGGCTCGGCCCAACTACGTTTCCATGCAAATCATATTACATGGCATGGGCTCGGCCCAAATACATTTCCATGTCATCCTAGAGTCCAACTCTAATTATTATCATAACCCAATTCTCAAGCAAATCTTATGCCTAGAATCAATTTCCTTGGGTAGCCTTAGGCCTACCCCTATCACACCTTAGTGTTCATATAATCCAACCTTAAAGTATCTCTTAAGACTACTTAAGGCATACTCATTTTCAATCCTATCTCTTAGGATTAATTCCATCATTTATTTATATTAATCTCCCGACTAGTATTCCAACACTAGTCGGATAATCTTAGAACCGCCAAGTTCTTAAGTCATAACAAATTAATTCATCCCGATTGATTTTCCAATCCAAATATAATTTAGTCCAAATATCAAAACTATCACTTTTAACCATTCATGGATTTCATACATGAAGTAAGAGTATGTTTTATCACAATGTCATCATAGTACTTTCATTAACATGCCGTTCCATTCATTTCACATAACCATACATAATTGTTCTCAACTTGTATATCATGCTTCACTCACTCATATCAATATTATTTTCATTTAGGCATTATTAATCATTAATAATCCATGAAAAATCCCAACTACGTTTCCACAGAGATCACATATACATGGTAAGGGCTCGGCCCAACTACGTTTCCATGCAAATCATATTACATGGCATGGGCTCGGCCCAACTACATTTCCATGTCATCCTAGAGTCCAACTCTAATTATTTTCATAACCCAATTCTCAAGCAAATCCTATGCCTAGAATCAATTTCCTTGGGTAGCCTTAGGCCTACCCCTATCACACCTTAGTGTTCATATAATCCAACCTTAAAGTATCTCTTAAGACTACTTAAGGCATACTCATTTTCAATCCTATCTCTTAGGATTAATTCCATCATTTATTTATATTAATCTCCCGACTAGTATTCCAACACTAGTCGGATGATCTTAGAACCGCCAAGTTCTTAAGTCATAACAAATTAATTCATCCCGATTGATTTTCCAATCCAAATATAATTTAGTCCAAATATCAAAACTATCACTTTTAACCATTCATGGATTTCATACATGAAGTAAGAGTATGTTTTATCACAATGTCATCATAGTACTTTCATTAACATGCCGTTCCATTCATTTCACATAACCATACATAATTGTTCTCAACTTGTATATCATGCTTCACTCACTCATATCAATATTATTTTCATTTAGGCATTATTAATCATTAATAATCCATGAAAAATCTCATCTAAATACTTTAGGCAATCTTATGAAATTAACCCACTAATTATAAGCAATATAGTCAGCCATCCTCACCTTATGAAGTGCTGAAATAGTTGCCTTTGCCAAGCCACTCGATCAATCCCCGTTCTAGGCCGATTGGAGGTGTAAAACTGACCTGCTGGGCAAAAGCCGGGCGGCTTTCACGAAAGCCGGGCGGCTTTCGTGGTCTGCAACTACGACTAGCTCCTTTGAAGTGGCGGTTTCCGGCGGTTTCGACTCCTATCGATTGGCCAACTCTCTCAAGTTAATTACCACCACTTTATATCAATATTCTACACTTTTAAACGTGTAGAACTCATGATTTAATCCACCATATGATTTCTTAAAAATCATACACCATAAAACTAGTTAAAGAACAATAGTTATGTTCTTACCTTAAACTCAAGCTATTTCTTGTGGATTTTCCTAGCTTCCCTCTTCCTCCAACTAGAGCTTTGATTTCCCTTGGGCTTCTCCTACTTTGTTCCGGCCGAATGACTCAAGGATAGGGGGGAGGGATCACCTATTCAATCACCCAAAATAATTTGGTGATGGGGTCATGAGGGTGCAACTTTGTCTCTAGGAAGCTCCCCTCCCTTCTTCTTGTCCGCACAAGTCATGTTGGGATGTCCCATTCCCATTACTCTGGTCATTCAGCACCCATAAAAACGTGGGGTGGCTCCCACTTATGTGGGAGGTCATCCCATTATGTCCCGGTGTGTATAATCGACCCCGAAAGTTGTATTTTTTGGACTATTTTAGTCATTTCATTTTATCGGGCCAAATAAAATATATCACGTGATCCTAATAATTTTGGGCCTTTAGAATAGATGTACATTCCCCAACATTACTTTAGAAGCCTCCGAAACTCATTTCGGGCTGTTATTCGTTAAATTACCAGTACCGGTAATTGGGCCCCGTTTGACCAACCGGTCAACTCCATGCCTTTCTTATGGCCCAAATAAAATATCCACCACCATATACATATTATCTAGACCAAGATGAATATAATATGTGGTTCGGGAATTATCGGGCGGTCCCCGTTCCCGCTGTGGGTCCCACATGCAATTTACTATTCACGTAAAAGAAATAGTAAAAATTTACAATCACGCAATTTCTTAAATCATTCTTTAAGGTTTATTACATAATTTACTAAAAGTAAATATGCTCGGGGTCGGTGTTACAGTTGAAGATATAACCGGGATCGACGAACATTTCATTAAGTGGATAAAAGCAAAACCAAGTCCCCATCTCTATTAATTAAACTCATATAAGTCGTTCATCTTAGTGTTAATTAAATTGAATCAAATCAAACTTAAAACCCTCCTTGTTACTAGTTACGTAAAAGAAAAGTATTCCTTTATCTGTGGATACGAACCATACTTCAATATACTGCGTATATTTGTTGTATTGTATTTATTTTGAGTGCACCTCACGACAAGTGCAGGTCAAATTTGGCGCCGTTGCCGGGGAAGGAATGAAAAATAAAAGAGATGCTAGGATGAAAACCTGAAAAGACTCCTAGGCAAAATGAGATATATGAGAGATATATTTGTTGTTGCAGGACATGATCTCTCGAAGATGAAGAAGAAAAAGAGGAAGAAGAAAGGAGGGAAAGAGAAGATGAGCACTAGAAGACCATAAAACCCAAGAAGATATTGTAGTTTGAGCTTAAAACTCATGTTTTATCTTTGGTGGTCTTTGTGTTTTTTTTTTTCTCTTGTTAAATTGTGGGAACTCTGTAAGACTTGACACTTGTGAACATTTAACTTTACTCGAGGACGAGTAAAGAAACTAAGTGTGGGGGAGTTGGATAAACATATAACTTCCATGTTTATGTTTATGTTTTTATTAGTTTATATTGATTGTAACTTTGGAATTTACACACTTTTGGTGTAATAGTTTAGTTTGTTAAAATACTTGTAAATTGTTTAGATTAGGTTTATTCTGAACTCAAACATGTCCATGATCACTAAAAGAACATTTGGGGAACCCCAAAAGTGGAAGGAATGTGCAAAATCACAAGATGAAATAAAGATCTTGATTTTTGGTCTATACCCGGTCGGGTATGACCTATACTCGATCTGGTATCTTGTTGAAATCTAAAATCAAATCGGACCCGAAGACAAAGAAACATGCAGAGATGATTTGGACCACGATCGAGTGTCTATACCCGATCGGGTACACCGACACACCTGATCGAGTATCCTTTCAAAACTAAGTCTGAAATCAATCGAGTATACCTCGGATATGATGTTTTACACATACTCGATCGGGTACAAGAACACACCCGATCAGGTATGCTTATGTGATTTACCATTTAATCGATCGATATTACCTCGAATTTGAGGTATTACATATACCCGGTCGGGTACCGTGTATATACCCGATCGGGTACCCGAGCTGCATCCCCAAAAGCCTATAAATACACCCCCTTCCCTTCACAATTAGATAACCAATTCCTTTATACTTATAAGCTCAGTCTAGAATAGTTCTTTCTTTATATTTTCATCATGTTTAGTCTCCAAATGAGGAGCTAAACTCTTCCATCTTGGTTTTGCTACTTTGAAGCTTAATGAATTTGTAAGTTGTGAGTTATTCTCTTTAATTTTCTTCCTTGAATATTAATGCTTCCTTTAAATACTATTTCTATATCAATGTTGGGGAGTGTTACTAAGATGACAATTAGTTAACATCTTGACATTAGTTATAGTAATAGTTATTTCTTCCTCTATGTTAGTATTGGGGAGTGTTACTAATATGACAATTAGTTAAGATCTTGATATTAACTATAGTAGGATTCATCTTCTTTAATATTCTTCCTTGAGTATTAATAAATTCCTATTCATATTCCATATTAATATTTTGAACATTACTTAAAGGATCAACTAGTTTTTTTTCATATATTAATTATTACTGGAATCAATCGATTAATACGCTTGTTATTATTTTTGGTTCATTCAGAGTAGTAAACTGGATTATTAATGCATGCGTCTCATGGTTAATAATCTAAGGGGAATTCATTATGTTGATTAAACCAATAAACCGCTTGTGTTGAGGTTATCAGTCTCAATCGTTTTCATCTTAATTTTATTGTTATTGTCGAGGTTATATACGGCGCGTGTTCTATATTAACTCGGTTGGATGTGATTAATTCTGATGAGATTAGATGAAATGCATGTTGGATGTGTTTCGAAAAAACAAAAGAAAATAATTAGTAAAAATTAATTAATTAAAATGACTAAAGAAAACAGAAAATAGATGAAGCAGAATTTAGCTAGAGCTCGTGCAACGCACGATATCCTTAAAACGTATTCATCACCTCTCATGGTGCTAGGAGCGTTGCAATGACTGTTTCCCAGGATACGGTGGCTAACGAACTAACGTTTGAGCACACAAACGAAAGTTCCGGCGAACGGAAACCAAGCTAGAACACTTAGGAAATTTTTCAGGAAAGCTAAAGGTGTTTTAGAGCTCAGAAATGCGTGCTAACTGTGTATGATTGCATGTGTTGTTGCAAAGCACCTGCCAGCCATTTATAGGAGGATTTGTTGTGTGTTAATGGAGAGTTAATGGACCTGAACGTTAGACATGAATGATCAGTTCGTTGGGTATTGAATTATCCATGAACTGTCCATTTAACGCTGCATAAAGGCATACGAACATTGGGCATTTACAGCTGTACTGTAATGGTTCGGACCGTTCAGCCGCGCGACCAGAATAACCCCACCAGAAGACCATGAGGTCTTCGAAGCTAACAGAAACCCCTCGCAGGTCTCGTGGTCCAGGAAACAGAAAGCGGACGACATTCGTGTCCGCGGGTCGCCCACGCACGCATGTCGCGGTTTTTCTTCTCCGTTTTCGGGATTTGATCGGCACCCACCCCTGCACCCGAAGAGAGCCTTTCCCCATAGGAATCTTAACTCTTTCAAAGAGGGTTCCCTTTACAAAGGGGTTAAAATCCCTTGGGTTTTCCGGTGTGGGATAAATCCCACTAGAAACTCATCACTTTCTTAATTTTTCCATTTCAACTAGTGAACTTCGAGAATCAATTTCTCATTCACCCATTATCCGTTTTGAGTGTACCAAGGACAATCTGAAACCACTTTGAACCGACCCAAATCCGAAGTGAACCCCACTCAAATAATTACTCCAAAATGACCATTTAATGCAATTTATTAACATATTTTCCAACAATGTACTCCATAGTCCATATATTAATGTTTTGATATGTAAATAAATATATGTGAACACAATGAGCGATAACCTTTATTTTTACATGATAATATTTAGTTATCATGTTAAATGAGGTTATTTGGTGAATATTACTAAATTAAGGTGGATTTTCAGAAATGTGACCGTTTTTATAAATGGACAAAAATGTGACTAATAAGGTCACATATTTGAAAAAACTAAGTGACGTGCTACAGTGACGTGCACCACCACCACCTCCAACCAGTAATCGTCGTCCGCCGGAGACTGTCGCCGCCCCATAGTGACGCCGCCATAGTGATGCCGCCGCAGTGATGCCGCCTCAGTGATGCCATCACAGTGTCTGTCGGAAAATCTTCTGGCACCTTTTGTTCGTCGTCCCACTACACAGTCCAGCCGCCACTACCGCTCCATACCTCATCACCACCCCACAGATCCAGCAACACTGCCCCCAACCTCTCCTTGACCCCAATCCCAAAGCACCACCTCCCCAGACCCTCTTCGGCCACCATGGCGACAACCACCTCCGACCACCAAACCCCAGCCCCACAGTAGCCCCATACCCTCACAGCAGTCCCTAACCCCTGACCAACCCCCTCCACCACTCGCATAGACCTCCCCCAACCCCACCGCCATGGAACCTTCATCACTACCCCACCAGCAGTGTGTAGCCCGCCTCTAAATCGGAGTCGTCGTTCACCAAGATGGTAAATCCGACACCGGCGACCCCATATCGCAGCCGCCGTCCATCACAGCTGGCAGATCTGGTATCGGCGGAGGGCGGTTGCAACAGTTAAGAAGAAATGAGAAGAAGAAAAGAACGCCAAGGGGGGAAGGCAGCAGCGAGAGAGCGGCGGAGAGAATATGCCTGACGGGTGAGGTCGTGAGAATCCGTTGGAGGTTGGAATGGAGGTGGGAAGAGAATCGGCGCAGCTTAGTAGAGGAAAAGGCTTCGGCGGTGGGGAGAAAAAAAAGGCTTGGGAGAAGAGGCCTGCGATAGATTGTTCCAAATGCGTGGATCTCGATGGAGGAGAGAGAGAGGAGTTAGGTCACATTTTTATAAATGTTGAAATTGGTCATATTTTTGTCTACTAAAACCTTTTAAGTTATATTTGTGCCATTCTTTCATGTTAAAATAAGCATGGTTAGGATTGATCTTTATCTAAAGTGTTCCTATAAAATGATACGGAATACTTCATTACCATTTATTTTATGCGCAAATGCGATATATGAGATCTCCACATAAATGAATTGCTCCCAGTACGATACTTTTATTTTATGTAAAATCTACTTGAATTGGATAGGTTTAAGCTTCATTTGATTTAATTTGTTAAAGATTAAATTGATTTTATTTGATAAATGTAACATGGAGTATTATCCAAATGTGTTAGATTCAAACTATATTAAAGGCGATTAGCGTTTTGGGGTATCATTTTTTTGGGAGCTACATGAGATGATAACATTGGAACATATTAAAGGCGATCAGCGTTTTGGGGTATCAAATTAATTGTCTCATTTCTCGTTTTGAAAATAAATCAATTCAAAAAGCAGTTACAATACTGTTATAATACTGCTACAATATAAAATCTCTTTTACTTTTCAGAAAATCTAAAATGATAATCTTAAAATACGTGGAAAAAGAAACACAAATTAAGTAATAAACAGATGCATTATCATCGAGATTGACCGCCTAATCTACATCTCAACAAATAAGTGTGAAGGGAAAGATCGGAGGAGTACTGAAGAAGGATACCATGACACACAAATTAATTTGGAGCTCGATCAACTTAAAAGTATTTACAATTGAATATGTTTTCTGCTTTTTCATAAAACACGCTCTTTCCCTTTCATGAAAGTCTTTCAAATTTGACTTGGATCATAATTTAAGAAAGATGGAGTAAAGTAGAATTATGTGGTTGAGTAAGAAAAAAGTAAATGAATGTTAGCCACACAACACTTCTCAAAAAGAGAATTGAAATGAGAAGAATTTTTTGGGACACTCCATAAAAATAAGTGAGAAGAATATTATGGGGCAGAGAGCGTAGGGAAAATCTAAATCGAATTTCATAAGCAGGTCCTATAATTGTTTTTAGAAATTGCTTCTACCAGTAATTTCAGAAATATTTATACACTTTCGCAAGACTGTTCAATATTTGTCGTTTATGCTTTAAAGGATTGGAAGGAGTTTTAAGAAATGGATTGAAACACTTTATTAATCTTTTTCAAGATGATTCAATTTTGCAGCGAAAAGTTAATGGCAATTAGCATGACTACAAAATTGGAAAGAGAGAATTCTCATAATAGGACTAAAACATAGAATAAATGCAAAAGTAGGACTCCTATGTTTAAAATGCAAAACTAGGACTACAAATTACCTAATGATGTGAGTTTTCTCGCACTTAAAAAGATCGTAGAATAGTGGTGAAAGTACGAGTATCATCTCCACAGGGACGGACAAAAGGGAATTAAAGATTAACTAAATTCAGCGATTAAAAAGAAATAAAATTAAATAAACGCGTCGTGCGAGATTGATTGGTTGAATTGAAATTAAACTAATGCGAATGAGCGAATAAAAGTAAAGATTTAGGTTCTTCTTAATTAACGACGAAGGGAACAGGGATTGATTCCGGGGTAATCAGATTTCTGGCAGATCGGGCTTAATTACATGAATTTAATTTAATTGAGCCTAGCTAATCAATACTAGGTTCTTACCGCTCTCGCGGCGTAGAGTACAATAATTTAGGGGACCAGGCTGATCTCTCATGCGACAGGATCCTAAATTATTGCCAAGACGAGCGAGCTTACGGCCCCTTAATCACTACTAATCTCTTAGCGAACGATTAAGTGTGTGTGAATGTGTCCTAGAATAAACTAGATCTCTCTTAATTTATTCTACAAACAATTGTAATTCTAGCCGCGGTTCCAGATTACAAAAGATAACAGTTAAATTATTCAAACACAAATTAAACGGCATTCATGTAATCAAACCATCAAGAACTAGCCATACATCATGATAAACCCCTTCATCAACCCCAAATCCCTAATTAAACTACTCGCAATTCATAATTGAAGAATCAACGGAATTGGGAAGAATAGAATTAATTGTCATTAATCAAAAAGTAGAAATTTACAAAGAATGTTAAGGAATTGAAAAACCTGGCTGAAAAGCTATCTAATTTTCATCCTTAATCAACTCTCTAAAGTCCACCCCCCCTTATTAGGGTTATGGGGGTGTTATTTATAGGAAAGGGTGGAATTTGGGTAGAATTAGGACAAAACAGGGTCAGGCACGGCGCCAGGCACGACCGTGCCTGCGACCGTGCCTGCGGAAGCATCACGTTTAAACGCATCCAGGCACGGCGTGCCTAACTGCCAGGCACGATCGTGTCTGGCCTCCAGTATCTTGTTCCTCGTTTCTCTTCAGGCACGGCGTGCCTGGGTTCTAGTAGCTCATCCGCTTCATTCCTAGGCACGCACGGCGTGCCAAACGCCGGGCACGACCGTGCGTGACCTTATTCTTCACTTTTTCTTCGTTTTCTTGTTCCAAACGCTCCTGGATGTACGAGGTCAACCCAAATACTCGTTCTTCATCAGAATTTCGTCGTGAATCTCTCGATGACCTCCAAATCTCTCAAATTTTCCTCGAATGCCTTCAAATCCTTCCTGAATGCCTCTCAAGCGCTGATTGTCGGACTCTAACTTCTTCAATTCAACTCCAAATGCAAAGAAACTCGACCCAACGCCTGATAATCGCAACATGAGCTAAAATTGAGACTTGCAACACCTTAAAGCTAGGAAAACCATCAAAATCCAACCCGAACTTGCATCAAATGCGTGTCTAAATACGGACTTATCACCTAACTGGACAAAAATACCCTTAATGATTATTGATCTCAGTACGTGGTAGACTAGCATCGGCGCATACATCTGGTCCATAGCAGCGCACCAGGTAATCTCTTCTTCCTCTTTCCCTTCATCTTCCTTCTGCTTCTTTCTTTCTCTTTCTTCTTCGATCTTCTTCCTGTTCTTCTCATCTTCTTCTACCAGATCCTCGTTTCTTCATTTTTCAATCTTTGTTTATTGTTAATTCATTTACTGTTTCAGATTATAAATCAAAATACTAGTTTGGATATGAAAACTTGAGATAAAAACGACAATTCAACGAATGATCGTGATAAAAAATACGTAGTATTTGGATTTGGGTTTTTATTACTCAATAATTTAATGACATGTTTTTTGACTGGATTGCCAAATGTTGTCATTTTTAGCAATATTATTTACGAAAATGGCATGATCATGGAAGTTTCATATAAAAACATGACATTCTCAATAGTTATGTCATTATGAGATAAGCAATAAAAATGCCATAAAATGCCATAAGAATGACATTTTCTAATGGACATATGACATTTTGAGATTGTCGTCCTGATAAATATACTGTCACAAACGTGGCAATTGTTCAAATAACCAATAATTTTGACATTCTCGGATTATAAAAGTGGCATTTTGTTGAATAAATATAATTCAAATCCAAAAAACCCAAATGAATATATAAAATTCAAATCCAAAAATTCAAAGAAGAAGAGAACAAAGGACCGGAAATTTGAAGAGAAACAGAAGAAGAGGAGGAGGATCGGAAGAAGAAGCCAAGGAGGAGGAGGAGGAGTAGGATACCTGTAATCGTTGGAGGAACCTGCAGCGGCTTCAATTGGGAGAGCTGCTATTGATTTTGCCTGTGGGAAGCTTCGATCTGCAGAGCGATGGTGCCGATGGGAGAAATCGCAGAACAAAGGGAGAAGTTGAGTTTAATAAGAGGAAGGGTAAAATTGTAATCTGAAGTCCTATTTAGAGAATAAAAAACTTATAATCCCATTTAGTCATTTAGTCCATGTTTTAGCCTCATTTTAGGCAATTTTTTAATTGGAAATTATTTCTATGGAATTCGTTTCCGAATCATGTTTCGAATTGCTGGCTTTTCTCCTATGGACGTGAGCCACATTGTTGGAATTCCCAAAATATGATTAAATTATTATTATCATGAAATTAGGTGTCATATAGTTTGGTGTCATTGTGCATCAATGTGATAATTTGTCATTTTGATGCTATAATTGACGTTATTTTCAATATATGATAATTTTTAAAGTGCTTTATAATCTACTCTATCAATCTCATATTACCTGTCTTACATTTTTTGGATTGTTCTAAAATAAGTGTCACATTTTTCTTTATGAATAGAAATATGTGGTCCACAATAAGAAGTATTTGATTTACTATACTCAAATCTCAACCACATCTTTTACTTTTTCATCCACTTTATTAATTATTGTGTCAAAGTCAAATGAGACACACAAAATGGGACATATGTAGTATTATACCGAGTAGTATATGTTCTATTTTAAGGAACGCATCATTGATCTGGGATGGTCTTCAAATATGTGACATCCTCTTTGCGAGTGTGAGAGTGATGCTATCAGAC
Organism: Cuscuta europaea; assembly: GCA_945859875.1. Classification (NCBI taxonomy): domain Eukaryota; kingdom Viridiplantae; phylum Streptophyta; class Magnoliopsida; order Solanales; family Convolvulaceae; genus Cuscuta; species Cuscuta europaea. The sequence goes on along the minus strand of CAMAPE010000045.1, from coordinate 1,983,821 downwards.
CACAAAAGTAAGTACTTGAGTCATGTATAACAATTAGCATGTTTTTATTTTGACTAGTTTTAGTCCCGCACCAGACTGAAACATGTCAGACCAGACCAGACTGAAACATGTCAGACCAGACCAGACTGAAACATGTCAGACCAGACCAGACTATACAAAACTTAAACACATTAACTCATATTAGACCAGACTTTGACAATTACAAAATACACATAGACTACACATTTGCCGGATCATAATCAGACCATACCGAACTAGTACAGGAAATTATATTTCAAGTAAAAATATCCATATCACTTAATTTTAGGAGATAATATAGTGCTTTTATTCTACAAATTCACTTTCCTTACTTCTGTTTGAGACCATTAATTTCTCAAAAGTTAAGTGAGAACCATGAATACAAATGAGCACCTAACTCATTAGTCCAAAGAGGTGCTAAAGAAAAAGTCTTTGGCTGATTGTGTTGGCGGTCGGCTATTGGCGGATTTTGTTGACTGTTTTGATTAGCAGATAGTATTAGCAGTTTATAAAATGATGTTTGGTTGAATAGTTGTTTATAATCAGCTGATAATTTGTTAAATGACTTTTGAGGACATCAATTATTTTTTTATTTACTAACAACTTTATGCAGTACATTTTATTAATCATATTAGTACAATCATGTACACCATTTTTGTTTAACAAAAAATTATTCCGTATAACACAATTAACAATTTTTTTAAACATTGATTTTCTTGTATTATTAAATTAAATCAGGACTCCGTATCGTTATATCTTAAAGAAAAGTTGTTTCAAATTTGAGGAGGTCAAAAAGAAAGAGTGGAAGAGGTCCATTTACTCTATGGGTGGAAGAGAAATGAGAAAATATGAGTCAACGCTGACGAGTGGAAGAGAAGCGAGAAAACAGTCTATGGGTAAAATAGGAATGCCCCGAAGATTGCGAACGGCCGAACATATAAACGCTATCATTAGTGGCGTTTTTATCTTTGGCAGTTTCGTTAAAAAAGCCAAATTAAAAAACTATTAACCAAACACTCCTATTAGTTGATTGATCTAGTCAAAAAGCCAAATAGCAGTCAAATCAGCCAAAAAATGGCTGATAGGCCATTAACCAAACACCCCCTGTGTTGACTTCACCTATATAGAAAGGAAAACGAAAAATATCATATATTACCAATAGTCTAATATACTACGTATATAGATTTAAGGAATGTTAAATTCTTGACCGACTTCTCTGTTTTCACTGCATTATCTCATTGATGAATAAAATTTCCATAAGATCATAACGCATGCCGCATTCATAAGATGCATATATTCTTCTATTTAAAAAAAGGATGCATATATTCTTGTTACAACCCAGTCCAATATGAATATGATTTATATGAATGGTTCTATTATATAGTACCAAACACGTGCTTTATCTTTGACGGTCCCATATTTGATTCTTAGTGTAAAATAAGCAAAGTTCCTTACATAGTTACATAATGTTTTTTCTTTAAATAAAAATAGGAAAAATTGATTGTAATAATCCCAACTATTGGTGGTCCGCTTATAATAATCCTAACTATCGATTATCTCAGAATAATCCCAACTTCAGTGAACTTCCGCCAATAATGGTCCGACATGACCGGCTATAAGTAAATTCCTATAATTTCTAAACTGGATGAGAAGAGATATAACAAGTAATCCCTATAAATAATTCAACTTTTAATTTTTACGCTTTATTTCTATTTAAAATTCACTTGTTATAGCTGGTCATATCTGGTCATAGACTATTATTGGGGGAAGGTCACTAAAGTTGGGATTATTCAGAGATAATCGATAGTTGGGATTATTATAAGCGGACCGCCAATAGTTGGGATTATTACAATCAATTTTTCCATAAAAATAACATACTATCATATTGAAATCATAATGTAATGCTATGTATGTAATTTATTTGATATTAATATAACATAGATCGATTTCATGTTAGTCGACCCCAAATTTTTTTGGGATTAAAGCTTGGATGTTGTTGTTGTTGTAATATAACAAATTGACAATCACAATGTCTAATGTCACTATGTTTTTCAAACTGTTGTTATTTACTCACGTTTAAGGAAAACGTAGTGTTCCTGTTGTGAGAAACAACGTTGTTTTTATTCATATTTAGTATATATAAAGTTTTATTTTATAATGAAATTACCAATGGACTAATGAAAGAAAACAACACCTAAGATAGTGATAAAGATCCATAAAAAGAAAACGTTGAATAATTAGGAATGCTGGTAGAAAGTTCCTGTCATCTTAGAAGAAGAATAATAGGACAAATGTATATATGGAGAACGAGACGAGGCCCTAGGGTACGTAGAAGACGGAAAACCCAAAACCAGTAGAAAATTTGTTGATCTGGTCTAGCCTGGTTTGATTTGATAAACGTTTGGTCTATGTGTATTTTATAACTATCCAAGTCTGATCTGGTCTGATCTGATCTGATCTGATTTAGTATGATCTGATCTGATCTGGTCTGGTCTGATCTGATCCGGTCTGGTCTGATCTGATCTAGAACTGCGAACCGTCCAAGTAAAAACGTCCTTATACTTTCTACGTACAATAGAAGAATAAAGTTCATTTGGTCATGGTAGTATACGTTTATTCAAAATTTTATGTATGTGTATGTTGTAAGATATACGAGTACTTCAATTCTAGTTCGTATACCGTGGGATCACCCCACGGTGAGCACCGTGCTCCACTCCCAAAACGACGTAGTTTTACGCAATTTTTTAAAAAAAACACGTGAACAGTATATGTGTGAACAGTACACGCGTGTACAGTAACTGTTTTTCCTTTCTTTTTGTTCCAGTAGCATGAATGATGTAACTCGTGTGTAAAGATATGTAACTTACGTTATTGATTAATGTAACTCAAGTGCATTAAAAATGTAACTTGTCAAATACATAGTATTAGAAATACAATAGGAAAAATTGATTATAATAATCTCAACTATTGGCGGTCCGCTTATAATAATCTCAACTATCGATTATTTCAGAATAATCCCAACTTTAGGGACCTTCCGCCAATAATAGTCCCTGTAAATAAGTTTATGTACTTTCTAAAGTGGATGAGAAGAGATATAACAAGTAATCCCTATAAATTATCCCTAACTTTTAATTTTTAAGCTTAATTTCTATTTAAAATTCACTTTTATAGAAGGTAATATTTGCTCATGGACCATTATTGGCGGACGGTCCATATAGTTGGGATTATACAAAAATAATCAATAGTTGGGATTATTGTTAGCGGACCGGCAATAGTTGGGATTATTATTTTCAATTTTTCCAATACAATATTGATTTCAATGTAAACAACGAAAAAAGGAGTCGAATTTCACAATTGTTTTAGGTAAATTGTGAATATGTTTTGTTTTTAATATCATGACCATAAAAAATAATTTTCTAAAAAAAAATCATTTTTTTTTCAATAGCAGGGCTTGATTTTTTTAATGTAATTCATGTTATTACAAATGTAACTCGCGTTGAAGACAAATATAACTTAGGTGTCTGAAGAATGTAACTTGTTGGAAAATTCAACAATTTTGTTTGTGTGTGTTTGAGAATAATATATATCATAAACATTGATTTCAATGTAAACAATAAAAAATTTATCCTAATAGCTTAATTATTTTTTTAAATAGTGAATATGTTTTATTTTTAATATTAGGGCTATAAATATGATATAGCAGGGGTTTATTCCGTGGTGTAACTCGCATACATTAAAATGTAACTCACGTATAATAAGATGTAACTCGAGCAGAAAAAGATGTAACTCGCGTACATTAAGATGTAACTCACGCATAAAAGATGTAACTTCATGATATATTATCAAATGCAACTTCAAGAATCAAAATAAACAAACTCAATGCCTTAGAAACCTCTAAAAACATATAAAAGTGATAAAAAAATATATTATAAAAACTAAAATGAGTTGCAAAGTAAACTCTTTTTGTGAAAGCAGTATCATATCATCTACTTATTTAGCATATCAATTTTTTATTATATTCTAATTTGAATATTGTGAAAATAGAATTTTACATGTAATTTCCGCATATGTATGTTATAGTTATTGAAACTAATTGAACTATTTATATGAATTATTTATATGTATATTATAATTATTTCTTTATAGTACAATACAATCCAGGATGGAGGAGATAGTTTTCTCCAACCGTTTCTTTCTTGTGAGAGACGTTTTTGTCCGTCTTTTCCTTGGTCCAAAAGGTTGAATGCCCAACCCCGAGGCCCCCATCCTGACTTGACAGAATGGTGGAGAGGTTAATCACGGTGACTCAGTCAGCAAAGCGGCGGTAGGTCTTATACACGTGCGCATCAGAGGTTCAACTTTATTTCAAGTTCTGTAACCTCCACACGGCCGCTGCGGGTTTCGAACCTTGATCACTTGGTCCAATTTTCCCACCACTAGACCAACTGAGCTACCCGTGCGGGTTGTCCGTTTTTTTCTTGATGACTACAACTCTACAAGGATGCTAAAATCCAATCAACCATTCCCAGTTTTTATTTTTTTACCGTTGTTCTTAATTTCAGTTTTTATTTTTTACCGTTGTTTATAAGTTTCATCTAATACGAAAGTTTAATGGGATCTATTTGAGTTTCTTTCCACTTTATTTGTTTGGTTAGAAGACAAATCATGATGGTACGGTGCTATGGTGAATTGGTAAGTAATTCCTTCTTTGTACTAGTATTAATTCTCTCTTTGGTCGGAGAATTTAGTTTGCAACTTTTTTTTTTAATTCTCTCTTTGGTCGAAGAAATAAGACATGTAGTACCATGTACTTCTTTAATCATTACGAGTTTGTCATGCTCGACTTACGGATATTAAGCTAGGCTAGTGCTACAGGTACCTCAACTTTTCCTCATTCCCGACCTCATATAAATACCTCCTTTTTTACCATTCCTTTTACCCCTTTTCCAAAAACCCTCCCCCTCCCCCACATTTCTTCTTCTTCCCTCCCTCTCTCCTCCATCTTCTCTTTTCACGCCCCTCCCCTCCCCTTTCTTTCTATTTTCTCCAAAACTTGATTTCTTCTCCATTTCAAGATATCCCCCATCAAGTCTTCTCATTTTTTCAATCTTTTCTCCCTCCAAGCTTCTTCTCTTGCTTCTCTCCTCGTCGGCTTATTTTTTTCGTTTCAAATGGAAGAGCTACAATAATCGAACGAAAAGGAGAGCTTGGTGACGTGGGGAGACAACGACGAAAGTACAAACCAAGAAGCTTTGAATGACTTGGAACAGATCTACTTTTCTTGATTTTTTTCTTGATTTTTTGGTGCATTTTAGAAAAAAAGGGTTGTCTGTCTAACAGATAACTTGTAAGTGCAATGTCTGTATTTGTTAGTCTAGGAGAAGAATATGTTGTTTTTCGCCATTTATTTGTATTTTGTTTGGCGGACAGACAATTTGGAACTGCAGTGTCTGTCTAGCATAAAGTGAACATGGTTTCATAGTTGTTTAAAGTTGACGTGATTTTATAGTTGTTAGAGTCATACATAAAATGTGTGTGTGGCCAGACAACTTTAAATGTATGTGATTTTGTTTGGAAACGTGGTTGTATTGGTAATGTAGTTTTTATATAAATGTGTGTGCCTTTTTTTTGAAACATGGTTGTATTGGTAATGTGAAGACACATGTGGTGAATGAATTACATATGTAATCTCTACAAGGAGAAGAGTAAGGTTTCCTGTTAGAATAAAGAATACTCTCTGTCTTACAGCTAGACAAATTTTGTCTTGACCAGACATTAATAATTTGGGACAATTAACTACTCTCTGTCCTACAGTCAGACAAATTTTGTCTTGGCCAGACATTAGTAGTCTGGGTCAATTAAGTACTCTTTGTCGTATAGCCAGACAAATTTTGTCTGGGCCAGACATTAGTAGTCTGGGCCAATTAAGTACTCTATGTCTGGGTATCTATGATATTGTCTGTATGTGTAAAGTTATTGTCTTTCTACGTGAAAATAATGTATGTATGATTATCTCTAATGTCTGTCTAGATATATGTATTGTTTATCTATTCACAACAAATAATTTGTTGCAATAAATTGACGGACAACTCAAATGGAATGTCAGACAACTACTTTCACATGACAGACAACTACAAACCAATTTTAAATAATTGGATTTAACGTGCCAGACAACTAATATGCCTTGCCAGACATCTCAATATCATCACAGAGCAATCTAAATATACACAACTACTTCACAATTTCACCAGAAAGACAACTATCTTCACATTACAGACAAATCAAATGGAATGCCAGACAACTCTTTTCACTTCACAGACAACTACAAACCAATTTTCAACAAACAAAAATGCAACAAAAAAAAGTATGAGAGCATTCAACTTCGAGAATCTTCAAACACAGGCAACTCTTTCCAAGTTGAGCAGCAAATGGGGCAAATGAGGCTGCCTTGTTTCTTCACATGTGCAGCAGCTCTTTCCAGACAGACATCTTATGTAAGATTCCACCAATTGTGAAACTATGCTCAGCTAGACAGACGCTGCAATTCAAATTTGTCTGTCAGACACACAACTGTTTTTCATGTGGAGTTGGACAAAATAATACCAAAAAATGAGGAAAAAAGACCATGGCGTGCGAGGGCTCAGCTGCTCCAGCTGCTAGCTCCTCTTTCCGTCCAGTCACCGCTCGCTCCCCTCTTTTCACTAGATTTTGAAGCTAACAGATCTGAACCAAAGCTAACAGATCTGAACCATCACATGTATGTTTCGAAGTTATGTTCGCTGGAATTTGAAGGTTTTGAACTGAAATTACAAGTTGGTGCAGAAGGTGTGGAAGGTTTTTAAATCTGGTCGGTACTGAAACTACTGGGACGGCGGTCAGGTGTCGCCGGAGAAGATGACCGGCTTGGCACCGGACCTGCTTGGGTGTTCGCCGGAACCAAGCAGGGGGGCTTGACTGAGGGAAATGAAAGGGAGATGAAAGGGAGAAGGGCTGGCTGGAAAAGAGAGAGATGAAAGGGAGATGAGGGGGAAGGAAGATGAGGGAGTGGGGGTAAATTTTTGGGAAGGTATTATATGGGGTAGGAAATGGGGTAACTATGGGGTACCTATAGCAAAATTGATTAAGCTATCCTATCATTCCGTATGCACAAAAATACAAATTACATTGTACCACCTCCATCGGTTAAGAATTTTTTCAAATTTGACTGACACGGGAATGAATAAGGTAAAAACTGTGTGATCGAGGTTTGTGCAGAGGAGGGAAAATTAACTGGAACTACAAATTTTTTATTTAAAGGAAAAGTGACAAAGTTGATGGGACAACCAAAAATTGAAAGTTTAGAAAATTTCAAGGGACGAAGAGAGTAATATACTTCGTATAAAAGTATGATATTAGTGTAAATGAAACTTCAATGAGCAGTTAGATTCCGCTAAACCTTAACAACGAGAACACATACTACAAGATTGGTCTGTTTTAATGAGCCAACATTTTAAGGAACATATTGTGTGATCTCATAGTGATTGTATATAAACATACAAACTAACATATACGACATTAGATTACTCTTACGTTGACTTTTTAAGATGAAACTTCAAATCTCAATACGTGATAAATAAAAGAGCCAGAATAAATGGCAGATAAATAATATGAATTCAAATGAATACAACAATCAATGTGATGAGATTTAGTTATGCTGCATTCACCTTTATTTCTTTAATTATGTAATATTTAAATAATATTACGTGATAATTATTTATGTCATTTCGTTCTCTCTCGTTCTCTCTTTTCTGTTTATTCCTTTAACAAAACTTACTGCGGATAACACTTTCACTAGTAAAAAATAGAAAAAATACTCTCATATTTAATCAGTTGTGGTCAAAAATAATGAGAACTATAAAAATCAAGGGAGTACAGTCTCACTACTTACCCAATCAGCTAATTTACCAACACTTTAGGGATAAGGACACCTTTGGAGCCTTTAGATTTGGGGTGCATTTTTAAATATATGGAAAACAAGTATTGTTATGCTTTAAGTTTTTTTTTTATGATAAACGGTTTATGTTAAATAATAGTCCCTCCGTCCCCCAATTAAGTTCCCGGTTTGATTTCACACATATTAAGAAACTAAATTTGACTTTACTATGTAGTGCATTGTTTTGCACTGTTCAAACACTATTTGGACACTGTTTGATACTGTTTTGCATTGTTTGAAATTGTTTTGATGTAGATAATTTAACAAATAAGAAAAGTAAGGAAGTGTGAACTTGATTTAGGGACTGTCAAAAAAGGAAAGTGGTAACTTAATTGCGGGACGGAGGTAGTATTGAACTCGGAGGCATACAATTAGACAAAATAACAAGACCCGTGAAAAGTTCTATGATTAGATTTGGAGACAATCGCCATCAAAGAAGGAACTCGAATCGCTGAGGATGTATCGGAAAATTTGAGTCCATGTAGGTCTTCATATTTCTAACCAAAGACACCAAATACTACTACGTAGTACGTACTAGTAATGCTTGGGTAGTTGGGTTTCTACTTTTATTTCTGTACCAAATGAGCCTTTAAAATTTAAATATCCCATCCCAAAATATTTCCAAATGTCTCACCCTGATGGGTTCATATCCGGAAATCTTACAAATTGGATAGGCCGGATCGGGTTACGCTTAGCCCTAGTTACAAAGTCATTTTCCTTATTTTAGAATAGTTAAGTACTTAAGTTCAAATACAACATCATCTAAAAGAACATCTAGAATTTGCTTGCTAAAATGCATGCAAAACTCCTCCAAATCCTTGAACTTGAATATGCCACCACATATCCACCAAAACTCTGCCGCAAAATCTGCTGCCAATCTATAGATCTCTTCTAGTCCGTTCTCGCTGGAACCGTCGCAAACATCTTTCTTCCTCGGTCCTGAAACGTTTCCTTCGGTTGCTTTCGACGCCTTGTCGGTGATGAAAGCCTTATCGGCCTTTCTTCTTATATGGTGATGAACTGCGTAGCTGGGCTTGTGAAGTTCCTTCTTTGAGCGCTTTCGCAATTTCCCAGATTTCTCTGCCACGAAGAACACTCCAAAATGTGACATCCCAATTCATGATGATATTGATTTTAAAACTCAGCAGCCTTAATTTTCGTTAATTATTTTTTACTAGTCTAGATAAAAAGTTTCTTGAAATGTAGTTAAAGTTGATAAAAATAACTTTCATAGGAATCATAGCGTTCTACAAATGTTTTTCCTTAATTATACTCGGTATTAACTACTAAGTACTTTTAAAAAAAAAAAAAAACATTATTCATTGGAACAATTCAACCACAGCTTTCATTACTATTAGCAAAAATCAGTCACTTCACATATTTCAAATTTGACCAAAATGGACTTATGTGCGCCAATTATGTTTTCATCAGTCATTTACGTTTTAGTTTCAAACCAGACATAATCAAATGGTATTTAATTAAAGAGACTAATCAAACTAGATTAGATTTTGACCATAATTCCCCCGCAGGCCGCACACTTAAAACATACGGAGTAACAATTTGTTCCTTTCTTGGTCAGGTGGTAAATGTTGATAAAATATTTTTATTTCATATTTTTGTGAAAATTGTAATTTATAATTTAATGTGTCAAAGAATATTTTCATATCATTTTCTCTACCTCTTCGACGGACTTCCAACTCTTGACTTGGAAGGATTGAAATATTTTACCTACCAACAAAACTAAAAAGGAGCTAAAGAGATTGAAATAGAAAGAAAAGTCTACCATATCTGTTAAAAGTGGGGTTTTCATAAATATTATTGAAATAAAGTTTATTTACAAAAATATGATCAAAGTTATCGTTTTTTATAATCCAGGTGTCGGGGCTTACGCTTCCATAATCCTGGAGTCTATGAACTACCCTCCAAAGCCCCTACACAGTTATATCCGGAACTGATCACAGTCAGCCTCGTCAGTACTGGCTCCAAAGGACGAATCCAGTAGGACTTACATCACCTTTCAGGCTGAGCAACTTCGTGAAGGTAGGAAGAATCATTGGGAGCAAGACCTCCCTCATCTCCACTTGGTGGGAATTGAACCCAAGACCTCCCACAAAGGAGAGACTTGGGGGTGGATGGTCATCCATTGGACTACACCCACCTTCCCTGACCAAAGTTACCGTGAATGTAGTGTCATGATTACTTAAGTCTAAAAGTTTAACATAAATTACTATGATGGACTCCAGCCGAGCTCGGCCCGAGTTTTTTTCTAAATTTTTTGAGCATATTATTCATTAAGTCTAATTTACTCATACCAAATTTCAGCTAAAACTTCAATCGGGAAAGCATTCAAATGAAGTCTTGAAGATAACTGCACAGTTATCTTCAAGAATTCATTTGAATGTCTTCCCGGTTGATTTTTTAGCTGAAATTTGGTATGAGTAAACTAGATTTAATGAATAAGATGCTCAAAAAATTCCATCAAAAAATTCCACCGGAAACCTCCCCAAATGACGACGTCCGGACAGTAACGACTTATTTGACCCCTTTTATGCAATTTCGATTACCAATCTGACTCTTATCTCTATACTAAATGTATCGGGTCTGACTTATAAGCCCGGATGAGCCTACACCCTAATTCAAACCTGCCTATATGCTATTATTGGTCTGGTCCGATCCGACCCGACCCAGTAGATAAATTATAAATATATATGCTCAAACCGGCTCATTTGTGCAGGCGGGTTGGACGGACCGGGGTCTAGCGGGCCTTTTTTATGCGAGTTTAAGAAGTTGATTAATGTGACTACGTGAGTGATCATTTAGTAGAGAATAGAGAACCGGTGGACGTAGCTCAACTGGTAGCAAGGGAGTGCCACAAGGGTTAGGTTCCGGGTTCGAATCCCGTTAATTGCGATGAGGGGTTACTATGCTAAAAATGCATAGGGTCTCTGCAAGCATCGGGGACAGAACTTCACTCTCTATCTGTGAGATTGGGATTATAGTCCAATTTACATCCTCCCAACGTACTATTCGGTCGGAGTTGGAGGACCATGAGGGATGGGTGTCATCCTTTTTTTTAGTACTCCCTCCGTCCCTAAATTATCTTCAAACTTTCCTTTTTCGTCCGTCCCAAAATTATCTCCTCTTCCCCCTTTTAGCAAAAAATTTGTGGTTCACAACCATTCTTACACATTCTTACACATTTCTCTCTCCTCTGCACAACTCTCCACCACACAAATCCCACTATCTTAATAAATGTGCTCAGCCGAAAAGGGAGAAAGATTAGGGACGGAGGGAGTAGAGAATAGAGATAGTGGAATCAAACCTGAGTTGGTCAGAGAACTTTTACATTGATTATCCAGAAATGATGAGCCGCCTTTTATGTTCTTCACGTTCCCATTAGGCTTCGAGTCTGCAGAAACTCTAATGGATTCTCCTACAGATTTCTTTACGGCCCTTTTCTTCTTACTGAGAGCCAAATTCCCTTTTCTGCTAATGTTAACATTATTAGCATTCCTCTTCTTGGCCGGCGGCGCTATTATTTTCTTCTCAGCTGACTTCTTCTTCACAACACTGGCCTTCTGCTCTGTTTTCTCCGCCTTATAATTTGTCTTTACATCAAGAAAGCTCGGGGCGGCGGCATCAGGCACCAGAGGCGCCACCGCTTCTCCGGGCACCGCCGCATCCCGGGATTCAATACACAGAACAACGAAATCCGCCTCGCGAAAAGACGGAGATGTTCTGACTCGCCTGTGCTGGCCTTCCCCTGTTAGATCAATCTGAGGGAAGTAATCGAGGAAATTCACTGATCTGCTCCGGAGATACGACCCGAAACTCCGGCTTCCCGGGGAAGAGGAGTCCGGCATGGATTCCAGGCCCATTAACCTCGCCACTACCCCCGGAGTGGTAGTGGCGGTGGTTGTTGGGGCGGCTTTGGAGTCAGGACGGTGATGGGATTTTACAGAGGATTGTTCATCCGCGGGGAGGGAGTGGGAGTAAGCGCCGGGAAGTTGATCGGAGGGATGAGTTGGAAGACTCTTACCGCACAGAATATGAGTAAGTAAGCCGGAGAAACAGTTGCCGGAAGATGGATTATCCGGCATGGTGCCGGCCATGTGTGTTTGTGTTAGAAAAGACGCGTTTACTATAAGTCTAATATGTAGAGGCTTTTGGAACTGGGTTATCGAGACTTATGGAGGAAGACTTGGGAGACTAGCTCCCTATCCAATGGTCCAAATTATTTTGTCCCTTAGACTGTTGGGCATTCTTCATTTCTTATGTAGTAGTAGAGATTTTCTCTTAATATTTCTATATTGAGATTAAATTCTAAAATATATAAATACTTCAGTACAAGGATAAAAATGTAACTAAAAGAATAAAGTTGAAAAGGTATGAAAGTCACTACAAATTTAATACTTCCTCCACCCCGTTGGAATTCCCGGTTTAACCTACACACATATTAAGGATATAAACTTATCAGGGGTAAATTTTACTATTTTGACATTGTTTCGATACTGTTTGGCACTATTTCGACACTGTTTGACATTGTTTTGCACTGTTTGACCCTGTTTTGATGTAGGATAACTTTACATTTAGGGAAATGGAAACTTTCCAACGGGACATCCAAAAAAAGGAAAGTGGGAACATTCCAACGGGACGGAGGGAGTACTACGTATGTGATTGCATTTCTTTTTATGTAACTGTCAATTTAATTGCAGTATTTTCTACCATAAGCATATGGCTATCGGAGAAGCTGATGAATTGGATCTGGACGAGGAAGAAGTCAGCGAGTTCACGGCGGAGGAGATTCGACCGACTTTCACAGTGGTTGGTACTCTGCTAACGGATAGAAGATCGAATTTCATATTTTCAAGGATCTTATGGTTTCGCTATGGAGACCGGGTAAAGGGGTATCCATCAAAGAAATTGGCGAGAAATGGTATCTCTTTACTTTTATCATAATGTGGATATGAAACCTGTTTTAGATGGTGGTCTGTGGCTGTTTGAAAGAAATTTGTTGATATGAAAAGAGGTTAAACCGAAGAATATCCCGTTCAAAATTGATCTCAATGAGGCGGAATTTTGGGTTCAAGTTCATAATGTTCCTTATAGCTTGATAAACCTAGGTACTCCTAGAAGAATTTGTAATTTTATTGATAGTTTTGTTAAGTATGATGACAATCAATTTGATGAAAAATGGGAAGATTATTTGCGTGTAAGGGTTTGTATGGATGTGGGTAAACCCTTGAAGAAAGGAACAACTCTTAAGAAAGCAGGAATTGGGGCATTGGGTTGATTTGAAATATGAAAAGTTACCCAATTTTTGCTTTATTTAATTTGTGGAGTTACCGGACATTCTGATAAGTTTTGTCCTCTGACATATGAGGACAATCTGGTTTTGGAATAAACTTATGGGGTTAGCCTGAGAGCTGGTGGAGGGGTGAACACTAGTCCGACAAGAGGAAATAAATGGTTTGTGGACGGATCCTCCAGTGCAGCTCCGAGTCATTCGCCCAAGGAGAATTCCAAGACGGGAGGCGGATCAGGAGGACAAGGTTGGAAGGAATCTACAATTGGAACAGGAAATAGCACGACTAAGGGTGGGGATTTTGAAAGCATTGAGGAAGTGTCAGGAGAGCAAAAGCGAAGAAGGATATGTGAGGCACAGGAACATGATGGGCCAGACAGGGATAACATGGCTGTTGACAAGCCAAAAAAGGGGAGGAGGTGGGATCAGATGTTTAAGCCCGCCGAAGGAACAGTCGCAGGTAGCAGGCTCGAGATGGTGTTTGGCATTTTTTTACCGGAAGAGGGAACACGATTTTGATTTTCTCGTTGTGTTTGTTTTTTATGGTGTCTTTGACTCATTTGCGCCCATTAATGGATCAGCGAGCTATATTGCTTCTATTGAGGTGATTAACTTTGAGACTGATTCGAGGGTCGCCGGTTGGCAACAATCGTTTTATCTTTTTAGCTCATATCTGTATGTTGTGATATCAATATAAGTCCCTTTCCATAAAAAGAAACTTTTAAGTGGATTTATACCTCTTTTAAGCCATTAAAATGAAAAAAAATGAATTGGGATCAAACCAGCCGGTTACGGTCCCAAAATCACTAATCAGGATCGACGCTGGGGAATGAGTTCGGTCATCTGTATTTGACCCAAACTGGAAAAATTGATTTATACCTTTTTCCTCTTACACTTGACCTTTTTTACTAGGATTTTGTTATTGATAAATTAAAGTTACCTACTTTCAATTGTTGGGTCAATCAACAATATCATTCTCCAACGTTTTAATGATAAATTAATTTTGAACACTCTACATTTGATTGGTCCGTATTTCCATCATTTGTAATGGAGCCAATTTGTAATGGAATAAAAAAAATTGGGTATTAAACTATTTGTGCTTCTTTGTTGTGAAGTTGCAGTCGATCCATGCAACTTTGACGTGATTCTCACAACGGGTCATCCGGAAACAATCTCTTTGTGCTTTAGTACAAGGGTAAGACTACGTACATCCGACCCCCCTTACCAGTGGCAAATCCATTATTGTTCAAGAGGGTTCACACGAACAGCTAAAGATTTGAAAAAATACAACTATATATGGGTAAATTTAGTGTAGTTATTTATTGTTCTTTAAATTCTTAACTGTAAACAAACTGAACACCCAAAATGGTAATTCAAAATCCGTCACTCCCTCTTACTGATCATAACTAGGAGCTTTTGCGGCACCGGGTAATCATGATGAAGATGAACATTTGATTGATCCGCCTACCACTAAACATGTTATACTGATAAGTAAAACTACATGATTAATACAGGAGACATAAAAGTTTTGAGCCTAGAGTAAATGAGTAATCTCATGACATTTAATTTTGTGAATGCAAAAGTACAAGCAAAGCTTATATAGTTATATGAATAATTTATGATGAGGCTCCTCATGGTATCAAAACCCACTGTATGTATGTATGGGCACTGATCTGAACTTTATAAAAAAAAACCTTTATGCACACTATATTTGCACAATAATACTTATTCGCATTAAAAAGACATTTTCTGCTTTCATATTAGTTTGTTAATGTCACTTATGTGTGTGTGAGAAGTACTAAGAGTAAAACCATCTATGTGAATATGGAATTGTCTTTGTAGAGATTGCTATTTATAATGTTTTTTGGTGTTACAAACATAATGGTACACAAAAATAAGGAGGAAACAAACTCGATGAGTAGTAGAGAAATGTTGTTTGTACACGTTTTTTGTACACGTCATATTACACGCCGGTTAAATTATCTATACACAGACGGATTCATTTCGTTTCGTGAAACGAATTGCTTTTCACACTGCAATTATTTTGTCTGTGTCACAAACAAAAAAATTGTCAGTGCCAAAAATAATTACCTTCACGAAACGAAAAAAATTGTTCAGACAATTGAGTCGATGTGTAAAATGATTACAATATACGTATACACGAAAAGCATGACCGTAAGGAGTATATATATGTATGGGAATGCCTATATGTATTGATAAAATGTACTATCTCCGTCCCGGTGGACTTTGCCAAGTGCAAAGTAGGTGAAAAATAAGAATAGTAAAAATTGTGTGATTGAGATTTGTGCAGAGAAGAGAGAAATGTGCAGAACCACAAATTAATTACTTTAAAGGGTAAATGACAAAGTTTTTTGGGACAACAAAAAAATAAAATTGGCAAAATAATGAAACAAAGGGAGTATTGATTAGATCATTAGATCATCATTACCAAATGTATTGAATAAAAGAAATGTGCTACAGGCCCCTAGAAGTAGCTTAGTGGGGACGCGTTTGGATCTCAACTTTGGGGTTCTCAATCTCCGTGGAGAATGACAGACAGCACTAAACAGCAGTAGTTGTTGACTTTTGCTGTTTTCACATCCGCTAACAGCAATATTTGTCCTTCCGGTTTCATTTTAGTAGTGGTCGGCCCGGCCGTCGCTACGACATGTAAATGAAAGTGTGGTTTATATACTCGGTCGGGGTGGGGCCCTTGGTGTTGAGGATTCAACCTTTTGGAAGTGGTTTATATACTCCTTCTGTCCCCTTTTAAATTGTTTTGTAAAGTCAATATTTTTTTATCGATCAATAATAAAAGTCAATGCTCCGTATCAATAATTAATTTAATTTTTAATAATTAAAATTTACAAATTCATAAATTACATTAAAATCTCTTCAAAGTTGCAAATCCCAAATTAGAATATAAATAAAATTGACATCCTAATTAAACCAATAAAATAAAACTATTTGACCAAGAAAATTCAAATTTACAAATCAATTTGGAACGGAGGTAGTATTTGTCATGTTTTTATTTGGATGGTATCAATTCCATATCAGGTCATATTATAAGAGGTTATATTACACTTAAGTGTAAAAGAATATCATATAGACTTTGACAATTGTAAAATATATATCAAACAGACATTTATTATACCATATTTAGTTGAAACATATCAGAAAAGAAAACTTATGTTCATATAAAAACATTCTTACATGTGGAATAAACAAAAAAAATGATGAGATTTGTGTAGAGAAGAAAAAAATAATCTTAATCAAATTGGGTTTTAATTTTTCTCTCAATGTTTTCTCGGTTTTATATGTTTTTTAAAATTATTTTATTATGTTAATTTAAAAATTACTTTGTTTCACAATTCAGTTTTTATCTCCCTAACTCGTCATATTTTTAGTTTAATCATCCGAGCACCCTCCGATCCAAGCATTGGCGACTACCGTTTATGGAGGCGACTTTCGCTGTTTGGAGGAGAAAAAAGGTGGACGGGGAAGAGAAAGACAGAAATAGGAGAAAGAAAAAAAGGAAAAAGAAAAGGAAAAATGAAAAAGAAAACAAAAAATGATGTGGTCTGTCACGTGTGCGTCAAATCAATAAGTAACCTTCTGCTGACGCCTTACTCGCTAGAAGTCGATTTTGACGAAAATTACAAAGCACGAGGACGTAATTGATGGAACTTATAGTAATTTCAAAAACTAGAACTTAATGTTAAGAAAATAATTAGTTTTTGGTATGTTTTGTTTGTATAGGAAGAAAGTTGGTCTATTGTTTGAGTGAATAGAGAAAATCTAAAAATACTTTTTAAGCACTACTCTTCCTCTAATTTAATTTTCAGCTTTCATCACCTAGGTATTTAAAGTTTAGTAAAAGAAGTAACTTTAAAACATAAACTTAGGCCTTGTTTGGTATAACTTTATTTTTTTGTTTTCCATTTTAAAATATATACTACGTATCAAAATTCTAATAATCGGAATAAGCTGAATTTAGTTTTTCATTAGAAGTTTTCTATAGAGATAGCAACATGCAGTTTGGTGATATGCACATAAGTGTACTCATATAAGTTATGGATTTTAATATCAAACTTATAATCATGATCATGATGCCAGCCCTACCTAACTTTTTATATAAAGTTTGAGATATATATATTACATGTACGTACTTGTGCACAAAAAAAGTACGAAGAATAATTTTAAATCTCATACTTATGCACATACTTGTACTCACTTTATTTATACATGTTTGATATTTTAAATGACAATGGCTAGATGATTCTACGGTTTATTATATGGACCAAAAATATAGATTCTTGTATATCCCTACTATCATTCATTGTTAGGAGATCTATACACACGAAGGAAAAGTAGAAAATCTCATATATCCTTTAATTTTCAAAATTTGAGTGTGACACAAATAACACCAAGGAATCAAAACAATATACTACTCCGTAGTATAATCATAAATAAACATACCCATACGAAACATAAGAAACACCATAAGAAACATAGAAACACAAATAACACCAAGGAGAGTGTGTAAAATCACAGTTGCTCTTGCTCATTACCCATAAGAAACATAGGAAATTAAATTTTATTAGTCCATGACATCAAGATAGACCGATCATCAATCTGGGATCCGAAAATAATTTCTTTCAAGTTTGTCAATTTTAAGGTCTCAAAAGTAAAACAAAGTTGTTTGTCAATTTGAAAATATTCACCTGCATGTTACAATTTAAAAGCAAGTTTAGAGTACTTAAGGAATTAGGATAATAGTAATACAATTATATATTTACGAATATTTTAGGATAATTCTAGACATAGATGTAAGAGGAAGTTAGTTTGATTTTATATTTTCATCTATTCTATTTATGATGATCTTTTTTTGTCTTTATCATTATTATCACTGTCCAAAAAATCTAATATGCCCAAAGTCTTATGATGATATTTTATTTTTCTTACTCCCGCGAGTCCATGTGTTTGATCATATATTGGATATAATCCTATCTTGTCAAATTTTGAGAGTTGTTGTGAGGTTTAGTTTGGGCCGTCTAGCTGATTGCCTCGCTAGGCTATTGGGGCTTAGCCAGATTCTTTTTTAATTGGGAAAATTATTATTAGCCCCCTCAGATTATATCATACTACCTCCGTCCCTTAAAACTTTGTTAAAGTTGGTCGTCATGGAGAATAATAAAGTAAAAACTTTGTGGTTGAGGTTTGTGCGGAAGAGAGAGAAATAACAGAAACCACAAAATAATTGATTAAAAGGGAAAGTGGCAAAGTTTTTTGGAACGTCCCAAAAAGGAAAGATGACAAAGTTTTAAGGGACGGAAGGAGTAATTATTAATCAACCTTTCTTTTTTAAAAATCAATTAGTTATCCCCTATGTTTTGATCATTCTCACTATATACTCCCTCACGTTAATGTTTGTTAAATTAAACTTAATATATGCCTCTTAAATTCAATAAAAGTTGTACATAAAATTAATTTTTAAAATATAATACAATTTATTATCATAATTATAAGTCATTGTTGATGATCGTATGTTTTTCTACTTAACGTATTACTCGATCGTGGAGTAACTATTAGTGAGAGTAGTTAAGGGGAAGACTCACAAAAGTTTGTTTGAATGTAAAAAGTTTATTAGTTTTATAAGATTAAATGATATTTAATTTTTTAAAATAAAAATATTAAAAATTCATGATATTTTTATATCTTACGAGTGAGCATTTTCTCTTAATTACTCTCAATAATATTTATTCCACGATGGAGTAGCTAAGTAGAAAAATAATGATCAACAAAAATGACTTATAACTATTATAATAATTTATGTTTTACATTTAAAATTAATTTTATAGACATTTTTCATTGAATTTAAGAATTAAATTACATTTAAATTTAATAAATATTAACGTGAGGGGCAAAGAATGAGAATGATCCAAACCCATGGGGTAACTAATTGATTTTTGAAAATGCAAGGTTGCATTAATAATTATGACATAACCTGAGGGTGTTAATAGTAGTTAATAATTATGACATAACCTGACATAATTATGACATAACCTTTTTAATTAGCTGCCAAAACGTCGTCGTTTAGCGGTTCAGCAAATAAAAAAAACTACATACCCTGGTAGCTTCATCGTCCTCAGTAGTTTGTCTCTCTCAATTGTGCAAGTCACCGGAAAACTCACAGAAGGAACATGCTAAAAAAATCATCAAAAAATTCCGCCGGGAGCCGCCCCAAACGACGGTGTTCGGACGACGTTCGGACGTGGAGGTGCTGGACCTGAGAATTTTCCTATATATATATATATATTAAACATAAAATTGTAAGTTATAAATATTTATAAAACATGTGTGTTATACATTAATGATCAGTATGTTAACAAAAAGACACTTCAGCGGAGTGGATGAGGCATTATGTGCATGTTTTAGGATTATGAAATGGTCTAGGGTTTGAATCCCATCTTTGTTAACTTTATATTTTGCTTTACTTGTGTCTTTTTTAAGTTCTAAATTAATTTGAAAGACTTTAAATAGCTGTATTCAAATTTTGGTGATGTACTAGCACATGGATAGGAATCACAATTTTGCTATGGCAGCTTTCTCATCAAATCAACACATCATATTTAATTTCTTGCTTTTTGGGTTCATAAAAAATTTCATTTGATCTTGTATGTAATTAAATTTGTGATTTCTCAGTTTGCTTTTCAAGATATTATTTTCTAGAATAAAATATATAAGTAGTTTATTCTAGATGGTGGATGCAACATCTTTCGGAGACCTTTGCTTTCTCATTAAGTGCTCCTCCAAGGTTCCTGAGCTGGTTCCGCTACTGCGTGCTAGTTTAGATAGTTCTTTGTGATACTTATGATGCATTGTACTATGTTATTTTCTGGATATATGTATTTATATTTTATCCAAAAAAATATCAATATAATAATCAACATAATAAGAAGAAAGTTTTTCAAAATAGAACCGCCAAGTCAAAAACAGGGGCCATCGGCTTTGGTTTCAGATTCTCCAGAAATTCAACCGTTAAGAATGAGCAACAAAGAAGTTTTGATCAAGGAAACCAGATAATTTTATGAGAAGACTCAATCGGGGTGATGATACTTTCTCAAAGCATATAATAAAAGAAGTAATACTGAATTGATATCTGTTTTA
The DNA here is from genome assembly GCA_945859875.1 of Cuscuta europaea. Lineage (NCBI taxonomy): Eukaryota > Viridiplantae > Streptophyta > Magnoliopsida > Solanales > Convolvulaceae > Cuscuta > Cuscuta europaea. The sequence continues at coordinate 1,963,356 of CAMAPE010000045.1, read as the reverse complement.
TTAAAAATCAAATGGGTATTATTGGCACAACTAATCAAAACATATTTTTTAACTTTTTAGTAACTTTTGGCTTTTAATGACTGAAAAGATATTAAAGAAAAAAAGTAGTAGTTGTTTGACAAAAAGATGAATGTTTAATTTAGGGAGTGTTTGTCAGTTGTCACTGCTTCTACCAAAGTGATTTTTTAAAATGATTTTGGAAAGTGTTTAATTGTAAAAGTCGATGGTGTTTGAGAAAAAAAGCTTCTGAAAAAGTAAAAGTTGGTAGTATTTGATAAAATAAACGTTTTTGTTTAATAGAAAAATTGAAAATCGGTTTAAAACACCCATCAACATACTTCCATCTTTTAGCTTTTAAGTGTTTAATTTAAGCAGAAACGGTCACTTGAAAACACCAATTTCAGCTTTTTTAAAGCCAAAAGCTGAAAAGCACATCACTTTTTTAAGTTCTTGCAAACACTCCTTTAATTAGATTTGGTACACAAGCTATTTTGACTAATAAATGCTAAAAGCTACAAATCTTTCTTAGATGCTACGGAGTAGTTAGTTGTGCAGCTTCTCAAAAAAGATCTTTTATTTTGATAAAATCTCTGAAAAATTGTCCACCAAACAAATAATTAGTAACTTTTAATGACTTTATAAATGGTACAAAAGGTGGAAGATATCAATTTATGTCTATCAAACATGGTCTTTATAAAATTAATATATAGAATTTATAATGTGTGAAAATATACTTTTTCCCGAAAATTTTCATGCTTCATAGCAGCTAGCATTGTGATTATCTAAGACTCAATAATTGACAAAAGAATTAGACAAATAATTAGTTCTTATAAAGGTACTAATTCATTAATGAACGCTACTTGCTTGGCACAATGACCATGCTTAATTATTATCTTTGAGACTTGACCATTTCTCCTCTCCACATGCATTACATTATATATAGGACACATGCATGTATTTAATTATGATGACATACATTCTCAAGTATAAACCTACCTTTACCTTTGGTTACATCATATGATAATTAACTCAATGGTGACAACCATCCATCCCTCAATTTAATGAAGTGAAACAAGCAGTTGAGGGATATGATCTTGACATCTCTCACAGGCCATGTGGTAATGGTGGCATTCTTTTTTCAAAACATGTTTAGACATTATTATTGATCAGTTGGACCATATTTATGTGCTAATTATATAAGGTGGTGTATGAGATTTCCCTTTCTTCCTATTCCTAAATGTTAGAGTTCTTTAAGAACAATTAATTAATATTCCATGGTCATGTGACATGACTTGCATGCTAATACTTAACAGAGCCCATATAGATTTGGAGCTATTTTTTTGGTCAATTATATTCATGTCTTAAACCTTGGTTTGAGTCTATATGACACTAGTGTTTGCGAACCTTCTTCTATCCATCTTCGCTCTAATTATATCTCAGTATAATAGGAATTGTCATTTGTCAAGAGTCGCATAATTAAGAAAAGAAGCTAGCTAGTCAAATGAGAGAATAGTTTATTCTCTTTATTATACACATCTATCATGATGTAGGTATTATTATTACATCTCCTTTAATCAATTTATCAATTTAATATTACACGAAAATTTTTATACTAAAAATACAGACATTTTTTAAATTTGGGCTGGGTCGGGACCGGGGTTAACCCTCCCTAGCTACGCCCCTGTATTAAGGTCTACGAAATGAAGTTTTCACAAAATAGCATATACGTAGAGCCCATTCTGTGACTATTTTTTTGGCTTATCGGTCTTATTGGCCAATTTTATCACCAAATGTATAACTTTTGGTTTCGCGTACTGATTTATGTAATAATCAAAATAAATTAAATGAGGTTCGAGATACTTTTATGACTGAATTAACTGAAGTTACTATAGAAGTATAGAAGACCATTTTTGCTTTTTTAAAATATAACTTTTTCTATATTTTATTAATAAAATGTATTTTAAATATTTTTTTATAATTCATCTTACAATCTAATCTATTCACTTCATATATGTTGGCCAATTTCAATTATCAAGCGGGCTTGGAGTATATATTGTACGTAGCAATTATAGTCCTCTTTGTGCCGTTTTTTTCGTTGGTCCTTCAATGCGTAAGATCATAATCATCATCATTATAATATGGATCCAAGTCATCCAACATATTGGTCCCTTAGTATTATTGTTAATGTTAATTTTAAGCAAAAAGAATAAATTATTTAGCCTATGTTATGTATCATATCGTTTTGATATGGCAAAATAAAATATTATAGCCATGTGTGTCATCAGGGGTGGAGACAGCCCTGCAAGAAATTTTTTTTAAGTATATATTATATATAAATACTTTGAATCTAGAAAAAATATGTTGATATTTTAATTTTTGATCTCGACAATGTAAAATTTTCAAAGCTGAGCCCTCGTGTGTTATGTGTCATGTGCGAAATTCCGATATGTGACTGCTACGTACATTTAGCTAAGGTCGTAATATAGTTGAAATCATTTTTAATTCGTATTCAAAATTAGAGAAATCACGGGTAATATGTTGTATGATATTTTTTAGATTATATGAAGGTATATCGATAGAGAGAGTAGAGTAACTTTAATATAGAATATTCATATAGAAGATTGGTCTTATCATTTTATCTTATCGTTTTTATTCCTTTTATCTTTTCTAATTTTGATTTCATTAGTCGATCTCAAACTAGCTCTTTTGGAACCAAATTAATACTCTAAGTTTATGTAGACTGTTCTAACCATAAAATTTAATGTATTCCCACCCAAGAATTTATTAGACTATTCTAACCATAAAAAGAATAAAAATGTAATAAAATTTAATTTATTTCCCTATTTTCCAAAGGAGTTTATGTAGACTATTATACGTTATAACCATTAAATCTAGTGTACAATATACGTTACTCATCTTTTTAGTTTATTATGGTTGGAAAAATGTGTTAAAAAATACATTAAATGGTCATTTTGGGGCAATTTTTTGAGTGGGTCTACTTCCGATTTGGATCAGGTCAAAGTGGTTTCGGATTGTCCTTGCTAAGGGTTACAATTCGATATGTGGTACACTCAAAACGGATAACGGGTGAATGAGAAATTTATTCTCGAAGTTCACTCGTTAAAAATGGAAAAACTGGGAAAATGACGCGTTTCTAGTGTGTTTTATCCCACACCCGAAAACCCAAGGGATTTTCACCCCCTTATAAAGGGAGCCCTCTTTAAAGGAGTTAAGATTCCTACGGAGAAAGGCTCTCTTCGCGGGTAAGGGGGTGCCGATCAAATCCCGAAAACGGAGAAGAAAAATCGTGACTCGTGTGCGCGGGTGCTTTGCTGCAATAAACACAGGTTCACAACCAATTTGCACGTAGTTTTAAGCTCTAAAACACTTCCAGCTACTCCAAAAATTTCCCGAGCATTCTAGCTTGTTCCCGTTCGACGGAACTTTCATTTGTGTGCTCAAACGTTAGTTCGTTATTCACCGTATCCTGGGAAATGATCGTTGCAACGCTCCTAGCACCGTGGGAGGCGACGAATACGTTTTAAGGATATCGTGCGTAACACAAACTCTGGCTAAAATCTGTTCCATCTATTTTCTGTTTTCTTTAGTCATTTTAATTAATTAATTTTTATTAACTATTTTCTTTGTTTTTCGAAGCACACCCAACAATTATTACTCAATTTATTGCTTAATTATATACTCGTATTTGGTAATATCAAAATGATTTAACTAGCTAAGTTAATTATAAATATTTATCGAGTGTATAGAATTATATCAAAACTTCATTTATATTTGATGAACGATTTAAATTTACTTATTTACAATAAACAGTTTGCTAGTCGCCAATGATGCCTAACCCGTAAATCATAAGAGAGTCTGTTGTTCATCAAAGTTATTTATTAGCTAAGTTAATTATAGTTTTTATTGAATAACTTTAATTTATATAATTTTTATTTATGTTTGAAGAACTATTTGAATTTATTTATTTATATTTAAGAACTTTGTTAGTAATCAATATGGCCTCACTCATAGTCTCATAGTATGGTTGATGAGGACAAGGAGGTAATTCAGCGACGCAGCAAACGGACACGACAGAGGAACTCTAGGCTAAACAGCTATATTACTTAAAGTACGTCTTCATTCTTTTAATTAATTACTTTTTAGTTTCCTAACCGTATTAATATTCCTAGTTTTCTAATTTCCGTTTGCTAATTGAACACCAGCCGGACTTAGTTTCCTAATCCAACTTGTTCTGATGTTGGGTTATATATATATATATTATATACCCATTCATTAATTAATAAAGATAGCATATAATTTTTTGGCTTATTCAGGCTTGGTCTTCTATCACCGTGAGATAGAATCGGTCCCTTTACGCCGTGAGTAAAGGCATAATTTTTCTTGTGTTTCACCAGCCCTCGATCGAGGATTCTCATCAATGGTTAAATAATTAAGATTCACGTATTACCCGTATAATCTACAGGGTATTTGATTTGATTTAGAGAGAATTTGACATTGTGTTCTACTTTCATATCATTAATACGGAGTATGTACTAGTACATCCCAATTCACTATAAAATTATTTGACTTTGCACTTAAGCTCTTTACAATTTTTGGATCGATGGAATGAAAATATTAATGATTTTGAAAATGAGGTAAAATCCAATATTGCGTAACTTTTCCTGTCCGCCCAAGAGTGGTACCCGATCTCGGCTCACATATTTGGAGACCGAACAGGTGGTCCCGATACCAGTTTCGGTCCCATACAGGCCAATGTTTTTACTTTTTTAAGTTTGAAACCGGGGTAAAAACACAAAAATAATAGGTTGAGGTACATAACCGGAACCATCTTAGATCCGACAAATTGTAGGTCAGTCCCGAGTTATATATAAAAAAAATTGCTAGGATCCCCTAGGCATGAGTCGCATGTCTGAAAGGTAATTAGGCAAATAAATCTGCATGACGAGATTGATGTAAATGATTTTTTAAAAAATACTGTTATAAAATCACCCAAAGGTGATGCAAAGCAAAACCACACGACATGATATTAATGTTGCCTATCGAACAATGTCGCCCACGTATTCATTTGGCGCATACATTTTTTACTCCTTATCAAAAAGTGCTATGCAAACAAATTCCCTTACGGGCAATTGGGGCAACAAAATCGATGCTCAAACAAGTTTCACCTTCTTAACACGCTCCTCAAAGCAGGGCGGACCCAGGAAAGTATCTTGGGGGCCGAAAATATTTTTTGGGAGGATCAAAATATTTTTTGGGAGGAAGAAAATTATTTTTCATATATATATATACTAAAAAAATTCTTCTTGGGTCTGTACTACGGTCCGCCCCTGACTCAAAGCACTTGAAATATGAGTTTGACCCATATTTACCCCAACAACTACACAACCAAATAAAAACAAGTGTAGAACCAAAGTGAATCCAAATTTCATTCCAATTGCAATTCGGGAATGTTTGAAAGTTATACAACAGAACCTATGGGATTTATTGTTGGATTCATCATCTAAAACTCATCCTTGAAATATGGCTCAATGTTTATTACTCCGTAATTATTCTAATATATTATATATTATATATTATATATATATATATATGCCCTATTGCACTATGTCCCAACTCAGGTGCTTCCACGTCAGGCAAACCTACAACTTCACTGGAAATGTCACTTCCTATTTGATATTTTGTTGGGGTATTATGCACCAAAAATGTCCAATATACTTTTAGTTTGCGGTTTCAACAGTTCCTCCTTGGTGAAGCTGGTCCGACTATCGGCCACTATCCTGAGGACACAAAAAATATAGTAGATGATTTCATTGAGTAGCTCCTCTAGAAATTACTTCAAAAAAATACACAATAAATGGTTAATAAGCGTAGGCGTGGTTGAAAATTTATTTTGTACCTCTTAATACAAGCGTAAAGACAAGGCTGACAAATGCACTAACCACTTTATGGGTCAATGTATTTGGGAAAATCAGCCTTGCCCAAATAAACTAGTCGCATCTCCTCCCTCCAGATCTGAAAAGACAAAATTAAAGAGGAGATGAAGAATGAGGAAGGCTGAATGGTTATATAGGCCCCTTGTACAAGTTTGGTGCGCCTTCAGTTTCAGGGAAACAATGCTAATGTTGCAGCTGATCATATAAGAAACACTCGAATATAACAAAACAAAATTGATTGGAAGGAAGTGTATACCATCTCTCTGAACTCCAATCGGATATGAGGCACGTTTGTCCTATGGATATCATTACCATCTGGACCTCTCTTGAAATACTCATTCCCGATCCAGTGAGACTACGATAAGAAAAACAAATGGTTCAGTCTCCGGGATAAAAAAGGAAGAAGTTATATCATTCCTATCATGCCGTCACAGTGCTGCTCAACAGGAACCACAAAATTTCTGTGAAGTGCCCCACATCAAAAGTTTACCATATCTAAGTTTGGTGTGTGTGTGTGTGTGTGTGGTAAACTACACCTCCTTGAGGATCATCCTTTTGGGATACGTTACGTCCAATTTAATACGATATCAAATCTTGGTCTTATTGTGATCTGTTTGTTGGCACACATGGTCTGGGGTAATCCGCTTAGAACTAGTTTAGCCTTTTTTTCACAAATCAAGTCAGTTTGGGCTAAAGGGAAGTGTTAGGTTTCCCACATAAGAAGTTTACTAGAACTATATCTAATACATAAGGGTGAGGTAAATCTCACCCCTTGAGGATCCTTTTGGTGTGATTTATGCTGAATTTAATATTTTCCAAAAAATATGCATTTGCCCACCTTCAGAGCATGCGAGAAACCAGATTGGTAGACTGAATTGCGGGCAATCTCACATAGATCACATGAACTTAGCTTCCACACCTGTATGATCCAATGTCTGGCCTTTCAAAACTCAAATTACAAAACTTCTAGTACACACGGTTAAAAAGGCATCTAGACACTTACCGAAGCAGCTATACTATACTCCTCAACCAATGGCTCTTTTGTTAAGTGGATTTGTAATGGATCATCCGTTGAAAGAGAAACATTCAGGCCCCGCAAAAAGAACATGGGAAAAGGGTTGCGGTGATAGTCCAAGAATAAAGAGTTATTACTTAAAGGAGACATTGCCAAGCCAATCTGGCAATAAGTGGGAATACTCACTGTTAAAAAGCATCAACACCATTGCACCAAAGTAAAATAAGCTCTACTGTCGTCTTTGATTTTACCTGGGCAAGATAGTACAAGTACTGAAGTACAGGAGATTTTCTGAGATTGATTCCATGAGCGATGTTGTGTGTAGTAAGAAACGTAGCAGCAAGGTGGTCAATGTCACCGGCCTGAAAATATAAATAAACCTGAGCAACTCCCACACCCTATATAACCTATGGACGAGCAATCAAAGTATGAATGAGTGAATGCCTGCACTACCTCTCCAGAATGAGGGCGGAACTTAATAATTGACATTCCCTTCGATTCACGCAGCTGAGAGATGTTAATTTAAAAGATCAAATGTCAGAATGGGATGACATTGTGAGTGTGAAATATAACACAACTATTCAGGCATGCACCTAAACAGTTTTTATAGCAAGTGGAGTAGCGATTGTATCTTGTTATAAAAATAATTACTCAAATGTGACAGTAAAGTCAATTCCAAATAGCAACTAACGCACTCCACCCTTTTCAATCCTCTTTCCCTCCCTTTTCCAGTTGTGGGATATGCCCTCACATTTGCCCACTTCTCCCTAAATAAAAACTCAACTAAGTCTATTTCTCAATTTAGCTATTCTCAATGAAAAGCCTATGCAAGAAAGTTTTCGGTTTGACCCTCTCCTGCCATGTCAACACTAACACTATGTTTCATGTGATGTCCTTCCGATAAAATCAAAAGGCGGAAATGAAAGTGAAGTATCACATTTAGGTCCAATACGCACCTTGTTAAGGGTGTACAGATTAGCATAGCAATAGTAGACATAGTACGAATACGCAGGATTGAATACATTGGTCCACTGAGATGGTGTTGGCATGTGTTTTGTTGGCCTTCTTTCTGGTTTGCTCTCATCATCTACCAAATCTAATCCAACTACCTGTAAATTATTCAAGTAATCAGTCAAAAACCTTCATCCCATTGCTGCTTGATCCTATGAAATGTTGTTTTGCATAAGAGAGCACACTTATTTCAAATCTAACTGAGTGGGGTATTATATGAATGTTTCTCATGGATCAGCGGCACAATAAGAATATGATGAAACTACTAAAGAAGTACATAGTACAACTGTTCAAGTGTCTAATTAACTGAGTAGATACCTGTTTTAAGAACACATGCAACTGAGGATGAGAATCTGGATCAACAGTAACTTCAAATAAAGGGAGAAAAATATTATCGAGAATGTTCTGAAATGATGTCACAATGCCCATTTCCTTGTACACATTGTAGAGTCTAGGAAGCTGGAAAAATAAATTTTGAATAATATTAATCACAAAAGAAAACATGAAAATGCTGAACCCCCTCCGTCCGTCAACTTTGACAAGTTTGACCAACACGGAGAATAATAAAGTAAAAATTGTGTCCCCTTTTAATCTTCTGACTTTTTTCTGGGCCATTCCTAAATCTCAGTGACACGTTTCATTTTTTAAAGTCTATGCAACTCAAAGAAGGAAGATTGAACTGGGACGGGGTCATTTAGTTTCATAAATGAACAAGAAGAGGCATACCTGTATCAACCAAACAACATTCTCACTATACAGCTCATTGTTCACAATCCAACTTGCGAGCTGGTCCCACTCACTCATCTTTCTACCATATATTGATATTCTATATTCAGCCATCTGCAAGGCAAACCATTGAGAGAAAGGAATTAGTCAAATGGGTGGGAAGAGCAGACATTCAAATCTCAAGAGAATTCATGACACATTCATATGACCGTGAATGCAATAAAGCAATGTTCCTGAAACATTGGAGTATTAAATAAAAATGAAAATGATTTCAATATGTTCCTATAGTTTTTAATAGATTTTTACAACAGGCCTCTTCAAATGCAAGGCTCTGATAATATATCAAAGAAATATTAGATAGGTCTCTACTATAGTTCACATTTTCATCTCCTACTAAAAACAGTAAAACACACAACCATCACAGAAGCGAAAGCTTCCCTGAGACAAAAAAAAAGTTCCTTAGTTCAATGACTCAATCTTCCATCATATTGGCATTATATAGTTAGTCCATAGCTAATTAGTTCACAAACAATTCAATGTTTTTTGCAGCAATCCTAATGACACAATTTCGCATTAAAAGAATCAAACGCAAAATGTATAAAATGCAAATAGCAGGTTGTTACATAAGAATTCGAAAGCAATAATTTTTGGAAGAACCTGATATTTACTTGCTTCAAGATCTGAAAATACTTGCTTTGTCAACTCACCAAGAAAGCGGCCTGTTAAATTATGGAATACGTCAAATGGCAAAAGCGTGAATGAAGTCAATTTAAAGCATTAGGCAAGAGCAGCAAGACATTCAGTTTAAATGCAGATTTGAACATCACTAAAAGCTATGATCAATAAAAGAAAACGCTAGTACAGCATTTAGTATGACATGCCTCTTGATCAATATAAAACCTTTAGATTCTAAAATCTAAACCCATCAAACAAAATCACAACCCACACTATGATCACTGAAAGACAAAGCTACGTTTCAGCTTTGTTTTTATGCTGTTGCTCAAAATCTACATTTAAACTAAATGACACGCACAGAAAAAGATGAGAACTTACCCTGGATAAGATTATCCTGCTTCAGAAAAATCTCCCTGAGCCTACTTTGACCACAAGGGTTGTATTTCAAATTAAATTTGTCAAAACGGTGAAAGGTACTCTTGTCAGCATGGACATCCAATAGGTCCACATTCAGGTCATAACTGTTAAATTCAAACAAGAAAATTTAAGAAGTGATGGTCGCGCAGCCAACAAAATCAAGAAAACTATTTAAGTACCCAGTCAAATCCAAGCTCTCAAAAACCTCCTTTAAGGTCATGTAAGTCCCATCACGAAATATAACAACCTGAACAGAACAAAGAAAACAGTAAGTACGCAGAAAATCCCCATCAAGAAATCATCACCCAAGTAGCCAAACAGCATATTTAGAATTTTTCATATCACATTTTCTTCATGTGCAGCTCAGATGTACAATAACCAATACTTGAGTCTAAATAGAAAGGTTGCAATCAGGGTAATGTATATGAAGCTTTAAGGAGAACCAGTGGAAACTATGACCAAATAAAAGGAGCATCATTTGTTGGTTACCTCATCAGGTTCTTTCCTTAGCTTTGACTTTATAAATCGCAGCAAATGTTTCTGGTTCATGCATGCTGAGTGATGAACATGAGTGTCAACCTTTCTAACATTATAGAAGTCACGATGTGGTGCACTTTTTTGAGCTAGGAATTCTCTATCCGCATTGAGCATTAAGTGAAGGTTGAATTTCTGCATAGGTGGAAATCCATAAATAAAATAGAGAATATGGGATATTGCATAAGTAAACTTTAAGCATAAATGAATAGCATACTTGTTCTAGAAGAACTAGTCGATGGTGGCATAGAGTTCGAATATTCCCAGCTGCTATGACTTTAAGAATATGATGCAGGTCAGTGAAGAAAGTTGTTGCATCGGCAACAGGGAAAAGTTTCTCTTTTGCTGTTGTAAGTGGATTGAGATACCGAAAGTGGAATTAGAAAGGGGAGGAAAGTAAGATGATGAGGACATTTAAACTTTTATACAACCAATCATGTTAGAATAGAATTGAAAAGGATTGCATCTTACAATCTTTATTCGGATAAACATGGACTACACCATCTTCCATCTGAAAATAATGCTGCAAAACAATTGCAGGCATGGAAAAGAATTCAGAAGCGTGATAATTGCGCAAGTGTTTTAACAATAGCAGCTTGCAAAGAAATGAAATACTGATAAAAGTGCATCAGAGTTTAAGAGCATACATCAGATTTACCCTCTGATATGTAGTTAAATGGATTAAGGTTAGGCTTTGGTGTACTGGGATCAGATATTATTTCCTTCTCCCAAGGAGTGACACCCTCCCTAAATACATAACTCCGTCTCATATCAAGACAAACTTGAAGATTCCGGTATACATCAATCTCATCAGGAGATGGTGTCTCTGGAAATGATTATAAAGAAATAAAAATTCAGAAATTGCCTTGATGAAAATGACAACAAGTGTGATCCAATGAAGGGAAGTGACTTAAATCAGGCCAGGACAGGAAAGAAAGAGCTACCCATAGGAGAAATCTTCAATCGCACAAACGTTTCTTGCTCTGGCTCTTTTCTAAGTATATCTGCAGCTATGGGGTCAGGTTGAACACCATGTAGATCACCAGATACACTATGGGAGCGAATCATACTCGGGGCAGGCAAAGGCACTTGCTCCCCATCGACAACGACATGTTCAGGCAAATTCGGGTACATCCCATCACACTCTGGTCCCTGTTCATTTTAGGGAGAGCATGGACATTAGTCAGATGCGGCTTACATAATTCGTGAAAAAGAAAGGTGCAGTTTTTACAAATACCTTAACAAAAATAAAAGTTGAAAGAATAAACATGTAAATATGGTTATATGTTGGATAAGATTCAAAAGGAAAGGAAGTGCAAAATAAGGAAATGCCCATCAATCACTGTGTTACCGCATCCCCGTTGGTATGAAGATAGATAGTATCTAGTTTCCCGTTATCGATCAAATTATCTTCCTCGTCAGATCCTTCCACACTTTCAAATGCACTGACACTGGGAACTGGAGACCTAGGAGAAGTAGATCGTAGAAGCTGTCCAGCTCTTTTGTATGATCCTACTTGACCAGAATTCCCTAATGCAAAAGAAGACATTTTTCTTTGTGAACATAATGCCACAATAATAAGAGGCAGCAGGTAAGGATTAAATCATAAAAGGTAGCAAGGATTCCCGAGTTTCCTTTTTTAAAACCCACAGGCCACAGCAGTTACCTGACCAGTAGTTATAGTGATTTGGCACGAAATGCGTTATTTTAATTACGAGAAGGGGTAATGGTAAAAACATCAAAACAAGCTAAATAAATATAACAGCTTCTCTTCAAATCAAACTTTATGATCGCAATCCCATTTGATAGTCCAACTGATGATTACAATCAGGTCACCTGAGGCGCCATGTCGGCTCAATTCACACTTTCTGGACATCTTTTGCCATTCCAATGTCTCAGCTACTTTTTAACAAATGGGAGCTCATAACCAATGAAGAAAGTACTAAATGACAAGTGGAACACGTAACAGAAAGCACATAGAACACGAGATTCAATGTTTTACCCGTCATACCCAATCATACGTGTCACTTATTCATTGGTTGCTCAAAGTACGATATCTCCATTAATAAGGCATGCTTCATAAATCATATAAAATAGGCAATGAATATAGCTCAGTCACAAACCATATTGTTTTTCTATACTTTAAAGGGGTTAATTACCTAAATCAAGAACGGTATGAAGGAGAATTAGATATATCTCCAGTTGAAGATCATGATACAATTATTACATTTACCTATACATCTAGATATATCACCAGTTGGACATAAAAATTAGACCCTTATAGGTAGAAGTGGAAATGAAATAATTTATCAAAAGTTCCACTTTTTTCTTTATCGATCATACTTTGGTTCACAATTCACAATCTTTTAGACAACATTATAAAGAAAGATGTTGTCTAGACAAATTAATTAGACTGAACAAATTGTCTTTCTGCGGGTATAGATTAATTCCCGGTAAATATCCCTTTTCATGATGAAGGAAATTTTCCACAGCTTCACCAGGTGCTCAATCAAAGAAAATGTCCACCAATACATATGATTCCTGTGTGACCACATTCCATACATCCTCCACAGGCATAATAAGTACGCTCAATCCGTAAGCCATGTGAAGAAGCTACTATTCAGATAGCAGGACACATTTGCATACCTTCAGGAAGGGTGTGAAGCCGCGGCAAGCCAACAGGTATAGAATCAACATGAAGCAGCCCGTTCCTCATATCATCCACTTCGCAGCCTCCAGAGCCAGCAATCCCCGTGACGTCGGGCAGGGACGCGGTCACGGACTCGCGGCTGTAATATGCATTCCCTCTCCGTCTGGCATGGTTCCGCCGCTTCTCCGACGAGCTGTACTGCTTCAAGAACCGCGGCGAGTCTGCACTGTCCGCAGCTGCGTCCTCTCTGTCTCTCTCCATAGTCTTGGCGAACTCCAACAGTTGATTTAGGGTTTTCCGGTGCATATAGTAAGCCGATACTGCCACCACCGACGCGCCGACCAGTGCGGCCATGGCCAGATGCATAGCGTAGGCATCCATCTCTCTGCCCCAGTCTAGTCTTCAACTCAGTATGTGACAGCCGAAACAGAGTACGTCGAAAACAACTACACCTGAATATATAGAAATCTATATATGTATATACTTGTATTATACGTATGTTCTATCTATGTATAAACCCTACTGAATAGCAGACATATACATGTAAACATTGATGCATATATGGAGAGGAGAGTGAAAGGCGATTAAGGTAAAGAGCTGATGAATTTATAGGGCGTGAGAAACAGAAGTTCCCGCATTACATCAATATTACGGAGTATTATCAAACGAGTCACTCATAAATTTTTTAAGATTTGCAGACTTTCACAGCTGTTTTTAGCTAAACTTTTCGCCGCTTATCCATTCTTCGATTGCATTGCCATTGACCCACCAAGGCAACAACAAAAAAGCTGACAAACCAAGTGAAGTCTCATTATAATACGCATCTAAGCGTGTGTACAATCGTCGTATGATCAAGTGACGTCATTCGCAAGTCAACGTGATTTAATCATATAAGACGTCCATGAACATAATCCATTCATATTCAGTAGTAAACATACATAACAACATCACATTGAAACCAATGAATAGCGGAAATATTCAATGGTAAAACATGGACCATAACCGGCCAAAACATGGGCTCACAGGCCCAAAATAGTTTATAGTGAATCAAATATCCATGAGCAAGTGTTTGGTAGTTTGAAAGGAAATAAGGAAGCACGAACCACATCTTCCTTGAATTGACTTCACCCGTAAGAAGGTGCAGCCGTGCAGGTAGCAAGCCCTAGCTTCAACCTGAAAATGGTGGGGGGTCCAAGGGGTGAGTACAAGTACTGAGCGAGTAGCAAGCTAAATGTAGCATAACTAACATTTCAAGTATAAGACCCAAACATAGGGTGATACATACACGTATAGTACTTTCCCCAAGTTATAAAATACATATCAGTATATATATACACTTGGAAATACTTGACCCGTAGGTCATTGTTTATTTGTGAAAATCATAGAAGTCAATATCCTTGACTTAAATTCCAACCCACCCATATCATATGAGTGTATAAGACTCCTCCTGGTCCAAGTCAATTTATACATACGAGTTTGAGGACAGTATCGTCGTCCTTGAATTCTCTACCATTTATACATATGAGTTTTGAGGACAGTACTGTCGTCCCTAGGTCTCCACCATTTATATACCGAGGTTTGAGAACAGTATCGTCGTCCTTGGGTCTCCATCGTTTATACATTTGAGGTTTGAGGACAGTACCATCGTCCCTGGGTCTCCACCGTTTATACATTTGAGGTTTGAGGACAGTGTCGTCGTCCATGGATCTCCACCGTTTATACATTTGAGGTTTGAGGACAGTACCGTCATCTCTGGGTCTCCACCGTTTATACATTTGAGGTTTGATGATAGTATCGTCGCCCCTGGGTCTCCACCGTTTATATACCGAGTTTTGAGGACAGTATCGTCGTCCTTGGGTCTCCACCGTTTATATATTCATTCATATGATCTACCACATATCATACATAGATAGGGTCTATATCATAATCTTTTATCAAGACTAAACCAAGTCTTATAGCCTAATCATAACAATCCATGCAAAACCATGCACGAAAATCATCATTCGGGACAAAACAGGACCTAACCGGCGTCGGTTCACATTTAAATTCATTTATTTGAATGCCCCGTACTCAAACCGACGCCGGTTATAGCCTAAACCGGCGTCGGTCCACTTCCTCCTTTGTGGTAAACGGCCCGTTGACCGCACGAACCGACTCCGATTGATCCGAAACTTAACCCAAACATGAATTAAGTCTTAAACAATCAATATTTGCCATTTTGGCCATTCAAAACATCACACATGTTTTTATATCATTTTCATATCATTTCTCATGCATAATCATCATGGTTCATTTCACATAAGCCTAATCATCTTGGCTAATCACATGCTTAAACCATTTTAAACATCATTATGAACACATATTGCATTTACTTCGGTAATCTCATACTTCACCCAAGAGTTACAAGACATTAAGCCATCCACTCACTTTCAATGATGTTTAAGAAGTTCTTCCCTTCTCGGTTTAACTCCGGCGAAGCTCCGACGAACTTTGTCAAACTCCGGCGATAACTCCAGTGACTCTTTCAACTCCGTGAAAGCTCTAGAAGCACCTTATACAAGTTCCTAAAAAGGTTTTATCATCATAAAACCTGTATCAATACAAATAACCTCTAAAAGGTTATTTTCCGGCGAACCAGTCACTTTGGCTTCTAAATCCGTTCTTGGACTTAGAACCACCTTCCACCCCCTCATTCTACATTTCTAAACATGTAGAACAAGTCTAGGGGTTCCTCGTACGCTATGCATGTCATATGATAAATAAAAGATAGATGAAAGGTCATTAAAGGGCTCCTTACCTTTATCCTTAAGGTTTTTCTCAACTTTGCAACCTTTTTTTCTTCCTTGAGCTCCTTTCTTGCTTGAGATCTCTTGGATATGGAGAAATGGTGTTTTGCAGGGGCTTCTCTATCCTTCCTTGATGGCTTGGTCGAAGTTGTGGTAGAGGGGAGAGTGAAGAAGACTCTTTTGTCTCAATAGAGCAATGAGTGTGGATGAGATGGTCCACCTCATGTCTTACCTTCACTCATACTGTCATTCATCCTCTCAACACCCTCTCACCGTAATGCAGCCCCCTCAAGTCAACTTTGAGCAAACAAAAACGCGGGGTGGCCCCCACTCATGTGGGAGGTCATCCCTTTATGTCCCAAACTGTATAATCAGCCTCAAAAGTTGTATTTCTCAGACTGTTTTAATTATGTTTTATTTTATCGAGCCAAATAAAATATATCACACATTCTCAACCCATATGGTCCCTTAGAATGAATATACATTCCTCAACTTTAATTTAGAAGTCTCTGAAACCCATTTCGGACTGTTATCCGATAAATTACCAATACCGGTAATTGGGTCTCGTTTGACCAACCGGTCAACCCTATGCCCTTTCCATGGCCCAACTAAAATATCCACCACCATATACATATTATCTAGACCAAGATGAATATAATATATGGTCTCGGAAATATAGGGTGGTCCCTAATCCCGATGTGGGCCTCACGTGCAATTTACTATTCACGCACAAGTAATAACAAAAATTTACAACCTCGTAAATTCATTAACCATTTCATAAGGTTCAATACATGATTTACATAAAAGTAAATATAATTGGAGACGGTGTTACAAGTTCACCCCCCTTATTTGGGATTTCGTCCCCGAAATCCTCGTGTCTAGTAAAAAAGAAACGAGTATTGCTCCCTCATTGAGACCTCGGTCTCCCATGTTTCTTCCTCGACTCGATCACTCCTCCATAGAACCTTTACCATAGGAATCTCCTTGTTCCTTAATTTCTTTACCTGTTGACCAACAATCTTCATCGGTTTCCACTGCATATTGCAAGTCCTCACGGATCTCTACCGGTGTTTTCTCAAGAATATGAGACGGATCTCGTACATACTTCTTGAGCATGGATACGTGAAACATGTCATGTATCTTCTCGAGTTCAGGTGACAACTTGAGCCGGTAAGCCACGGCTCCAATCCTTTCAAGGATCTCAAACGGACCAATGTATCGGGGTTAAGCTTACCCCTCAATATGAATCAGATGATACCTTTCCAAAGAGAAATCCTTAGAAATACCTCATCACCAACTTCAAACTCTAACGGTCTACACCGTTTATCGGCATAGCTCTTCTGCCGATCTTGGGCAGCCTTAAGTCTATCCCGAATGATCTTCACCTTAGCCTTGGTGATCTCAACAAGTTCTATACCTTCGAGCTTGGCCTCGCCAACCTCGTCCCAACACAACGGTGTTCTGCATTTCCTTCCATACAATGCCTCGTATGGAGGCATGCCAATACTTGCCTGATAACTGTTGTTATAGGCAAACTCTACTAGAGCCAAATGTCTGTCCCAACTACCTTGGAACTCCAGATCACATGCCCTGAGCATGTCTTCCCAAATCTGTATCACTCTCTCGGATTGTCCATCCGTCTGTGGGTGAAATGTTGTGCTAAACTTCAGTTTAGTTCTCAAAGATGCTTGAAACTTTGGCCAAAATCTAGATGTGGATCGTTGATCTCTATCCGACACAATGGATATCGGGACTCCATGCAATCTCACAATCTCTTCAGTGTATAACTTGGTCAATCTTTCAAGAGGATAAGTAATGTTAATAGGTAAGAAATGTGCACTCTTAATAAGCCTATCAACCACCCCCATACCACATCGTAATTGTTCACCATTCGTGGTAATCCTACCACAAAGTCCATGGTCACATGTTCCCACTTCCATTCTGGAATGGTAAGTGGCTACAAAAGCCCCGTCGGGTGCTGATGTTCCGCCTTAACTTGGTGTGACAAGTAAGGCATCGACTCACATACTCTGCGATATCCCTCTTCATATTTGACCACCAATAACTTTCCTTCAGGTCTCAGTACATCTTTGTACCTCCTGAATGCATAGCATAGGCCGAAGAATGAGCCTCCTCTAGTATGGACTTTTGGAGCTCTTCATTCTTCGGTATACATACACGATCTCTAAACAATAAGAGATCATCTTCTCGTACCCGGAAGTCCTCAACGGGCCCCACAAGGATCCTCTCACGGATCTTCTAACATTCCTCATCAATGCCCTGACATCTACTGACCTCATCAAGCAAAGTAGGTCTAACCTCGAATCTCGCTATGAGGGCCACGCTCGTGGTCACCTCCACGCACGCCCTCAATGCCTGTAGGCATGTGAGTTGTAACATCATCCCCAAGTATATTTACTTTTAGTAAATCATATAATGAACTTTGAATGATGATTTATGAATTTACAAGGTTGTAAAATTTTTGTAATTACATTTGCGTGAATAGTGAATTGCATGCGGGGCCCACATCGGGAGCGGGGACCACCCGATAATCCCGGGGACCACATATTATATTCATATTGGTCTAGACAATATTTATATGGTGGTGGATATCTTAGTTGGGCCATAGGAAGGGCATTGGGTTGACCCGTTGGTCAAATGAGGCCCAATTACCGGTATTGGTAATTTATTAGATAACAGACCGAAACGGATTTCGGAGACTTCTAAATTAAAGAAGAGGAATTTATATTCATTCTACGAGTCCCTAATGATGCGAAACACATGATATATTTTATTCGACCCGATAAAATAAAATGTAATTAAAATAGTCCGAAAAATACAACTTGCGAGGCCGATTGTACAGTTCGGGACACAAAGGGATGACCTTCCACATAACTGGGGGCCAACCCACGTTTTTATCCTTATATTTGGACAAGTTAACCGCACCAACACATGGGATAAGATCCATGATATGATCTTGGAGCCAAATGCATTTAAGGGAGCGGACCCCTTCCATGTATGATTGAGAGAAATGCCAAAAAGGCATTCTCAATCCACCCTTATCTCCTTAGCTCGACCAATACCATCAAAGAAGGAAAAAAGAAAGCTCTCAAGCCTTTATCCATTGTTGAAATTCGAGATCAAGCAAGGTTGGTCAAAAGAGGAAGCTTGAAGAAGGAAAAAGTTAGGAAAAGTGTGGAATATTGAGGTAATGACCTTGTAATAACTTTTCCTCTACTTTTCATTTATCATATGGCTTATGTAGAATATGAAGGACCCTTAGGATTGTTCTACATGTTTATAAGTGTAGAATGAGGGGTTGGGAGGTGGTTCTAAATCCAAGAACGGACTTAGAAGTCGAAACGACCAGTTCGCTGGAAAATAACCATTTAGAGGTTATTTGTGATGATATGAGTTTTGTGATGATAAAACCATGTTAGGAGCATAACTAAAGTGTTTCTAGAGTTCGTAGTAGTTTCGCCGGAGTTTGCAGGAGTTTCGCCGAAGTTTCGTCGGAGTCCAACCGAGGAGCATAGAACGAGCTAAAGCTCATTTAAGGTGAGTGGATGGCTTAATGTCTTGTAACTTTTGGGTTAAGCATGAGATTACCTAAGTAAAGGTTATATGTGCTCATAAATATGTTTAAATGAGATTAAACATGTGATTAGCCAAAGTGATTAGGCTTGTATGAAATGAACTATTGAGATATACATGATTTGTGATATGAAAACGTTATAAAAACATATGTGACATATTTAGAGATAAATGGTGCATAATATTGTTGTTTATAACTTAATACATGTTGTGATTAAGTTTGACACATTTTGGATTTGAAATAGCGGGTCAACCGAGAGTTGATCGGTTGTCTAAGGGCAACCGGCGCCGGTCATGCATAGAACTGGCGCCGGTTGAGCGGGCTTAGCCCGGCTCATATTATTTGAATAGGAACCGGCACAAGTCAGATTTGAACCGGCGCCGGTTTGGCCTTATATTGTCCTTATGCTGATTTTAAATGCATGAATTGCCTGGATGATTTGCTTAGGCCTTAAAACTTGGTTTAGTCTTGTTTATTGATTATGATAGAGGCCCTTTCTAGTATGATATGTGGTAGATCATAGGTCGGGTGGAGTACCCAAGGATCGGGAGGTATCCTCAAAACTCGATTATGTCGGGTGGAGTACCCAAGGATCGGTACTTGTACTGACTCCTTCGGGGGAGCCCACCATTTCAGGTTGAAGCTAGAACTTGTTGTCTACACCTCTGCACGGGTGAAAGGAATCTAGAGGAAGACGTGGTTCGTGCTTCCTTTACTGTTTTAAATCATAAACTATGTTCATGGATACTTTTGTAATATTACTTTAATTTGGCCTGCGAGCCTACGTTTTGCCATATGTAGCTTATGACCGATCGATGAATATTTTCCGATATTCACTCAATCTATGATGTGATGTTGTTATGTATGTTTACTTACCGAGTATGGTATGAACGATGTTCATGAGCGCCTTGTGTGATTAAGTGAGGTTGACTTGCGAGTGATTTCACTTGATCACACGGCGGTTGTAAACGTGCTTGGATGTGGTCCGGTGCGTGACAATTAAGTGGTATCAGAGCCATCTCGGTTTCTAAACTATGTAACCAACCTCTCACAAGCGATTTTACAAAAGATTTTTTACCGAAAACCATGAGCATTGTATTTTTGACGTTATAGGACTATTGTTACCTAGGTTGCAAGTTCTCTAGTTGTTAAGATGGTACCCATAACAATAGGTATGACGGTGACTTGGGCCAATACGTGTTTATAACGTTTTCCGTCAGTTGACATTGATTGGAGTCTGATGACTCGTTCAAATTCCTTTTTGGAAATGGAAGGTAGACATATGCCGACAAGGAACAATCCGAGGGGGGAAACACCGATAGCTTCTATTGGGGCTAGCCGGGCCGCATCTTAGGGCTCAAGAGGTGGAAGAGGAGGCCGTGGAGGTCGTGGAAGTCGTGGGGGCCATCGAGCCCAAACAGTGAGTGACGGTCATGTTGACTCAGTGTATGAAACTAACACCGAGGAATATGATGCAACCTATGTTCCCAAAATGGGGCATGAGGAGACCCCATATCACGAGGGTGAATTTCACACCGATGAGGAAGACAATGAGGAGAGTGATGCCTGATTCGCCCAATTGGGTGAACTGTTTGAATGGTATCAAAAGGAGAAGCAAAGGAGAGAGCTAAGACGCCAAACTAGGCGTGCACCTTCAAGTGGTTCGGGTCAAGGAAGTCGGGGAGCTTCAAGGGCCATTTCAGGGATCTCTCAAGGTGGGTGTGGAGGAGATTTCTGCGTGAGAATCTCCAAATACCTCAAGGAGGCTAGGGCCTTGGGGTGTAAGTCCTTCGACGGCACCAGTGACATTACCATTGCCACCGATTGGATAAAGAAGGTGAAGGATGCAGCACGAGACATGCAATTCACACCTGACGTGAAGTTGACCATTGCTTCACGCTTGCTTGAAGGGATGGCTTCTACGTGGTGGGAAGGCGTGGAAAGGAAATACCGTGGGAACATCTCATGGGAAAACTTTGAGCAAGAGTTCTATGCGCAATACTACTCCGACTTTGAGGTCAACGTAAAGAGGAGGGAGTACACCAACCTTAGACAGAAGGAAGGTGGTATGGTCAAGCAACTTGAATAGGAGTTTAGAACTTTGGCTAGGTTCTTACCGGAGTATGCGGTCGATGAGGACCGCATGACGGAGCATTTTGGGATGTCTTGCTTCTGGACATCCGTGATTGGGCCTCCTACTCACGTCACATGACTTTTAGTGAGGTGGTGGAGCAGGGTATGCTCGCCGAGACCCAGTGGAACAAGAGGAAGGAGAGGGACGCCGAGGAGGCGAAAAAGTGGAAATGGAGTAAATCGGAGCAACCCGATCATTCTCGGAAGAACAACCACGGCGGTGGTAGTTCGTTTAGACCACCGGCGCCGCCGGTAAAGAAGAGTAAAGATGCAAGGTGGCATGGACCTAGGCCACAGAATCCGGGGGCACCTAGATGTCCGAATTGCACTAGACAGCATTTTGGGAAGCGCAATGAACCACCAAGGTGTTTCAAGTGCGGGAATGCAGGGCATATGAAAGCTAATTGCCCCCAATTGACACGAGGAAATGCATCGGGAGCCGAGGGAGGGGCCATGACGGGGAGGAACCATGCAGGACCGTCACACGACGGCATGGGAAGAAGCGGCGCGTCAACAAGCAACGCCGCGTCCGTCAACCAAGGCGAGGCCCAAGCGAGGGTCTATGCCATGACCGAAGCGGATGCACGCGCTAACCCGGACTCCGTTGTAGGTAATACACTAAATTTCGACCGTTTCTAGGCTTGTATTGGTGATGTAAGTCATATGGTTTGAGTATGGTCCACCTCGGGAGGTGAACCGGGAGAATTTTGACCAAACCGGGCTTCATATGGCCACTGCACGCCACGCACGCCTACACGCACGCGTGCGTGCTACCGTGTGTGGGTGGCAGACGGTCTCCAGGGAAAAGTTTCCGGACGCACGCGTGCGTCCCTCCGTGCGTCCCCCATGCATCCCTCTGTGCGTGGTGGGCAGTAGCCCCAGGTGAAAAATCGGAGCCACGCACGCGTGTGTGCCTCCTACGCACGCCGTGCGTGGCACCCAGACTGCCCAACTTGGGTTTTTTTCATGGCGTTTTGCGACGTTAAGACCCCTCCTTGATTCCAAACACGTGTATGAACATAATAAACCTTCATAAATGTGTAGTTATGGTAGGAAAGGCATCTTACGTAACTAATAAATGTAGGAACACTAAAGATTAATGGGAGAGATGCAAGAATCCTCATTGATACGGGGGCGCAACGATCATTAGTGAGTGAGTCGTTCGTAAGAGGGTTCAACAAACTGCTAGTACCGATGACTCAAACTCTATTGGTTTCCACACCTTTAGGGGATGACATCGAAAGAGATAGCCACTATCCCTCGTGTGAAGTGGAAGTAGAGGACCAAACCTTGACGTGTGATTTTGTACCCCTAGGTATGATTGAATTCGATGCAATTCTCGGGATGGATTGGCTTGAGAAGCATCATGCCAGGGTCGATTTCTACAAAAAGGTTCTCGAACTCGAAGGCGATGAAGGATTGATCCTGTGCTTCGAGGGAGATAGAGGCAAGGCCACCGGTTGTATCATATCTGCCGTGAGAGCACGGAAGATGATGAAGAAAGGATGCCACGCGTACCTTGCTTACGTGGTAGATGAGACAAAGAAAGAAGTCGACATCAATGACGTACTTATCGTGTGTAAGTATCCGGACGTCTTCCCCAAAGATTTACGAGGGCTTCCACCCGATAGGGAAATCGAATTCGTGATCGAAGTAGAGCCGGGAACCAAATCCATTTCGATCCCTCCTTATCGAATGGCACTGGCGGAACTTCAATAGTTGAAGGTCCAATTACAAGAGCTATTGGACAACGGATTCATTATACCTAGCCAATCACCATGGGGGGCACCGGTACTCTTCATAAAGAAGAAAGACGGTACACTAAGAATGTGTATTGACTACTCACAACTGAACAAGGTCACGATCAAGAATAGATATCCTTTACCGAAGATTGATGATCTGTTTAACCAACTTCGGGGAGCAATGGTGTTCTCAAAGATCGACTTAAGGTCGAGCTATCATCAATTGAAGATCAAGGAAATTGACATACCTAGGAGTGCATTCCGCACTAGGTACGGTCACTATGAGTTCCTCGTGATGTCATTTGGTTTAACCAATGCACCGGCAACAGTCATGGACTTGATGAACCGTGTGTTTAGTGAATACTTAGATCAGTTGTGATCGTATTCATTGATAACATCTTGATATACTCGAAGAACGAAGAAGAGCATGAACATAACTTAAAGCTTGTACTTGAATGACTAAGGGAAACAACTCTTTGCCAAGTTCTCTAAGTGTGAATTTTGGCTCAAGGAGATTGGCTTCCTTGGTCATATCATATCCGGTTCGGGCGTTGCGGTGGACAATGCCAAGATAACAACCATCATTGCTCGGGAGAGACCCAAGAATGTGAAAGAGATACGTAGTTTCCTTGGGTTGGCGGGTTACTATCGTAAATTTGTTGAGAAATTCTCCGTGTTGGCGTCACCACTTACAAAGCTCGCGAAAAAGGGGGCTAAGTTCATATGGGACGACAAATGCGAGAAAGGGTTTCTGGAGCTAAAGAAACTACTTACCGAGGCGCTAGTTCTTGTCCTACCCATACAAGGTATAAGGTATGACATTTATAGTGATGCTAGCATTCAAGGGCTTGGATATGTACTAATGCAGAAGGGCAAGGTGATTGCCTATGCTTATGGGCAATTGAGGAAGCACGAGGTGAACTACCCTACCCATGACCTGGAGTTGGGGGCAGTAGTGTTTGCACTAAAGATTTGGAGGCATTATCTCTACGGGGAGACATGCCACATCTACACCGATCATAAGAGCTTGAAGTATGTATTCACTCGGAAAGAGTGGAATATGAGGCAAAGGAGATGGATAGAGTTGATCAAAGACTATGACTTGATCATCGACTATCACCCCGCGAAGGCCAATGTAGTGGTCGATGCACTAAGCAGAAAGAGTACGTCTGGGGCATTACTCACATGCCTACGAGCGTTACGGGCACGTGTGGAGGTGTCCTCGAGCGGGGCACTCATAGCTAGATTTGAGGTTAGACCTACGTTGCTGAGTGAGATCAGTAGAGGTCAAGGCACTGTTGAGGAATGTTAGAAGGTCCGCGAACGGATCCTTGAGGGGCCCGTTGAGGATTTTTGGGTATGTGATGATGGCCTTTTATTGTTCAAAGATCGGGTATGCGTACCACAGAATGAGGAGCTCCGGAAATCCATACTTGAGGAGGCTCATTCTTCAGCCTATGCTATGCATCCAGGAGGTACAAAGATGTACCGAGACCTTAAGGAAAGTTATTGGTGGTCCGGTATAAAGAGGGACATCGCGGAGTATGTGAGTCGATGCCTTACTTGTCAACAAGTTAAGGCGGAGCATCAGCACCCGACGGGACTTTTACAGCCACTTACCATTCTAGAATGGAAGTGGGAACATGTGACCATGTACATTGTGGTAGTGTTACCACGGACAATGAACAATTACGATGCAGTGTGGGTGGTGGTTGATAGGCTTACCAAAAGTGCACACTTCTTGCCTATCAACATCACTTATCCTCTGGAACGTTTGGCCAGGTTATACACGGAAGAGGTTGTGAGGTTGCATGGGGTTCCAATATCCATTGTCTCGGATAGGGACCCACGATTTATGTCCAAATTTTGGCCAAAGCTTCAAGCATCATTGGGAGCCAAACTGAAATTTAGCACAATGTTTCACCCTCAGACGGATGGACAATCCGAGCGGGTGATACAGATTTTGGAAGACATGCTTAGGGCATGTGCGCTAGAGTTCCAAGGGAGTTGGGACAAACACTTGGCTCTTGTAGAGTTTACATATAACAACAGTTATCAGGCGAGTATTGGCATGCCTCCATACGAAGCATTGTATGGGAGGAAATGCAGGACACCATTGTGCTGGGACGAGGTTGGCGAGGCCAAACTCGAGGGCATAGAACTTGTTGAAATCACCATGGCTAAGGTGAAGGTCATTCGCGATAGGCTTAAGGCTGCTCAAGATCGGAAGAAGAGCTATGCCGATAAACGGCGTAGGCCGTTAGAATTTGCAGTTGGTGATGAGGTGTTTTAAGGATTTCTCCTTGGAAAGGTATCATCTGATTCATATCGAGGGGTAAGCTTAATCCCCGATACATTGGTCCGTTTGAGATCCTTGAAAGGATTGGGACCGTGGCTTATCGGCTCAAGTTGACACCTGAACTTGATAAGATACACGACGTGTTCCATGTATCCATGCTCAAGAAGTATGTACGAGATCCGTCTCATATTCTTGAGAAACCACCAGTGGAGATCCGTGTGGACTTGCAATATGCGGTGGAACCGGTGAAGATTGTTGGTCAAGATGTTAACTAATTGTCATCTTAGTAACACTCCCCAACTTTGATATAGAGATAGTATTTTGAAAGAAAGAATTAATATTCAAAGAAGAAGATTAAAGAAAATAACTCACAACTTACAAATTCATTAAGCTTCAAAGTAGCAAAACCAAGATGGAAGAGTTTAGCTCCTCATTTGGAGACTAAACATGATGAAAAATATAAAGAAAGAGCTATTCTATACTGAGCTTAGATGTACAAAGGGATTGGATATCTTTTTGTGAAGGAAAGGAGGTGTATTTATAGGTTTTTGGGATGAGATTCGGGTACTCGATCGGGTATATACATGGTACCCGATCAAGTATGTGTGTAACACCCGATCCGAGGCATACTCGACCGGTTTTAGGCTATTTTCTAAGTGTATACCCGATCGAGTATATATGAATACCCGGTCGAGTATGCTTAGAAAGTGGTATTCGAGCTATACTCGACCGGTTTCAGGCTAGTTTCTAAGTGTATACCCGATCGAGTATATATGAATACCCGGTCGAGTATGCTTAGAAAGTGGTATTCGGGCTATACTCGACCGATCTTCGTTTGCAATTTAAAGGCATACCCGATCGGGTATGTCGGTCTACCCGATCGGGTATAGACATAGAATCGTGGCCAAAATCTTCCCTGCATGTTCCTTTGTCTTCGGATCTGATCCGATTTGAAGTTCCAACCTAATACCCGATCGAGTATAGCTAATACTCGACCGAGTATAGACCAAAATTCAGGATCTTCTTTTGTCTTTGAACTTTTGCACTTTCTCTTCACTTTTTGGGTTCACCAACTGTACTTTGGGTGACCAAAACCTGCTTAAGCTCAGAATATGTCTAATCTAACCTATTTACAAGAATTTAACAATCTAATCTATTACACCAAAAGTGTGTAATTTCCAAAGTAAAAGTTAAGCAAAACTAATTAAAAACATAAACATAGAAATGGAAATTACGAACGTATCAACAAGTGAAGAAACTTAGGAACAAAGAGATTCCTATGGTCAAGGTACTTTGGAGGAGTGATCGAGTCGAAGAAGAAACCTGGGAGACCGAGGTCTCAATGAGGGAGCAATGCCCGTCTCTTTTCGATTAGACACGTTGATTTCGGGGACGAAATCCCAAATAAGGGGGGGTGAACTTGTAACACCGTCCCCAAGTATATTTACTTTTAGTAAATCATGTAATGAACCTTGAATAATGATTTGTGAATTTAAAGGGTTGTAAATTTTTTGTTAATACTTTTGCGTGAATAGTGAATTGCACGCGGGGCCCACATCGGGAGCGAGGACCACCCGATAATCCCATGGACCACATATTATATTCATCTTGGTCTAGATAATATTTATATGGTGGTAGATATCTTAGTTGGTCCATAGGAAGGACATAGGGTTGACTCGTTGGTCAAACGAGGCCCAATTACCGGTATTGGTACTTTATGAGATAACAGCCCGAAACGGATTTTGGAGACTTCATAATTAAAGATGAGGAATTTATATTCATTCTAGGAGTCCATAATGATGGGAAACACATAATATATTTTATTCGACCTGATAAAATAAAATGTAATTAAAACAGTCCGAAAAATACAACTTTCGGAGCCGATTGTACAGTTCGGGACACAAAGGGATGACCTCCCACATAACTGGGGGCCAACCCACGTTTTTATACTTGTATTTGGACAAGATAACCGCACCAATATATGGGAGAAGAGCCATGATATGATCTTGGAGCCAAATGCATTTAAGGGAGTGGACCCCTT
Organism: Cuscuta europaea; assembly: GCA_945859875.1. NCBI lineage: Eukaryota > Viridiplantae > Streptophyta > Magnoliopsida > Solanales > Convolvulaceae > Cuscuta > Cuscuta europaea. The sequence continues at coordinate 1,935,778 of CAMAPE010000045.1, read as the reverse complement.
CCATGTATGATTGAGAGAAATGCCAAAAAGGCATTCTCAATCCACCCCTATCTCCTTAGCTCGACCAAGACCATCAAATAAGGAAAAAAGAAATCTCTCAAGACTTTCTCCATTGTTGAAATTCGAGCTCAAGCAAGGTTGGTCAAAAGAGGAAGCTTGAAGAAGGAAAAAGTTAGGAAAAATGTGGAATATTAAGGTAATAACCTTGTAATAACTTTTCCTCTACTTTTCATTTATCATATGGCTTATATAGCATATGAATGACCCCTAGGATTGTTCTACATGTTTAGAAGTGTATAATGAGGGGTTGGAAGGTGGTTCTAAGTCCAAGAACGGACCTAGAAGCCGAAACGACCGGTTCGCGGGAAAATAACCATTTAGAGGTTATTTGTGTTGATATGAGTTTTTTGATGATAAAACCATGTTAGGAGCATAACTAAAGTATTTCAAGGGTTCATCGGAGTTTCGCCGGAGTTTCCCCGGAGTTTCGTCGGAGTCCAACCGAGGAGTGTAGAACGCGCTAAAGCTCATTTAATGTGAGTGGATGGCTTAATGTCTTGTAACTTTTGGGTTAAGCATGAGATTACCTAAGTAAAGGTTATATTTTCTCATAAATATGTTTAAATGAAATTAAACATGTGATTAGGCAAAGTGATTAGGCTTGTATGAAATGAACTATTGAGATATGCATGATTTGTGATATGAAAACGTTATAAAAACATATCTGGCATGTTTAGAGATAAATGGTGCATAATATTGTTGTTTATAACTTAATACATGTTGTGATTAAGTTTGACACATTTTGGATTTGAAATAGCGGGTCAACCGAGAGTTGACCGGTTGTCCAAGGGCAACCGGTGCCGGTCATGCATAGAACCGGCGCCGGTTGAGCGGGCTTAGCCCGGCTCATATTATTTGACTAGGAACCGACACCGGTCAGATTTGAACTGGTGCCGGTTTGGCCTTATATTGTCCTTATGTTGATTTTAAATGCATGAATTGCATGGATGATTTGCTTAGGCCTTAAGACTTGATTTCGTCTTGTTTATTGATTATGATATAGACCCTATCTAGTATGATATGTGGTAGATCATAGGTCGGGTGGAGTACCAAAGGATCGGGAGGTATCCTCAAAACTCGGTTATGTCGGGTGGAGTACCCAAGGATCGGGAGGCATCCTCAAAACTCGGTTATGTCGGGTGGAGTACCCAAGGATCGGGAGGTATCCTCAAAACTCGGCTATGTCGGGTGGAGTACCCAAGGATCGGGCGGTATCCTCAAAACTCGGTTATATAGGGTGGAGTACCCAAGGATCGGGAGGTATCCTCAAAACTCATAGATTACTGTTTAGTAATTCAGGATCGGGCGGTGTCCTTATGATTATTTGATTTGAACAGGAGGGGTCCTATACACTCATAGGTCTATGGGTGGGTTGGGGTTTTAAGTCAAGGATATTGACTACCATTACTTTTTCCTAAATAAACAATGACCTATGGGTCGGGTATTTCTCATATACGTACCGATATGTATTTTGTAACTTGGGGTAGAGATGTATAAGTATATGTATCACCCTATGTTTGGGTCTTATACTTGAAACATTAGTTACTCTACATTTAGCTTGCTACTCGCTCGGTACTTGTGCTGGCCCATTCGGGGGGGGGGGGGGGGGGGGGGGGGGCACCATTTCAGATTGAAGCTAGAGCTTGTTGTCTACACCTTTGCACGGGTGAAAGGAATCTAGAGGAACACGTGGTTCGTGCTTCCTTTACTGTTTTAAATCATAAACTATGCTCATGGATACTTTTGTAATATTACTTTGTTTTGGCCTGCGAGCCTACGTTTTGCCATATGTGGCTTATGACCGATCGATGAATATTTTCCGCTATTCAATCAATCTATGATGTCATATTGTTATGTATGTTTACTTACCGAGTATGGTATGAACGATGTTCATGAACGCCTTGTGTGATTAAGTGAGGTTGACTTGCGAGTGACGTCACTTGATCACACGGCGGTTGTACACGTGCTTGGATGTGGTCCGGGGTGTGACATGAGTAACGCCCCCGACGTATTCTTCCTGCTCAGTGCATCGGCCACCACATTGACCTTAACGGGATGATACTAATTTGTTAAGTACGACTTCATGTTTGCTCGACTGAAAAATTTATCATTTATAACAAGTTTTTTAATATTTTTATTAGTGTATTCAATTGTTTGTGAGATAATATGTTATGTAAGTTCGCCCCCATGATAATTCTAAGATACGTCACTGGTTGTGTGTGTTCTATTTACATCAAAATTATTGTTTATGTAAATTTGTTTACATATGAAAGAATTACTCACCTAAAGTTTGGATATAATGACTTGAGGTGTAAAGTTTTGATGTTTAAAAAGATAGAGTAAAGTAAAATTCAAAATGATGTGCCTAATTGTATATTTTCATCACTGTATGATGAAAGAAGTAGTTGGCGAGATATATGGCATTAAAATTTCACTATAAACATATAATCCACGTCTCTTACACTTTTCAGCAAATTATTTAGTTTTAGAAAATATCAAGTTATTTTTTATAGGTTTTTCCTAAAATATTACTAATAAAAAAGTCGTCACTATAAACATATTTATAATCACTAATAGTTACTAGTGAGGTAAATTTTTGAAAACCTTCTTTATAAATACGTTATTGTTATTTTATATAATGACTAAAAAAATTCAAAAACATATAATGTGTGTTCATTTATTTTTAGAATTTTATTTTTCTGGAAGATTTAAAGAACAATCTATTTATTTTACTTATATGTCCATATGTTTGTAAACTTGTAATGAAATATTGGTAAAATTTCTTTAAAACATAAAGGTATAATATAATATGTTTTTCGTCTCTTCAAGTATAGTGCATTTTATTTCATATCCGTCTATTTTGTTTTGTTTTTTCATTCATGAAATTTATGTTGATTTTATTTTTCATCTGTCACTTTTGATGACACCCTCCGCTTGAAAATGACACAACCCGACTCATATGTTCCATCTAATTATGTCATGTTATTCAAAACGTATTTAATTTTATATTTAGATGATTTTTTACTACATATTTTATGAATGTAAATGATTTGTTTTACAATGTTGTAACTCTCATATTAACCTCAAATATATTTATTATTTAATGCAAACATGTTTGAAATCTGTATTATGTCCAATTTTTACAAATTTTGACTTATCAATAGGCACAAACGACATTTTTTTTTATAAAAACGTGCTTATGATGTTTTTCAATTCATACTTTCTAAACATCAATACATTACTTATACTGGAAAACGGAGAAGGATATGTGTTTGAATTGAGGGCTTTAGATGGTTTTCAGAAATATACAAGTACATCTTCTCATGTACTAGAGGTTTTATGACTTTTATGAACAAATTAAAGAATAACATGTATGATGATGAATCAATACAATACTACATTCTATTCCATATTATAAACATTGTATTAATCAAGGAATGAAGGAAATACGCAAAACCCTTGAAAACCTACACCATCCAAAAACCATACATCCACACTGGATCTATATTTATTAGGTTGGACCATAGGGTTTGAGGGTTTCTAAACTATATGGTTCCTAACACTATAAAATTTGTTAGAAATATGTCCTAGGACAATCATAATTTATGATTTATTAATGGATATTTAATGCTCATTGATTAATATAGTCACGATTTCACGAACTAATTTTATGTTAATTATTATTGTGAGTTTTCTTTATTAATATTTAGTCCCTGAATATTATGTTTAGTAGCTAATTAAGTACGTGACTTATTTGTGGAATGCTACACTTTCTAATAAGCATAATGTTCTAATTGTCCCTAGTCTAATATTATTAATTTGGGACATTGATAATTAATAGATCAGTATGTGGATTAACAGATGATTATATTCCACTAGTCATGAGTATAGAGATATCGAGTTAATAACACATATGCTTGTTAGTGAACAAATCCATTAGACATACCCAATTTGAGAACTCTGTTGGGTTATGTGTCATCAGTGTTGTCCTTAACAATGATGAGGTTCTATACTTTTTTTAACCCGATAAGCGTCCAAAACCTGAGGGTGTTGGGGTGGTGGCCAGTAAACACCTCACCCATTTATTAGCTCGAAAACTAGAAAATGAAAGTACAATAAGTAGGAAGACCAAACCAAAGTCTACTTGAAAACCAAGAGCTAGATAATATAAGGAAAACTAGTTCCTTCAAATTTAAGAAGGGAAATTTTTTAGAATATGACTAAAACATGTCTACTTTCCCATAGTATGACTAGAAGTTGATATTTCTGATTATATGACTGTAAACATGTATGTATGCTGGTACGGTGAGGTTATAATTTAAAATTAAAAGACAAAATTGCCCTCCTCAATTAGTCACAAGTGCAGAATCCAAACCCAAATGGAAATTAAATTTGAAACGGAAGGCGGCGATTTCTTAGGGACGGAATGCAGAGCATTAACGCTCTAGAGAGCAAGAAGGAAACAACCTCCTTGTACAAAGAAGACGACCGAATTATGTGAGTAGGGTTTGAAGTAAAGCAGCAGGCGGCGACGAAGACGGCCGAATTGGCGCCGGTGAATGACGACGACATTCAAATGGAGGCAGTAACTGCGACGGCCGACACCAATTCTACTTCCGACGCAAATTTAATCACACTCGATGGCATGGTAATTCCTTAATTTTTATCGAATTACGTTTTCTTTTCTTTGATGTTGTTGAAATTGAAATTCGTGTGTGTGAATTTGGGTGGGTAGTATGGGGGGAATGAAAAATTTTAGGGCATTATGTGTTGTTGTTTGGAGTAGGGAACGAAGTAGAAAAATTGTGAAATCATGGGCAGGGGCATTAATTAAGGGATGGACATTGGGCATTAAGCGTAGAGTATGTTCTACATCATAGTGGCTAGGGCAATGGTGATTGGGGTGAACTGAGGTCAAGTGATATGTTCAGGCATTAATACATTGAGTACAAGTAGTACTCCCCTGGAGAACAGGTAGTAATGTGCTTTTTGTTGTCGTGTGTTTAGTTGAGGACAATGGACAAACATTAACGGGTACATGAGAAACCCAGAGAAAGGGCATTAATGTGTAAGTGAATAAAACACGAGGAGAGTAGTAGGAATTAAATTTATGATATGGAGTACATGATAATAACTAGGGCAGTGTGTTTTGAACTTATTTTACTTCAAATGATATTTAAGGCATGAGAAAGTGGAGTAATGATAACCTTATTGAATGTGCAGGAGTACGTGAGATATTGTCGTGTTGATGTAGTGGCTTTAACAAAAAAGAAGGTGAAGATAAACTCTTACTGCAATCCACATGAGGCATTAAAGAGCCTTAAAGAGAATTTAAGTGAGGCATTAATACACATGAGGCATTAAAAAGACCGGAAGATATGAACGAGTACCGGGTGAAGATGGCAACAAAGCTCTTAATACATTTTGGAGTGTTAGGGGAATAGTTTTATGCAGTAATTGTGGATTTATTTAGAATTGTGCTTTTATTTGGATGGTAATTAGGAACTGATTTTTGAGTTTTTTTTGTTTAGTTTTCGAACAATCATGATATTATTTTGAAGTGTGGTTTTATTTGGATGTTATGAAATAGTATTTTGGGATATTTATTAAGTAAATACTAGTATCTGACTGTTCTGAAATGTTTAAAAACAGTATTGGTGTATCGATGTATGTTGAGTTTATGATGTTGAGTGTCATGTTTGGTAGGGTGGAGTTTTTGAAGGACAGTAAGGCATTGAAGGACGTTAAATAAGTAGCAGTTAATGAATTGAAAATATGGAGGGCCTTATTGCACGAAAGACAGTTTATTTGAATGATATGGAATAGTATTTCGGGATATGTATATAAAAAAATCTGATTATTCTGAAATGGTTGAAAATACGATTTGTGTATGTTGAGTTTATAATGTTGACGAATGGTGTGTTTGTTTGGGTGATTTTAGCGAAGGACGGTAAGGCATTGATGGACATAAAGAAATGAGTAGTTTAGAACATTTGTAGCCTTGTAGGTACTTAAGGAGTTAAGGACAACAAGTATTTAGCGTTAAAATAGTAGGGCAGTAAAAATAGTTTACGCACATACAAACCTTTTTAAAAATAGACAGTACAAATATTAGGGCAATAAACGATGAAATCCATTCATAGACAGTAACAGAGTAATAGTGTAAATGTATTCGCAACAATGTTTAAACAATTAAAATGACAAATTAAAAAATAGTCCAACGGAATGAACACATACAAACCTTTTTTAAATACACAGTAAAAATATTAGGGCAAGAAATGCATTCGTGGACAGTATGGGAGCAATAGTGTATAAATGTATATAAATTGTATTCACAACAATGTTTAATAAAAGAGGAATCCATGGATATGATAATGCTTCAGTCGATCATTGGGTGTGAAATGGTAGAGGTGAGTCGGTGAAGAAGAAAAGTACGGTTACGGTTCGGTGAAGAAGAACGTGTTGTGATAGGGATAGGAATAAAAATAATGAAAATACTTACCTTCTATTAATTGTTTCCTTATTTTTAGGATATTCCCATTATTAGTCCGACGGTTATGCGTGAAGCAGTTATTAATCCACCGCTTATTCTCAAAGCATGATACATGATTTGCTTGGCCAGACATTTATTTTATGATGAAAAATAGCAGCTCGTTAATTAAATAGGAGGACACTATTGGTATTAAAATAAAACTTAAAACCCACGTGCATGGAGATGATCACGTGTGGCCAACGAGGCCTCGTTGATCTTTGGGTTGATCGTTGATGTGAGTGATCAGTGATGGTCCAATTGTAAGCTCCCAACTTGCTCCGAATGTTTTGGATGCACCACCAATACTTCCAATGTTGGGTGGAGATCCATTGTAGTGAGATGATATATTCTTATGCTTGAAATAATCATGATTACTTACATGTGAATTAATATGTGTAAACATCATTCAATTCAATGCTATCCTTAAACGGTAGTTATAAATGTGGTGATTGTACATATTATTAACCACGACAAGTATAGAGCGAGAGAACGATATATATATATATATATATATATATATATATTGGCCCCTTGACAGGTAAGATTAATCAGCATGACCAATGCTCAAATGAAGTGTCATTTATTCAAGATTGATCTTACTCGGTAATCAAGAAATAAATTGAAAATGGCAGGGATGACACGAACTAACATTGTCTAAATTAAGATATTGTTTGAAAAAAAAAGAATTATTAGCACAAATTAATCATTAAAAGGTTATGTGAGATTTAATTGACAATTATATATCTCCGATAGTCATAATGCCTTACTAGAGATCGCTTATGACTTGTGATACTCAAAATAATTTTCTAACCCACTCTCAACGATATATAAACTTAAAAGGTTACACACCTAAGTGATATAGATTATAGATCATTAATGTTTGTCTATAACATTAAAATAATCTGATTAGCCCAATTCAAAATAGGGTTTGGAATGGTATTGGGCTAGAGTCTCTGGGAGATTTTATTAGCTTTAAATGTAAATTCATATCTAATAAACCTAGAGAGAGAGAGAGAGAAGAGAACGTTAGCACGTTCCCTACGAGCCATCCAGTCACGTGCGTGTGGATACCGATAGAGCTAGGGATCGTTTTCTCGAACTGTGTGACATCCTTTATTTGAGTTTGTAATTTAAGTCCCTCATATTCTTGTAATTTCTTTTATATTAAGAACCTCAAATCTGATTGGTTACTTTTTGGCAGAGATTTTTTTTTTGTTTTTCTGCTGAGATATTCTGCCCGAAACCTAACAAAATTAACTTTAACATACCAGTATTACTTTGTAATGTACTACCAATATTGGTACAATGGTCGATTTGGCTAAAATGGTGGATATTTGCCAGAGTGGTACCAATATCACCTTTTAGCTGCTTGGCACTTCATACCATCTCCAAGAGCCAGAAATGTAATCTGTCCAAAAATAACTAATCCATTAACATTAGTCTTCAACTCTCGGGAGCTTTCCATTTCAGTTTTGCATAAGTTTTTCTACAATTGAGATGAGTATATTTGCTTTACACCTGACTACTTATGTCTACAAAAAGAAAGGACAAACACAATATAACACATGAGGAAGTTGTTCAAACAACCATTTCAGCCTCTGCAACATCATTAGGGATCCCCACATCCAACCTCATTGTTGACTTGTACCGTTCAGGCACGGCCCCACCTGCCTGTACACAAATTTCCACCACTGCCGGAGCTTGACCATAGAAATTCCTCAGTTCTCTCTTCATTTCCTCATTCAGATCAGGGACGTGCCAAACATACCTAGGAGGGATCAAGTCGTCCAGTACGGCAGCCTGCCATCCATGCTGCCCATTGCGTTGCTGGTGCTTATGGGCCCCGCAATTCTGCGCTTTGTGTCCGCTATGCCCAACGTGTACCTCTGGACAGTAACCGCAAACTCTCACCGGATACATCTTCATTAACCTCCTAGCTCCTCCTCTCATGGTTTCCCACGCTCGTACCGTTTCTTCAGCCAAAAAAATTGTCTCATCCTTCCCAGACAGAGGTGATACATCGGCATCAGAAACCTCATTGAATATCAATGGCTTTGAAGGTTCCGGTATAGGGTCTGGTAAATCCGTTTCATCTGCGTCGATAAACTCTCTCTTCCCGATGCGGATTATTGGTTTTCTCCTTCGCTTGGTGGGGTACTCCGGTAAATCGACCCCGGCTTGGATGCAGAGCTCGACCACTGCTGGGATTCGGGGGATTGAAAACCTCTCCTCATGACAAATCCGTTTCCCCAAACGGTCATAGAGGTGGTAAGATTCAAGTTGTACCATGACATCTTCAACAAATGCCTCTCCCCACTCGTGAAGTCCTTTGCGGATCGAAACGTCTGGGCCCCTACACGACTTGAAAGGATGCCCAATGGGTCCAACGTGAATCTCATTACACCACCTGTGACGAATGAATCCCCAATATAAGCTACTAAGTCAAATAAAGCTCGAGCCCTTAGGGGCATTGTTTAGGGGATTTCAGAGGGAGGGGAGAAATGAATTTTCGTTTACTAGTTTATCTGCATTTGTCCATCTTAGACCAGAAATTACGGTTATGTGGTATATACTTTCAGTTAAATAATTTTCATCTTCACTCTTTTTAGTTGATCTAAAACTTAAGAAGAAATAAATACAACATCCAAGCCGTAGTCCAAAAAGAGTTTGGTGTCAGCTAAAAGACGAGATAAATATACCATTCCTACACCTTATGGAATTCCACAACCAAGCATAAGCTTAGGGTACACAGAAGGAAAGACGAGATATTCAGGCTGGACAGCATAGAAGATGCATATGGTAGTCAAGTATGATAAAATGTAACACAATGTACCTGAGTGTATACAATTTCATTGGATATAGTATATACTATCCTCCGTTCTTTAATTCTTGCAACAGTTTGACTTTCACGTTTGCTAACGCACAACTTTGACTGTAATTATTTTTAATTATGTATTAGTAAACATTATTAAAATTTGATACTTTGGAAATTCACATTGATAGGAATTTAATAACATTTTATACGTAATAAATTGATTATGTATATTAGTAGAAAATCGTGGTCAAAGAATCACATTGTTGCAAGAATTAAAGAACGGAGGAAGTACGTAGTATAATTTTATATAGATATCGCCGTGGTTATTTCTTTTAGTTAGTGAATAAAAAGATGACTTTCAAATGACAAAAAAAATTATGATAAGGTCATTTTGGGAGGCTAAGCTGAAAAGCTTGCTGAAATCTGATGAGTCGGTGCCTAGCTGAAAACTAGTCGTATTTGATGTTTGAAAAGTTGTATTTGGGGTGAGGAATGCTTGGTAAAATGCGCTGTCAAGTTATTGAGTAAACTAAAAAGGTAATAGCTTATTTCTGAAAATCTATAGGAGGTAACTTTTCACATAAAAGCATATTAGAAGCTCTTATTTTATTTACCAAAACAGGACTGTTATCAAACTTCAATTCCCTAGTTTCTGCAGAGTGATGAGGTAGAGAATTTACTTGCAAGCATGAACAGGCACCACCTTCAAGAGCTGCTTGAGATTGTTTATCAATGTTATTCGTGCATTCATCACTCTATATGCAAGTGGAATCAGTTCTTTAATGACCAACCCAACTTTTGGTGGAGGCAAACGTCCCCTTGGTTGGGTTAACCTGTTCTTCTGTCTCTCCCTAGCAGCTCTCCTTAGCTCTACAATTGGTACAGGAAACGGCTTCCTCTCCTTTCTTGAATAGTAACGTGGAAAATCTGCATTTTGTGGATGGGGGTCGCCACATCTTATGCTTTGGAGTTGAAGCAAGTTCCTTGATCGCGTTGGCAATTTCACTATCAGTATACTGCTGCTACTTCCCTGAAAGAAATTACCAGATGTGTTAGTGCTGTTTGGGGTGAGTTTGAATAACTTGATTTCAAAGAGTATGCAAGTGTACTATAAGAGTAATAAACTTACTTTTGCTTTTATTAAAGAAATGTTTTGCATGAAATGGAACAAGAGCCTTTAACATTAAGAAGCACTTTTAATGCTTATTTGAGAAAGTAGCAAATGCTTAATCAGCAAACTAGCAAAGCACTTTAAGATCATGAGAAAGCACTTATTCCACACATTGTCCAAAGAGGCTCTTAGTCACTCAATTTGGCGAGCATAGTTCCATTTGAACCTTTGAAAATCATATACTAGAGGTGCCATTCGACTCTCTTAAATTTATATGTAATGCAGTCCAAAGTCCAAACTAGCTATTAACTCTATTTTGGTTACATATATTTATGTGTAAGTGTGTAACGCATGCCTTTCAAAAATGCATAACTGTACTTGGTTTTTTTAAATTCACAACTATCGCTACCACAGCTCCAGTTACTAGCCATTAACTCTACTTGTTTTTTTTAAATTCATTTGTTGGTTAGACTGGATTTGTTCATTCATCATAACTTGTTCCAAGCAGCATTTGTACAAAAAAGCTCAAACAATTAACTCCTTTTAATCTAAAATGTTCTCTTTTATTGGCGCACTTTTTTTAAAACCGGGCTTTTTATTGGAGATGGAGAAAATGTCACCATAGATTGGATCTTATATACCAACACTTGTTGGCAGCGGAAAATCAAGGGTAGAATTTTGCTTTGTTTTCCCTCCAGCAAGGGAATGTTTATGTTTATATAGTTTAAGCCCCGTTTAGGTTAACATTTTGGTCGCTATGCATAGCATAGAGGATGGTTAACAACATGCATGAACATAATTCTTCTTTCTTCTTGCCCTCACTTTATAGCTTCTAAAGTTGGTCTTTTAAATTAATTATAATGAGAATATCTGTTGAAGTATCCATTGACAAATCGAAGAGACATCATTAATCTAGGAATTACTTTCTTTATTATTTCTGTAACTACGACTATTTAGCGCCTGTTCAGGTTGTAATAATTAATACGTGTCTGTTCAGTTTATTTATTTATTTTGTTCAGTATCTAGACAGTCACCTAGGGTTCTGAACCGACACGGCGACACTTCCTAGGTATCTCTTCCCTTAGAACTATCCTATAAAGATATGGATGTACTTCTTGCATAACCAATGTTGTATCAATAATAAAAATACAGAAAACTTCAATATTTGAAGGCATTTATCTTGGCGTACATAAGGTCAAAATGATTACAAATAGCTAGAAAAACGCAAGCTAGAATTTACCAACCTTAAGAGCATCGAATGAGCTAAGAGCATGTTGGGGGTTGCACCCAAACTTAAAAGGTTGGATAGTAAGGAGCTGAAATTGCGGGGGGCTACAGTTCATTGCTGAAATAAACAAATAAATTAATAAGTACTGCACAAATAGACTAAACCTTAAACAAGAAAAAGATTAAATCTCAAACTAATAACACTCATCCAACTTGTGTGTAGCAAACATAATCATATGCTTTTGTAGAAGAATAATACTTTTTGAGATAAAGCATTTCAGGGACCGTCTTGTGCCAGCCTGTTCTACTTTAGAAAATTCAAAAGGTTTTGGTAAACATGAAGGTTTGAATCCATACCTGAGGGCCTTACCTATTCTTGCCCCTAAAATGTTGATGGAGTTAAATATGGAACATAACAGGCTACATCTCTAATCTTTCTTGTGTCTTAACTACAATGGGCCTAAACGAATTAGAGCTCAGTAGCTCACACGCTATGAAAATCAACAAAGGCCTGGGGGACTCGGTCCTAGTGGGACTTGAAATTTGACTGGTTAGGAAAATGAGAAGGGGGGCAACCATGCCAAAACCGCTAGTGCCAAGAAGTTTCAGTGCATTTTCGCATCACATGATTAAGAAAATGAGGACCTGTGCTAATTTCAAGCTATGTTGCACAGAAACGCTGGAATCATGGGAAACGTGAAACGGGAAACATAATTTATTAATAGAAAAATAACTGTTTACAAAGTTTCTAGTGTCCATAGAGTTTCTGAAACAGAAATGTGCTCATTCCTATGATTTTCTGTGCTTCAAAGATCTCACGTTTCCCCTCATCTCTAAACTCCTACACGGATAAAAACTACAAATGTACCAAACCCTTCTAATGACATACAAATCAAATCACCATGACATTGCTCATCTCTCTGTCCTAAATTAAATTAGATGTGCATTTTTATATTCTCACTTCCATGTGTTTACAAAGGGACAGTTAGCCTAAACTCCTACAGAAGTTGTATAAGCCCATTACGAGAGGAGCCTCATAACATATCCATAGATATATAAGCAACAAAATAGTGGGAGGGAAGAATGGACAGGAAAAGTGAAAATCTTTTGGGCTGAAAGCCTGAACCAGATTAACTTGGGTGTTATTAAAATATTCAAGAAGACAAATTGCTTTTTCCAACGGTGTGCTGTTACAATATTCAAAGAGAAATTGCTTTTTCCAAGGAGTGCTGTTACAGGATTCAATGAGACAAATTCCTTCATCTCATGGTTTGCTGGCACTATCTCTAAATGACTTTTGTAATTCCCAGTTGGGATTTGATGGCTTCATTCTGCACGCGATTATTTATAGCCTTGTAGAGCAGAGTAGGATATACTCATGCACTAACACAACTATGATTGAGATGAGCTGGATACGTTTTTTAAAATACTGTCTCCATGACTAATTTCTTCCGTGAAATACACAAAGTTGATTCTTTTTGTCGAAAGGTACAATATTAATTCGAAGATACTTACAAATGAAAATTATAATACTGCTACGAAATTCAAAACTACTTGGTCACTTAGCTACTTTTATTTTATTGAGATAATTAGCTATTTCTAAATAAGTGAAGTGTATGACACGGTTTGGGGTCGGTTGCTGCAAGATAGAATGCACTTACGTATGCAAGTGCATTGCCAAACAATATGATGAACAGGTAATACTGTAAAAGCCTTTAACTAATGTACATATCCATTCTAAAAAAATACATACAATACAAAATTACTTGAGAGCGTAAAACCTATAGACAGAAGAGTCTAGACAGCTCTAGAGATCAGTTACATGAGTTACAAAATAAATTAGAATATTTGTATTTAATATTTCAGTTACAAATCTTTGTATTTAATATTATAATTAGTAGCCTAGCTCTAAAATGTTGTATAAATAGGATATCATTTCATGGAATGAATCAAGCTTTTCAGTCTCAATTCCTCCTTATTCTAAACCTTATTATGGTATCAGAGCCTCTAGAGGCCTAAACGGCCTATTCTCTTCACTGAACTATCCCCCCGCATCACCTTTCTCTACCCATGGCTCATGAAAATAATAGAGACAAAAGTCCAGAAGACGTGAATGATAACTCAACATCATCTCCCTCAGCCAATAATCCCCTAACCCCGGAGGGCCTTGTTATGCTCAGCCCTAACCAATTCCCAGAAAAACTAGATGGATCAAATTACCTTGTATGGAGAGACCAAGTAATGGACCTTCTGTTCGGGTCTCATCTAGATCAGTATATTGATGAAAAAACCAGTCCTCCTCCAGAAACTGAAGCTGCCAACTTTCTGCGATGGAAGAGACAGGATCGTCTGGTGCGGCACACCCTTGTATCTTCTCTCAGTTCCGCCTTCAAACCGCTGGTTGGGTCTGCAAAGACCTCCGCCTCCGTCTGGAAAACACTGGAACGCCTATACGGGACCCGGTCAGCTTCCAAAATTCGAAGTCTTAAAGACCAGTTCCGCCATGCTAAACAGGGGTCGCAACCTGTAGCAGAATATCTTCACCACCTTCGCACCCTCGCGGATGAACTAGCCATGGCCGGCCGACCTGTTGTCGATGAAGACTTTGCCATTCAAGCCTTGGAGGGTCTTCGTCCCGAGTTTGAATCCGTGGAGAACTCCATCCGCCCAGATGAAACTAACTTCGAAGAACTCCACTCCTTACTGGTCAGGTTCGAAGACAAGTTGCGAAGGAGGGAGCTCTTGAATTCTGCGGCTGTTGTTACTGCGAACGCAGCTACAGTAGAAAGGAAAGAGGAAGAAGACAGTTCGGTCGCAATGACCGTTCGCAGAAGTATAGACCAGAACGCATCTATATTAGGCCCAGGTCCATCAGCCCAGTTTCAGACTCTACCCAATAGGCCCAATACTCAGAATAAATTTTTCAAAAATCAAAATCGAGGCCCACGTCCCAGCAACTTCTACAATTCAAATCGACGTGGAAATAATAATCCCGGGGGCAGACGTACTAATTTTGGGGGAAATACCAGTCCGGGTGCCGTTATATGTCAAATTTGTAGCAAACCGAACCATCTCGCTATAAACTGTTGGCACAGGTTTGAACAACAAAATTATCCCCCCAGGCCAATACCGCCACGACCAGGAGAACCGGATGGTTGCTGGACTCGAAAGCAACTAATCATGTCACCAATAATTTAAACAATCTTACCCTGGCGTCCGATTACACCGGCACAGACTCCCTCATTATTGGTAACGGTAAAAGTCTTGAAATTGCACAAGTTGGGAATATGACCCTTCATTCTCTCTCCTTACCTAATACTCTTTTTGTTCCTTCTATTCATACTAATTTAATTTCAATTGCCAAATTATGTCGTGACAATGATGTACTAATCGAGTTTCACCCTTCTTTTTGTCTTGTCAAGGACCGGAAAACGGGAGCAATTTTGTTACGGGGTATGAATAAAGGTGACGTCTACAGCTTGCCTGATGTTCCTGTTCCTTCATCACCATGTGTCAATGTTACTACAAAATGTTCTCTAAATAAATGGCATTGTCGTTTAGGACATCCTGCCCTTCCCATCACTCAAAAAGTTATTTCCTCATTAGGTATTTCCTTTAAAGATGTTAATAAGGATTTGTCCTTATGCACTTCATGCGCAAGTAATAAAAGTCACAAGTTACCTTTTGTTAAATCTTCCCTTTCCAGTTCAGGTCCACTTGATTTAATTTATACAGATGTTTGGGGTCCCTCACACATTAATTCTGTGGATGGTTTTCGTTATTATGTTATTTTTGTTGATCACTACACAAAATACATTTGGTTTTACACTATCACTCACAAGTCTGAGGTAACTTCAATTTTTCAACAATTTAAGAAGATCGTAGAAAACTTTTTTCAAAAATCTATTAAAATGGTTTATTCAGATGGAGGGGGTGAATACATATCCCTAGGGAAATTTCTAGCCTCTT
Organism: Cuscuta europaea; assembly: GCA_945859875.1. NCBI lineage: Eukaryota > Viridiplantae > Streptophyta > Magnoliopsida > Solanales > Convolvulaceae > Cuscuta > Cuscuta europaea. Next base: position 1,920,064 of record CAMAPE010000045.1, on the reverse strand, counting down.
GTGGTATTACTCACTTACTGACCCCTCCATATACCCCTGAGCATAACGGCTTCGCTGAACGCCGACATCGTCATATTGTAGAAACAGGGATCACTTTACTCCAACACTCTTCTATGCCGTTAAAATATTGGTCATACGCCTTTTTAACTGCTGTATATCTAATTAATAGGCAACCAACAACATCTCTAGGTTTTTGTACTCCCTATGAAAAACTTTTTCAAAAACCTCCCAATTACACAAAACTTGCTATTTTCGGATGTCAATGTTTTCCATGGCTCCGTCCTTATGCAGCTCATAAGTTAGAACCACGGTCCAGACCTTGTATTTTCCTTGGGTATTGCGATCAACAAAGCGCTTATCGCTGTCTTGATCCTACTACCAATCGCATCTTTTTTAGTCGGCATGTGGTGTTCAATGAGGTTGTCTTCCCTTTCTCTAATAATACAACACCCGTTACAGATCTGTCCTCTGAAATTGACAGTTGGCTTCAACCTCCTATCTCTTATCTTCCTATCTCAGGTACATCACTAGCAAAGGCGTCTCCTACTACTCGTACCCCGATAACACAAGACTCCCCTAACCCTGCTCCTCATAACACTCCACCAGCTTCTAACCCACCGGTCCTCATCACTTATCACCGCCGGCCCAAACAAAACCCAACTACTCCATCCTTACCTAATGTACCCAACACCAACCCCTCAACCATTACTCCCACTACAAATAATCCCATATCTACCTTGGGTCATCATCATGATCCAAAAGCCTCTCCACCCAAACGTACCCACCCAATGACCCTTCGTTCTCGTAAACAAGCTAATGTTGTCACACACTCACCATTACCTCATCATATTATTCCTACTTGTGCTTCTCAAGCTTTACAGGTACCTGAATGGAGGAAGGCTATGTCTGTGGAATTTGATGCTTTGGTTCAACAAGGGACATGGGAACTTGTACCCGCTCATCCTGGTCAGAACATTGTTGGCTGCAAATGGGTTTATACTGTGAAATATAAGCCCGATGGTTCCTTGGATCGTTTCAAAGCTCGATTGGTGGCTAAAGGCTTTCATCAGCGCCCGGGGATTGATTACTCTGAGACCTTTAGCCCAGTCATCAAACCAGTTACTATTCGGGTTGTTCTGACCATTGCACTTTCTCATGGCTGGCACATAAACCAACTAGATGTCAACAATGCTTTTCTACATGGTGCTTTTCAAGAGGAGGTTTACATGAAACAACCACCTGGTTTCAATGATGGCTCTGGAAGAGTGTGTCGTCTTAAGAAATCCATCTATGGTTTCAAACAAGCACCTCGAGTATGGTACCAATCTCTTAGTGGATTTCTATTATCCCTTGGTTTTCATCAATCAGTCTCTGATGCCAGCCTCTTCATCTTTTCTTCTCATCCCTCTTATATCTATGTGTTGGTATATGTGGATGATATTATTGTTACGGGCTCTACACCAGATTTGATTCATCGGACTATTAACATGTTAGCACAAAAATTCTCCATTAAGGATTTGGGGTCATTACATTACTTTTTGGGCATACAGGTTACCCCTACATCAGATGGACTCTTTCTTGATCAACACAAGTACATTACAGATTTATTACATGTGTTGAACATGCACGAGGCGAATCCAGTATCCACGCCTTTAGCTTCCTCAGCTTCCTTGACTCTGTTTGATAGCTCAGGTTCTTGTGATGCCGCTCTCTATCGTCAAGTTATTGGATCACTTCAGTATTTAAACCTCACCCGACCTGATACGGCCTTTGCCATCAACAAGCTAGCCTAGTTTATGCACAAACCCACGGTGAACCATTGGCAGCTCATGAAGCGTCTCTTGCGGTATCTTCACGGAACAGCCTCTCATGGTTTATATCTCCGTCGGAGTTCTCACCTTTCATTGTGTGCTTATGCTGATGCAGACTGGGCGGGAAATCCAGATGACCGATCCTCTACCAGTGTTTATGCCATTTTTCTCGGAGAATCACTTATTTCATGGAAGTCCTCCAAGCAACGCACAATTGCCAAATCCTCAACCGAAGCAGAGTATCGGGCCCTATCCACTGCTGCATCTGAAACTCTTTGGATTGAGTCACTTCTTCATGAGCTTCGACATTCCCCTTCTTCTCCTCCAGTTCTTTCATGTGATAATAAAGGTGCTACCACCTCTTCTGCCAATCCGGTATTCCATTCCCGAATGAAACATGTTGCCATTGATTTCCATTTTGTTCGTCAACGTGTGCAACGTGGCCTTCTTCGGGTTCTTCATATCCCCTCGCATGATCAACTAGCTGACATTCTCACCAAACCCCTTTCACGACAACGGTTTGTTTTTCTACGTGACAAGCTCAGGATTCTCAGCACTGATAGAATACCTGGCTTGCGGGGGCATATAGACAGAAGAGTCTAGACAGCTCTAGAGATCAGTTACATGAGTTACAAAATAAATTAGAATATTTGTATTTAATATTTCAGTTACAAATCTTTGTATTTAATATTATAATTAGTAGCCTAGCTCTAAAATGTTGTATAAATAGGATATCATTTCATGGAATGAATCAAGCTTTTCAGTCTCAATTCCTCCTTATTCTAAACCTTATTAAAACCAACTGCTACACTTTTTTAAAAGCACAAGTTGGTTTCCTCAATCAAAACTACCATAAATTGTTAATATACCTTAAGCCTCATAACAAATCCATAGATATGCTAAACTTTTTTAAACAAACTCTGCATAAATATTTAATATACACTTTTTTACTAGCACAAAATTAGTAAATCACCAAAGTTCAAAGATTTCTCTAACAGAGGTAATAAACTGAATAATAATCCAAAACAGCTGCCAACTTTCAATTTTAACTTCTAGTATTATTCGTCTTCATTGAAAGAATGAAGAGTAAATTTTCTCAAGAATTAGAGGCAAGGCTTACAGAGCAGGATGGGCTTGCTGCCTGGAGCAGAGTACAGGTCTCAGAAGATGAAGCAGAGAGCAGGGGAGACTGAGAGAGAGCAGTAGAAGAACAAACGATCGTTGCTTATTTGATTTTTGGATTAGATAAAATACAGATAAGCTCGTGCTCTTCCGAATCGAGATCCTCTACCATATGGGCTGGCTGATTGTTTTGCGGGTTGGCAAAAAATGAAAATGTTCTAAGTAAAAAAGAATGGGGGAAATATAAATTATAGAATTCTAAGCTATGTTGAACCCGAAGAACTTACCAAGAGCGCTGATAATCTGATTGAGTGATTGTAGCCTTGTAGGTCTCGGTGGTGTGTTCGAAAGCTCGTGTGATTCTAGCTCAACTCCAAAGCTCAATTCCGTTATAACTAGGTGCGGGTATTGGTTTTATTGTTTTTTGTTAGGTTCAGTTTGAAATGGATCGGAAGAATCAAGAATGATGGCCAAGGTAAAGAATCAGAAGGGAAAACTGGTCCACGTGGATGAGGCGGGGGTGGAGACCGTAGATGTCGAAGCCGGAAGCTGTGGGTACGGTAGTCAGGGGCTCAGGGCGACGGCTATGGAAGCCGGCGCGGTTGGAGGTCGCTTCGATGGTGGTGAAGGGGAAGTCCACGGAGGTGGTGGCCGGAGGCGTTGTGTACGGCGGAAGGAGCGGTTGAGGTGAGGTGGAGGTTGTATTCCGTAGGCGGTGGCTATGGAGGTTGGGCGGCGGAGGTAGTGGCTGGAGAGGCCTGGGCAGAGGAGTTTGTTCCCGTGGGAGTGGCGGAGTAGTCGGAGTTATGGCGGAGAGCAGAGGATTGCCGGACTGGGAGAGGAGAAGAGGATTGCCGGACGGGAGAGGAGCGGACCAAGCAGAAAGAAGAAGGAAGAGAAAAAAGAGAAAAAAGAGAAAAAAGGAATAGAGAAAAGAAAAAAGAAAAAGGAAAGGAAAAGGAATTTTTATCCAAGATAATGTTAATTAAAAAAGTATTTACAAATTAATGTCTGGTAGAGAAAGCTAGGGATGTAAAAAAAACGGCCCGCAATGACCCGCCTTGGCCCGAGACATTTGGGGCGGTTCTGGCCCGTCCCGTCTTGCAAATAGGGCGGGTCCGCCCCGTCCCGCCTATACAATGGGGCGGATCCAGGTATTAGTATTAACTCGTGCCGCCCCGACCCGACCCGTTCAATATATGTATATACATATTTTTTCTTAAATTATACTACAAATATACTTCAACATACATATCACCATTCCAGAATGGAAGTGGGAACATGTCACCATGGACTTTTGCAGCCACTTATCATTCCAGAATGGAAGTGGGAACATGTCACCATAGACTTTGTGGTAGGGTTACCACGGACAGTGAACAATTACGATGCAGTGTGGGTGGTGGTTGATAGACTTACCAAAAGTGCACACTTCTTACCTATCAACATCACTTATCCTCTTGAACGTTTGGCCAAGTTATACACAGAGGAGATTGTGAGGTTACACGGAGTTCCAATATTCATCGTCTCGGATAGGGACCCAAGATTCACATCTAGGTTTTGGCCAAAGTTCCAAGCATCATTGGGGACTAAACTGAAGTTTAGCATGGCGTTTCACCCTCAGACGGATGGACAATCCGAGCGAGTGATACAGATTTCGGAAGACATGCTTAGGGCGTGTGCTTTGGAGTTCCAGGGGAGTTAGGATAAACATTTGACACTAGTGGAGTTTGCCTATAACAACAGTTATCAGGCGAGTATTGGCATGCCTCCATACGAGGCATTGTATGGGAGGAAATGCAGGACGCCGTTGTGTTGGGACGAGGTTGGCGAGACCAAGCTCGAAGGTATAGAACTTGTCGAGATCACCAAGGCTAAGGTGAAGGTTATTCGAGATAGACTTAAGGCTGCCCAAGATCGGCAGAAGAGCTATGCCGATAAACGACGAAGACCGTTAGAATTTGCAGTTGGTGATGAGGTGTTTCTAAGGATTTCTCCTTGGAAAGGTATCATCCGATTCATATCGAGGGGTAAGCTTAACCCCCGATACATTGGTCCGTTTGAAATCCTTGAAAGGATTGGGGCCGTGGCTTACCGTCTCAAGTTATCACCTGAACTTGAGAAGATTCATGATGTGTTCCATGTATCGATGCTCAAGAAGTATGTACGAGATCCGTCACATATTCTTGAGAGACCACCGGTAGAAATTCGAGAGGACCTACAATATGCAGTGGAACCGGTGAAGATAATGGGCCAGCAGGTAAAGAGACTTAGGAACAAGGAGATTCCTATGGTGAAGGTGCTTTGGAGGAGTGATCGAGTCGAAGAAGAAACCTGGGAGACTGAGGTCTCAATGAGGGAGCAATACCTGTTTCTTTTCGATTAGACACAAGATTTTGAGGACGAAATACCAAATAAGGGGGGGGGGGGTGAACTTGTAACACCGTCCCCAAGTATATTTACTTTTAGTAAATCATGTAATAAACCTTGAATAATGATTCGTGAATTTACGAGGTTGTAAATTTTTGTTATTACGTTCGCGTGAATAGTAAATTGCACGTGGGGCCCACATCGATAAACTCGGGACCACATATTATATTCATCTTGGTCTAGATAATATGTATATGGTGGTAGATATTTTAGTTGGGCCATAGGAAGGGCATAAGGTTGACTCGTCGGTCAAACGAGTCCCAATTACCGGTATCAGTAATTTATCAGATAACAGCCCGGAACGGATTTCGGATACGTCTAAATTAAAGTTGGGAAATGAATACTCATTCAAAGAGTCCATAATGATGGGGAACACATAATATATTTTATTTGACCCGATAAAATAAAATATAATTAAAACAGTCCGAAAAATACAACTTTCGGGGCCGATTGTACACTTCTGGACAAAAAAGGTTGACCTCCCACATGGGTGGGGGCCAAACCACGAATTTGGTCACCCAAATAAAGGGTTTGGCCGGTTGGAGTAAAGAAGGGAACATGGGTGGGAATGGTGATTTGATCAATATGACATCAAACAAAAATGAGGTGGCCCCATCCACACTCATTTGTTCAATGAGACAAAGAGGTAATCCTCACCCTCTCTCCTTCATTCCTGCGGCCAGCACACCCCAATTAAGAGCAAGAACCTCTCCACCCATCATCCTCCATTGTTGAGGAGAGCTCAAGCAAGCAAGAAGCTCAAGGAAGGAGAAAAAATCGCAAAAATAGAGAAAACCCTTGGTAATAGAGGTGAGAAGATGTTTAAGTAATTTTCTTCCATATTTTTATTATCATATGACTAATACATCATATGAGGAGACCCTAGGATTGTTCTACATGTTTAGAAGTGTAGAATGAGGGGTTGGAAGGTAGTCCAAGTCCAAGAACGGACTTAGATGCCAAAATGACTGGTTCGCCGGAAAATAACCTTTTAGAGGTTATTTGTATTGATATGAGTTTTTTGATGATAAAACCATGTTAGGAGCTTAACTAAGGTATTTCTAGAGTTCGCCGGAGTTCACCGGAGTTTCACCGGAGTTTCGCCCGAGTTCAACCGAGGAGCGTAGAACACGCTATAGCTCATTTAAGGTGAGTGGACGGCTTAATATCTTATAACTTTTGGGTTAATTATGAGATTACCTAAATAAAAGTTATATGTGTTCATAATTATGTTTAAAAGGTATTTAAACATGAGATTAGCCAACATGGTTAAGTTTGTATGAAAGGAAATAATTGTTTATGCATGAAATATGATATGAGGAATTATATAAAATGCATTTTTGCTTGAGATGTAAGAGAAGCACAAAGGAATATTATTAACTTAATTATATGATGATTAAGTTGATACGTACAAGACTTGAAATGGCGGTCAATGAAACGTTGACCGATGGATAATGGATTAATTAATACCGGTTAGTATTAATTAATTATAAATTTATATAAATGTATGGCTTTGCATGGATTGTGATACATAAGCTTTATGTATTGATTTAGTTATGAATGAATAAATATGATATAGACTCTATCTAGGTTGATAAGAGCTTGATCATAGGATTACATATTGGTGGAGGACCCTAGGGCTTAAAGTCCTTAACACTCAAATTATATATTGGTGGAGGACCCTAGAACTTAAAGTTCTTAACACTCGGATTACATATTGGTGGAGGACCCTAGGACTTAAAGTCCTTAACACTCGGATTATAAATTGGTGGAGGACCCTAGGACTTAAAGTCCTTAACACTCGAATTATAAATCGGTGGAGGACCCTAGGACGAAAAGTCCTTAACACTCGGATTATAAATTGGTGGAGTACCCAAGGATTATGATCCTCAAAACTCATAGGTTATGGTATATAAATATGGACAAGGAGGAGTCCTACACACTCATAGGCATATGGGTGGGTTGGGGTTTTTAGTCAAGAATATTGACTACTACTATTTTCCCAAATAAAACGGTGATCTACGGATCGAGTATTTTCCAAGTGTATATGTACTATTAAGTACTTCTTAACTTGAGGGAGAAAGATTATTTATATAAATATCACCCTATGTTTGGGTCTTATACTTGAAACGCTAGTTATTCTATATTTAGCCTGCTACTCGCTCTGTACTTGTACTGACCCCTTCGGGGGGCCCACCATTTTCAGGTTGAAGCTAGGGCTTGCTACCTGCACCTTCTTACGGGTGAACTCAAATCAAGGAAGACGTGGTTCGTGCTTCCTTATTTCCTTTCAAACTACCAAACACTTGCTCATCGATATTTGTTTTACTATAAACTATTTTGGGCCTGTGAGCCCATGTTTTGGCCGGTTGTGGCCCATGCTTTACCGTTGAATATTTCCGATATTCATTGGGTTGAATGTGATGTTGTTATGTATGTTTACTACTGAGTATGGATGGATTATGTTCATAGACGGCTTGTATGATTAAATCACGTTGACTTGCGGGTGACGTCACTTGGTCATACGGCGTTTGTACACGCGCTTAGATGTGGTCTGGGGCGTGACACGGGACCCGGTCGGGGTGTGGCCGCTGGGAGTGTGCTGCCTGCCCCTAGACATGTGTCCTTCGGTGATCTCCCCGATGGGCTCGTGAATGGGTCGAAGTCGTGGTTGTTTCTGTATCGGTGGTCTCCTCATTGAATGATTGCATCGATCGGAGTGGGGATGAGGTCGTGTACCCGGTTTCCCCAATGTAGTTGGATCGCCCCCCGTCTTGCTCATCTGCCATGTGCTGCATGACCTGGGCTAGATCCCGCATGGCGTGGGGGTTCCTCCTCGGTGCTTCGGGGATGAAGAAGTCCCCATCAAAATGTTGGTATGACCCCCGACTGGATTGCCCGTAGGGGGTCCAGTTCCCCGGAGTCATGCTCCCTCCGCGTCGCTCCGAACTTTCATTGGTATGATGAGAGGTGATTCTAACCATCCTAATGGTAGGTTGGTGTTAGGGTAAAATAGTTGGTTTGAAAACTTTTTGTTCAAGTTTCCCACAGACGGCGTCAATGTTGAGGTTAAGTCCCGCAGATCCGAAAGCCCAACACACGTTTTGGATATTAAGGATATGGAAAATAAGTTGAGGGTCTAAGAAAATATAAACGCTAAATAATAATATGCTCAAAAGCCCACTTGTATTAAGCAATTCACTGATTATATAGGAAACTTCCAGAACGATACGTCGGAATAGTGATAATACAATAACAAGAGTGAGAAAGCTATTCTAGGCTCTAAGTCTCAAAATGCTAACCCTTTACAATGAGATTAGAGCCCCTATTTATACTAATAAAATGGGATGGGAGTGATGATGTGGCTGAATCAGATTTGCTGTCGTTCTCGAGCCACTTGGATGTCCATACTCCCACTTGCTGACGCCATATCCTAGCATTAAATGCCTCTGACCACTTGCAGGCTACCCCGTTCGGGCTTCAGAACAAGGCCCATGCTGATATGATTATTTATCTGGCCCAAGTAACCTGTATGACCAGATCCCCGTTCGGTATATAATCCCCCATGGTTCCCTGGATCCCGTTCGGTATAACTAGTCACTTGACCTATTCTTCTTTGGATCCTTGCTCACTAATGGGCCTGGTATATTGGGCTTTCGGCCCAATATCCCAACACGGCCTATGATTGACTATTGAATATTTCCGCTATTCATTCAATCTATGATGTGATGTTATGTATGTTTACTTTCTGAGTGTGGTATGAACGATGTTCATGAACACCTTGTATGCTGAAGTGAGGTTGACTCGCGAGTGACGTCACTTGATCATACGACGGTTGTACACGCGCTTAGATGCGATCTGTGGCGTGACATATATACTTCATAACTATTAGCTCAAAAAATTAACTTTAATGTAAATAAAATTTTAAAGAGAGAATTCTCTAAATAGGATTAAAAGAAGGTAGAATTGCAAAAATAGGACCATTATGTTTTATTGGACATAAATAAGACTAAAAAGACCTAATCTGACAAAACTACCCTTAATGAGAAAAATTAAAAGTTTGCAGGGGTCTGTGCGAGTTCCCATGTGCGCAGGTGTGCGTTGATTCCAAGCCTCCACAGTTCAGAGTTGACACCTCCACCAATGGTGCCTCTGCCACTCTCCATCCAACCTGCCACCACCGCCACGCCGCCCCTCAGCGAGTACGTTGTCATCATTCTCCAACAAGGATCTGCCCTTCAGTGACTCTGTGCAGACCTCCATGAGGAATGCCACTTGATATGCGAGAATGCTACTTAATATGCATAATGACACATTAAAGACAATTTCGTATAGAAACATAACATTTAAAATATGGCATTTCCGAATATTGTAATGACATAAAAGTGACAAAGGATCCGCCCTACAGTGAGAATGCCACTTGATATGCGAGAATGCCATAAAATGCCATAAGAATGACATTTTCTTATGAACATATGACATTTTCAGATTGTCATCCTGATAAATATATTGTCACAAGTGTGGCAGTTTTTTTCAAATAACCAGTAATTTTGACATTCTCATTTTGTAAAAGTGGCGTTTTTGAAAATAATCAAAGTTAACAAATTAATAAAAAAATCATATTCAAATGTTATAGGTGATTAGTAATTCATTGAAACTTAGCTCCTAATTTCATATTTTAAGATCCCAATTTAATCTAGAATCTTAAAAGTTCACAAATTAGAAGAAAATAAAAATCCATAAAAAAGAGGCCCATGAAGAAGAACAAGAGAAAGAAGATGAATGAGGAGGAGGAAGAGGAGGAGATTACCCGGGAAATTGCAGAAGAAGAGATATCCTGCTATGGAACTTTTATGGGGTGAACCGAGGATCGCGACCATGGAGGTTCTAGGGTGGGTGATGAGTGCAGCTATGAAGATTCAATTTTGCCATCCATGGGAGGAAAGATCACAACGTGCTCTGGAGAAATAGCAGATGAATTGCAGAAGGCAAAGAGGTGAGTTTAATTAAATGAGGGGTAAAATTGTAATCTTTAATCTTATTTAAGAAATACGGAGTAATAAATTTGTAGTCCTATTTTGTAGTCCAATACTATCAGCATCATTGACGTTGAATCTCAAGGATGTATACCTTTAACAGCTAAACCTCTTGGAAGTAATTATTTCTTGCCTATTTCCTAATTTGGAGAAAATATCAATTTATCACGGGTAGTTCAATTTGATTAATTGATAAAAAAGTTGAAACATTGATTGATAATCCAAATATCCCTTCAGGGAGCCAAACTGCCACTGCTCCTGTATCATCCATATTCGTATTTCCTAATTCCTGCCAAACTACCACGACTCCTTCAAAGAAACAGAGAGCAAAAGAGCTTCAAGGTCTTTCAAGAATCAGGAGTGATATCCTGGCGGGAGGGCGAGCCCCTACCAGCTATCGAGACCGAACTAAGTCCAGCTAGCTGAACTTCAATGGCTTATCTGCTCAACACCTGTCCGCCGATGGCATTATCTAATATCAAATCTTACCCAGTCCTAACTCCGCACCTTTCATCTCAAATCTCTCGGTTTTCTTCAAGTATGTAGCGTCAACCTCCCACATTCATTGAACATTTCGATCAATCTCTGTTTTTTTTGCTTTAATTAAGAACCCGTTTTTGTTGCCCAGGGAGGAGGCTTTTGGTAAGGGCAACTGAGACTGAGAGTGAAGGTAAAAAGCCCAAGCTTTGGATTTGATTTTCTTGGGCAGCTATGGAATTCTCCCTTTTTGTCCATTCATTCCGTTTATAATGTTTGTGTTGGGTACAATTGTCCTACAGTTAAACCTAGGGTGCCAGATAAGGCACCTCTAGCTAGTGATTCCGGCATTAATCAAATTCTTGGTATCAAGGGGGCTAAGCAAGAAAAGGTGGGCTGTCCATTTCCTTCTTAGTTAATCATTCCTCCATATACTAATTTCTTGGGGTTTTCTGTGTGATATACTACCAATTTCATTGTGTTTCATATCACAAACAAGATAGTTTACTTTGACTTGTGTTTAAGCCCACATTGCCAGGCTGGGCATAAAAACATTGCCAATAATTTTTGGCCATCATCAAGACACATTATGTAAAACTATTTTAGCATTTGTTTTGGAAAGAGATAACTATCCAAGAACTTGTCACACATTGGTTAGTTATGAAATAACAAATCAATATATTTAAAATTGAACTACTTCTTGTATATAGTTGGCCTTGTAGGATGAAATCTCAAATCTAAATATGATATTAAAGTCTTCCAATCTATAGCAGTCCTATGATGCACGATATAGCTGTCTGTATCTTTTTGGAGAAACCCCACTCATAACATGTGTTTTGTGTGTGCCATTATGAAGTGCGAAGATTGCATTCACAAGTAGTTGGATTGGTTACTTGGTCAAGTTTGTATGATGAAATTACCTAATTGATCATCGAGGTCATTTGCAAGAGAGAACCCACCTAGTGCTTCATAAGGTTTGGAGTAAAGCAGTTCATGAATATCCAACTCAGAATTCCTAGCCAGTGCTTAGAGCCTTAGGCTCCCTGCCCTTAAAATTACTAATTTTTAAAAATCAATATTCTGCAGTATATAATTGTAACTTATGTCTAGTATATCCATAGGATATCTTGAAAGTGTAGTATTCACCAATAAAATACCAGTTAAAGGCGCCTAAAAAGAAGGCGATTTTTAGCATTCCACTTTGGCCTATGGATACCTATCATCTAACCTGCCGCCTAGGATGTTTTTTACAACAATGCATTCTGCCATGTTAATATCTTTGCCAATGGCCCATGAACTTTAGATCTTTGATGTATTCCTTATTAGAAGCATCATTTCATGGTATGAAGTTAGAAGTAGTACTTTTCAATATTTACCATTATCTTTGGCCATTTTAGCATTCAGATATAATATATACTCCCTCTAGTTCTTAATTAAGTTCCCACTTTCCTTTTTCAGAAGTCCCACATTAAAGTTCATGTTTCCTTTTTAGGCAACATCTAATTATGAAATGACAACCCTCATCTCATTTACCCCCTTACACCCTGACCCCATTTTTACTTCATTAGCAGGGGTTAGCGGTTACAAGGGGGAAAAGTTCAATAGAAAACTAGAAGGTTAATAGAGATGGAGTATATTGCTTTAGATCCCGGCCTCAACACATCACACAGAGTGAGGGGTCCAAAAGCAGAGTCTGTGTACTGAAGGCCGAGCTTGTGACCCCTCACCATTGGCCTTGGCCTCTATAAAGTGCTTAAGACATCAGCAGAACTGACAGAACTTAAACGCTGACATTGTCTCACACTCTCACCCCGCACATACGTAAGCACAACCCCAAACAGGGACACATGTATGCTTTTAGTTGATGTCAAGGTGACTGATTGCCCAAGCTGATCAGAAAGACGTGGCACACATCTAGATAACTTAGGGTTTTCCCTCTTACTATTAATACCCCTATTCGGATAGTGGAAAGGGGTTGACATCTTCTAATCAATAGGCATTTATTTATACACTTTACTTTCTCTCTCTAAAATAAGTCTCACTTCTCTCTAGACTTAGGGTTTCAATTCATCAAATAGTACGACTTTTCATAAGTGCTGGCTTCTTTACAGGACAAATGGAAGATTCGTGTTCAGCTAACAAAGCCTGTTACCTGGCCTCCCCTTGTCTGGGGAGTGGTCTGTGGGGCTGCTGCTTCAGGTAGTTCCTTTGCAAATTCTTCCATTTATTATTATTGTTATTGTTATTGTTGTTGTTATCATTGTTATTGTTATTATAATTATTAGTACTACTACTCTTTTTTTACATATAATCAATTCGTAACTCACTTCAATTAAGAATTCTGTAAATGTAATAGATTCGAGACATCTAGCAGGCACACTGGTCCAGTAATTTCAAGGTTAAACTTGCAAATAAAGTTTACACATAAAATTATACTGCGTAGTTCTTTTAGGGACCGTTCTCTCGACCTAGCCATTGCAAATTAGATTTGCCTTTTCAGCCCCAGCCACTAGAAAAGGCAAACCAAGACTACTATGGGTTATTGTTATTATTATTATAATGGATGCCAAGACCTTTTTGGCTGAAATGTCCCATGGGTCTTCTGGGAGTCAAACTAACGACCTCACAGACTTTTTGGTCTTGGGTTTTGTTATGGTTCAATCTACTTTGATGAACGGATAGAAATAAACGAGAAAGAAAAGTCACAAGTTTGTTTACCCAGTTAGACAGTTAGTAGTGACTACTATGGGACACTGTCAAACCAGGGCTCTTCACTAATTTTCAGAGAGGCACATAATTCAAGAAAGTAGAGACTATTTATATCAGGGATGCAACCCCAGTATAAATTCATGTGTACTGAGCCAAAAACGGTAAAAAATTTTGTCCTAGACGTGTATATATGGATTGCAGTTAGTTGGCTTGAATGTTCAGTATGACTTGGTGTGCAGTCTCAACAGTGCAACATGTTTAAACCAATCCTGCAACCAATTCCTTTTTTTTTGCAAATTCTTTCAAGAGTCGATTGTAAAAAGGTAAAAAAGCTCAATTAATACTTCAGCTGGTCAATTCAAGGTTTCATAGGTCTCTTATCCATTTTGCATCACTCTATAGTTATTTACTATTATATACAATTCTGGTAGGGAATTTCCACTGGACTCCTGATGATGTAGCCAAATCAATTGTTTGTATGCTCATGTCTGGCCCTTTCCTTACGGGCTATACACAGGTAAAGTTGCCCAGCAATGGTGATTTTTGATACAAAACTAACTCAGAAATCTAACAATGGTAAATTTGTCAGACACTTAATGACTGGTATGATAGAGAAATTGATGCTATTAATGAGCCCTACCGTCCAATTCCATCTGGGGCAATATCTGAGAATGAGGTACACCATTTACTCTATATATTAATTCATTATTATTATTATTATTATTATTATTATTATTATTATTATTATTATTATTATTATTATCATCATCATCATCATCATCATCATCATCATCATCATCATCATCATCATCATCATCATCATCATCATCATCATCATCATCATCATCATCATCATCATCATCATCATCATCATCATCATCATCATCATCATCATCATCATCATCATCATCATCATCATCATCATCATCATCATCATCATCATCATCATCATCATCATCATCATCATCATCATCATCATCATCATCATCATCATCATCATCATCATCATCATCATCATCATCATCATCATCATCATCATCATCATCATCATCATCATCATCATCATCATCATCATCATCATCATCATCATCACTCCATATGGTCCTTCTGCTTCATATAAGTAATTATAGTAAAATTACATAAATAGGAGTAATTCCCGAAATAGGAGTAAATAAGTTTGGAAATTCCAAAATAGGACTACCATGTTTTTATTCTTAAAATAGGAGTAATTACTGTCATGTTTGGAAAATACTGTCATGTTTAAAGTCCGGTACTGCCAAAACATGGCAGCAATTAGTCCTATTTTGGGAATAAAAACATGATAATCCTATTTTGGAATATACAAACGTTTAGTCCTATTTAGGGTAATTTCCCTAAATCAATTGAAGTATTCAGAGTACTCAATAGTAGGTCCCAGTCTACCATTATTCTCGTTAATCATAACTTTTTCATTAATGAACAACACAAGCACACATACACTCAGAGTCTTTAACAAGAAGAATAGCAAAAAAGGTACTCCTTGCGTGTCGAATTGGTTTGCCAAGTTTGATTGGCACGAGGAGTAAGCAAATGATAACTGTTTGGTTGAGATTTGTGGAGAGGAGAGAAACAATGTAAACCACAAAGTTATTTTCTTAAAATGAAAGTGACAAAACTTTTCCCGAATTGCCAAATTAGGAAAGTTATCAAACCTTTCAGGAATGGAGAGAGTATTAAAAGTTTCATTGGAATGGTAAAATCCCTTATAACAATGAGCACTAATACCTTCTATATGACCTTGAGAGCTCTCTCTCTCTCTCTCTCTCTCTCTCTCTCTCCCCGTCAATATATTTTTGTGTTTGTTCTGAGGATGATTTGCCTCAGGTTATCACACAAATATGGGTGCTGCTTTTAGGAGGCCTTGGATTGGCTGGTTTATTGGACATATGGGTAGGTGGTCTTCAAATCTGCTTAATCTTTTACATGTCATCTGAAACATACTGAGAAGTTGCTCCTTATAGGCTGGACATAACTTTCCGACTATATTTTATCTTGCTCTTGGTGGATCCGTGCTGTCTTATATATACTCGGCTCCACCATTTAAGGTAATCTTTCTCATTTTTTGAATTAACTGTTAATGATAAAAATTTCTTAGCTTAGAGCACTGAGTTTTAAATGTTTTGCAGCTCAAGCAAAACGGATGGATTGGAAACTTTGCTTTAGGGTCGAGCTACATCAGTTTGCCCTGGTAGGCCCCATTCTAGTGATTTTTTCCCATTTCTTTTTTCGCTCTTTCCCCCTATTATCTTGTTTGTTTCCCTTTTTCCCTCCGATTGGCACTTGAAAATTCAAATCTGTAAATATGCAGTGTGTGGAGTATTAAGCTTACATATTATCTTACTTTTTGTTACCTTGTAACATAACTGTCTTCATGTTTTTGTGTTATGCAGGTGGGCTGCTCAAGCTTTGTTTGGGACCCTTACACCTGACACAGTTGTTCTTACACTCTTGTATAGCATTGCGGGGGTAATACGGAACACATTTTCTCTCAGTGTGTAAGCTGAAATTGTGAAGAAGAAGAAAATATTAAATAATCTTTGTGATCCTCCATTTCAGCTGGGCATTGCAATCGTGAATGACTTCAAGAGCATTGAAGGAGATAGGGCCATGGGACTTCAGGTCCTTTTTCTACATTCAATTTATGATGCTCTATATTTGGTATTTGTAAATGTGTAAAATTATCTAAACGTTTTGACCTTAACATGTTCACCTCCCATCAGTCAATTCCTGTAGCCTTTGGGTCTGAAGCTGCTAAATGGATTTGTGTTGGTGCCATCGACATAACACAATTATCTGTGGCAGGTAACTTCCAATGAATGATTTTCACGTAGGAGTATGGAGTCAAAATGGAGTCTGTGTAATAGGTCTTCATAATTAAGACTGACCGACTATTTGGGATTTTTTCTTTCAAATACTCATTTAGTCAGCACATTAATAATTGCTTGCAGGCTATCTTCTTGGAATTGAGAAGCCATATTATGCATTAGCCCTTCTTGGTCTAACAGTACCACAAATATTTTTCCAGGTAAACCATACTCGTATTACATTACCTTTCTCATTATACACTCAGTTCTTCCGCTAGCCCGCTCTCATACATCTGTAGGAGTAGTAATTTTGAAGATTGAGGAAAACAAAAAAGAGTGATTTAAGTTATTTTGAAAATGATCAACTAATAACATTCTGTCTTCTTTGTTTGCTGTTGCAGTTCAAATATTTGCTAAAAGATCCTATTAAATACGATGTAAAGTATCAGGTACTGTTTTTTCCTTTCACTTCATGTAAAACACAACCTGTTGAGAGTTTCATGTTGGAAGATTAGAAAGGAACATGTCGCCATGTCGGTTTATAAAACCTTGGGTTTGACTAGCTAGAAAATTGGTTTCAAGCTATGGTGTGTTATGGCTCAAGTGTCTTATGATCTGGTTGAGTGAACTAAATCAATCTTGAGTATTGTCATGAAAATTCTACAAAATTGATTTCAATTTCAATGTGTTTAAAACAGGGATCTTACTATTACATAACACTTGACTGACCCCAAAAGGATATCCTTTTGTTGCAGGCGAGTGCACAACCATTTCTTGTACTCGGCCTCTTAGTAACCGCATTAGCAAAAAGTCATTGATCTTCATGTAGAGATGAGCACCATAGTCAACGTAATGGTGTTGAGTGCAACAAATTAGGGATAGTTTTCTTCATAGATGTTCGTCGCTATTGGTTAAGATCTTATTTCATTCATGCAGTTTACATTTGTTGTGTATAAAGTAGAAGCTGTAAATGGATGTAGCTTGTGAACTTAAGGGGGCATATATTATAGTTTGAAGATGTGGGATCTTGAAACAAATGCACAATATTGAGAGGGCAAGTGTTAATGAGCATTATTTCAATTTAAAAAGATGACACTCCATCTTTTAGCGGTTTAGCCCCTCAAATCCGATCGAACAATTATTTGAGAGGGTGTAAATGAGGATTGAAGACAGATTGACGGAGAGTTGGAGACAAAGTGGAGTCTTAATTCAAGTTTTTGTATGGAGTTGAACTCGAGACATCTCCTTTGAGACAGACACCCTTTTCCCATTATTTCGATTCAAGTGAGAAGTGGTGGTTCAAGTAGTCCAATCTGGAGACTTTAAATTCCCTTGTTGGAGGTCATGAATTTAAGCCATCAAAGAGATAAAAATGTGACTAAAATGTAATAAAATTGGAAATCGCTACTGGGTTTGTGTGCCACTCACAATTTTTCTAATGTCGTTGTCACTGTCATTGTTGTCGTCAGTCCGTCACTAGTGTCATGTTGTTGCTGTCATGAAGCATGTCATTATGATCACCAGAAAATTTTCCACCGAAGATAAAATTGGGCAAGTGACCTTGATTAATACTACATATATTATTATGAAAGTTATTATAAGTTTTGTACTTGTATAAAAGTATTTAAAAAAAAATCTTTGTATAAATTTTCTTCATAAATAAAAGAGTTAATGACTCAAATAGGACTAATTGCAAACTTTATTGCACATATAGGACTGCTTACGGAAGTTAAGTTTCATTTGACCATTTTTAGAGCAGTTGGATAAAAATACCACATTTTAATATTTTAAATTTTAAAAATGTAAAATTAAAAACTATTGAACAATAGCAGTAACACTACCACCGCCAGAGGCAAACCTCCCGCTGGCGCATCCTGACTTTGCCCCTTGCCGGAGACGCCGCCGCCTGTCACCGCCGTCGCCGGAGAAGCCGCCGCCTGTCACTGCCCTCGCCGGCGAATGTGCCGCCTGTCGCCTCCATCGCCGCCTGCTGCTGCATCCTTGCCGACGCATCATCACCACCCATCGCCGCCCCTACCCCACCGCTTACCACACCGGCGTCGCCCGTCGCCGTCACCACCACCGCCACCTTTCAGCCCCACTACTATCGTAACAATTCAGGCGGAATAAAACTAACATGATGTTGGCAGATTTAGAGTTGAGAACTAGATCCACATCTGCCATGCCATAACACAAGAGTTTCAGATCTGCCAAAGAGTTGGCAGATTCATGTTGGAATATTAACACAAAATTGTCATAAATTTGGCAAAAAATGAAAAACATGAAGTAAATAACCAAATATTCAAACAACTAATTTTTTTAATGAAATAATTTTTTTAGCACAATCGGAAATTAGAAAAACGAAACTATTCACACAAAATCAGAAAAATGGATTTATAGAAAAGCATTTTTGCCATAATATGATCTTAATGTACACATTTCTGCCACAAATTTGGTCAAATCCGAAGCAATCGTCCAAAATGTTGAAAATTAAAATTTGTTTTAAAACTCAGAAACTAGAAACCAGAAAATCAAAACAGAAGTTCAAAACTTGGAAAATTCAATTCAAAATCAAGAAAACAGAGGAAGATTGGTTAAAACAAAGGCATTTCTGCCATATTACGATTGTCAGTGTACATATTTTTGCCATAAACTTGGCAAAATCTGAAACCATCATCTAAACTTTTGGAAAACCGGAACTTTAAAAAAATAAGAAATCAGAAATCAAAAATCCGAAAATACAAAATAGAATTCCTAAAAATTGACAAAATCAATGTCAAATTCCAGAAAAACATAAGAATAGGAGGACGATCTGAAAAATCAATGTCTAAACTCATTAAAATAGAGGAATAGGAGAAGGAGGAATAGGAGAGGAAAGAAGAGTAGATCGGGGAAGAAGAAGAAGAAGAGAAGAAGGAGAAGGGGAAGGAGAAGAAGAAGAGACAACCTGCGATGATGCGTGCTGAATCCAGTAGTGACGAAGGCGGCGTGAGGCGGCATGGTTGGTGGCGGCTGCGATGCGTAAGGAGAAGTTGCAGAGGGAGTTGTTGATCGATTTTTTCGGCAGGGAGGAAACTAAAGAGTCGATTGATTAGGTTTGTAAATGGAGAGATAAAAAGGATATTGGGTGCAGGGGTAAAATTGAGATGTAAATTTTTGTATGTTTAAGAATAGGAGTAAATTGGTTCTATTAAGGGAAGAAATCATACATGGTCCTATTTGAGAATTTCTTTACTCCGTTAGTCCTATATGGGACAATTACTATAAATAAAAGCATGGGTCAAAGATTAATGCTATTGACAAAAAACTAGGAACGATTTTTTTTGGGCAAACCTTTCTTAACCTATTATAGTAAGTACTCGTATGTATTACTCCCTCTGTCCCGGTCATTTCTTCCAAGTTTGACTTGGCTCACAAATTTAGAAAGTTGGAATAAAGTGGAAATGTATGGTTGTAGTTGTGTAAGAAAAATGTGAATGAATGTGGACCACATATTTTTTCCAAAAGTAGAAGTTGGAAGAATTAATTGGGACGGCCCAAAAAAGAAAGTTGGAAGAAATGACTGGGACGGAGGGAGTATTTGTGTACGAATGGTAAAGTTTAAGGAATGGAGTATGTATTATTGCGTATTACTTTTATCCCTGCAATTCGAAAATCCTGCTTCGGCCTCTGGTTGTACAGACTTCATAGTTGACATTTTCTCTTGTCTAAATTTACTACCAAAGGAAACAAATACGTTTATTATTGAACACCGCTTTAGTAGTCGTACATAGGGATGAACCTAACTGGTTCGACCCGGCCCGGAATCGGCCTGACCCGCTACTGTGCGGCCTCGGACCGGCCTGGTTGGTGCTAACCGGGTCCGGGCTTTTACCCGGTTGGGGCGGGTTGGGTGGGCCGGGCTCGGGCCATGTTTTTCTTGAACCCGGTCGGGCCGGGATGGGTCGGGCCCGGGCTTTTTTTTTGTTCTTTTTTTTGTTTATTCATTTTTTTGTTTTTCTTGGTTAGGGAGGGGGTGTTTGGGGATGAAGGGAGGGGGAGTCGGGAGTTAATTAGAAAGCAAAAAAAAAACATAGAATCGGGTTCGACCCGGATCCAGTTTATACCCGGGCTGGTTCCGGTTCTCTCTTTCCCAAAAAAAAGCTTGCCCGGGCCCAGGCCCGGCCCAAAACCGGCCTGGCCCGGGTCCACCCCTAGTGGTACATGCATTATTCTGACTTACTAATTAGTGTGTGAACTAAAATTTGAACCACTTGCCGATATCAACGACCTTAACATATAGTCAAAGTAAGAAAGACAGCTATATACTATCGTATATACGAAAAATAACGAAGCATTAATAATTTTAATAAATAATACACATAGCCAAAGAAATACTATGAGAGGCACTCCCTACTTACTACCCTTCTTCTAATCAAAAGTCAAAACACCATCATGCAGCCGATAAGCAACTTGGCTGTTTCCCTTCAACTTGCCTCCTTTATCCTCCTTCTATTGCTTCTTTCGCCACCAACCATAGCCCAAACTCCACCTTCTAAGGCTACAACAACTACCACTACAATCACCAAAGGCACCACCATCACGAAACCGGGATGCCCACGAAAGTGCGGAAACCTAACGGTTCCATACCCGTTCGGAGTGGGCTTAGGCTCGGGTTGCGCTCTCAACCCGAGCCTGGAAATCAACTGCAACACATCGAGCAATCCTCCAATGCCTCTAATCACACAGAACCAGCTCCATGTCTACGACATCTCCGACTCCCAAGTCTGGATCTCCAACTCCGTTACTACCAGATGCTACACCCCGACGGGGGGCATGCTCGGGCAAAATTCGGCTGGGATCGACCTCGGCAATTCCAGCCCATACACTTTCTCCGATAAAAACAAGTTCACCGTTGTCGGGTGTGACGACTCCGCTGTCATGACCGGAAACAACCTCGGAAACGGGAAGAGATTCGGCAACGGTTGCGTCGTCTCTTGCAACAAGCCGGAGAATGTGATCGGCGGAAGCTGTATTGGTTCCGCCGGTTGCTGCCAAATCACGATCCCGAATGGATTGAAGACTGCCAATGTAACTAATATGCGCTCCCCGTTCGGCCATGCTCGGGTCTGGTCCGGTAACCCCTGCGGGTACGCGTTTATTGGGGAAGCCGGCCGGTATAGTTTCCGGGGCTCCGATGATCTTAAAGATTCCAATTTCAGCAGGAGGGTTGGGGAAAGCGTTCCGATTGTACTAGATTGGGCTATAGGGAATCTGAGTTGTGAGGGCGCAAGGAAGAAAGATGACTATGCCTGCAAGGAGAAAAGTCATTGCGTTGACGTTGACTATGATTATGGAGGTTACCGTTGTAGCTGTGACGATGGATATATGGGCAATCCTTATATCTCTCAGGGCTGCCAAGGTACGTACCCTACCATCTTTACTAATTATATATTGCACTCCAAATTAATAATATTCTGCTAGTCTTTTTAGAAAGAAAATATGATTAATGTGCTTTGATTTAATCGGAGGGTACATGTTTGATATGTATAAATCTCTATTTTCTAGTTTTTGTACTATTAAATGTTTGACATGCCGATTTTTAAAAGTTTTTTGAAAATAAAAGATCATTTTTAGATGCTACAATGAATAGCACCTCAGAAAATTATGTAATTTTTAGTATTTGTTAAATAATTAATCTCAACAACTTATATGCCAAAAAGAATAAAATCAAACAATTAGTTTTTTATCAAACAACCACCACATTTTTCTTTTAATTAAAATCTTTTAGTCACTAAAAATCTTTTAGTTATTAAAATATACTTATTAAAGTATCTTTTCATAATCGTGTCATCACTTTTTAATAAACTAAAATACTCAGAACAAGCTAATTAAGGGAGTAATAATGGTTGAGTTTTTTTATAGATATTGATGAGTGTGAAGATCCAAATGAGAATCCATGTGAAAAGATTTGCACAAACACGCCGCTGGGAAGCTATACTTGTTCTTGTCCAGATGGGTACACTGGCGATGGTAAGAAGAATGGGCAAGGTTGTGTTGCAACTGGGTCAGAATTTCCATGGATCAAGTTTTCAGTAGGTGAGTTCTTCATAATTATTAGTTATATTCTCGATTGTTTTCATCTTTTTAATTATTATTGGTAATGAAATGAATTAATGTGCCAATGTAAAAAAGAAAAGTACTCCCTCCGTCCCGCAATGAACTTCTCACTTTCCTTTTTTAGATGTCCCAGAAACAAGTTCTCATTTCCTTAAATGGCAAGTTAATTGATGGAGTATTAACTCCTAGATTCTAGAGAGAAGTGAGAGCTAGAGAGAGAAGTGCAATAATATGCTTCAATAGAATGATTTTGTAACCCCTATAACTACTCCCAAGGGGAGTATTTATAGAGAAAATTAGGGTTGGGCTCCCAAGCCTTGGGCTTGGGAGGCCCATTTACAACTGGACCGCTACTGGGCCGAATACAAAGCCACTAATGGGCTGTACAAATGAGTAAGTATAGGATCCGATTCTGGGAGGTCATCACGGCCGACGAGGGCACCCGGGTTCCTTGGACTCAGGATCATAATCCGGGTTGGCTTCTTCTCGGCCGACGGGGGCGTCTTGGCCGACGAGGGCGCCACTCTGTTGTCTTGTGCTCTGTCCTTCCGAGTATGTGGGTCCTGGGGCTCAGACCCATATACTCCATCAGGAGTCCCCCACTCTCTAAGCTGAGACGTAGACGAAGTGAAGGAGAGTAGATTTCTGTGCTGTTGCTTTTGGCCGTTAGCCGTTGCGGCATTGGCGTTGTTTCCTCTTTGGTGATCCTGTTCTGCGCTTTGGCCGTTACCTGTTCCTCGCTGTGGGCGGGGAGGCCGTTGTTTCAATGGTGGCCGTTGAAGGCGATGAGTATCCTTCTTCCGATGGTGGCCGTTGAGGGCGCGCTTTCCCTTTCCTGGCCGTTGGTGGTTGAGGTTTATGTTTGGGCCGGTGAGGTCGTTCCTTGCTTTGAGGACGATGGCGTCCTTTCCTTTGGGTGGCCGATGAGGGTGCTCGCGCACTCCTTTTGGCCGTTGCTGGTTGGCCTTCGTGTTCTTGGCCGAAGGGCCCGTCAAGATTAGTTGTTTGGCGGAGGACGATGAGTGTCCTTGCCTCTAGTGGCTTGTTGGCCGTTGCTAACGACGTTTTGGGCCTTTGGCCGATGAGGTTCCGTTGTGTTGTGTGGATGATGTGGCCATGTTTTGTGGTTACCTTGTTTATACCTTTGTTTTGTTGAGGCCGGTGTAGTCCCCCAGTCCCCCACTGCTTCAGGCCGAAGAGGGTGAGGGGTGAAGGAGTTGCTTGAGTCCCTGGCCGAAGCGGTCTCGCCGTAGTCCCCCTGAATCCAACTCTCATGGCGATTTTCTGGCCAAGGTAACCCTGTGGGAGA
Organism: Cuscuta europaea; assembly: GCA_945859875.1. NCBI lineage: Eukaryota > Viridiplantae > Streptophyta > Magnoliopsida > Solanales > Convolvulaceae > Cuscuta > Cuscuta europaea. Next base: position 1,896,231 of record CAMAPE010000045.1, on the reverse strand, counting down.
ACCCTTGTGCGCAGATCGCTTGTAGAGAGTTATCATCAAGGGTTATTACGAGGAGCCGAAGGCTGTGGGCTATTTGTTCCCTTTGTTCTGTGGCCGTCACGTACCTGGCCGTTGCCATCCTCTTATTGTTTGGCATTTGTGATATTGGTGAGCAAGTGGGACGTTGTGGGCGCTTGCTGGCAGTTGTAAAGCCGCTGAGTGTGTGTAGGCCGTAGAGTCTGATTTGCCGGTGGGCCGTTGATATGGGTTGGTCCTGGCCCGTTGGTGACGTGGTGGCCCCCCAGTGGTGGCCGTTGATGTGGCCATTGGGTGAGTGCCACGTGTAGTGACCGTTGGTGGGGGGGTCTATAAATACCCCTTCCCCTCCGACGAAGAATCACATTTGCATTCTGAATTTGTCGAAGTGCTGGCCGATTTTCTAGAGAGATAACTCCCAAGCCTGTTCTTCGTGTTCTTCCTTGTTTGAGGTTAGTGTTCATCACGATCTTCCTCACTTTTCATATTTTGCTCCGTAAGTAGTTGATCTAGTGTTAGGCGTTTAAACACCTTTAGATCGTAAGTTGTTCTCCTTAAGTCCGTAGTAGCAGTAATGAAGAGCTTGAACGAGGACTACTACCCCTACGACGACCAGCCCTCCACGAGGTCCCTTGACTACGAGGTGCTCGAGGAGTTTGAAGAGGAGATAGAGCGTTTGAGCCCCTACAAATCCGGAGAGCTGATGGACGAGGAGATCGAGGACGAGGAGTCCGCCTCCTCTTCAGAGGGTGAGGACGTAGGCGCGTCCCGAGCGGTGGACGGGGCGTCCACTTCTGCTGCCGTTCCGTGCCCGAGGCCGGTATCTGCCGTGAAGGGCGCAGCGAAGCCGAAGAGGGTGAGGAGGCCGAAGAATGGGCCGGGTCTCTCCTACTTGGACCTTACCAACATATTCCTGATTAAGCCGGAGAGCAGTGAGGCCGACTATCTTGTCGCCCAGATGTACGTGGGGCCGTTCGGGCGGGTTAGGGCACCCAGGCCGACGGACCATGTTCTACTTCCGCCACCGGGATACTTCGGAGTATACCCGATGAGTTTTGCTAAGGGGTTGAGGTTCCCCCTTCACCCTTTCGTCACCGAGTATCTGGACATGGTGGGGCTTCCTCCGGCCCTGCTGACGCCGAACAGTTATTCCTTGATAGTGGGCTTCTTGCTTCGGTGTGAGGAGTTGGGCTACAGGCCGACCACGGCCTTATTCATGAACTTGTACCAGATCGGCCGAGGAAGCCACAAGAACTATGCGGCCTATGCCACTCTTCAACAGCTGCCGAGGAAGAGGAGCTTCACGGATTTGCCTACGTCCATTCATGGGTGGAAGAGCAAGTTCGTGTTTGTGTCCATTGGTGAGAGTGGCACCGAGTTCCCCTCCCTCGGCCATACCGGGAGGTTCAACCTTCATGACCCGCCGAAGAGCTCTATTTTGGACGCTCAGGTGGAGGCTTTCCTGGAAGGGGGGCCGAGGAGCGTGAAAGATTACGTCACTGAATACAAGATGACGGCCCTCGGCTTCTTCAGATATCACTTGTATGGAGATAAGGAGGATGACCTCCAACTCTGGCCGAGGATGACCACCACCTTTGAGGAGGCCGATGGCCCGCCTTTGGGCATTCCTGCTGAGGCCGATGGTAATTTTTCTTCGGCTTTCTGTCTTTACGTTTTGTCCTTTTCCTTACTAATCTGTTTGTGCTTTTCCCTTGTAGATTTTGTCATGGACCACCGTTCCATGATGGCCATTGCAAAGGCCAAAGCGGCCGAGGAGATTGCTGCTAAGGCGGCCGAAGCGGCCAGGCGTGCCGCGGCCGGTGTGAGCGGGGCTACTGCAGATGCGGCCCCAAAGCCTGCCCCGTCCAAGAAAAAGAGACCGGCCACTGACGGCCAGAAAAAGTTGACCGAGGCCGGCGTGAGCGTCTCTAAGAAGACGAAGAGGGCTCCTTCCCCTTCTCCTGCCAGTGAGGCCGGTACGCTTACTGTCCCCAGCGTGGGCGATGGTGGTCCCGTCGTGGACCTTACTGTTGCTGACGATGCTGCCCCAGCGCTTCCTCTCGTCCAGGAACCACGGACGCAGAGGGCCGGCAAGGAGGTTGCCGGTGCCACCTATCAGAAAGTGATAGAGTACCCCGTCGGCGGGGGCGTGTTTAATGAGCTCGTCCCCGGCCATGTCGTCCTGGCCAAGGCCATGCCGGCCAAAGATCGGGCTCATCTGAAGAAGCTCGAGGACCCGAAGATTTATGAGGGCGGCATGGATCTCCTCGTCCAAGTAAGTGATTGTCCTTATATCCATGTCTTTCTTCGTCTATGTAGAGTTTTTGCCTGACCTTAGTTTTTCTTCTGCAGAGTGCCTTCATGCTTATGGAAAGCCATAAGAGGCAGTACTGGGAGATTGCCCGCCTGCAAGCACTGGAGCAGAAGGCTGCCTCGGCCGACGAGGCGGTAGCTTGCCTTGACCGGCTTCGGGAGGATGCCAAGGCGCTGCAGGCCAAAGCTGATGAGGTCGTCGCGGCCAGGGACGTTGCCCTGGTCCAGCTCGAAGAGAGCAAAAGGGAGCTCGCAGAGTCCCGTAGAGCGCTTGAGGCCGAGAAGCGCAGGAGCGAGGAGGCCGCCAAGGCGAAAGCTGAGGCCGAGGCCGCCGTCGTGAGGGCTGCCGATGAGGCTGTTGAGAAGTTCTTGGCCGAAGGGTGGAAGGCCGATGAGAGGCTCCCCTGGTGCTACGAGGTGGTGGCCGCCAGGCTGGAGAATTGGGGGATGAACTCCCCTGCCGGCCGAGAGTATTTCAGCCAGGAGATGTCTGTTTACTACAACCTGGGCCAGGAGCGGATGCAAAGGCTCCTGTACCGGCGGCTATCCCGGGCGTTGAAGGCCATGAATTACACGGCTGGATGGGCTAGACGGAACCTGAAGCTCCCAAAGCTGATGAAGGATCCCGAAGGGCAGGCCACGCTTCCGCTGTCGGAGCGGGAGTCCCCCATAGAAAGCTCCGGCCTCGGCGAGCCGGACTATACTGAGTTCGATTTCTTGGATGATGCCACCAGCGCCGCTGCCGGCCAGGAAGCTGAGGCCGATGAGGAGGGGGCCGACGAGGTTGAAGAGCCAGCCCCGGAGGCTTGATCGGCTAGTCCCTATTGTAGTTAGCTTTTCATTTGTTGCCCAATTATGTAATGGCCGTAGTGCCCCCCAATTGTAATGAATTTTATCAATTGAAGAAATTTTTGCTGTCCTTTTCGGCCTTGAATCCTTTGTGTGCTTGTTTGCTTTGTCATTTCAATTCTGTAAATTGTCTTAAGTATTAAGTCATAACTTGGGTCACCCGCGAGTGTCCGCTACGTCCATGAGGTTGGCCTTCCCGTCCAGCAATCTGGTCGGCCTATGCCTCTTTGCTCTACTGTCATAATACTTAGGATTTTGCTTCAAAAATTCCCCAAGTGTTTTTTTTTTTGGGTCCATGTAGCTCCTGTCTTTACGGCCTAGTGGTCTGATCGGCTTGGACGTAGTTTCATAACACTTAGGAATTTTTCAAAATTTTTCTAAGTGTTTTGGGATCCACTTAGGTGCTTCCCTTTCGGCCTGGTGGCCTGGTCGGCTTGACCGGTGTTCCTTTGCCATCATAACACAGGATTTTTTTTCAAAAAATTTCCTAAGCGTTGTGGATTCCTTTTAGGTGCTTCCGTTTTTAGCCTTGACCGTAGTGTCCGTTCCGTCCAAGCATTGGCGTCCTCATCGTCCTGGCCTTGGATACATCTGGCCATGGCCGTTGTCGGCTTGTATCCCTGTGTTCTGGCCGATAAGGGCACCTTCATCATAGTCTCGTGGACTGAATTTTTCACAAGTACATATGTGAAGGTGTAGGTGGCTAACGGCTTTGTAGTATACTGGTACCCGCTTCGGCTAGAATTCCTCCCTTTTAGTACTTAGAGAATTTCCTAAGTATAAATGTTAGGCATTTACTTCTTCGCGGTGCCACTGCCGGCCAAGGTCTGGCTTGTGGCCGATGAGGGTGCTGGATAAGGAATAGCTTGTCCAAGGAGATGGTCCTGCCTTCGTCGGCTAGTCATGGTTCCAGTGCCTGCGTCGGCTGTCCGAGGTGCGGTGGCAAGTAGAGATTGCATCTTGATTACTTGATCCTTTCGCGGGTGTGATAAGTGCCCGCTTCGTCTCGGTCATCCTCCGGTTTGCGATGCTTTGTTTCATACCAAGCGTTGGTGCCTCAAAGGACTATGGCCGATGAAGGTCACCTCTCGCGTGTCACCCAACCGATGTGGTTAGGGTTTCATAGGCGTGTGTATCGGCCTTGATTGTTCCCTCGTGGTGCGTGGACGTGTCGTCCATGCTGCCTGTCACTGGTACTAAACTTGTGTTCAACTGATATGTACTTGGCCGAAATGGGCCTGAATTTTGGGGATTTTATTTTTTCATTGCTCGGGGCCGACAAGTGTGCACGGCCGTCGGCTTCCCTCTTTTTCCCTTTTATGTTTTTTTTTTCGGGGGGTATCCTTCTTTCAGGCTTCGGCCGAAGGGTGTGCTCGTCCTTCGGCCGGTTCGGACTTCGTTTATAACGTCCGTGGTCTCAGGGCGGGTCCCGTCGCCTATTTAGGACGCGGGCTAGACTTTTGGTCGGTTTCCAACGGCTGTCGTTGCCCATCCCTGAGTTTTGGGATTTTGTCACCTCGGTCCTGATTTCAGGCCTGTCGTCCTGCGATCTGGCGCGTGGACGACGCGGTGAGCTTCCCGTTTCAAGACGTGGGCCGTTTGCGGGCCCCTCGTCCTAGGGACATCGTCGGCCATACCTGAGCGTTACGCTTCTAGGCTTACGGGGCCAGGACGATGTGCTCTCTCAGCTAGGCCTGAGCCCTTCGCTGATACAAAATACAATGGAGTGCCTGAGCTTGTCGCTCGTAGGCTGCAAAATGCGAGGGGCCATGTCGGCCAGACCTGAGCCTTTCGCTCTAAGGTGGCCGACGAGGGCACCTACTAATGTTTTACTTTGAATTCCAGAGAAAATCAGAACGTGATTTTATTCATAAGTGGCTCGAGGCCGAGGGTGGCGTTCAATCAGTAACCCGTTAAGGGGTGAGGGCTTCGCCGTCTGCACCTCCTTCGGATTACTGATAAAACTTCACCAGATGGTGTACATTCCATGTTCGTGGTACATTGGACCCATTCGGGCGTCTAAGCTTGTAGGTGCCGGGTTTGACCACGGCACTGACGATGTAGAGCCCTTCGTACTTCAATGCTAGCTTGCCGCCCTCTGTTGGCTGGCTTGCTTCCCTTCGGCGGAGGACGTAGTCCCCCACCTGAAATTCCCGGGAACGTACCTTGGCGTCATAGTATGATTTCACTTGACGCCGGTAGTTCTCTGCTCGGACGTAAGCTTGCTCACGCCTCTCATCAACCAGATGTAGGTCAATCTTCATGTTCTCTTCGTTGGTGTCAGGCTCATATTGCTCCACTCGCCGGCTGGGGATGGCTACCTCCGTGGTCGCCTTCGCCTCAAAGCCGTAGCACAGGGCGAAAGGTGTTTCGCCTGTCGCCCTCCTCGGCGTGGTTCTGTAGCACCACAGGATGTTGGGGAGCTCGTCGACTTAACTACCTCCTGCGGCCTGGAGGTTCTTCTTCAGCCCCTCCATTATTGTTCTGTTGGCGTTCTCGACCTGCCCGTTGCCCTGAGGATAGGCAACGGAGGAGAAACGGTGCCTCACCCCAAACTCCCGGAGGAGCTCCTGGAAAGGGGCTGCCTCGAATTGGGTGCCGTTGTCTGATATAATCTCCTGGGGGACGCCAAAGCGTGTAATGATGTTCTTGTAAACAAACCTTTGGCATCTGGCCCCCGTGATGCTGGCCAAGGGTTCCGCCTCGACCCACTTGGTGAAGTAGTCGACGACGACGATGATGTAGCGGTTATTACCGGCGGCTCTGGGCAGGGGGCCGACCAGGTCAATCCCCCATCTGGAGAATGGAATTGCGGTGCTGACCGGGGCATAGTTGACAGCTGGCCGACCAGGGGCTTTTTGGAGTACCTGGCATGTGGTGCACTTCCTGGCCAGGTCAGCGCAGTCTCGTGCCATCGTCGGCCAGAAGAAGCCCTGGACGACGAGACGCCGGGACATGCTGAAAGGACCCTGGTGCGAGGAGCAGACGCCACAATGAACTTCTTCCATTGCAGTATCGGCCTCGTCCTGGTGCAGGCATCGGAGGAGGGTGCCATTGTAGGACCGTTTGTAGAGTTTGCCATCTTCGATGGTGTAGCTTGGGGCCCTGAGTTTGGCGAGTTTGGCCCTCTCCTCGTCCGGGGGCAACGCCCCCGTCGTGATGAAGGTGGCGATGTCGGAGATCCAGTCCTCTGGTCGCTGTTGGACGCACAAGACGGGGCTGGCATGGATGCTGGACATGCTCAACTCCTCGATCTTGGCCAACTGGGAGATGTGCTCCGGAGTGTTCGAGCTAAGCTTGGAGAGGATGTCGGCTTCGGCGTTCTCGGCCCTTGGGATCTGGGTGATCTCGTGGGTTTCAAACGCTTTCAGCAATTCCTCCGCCGCTTGTTTGTACTGCTTCATCCGGCCTTCCTTTGCTTCGTACGATCCCTCCACCTGGCCCACTACCAGTTTGGAATCGCACTTGATCCTGAGGTGCTTGGCCTTGAGACCGGCGGCGAGTCTGAGACCGCTGAGGAGGGCCTCATACTCGGCTTCGTTGTTGGATACCCTGAAGTTGAAGCGGATGACATAGTAGGCTCTGAATCCTTCAGGGGATATGAGGACGCCGCCGCCGCCGCATGATTTCGCGGCCGACGAGCCGTCAATGAACAGGGTCCACGTGTCGTCCGGCTCCGGCCCGGGGTTGGCGACGGCCGTCTCCCTTGCTGTGCATTCGATGACGAAGTCGGCCAAGGCTTGCCCTTTGATAGATGACCTTGGCTTGATCTCAATTTGAAACTGGCTGAGGAAGATCGCCCATTTCACCATCCTCGAGGAGCTAGTGGGGCTCCTCATGAGCGCGCCAAGAGGCTGCTGGGTCAGCACGTGGACGGTGTGGGCTTGGAAATAGTGCCCCAGCTTTTTCACGGTGTGGACGATGGCCAGCACCGTCTTCTCAATGGGGGAGTACCTGAGCTCGGCCTCCCGGAGTGTCTTGCTGATGTAGAAGATGGCCTTCTGCACCCCTTCGTCCTCACGGATGAGCACGGAGCTGATGGCCGACGTGCTCACCCCTAAGTACAAGAAGAGGGTTTCGCCGGCTTTGGGCTTGGAGAGTACGGGTGGGGACGACAGGTACCTTTTCAACTCGTCGAATGCTTCCTGGCACTCCGTCGTCCACTTGAAGCTGTTTGCCTTGCGCATGATCTGGAAGAAGGGAAGTGCCCTCTCAGCTGACCTGGAGAGGAACCGGTTTAAGGCCGCCAGGCGCCCCGTCAGTCTCTGTACCTCCTTGACGTTGCGGGGCGGCTCCATGTTGATGATGGCCTGCGTCTTCTCCGGGTTTATCTCGATGCCTCTCCGGCTGACCATGTAGCCAAGGAACTTGCCGCCTTGGACGCCGAAGGCGCACTTCTTGGGGTTAAGGCGGAGCCTGAATTCCTTCATGATTTCGAAGATTTCCCGGAGGTCGTCGGCGTGGGAGGTGGCCTGCCTGCTCTTGACGATCATGTCGTCGACGTATGCCTCCATCGTCCGGCCAAGGACCGCTCTGAAGATTTTGGCCACCATCCTAGTATAGGTGGCGCCGGAGTTTTTGAGTCCGAAGGCCATGACGAGGTAGCAAAATATTCCCTCTGGGGTCATGAGTGTCGTCTTCTCGGCGTCATCTTCGTGCATGGAGATCTGGTGGTACCCTCTGAAAGCGTCGAGGAACGACATCAACTCGCACCCCGCCGTCTCGTCCACCAACTGATCAATGTTGGGGAGAGGGAACGGGTCCATGGGGCACGCCTTGTTCAGGTCAGTGTAGTCAACACACATCCTGAACGTCGGCGGTTTTTGTGCGAGGACGACGTTGGCCAACCATGTTGGGTACTTCACCTCTTTGATATGTTTGATCGATAGGAGCATGGCGACCTCCCCTTTGAGGAAGTCCCGCCTGTCAGCGGACAAGTAGCGCCGCTTCTGTTTGACGGGCGCGGAGGCCGGATCGACGGTCAGCCGGTGAGTGATCACCTGGCGGCTGATGCCGGGCATATCGTCCGGGCCCCATGCGAAGACAACGGCGTATGACCGTAGGACGAGGAGGATGGCGTCTCGTTGGTCCTGGGGGAGTTGCTTTCCGACCCTGAGAACCCGCTCCGGCCGGGAGGTATCCAGAGGGATTTCCTCGACCTCCTCGGTCGGCTCCGCATGTGGCCTCTCCTCGTCCATGGCGACGGCGGTCGTGATGGTGTCTATCCGCTGTCCTTCCCTCTCGGCCGGCCTCGTCAGCTTGAGGTAGCAAGCTCTGGCTATCCTCTGATTTCCTCTGGCGTAGCCGATGCCGTCATTGGTGGGGAACTTCAAGCATAGGTGCTTCATGGAGATGATGGCCTCCAAGTCCTCCAGCGCTGGCCGGCCCAAGATTAGGTTGTGGGCGCACTGGAGGTTGACCACCATGAACTCCATGTCAATTTTGGCATGATGGGGGCCGTCACCGACTTCCACGGGGAGGACTATCGTGCCCTCGGCGTCGATAGAGTCCCCGGTGAAGCCGGATAACGGGGTCTTGATCAGCTTCAGCAGAGCTCTGTCCAGCTTCAGCTGTTTGAAGGTGTCCAAGTACATCACATTGACGGAGCTCCCCGTATCGATGTAAGTACGGTGGATGATGGAGTCACCGATCTCACATCGGATGACGAGGGCGTCCCTGTGTGATTCCGTACCCGGAGGCAGATCCTTGTCGGTGAAGGTGATCGCCTCCGTCCGCTGCTTCTTCGGCTGGGGGGGGAGCGTGGGACACCTCCCCAATGTAAAGGGATTGGGCCCATTTCTTTCTCTGAGTGGCGGAGTCCCCCCCAGTGTTCCCGCCTACGATAAGGTGGATGTGATTTTTCTTCGGCGGAGGCTCCTCGAAGTCCTCATCGTCGCTGAGCCTACCAATCTCGCGCTTCTTCGCAGAGGGTTCGCCCCCACGTTTGCCGGTGTTTACCCAAGTGTTTTTGCGTGGGCCACCTTTGACAAACTGGGAGAGTTCCCCCTGGCGAATAAGGCGCTCGATGGCCTTCTTCAGTGTGATGCAATCGTCGGTGTTGTGCGACGAGTTCTTGTGGAACCGGCAGTATGTGCCGCCCTGTTGGATGGCAAGGGTCTCCTCGGTCGGCCGAGGAGCCTGCTCGATGAGGCCGTGCTTCTCGGCATAACCGAGGATGGTGCCGACCGGGTGGGTGAGGGTTACCCCCGGCCGTTCCAGCCTCGGCCGCCAGTGGCGGTCTTTCTTACTTTGTCCACCAGAGCCGTGGCGGCCCTAGGCACCCTGGCCGGCCGGGGACGGACCCGGGGCCGACGAAGGATTTGTCTTCCTGGGGGGATGGCCCCCCTCTCTCTTGTGGTTGTGGAGCTCGTCGGCGTCGGCATACAAGCCTCCGCGTTGGAGCGCCTTGGCGTATGACCTCGAGGGGTCGGTGATGAGACTCCTGGCGTACGGGGAGCTACGGAGGGCTCCCTGGTACAAGGCGAGGAGGGTGCGCTCATCGGCCCCCTCGACCTCCTCGGTCTCCCTCGTCCACCGGTCGATGAATGACCGGAGGGACTCCTCGTGCTGCTGTTTGACGGAGAGGAGGTGGGTGAAATACTTCTTCGCGCGCTTCCTCCCGGCAAAGTGAGTGAGGAAGCGCTGGGCGAGATCCTGCCATGAGTCGATGCTTCCTTCTGGCAGCCCGTTGAACCACTCGTACGCTGGCCCCTCGAGAGTAGAGAGGAACCAACGGCAGAGGTATTCGTCGGACGCGTTCACCATCAGCATGTTGTTTTGATAACGGCTGAAGTGTTCCTGGGGGTCTGATCGGCCATCGTAGGACTTGATGGCGTTCCCCCTGTATTTCTCAGGGATGGGGGCCGAGAGGACCCTGTTGGTGAAAGGGGTCCTAGTCCTGACCTGGATGATGGGGTCACCCCGCCCTTCGGCCAGTTCCCTCTCCAGGGCGCTGACTTTGTTCATGAGCGCGTTGAGGCCGGGGTCGTTGGAGGCGCCGGCCGTAGGGATGTTGGCCGACTGCTTGGCCTCCATCTGAGCCAACCTCCTTTCCAGCTGGGCGATGACCTCGTCCCGGGGGTCCCTGTCGGCCGCGGCGGCACCCGGCTGGTTCCTCAGGCGCTCGTTGTGGGCCGCGTTGATCTGGTGACGCACGTCATCCTCGTGCAACTTCCCCTTGCCCTTGTCCGGGCAGGGCTGGTCCGCTGTCCGGGATACAGACCCCAAACTCTCCCTTGGCGAGCCAGGACGAGGATCACCAATCCGTCCCGCCATCCTCTCCGAAACCGGACGACGGCGCGTGTCACCTAGCCTATTGAAGGCAGAGGCTTTTCCACGCGCTGGGGTCTGCCCGGGCCGAAGAGGGGAAGCAGGGTGGGAGTGGGACGACGCTGTGTCCTGGGCCACAACCCCCTCATGGTTGCCTATCTGGTCGGCCAGTGGTTGGGGGTGAGGAGGTGGAGTGACGTTCCCCCGGTCCTTGGTAAGAGTGCGCTGAGGACGGTGGGATTCTGAGCCAAGCTGGCGATGATAGCCGACAGTGCGGCCTGGACCTGAGGATCTACGGACGGAGAGGCCGCGGCCATAGGCTGGGCCGGGGCGTGGTCCGCTTTCTCAGCTCGTTTCTTTTCCAGGCCGAGGCGGGCGTCGGGGACTCCGCCGTTGAGTTGGTTGCGGAGGTCCGTCGTGAGGTTGAAGGCCTCCTGGAAGAGGTCCCCTCCGCCGACCTGGTCGGCCGTGGCGTCCTCATCGTGCTCCCTGGGCTCTTGGTCCTCAGGGATGACTTTGCTGACGAGGTTGCGGTTTGACTTCGTTCTCCCCATGATTAGTGGTTAGCCGTGCTTGGTAGCGACGAAGGGTGCTAACTTTATTGTTCTAGCTCTCAACGAGAGCACCAAATGATGGAGTATTAACTCCTAGATTCTAGAGAGAAGTGAGAGCTAGAGAGAGAAGTGCAATAATATGCTTCAATAGAATGATTTTGTAACCCCTATAACTACTCCCAAGGGGAGTATTTATAGAGAAAATTAGGGTTGGGCTCCCAAGCCTTGGGCTTGGGAGGCCCATTTACAACTGGACCGCTACTGGGCCGAATACAAAGCCACTAATGGGCTGTACAAATGAGTAAGTATAGGATCCGATTCTGGGAGGTCATCGTGGCCGACGAGGGCGTGGCCGACGAGGGCACGGCCGACGAGGGCACGGCCGACGAGGGCACCCGGGTTCCTTGGACTCAGGATCATAATCCGGGTTGGCTTCTTCTCGGCCGACGGGGGCGTCTTGGCCGACGAAGGCGCCACTCTGTTGTCTTGTGCTCTGTCCTTCCGAGTATGTGGGTCCTGGGGCTCAGACCCATATACTCCATCATTAATCTAAATCAAAATAGTGTCAAACAGTGCAAAATAGTGTCAAACAGTGTCGAAACAGTGTCAAAACAGTAAAATTTATCCCATGGTAAGTTTATTTTCTTAATATGTGTGTAGGTCAAACTGTGAAGTTCATTGTGGGACGGAGGGAGTAAATAGTACCGTATCTAATTAAATTGTTCTAATATATTATTCATTTTTTTTTATTTTGTGAGACCATATCATCCTTTTCTTTATTCCAAAATATTACAGATTACAATTATAAAATACTCCCTCCGTCCCTCAATACTTTGCCATATTTGACCGGTACGAGAAATAATAAAGTAAACATTGTGCGGTTGAGATATATGAAGAGGAGAGAGAAATGACAGGAACTACAAATTCATTGATTAAAAGGGAAAGTGACAGTTTTTGAGACATTCAAAAAAGAAAAGATGACAAAGTTATAAGGGACGAATGTGAGTACTACTTTCATCCCTCTAAGCTTGATATAAGAGGAGGTCGATCCGTTGTTGTACGTGATGGCTAACAAGAAAATCAGAATTGTATGAATAAAAATCATTCAAATATTAAGAAACCCGCTACGCACACAAGAGTTTGAAATTCAATGGAGTGAGTTTCAGCCCTGATTACTCCAGGCCTCCAACCCCCTCCCCTAGACCACCTGGAGTAAAAAAAAAACAAGAAATTTGGTATCTGACAAATCTAGTGAAACGAGTGAATAAATAAAACTAGTCAATTTAGATATACTATAATAATTTCTCCATTTTTTGAAATCGGGTCTGGCTTAGTCATGTGCACATTTTTTTGTATAAACTGTAAATATATATATCAAAGTGTTTATGTACAAGTGTCAAAACAAATTCATGTGCACATTTTAACATCATGTTATTCATGTAGAATCATGTAGATTATGCATGAGAGTGCACCGACAAGTCTAAGTAGTTAGTGTGTTTTTAATTGGGTTGACTTATGCAAATATAATAGATCTAACTAGGGGCGGAAACATGACAGGCCAACCTTGATCCTGGTATAGTCCAAGTTTAAAAAGTGTCTTTATTTTTAGAGTAAAAAATTTCATCAAAATATTTTTCAAAAAAAATTCTTTGTATCGACCTAGTGTCTTGGCTCCGTCCCTGTATCTGACCAAACTAGACTTTAATAGTTTTAAAACACATGTAGATTGAAAAGACTCTACATCTAACATACTAGACTGACGAGACCAATTCAGACTAGATCAGATTAAATTAGATTTAAACACATCGGACCAAACCAGTTCATTTTAACGTGTTAGTGTGATTGGAGTCAAATATAATGTCATATGGCTCGATTTAAAGACTCCCATCTAATTTCAGATTCTAGATGTGATAAAGCAAAAAACGTCAATGAGATATACTTTTTCCATCCCTTAAAGAATTCAAATTTGACTAGCACGAGAAATAATAAAATAAAAATTGTGATTAAAATTTGTATAAAGAATATATAAAATAATGTGAACCACAAATTCATTGATTTAAAAGAAAAACAACACAAGTATGTTAAACAAAGTTAACTAGAACACAACTCCAACAAGAGTTCATGGATATCGAAACAACCTATGAGGCGTAATAATATTTTTAATTGGATTTATTTCAATCCTAAACAAGATCAAATTTGACTTAAACAACTCAGATCATATCAACCTGATCCGGACAAGATTGGGATAATTGTCAAATTCACATTTATAGAAAACAAATCTACCAGACCAAATTAAATCAGACTAGTTTAAACTAAATCAGACCAAACTTGATTTAAACAAACAAGACTAGATAAAATCAAATCAAACATGATCAGATAAAAAAAATCAGGCCAATAACAAATATCCTGTAATGGTATCTTAGGTTGAAATGGTATCTCACAATAAGATGGCAAACACAAACGTAAATGGTAGTATTAAATTAAGATGAAGCTGTCAAGAGAACCTTTAATTTATTTGCGCCAAGATAACTTTAATTAACCTTTGCATATATAACCTTACCACGACACATTATCAAGAAGGAGATTATAAGGTATTTTGAGTTTAATTACATTTAAAATTTTGGTCAAAGTTTATGGTATTTAAAAGCAACTTGTCTATTCTTGATGTGGTGTGATCAACTCCAAATATGGTATGTCATATCCTGTTTGGAAAAAGAAAAAATATGAACACATATTGAACACTTTGTTGAAGTAAAAAGTTATACTCCTTACTTCCTTAGTAATTACGGAATTCAATTCTATAACAACAAAAAAAATCATAAATTTATAAGAAATACAGTGTTATATTTTCTAAAAAAAATAACCATGATATTCTATTTTATAAAATATATATGTAGGGTAGAAAATGGTTTGCAGTTAGGCTATAATTGATCTGATTTGTAAAACTTGGTCACATCTCACTTACAAACTATTATTCATCCCTTTCCCTCCCATAAAATCTAAACAATTTAACTTAGACGTGAAAAAAGCATAGATAACATATATCCATAATTTTAAATAGAAATAACGATAGAAATCATAGTGTTTTCGAATGATAGTTATCTATCACTTTAAATCGGCAACATTTTTCCTCTAAAAAAATCGGTAACATTTTATTTTTATTTTGACTAACCACATAGTCACTCCATGTAAAATTTGTCAAACAAATGCACAGGTTTGGGGATCGGATTTTTATCGCTGGTTGGTGGAGCAACATGGCTATACTTCTTCGTTAATAAAAGAAAACTCATTCAACTTCGACAACAATTCTTCCAACAAAATGGCGGCTTAATCTTGAACCAGAGAATAACCACCATAGTAGACAGTGCCGGAGTAGATGCGGCGAAAATCTTTACCGCGGAGGAGTTGAAAAGAGCCACCAACGACTACTCAAGTGACCGTGAACTCGGCCGTGGAGGAAACGGCGTCGTTTACAAGGGCATCCTACCTGACAATCACGTGGTTGCCATCAAGAAATCCAAAACCATGGACGAGAGCAAAATCGAAGAATTCATCAACGAGGTGGTCATTCTCACTCAGGTCAACCATCGAAACGTGGTCAAACTTATAGGTTGTTGTCTCGAGGTGGAAGTTCCGATGTTGGTCTACGAATATATCTCCCACGGCACTCTCTATGAGCACATCCACAAACCCGGCGGCAGCTCCGATTGGCTTTCATGGGAAATCCGATTAAGAATAGCCACAGAAACCGCCGGCGCACTCGCCTACCTTCATTCATCGGCAGCAATACCTATATTCCATCGAGATGTAAAATCAGCGAATATATTACTAGACGATAATTACATAGCAAAAGTTTCAGATTTTGGTGCGTCTAGATTGATCCCTTTGGACCAAACCCACATAGCCACTTTGGTGCAAGGGACATTCGGGTATTTGGACCCGGAATACTTCCGGACGGGTCAATTGACTAAAAAGAGCGATGTGTATAGCTTCGGAGTCGTAATTTGTGAGCTTCTAACCGGAATGAAACCGGTTTCAAGTGAAAGAAGAGAGGAGGAGAGGAATTTGGCAGCATATGTAGTGAGATCCATGGAAAAGAATCAATTGTTCAAGATTCTGGACCGCCGCGTCTTGAAGGAAGCGGCAATGGAGCAAGTAGAGAGAGTTGCGGAGCTTGCGAGGAGATGTGTTCACTTGAATGGAAGAGATAGACCTACGATGAAGGAAGTGGCTATGGAGCTTGAAAGGTTGAGAAAGTTCAATAAGGAGATGTGGAATCGTGAATTGCGAATCCCACGTGATGATGGTATTGTTGTTGGTCAAATGGATGGTCAAATGGGGTCTTCATCATCATTAGACCTTTATACGCTTCATTTGAATTCTACGGCTTTCACTAGTGAATATTCTGCACAATACACCACTTCTTCTACAAGTTCCAAACCCACATTTCCCATTAGTACTAGTCCACGGTGATTATGATGTTCGACAATTCAACATAATCAATTGTACAGATCAATTTTGTACACAATGATGCACGTATCATTATATAGTATAAATTGATAAATTTTGTGCTTTTTCTAACACTAGATCATTACGTTGTAGCACTAATTTAAACGGGGTACGTTTTCTTAGTCATTGAAATTTATGGAGTGCATGTGCAATTTTATTGAATGTGATTTTGTTCACCCTCCTTAGCTTGAAGAATGTTTACTTCGTAGTTACTAGCGGATCCATAAATTTTTCAAGCGGGGGCATTGCCTCATGGATGGAAATGAGTTGGGTCGGGTGTATCATTGGTCTATTTTGTCTAGTCTGTCAGATTATTATTTTTAATCGGAATTGAAATAGATTATTCAGCGTCGCTTTCAAGCAACAATAAACATTTATGAATCTTAAGTCTAGCTTTGGACATATTGAAACAATTCTAAACAATAATACGAAGTATTTGACTTTGAGAAAGAAAGATTCGGGTATGTATGTTTGTCTACTCTAGGTTTGGTTCTCAACCCATTTGGATCATTCTAAACATGAATATTTAAACTTTTAAAATAGAATACAAAGCCGGGACTATAATTTTTCGATATCACCCTATGCACAAGATCAAATTTCACATAATTTTTGCACCAATAATGATTATAGGTTTCAGTTACGGTCTAGAACTAGAGTCGTGTCAAACATTGCACAATAAATTTACTAGTTTGAAATATAATACTATCAAGTCCCAAATATTTTTTTGGATTTTTTTTGGCAAGGATTATTTGACAAGGATATGTGAATTCGTGTTAAGATCCGTGTTATCACAAATACATTATTATAACCGAGTCATTATTTTACAATGTTCATATTTGAATATTTCAGTTATTATATATTGAGTATCATAAACTGTAACGAAATTATTATTTTAGATAAATGACGTAAAAAATAGCTTCAAAATAGTTCATTCTGATGTAATGAAAAGGGAACTTAATCTCAATGTCAATATTAGAGATAAAGTTGTCTATTTAGACAATACTTGACATCAAAATGATATTGTTTCAGACATGGTTTAAATGATAATCCTTTCTACTTCGTTCTTCAACGCAACAATATTTCTTCATAGCTGCTTAGACAACACATAAGGCTTAAACATTCATTTAGAATTAATACTACTCAACTGAACCGGATCAGAAGTGTGGGGACTAGCTAGTTTAATACTCCCTCCGTTCTTTATTATCTGTCCCGTTAGCCTTGGGCACGAGTTTTAATAGAAAAATAGTAGGGTAAATGTAGAGTATGTAAGGTAAATGATAAAGTAGGAAAGAGAGTATATTAAAAAGAGTAAAGTGGTGATAAAAGGATGATAAAGTAGAAAAGAGAGTATATTAATAGAGTAAAGTTATGATAAAGTAGGAAAGAGAAATTAGTTTGTGAAAAATAAGAGGGGTAAAAGTAATAAAAGTGAGGGTATTTTATCAAAAACTTTCTTAAAATAGAAAGAGAGACAAATAATAAAAAACGTCCCAAAAAAGAATGCGACAGTTAATAAAGAACAGAGGGAGTACTACTGTTATTTTTCAGGACCGAAATTGTGGACGTTTGCCTCCATGCCCTCCCTAGGTCTTCAATTGCCCCGACTAGAACTTTTTTTTTTCAATTTTATATCAAAACCTTTTCTGCATTAGAAGACATGTTTTAAAGTGATATGTTGGGGATTTTTAAAGTGACTTTAAAGTAACCTCTCCATCACTAAATACTCCGTAGTATATCTTCAAGATTTCCTTCTTTGATCGTCTCAAAATAATCTTTCATTTATCTTTTTGGCAAATAATTTGTGATTTACAACATTTCTTATATTTCTCTCCTCTCTTCACAACTCACAACCACACAATACCTACTATTTTAATCCCTTTATCAAACTAATGTACTTTGAAAAATAATTTAGGGACAGAGGCTGGAGTATCTGCAATAAAATTGACTTTTAAATTTTTTTTATGAGATTTGAGAAAATTAAGATTTAAAGTTCTTCCGATGAAAATAAATGCTAGCACCACTCTCTTTCGCTAATCTCCCTAGAAAATTCTGCATCTTCTTTATTCCTCAGAAAATGCATAGGAGGTATGTGGTTTGGAACTCAAAAATCACCTTTTGCAATTTCACCCCACCCATGCCACAAAACGTGGTGTTCAAGACTTTCGGGATACGATCCGATAACATGACACATTGTCATAATTATCAAGAGTTAGCCCCTGGTGATTAATTCAAAAAAGTTGACCGAAAAACCAAAAAACATAGCCAACAAACGGGATCTAAGTGGGTAATGTTGGAGAAAATGTTTTTGAAAAATTAAAAGTTCATAGTCTATAAAAAAAGAGTTTTGTGCAATAAAAAAATGAAGCACTTCTCCACACACTTGCAGCTCTTTTCTTTATTATAATAAAAAATGACTTCATAGCCTAGCTCAACCACATTTAAAGTTCAGTCTATAATTAAAAGGTTCATAGTCTATAATTAGAACGTTTTTTTAATTTCTTACAAGTAATCCCTAATGTTTTTTCCTATAATTGAAGAACACGAGTGCACTTTTATTCATCCCTTCAAGGAGGCTCAAAATCACCCCATACCCTTCCTTATTGGTTGCTACGTGACATCTCTTCTCCACTTTTCTTTAAATCGTTATAACTTTTTTAATTTTTTATTTATTTTCCAATTTTTATAAAACATACGGAGTATATTAGATTATTAATTTTTACGATCTTTTCAATGGTATCAATATTATATATAAAAATGGAAAAAATCATTTTTTCTAAATTTTTTTTTTTAGTTTTTTTTTGTAATTTTCATATGCAATATTAGTACCGTATGAAAGATCGTAAAAATGAAAAATTTAATACATTTTAAAAATAAATTAGATTAAAAATGAAAATGATAAAATAATAGTCAACTAATAAAGAATTGCCTTGCTATGTGGTAGACATTAGACAACTAGGATGGGATGATCATCACCTTTTCTGAGAGGTTCCTAATTAAAATTGGTTTTGAACCACGGGTGGTTCAACAATCATTCAAGTTTTGACCTATTCTTCATTAATTTTTTCGTCTTCGATTCATAACTTCATATAGCATAAATGCATTTTTCTCATTATTTTCAATACAGAAAGTCATCATTATGACTCCCACTTTTTCATGTTTTATGTATATTCATTCAATCAAATTGACATAATTGTCTCACTATCTTCGATTTAGCGGTTCACAAATCACAACCCAATTCATGCAAATCCCTATCAGATTAAGAGATTGCTTGCAAATACTTTTGCTTTGTTAAAAGGAAAAATTGACAAGAGTAGTCCCACATTTGACCGACCTTCTCATAATAATCTCACCTTTAAGAATTTCTAAAATAATCCTACCTTTCCACATCATCTTCTTTTGTTCGACTGGGGTTGACGAGGTTAGCTTGGTGGAGGGTTTCCTTCGACGGTGAGTAATAGGGGAGAAGGAGGCTGGTCTTCGACTGGGATTGACGGGGTTAGCGGGGTGGAGGGTTTCCTTCGACGGGGGGTTACAAGGGAGAAGGAGGCTGGTCTTCGACTGGGGTTGACGGGGTTAGCGGGGGTCGAGGGTTTCGAACGACGGGGGGGGGGGGGGGGGGGGGGGGTTACAGGGGAGAAGACTGGTCTTCATCGGGGGATTAATCGGAAGAAACAGAGCAAGGGAGAAGGGAAGCAACAGAGAAGGTGGGGATGCGGGAAAAATTTGGAGCGGGTATTTTTTTGAAGTGTTTTGAAATTGGTTGAGGGGGAAAGGGGGTAAATTATTTTTGGAGTTATTTATACTGTGTATGTGTGTGTATAGATCGAAAATGTGTAACAATAGACTTTTTGTAATTTATTACGGAGTATGTCACTGTCATTGTTGCCACCCGTATAGTTAGTGTCATGTCGCTAGCGCTTCAAAACAGGTCATTGTGACAACTAGAATTTTTTTTGTTGATAAGTAAAAAAATTGTACTCCCTCCATTCCTAAATAAACTTCCAACTTTCCTTTTTCGTCCGTTCCAATTAAAACTTTCACTTCCCCTTTTTGTTAAAGAATTTGTGGTTCACGATATTTCTTACACATTTCTCTCTCCTCTGCACAACTCTCCACCACACAATATCCACTATCTTAAACTTTGTGTCAAACCCATTTGGAAGTTAAAATGGGAACGGAGGTAGTACTTATTAGTTAGTTTTACTCAAAAGAGAATTCCTTAAATATGAGCAGATTATGTCATTGTTTTATTCTTAAAATAAGATTTATGCACTCATATCGTGGAGACTTTTTAATAATTTTGATTTGAAAAAAAAAACAATTAAGAATAACTATTCATTTTTTAAATATGAATAGTTATTTTATTGCCGTATTTTTAAATTTTTTATATCATCTTTGAATTTTCAAGTAAATAATTATATACTTCAACTTTGATCAACGAATTTGATTAATACTACGTATATTTATGTGAATGCCATAAATTTTATACTTTTATTAAATTATTCAATTCTCAACAAAGAATATCTCTACCCTACATAAATTTATATTACAAATAATTTTTTACATAAATAGAAACCTGGTCAAAGATTAACATTATTGACAAAAAAATATATGTATTAATTCGTAATACTTGTATCCATCAAATTCAAAAATCCTGTTTCAGCGTCTGGTACACAGTTGACATTTTCTCTTGTGTGAATTTACTTACAAAAGGAAACAGATTTGTTTATTATTGAACGCCACTTTAGTAGTACGTACATGCATTATTCTGACTTCTTAGTGTGTGAACTAAAATTTGAGCCACTTGCGGACATCGACGACCTTAATAGTCAAAATAAGGTAGACAGCTATTATATATATATAAAATAACAAAGCAATAATAATTATTAATAATACCTCTCTTCTATTCAAAAGTCAAAAGACCATCATGCAGCTAATATGCAGCAGGTTGGCCGTTTCCCTTCAACTTGCCTCCTTTATCCTCCTCCTAGTGCTTCTTTCAACACCAACCATAGCCCAAACTCCAACTAGTAACGCTACAACCACCGCCGCCACTGCCACTACAATCACCAAAGGCACCACCATCACGAAACCGGGATGCCCACGAAAATGCGGAAACCTGACGGTTCCGTACCCGTTCGGAGTTGGATTAGGCTCGGGTTGCGCTCTGAACCCGAGCCTGGAAATCAACTGCAACACATCGAACAATCCTCCAATGCCTCTAATATGGAACCTCCACGTCTACGACATCTCTGACTCCCAAGTCTGGATCTCCAACTCCGTTTTTATGAGATGCTACACCCCGACGGGGGGCTTGCTCACGCAAAATCGGGCTTGGATCAACCTCGGCAATTCCAGCCCATACACTTTCTCCGATAAAAACCAGTTCACCGTTGTCGGGTGCGACGATGCTGGTGTCTTTATCGGAAACAACCTCAGAAACGGGAAGAACGTCGGTGATGGCTGTGGCGCCACTTGCAACAAGCCGGGGGATGTGACCGGCGGGAGCTGTATAGGTTCCGCCGGTTGCTGCCAAATCCCAATCCAGAAAGGATTGAGGATTGTGAATGTAACTGGTATGGCCTCGTTGTACGGCCATGCTCGGGTCTGGTCTGATAATCCATGTGGGTACGCGTTCATCGGGGAAGCCGGTCGGTTTAATTTCCGTGGCTCAGATGACCTTAAAGACCTGAATTTTATGCGGAGGGTGATGGAAAGTGTTCCGGTTGTTTTAGATTGGGCTATAGGGAATGTGAGTTGTGAGGGCGCAAGGAAGAAAGATGACTATGCGTGCAAGGAGAAAAGTCAATGCGTTGACGTTGACTCTGATTCCGGAGGTTACCGTTGTAGCTGTGACAAAGGTTATATCGGTAATCCTTATATCTCTCACGGCTGCCAAGGTAGGCTACCATCTCTATTAATTACTCCTCTCGTCCCATAAAATTCTTCCTACTTTATTTTTGGTCCGTTCCAAAAAATTCTCCCAACTTATCATTTTTGTACAATTTGTGTGATTCACATTCATTTCACATTTTTCTTACACAACTACAACCATACATTTTCACTTTATTGCATTTTCTTAATATGCGTATCAAGTCAAACCGGGAAGAATTTTCTGGAACGGAGAGAGTATATTGCACTCCTTAGCTTAGTTTTCTTGCTTTTTTAGATTCGATATTTAATTGTCTTGAATTAATAATCTGATTGTTTCAACTTGTTAGGCAGTGGATAATGTGTTGTAGCTAAATTCTCATTATAATTAACCATGAAAAAATCAAACTTTTAGTTGCTGAAATAGTCACTATAACGAAATGTCAGACCCGTGTTCCCTAATTTGTAAATGTCACCCCTCAATTGTCCAAATTATTGTAAATGTGGTCATTTGAGGGGTTAAATGTAGGACGTAATCTAGCATATATGCATGATGACTATTACATCCTTTTGATTTGGTAGTCAAATTTTTTTCTCTCTTGTTTGAAGGGATCAATTAGCTTTTTACAATTGAATAATGTAAGTATAAAGAAATGAATTCGAAAACAATGATTTAGACTAATAACTACACACACTACTTTTGTGATTTAATTATGATTGTTATTATGCCATTCGCCAAAATTTAAAGATCTTTATATTGCATTGTCCAAATTCAACTCACCATCATATCGATCTCTCCTTTCAAACATTTATCATTATCAAATTTTGGGTGGGACGTAATTAGCGTATGGATATATGATGACTTATAACAATAGTTAATTGTATATATGTTTATATGTAGAATTTTACTTGAACTCTAATTTACTGGTCTGATCTGATCTGGAAGGAATTAGAGTCAAAGTAAAAACATACTTATACATTGGATTATTCATAAAAAAATCATCCACATCCGCGTAAGAATGTTACCAAAACGTAAATAGAACAAATAAAAAATAAATGCGTACAGAAGAAGTAGCACTCTACTGAGTATTGAGTACTCGTAGTGAAATTATCTTCACATTTTCTCAGTTATATCCAAATTCCAAAATAATAACTCTCAAAAAAATCCAAAATAATATTGGGGTTGCTTTTAGAAGGAAAATATGATTACTATTCTTCCATTTAATCAACCCAAACCTTAGTTAGATATTAATTAAATACAATACTCATTACTCAGAGTAAGGGAGTACGTAATAATGGTTGAGTTTTTTGGTAGATATTGATGAGTGTGAAGATCCAAATGAGAATCCATGTGAAAAGATTTGCACAAACACGGCTGGAGGCTATAATTGCTCTTGTCCACATGGGTACACCGGCGATGGTAAAAAAAATGGGCAGGGTTGTGTAGCAACCGGGTCAGAATTCCCCTGGATCAAGTTTTCTGTGGGTAAGTTTTCATGTTCACAGCCCATATTTTACATACCTTACTACCTGTTCTTTCCTGTTTTAAAGTTAACACTAAGAATGTTTTTAATTAGACATATTTCAATTACATATCAGATCAGATTAGGTCAGATTAGACTTCTGCAATTGTAAAATATATAGAGGCTAGAGAACTACCCGACCAAACCAAATTAGATCAGATCAGACAGATCATAACATAAAATTTCAATTCAAGTAAAAGCATCCTAATTGCTAACGCTTTGGCATAATAAGCATCTACTAGATATGCTTTCCATAAGGACTTTAGACTTCAATTATATTCTCCACTGTGTTCAGCTTATTATTGGTAATGTAATGAAATGAATTAATTTGCTCATGTAAAAAAAGAACACCAAACATGCTTTAGTATTTGATTTGAATCAAATCTCTTGTGACTTCATTGAGTGACTCCTATCTAATTTTGGATTTTATATAAGACGACGAAGCAAAAAAAGTAATGATATACTCCGTATGTCATTTAAAAATCACGTGGTTGAGATGTGTGAAGAGGAAAAAGAAATAATAGAAATAACAAATTAATTGATTAAAAGTGAAAATTACAAAGTTTTTGACACAAACTAGAAATAAAATATGACAAAGTTACAAGGAGTGAATGAATTATATTGGAATAAAGTGAACTATAACACAATTCCAACAAGAGTTCATGGATATCGAAATAGCCTTTGAGATCTAAGGATCTTTTTTATTGGACTTGTTCTATTTCCAGACAAAATCAGACTTAAACAGGTCAATCCTGATAAGGCTTGGAATGTCATAGCATACACATAGGAAAAACATCTACCCGATCAAATCCGTTCCAATTAGACAAAAGAAGACTAAAATTAAATAGATCGGATCAGACCTGAAAATTCATATACCATTAAAATTATATTCCACAATAAGTTGACACACAAAAGTAAATGGTACTACCTCCGTCCCTAAATTTACTTCCGTGGTACGAATGACACACGCATTAATAAAGTAGGTTTTGTGTGGTAGAGAGTTGTGCAGAGAGAAATGTGTAAGAATTGATGTGAACCACAAATTTTTTGTCAAAAAAGAAAAAATGAAGTTCTTTTTGGGACGGACGAAAAAAGAAAGTTAGAAGTATTTTCAAGGATTGAAGGAATATTAAGATGATGTTGTCCAGAGAAACT
Source organism: Cuscuta europaea (assembly GCA_945859875.1). NCBI lineage: Eukaryota > Viridiplantae > Streptophyta > Magnoliopsida > Solanales > Convolvulaceae > Cuscuta > Cuscuta europaea. The sequence continues at coordinate 1,872,173 of CAMAPE010000045.1, read as the reverse complement.
CCAACAGTTCATGGAGATGAAAAGTCTACCCAACCTTTAATTTAGTGCTCCAAGAGAACTCTAATTAATTTGGATGTAAGACACTCGAATGAGCGTGGATAATGGATATTACGCAAGAATGTGACTCATATAACAGATCTAGAACTCATTTAGTAACACTGAAGTGACTGTATTGGATGATTCTGAAAAAAATATATGAAATAAATAGCTAAAATAGTCATCTATAGTAACTTCAACCAATATAACCAGAAAAGTAACGTCAATCTTACTTTTTCTTCTTATTACACAATTCAGCGCGCGAAATCAAAATATATGTCAATACGTGTTTGGTAAAAAGTTGGCTGATAAGTTTAATAAGCCAAAAAATAGAGTTATGGCTCTTAGTTTTGAGTCGAATGTAAAATTTCCTTATTTCCCCGTGCATAAGCCATAATCAAGAGACGTGACATGTTCAACTAAAATCATACTTCCATGCAAAGATCAGGTCGGGTGGCTAATTGATCTATTGTTAATTAAGACTAGGTGACACTATTAAGTTACAAAACTATATACTGATTTAATTATGTCGACAAATTTAATTAACCTTTGCATGAAGGGGAAATGATATACTTCCTCCGTCCGAAAAGATTGGCTAAAGTTGACTTTCACATTGATTAATAAAGTAAAAACTGTGTGGTTGAAATTTGTGCAGAGAAGAGAGAATTAATTTTAAACACATATTCCTTACTTTAAATATACACTATACTCCGACACATATACAATAGAAATGACCATAGGCGACACATATCTATCACTTTATATATAACTTAATTATCACACATACAAATTGGTCAGATTATACTGTATTATATACAACTTTGGCCACACATATCTATCACTTAAATAGAAATGACAAATTGTTTAGAAATGGTATATCTGTAACTTTAATTAGCAACTTTGACATTTTATTTTCATTTTGTCTCACTAGACACCCCATGTAAAATTAAATTTGCCATAAATGAATGCACAGGTCTCGGGATCGGTTTTTTATCGTTGGTTGCTGGAGTAACATGGCTATACTTCTTCGTTAAGAAAACAAGACTAATCCGACTTCGAGAGAAATTCTTTCAACAAAATGGTGGTTTAATCTTGAACCAGAGAATAACCACCACACTAGACGGAACCGGAGTAGATGCGGCGAAAATATTCACCGCTGAGGAGTTGAAAAGAGCCACCAACGACTACTCAAGTGACCGTGAACTCGGCCGTGGAGGAAACAGCATCGTTTACAAGGGCATCCTACCCGACAATCGTGTAGTCGCCATCAAGAAATCCAAAACTATGGACGAGAGCAAAATTGAAGAATTCATCAATGAGGTAGTCATCCTCACTCAGGTCAACCATCGGAATGTTGTCAAACTCATAGGCTGTTGTCTCGAGGTCGAAGTTCCGATGTTGGTCTACGAATACGTCTCGCACGGCACTCTCTACGAGCACATCCACAAACTCGGCGGCAGTTCTGATTGGCTTTCATGGGAAATCCGATTAAGAATAGCCGCAGAAACCGCTGGTGCACTCGCCTACCTCCATTCATCGACAGCAATACCTATATTCCATCGAGATGTAAAATCAGCAAATATATTACTAGATGATAATTATATAGCGAAAGTTTCAGATTTTGGCGCGTCCAGATTAATCCCTTTGGACCAAACCCATTTAGCCACTTTGGTGCAAGGGACGTTCGGTTATTTGGACCCGGAATACTTCCAAACGGGTCAACTGACTGAAAAGAGTGACGTGTATAGTTTTGGAATTGTAATTTGTGAGCTTTTGACCGGAATGAAACCGGTTTCAAGAGAAAGAAGCGAGGAGGAGAGGAATTTGGCAGCTTATGTGGTGAGATCCATGGATAAAAATCAATTGTCAAGATTCTGGATCGTCGCGTTTTGAAGGAAGCGGCATTGGAGCAAGCAGAGAGAGTTGCAGAGCTTGTGAGGGTATGCGTTCACTTGAACGGCGTAGATAGGCCTACAATGAAGGAAGTGGCTATGGAGCTTGAAAGGTTGAGAAAGTTCAATAAAGAGACGTGGAATCGTGGATTACGAACTCCACGAGATGATGTCATTTTTGTTGGCCAAATGGATGGTCAAGATAGGTCTTCATCATCCTCAGACCTATATACGCTTCATTTGAACTCTACGGCTTTGACTAGTGAGTATTCGGGACAATACACCACTTCTACTAGTTCCATATCCAGATTCCCCATTAATCCAAGTCAACGGTGATTAAGATGACAATCACCATAATCAATTGTATCATTATATTATAAATTGATCAATTTTGTGTCTTTTCCCACACCAGATTATTAAGTTGTAACACTGATTTAAATGGGGTACATTTTCTCAACAATTGAAATATATGGAATGCATGTTCACTTTTATAATGTCTTTTCATTTTTTTATTTTTATGTACTTTTCACTTTTTTAAGGTAGACATATTTTCCTCTCGAAATCTCATGTGCGATACACAAATAAACATTAGCATCCCATCGATGCATATAAATTGATCTCTAAGTTTATATTTTTTAGTTTTGAATCATCTCAAACTGAACAAAATTTAGAGCATCTCTAATAGGGATGTGAATTGCATTTTATAAAAAAAGTGTACACATTCAAGGGTAAGTCGGTAAAACCAGAAAATAAAAAAGAATTGAAAAAACTGAATCGAGAGAGTATAATGAACCAAATTGCAAGGAAATTGAACCGCACTTGTTCAATTGTTTTTTTCAGTTCTAATAATCGAACAAAATCGAATAGTCCGAACTAGGGGTGGACATATCAGTTTCAGTTCGGTTTAAAATGAGTTGGAAGAATAATTACTATAGAAAAATCATATTATGTTTCGGTTTGGTTCACTTCGAGTTTGTTTGGTACGGTTTAGATTTATTAATCTTTTAACATATACTCCCTCTCTTTCACAATTTTTGACACACTTTTCTTTTTTGGCTGTTTCACAATCAATGACACACTTTCCTTTTTTGGTTGTTTCACAATCAATGACACACTTCCTTATTTCCTTATTTGGTAAAAAAATCCTTACCAAAACAGTGCAAAACAATGTCAAACAGTGCCAAACAGTGTTCAAATAGTGTTAAACAGTGCCAAACAGTGTACTTTGTAGTAAAATTTACCCCTCAGTAACTTTTTTTCCTTAATTCTTGACAAGTCAAACTGTGTCAAAGATTGTGAAACGGAGGGAGTATTAAGAAGAGTAATCTTCCGGTCAAGCCTTCCTGACCGGAACCGCTGTGCGGACGATGGCTTTTGGGACCCTTCCCGGTAGAATTTTTTATGAAGTTTTTATGCCATGTTCTACATTAAATCTAGTTTATGTAAAAAATCAGCTAAAAACTCAATCGGGAAGGTCGTCAAATGATTTTTGGATGTTAACTGCGTCGGAAAATACATATAAAACACAGTTAACTTCCAAATATCATTTGTCGATCTTCCCCATTGATTTTTTAGCTGTTTTTTTGTGTGGATAAACTAGATTTTATGTAGAACATGGCATACAAATTTCATTAAAAAATTCCACCGGAAAGATCGCCAAAAGCCGCCGTCCGAACGGCGGTTCCTGTCCAGAATTCCGGACAGGAATATTTCTCATATTAAGAATTTATTGAACATTGTAATTCTGGTTAATTTTATTCGGTTTGATTTTGTTTACTTTGGTTGGATACGGTTAGATTGGGTTAAACACTTAAATTGCCTTTGCCGACTTGCTCTAATTGAATTTTTAGCATTAATCTATTATGTGTGATTGTGTGAATGTGTTATTTGCTCCAAATGTGAATGTGTGATTGTGATTTGTGTATTTGTGTATTAATCTATTATTATTTTTAGCATTTTAAAGTTTTAGGGTTAGTGAATCATTATGATTATTAATTAAATTTTTTAGTACATAATTAAATAGTCTTTAATTCATTATAAATTTATAATGATTAAAGATAGAATTAAAGAGTAGAAAATGATTTAGTTATTATACAATTGAAAATTGAGAATACTTATTAGTTTTATGTACAAGTGTACAATGTTTGTTTTTTTCCTTATTAGAATGGAAATGTTTTTTAGAATGGATAATAAACACATTGTCAAGAAAGGAAAGAATTGCATTATTTTACAGATTTTTTTACACATTTTTTTCTTGATTAACCATTGTATTATTTGTTAAGCATTGTATTATTTTGTGAAACATTGTTAATCTATTTGAATATATGTTTAACACAGAGGGTCGGGAGCAATTGTGTCGTTGTGTTTTATTTGTTAAACATTGTATTATTTGTGACTTTGTGTAATTCTGTATTATTATTGATGGATAGTCCACCCGGGGGTATGTATCCGAAGGGTTACTGCGGGAAGTAACTAGAGAGAAGTCAGAGCAAAAGTAAGAGAGAGTGTATTGCTGAGAATATAATGAGCAAATTTCTGCTTGGATTACAAATGGGGAAAAGGGGCGTTATTTATAGTAGTAATAAATGCCAGATAGGAACACGTGTCAAGCATCCGGTGGCCGAGGGGTCACATCAGTTGGTTGGCACTGGCAGTCGCATTTGGCCGCATTTAATGCGGCTGTTGGATGTGACGTCGTACTTGGTACGGTGATTCAGGCGCATGTGGAGAGGATATTCTGTCGAGAAAGGTGCCCTCGGCTGCAGATGATTAGCCGAGAGCCCTAAGTACCGGGGGCCTCCTTAGTGCCGAGGGCTCTGGGTACCGAGGGCAACTGATTTTCGCCGTTTTCTCCAAGTAACTTTGTTTGCTTGAGTTGGCCATCCTGTGAGAATTTGGAGCCTTCGGCCAAGGGGCCGAAGGCACCCCCAGTGTGCCACGTGGGTTGCTCAATACTTGGGGCGCTGTGATTTGGGTCTGCCGTGCTTCCTAGGCCTATTGGGTCTCCCTTAGAATAGTAGGAGTCTATGGGTCGGGGGTTCCTGGGTCATATACTCCATCAATTATTTTTAATTTTGTAAATCTATTTGTTTTTTAATTGAATTTTTCAGTATATAATAAAATAGTGTTTATTCATTGTAAATTTATAATGATTAAAGATAGAATTAAAGATTAGGGAATGATTATTATTACACAATTGAAGATAAGAGAATGATTTATTTATTGTGTGGGCATGCTAAGAAAGAATTAAAAAATTTAATTGAATTTTGAAATACTAAAATCTTTAATAATCATCAATAAATTTATAAAATCTTACTAAAACGTTTAAATTTTAGTAATACGGAGTATATAATTTTTTCTTATAACTTTTAAGTTATCGATAGGCTAGAGCCCGGATTGAACCGAACATCACTAAGCTCGAACTCAGCTTGAATAACTATTCAAACTCAAAATCTAGCATGTTTTCGAGTTCGAAGCTCGTTAAACTCGGGTCGTTAAATTAAATTTGAAATCGCGTTTGAAATCGAGTAGTTCGAAAAAATCTCAGTTCGATGACAATCCTAAGCTAAACCTTTCATGTGTAGTAAAAATTCTTTTTTACTGCTTAGCCCACCCCACCCCTCATTCCTGGATCCACCCCTGAGCAGATCGATTTATCCACCCCTGGTCCGAACTATTTAAAATATGTCATTTTATTCACTCATCATTAAGTATTACCTAATTAAATATCTTTCTCTATCATTAATTTCTTGACTATAAATGTATTGTTTGATGTTAGATATATTATGATTTTTTATGTTTGATGTCATTAATTTTGACTTTTTTAAGAAAACTAATTTGCTATGTTTATAATTTGCTATGTTAGGAGTGTATGGTTAGTTGTGTCTATTTCATGTATATCACAAAGAGAGGTACTATACTAATATAAAGAAAGGTAGAGTTGGAGTTATGAAAATGTCCGGTCTGTGCTTAGGCAGGATACTTGGTTGATTTAATTAGATTTATATACATATAGATATGCACTCAATCTGCAACCTCTTGCACCCTAGCTCAAAGAAATGAGACACCCGCTTCGTGTACACGCCGGGTTACACGTCGCGCCGTTACACATCGATCAAATTGTCTGTATACAACAATTTGACCGGCGTTTTGTGAAGAAAATCGATTTCCACACAAACAAAATTAAAGAGTTGTCTTTATCACAGACATTTTAGACGAGAATTTTTCATAAAATGTATGTGATACAGACAATTTTTTTATTTTTGTCTGTATGAAAATCAGTTTTCTTCATAAATCACCGGTCAAATTGTCTGTGTAGCCGATCAAATTGTCTGTACACAAACAATTTGACCGAAGTGTAAGGATGTTTTTACTTGAACTGTAATTCATCCCAGACCAGACCAGACCAGATCAGACCAGACCAGTTCAGATCAGACTTGGATAGTTATAAAAATACAAAGAAACCAGACCAGACCAGACCAGTTCAGACCAGCCCAGCAAATTACAGTCCAAGTAAAAACATCCTAACCCAACATGGACAAAAGGGAATTTTCCAAAAAATCATTGATAGAAAGTCCAAATGTATTAAGCAAAAAAAGTTTAGCTATCTTGTGAGTTATTCTTGTGTAACTTAATGAAGTATCACGACGTGAGAAAAAGTGAGAGGAAGCCACATAATGGGCACATTTATCAAATTTTTCAATGCTTTGATTTCCTAATTTTTTAAAATGTGTTTACAACTCATATTGAGTCAATTTAGTTCATAGCGCGAAGGTTATATATGCCGAGAAATCTACTGAAAAAGTATCAACAAAAAACAAATGCATTTCATTTCTTTTTTGGTGCAGGTTTTTATAATAATAAGTGAATGAGAGAACAATTACAAAAGCTCTTCTCAACTCTCAAGTGCATATAATAGATGCTTTGTAGTGATCAAATGGACAAACAGATTGACATGTGAGATGAAGTGTTTGAATAGCAAAATAGCATATAATCCATATATAGGTAACTGATTATGATTATTTAAAAGAACAAAACTAAACACGGATTTACAGAACCCATCAGGTAAAGCCATAACTTTGTGAACACGAAACTAATTGAGTCGGTACTGGCTACCAGTTCCAGTCCATAACCGAAAATTGGGTGCACAATTTGGTTTTTATATGCAATGTAAAACCGGAAATCTTGTGTGAAACTGGAACTGAGTCCACCCGAGCTATGTGCAATGTAAACCAAGTCCACCGGAGCTATGTGAAACAGAATGACATTTGAGGTACTGGTGTAGTGATCAAATGGACAAACAGAATGACATGTGAGACATAATAGATGCTTTATAGTTGCACATTTATGCCTAGTACTGGTGTGAAACTGGAACCGAGACCACCCGAGCTATGTGCAATGTAAACCAACTCCACTAAATTGGGTTCCACATCCCAGCCACGTACTAATGATACAACCAAAGATCAAAGTTGATAGTCTTGAGATCAGATTAAGGAAATCTAGTGATACAAAATATTTCAGCTATTCTATATAACATGAAATGTTAGCAGCTCGGCAGTAGTTTGGTAAGACAACCAATTCAAGCAAATCTCAAGATGAGAAACATGCAATGTTGTGCTAGCTAAGGTGTCCAAAGATACACCTGACCCCCACTCGTAGCGCCTGCAAGCATCCCAACGTTGTAGGGGTGTGCATCAAAGCGGCACTGTATAGCAGACATATGCTTATTCCGTAATGTCTTAAGAATTTGCTTTTCCCCTGTTGAAACGACGTCGACTCCCCTTCGCATGTTTCCAATGAATATATAGGAATCATCCCAGCCCCATATACCTCTGCTTTATCAAACGCACACAAATCTTTCAGACGGAAAAAAGAATAATGCCAACCATAAATCAAGTTGGCTTCAGATACAGCTCAATCAGACACATGCATAAAGTTTCATTTTATACTACTGACCCTGTCATTTTTTGTTTAAATTATTAGATAATCAAGACCATTACAATTTATGTGTCTCCTATGTGACCCTTACACAAGGAGGGGGCAAAAGATACTGTTCTGTGACCACGAAGATAGAAAAAGGCTGAGTGATGGAGTATTTGGGCGAAAGAAAAAGTAATTCAGCGGAAAAATAAGTTAGTTTTAAATTTTTATCTTTTTGGGTAACTTAATTGATCACTTTTAACTTTAAAAGTACAATATTAAAAATTAAATAAATCACTATGCCTGTTAAATTATTTTTATTGGATTCATGACCTTGGGAGTCATATGTAGCTCAAAAGTCGGTATGTAATACTGTAATAGTTAGTTGCTTGTGCAACGTCATTATTTGTCCACAAACGCATTAATGAAGAATGTGAACAAACTTGCCTGAAGGAGGAAATCCATCTGCCTGTTTGATTATCGTGATGAATCATACTTACATCTTCATAATTAGCTCCACTTGACAAGCCTATTTTGTCATCAAAACTGCCCAAACAATGGAAATTGTCAAGTATAAGTAGTAATACAACAGATGCACTAAAATATACTCCCTCTGTCCCGCAAAATAGTTCTCAGTTTCCTTTTTGGGCCGTCCCAAAAAATAGTTCTCATTTCCCTTTTTGGAAAATATTGTATGGCTATCATTCATTTACCTTTTTCTTACTCAACCACAACCATACATTTTCACTTTATTCCCACATTCTTAAACTTCGATCCAAATCCTAGTGGGAATTATAAACTATTTTATGGGATGGAGGGAGTAATTATTTGTCAGGAACACAAAGGACTTCAAGGCTTCTAAACATAAGTATACAGGTTCAGTGACCAAGATGACTACGACTCTATGAGCCCTATAACCTTATAAGACCATACACATACCTATTCTTCGTTGCTTGCCTTAAACAAATTAAATGACATGTGTTATGGTTTCTTTGTCCATTGTAAATCTCAGGACATACATAGAACAGGACTATTGAATTACCCAACAGAGCTTCCTTTTTGCTTAAATATATTCAAGCTAGCAGTGTGAGTAAAGTTAACCATTTCAAGGAAACCTCATTTCTAGAAAAGTCCACTAGTCCAATACCTAAAATCTGAATGACAATAATGAAACTGGCAAAAAAAAGTACTTTCAGAGGTCAGAATTTCATTTCTATTGGCAACAGCCACAATCTATGAGACTAAAACAAGCCACCTTGTTGACGCAAGAAGTCGGCCAGATCGTGAAAAGTACGCAGAATGCACAGATTTTTTATGGTGGATAGTTCTCAATGGTTTTAGTTTCTCGGAGCCAGCATTTCTCATATCCCAGATACAGACAGTTTTGTCAGAAGAGCTTGTAACCATAGTATTTATATTCTCGGAGTTGAAATCTATAGAGTTGATCCTCTCTCCATGTAAATTCCAGGATGATGATGACTTTCCAGCTCTCAAATCCCATATTCCAAGATTACCTCTCCCTTCTGTGTAATATAATGAATTCATATTGTCTGGACTTTGACATATAGCATATATAGAATAGTCACTTAAATATATGCAATCAAATAACTCCTTCTCAATGTCCATCAGCTTGATAAACCCATCATAACAAGATGTAATCATCTGTAGACAAGGTGCAACCACAAATCAAACCAAAACCTTAAGCCATGAAGGTTTTTAATGTAAAGCAGAATGAACTAATATTTTAGAAATGTTTAATAAGCACTTCATATGGATATATGAAAATAGAAACGGACAACTATCATCTCAAAAGTCTTTCGTTAATCAAGCACTGATGGTATTTATGATAAGTGAATTCAAGCCTACACATTTTGAAAATCATATATTCTTAACCACAATGAAAATACACATACACACACATGCGTGTGTCAGTGTGTGTATGTGTATAGATCCCACCTTTGACTTTGTAAATGGTTCAATCACTATCCCTGATACTGGACCAGAATGAGTTTGGTAAACATAAATTCCCACTCCATCTTTTGCATCAGCATTCCAGAAACCTATATTTCCAAACTTGTTTCCTACGACAACCATTCTCATCTCCGTTGTTGGGAAAAACTTCACACTAAGTATTCTTCCTGGCACAACCCGAGCAATATTTTCCGGTTTCAATCTCAATGAGTCAATATCTACTGAACATGAAGGCCTTGACATCTTCTTAAGATCACAAAAGTTAGGATCTTGATCAGCCTTCTCATCCGATTTTGGTTTTCTCGACAAACTCTTAATGTTTTCAATTAATTGTTCGTTTGAGTCTGTAGTAACACCCTGATAGGCATCTTTCATAGTGATAGGTACAGCCTCACTAAGCAATTTCGACAGTGAGTCTTCTTGCTCCAGTTTGTTCCCGATTTTGGATTCAACGAAATCATGACCCAGGCCACCAGCTGTAGATGCATCTGGAGGCTTTCCCAGAGTCCTTAGAGAACGACGAAGCACAGTGGGCGCCTCATTTTTTGGTTTCTTCATCGGACTCAATTTAAAGGACTTTTTCTGCACCCTGCAATAGTAGTAGAGTAATACACTTAAACAATCAACAAATGTAAAACACCAAAAGACGATAAATCGCTATTCAGAAATGGAAACACATCCCTATGCTATATACATCCTAATATGAAATCAATCACATAAGGTTTTTACAAAAAGCTGGCTACTTTAAAAAAAATACCGATTCTTTAAAACAATTCAACGAGCACATATAGATACCTAAAGGGTATCTTTAAAGAGAGTATAAAATCTAATATAAAAAACAAAGATAAGTCATTGATATGTGGTTTCCTTTCTGGGATAAAAATAAAAAATACATATAAGTTTCTAGACAGAAAGAAGGACCTGGGACATTTGGCGGCGGCAGTTGCAGCAGAGAGATCTGAGAGGTGGGAATGAACTTTGAAGGCGGCGAGCATTTCCTCGTTGCGCTTGATGTTTTCCAGCCTCTTACGCTCGTACTCCGTCAATTTCTGAGAAGGCGCCATTGGAGAAAATGAGAAATCGAAATACAGGGGAAGGAAACGGCGGAGGAAGGAAATGGCGCTATGGTTATGGTAGAGTGCACAATTTAGCGGGAAGTGGAACTGGCGGGAGAAGGGTTTATTGACGGTCTGTATCACGGTCGGCCCGTTTTTCCCCTATCCTGACGTTTTTTATCAAGAAAAATAAATCAATTAGGAAAAAAATGGAAAGAAAAAACAAAGATGTCTTAGGTTGGATAAATTCCAATCCGATCAGATTGAACTAAACTTAAATATATTTGAATACATTGGATCAAAATCAGATTGTAGTAATATACATAAAACAAATCATTACCATATTAGATTTATTGGTATCACATTTAGAGCATCCACAATGCAAGCATTTCTAGTCTAAATAAATTATGCCAAATGTCAAATTATTAAAAGGTTTCCAATCCACATAATAAATAGTGATGGGAGTAGACATGTGGACCAATTAAGTATACATGTGGAATTTATTTTATAAATAAATTGATAATTATTTTAGATCATTCTAGGTCTCCACTGATAATTATAATTATATATATATATATATATATATATATATATATATATATATATGTGTGTGTGTGTGTGTGTGTTTTGGTTCAAATAAAAACACGATCTTATGAGAGAAATGAGAACGAATTTGGACCGTTAGATTTGCTTTAAGTGAAATTCAGTGTGCATTAGATGAAACTGTAATGTGCATTACGTAGAATTGAAATATGCATCACAAAGGATACGATATAGTGACATTATGTGAAGTTGAATTGTGCATTATGTGAAATAAAAATGTGCACTGGGTGAAACTGAAATGTGTAGAATAAAAAGTACGATGTCATGTTATTTTTGTACCTTTTATTTCGCACATTTCAGTTATATCTAATGCACACTTGAGTTTAAATTTTTATTTTGCACATTTCAATATCGTTTAATGCACATTCCAGTTTCATCAAATGCACAAGTTGATTCCACATAATACAATCGAACGGTCCAGATTCATTATTTTTTCTCTCCTAAGAGTCCGTTCTTATCGGAACCGCTCCCATATATATATATATATAGTCATTCTCCTGTCCAGCAGGTTTTGGTCCGAACGCCGTCTGAACACCGCCGTTTGGGGCGGTTCCCGAAGGAATTTTTTGATGAAATTTTTTGAGCATGTTTCTCATCAAGTCTAGTTTATCCATACCAAATTTCAGCTGAAAATTCGATCGGGAAAGTATTCAAATAATTCGTTGAAGTTAACTGTGTACAATTTTGCGCAGTTAACTTCAATGAATTATTTGACTGCCTTCCCAATCGAATTTTCAGCTGAAATTTGGTAAGAATAAACAAGACTTGATGAGGAACATGCTCAAAACATTTCATCAAAAAACTCCACCGGGAACCGCCCCAAACGGCGATGTTCGGACGGCGTTCGGACCCGGAGGTGCTGGACCTGAGAATTTCTATCTCCTTATATATAAAGTGTGTAAGGAAGTTACTTTGGTTGTTTATACGTTGCTACAGTGCAACGGAATAGCCTAATTTTGCATCCGTCTCTGCTAACGGAAGTTTTCCGTTTTTTTCCCTCTCATTTGGGCAAGTACATTGACAACTGCCCACAAATGCCCACAAACAATTTGCGTAAACTGGATGGCAATTGAAACGATTTAGTTATTTTATTGTATATTTTAAAAGCTTAGCGGTTATTTGAGTTGTATAGTATTTTGAGTAAAAGTTATTTCATGAAATGAGTTTTTTATTGGACAGGTTGCCACATCAGCTACATTGAATACAAATATATGACTACCTTGTGTTGTTAAGTTCCTCTAAAAGAATAACTAACTAATGTATAACCAAAGAAGCACAACTAAGAGAATTGCCATAGAGTTACAATATTTGTGTTATTAGTTAAATGTTTTTTAGTACTTCTATAAGTTAGCATTATCTGATTGTTCTTATATTGATGCTATAAAAAGTGATTGCACTGTGTCTAAAACTAAAAGTTATGTATTTTATTCTAGAAGTTTGTATTCTGGTTCTATTAGTTTATTGATAAAATGTTCCTTTTAGATTTACTGTATAGGTGCAGATGAAAATGATGGTGCTATATTTTGTTCCCCTTTTTAAGATAGAACATGTGTCAGTTGCAAGTTTCAAGAAAAAAATAGAAGTTTTCCTTTTGTGAAAAGGTTATAAATTTTCACTTATTAGTTATGTACTTTTTATAAAATTACAAAGCATAATGAAGTATATTAAGGTGCAGGGGTTGAAAGAGATCAAGTGCATTAGACTTTCTTTATCGTAAAGCCTATTAGGTAAATTGGTAGAGCATCATGTAATTGCATGAAGGATGTGGGTTCGAAACCCACATAGGCTACCTTAACAAATATGTAGTTGAGAGTCAACTTATATACATACTCCTAGGAGTGAACTTTGATGAGGCAAAAAAAGAGCTGCAAAGGAGCACAAAAGTCATGTAATTAAGAAGGTAATGGTGCAAGCGGTTTTTTCCAGTCTGTTGAATATGAAAATCTACCTATTTTCTGTCACTATTGCTCTAGATTTGGACACACCTCTGTGGAGTGCCCCCTGAATACTTCACTGGTGGAGAATTCCACCAAAAACAAGTTAGTGCCCCTGTTTTGGTTGCAGAATCTGTGCAGGCAGCCTCCGGTTTGAGTATTGTGATTCCTTTAGTTACATAAAGCCAGGCAGGTTGTTACAACTGATAAAATACCAGAAACTCAGTTCTTGCCTTTGGTTAATGCAGCCCCTGTAAGAACTAATACTAATGCAGAACCCCAGGTTGTTTTACCTTTGGTGCCAGATTGTATTCCGTTGCAAACTAGGTTACTGCAATCCAGGTTGATTCAGCTCCCGTTCTGAATTATATTGATTACAAATCTGATGTCCTGGTTCTTAATGTTCCTCATACTAATGAAGTAAGCCAGGTAGAAGTATTAAACGTTTGCACTAATAATACTAAAATAAAAGTGGTTCACCGTTTTTGTTTTGTTAAAACTAGTTGCATATTGATTTTGACCTCTTCATCATATATGAGCTAGAAGTTGTGGACTTCTTGTTAAAAGTTATGCTTCTAGTTGTATTAGTATGTAGCTACATGACTCTCTTTTACCTTGACAGGTGAGGACAGCTATGAGTCTAGGAGCGAGTGAATGAAGATGAAATTGGGCATGCGAATTATTTAAGTCATGGAGAACATAACACGCTAAATTCATTTTTGTAGTTATGTCGTGTCATTAAGAGAACTGAAGTGTCTTTTTAAAGTGTATATTTGTGACTTAGAAGTAACTTGTTATTGTATAACTCTGCTCTACTTTTTATGGTAGCACTTATAATGAGTGTTGTTGGAAGTCTATTTTTATCATTAAATAAATTCTCTTGTTGATTTGATCTTTTAAAAGTCATGCATTTTGTTTTAGAAGTTATGATTACAGTGCTATTAGTTGTAGATTTTGTGAAGCAATCCCATTTGTTGAAGATGATAGAGAGGGTGTTGTCATGTGATGGGGCTCATAGGCTCCAAGCGGACATGATGAGGCGTTTGGCAAGCCCGTGTTGCTATTGGACAAGTTCTTTTATCTATCTGTTGCAATCACAACACTAGAGTATGTGGATGCAACATAGGAGAAAAAACAAACAGATTGATAATAAGGGAAAAAAGGCAATTAATATGGAAAAAAAAGAGAAGGAAAAATTAAGAAGAAGAAAAGTTGTAGTTGCAATACTAGATGTACAATCATGAAATAATGCACGCCCGTCACCACAACTTGTTTAAGTGCCTAAAAGATGAATTCGAGAAATGTGTATACTGTTTTATAAATATAATTTCAAAGTAACAAGAAGCTTCACACAAGTCGAACTGGACTTCAGGTTCTCACAAACTTCAAAAATACAATAGAGCGAGTGACAGGTCCATACTACACGGTCATTATATAGACTATGCAGGACTCGAACCTGCATCTTTGTGCATATTTGCACATTGCTCTACCATTTGAGCTAATAGCCTTGATAATATATTACAATAGACACCAAAAAGAGTATTTAACATCATAAAAGAAATAAAAAAGAAAAGAATCAATAATGTAACCAAGAACTAACAGTAATTTGTAAAAGAATGAGTGCAATTTTTAACATTAAATTAACTTTAAAAGCTGTGATTTGAAGGCACCCACCCCCCATAACCTCAAGCTCTTTGATTTCAGGCCAGAGTTCACAACTCACAAGCTGAGCTGAAATCAATGGCAAGGTCTCATAGTTGTATGTATTCATTTCTTTTTTTGTGTGACCACCATATCCCTGCAAGAAGTGTTTAGAGCACAATTAGTCTGTTCTGAGTTGTATACTATACTTGGAGACCTCACAAGTTCTTTCATATTCTTTACTTTGCTAATGTTCATTGGAAATTATCACAAGTGTTTATGGCCTCACAGTAAATGTAATTAATCTAGTATTTATTCAATGCAGCCTTTTTTTGAATTTTGATTTGATGAATCGTTTGCCTAATTGAGATTCCCGGATAAGAAAACGAAGGAATATACACAAAGAAATGAAATTAGAGCAACCAAAACGACTAGGTTGATAGTATCATGTACCTAATAACAAATGATAGAACAAATTTTAAAGAGACATTATATCAAACACTTGAAGTGCAAAATCATAACTTCTTTTGAATGACTATTGGAAGTATTTCCATTACTAGCATTAATAACATGAGAATAAATTACACCCGAGAGGACTAGTAGAGAGGAACCGTAACGAGATTGATGAAGAAAGCATCGAAAGAGAAGTGCAGAGTGCAATTAGTTAGTACGAAGTATTAGATAAAGTAAATATACAATAATCACATAAAGTAAGCAGCAAATTCAAAAAGTCAAACCGTCCAGGTGCAACAAATCTAATAAACATGAAGGAATTCAGAGATAATTCCAGAACATCTTGTGCTATTATCAGTTTATGAGAAATGATTGCAAAACTAAATTTAATTCTCTAGATCAAGAAGTAGAGGAAATCAGATCCAAAAGTCGTTGAAAAACACTGAGTTCTTTAGTTGATGAGTTAGTTCTTCATCTTCGGTCGAGCATCATCGTCGACCTATAGGGGTGCTCTTTCTCTTTGCTAATCCATAACCGGTTAGCAACTGCTAGATCAGAAATAACCGAAACGCCTAGGTTTGTAGATGCATCAATAAAGATATTCAAAATTGGGAAGAAATCAATTAACTATTCAGAATTGATTAATTGGAAGCTGGGTTATCTACTCGGTGAGTACTCAGCGAGTACTCCCTACTTGGTCTCTTACCTTGCAGAGTAGCACCTTAACTCTGTCCGAGTTAATTTTCCGAGTTACTCGCCGAGTACTCGGCGAGTTATTCAACTCGGCGAGTTAGTCAACTCGGTGAGTTAGTCAAATTGACGAGTACTCGGCTATTACTCGGTATTAAAAAAAAAGACATGTGCAAACAAAACCTATGAAATTAATCGCTATTGTTCATCCGTTTGGAACTTCGACTACTGTTGCTACATCATTTGGAGCTGCAACTGCTACTGCCAGGAGCTCTGACCGCTACTGTGAGGAGCTGTGACGGCTACAGTGATACTGCAAGGAGATGTGAGTGCTACAGTGCTACAATGATTGTTAAAAAAATTAAATTTCTTAGTTATTAAGTTTCCCATTGTTAAACAAATGAAATCAATCTTGTGATTATCCAAACTACTGTAGCCGCAGTTTTTTACTATGGAATTCCAAGCTGCTAAGTTTCTTAGTTATTAAGTTCCTTTCATATTAAGCTTTCATTTTTATATTAATTTTTCCTTGGCAGTGTGTATGCTTGGAACTTTAGTCAGAATTGATATCACCTCTTTCGTATATTCCCCTCTCCTTTGTCTAAATTCTTATTATCTCCCCTCCTCTCCTTCATGATAAATACACACTCACAAAATCTTTTAATTTATAGTCATGAACTCTGCTCAGTCTGTGTATAGACTGCTAGATATTGATTTAGATGACCCGAAAGTGGAAGAGGAAGAATAAGCGGGGAATCTGATTACTAAAGATATATTTGGAGAAGATCTATTTGGGGACATGGAGGATGAAGAAGGAAATCACGACCTTGAACCGAACAAAGATTAATATCAGACCAACGTATTAGATGATTGACTGCTTTATGACTTTTGCTACTCCATCATTAGGATAATAGAATTTCTATCTTTGTATTCACTTCTATGCATTTAAAGACAATTTAAAGACTATTTAAAGACTATTATATTTCTATAATCTCAGACACCTATATTATTATATTTAATTAATATATGACCGAGTAATCACTGAGTAATCCCGAGTAACCGATCCGAGCGCTACTCGGCCCTTGACCGAGTAGCTACCGAGTAGCGAGTTAACTACTTAGATTGGAAGGAAAAAAGTGATAATTTCTAATTATATATGGGAGATGGGGAATTTCTATTTTCACAGTGGAGAGCTCATCGAGGAGGAGAGATATTGAGGATGCAAAACTATGATTGCCTCACCTGATCCTCTCTCTATATATATATATACTTATATACATATATATATATATATATATGTGTGTGTGTGTGTGTGTGTGTGTGTGTATAAGTATATATATATATATATATATATATATATATATATATATATATATATATATATATATATATATATATATATATATATATATATATATAGAGGATCAGGTGAGAAGTGCCCTTAGGCTGAGAAGCTGCGAAGTCTAACTTATAAGCTAAAAGTACAAACTTTTAACCAATAAATCATAACTTATAGACCTCCTCGAAAATAATTACGAAAATGCCACCGCGTCAAAATAACTCCAGAAACCTGGAAATTTTTTTGACGCGGTGGCCTTTCCGTAATTAAGATGGAGAGCTTTACAAGTTATGATTTATTGGTTATAAGTTACTATATTCAGTCTATAAGTTTGCTGCGTTGTAAGATTAGATATAAATCCAAGGGCTGAGATTACTTCTCACTTCTCATCTTAAGGAGGACTTCTCACCTGATCTTTTCTATATATATACACACACACACACACATATTAGTCTAATATACATATTACATTAGTTGTCGCCCACATTATGATTTAGTTTAATTGTTTAATAAATACGAAGAAGGATCCCTAAAGACCCTAGACTCCACAGACATAAAGAGAAAACTTGTTCAGTTTCCAAAGCCATTAATTTTACTCTATTCTAATTTTACATACATTAAGAAGGAATCAAGAGAAAGCATGTTCAGTTTCCAAAGTCGTTAATTTTACTCTTTATTCTAACACTACGTATCTTGCAAATTATAAACCAACTCACAATTCACAAAGAAGGCAAATAATAGCTAGGCTCATACATAGTCACACTTATACGCATTAGAATTGGATTTTCGTGAGACGGGTCGGGTCTAACCTACCCGGTTCCGAGACCCAATGGGTATGGGTCCGGAACATTAGTTCTAGACCCGCCAGGTATATGGGTCGGGTCTGGAACCCTATAGAGGCTAATGGGTCGGGTTTGGAACCCTATAGTAGTTTCTTTATCGGAGAATTTCAGTTTCTTTAACCTGGTATGCTAAGTGAACTTGCAGATTAACATGACGTAGCTAACCTATTTTATGAAGCATGTTAATAATAACTTGCTAAATGTATAAGAGCTCCTTGCTTTATATGCTCCAATAAGGTAAAGAGACAAAAAATGGGTATGATTATGTCATTTTTACTTCTACTGCATATTAGTGCAAGTAACTTTAAATTTGTGTTGGATAATATTCATTGCAGATGGATGGAACACTAATTGGGTGATTGAAAGTCTGCATATGACCTTTTGAATTCTCATCTTTCTTTGATTTTAAATTGCATTAGAGAAATAAATATTAGCACTGAACTTGATGCAGGTCAGATCACTAATCTTGATTGCACTAAACTGCCAAGTATGCAGATCACCAAGCTTGATTGCTATGAACTGCCAAGTATCACCAATCTTCTTCAAATAGTTTCAAGTTTTTTAAATAATTAATGAGTGAGTTATGTGATCATCTTGGAGGTAATATATATGTTCCTTCATATATAGCTGAAATCGGACTTATTCACTCCTAAATGAGGATGTTTTACACTTTTAAGTCGTATTCGTACTTTAAATTTTCATTTAGGAGTGAATTAGTCCGATTTGAAGCAACTTATTTAATTTTAGTCGTATTCGTACTTTAAATTTTCATTCTACGTATCATTTTAATTCATTAGTGAGGTCACTAAAAGAAAACACAACTAATCCTTCTTGCCAGGGCCGTTTCTAGGATTTTAGAGGCCCTAGGAGAAAAAACTCTTGATTTTAACAAATCATAGTAGTGTACTATGTAATATATTTTTTAACATAAATTCAGAAAAACTGAGATCAATTGAGAAAAATGACATGTATATTAATAATAGAGTTTTCCCAGACAAAAATATGACTAGTTATGTTTTTGAACAAAAATATGACTAGTCATAGTGTACAAGTCATTGTGAACTAGTTACTATAATGTATTTTAGAATGACAAGTCATTGTAGATGACAAGTCACTGTGAACTAATCACTAAATATGTCACTTTTTTGATTTTTTTTAAATAAGACATATTCTTGTCTTTTGAATTTAATTTAGTAATATTCATGGAAAAAGGTCATAAATTGAATGTAAACATGCATTAAATATAAGAAATAAAGCATATCACATATACTCAAAATACACCATGTAGTGTGAACGTCAAAATAAAATAAAAAATCAAATGTAAACCTATAAAAATGCACCAAAATTATACTTGCACTTTTTAATATTCTCAACGCTCTTTGTTTTTGTTCACACTAGACAAAGTACCCATGCGATGCACGGGATATATCTAGAATTGAATAATGACTTAATCAAAATTATGTTTTATGATAGTAGATAATGTGTAACTTTGTCAAATATAAAAAAGACGATAAAGTTTATGTGATGTTAATTTTAGTAATTATATACGTAATTCGAAGTATGTAGTAGTAGTTGTAATAAAATGCAAAAGTCGGTCGTAAAAATTCAAGTAAAATTAAAATAAACGATAAGGTATAACCAATAACTCTATGTGACAATGAAATAACTTGATAGTACAAAAATTAGTGGGCCTCATGAGACTCTTTTTGCTGTATTTTTTGAAAATATATATAGTCTGTTCTGTTAAATGATAACATCATAGGACGTACAAACCGGTGGCCGACAATATGCTAGCACATGTAGTGATTAGCCAGTTTGTATACGGTGCAACCGGCCCACCTTGAGCATCATGCTTCACTTCCAAAAATGACGTAGTTTTAAACAATTTTAAAAAATCATGTGAACAGTACACGCGTGAACAGTACACGCGTGTACAGTAGCTCTCTTTTTTTCTTTGGCTCAGTAACATGAATGATGTAACTCACGTGTAAAAATATGTAACTCGCGTTATTGATAAATGTAACTCAAGTCCGTTCGAAATGTAACTTGTCAAATACATAGTATAAGAAATAAAATATTGATTTCAATGTAAACAATGAAAAGTAAGACTCTAATTACACAATTGCTTTAGGTAAAACGGGAATATATTTTGTTTTTAATATCGTGGCCATAAAAAAAATTAGAAAAGATCATTTTTTTCAACATGAGGGGTTGATTTCTTAATGTAACTCCTGTTATTACAAATGTAACTCGCGTTGATGGCAAATGTAACTTATGTGTATATAGAATGTAACTTGCTGGAAAATTGAACAATGATTTTTTTTTTGTGTTTGAGATATTATAAACATTGATTTCAATGTAAACAATGAAAAATTGATCCTAATAGCTTAATTACTTTTTTATATAAATAGTGAATATGTTTTATTTTTAATATTAGGGCAATAAAAATGATATAGATAGAGTTTATTTTGTGGTGTAACTCACATACATTAAGATGTAACTCGCGTATATAAAGATGTAACTCACGTACATTAAGATGTAATTTGAGCAGAAGAAGATGTCATTTCATGATATATTATCAAATGTAACTTCAAGAATCAAAATAAACAAACTCAATGTCTTAAAAACCTCTCAAAATTATAAATTCAGTAGTAATTTCAATTGGAGAAAAAGGTAAAAAAAGGAGTGTGTGATTATTTATTTATTTATTGGCAAAAGTAGTGTATGATTATTAATGCATTGTACTTATTTTATGTGGATTGATAATATGTTGTAATAAGTTTTTTAAAAGAAGTTAATTGATCAGTTATAATTAAATTAGTTAAAATAAAGATAAGAGAAATCACAATTTATTTTTTTTAGTATTTTGATGAAGGTGTGAAAAGAATTGAAGAAAATAAAAGAAAAGTAAAGTGAAAGAAATAACATTCCTGGAGCACTGTGGATGCCTTGAGAGAAAAGAAAGTGAGTGGATTTGAGGGAATTTGGGAAAAGAACAAAAAACATGCGTAGTGCTCTTAACAGAAAGAAATGTGATGTCGTATGTGGTACAGGCATACCATGCCCCCGATTTTATGAGGAAAGTAGTAGGAGTAATGAATAATGTAGAAAAAGTAAGAGAACTGGTAATGCATGAAAGAGAAGATAAACTGTATAAAAAAGTAAGGGAATTTCAGTCTTTTTAAGGGAAAATTTACTCAAAAGGAAAGTGTATCAAACTTTAAATACATCATAAAAAGGAAAGTGTAACAAATTTTAAAATACATAGAGTATCTATAAAAAAGTACATCAAAAAAAGTTTTATGAGACACACTAATTATACTATCAAGTTAATTCATTTTCATAGAGAGTTATTGTCACATACACCTTATCTTTTATTTTAAAGTTACTTGCAGTTTTTATAGCTACTACTATGTATATAATTAATAAAAGTTACAACACATAAACTTTATCGCCTTTTTTATTTGGCAAAATTACATATTACATACTATTATAAAATATAATTTTAAAAAAGCTATTGTTCAAGTTAAGATATATGCAGTGCATCGCACGGGTACTGCATGTATTTTATATTGAAAATGTTACTTTCATTGCTATGGGTTGTGGTTTATACTTTTTAGTGTTGGGATCTTACTTTTTAGTGTTGGGATCTTAATTGCTATATATGGGATCTTCATTGCAGAAAATAATGTTTTTTATTTAAAAAGTTAAAGTAGTGTTTCCAAAGACGTGTTTTTTGCTCAAGTCACACACTATAATTGTAATATCAAGTTATATATTTAATTTATTTCGTTGTCACATAGAAAAATTGTTATACCTTATCGTTTATTTTAATAGTAATGGGTGTTTTATTAGAAAACCTCATTACAATTTTGGATTTCATCTTGTTCTCTCATAAAAGGGAAATTGTCATGAATAAGACTAAAAACGTTTGTATACTTCAAGATAGGACTATCAATTAGTATTCCATAAAAAGGAGTAATTATTGTCACGTTTGAAAAATATTGTCACGTTTAAAGTCACGTACAACCAAAACATGGCAGTAATTATTGTTTTGGAAATAAAAACATGATAGTCCTATTTTGGAATTGACAAACATTTTTACTCCTATTTAGAGAAATTTTCCTCTATTAAAATAAAGATTATAAGAAATAATATTGATAATTAATACTTCAACTGTAAATCGATGACTAAATAATAGGGAAATTTTCTTAAATAGGAGTAAACATGTTTTCAAATTTCAAAATAGAACTACTTTACATGTCTTTATTTCCGAAATAGGAGTTGTTATTGTAATAATTGAAAAATACTATCATTAATATATTTATTTTTGGGAAAACATTATATAGTAGTCCTATTTTGGAAATCCAAAACATGTTTACACCTATATTGGAAATTTTCTCCTAAATTATACCCCCTATGTCTCATTCAACTTTGCCAACTTTTCTTTTTTGTTTGTTCTAAAAAACTTTATAACTTTCATTTTAAACAATAAATCAACTTGTATCTCTCTCCTATGACAAATTCCAATCTCATAATTTTTACTTTTATAATTTCTCATATATTTTAAAGTTGGAAAAGTCCATCAGAATAGAGGTAATATACTTTCTCTCCCACATATTTTTATACTTTATAAAACTAAAGATTATAAGAAATAATATTTATAATTAATACTATAATTGTAAATCGATGACTAAATTATAGGGAAATTGTCTTAAATAGGAGTAAACATGTTTTCAATTTCAAAATAGGACTACTTTACATGTCTTTCATTCCGAAATATGAGTTTTTATTGTAATGACTGAAAAATACTATCATTAATGACAATAAATATTGTCATGTCAATGCCTAGTATTGTAACTATTTTGACGTTAAAAAGTCGAAAATGACAGTAAATATTCTTATTTCTAGGAAACAAATATAGTAGTCCTATTTTGGAATTCCAAAACATATTCACACCTATATTGGAAATTTTCTTCTAAATTATACCCCCTCCATCATGTTACTCAACTTTGTGAACTTTTCTTTTTTGTTTGTTCCAAAAAAAATTATAATTTTCATTTTAAACAATGAATCAACTTGTTTCTCTATCCTATGACAAACCCCAGTCTCATAATTTTAACTTTTATTATTTCTCACATATTTTGAAGTTGGAAAAGTCCACCAGAATAGAGGTAAAATACTTTCTCTGCCGCATAAAATTCGTCCCACTTATCTTTTTGGAATGTCCTATAAAATTCTTTCCATTTATTTTTTTGGAAAGTTTTGTTGGCTAACTTTTAATTACATTTTCTTACTCAATTATCACAACCGTTTCTATTTACTTTCACTTTCTTAAACTCCGATTCAAGTCAATCTGGGAAGAATTTCATGGGGCAGAGAGACTGTTTTTTAGTGGATGCACACAATGTGGATATATGGCATGAGAGATATAGCCACAAAAGAATATGTTTATGACATTTCTCTCTCATTCTTTCAACGACCTTATTTTTTTTTGGGAAAAGTACAGAAAACGTACATGTGGTTTGGGCCATTTTCAGATAGGGGCACATGTTTCATTTTCTAACAAAGTGGGGCATGTGTTTCAATTCCGTTATCATAGCAGGGGCATGGTGTCTAACACCGTTAGAAAAATTAACTTCGATTTTAAAAAGTCTCCGAAAAATTAAAAGAAAAATAATGGGAGGTGCGCCTCGTCAAGGAGATCAACAAACTATCATTCTCTTGGATTTTTCGGCTTTATTTGGATTATTTTTTAAAAACAAATTCGCTAATATCAATTTTATGGTGGACTTTCTAAAGATATGGTGTCTGGAAACAAAAAATAAAGATAGTTTGTTGATCTCCTTGACGACGCGCACCTCCCAATGTTTTTCTTTTAATTTTTCGGAGACTTTTTAAAATCAGGGTTAATTTTTCTAACGGCGTTAGACATCATGCCCCTACTATGATAACGGAATTGAAATACATGCCCCACTTTGTTAGAAAATGAAACACGTGCCCCTATCTGAAAATGACCCAAACCACAAATACGTTTTCTGTACTTTTCCCTTTTTTTTGTAAGTTTTTCTCAACAATGTGTTAATGGTATCAAATATTCTAAACTTCTTCTCTCCTTCAAACACACACGTTCATATGTGTGTATTAATGCACTACGGTATAGTTACTTTGTTTTTCTATTTTAGTTTTTTCTCCGGTTAATTTGTTTTCTTTTAATTTGTTCAAGTCCAGAATTGTATTCTATTTGATCCGGTTTTCTTATAGGGAAAAGGAACATAATTATTCCTAAATTTATAAAATGCAATTAGCTAACGTGACTTTTGAAATCTGACTACGTGCCACCTTTTGAATAAGCTTTTTTTTAAAAAAAAATACATATAGTTAATGTGCAAATTAGTTACCAAAGTTAGGATCTATCTTTTTCATATTCTTTCGTATCATATTAGTTACCAAAATTAGTTACCATAGTGATCAAACATATTCTTTATAACTTCGTATCTAAACAGATTAGACGTTACGTACATGGTATATATTATTGCACATCATTTCCAAATTTTCGTTCATTTAATATAATTAATTACCAAATTTGATTTTTTCATTAATTCCCTATTTTGTCCTTATTTTGGGCGGGATTTTTCCCTCCAATTGTTGCTCCACTCTGTTACTTTATATTATATAAAGATAAAGATTGGGTCAAAATTTATGTTTATGAAAATACCTACATATAATTAACTCCCTCCGTCCCTTAAAATTTGACCAAATTTGACCGGCACGAGAATTAATAAAGTAAAAAATGTATGATTTATGTTTGTGTAGAGGATAGAGAATTAACAGGAATCAAAAATTCAAAAAGGGAGAGTGACAAAGTTCATAGGACAATCAAAAAAGGAAAGTTCACAAAGTTTTAAGGGATAGTAGGAGTAATAGAAAAATCACAAATAATTCAGTTAGCAAAAAACGAAAATTAATAAATACAATATAATCAATAGTGAGAAATTATTATAGTGAGTGTAAATTAAAATTATTATTAGTGGCCACTCCCCACTCAGGGACTTGAGGGATTGGTGGGTGCCTATTGCTGAATATCGGTGGAAGTTGAGGAGTGCTATCAATTTCAAAATTCCAATTACTAAAGTAAACATTAAATTTTCATACGGAATATTAATCATACTTCTTACTCCTACTCGTATTTTTTAGGCCCTCCCCTGATGTGAGGCCCTAGACAAACGCCTAGGTTGACTGGCACCAAAGCCGGGTCTGCTTCTTGCCCCGTTGACACATAACTATGGGGTGTTTGACAATTGGTCGTTGGCCGTTGGCTGATAGCAGGTTCTGTTGGCTGATAGACGATAGCTGATTTAATTGGTTGTTTTAGTCAGCTGATAGTACTAGCGGTTTGTAAAATGATGTTTGGTTAAATGGTTGTTTAAAGTCAGCTAAAAATTTATAAAATGACCTTTAAGGACATATTTCTTTTGTTGGTTCGGTAGCATGTTGCACTTTTTTAATATTATACAAAATTAAAAATATTATAAATATTTAAATTATAGTTTTACCTATGTTATTATTATGTACGATTACTTAGACTATTATTATTTACTACTTATTAAAAAATAAAAATGATAATCGCAACCAATCTTTTAAAGTTTTCACGTTTTTCTAAATTTATTAATAAATTTTCATAACTTAAGTTATGTTAAGAATTGTTGTCTAGCAAAAAAGAATCGTATTTAACTTCAATCTGCTAGTTGCCTAATATATAGCCTAGTACGTACGTAAGAAAATTCGGGAGCAAGATAATACTCCCTCCGTCCCAATTTGATTTGCAAAATTTCCTATTTTGGTTGTCCCATAATGATTTTCCACTTTCTATTTTAGGTATGTAAATAAGAATAAAGTGACAAATTTACCCTTGCTTTTACTTTTTCCCCGTTAAATTAAAGGCATTTACTTTTAGAAAGATGAGCAAAAGTGTAAAAAGCAAGCATCATTTATTGTCATTCCTTAATTCTTGTGCCGGTCAAAGTTTGCAATTCAATTCGGGACGGAGGGAGTACAAGACTACGGAGTTTTTTAGGAGCGAAAAATAATGGGTAGATTAGGAATATTGGGGAAAGGCTAAACCTAAAAGCTACTACCTCCGTCCCTTAAAACTTTGCCAAAGTTGACCGGCACGGAGAATAATAAAGTAAAAACTGTGTGGTTGAAGTTTGTGTAGAGGAGAGAGAAATAACAGAAACCACAAATAATTGATTAAAAGGGAAAGTGGCAAAGTTTTTCGGGACGTCCCAAAAAGGAAAGATAACAAAGTTTTAAGGGACGGGGGAAGTATGTTTCTTAGCTTTTTCAATTTTAGCTGTTTGGGACAAAAAGCCAGATGAAAAGGCCATTTAACCAACCACACTATTAGCTGATTAATTTAATCAAAAAGCCAAATAATGATCAAAGCAACCAAAAATTGGCTGATCCACCACTAACCAAACACCCCCTATATTTAGATAAATACAGCTATTTACTACGTATATAATTATAAACTATTTAAAGAGTAAACATTCATAAATATAATCAATCAAATAACAACGCATTTATGTTTTTGCATAGTTTGAGTAAGTCATTTCAACAATTAGAGCATCTCCAATGATGGAGTATATGGCCCGGGAACCCCCGGCCCACAGACTCCTACCACTCCAGCGAAGGCCCAACAGGCCTAGAAGGCCCAGCTGGCCCAAATCACAGCGCCCAGAGTACCAGGCAGCCCGCACTACGCGCCAGGGGTGCCTTCGGCCCCCTGGCCGAAGGGTCTAAAACTCTCACAGAACGGGTTTCTCAAGCAAACTAAGAAACTGGGGGAAAATGACGAAAACAGTAGCCCTCGGTACTGTGAGCCCTCGGCACCAAGGTGCCCTCGGTTGGGGGAGCCTTCGGCTACTGCTCTATGGCCGAAGGCATCTCACTCGACAAGATATCCGCCTCACATGCGTACAGATCACCGTACTCTGCACAGACGTCCCATCCAACAGCCGCATTAAATGCGACCACATGCGGCTGCCAGCGCCAACCAGTTGAGGCGACCCCTCGGCCAATGAGCGCTTGACACGTGTCCCTACCCGGCATTTATTGCTACTATAAATAGCCCCTCATTTCCCCATTTGTAATCACACTTAATACATATCAAATATACACTCTCTCTCTTACTTGTTTGCTCTGACTTCTCTCTAGTTATTCTCCGCAATAACCCCTCGGATAAGCTACCCCCCAGGTAGACTATCCATCATTTGGTGCTCTCGTTGAGAGGTTGAACAATCGAGTAAGAAACCCTCCCCCTCGACCAAACACAAAACACTAGCCCTCTATCAAAATGGTGAGGACAACACGTGCCAACTCAAAGAACGTAGAAGAAAAGAACCTGGCCCTCGGTGACGTCAACGCCCCCGAAGCCTCTCACAGGGCTCCCGAGGGCGGTGTCCTCGCTGGGCTGGAACAGGCGGCTGTCGACCTACGCCTTCAGATCCAACAAAACGCCCCCGATGCCCGCCTCGGCATCGAGGCCAAGAAGAAAAACCGGAGCGATGACCAAGTCAGCCCTCCGGTTCTCACCATCGACGTACAATCGGCGCTCTCGGCCTTCATCCAAACGCTCACCCAGAACCCGGGTGCCTTCGGCACCCTGGCTCCAGCGCACCCTCAGATCGGGGAAAATATCATACTTCCCCCTCTGCCACACCCCTTCGGAAATCCCATCCCTCGGGTGAGAAACGACGAAGGGGTGGTGGCCCAAGAAACATCCTCCCAGGAAGTTCAGTCTCGGGACCGCCATAATGACAACAGGGAGAGGCCCCGTACTTCCGCCCTCAACCGGCTCGGAGGAGGGCCAGACCGCCGAGGGGTCCAAGACCGCCTCGGGGGGAAAGCACTCCAAAGGCCCCAGGAAAGCGGGGGCTCCGTTTCGAGGGCAGACGAGGAGCGTCCCCCTCGGGACAAAGGCAAGGCATCCCTTCATGCAGATGATGCTCGGCACCAAATCAACCAGGCCCACTCGGCCCGGGTTCGTTCGCAGGGGGCGGAAACCCTCCCGAGGGACCCCCGGGACGAGATTATTGCGGCCCTCCAGCGCCGGCTTGACGAAATGGAGTCCAACAAAGCTCACGCCACCACCTCCACCCCTCACTCAGATCTCAAATACGAGGCCATGATGGCCAAGATGGAGGAGTTGCAGAAGAAGGTGGCCGAGGGCTCCGGGGAACCCGTCATCCAGCTCCGGACTCGGACTCCATTTACCCCAAGGGTATTGGCAGCCCGGATCCCGGAGAAATACCGAGGGCAACACATACAGCCCTACAGCGGGAAAACGGACCCCCAGGAACATTACAGCAAGTACCAGAACAGCATGATGATGGTGGGGGCGTCAGACGAATATTTGTGTCGTTGGTTCCTCTCCACCTTAGAGGGACCAGCATATGAATGGTTCAACAGGCTGCCCGAGGGCTGTATTGATTCGTGGCAAGAACTCGCCCAACGATTCTTGACACAATTCGCCGGGAGACGTCGCACAAGGAAGCACTTCTCCCACCTCCTAACAATACGCCAAAAGAAGGATGAGACCCTTCGGGATTTCCTAGAGCGTTGGAGGACGGAGGCCGACAAGGTCAACGGTGCTGATGACGGGACCCTCCTGGCCCTCCTACAAACCGTCCTCCGCACCGGCAACTTTTCAAGGAGCCTCATCATTGAACCCCCTCGCGATTACATAAGGGCCCTGCAGCGGGGGGACCGGTATGCTGAGGCCGAGGAGGTGGAGAAGTATCACCAGCAGCCGGACCAGCAGCCCCCGAGGGCTGACAACAAGCATAACCGAGGGCCGGGGGCTCCTCCAAATCGCCCCAAGGTTTTGGGACCCTCTGGTGACCGCCCTCGGCAAGGCCAAGCCAAGCCCGGGGGAGGTTATAAGAGCAACCCTAAGACTTGGGCCCAGCCCATTCTCCTGGACCGCCCTCGGACACCACTGACGCACCCCGTCAGCATCATCCTCGATTTTGCCGAGGAGAGGGGCCTCGTTGAGCGCGACTCTCGCGCACCCCCGGAGGTACACGCTATCAACCCTCAGTTCCCCTACTGTCGCTTCCATCGGCACCAGGGGCACAGGACCGATGACTGCCATCAGCTGAAGACGGCCATCGAGAGGTTAATACAAGCAGGGCACCTGTCCCAATTTGTCCAGAGCCCTCGGCAGGAGGGACCTTCTCACCAGGGGCCTCCCCGAGGGCATCACACGAAGGTGAACGCTTGGGTAAACCCGAATACCATCCCCCTTGGCAAGAAAAGGGAGATTGGAAACTTGGAAGAAGAGGAGGAGGAATACCCCCACTACCAGGAGAAAAAACGCCACATCCTCATGATCACCGGTGGCAATACAGGGGGCGATTCCACCAGCCAACGAAAGAAGTGGGCTCAATCGCTTTACGTGGGGGAAGTCACTCATATGCCCCCGGTAAAGCGACTGAGGGAGGAACCCATCACCTTTACCAGCGCGGATCTCCCTCCTACTTCTTCTCCTCACAGGGATGCCTTGGTGATTCGAACGGAGATCAACGACACCATCTGATGGATAGTCTACCCGGGGGTATATATCCGAAGGGTTACTACGGGGAGTAACTGAGAGAGAAGTCAGAGCAAGTAAGTAAGAGAGAGAGTGTATATCCGATATGTATTCAGCGTGGTTACAAATGGGGAAATGGGGTGCTATTTATAGTAGCAATAAATGCCGGGCAGGGACACGTGTCAAGCGCTCATTGGCCGAGGGGTCACCTTAACTGGTTGGCGCTGGCAGCCGCATGTGGCCGCATTTAATGCGGCTGTTGGATGGGACGTCTGTGCGGGGTACGGTGATCTGTACGCATGTGAGGCAGATATCTTGTCGAGTAAGGTGCCTTCGGCCATAGAGCAGTAGCCGAGGGCTCTTCCTCCCGATGGCACCCCTGGTGCCGAGGGCTACTGTTTTCGCCGTTTTCTCCCAGTTTCTTAGTTTGCTTGAGAAACCCGCTCTGTGATAATTTGGAGCCTTCGGCCAGGGGGCCGAAGGCACCCCTGTGCGTTGTGCGGACTGCTTGGTACTCTGGGCGCTGTGATTTGGGCCTGTTGGGCCTGTTGGGCCTTTGGTGGAGTAGTAGGAGTCTGTGGGCCGGGGGTTCCCGGGCCATATACTCCATCAGGAGTCCCTCACTCCTTTTGCCGAAAGGTACTTGAGGGAAAAGGAGTAATTTGTGCTTGCCCTTTGATGTTGTCCCGTTGTGATCTCTGAAGTTGGTGAGGAGTTGCTGCTTTTATGTCCCTGCCGAAGGCAGTCCCTCAGTTACCCACATGTCGGGACTTGAGGGCTTGCTTTGTTGTTTGTTGGAATTTCACAGATTTTGTAATTTAATGATTTTCCCGAAGGGGTCCTCCAGTCCCCCACTCCTTGAGGCACTTGTAAAGTGGTGAAAAGGAGTGAAGTAGTTATGTTGCTGTTGTGGGCCGAAGGCTGACGCTTTTCGTTTCATTTTGGGGGGATGCCTCGTTAAAAACCTCATTAGGAAAAACCCTTTGGGAAAAAATCCTAATGAGGGAAAAAGAGTGCACCGAATTCCCCCAATGATGAAGCGAAAATGTCAAACCTTGGCAAAAATGGAGAATGGCGGGAATGCCGAAGGCTCTCTCTTCTGAGGGCTCCTGTGTTGATTAGCCGAGGGCTTGCTGTTGATGTCCTGGTGGTGCCGAAGGGGAGCCCCTCAATCCA
This sequence comes from Cuscuta europaea, assembly GCA_945859875.1. Lineage (NCBI taxonomy): Eukaryota > Viridiplantae > Streptophyta > Magnoliopsida > Solanales > Convolvulaceae > Cuscuta > Cuscuta europaea. The sequence continues at coordinate 1,841,026 of CAMAPE010000045.1, read as the reverse complement.
GGGACCGAGGGCCTTCCAGATGAGGGCAGCAGTGAAGTTGTTACCGGGGGGCCCACTGTTTGTTGATGAGTTGGTGATGAAGATACCCGAGGGCTCCCATTACCTGTGTGCCATGGGCCATCCGTCAATGAGGCACTCCCCGGGGGCTACCCTGTTTTGTAGTGCTGAGGGGGAAGCCCTGAGGGGTGCCCTGATATGCAGCCCTAGGATCTGAAGGGGTGATCCCGAAGGCTTATGTAATGTGCTGTGTGGGGCACAACCCGGGGGCACTTCTGGGTGAGTGCACCCTGAGGCTATCTTTGATGGAGTGGAGTGAAGTAGAAAACCCGGGGGCTTCCAAAATATAGCCGTTGGAAATATGGCCGTTGGAATATGTAACGACAGGATATAGCCGTTGGGGGGGGGGGGGGACGTGGCGTGTGATGGCTGGCTGTCCGTGGGCGGCGTCACCGGTTGGGTGAAACGGCGGTGTGTAATGATGGCGTCCATCCGGAGGCCCGGAATCCAGGCCCAAGCCCGGATTCATCGCCTATAAATACCCCAAGGCCGGGCATTCCTCTGTGTGCGAAAAACCTGTTAGCGAAGCTCTGCCCATTTTTCTAGAGAGAGAAACAGCAGCCCCCGGTTGAATCCTCTGTTCTTAAGGTCAGTTCTCCAGTTACCCTTCACCTCTTAGCTACCTGTACTGCGCCCCTAGGCTAGGAGATAGAACATTTAGAGAACACTAGTTGTACGAGCCTTCGAACTAGAGCGCGAATGTCGTCCGAGAGTGATTCTCAAGATATCTCGAGGACGCCCTCGATGGAGGACGAAGGCATCTCTGACGTGGAGTCAAGCAGTGGACAACCCTCGGATGGTGGTGATGCGGCCCTGGCCCGGGAGGTCCAGAAGGAACTCACTGCGGAGGTTGAAGCCGAGGGCTTCGAGCAGGAGTGCGATGATGAAGACTTAGCCCTCGCCTGGCAGACAGCGGAGGATGAGGCACAGAAGGAGAGCTCGAAGGTTACGATTGCCGTTCTCCCCCCTCGGGGTTCCGGGGAGGCCAGTAGCTCGAGGCCGTTGGATCCGATACCTCTGAGGGCGGTTTCCGGTGTGAAGAAGAAGAAGGCCGCTACCAAGAAGAAGGAGAGGGCCGTCGATCAAGGAAAGCCCGTAGACATGCCCGAGGGGTACAACTGGCTGAACACTGAGGCCCTCGAGATCAGGTCGAAGGCCGATAGGGCAGATCTGTACGTGACTCAGCTGCACGTGGGGCCCTCGGCCGAAGTGGTGGAGCCAGGTCCCGACGACGTGTTGTCCAGGGCGCCCGAGGGGTGTATTGCTATTCACGTCCTGTCGGTTTCCATGGGACTCAGGTTCCCTCTGCACCCATTCCTCCGGGAATATCTGCGGTTTGTTGGCTTGGTCCCCTGCCAACTCACGCCCAACAGCCACTCCTACATTGCGGGGTTCCTCCAGCTCTGCAAGTCCCGAGGGGTGAAACCCAGCCTGGATCTATTCTTCCAGAGCTTTAATCTGTGCCGGGGGGGCACGAAAACGGCGAGGGGTACGCCAACCTGCAGCAGATTGCCCGCTTCAAACTATTCTCCGATGCTCCTTCTTCCAACAAAGGATGGAGAGAACGTTGGTGCTACGTGAAGTTGGATGAGAGCCCTTTCCCGAGGGAGCTACGTGACCGATTCCGAAGGCACGAAAAGATCCGGAGTGCCGCTCTCGAGAAAGACGGCCTAAAGCTGACCAAGTTCCCGGAGGGGAAAGACAAGAACGTGGCGATCAAAGACTTCACCCTCGAGGAGGATTTGTACACCCTCGGGTTCCGGAGGTACCGCTTCATAGGGGAAACCGATGAAAAGTACCCTCCCTTCAACAAGGCCTTCGGAGGGGCCGGAGGTAGGAGCCGAGGGCTTTAGAATTTTGTACTTAGTTTTTTTTTTCTTGGATGTTATCGTCCCTTCGCTTAGACCCGTCGGACTAACCCTTTGTTTCCTCTGTGCAGGTATCCCCGTCTCCATGGTGAATGTAAAGGGCCTTGCCCGTTTGAAGAAACAGGACCCGAAGGGGTCGGGACAGGGCATCCAGAAGCCCGCCACCGCCCTCTTTAAGAAAGCCGAGGGTGATGCCGCTGCCGGCAAGAGGAAGGCAGTGGCCAAGGGGTCCCCCCCGGCTACCAAAAAGCCGAAAAAGGGGGATGTCGCCGGGAAAGAGTCCTCGGTCATTATCGCTGATGAGCCCCCCGCCTCCGGGGTGCAGGTGGAGAAGCTGCCGGTTGGAACGCCGGCGGGGGCAGAGGAGTCGCTGCCTGAGATCCTCACAGTTGCGTTCCCGAGGGGTATGTCTTTGGCCAGCGGCGCCGTCGACCCGGGGGCCATCCTGAGGGGTATGACCCCTGAGACGGATAGGGCTGCCCTCGGGGCCTACAATGATGCGGCCCTCGAGGACCACATTCTCCGCTCCTCCCTCTCTGTAAGTGTTTACCTGACTTTCTTCATCTTCTCCTTCGATTATTTTTGTGTGATTGCCTTTAACTGTTTTTGTTGTTGTTCTGCAGGCTTGCTTAGCCCTCGGCGAACAGGCTCGGAGGCTTCAAGAATGGCGCCTCCACAGAGCGGAGCAAGACGCCAGAATGAGGGAGTGCCTCCTCAAGAACCAGGAGGCGGTGAAGCTGGGGGCCCAGCTAGAAGAGGAGCTCCGGCAGATGAGCTTAAAACTGGAGGCTGCAGAGAAAGGCAAAGCTGATGCTGAGGCCGCTGCCAGGAGAGCTGCTAAAGAGGCCGAGGACTCCAAAGCGCTAGCTGTCGCCAAGGCTCAAGAGGAGGCCGTAGAGGCCTTTGTCGCCGAGGGTTGGAGAGCCGAGGGGCACAAGATGTGGGTGTCCTCGGTCGTGGAGGCCTGCGTCGAAGAATGGGCCGAGGGCCCTGGGTGGGAATGGATGGCCCGGAAGGGCAGAGAGTACTATGAAGTCGGCGAATTCTTCACCCAGGCCCTCATCTACCGGAGGATGGCCCGGCATTTGGGCATTGAGCAAAAGGACTTCTCCCCCTCGGCGTATGGCCTTCCCCCCTTGCAGCCTGATGTTCGTGAGCCGCTCCCGGAAGGTGTTCAGAGGCCCGACCTTGAGGACACGGTGTTGAAGAACGAGGCCGAGGACGACGCTGTCGAGACCGGAGTGGAGGCATCATCGAGGCCGGCTGTAGAGGGCGCCCCAGTGGACGATGCTGCCGTAGTTGTGGAATGATTTTGTACTTAGAAAACTTTGAACATCTTTTGTAATGAACAACATTGTTCCTTCGGCTTCGGCCCGTTTGTAAATTCACCTTACTCTTGTTTTTGATGAAATGCATGCTGCCTCCGGGCTTTTCATATTCGAATACGCCTTATGTTTTGAATGTATGCTTTCTCCTTTGAATGTATGCCTTCGGTATTTCTGAATGTATGTTTAGGACTTAGAATACTATCTGATTGTAGCTAGCCCTTAGGAGCCTTCGGTAGTTGGGCACCCTCTGCTGGATACGCAACCGATGGTTCGGCAGCAATTAGGACTTGGAAAATTTTTTCTAAGTGTAGCACATATTAGTGCCTTCGGGTGTTTGCAGTAATCCAAGTCCTAGGACTTAGGAAAATTTCTAAATTTAGATTTCCCCTTGAGAGCCTTCGGCTACTGTGGAGCCCCACCTGTAATGTTGAATAGGCCGGGGGCTAAGTCTTTAGGACTTAGAAGATTTTCTTGAGTGTTTTTTCATTGTGTACCGTAGCCCTCGATTGATAGGTAGCCTTCGGCAATTAGGTCCCTTGGGATGAAATATGTAGGACTTAGAAAATCTTCTAAGTGTAGAGTTTCCCTTGGGAGCCTTCGGGAGATGGCATCCCTTCATGGTGTATGAGTAGTTGACTGGTGGGGAAAATATGTAGGACTTAGAAAATCTTCTAAGTGTAGAGTTTCCCTTGGTAGCCTTCGGGAGATGGCATCCCTTCATGGTGTATGAGTAGTTGACCGGGGGGGAAAATATGTATGACTTAGAAAATCTTCTAAGTGTAGAGTTTCCCTTGGTAGCCTTCGGGAGATGGCATCCCTTCATGGTGTATGAGTAGTTGACCGGGGGGGAAAATATGTAGGACTTAGAAAATCTTCTAAGTGTAGAGTTTCCCTTGGTAGCCTTCGGGAGATGGCATCCCTTCATGGTGTATGAGTAGTTGACCGGGGGGGAAAATATGTAGGACTTAGAATTTTTCTAAGCATAAATTGATGTTGAATCCTGTTGTTGTGAAGAAAGCCAATGAGGAGTGTGTGCCCTCGGCACTCACTTCAAAAGTTGTAGAATTTGACCCTTGTCATGGGGAAAGAGCCCTCGGTATTTGTGCATAACAGATGCCTTCGGTGTTTGTTTGAAGTGCTGTTTAGTGGACCTTGGATAGTCCAGTCCCTTTGTATTGTTGAAGCCCTCGGAGTTTCCTGATGATAATTCCTTGAGTAGTATCCTTCGGGAAATAGGAGTCTTCAATTACCGGAGGCGTTCCCGTGGGGAGCCCTCGGCATGTTGTGATTTTGTTGGAGTGTACTCTTTGATTTCTCGCTGAGTCTACTCCCCTTCACCCCTTTTTTTTTCTTGTTTTTTGGTTGGTGGTGAAGGGAAGGCATCAAGAAACTTGGTTTCTTGGTAAGGCTGGGCCTATTAGGAGACCATCAGAATACACCAATGGCTCTCCTCCCTCGGGTTAACCTTCCGAGTGCCGAGGGGATCGAGGGACGTTTCCTGGGCACAAGATATGGTGGTCCGTAACCTGCCTCCCCTTGGGGGATGGCGCGGAAAGCGCCTCATTTTTGAAAGTCGTCCCCTCGGCGCTAGACATAGTCTGTGGCCTGCCACACCCTTGGGGTGGTGGCGCGGGGAGCGTTTCGGTTTGGAAGTCGAATCCTGGGCATTTCTCATGCCTGTCATACCCTGGGGGTAGTGACGCGGATAGCGTTCCGTTTTTGAAAGTCGAATCCTGGGCATTTCTCATGCCTGTCACACCCTGGGGGTAGTGACGCGGAAAGCGTTTCAAGGAAGGGTTTTCATTTGCACACTAGCTGCAAATGGCCGGGGGCACTACGTGCCGCCGGCACCGATGGTGGCGCCTTCGGTAAATGCGTCCTCGTGGGGTACGGCTTTTAGAAACAACACTTGGTGTTAGTTTCGATGTGTAGCCCCCCGGTACTTGGTACCGAGGGGTCTTCTGTAGGAACACTTGGTGTTCTCTTGTTGTAGTTGATGTAGGCGTCTACCCTCGGTACTTGGTACCGAAGGGTCTTCAAATGAAACACTTGGTGTTTCCCAATAGATGTTTGGAAGCTGTTAGGAGAGCATATCCCTGGCACTGGGTGTCGAGGGGTCTTCTTTGAAACACTTGGTGTTTTTTCTTCGTTTCGATATTTGATGAGGGAGGTGTGCCCTCGGCACTGGGTGCCGAAGGGTCTTCTGTAGGAACACTTGGTGTTCTAATCTTTTCTTTTTTGATGTTGAAGGTGGGGAAGTACCCTCGGCACTGGGAGCCGAGGGGTCTTGACTGAAAACACGTGGTATTTCCACTGTTTGTCGTAGGTGTTGATGGTGTCCGCCCTCGGCAATGGGTACCGTAGGGGGTTCTTCTTGTGGTGAGGCCTGGGGCCTGTAGTCAGTATGAGGGCTTTGATGTCTTGAATGTATCTTCATTCTTCGAAATTAGAGGCCTTGGGCCATTGGATAGTACATTCACTAGTTATGAGGGCTTGGCCGCTCTTACATTATTGATAAAATTTAACTAAATGGTGTACATTCCAGTGCCTAGGGACCTCTTTCCCGTTGGGGCGTTTGAGTTTGTAAGTCCCGGGTTTGATGATGGCTGCTATGATGTAGGGGCCTTCGAATTTTGGTGCCATTTTTCCTCCCTCGGTTGGTTGGCTGGCTTCCCTCCTCCGGAGGACATAGTCCCCCACTTGAAATTCCCGGGTTCGAACTTTGGCGTCGATGTAGCTTTTAACTTGCCTTCGGTAGTTTTCTGCCCGGATGAAGGCCTGCTCCCGGCGTTCTGAAATGAGGTGCAGGTCGAGGGCCATGTTGCTGTCGTTGACCTCGGGGTCATATTGGATCACCCTTCGGGTAGGAAAGGTGACTTCCGTAGGAGCTTTGGCTTCAAAACCGTAGCAGAGGGAGAAAGGTGTTTCACCTGTAGCGCGCCGAGGGGTAGTGCGGTAGGCCCAGAGGATGTTGTGAAGTTCTTCCACCCAGCCACCTCCCTCGGCCTCCAGCTTCTTTTTGAGGCCCTCGAGCAAGGTCCGGTTGGCGTTCTCTACCTGCCCGTTGCCTTGAGGGTAGGCAACGGAGGAGAAGGTGTGTTTGATGCCCCATGCCTCCAGAAGGGCACAGAAGGGGGCTGCCTCAAATTGTGTTCCATTGTCGGAGATGATCTGCTGGGGGACGCCAAACCTTGTGAGGATGTTCTTGAGGACGAAGTGACGGCACTTCGCCTCTGTGATGCTGGCGAGGGGTTCAGCCTCCACCCACTTGGTAAAATAGTCGACGGCCACAATGATGTATCTGTTGTTGGAGGTACCCCTCGGCAGAGGGCCCACAAGGTCTATCCCCCATCGAGAAAATGGGACAGATGTGCTGATGGGGGCATAGTTGACCGCTGGCCTGCCGGGGGCTTTCTGGAAATGTTGACATGCGGTGCACCTCCGGGCAAGGTCAGCACAATCCCTGGCCATGGTTGGCCAGAAGTAGCCCTGGAGAATGAGCCTTCGGGACATGGAGAAGGGTCCCTGGTGAGCTGAGCAAGTGCCACTGTGCACTTCCTCCATTGCGACCTCGGCTTCATCTGGTTGAAGGCACCGAAGTAGCGTGCATTGTAAGATCGTTTGTAGAGCCTTCCATCTTCGATGGTGTAGCTGGGAGCCCTCAGCTTTGCCAGTTTAGCGCGGGCCTCATTTTCGGGTAGCTGCCCTGTGGAGATGAAGGCGGTGATATCTGAAATCCAATCCTCCTGACGTCGTTGTACGTTCATCACGGGGTTTGCATGGATGCTTGAGAGGCTGAGTTCCTCGATTTTGGCAATCTTGGAGATGTGCTCGGGGGAGTCTGCCGAGAGTTTAGATAATATGTCGGCCTCGGAGTTCTGAGCCCTCGGTATTTGAGTGAGAGAGTGTGCCTCAAATACCTTAAGAAACTCCTTGGCTGCTTCCTTGTACTGTTTCATTCTTCCTTCCTTGGCCTCATATTCTTCGGAGATTTGGCCAACGACCAACTTGGAGTCGCATTTGATGTGGATCTGCCAAGCCCTCATGTTGGCAGCCAGCCGAAGGCCACATAGGAGGGCTTCATATTCGGCCTCATTGTTGGAGACTTTGAAGGAGAAGCGGATTGCATAGTAGGCCCTGAAGCCCTCGAGAGTAATGAGGACTACCCCTCCCCCGCATGCTTTGGTCGCGGAGGAGCCGTCAGTGTAGAGGGTCCACCAGTCGTCCGAGGTTGCCGAGGGATCCCCGTCCGTGGCTGCCCTTGCGGTACATTCCGTCACAAAGTCCGCTAGGGCTTGGCCCTTGATGGCAGGCCTTGGACGGATGTCAATGTTGTACTGGCTCAAGAAGATAGCCCATTTAACCATGCGGGAGGAGCTGGTGGGGCTCCTCATGAGGGCGCCGAGGGGTTGATGAGTGAGGACCTGAACCGGGTGAGCCTGAAAGTAGTGGCCCAACTTCTTGACAGTCCAAACGATGGCCAACACCGTTTTTTCCACAGGGGAGTACCTGAGCTCGGCCTCCCTTAGGGTCTTGCTAACGTAGAAAATGGCACGTTGGATGCCGTCTTCCTCCCGGATGAGCACAGAGCTGATGGCCGCCGGGCTGACCCCAAGGTAGAGGTAGAGGGTCTCCCCTACCTTGGGTTTGGAGAGCACAGGAGGTGAAGATAGATATCTTTTGAGCTCGTCGAAAGCCCCCTGGCATTCCGGAGTCCATAGAAAGCCAGCCGTCTTCCTCATGATCTGGAAGAAGGGTAGAGACTTCTCCGCCGATTTAGATAGAAAACGGTTGAGGGCTGCCAGGCGGCCCGTCAACCGTTGAACTTCCTTTACATTGCGTGGGGGCTCCATATTGATGATGGCCTGGATCTTCTCGGGGTTGGCCTCAATACCCCTTCGGCTCACCATGTAGCCTAAGAATTTGCCCCCTTGGACGCCGAAGGTGCACTTCTTCGGGTTTAGCCGAAGGTTGAATTTTTGCATGATGGCGAAGATTTCCCGGAGGTCGTCAGCATGGCTGGAAGATTGCTTGCTCTTGACGATCATGTCGTCGACATAGGCCTCCATGGTGCGCCCTAGGACGGCTTGAAAGACCCGGGCCACCATCCGGGTGTAAGTGGCCCCCGAGTTCTTTAGGCCGAAGGCCATCACTAGGTAGCAGAAGATGCCCTCGGGAGTCATGAAGGCAGTTTTTTCGGCGTCCTCCTCGTGCATGAATATTTGATGGTACCCTCGGAAGGCATCGAGGAAGGACATGATTTCACACCCTGCGGTCTCATCCACCAATTGATCAATGTTTGGTAGAGGGAATGGATCCATAGGGCATGCTTTGTTGAGATCAGTGTAGTCCACGCACATGCGGAAGGTAGGGGGCTTCTGTGCGAGGACTACATTCGCCAGCCATGAGGGGTATTTCACCTCCTTGATGTGCTTGATTGAGAGGAGCATGGCGACCTCCTTCTTCACGAATTCCCTCCTCTCGGCGGAGAGGGGTCTCCTTCGTTGTTGTACTGCTTTTACCGAGGGGTCCACCGAGAGGCGGTGGGTGATGACCCTTCGGCTGATTCCCGGCATGTCCTCCGGCCCCCATGCAAAAACAGTGGAGTAGGCGCGGAGGGCGTCGGTGATACCGGTCTTCAAATCTTCAGGGAGCTGGGCTCCAATCTTCACGACTCTCTCCGGCTGGGCCGGATCGAGCGCAAAGTCTTCTACGTCCTCGGCTGGTTCAGCCCTCGGCCTTCTTTCCTCCTGGTCGACGGCTCCGGTGATGGTGTCAACATGGAGTTCCGTCCTGCTTACCTTCTTAGTGACCTGAAGATAGCAGGCACGGGCAATTTTTTGGTTCCCCCGGGAGTAGCCAATGCCCCCCGCGGCCGGAAACTTGAGGCAGAGGTGCCTCATGGAGATGATGGCTTCGAGGTCCTCGAGGGCTGGCCGGCCGAGGATGATGTTGTGGGCGCAGTCAATGTTGACGACGACGAATTCCACCTCGAGCTGGGCTCTATGGAGCCCGTCGCCGAAGATCACCGGGAGGGTTATTACCCCCTCGGAATCAATAGTATCGCCGGTGAAGCCGGCAAGAGGGGTCTTAATTGGCCGAAGGGACCCCCTCTCCAGATGCAGATCTCTGAAGGTGCTGAGGTACATTACATTGACGGAGTTGCCCGTGTCAATGTAAGTTCGGTGAATAATGGTGTCGTTTATCTCCGTCCGAATCACCAAGGCATCCCTGTGAGGAGAAGAAGTAGGAGGGAGATCTGCGTTGGTGAAGGTGATGGGTTCCTCCCTCAATCGCTTTACCGGGGGCATATGAGTGACTTCCCCTACGTAAAGCGATTGAGCCCACTTCTTTCGTTGGCTGGTGGAATCGCCCCCTGTATTGCCACCGGTGATCATGAGGATGTGGCGTTTCTTCTCCTGGTAGTGGGGGTACTCCTCCTCCTCTTCCTCCAAGTTTCCGATCTCCCTCTTCTTGCCGAGGGGGATGGTGTTCGGGTTCACCCAAGCGTTCACCTTCGTGTGGTGCCCTCGGGGAGGTCCCTGATGAGAAGGTCCCTCCTGCCGAGGGCTCTGGACAAACTGGGACAGGTGCCCCGCCTGTATTAATCTCTCGATGGCCGTCTTCAGCTGATGGCAGTCATCGGTCCTGTGCCCCTGGTGTCGATGGAAGCGACAGTAGGGGAACTGAGGGTTGATGGCGTGTACCTCCGGGGGTGCGCGAGAGTCGCGCTCAACGAGGCCCCTCTCCTCCGCAAAATCGAGGATGATGCTGACGGGGTGCGTTAATGGGGTCCGAGGGCGGTCCAGGAGAATGGGCTGGGCCCAAGTCTTAGGGTTGCTCCTATAACCTCCCCCGGGCTTGGCTTGGCCTTGCCGAGGGCGGTCATCAGAGGGTCCCGAAGCCTTGGGGCGATTTGGAGGAGCCCCCGGCCCTCGGTTGTGCTTGTTGTCAGCCCTCGGGGGCTGCTAGTCCGGATGCTGGTGATACTTCTCCACCTCCTCGGCCTCAGCATATCGGTCCCCCCGCTGCAAGGCCCTTATGTAGTCGCGGGGGGGTTCAATGATGAGGCTCCTTGAAAAGTTGCCGGTGCGGAGGACGGTTTGTAGGAGGGCCAGGAGGGTCCCGTCATCAGCACCGTCGACCTTGTCGGCCTCTGTCCTCCAGCGCTCTAGGAAATCCCGAAGGGTCTCATCCCTCTTTTGGCGTATTGTTAGGAGGTGGGAGAAGTGCTTCCTTGTGCGACGTCTCCCGGCAAATTGTGTCAAGAATCGCTGGGCGAGTTCTTGCCACGAATCAATGCAGCCCTCAGGCAGCCTGTTGAACCATTCGTATGCTGGTCCCTCTAAGGTGGAGAGGAACCATCGACACAAATATTCGTCTGATGCCCCCACCATCATCATGCTGTTCTGGTATTTGCTGTAGTGCTCCTGGGGGTCCGTTTTCCCGCTGTAGGGCTGTATGTGTTGCCCTCGGTACTTCTCCGGAATCCGGGCCGCCAATACCCTTGGGGTAAATGGCGTCCGAGTCCGGAGCTGGATGACGGGTTCCCCGGAGCCCTCGGCCACCTTCTTCTGTAACTCCTCCATCTTGGCCATCATGGCCTCGTATTTGAGATCTGAGTGAGGGGTGGAGGTGGTGGCGTGAGCTTTGTTGGACTCCATTTCGTCAAGCCGGCGCTGGAGGGCCGCAATAATCTCGTCCCGGGGGTCCCTCGGGAAGGTTTCCGCCCCCTACGAACGAACCCGGGCCGAGTGGGCCTGGTTGATTTGGTGCCGAGCATCATCGGCATGAAGGGGTGCCTTGCCTTTGTCCCGAGGGGGACGCTCCTCGTCTGCCCTCGAAACAGATCCCCCGCTTTCCTGGGGCCTTTGGAGTGCTTTCCCCCCGAGGCGTTCTTGGACCCCTCGGCGGTCTGGCCCTCCTCCGAGCCAGTTGAGGGCGGAAGTACGGGGCCTCTCCCTGTTGTCATTATGGCGGTCCCGAGACTGAACTTCCTGGGAGGATGTATCTTGGGCCACCACCCCTTCATCATTTCTCACCCGAGGGGTGGGATTTCCGAAGGGGTGTGGCAGAGGGGGAAGTATGATGTTTTCCCCGATCTGAGGGTGAGCTGGAGCCAGGGTGCCGAAGGCACCCGGGTTCTGGGTGAGCGTCTGGATGAAGGCGGAGAGCGCCGATTGTACGTCGATGGTGAGAACCGGAGGGCTGACTTGGTCATCGCTCCAGTTTTTCTTCTTGGCCTCGATGCCGAGGCGGGCATCGGGGGCGTTTTGTTGGATCTGAAGGCGTAGGTCGACAGCCGCCTGTTCCAGCCCAGCGAGGACACCGCCCTCGGGAGCCCTGTGAGAGGCTTCGGGGGCGTTGACGTCGCCGAGGGGCAGGTTCTTGTCTTCTACGTTCTTTGAGTTGGCACGTGTTGTCCTCACCATTTTGATAGAGGGCTAGTGTTTGTGTTTGGTCGAGGGGGAGGGTTTCTTACTCGATTGTTCAACCTCTCAACGAGAGCACCAAATGATGGATAGTCTACCCGGGGGTATATATCCGAAGGGTTACTACGGGGAGTAACTTAGAGAGAAGTCAGAGCAAGTAAGTAAGAGAGAGAGTGTATATCCGATATGTATTCAGCGTGGTTACAAATGGGGAAATGGGGTGCTATTTATAGTAGCAATAAATGCCGGGCAGGGACACGTGTCAAGCGCTCATTGGCCGAGGGGTCACCTCAACTGGTTGGCGCTGGCAGCCGCATGTGGCCGCATTTAATGCGGCTGTTGGATGGGACGTCTGTGCGGGGTACGGTGATCTGTACGCATGTGAGGCAGATATCTTGTCGAGTAAGGTGCCTTCGGCCATAGAGCAGTAGCCGAGGGCTCTTCCTCCCGATGGCACCCCTGGTGCCGAGGGCTCACAGTGCCGAGGGCTACTGTTTTCGCCGTTTTCTCCCAGTTTCTTAGTTTGCTTGAGAAACCCGCTCTGTGATAGTTTGGAGCCTTCGGCCAGGGGGCCAAAGGCACCCCTGTGCGTTGTGCGGACTGCTTGGTACTCTGGGCGCTGTGATTTGGGCCTGTTGGGCCTGTTGGGCCTTTGGTGGAGTAGTAGGAGTTTGTGGGCCGGGGGTTCCCGGGCCATATACTCCATCACCATCATTCACCGAACATACGTTGACACGGGCAGCTCCGTCAATGTAATGTACCTCAGCACCTTCAGAGAGCTGCATCTGGAGAGGGGGTCCCTTCGGCCCATTAAGACCCCTCTCGCCGGCTTCACCGGCGATACTATTGACTCCGAGGGGGTAATAACCCCCCCGATGATCTTCGGCGACGGGCTCCATAGAGCCCAGCTCGAGGTGGAGTTCGTCGTCGTCAACATTGACTGCGCCCACAACATCATCCTCGGCCGGCCAGCCCTCGAGGACCTCGAAGCCATCATCTCCATGAGGCACCTCTGCCTCAAGTTTCCGGCCGCGGGGGGCATTGGCTACTCCCGGGGGAACCAAAAAATTGCCCGTGCCTGCTATCTTCAGGTCACTAAGAAGGTAAGCAGGACGGAACTCCGTGTTGACACCATCACCGGAGCCGTCGATCAGGAGGAAAGAAGGCCGAGGGCTGAACCAGCCGAGGACGTAGAAGACTTTGCGCTCGATCCGGCCCAGCCGGAGAGAGTCGTGAAGATTGGAGCCCAGCTCCCTGAAGATTTGAAGACCGGTATCACCGACGCCCTCCGCGCCTACTCCACTGTTTTTGCATGGGGGCCGGAGGACATGCCGGGAATCAGCCGAAGGGTCATCACCCACCGCCTCTCGGTGGACCCCTCGGTAAAAGCAGTACAACAACGAAGGAGACCCCTCTCCGCCGAGAGGAGGGAATTCGTGAAGAAGGAGGTCGCCATGCTCCTCTCAATCAAGCACATCAAGGAGGTGAAATACCCCTCATGGCTGGCGAATGTAGTCCTCGCACAGAAGCCCCCTACCTTCCGCATGTGCGTGGACTACACTGATCTCAACAAAGCATGCCCTATGGATCCATTCCCTCTACCAAACATTGATCAATTGGTGGATGAGACCGCAGGGTGTGAAATCATGTCCTTCCTCGATGCCTTCCGAGGGTACCATCAAATATTCATGCACGAGGAGGACGCCGAAAAAACTGCCTTCATGACTCCCGAGGGCATCTTCTGCTACCTAGTGATGGCCTTCGGCCTAAAGAACTCGGGGGCCACTTACACCCGGATGGTGGCCCGGGTCTTTCAAGCCGTCCTAGGGCGCACCATGGAGGCCTATGTCGACGACATGATCGTCAAGAGCAAGCAATCTTCCAGCCATGCTGACGACCTCCGGGAAATCTTCGCCATCATGCAAAAATTCAACCTTCGGCTAAACCCGAAGAAGTGCACCTTCGGCGTCCAAGGGGGCAAATTATTAGGCTACATGGTGAGCCGAAGGGGTATTGAGGCTAACCCCGAGAAGATCCAGGCCATCATCAATATGGAGCCCCCACGCAATGTAAAGGAAGTTCAACGGTTGACGGGCCGCCTGGCAGCCCTCAACCGTTTTCTATCTAAATCGGCGGAGAAGTCTCTACCCTTCTTCCAGATCATGAGGAAGACGGCTGGCTTTCTATGGACTCCGGAATGCCAGGGGGCTTTCGACGAGCTCAAAAGATATCTATCTTCACCTCCTGTGCTCTCCAAACCCAAGGTAGGGGAGACCCTCTACCTCTACCTTGGGGTCAGCCCGGCGGCCATCAGCTCTGTGCTCATCCGGGAGGAACACGGCATCCAACATGCCATCTTCTACGTTAGCAAGACCCTAAGGGAGGCCGAGCTCAGGTACTCCCCTGTGGAAAAAACGGTGTTGGCCATCGTTTGGACTGTCAAGAAGTTGGGCCACTACTTTCAGGCTCACCCAGTTCAGGTCCTCACTCATCAACCCCTCGGCGCCCTCATGAGGAGCCCCACCAGCTCCTCCCGCATGGTTAAATGGGCTATCTTCTTGAGCCAGTACAACATTGACATCCGTCCAAGGCCTTCCATCAAGGGCCAAGCCCTAGCGGACTTTGTGACGGAATGTACCGCAAGGGCAGCCACGGACGGGGAGCCCTCGGCTACCTCGGACGACTGGTGGACCCTCTACACTGATGGCTCCTCCGCGACCAAAGCATGCGGGGGAGGGGTAGTCCTCATTACTCCCGAGGGCTTCAGGGCCTACTATGCAATCCACTTCTCCTTCAAAGTCTCCAACAATGAGGCCGAGTATGAGACCCTCCTATGTGGCCTTCAGCTGGCTGCCAACATGAGGGCTCGGCAGATCCACATCAAATGCGACTCCAAGTTGGTCGTTGGCCAAATCTCCGAAGAATATGAGGCCAAGGAGGGAAGAATGAAACAGTACAAGGAGGCGGCCAAGGAGTTGCTTAAAGTATTTGAGGCACACTCTCTCACCCAAATACCGAGGGCTCAGAACTCCGAGGCCGACATATTATCTAAACTCTCGGCAGACTCCCCCGAGCACATCTCCAAAATTGCCAAAATCGAGGAACTCAGCCTCTCAAGCATCCATGCAAGCCCCGTGATGAACATACAACAACGTCAGGAGGATTGGATCTCAGACATCACCGCCTTCATCTCCACAGGGCAGCTACCCGAGAATGAGACCCGCGCTAAACTGGCAAAACTGAGGGCTCCTAGCTACACCATCGAAGATGGGAGGCTCTACAAACGATCTTACAATGGCACGCTACTTCGGTGCCTTCATCCAGATGAAGCCGAGGTCACAATGGAGGAAGTACACAGTGGCATTTTCTCAGCTCACCAGGGACCCTTCTCCATGTCCCGAAGGCTGATTCTCCAGGGCTACTTCTGGCCAACCATGGCCAGGGACTGTGCTGATCTTGCCCGGAGGTGCACCGCATGTCAACATTTCCAAAAAGCTCCCGGCAGGCCAGCGGTCAACTATGCCCCCATCAGCACCTCTGTCCCATTTTCTCGATGGGGGATAGACCTTGTGGGCCCTCTGCCGAGGGGTACCTCCAACAACAGATACATCATTGTGGCCGTCGACTATTTTACCAAGTGGGTGGAGGCTGAACCCCTCGCCAGCATCACAGAGGCGAAGTGCCGTCACTTCGTCCTCAAGAACATCCTCACAAGGTTTGGCGTCCCCCAGCAGATCATCTCCGACAATGGGACACAATTTGAGGCAGCCCCCTTCTGTGCCCTTCTGGAGGCATGGGGCATCAAACACACCTTCTCCTCCGTTGCCTACCCTCAAGGCAACGGGCAAGTAGAGAATACCAACCGGACCTTGCTCGAGGGCCTCAAAAAGAAGCTGGAGGCCGAGGGAGGTGGCTGGGTGGAAGAACTCCACAACATCCTTTGGGCCTATCGCACCACCCCTCGGCGAGCAACAGGTGAAACACCCTTCTCCCTCTGCTACGGTTTTGAAGCCAAAGCTCCTATGGAAGTCACCATTCCCACCCGAAGGGTGATCCAATATGACCCCGAGGTCAACGACAGCAACATGGCCCTCGACCTCCACCTCATTTCAGAACGCCGGGAGCAAGCCTTCATCCGGGCAGAAAACTACCGAAGGCAAGTTAAAGGCTACATCGACGCCAAAGTTCGCACTCGAGAATTTCAAGTGGGGGACTATGTCCTCCGGAGGAGGGAAGCCAGCCAACCAACCGAGGGAGGAAAAATGGCACCAAAATTCGAAGGCCCCTACATCGTAGCAGCCATCATCAACCCCGGGACCTACAAGCTCAAACGCCCCAATGGGAAAGAAGTCCCTAGGCACTGGAATGTACACCATTTAGTTAAATTTTATCAATAATGTAAGAGCGGCCAAGCCCTCATAATTAGTAAATGTACTATCCTAAGGCCCGAGGCCTCCAATTTCGAAGAATGAAGGTACATTCAAGACATCAAACCCTCATAATGACTACAGGCCCCAGGCCTCACCACGAGAAAAACCCCCTCCGGCACCAAGTGCCGAGGGCGGCCGCCATCAACACCCACAACATCAGTGAAAACACCACGTGTTTTCAGTCAAGGCCCCTCGGTACCAAGTATCAAGGGAGGGAACTCCTATCACCAACAACAAAGAACGCCATGTAATTCATTTCCCTTCGGCACCTAGTGCCGAGGGTACATCCCTACCTTCAACACCAAAAAAGAAAAGATGAGAACACCAAGTGTTCCTACAGAAGACCCTTCAGCACCCAGTGCCGAGGGTACACCTCCATCATCAAACATCATCAAAGAAGACCCCTCGGCACCCGGTGCCAGGGATATGCTCTCCTATCAGCTTCCGAACATTTGTTGGAAAACACCAAGTGTTTCATTTGAAGACCCTTCGGTACCAAGTACCGAGGGTAGACACCTCCATCAACTACGATAAAAGAGAACACCAAGTGTTCCTACAGGAGACCCCTCGGTACCAAGTACCGGGGGCTACACATCGAAACTAACACCAAGTGTTGTTTCTAAAAGCCGTACCCCACGAGGACGCATATACCGAAGGCGCCACCATCGGTGCCGGCGGCACGTAGTGCCCTCGGCCATTTGCAACTAGTGTGCAAATGAAAACCCTTCCTTGAAACGCTTTCCGCGTCACTACCCCCAGGGTATGACAGGCATGAGAAATGCCCAGGATTCGACTTTCAAAAACGGAACGCTATCCGCGTCACTACCCCCAGGGTATGACAGGCATGAGAAATGCCCAGGATTCGACTTCCAAACCGAAATGCTCCCCGCGCCACCACCCCAAGGGTGTGGCAGGCCACATACTATGTCTAGCGCCGAGGGGACGACTTTCAAAAATGAGGCGCTTTCCGCGCCATCCCCCAAGGGGAGGCAGGTTACGGACCACCATATCTTGTGCCCAGGAAACGTCCCTCGATCCCCTCGGCACTCGGAAGGTTAACCCGAGGGAGGAGAGCCATTGGTGTATTCTGATGGTCTCCTAATAGGCCCAGCCTTACCAAGAAACCAAGTTTCTTGATGCCTTCCCTTCACCACCAACCAAAAAAAAAGAAAAACAAAAAAAAAAAAGGGGGGGGTGAAGGGGAGTAGACTCAGCGAGAAATCAAAGAGTACACTCCACCAAAATCACAACATGCCGAGGGCTCCCCACGGGAACACCTCCGGCAATTGAAAACTCCTAGTTCCCGAAGGATACTACTCAAGGAAATATCATCAGGAAACGGCTAAGTCCACTACCTGGTCACCTCCGGTCACAAAGACACCGAAGGCTTCAACAACACAAAGGGACTGGACTGTCCAAGGTCCACTAAACGGTACTTCAAACAAACACCGAAGGCATCCGTTATGCACAAATACCGAGGGCCCTTTCCCCATGACAAGGATCAAATTCTACGACTTTTAGAGTGTATGCCGAGGGCACACACTCCTCATTGGCTTTCTTCACGACAACAGGATTCAACATCAATTTATGCTTAAAAAAATTCTAAGTCCTGAGGGAGCAGCCCCCGGGCACCCGAAGGCTACACAGGGAAGCAGCACTTGAAAAATTTCTAAGTCCTAAAGGTAGAGCCCCCGGCCCAATCAATATTACAGCCTAGGGAATATGGTGGCCGAAGGCCATGCAATACAACAACACTTAAAAAGGAGTGAGGGTATTCTGTCCTAAATGAGTAGCCCCCGGGCATCTCGCAAAATCAGAGGGCACCCATCACCCGAAGGCACCCAAGGGAAAATTCACACTTAGAGTATTTTCTAAGTCCTACAACTACTCTTACATCAAGGAGAGATGCCATCTACCGAAGGCTCCCAAGGGGGATTTTACACTTAGAATATTTTCGAAGTCCTACATGTTTTTCCCCGGTCAACAACTTATACATCAAGGAGGGATGCCATCTCCCGAAGGCTCCCAAGGGAAACTCTACACTTAGAAGATTTTCTAAGTCCTGCATATTTTCCCCGGTCAACTACTCATACGTCATGAAGGGCTGCCATCTCCCGAAGGCTCCCAAGGGAAACCCTACACTTAGAAGTTTTTCTAAGTCCTACATATTTCACCCTCATCTCAAGGGACCTAATTGCCGAGGGCTGCCTATCAATCGAGAGCTACAGTACACAAGGAATCAGCACTCAAGAAAATTTTCTAAGTCCTAAAGAATTAGCCCCCGACCTAATCAATGTTGCGGTTGGGGCTCCATAGTAGCCGAAGGCTACGTGACACACTACACTCGCAAAAAAATTCTAAGTCCTATACATCGGGCCCTCGGTCCAATATTTACACATCAGGAGGGGACGCCATATCCCGAAGGCTCACAAAGGAAATCTACACTTAGAAATTTTTCTAAGTCCTAATTGCTGCCGAACCCTCGGTTGCATATCCAGCAGAGGGTGCCCAACTACCGAAGGCTCCCAAAGGCTAGCTACAATTAGATAATATTCTAAGTCCTAAAACATACATTCAAAGGAGCAAAGACATACATCCAAGGCAAAAATGAGGGCATGCATTCAAGGAGAAAGGAATTGGAAAAAACAAAGCCACATGTACAAGGCCCGAAGGCAATCATTCATTCGACAAAAGAAAGGGATTCAAGTGTGTTTGTTACAAAGTATGGCCAAAGCCGAGGGGTGACAAATATTCATTACAAAGATTTTTCGAAAAAAGTGACTAAGTACTACTCTTCTCGGCGGCTTCAACCTCATTGTCTCCAGGGGCATCTTCCACGACAACCTTGGAGGAGACTTCTTCTCCGGCAGCATCACCCCCGACGGCTCCACCCCCGTCACCCCCCATCATTACGGAATCATAGATTGTCGGCCGCTCTTCACCCGTGGGGAGGGGAACTCTGACATCTGGTTGCAACGGAGGGAGGCCATATGCCGAGGGGTCGAATTGCTCGAGGGACACGCCAAAGTGCCTGGCAAGCCTCCGGTAGATCAGGTGCTGGGTAAAGAACTCACCCCCTAGTAGTAGGCGTCCCCTCTGTCAGTCAGCCAGTCAACCCCGGGGCCTTCTACCCAAGCGTCCACCGAGGCTGCCACCACGGAGGCAACCTACTCCTTGTGGCCCTCGGCCCTCCAGCCCTCAGCAAGGAACTCCGCAACTGCCTCCCCTCGGGCCTCGGCCGCAGCTCTCTCCTTAGCGGTTTGGGCTTCATCGGCGGCTCTCTTCGCCGCTTCAGCAGCAGCCCCCTCGGCTTCTGCCTTGCCTTCGGCTATGCCATCAGCCTTGGCCTTCTCCGCCGCCGCCTTCGCCTCCCGAAGGGCCTCCTCCAGCTGGGCAGCATGCTTCACCACCTCGGAGTTCTTGCGGATCAGCCCCTCCACCTTCTTATCCTGGGCAGCCTCGTGAAGACGCCTTTCCTCGCGCCTCCGGGCATGTTCCCCGAGGGCTATGCAGGCCTGCAAACAATGATCAAAGGAGTTAGATTGTTCCTCAAAAAAAAAAAAAAAATAAGACTAAACTGACAAGATAAGGAAAAAGGAAGCGGATACTTACAGTGAGCGAGGACCGGAGGATCCTGTTCTCGAGGGCATCGTCATCATAGGTCTCGAAGACTTCCCTGTCCATCTTCGAGGTGATGCCCCGCAGGAAGGCCTTCGGCTCTGCAGTGCCGTGCATCAACGAAGCGCCGGGGGCAAAGGAGAGCTGACGGATCTCCCGGGGTGATTCCGCCCGGGGGGATTTACCGGATCCTTCGGGGGGACCGAGGCCAGAGGCTCATCGACAGCGGGCATGTCATCAATAACTATGAGGGGGGCCGCCCCCCCCGACAGCACCCCCGGCGCCTTTCTGCTTCTTGGTAGGGGGCTCCACCCCCTTGTCGCTCCTCTTCTTCTTAGCGGCCGCCTCGGCCTTCGACCCCCCGGTCCCCACAGCAGCATGGGCGTCCCCGGCGGAAGGCTCTATGACCTTCGGGAAAAGCGCGTCAACTGATTTCTGGCCCGAGGGCCCCTTCTCCTTTTGCTGGGTCTTGCCCTTCCTCTTCGCGAACAAGGCGTTGGCATTCATCCTGCTACCTGCAAAGAACGACAGCAACAAGTTGAAATGTTAGAACCGAGGGGTCAGAGACACGACAACAAACATAACAAAAATCTCTAAGTACGAAAATGCAAAGCCCCCGGCCACTACCTCCTGCTCCCACGAAGGCTTTATCGTAGAGAGGATACTTCTCATCGGTCTTCCCAATGAACCGATACCTCAGGAATCCGAGGGCATACAGGTCTTCCTCGAGGGTGCACTTCTTGATGGTTACGTTCTTTGTCCGACCCTCGGGAATCTTGGCAATCTTCAGACCATCCTTCTCAAGGGCGGCACTCTTGACCTTCACATGGCGCCGAAAGCAATTCCGCAACTCCCTCGGGAAAGGGCTGTCGGCCAGTCTGATGTAGCACCATCGCTCTCTCCACCCCTTGTTGGAAGAAGGGGCCTCGGTGAACAGCTTGAACTGGGCTATCTGCTGTAAATTCGCATAGCCCTCGGCATTGGTGTGGCCCCCCCGGCATAGGTTGAAGCTTTGGAAGAATAACTCCAAGCTCGATGTAACCCCCCGGAGTGTGCACAGGTTCACAAACCCAGCTATGTATGAATGGCTGTTGGGGGTCAATTGGCAGGGAACCAGGCCAGTGTACCTGAGGTACTCCCGAAGGAACGGATGGAGAGGGAATCGGAGGCCCATTGAAACCGAGAGCACGTGCACGGCTATGCATCCCTCGGGAGGCCGGGATAGCACGTCATCAGGACCCGGCTCGACTACTACGGCCGAGGGCCCTACGTGCAATTGGGTGATGTAGATGTCCGCCCTGTCGGCTTGGGACTTAATCTCCAGAGCGGCGGTGTCCAGAAAGGAGTAACCCTCTGGTAGATCAACTGGCCCCCCTTGATCGACGACCCTTACTTTCTTCTGGGGGCCAGCCCTCGTCTTTCTCTTATTCTTCCCGGGGGCCACCCGGATGGGAACTGCATTCAGCGGCTGGGAAGTACTGGCCTCACCAGCACCCCGAGGGGGAAGGACGGCCACAGTGACCTTCGCCCTCTCCTTCTCCTCTTCCTCCTCAGCAATCTGGACGGCGAGGGCCAACTCCTCATCTTCCGCGGTCCGCTCGAATTCCTCCGCCTCGGCCTCGGCCATCAGATCCTTCTGCACCTCAGTGGCGAGGGCTACGTCACCACCATCCGAGGGCTGACTGCTGCTGGACTCCACATCGGAGATGCCTTCGTCCTCCATCGAGGGCGTCCTCGAGATGTCCTGAGAGTCACTCTGGGACGACATTCTACACTCTAGCTCGAGGGTTCGGGGGAACTAAGGTTCCTAGTGAATTCTATCTTCTAACCCGAGGGCACAACGTACAGCTATACTAGAAGGAGAAAAGGCAGGGAGCACTGACCTCGAAAGCTGAGTTAGGACCGAAGGCTTGAGTTTCTCTCTCTAGAAAAATTGGCAGAGCTTCGCTAACAAGTTTTCGCACACGGAGGAATGCCTGGCCTAGGGGTATTTATAGGCGATAGAATCCGGGCTTGGGCCTGGATTCTCGGCCCCCGGATGGACGCCATCATTACGCACCGTCGTTTCACCCAACCGGTGACGCCGCCCACGAACAACCAGCCATCACACGCCACGTGTGCCATCCCCCCAACGGCTATATCTTGTCGTTACGTATTCCAACGGCTATATTTCCAACGGCTATATTCTGGAAGCCCCCGGGTTTTCTACTTCATTCCACTTCTTCAAAGATAGCCTCCGGGTACAATCACTCAGAAGTGCCCCCGGGTTGCGCCCCACACAGCACATAACACACGCCTTCGGGATCACTCCTTCAGATCCCCAGGGCTGCATATCAGGGGCACCCCTCGGGGTTTCCCCCTCAGCACTGCAAAACCGGGTAGCCCCCGGGGAGTACCTCGTTGACGGATGGCCCAAGGCACACAGGTAATGTGAGCCCTCGGGTATCTTCATCACCAACTCATCAACAAACAGTGGACCCCCCGGTAACAGCTTCACTGCTGCCCTCATCTGGCAGGCCCTCGATCCCTGGATTGAGGGGGTCCCCTTCGGCGCCACCAGGACATCAACAGCAAGCCTCCGGCTAATCAACACAGGAGCCCTCAGAGGAGAGAGCCTTCGGGATTCCCGTCATCCTCCATTTTTTACCAAGGTTTGATATTTTCGATTCATCATTGGGGGAATTCGGTGCACTCTTTTTCCCTCATTAGGATTTTTTCCCAAAGGGATTTTCCTAATGAGGTTTTTAACGAGGCATCCCTCCAAAATGAAACGAAAAACGTCAGCCTTCGGCCACAAAATCACCACAACAACAACACCCCTTCGGGAAAATCATTAAATTACAAAATCTGCGAAATTCCAACAAACAACAAAGCAAGCCCTCAAGTCCCGACATGTGGGTAACTGAGGGACTGCCTTCGGCAGGAACATAAAAGCAACAACTCCTCACCAACTTCAGAGATCACGACAGGACAACATCAAAAGGCAAGCACAAATTACTCCTTTTCCCTCAAGTACCTTTCGGCAAAAGGAGTGAGGGACTCCTGATGGAGTATATGGCCCGGGAACCCCCGACCCACAGACTCCTACCACTCCAGCGAAGGCCCAACAGGCCCAGAAGGCCCAGCTGGCCCAAATCACAGCGCCCAGAGTACCAGGCAGCCCGCACTACGCGCCAGGGGTGCCTTCGGCCCCCTGGCCGAAGGGTCTAAAACTCTCACAGAACGGGTTTCTCAAGCAAACTAAGAAACTGGGGGAAAATGACGAAAACAGTAGCCCTCGGTACTGTGAGCCCTCGGCACCAAGGTGCCCTCGGTTGGGGGAGCCTTCGGCTACTGCTCTATGGCCGAAGGCATCTCACTCGACAAGATATCCGCCTCACATGCGTACAGATCACCGTACTCTGCACAGACGTCCCATCCAACAGCCGCATTAAATGCGACCACATGCGGCTGCCAGCGCCAACCAGTTGAGGCGACCCCTCGGCCAATGAGCGCTTGACACGTGTCCCTACCCGGCATTTATTGTTACTATAAATAGCCCCTCATTTCCCCATTTGTAATCACGCTTAATACATATCAAATATACACTCTCTCTCTTACTTGTTTGCTCTGACTTCTCTCTAGTTATTCTCCGCAATAACCCCTCGGATAAGCTACCCCCCGGGTAGACTATCCATCATCCAATGCTACAATGTGCACGGTGCACATGTGGCATAAGAGAGATAGACACAAAATATTGATTTTATGACATTTCTCTCTCCGTCTTTCCACGACCTTATGTGTTTTTGGTAAATTTTTCCCTGCAATGTCAATCACAATGTCTAAATCTAGACATTGTGCTTGACATTATGAACAAAAACTTACCAAAATGATATAAGATCCTTCAAATAAGGAGAGAGATATTCTATTTATTGTTTCAAATAAGGAGATAGATATTCTATTTATCGTTTTTCATTGGCTATCTCTTAGTGTGTTATAATCTTTCCATTTCCTATTTTTGGATAAAATATAAGTATATATATCCAGAAAATAGCATAAATACAATGCATCAAAAAGATAAAAAATAACTATCTAAGCTATCAAGCTAACCTAAAATAGTATATACCGTATCCCCGCCCCCTCCCCCCCCGCCAGGCGGGGGAGGGGAGAGAGAGTTTTTTGGATAACAAACGGCACGGGACAGGCTCCGGCTCGTATCACAAAAATCGGTAACCAAAAAGGACTAGTCTATAAAAGGCCAGCCCATAAGCAAAATCCAGTCAAAGGACCACAATGTCCACCAAAATCAGTCCACAATAGAGCCAACAAAGGCCCATCCTTTATCAAAATATTGGCCCATCAGGGCAAATCAGAGCAAACAGCGTCCCAGAAATCAGCAGGAACCGACAGTGGGCTAATTAAGGTCCGAAGCCCAAAAGTTACCTAACGTTCCATCTGCTTGAAATTTGAGCCTTGCACAGGTCGAAATTCAAAATTCAAAAGGCTACAGTAAACCGACAGGACTACAGACAGCTGTCCAATCGCAGGCAGGCCAGACAGGTCGCCGTTGACTAGTCCGGCGGTGTCTCCGGCGAATCTCTGGCCGGTCGTCATGTAGCCCAGAAGTCCAGTAATTACGTTCGCGCGTAACAGTAACCATCCCCCACCCCCGCCAGGCTCCGGCATCAAACCCGACAGCAACGGTGGAGGAGAAAAGTAACTAGCCGGAAAACAAAGCCCAACCGAGCTCCCCCCACCTCCCACCCTCGTTGGACCCCGGCAACCTCCAACGACGACAGTAGACAGTTTCAGGGGCGGTACGGACAGTAGCCGGAAGCTCAAGTAGCAGCAGGCGGATCAAACCCCCGGGTTCCGGAGACCTGTTTGCTGTCAAATTACACCATACGCATAACAGTTCCAAAACCAAAGAAAATGAAAACAAAGGAGGCCCTGTAATCGCTCCAGTCCCCCCAGTCATCTTCTCCGGCCAATCAAGCTCAAAAACCGAACCAGTCAGAACCCAAGACCAAAACGCCATGCCCCTCGCCGGAGATAAAATCCCTTTATCATTCCGATGCCCCTCTCTTCCCCATTCCTTCCCACAATCGTCACTCCCTACCCTCTACGGAGGCCAAGCGCAGTGGTTATCAGTCCAGTAAATCGGAAAGAAGCTCAGTCCTTCCAGGGGAAAAATCTACAGCTCAGAGCAACGAAGTGGTCCTCCGGTCAAATCTTCAAATCCGTCAAACGTTCAAACGAAAATACCAGACCTCATGACCAGAAAATCGTAGGCGAAAAAATAGCAAGGAAGAAAAGCTTCTCCCGAAAAGCAGAGGCTTCGATTTCCAGCCAGGTTGACGAACCAGAAAACAAAACGAATTCAATTTACCTGGTCATCAGAGGACCATCGCCGGTCGCTGCGAACTCCAGATCCTAGGCCTTGGCCCAGCCAGGGATACGTAACGAAGCAGTTTGAGATGATGGTCGCGTGAAAGATTTGCAACGAGACCTCCCTCACCCATTGATGCCACTAAAAACGCCATCATCCATGGTAGGGGTCTACTGTAAGTACTCTGAAACAACGAAGAGGACGAACAGGCCGTGAAGCCTTCCAAGAGTCTAACCGGCCGTTAACAAGCGCCCCTATCCACTTGTCCTCCAGCTTATTAGCACACCCCAACCGCTCAGGTGTCCGTCCGAGGACGACGATGTTGTCTCCACCGGATAGTTTTCACCATGGTTGTTGAAAAGGACAGGGAAAGCCGAACGTGGACACGGCGAAGGTCAAACTGAAGCACAAACTAGTGGTCACGAGACCACCAGACCCCGGTGAAGATTTCTGCCAATGGTTCATGAGTTGCTCACCTCCCTGTACTTCAGCCATGGATCTCCAGCCGCGAACTTCCGGCGTCCATATTTTCCGGCGAACTCCGGCCAACAAGCACCCAAGAACCACCGAAGTGGTCAAAAACCAATTTCCAAAAATGTTTTAATCATAAGACCTTGACACCCGCCGGAGCCAGGAGGGCTCCGACGGTGGCAGCCACCGTGAGAGGTGGTGCCGACCTGAGAAGCCGTGAAAGGAAGAGTCTAGCCTCGAGTGATCTAGAGAGAGAAGCTCTCAACTTCATTCTCTAATCTTTCCATTTCCTAAAAGATAGTAATCTGTCCTCGCTGCAGGCTTCCTCCGGCTTTCCTCGCTGCAAGCGTTCTCGGGCTTTCCTCGCTGCAGGCGTCCTCCGGCTTTCCTCGCTGCACGCGTTCTCGGGCTTTCCTCGCTGCAGGCGTTCTCCTGCTTTCCTCGCTGCAGACGTTCTCCTGAAACTCGCCGGAGATCTTCCAAACCGGTAACGCCTAGGGTTCAACAACATTAGTAAGTCGGGTTGTCTCTCTAGGACACCCGCTCAGGTATAAAAGCTTGAACTTGAATTTGGGCTGCCGGAGTGCCACCGGCTTCTGTGCTGCATGGGTACATACGTAACCCTAGTTTATAGATGTACCGGTTAGACACCCTAGATCCATTGATGCATGTGCAGAATCTGTCTAAACAGATCTGCAGAAACCTTAGGCTTGTTACAATCGTGCATGGGTGGTACCAATCTGTGTCGAACTTGGTCCACCACTTATCTTTGTGATTATCTGCTTATCTGTGTGATTACGTGCTTGTTGAACTGGTTACTGTTGTTATTGGTATCCTATTCTTTAGGGGTGAGATCTTGGAACCGGGAACCGTTAAAACGGTTGGAACCGAACCGTTATAATCCGGTTCGGTTCCTACAAATGAGGTATTAGTTGTTAATGGTTCGGTTCCTAGTTGTTGTTAACGGTTCGATTCCCGGTTCCTATAAAAAATATATACACAGAACCGTTAAGGAACCGATATTAAAAAAATATTGACAATATTCGTAGTAATACTAATATAACAAAAATAAACACAACAACAACAATAATAATAAATGAATGATATTTAGCCAATAATTCTAATTTAATTTAATCTATGAAAACAAAAACAATAAATATTTGCACATGAGGTTGAATACATTAAGTTCATTTTTACAAATCAAGTTTTGTTCGATCAATAGGAGTAGAATGTAGTGATGCTTTTATATTTGTACATGCAAACTCAATGCAATTCTAGGTTTTGAGAGGTATAAAGTGTACTCCTATCCTTGTCACTATAATGATGAGCAACCTTCATTTTAACGACATAACCAACGATTTTTATATTTTATGTATTAAATGAAAATTAAAATCTTCTTTTTATTCTATTAAGTGTTCACTTAAGTTTGAGCTTTGATGTTTGGAGCGATTAGAACTCTAAATAAATGTTTATGACTTGTTGACTTTTTGTCATTTTCATGTGCTAGAAGCTAAAGTATGTGTAAATTATTACACGGAAAAATTATTCTAAGAACCGATAAAAGCAAGAACCGAACCGTTTAATATTGGTTCGGTTCCATATCGGTTCTTGATTTTTTATATAGGAACCGAACCGATTTCATTTGTTAAAATTTAAACAACGGTTCCACTATTTTTGAGTAAGAACCAAACCGGTCCCAGACCTACTGTTCTTAATAATCTCTGTGATTCTTACTCGTTTGGCTTTAACCGTTATCTCGACCTACCTGAGAATTCGAAATCACTTTGTCAGATGAAGTGATTTAATTTCTGAAATGAGTTTTGCATATTCTCTACGATTTAATATGATTTTATTGGAAAAGTGATTCAAAACTTTGCTGCACGTGATTAGGTACTGAAAGGCTTGTTTTCAAGATTTCTGGGTGTGAATTGTTTTAATCCAAGTAGTTGTGGTTTCATGTTTTGGTGGAATGGGTTGCTGCAATAAGACAAGAATAAAAAAATATTTTGATGAATAAACAATCCCCATTCACACCCTTCTCTTAATATCCGGTTCTGCTCACTGCAAAATCAATTGATTAACATGGATAGGTTTCTGGAAGTTGATAACAAAGTAGAAGTCGGGGCGTGTATGCCAGTAAAATGTAGAAATTGTTGATGATATTTTAATAATAAACTAAAATTCAAGTTCTTGTTCTTCATCTTAAGCTTGATTATGTGAACTTTTTTGTGCTGATATGCATCATATATTTTCCACACCAGTAACTTTCTGCTCTTCATTTAAATGGAGATTTTTATTATTTTTGTCTGTAATTAGTTGCGGCACTAGTTGAGAACAAAGTCTTGTTGTGCGTTTATAAATTTGATTATTTGAACTTGAACTAATACAGTTGAAAACAGTTCCATGAAATTCTGAATACTGGGGGACTTTGCATTAAAATTTACTAAATTTATGTTTTTCTTAGATGGACAACCCGACTGTTCACAATTTGTTTTCTGATTAGTACGACAGAGACGTTGATCCCATGCAAATTAACGCCATAGTGGCTTCATATGAGAACTGCTTTAACCTTGACTTTGTTCACAATTTGTTTTCTGATGAGTACGATGAAGACTTTGATCCCAAGCAAATTAATGCCAAAGTGGCTTCATATGAGAACTTCTATGACCTTGACTTTGTTCATCTGGAACACACAATACCAATCCTTGATGACATACCTTCTCAAGTGCCACAGCCACCACAACCACAGCCACCACACTTGAACCCCTCTCTCCCTTTGACATTTACACCCATAATCTCGTTGATGGAGTATATGGCTCCAGGCCCCAGGACCCACATACTCAGAGGAACAGAAAGCACAAGTCACTGAGTGGTGCCCTCGTCGGCCAAAGGACCCTCGTCAGTCGAAGAAGCGCCAACTCAGAATATGATGCTGAAGCCGGGAAACCCGGGTGCCCCCGTCGGCTGTGCCCTCGTCGGCCAGACCCTCGTCGGCCACGACGGGTTCGCAGAATAGATTTTACACTTAATCCTTTCTACATTCTTTGTATCTCGGCCCAGTAGCGGTCCAGCTGTAAGTGGGCCCTTAAGCCCAAGGCTTGGGAGCCCAGCCCGTATTTTTCCTATAAATACTCCCTTTGGGAGTAGTTGTAGGGGTTGACAAATCATTTATTGAAGCATTTATTTGCACTTCTCTCTCTATCTCTCACTTCTCTCTAGACTTATACTCTATCATTTGGTGCTCTCGTTGAGAGCTAGAACAATCAAGTTAGCACCCTTCGTCGCTACCAAGTACAACTAACCACTGATCATGGGAAGAACTAAGTCAAACCGCAACCTCATCAGCAAGGCCATCCCTGAGGACCAGGAGAATAGAGAACGTGAGGAGGACGCCACGGCCGACCAGGTCGGAGGAGGGGATGTCTTCCAGGAAGCCCTCGACCTCACCACGGACCTGCGCAACAAGCTCAACGACGGCGCTCCAGATGCCCGCATCGGCTTGGACCAGAAGCGCGCGGAAAAAGGTGACAATGCATCAGGACCGCCGGCCTCTCCTGCCGTAGACCCCCAGCTTTAGGCCGCTCTATCGGTCATCATCGCCAGCCTGGCTCAGAACCCCACCGTCCTCAGCGCACTCATACCAAAGACCGGGGAGAACATCACTCCACCTCCTCAGCCCCAACCGTTGGCCATCAAGCTAGGCAACGATGAGGGGGTGATGGCCCAGGACACGGCATCCTCCCACTCTCACCCTGCCTCCCCTTTTCGGCCCGGACCGACCCCAGCGCGTGGAAAAGCCTCTGCCTTCAACAGGCTGGGTGACACGCGCCGTCGTCCGGTATCGGATAGGATGGCGGGACGGATTGGTGAACGTCGTCCCGACTCGCCCAGGGAGAGCCTAGGGTCTGTGTCCCGGACAGCGGACCAGCCTCGTCTGGACAAAGGCAAGGGAAAGCTCCATGACGACGACGCGCTCCACCAGATCAACACGGCTCACGAAGCCCGCGCGCGCAACCAACATGGCACCACTACGGCCGCCAAGGACCCCCGGGACGAGGTCATCGCCCGACTGGAAAGAAGGTTGGCTCAGATGGAGGCCAAACAATCGGCGAACATCTCCACGGTCGGCGCCTCTAATGACATCGGCCTCAACGCGCTCATGAACAAGGTTAGCGCCTTTGAGAGGGAGCTGGCCGAGGGACGAGGTGACCCCATCGTCCAGGTCAGGATCGGGACCCCTTTCACTAACAGGGTACTCTCGGCCCCCATCCCGGAGAAATATAGGGGAAACGCCATCAAGTCATATGACGGCCGCTCCGACCCCCAGGAGCATTTCAGCCGCTATCAGAACAATATGCTGATGGTGAACACGTCGGATGAATACCTCTGCCGCTGGTCCCTCTCCACCCTTGAAAGGCCAGCGTACGAGTGGTTCAACGCGCTTCCCGAAGGAAGCATAGACTCATGGCAGGATCTTGCCCAACGCTTCCTCACTCACTTTGACGGGAGGAAGTGTGCGAAGAAATACTTCACCCATCTCCTCTCCGTCAAGCAGCAGCATGACGAATCCCTCCGGTCATTCATGGACCGGTGAACGAGGGAGACCGAAGAGGTCGAGGGGGCCGATGAGCGCACACTCCTCGTCCTCTACCAAGGGGCCCTCCGCAGCTCCCCGTACGCCAGGAGCCTCATCACCGACCCTCCGAGGTCGTATGCAAAGGCGCTTCAGCGCGGGAGCTTATACGCCGACGCCGATGAGCTCCACAGCCACAAGAAGGACGGAGGCCATCCCTCCAAAAAGACAAATCCTTCGCCGGTCCCGGGAGCATCCCCGGCCGGCCAGGGTGCCCAGGGCCGTCACGGCTCTGGTGGACAAAGCAAGAAAGACCGCCATTGACGGCCAAGGTTGGAACGGCCGGGGATTTCCCTCACACACCCGGTCAGCACCATCCTTGACTACACCGAGAAGCATGACCTCATTGAAAAGGCTCCTCGACCGACGGAGGAAGTCCATGCCATCCAGCAGGGCAGCATCTACTGCCGTTTCCACAAGAAGATTCCCACAACACCGACGACTGCATTACGCTGAAGAAGGCCATCGAGCGCGTGATTCGTCGGGGGGGGGGAACTCTCCCAATTTGTTAAAGGTGGCCCGCGCAAAAATACGTGGGTAAACACCAACAAATCTGGAGGCGAACCCTCTGCGAAGAAGCGGGAGATTGGTAGGCTCAGCGACGATGAGGACTTTGAGGAGCCTCCAGCAAAGAAGAACCACATTCACCTCATCGTAGGTGGAAACACTGGGGGGATTCCGTCACCCAGAGGAAGAAATGGGCCCAATCCCTCTACATCGGGGAGGTATCCCACGTTCCCCCCCATCCGAAGAAGCAACGGACGGAGGCGATCACCTTCACCGACAAGGATCTGTCTCTGGGTACGGAATCACACAGGGACGCCCTCGTCATCCCATGTGAGATAGGGGTAATTCTATCATCCACCGCACTTACATCGATACGGGGAGCTCCGTCAACGTGATGTACCTAGACACCTTCAAGCAACTGAAGCTGGACAAAGCTCTGCTGAAGCCGATCAAGACACCGTTGCCCGGCTTCACCGAGGACTTTATCGACGCCGAAGGCACGATAGTCCTCCCCGTGGAAGTCGGCGACGGCTCCCACCGCGCCAAGATTGACATGGAGTTCATGGTGGTCAACCTTCAGTGCGCCCACAACCTGATTTGGGGCCGGCCAACACTGGAGGACCTGGAGGCCATCATCTCCATGAAGCATTTATGCCTGAAGTTCCCAACCAGTGGCGGCATCGGCTACGCCAGGGGGAATCAGAGGATAGCTAGGGCATGTTACCTCAAGCTAACAAAACCGGCCGAAAGAGTGGACACCATTGCGATGACCGTCGCCAAGGATGAGGAGAGGCCACATGCCGAACCAGCTGAAGAGGTCGAGGAGGTCCCCCTGGATATCTCCCGGCCAGAGCGGGTCCTCAAAATTGGGAAGCAGCTCCCACAGGACCAGCGAGACGCCATCCTCCTCGTCCTACGGTCATACGCCATCATCTTCGCGTGGGGCCCGGACGACATGCCGGGCATCAGCCGGAAAGTGATCACCCACCGACTGACCGTCGATCCGGCCTCCACGTCAGTCAAGCAGAGGCGGCGCTACTTGTCCACCGACAGACGGGACTTCGTCAAAGGAGAGGTCACCATGCTCCTCTCAATCAATCACATCAAGGAGGTGAAGTACCCGACGTGGCTAGCCAATGTCGTCCTCGCCCAAAAACCGCCGACATTCAGAATGTGTGTTGACTACACTGATCTGAACAAGGCGTGCCCCATGGACCCGTTCCCTCTCCCCAACATTGATCAATTTGGTGGACGAGACGGCGGGATGCGAGTTGATGTCGTTCCTTGACGCCTTCAGAGGGTACCACCAGATTTTTATGCATGAAGATGACGCTGAGAAGACGACCTTCATGACCCCGGAGGGAATTTTTTGCTACCTTGTCATGGCCTTCGGGCTCAAAAACTCAGGCGCCACCTACACCAGGATGGTGGCCAAGATCTTCAGAGTCGTCCTCGTCCGGACGATGGAGGCATATGTCGACGACATGATCGTCAAGAGCAAGCGGTCTGCCACACTTGCGGACGACCTCCGGGAAATTTTTGAAATCATGAAGGAGTTCAAACTTCGCCTCAACCCCAAGAAGTGCGCCTTCGGCGTCCAAGGTGGCAAGTTCCTCGGCTACATGGTCAGCCGAAGGGGCATTGAAATAAACCCGGAGAAGATACAGGCCATCGTCAACATGGAGCCGCCCCGCAACGTCAAGGAGGTTCAGCGGCTAACGGGGCGCCTGGCGGCCCTGAGCCGTTTCCTCTCCAAGTCAGCCGAGAGGTCACTCCCTTTCTTCCAAATCATGCGCAAGGCGAACATCTTCAAGTGGACGACAGAGTGCCAACAAACATTTGAGGAACTAAAGCGGTACCTCTCGTCCCCGCCGGTGCTCCAGCAGCGGCCGGAGGATTGGATCTCCGACATCACAACCTTCATCATTACGGGGGAACTACCCCAGAACGAGGAGAGGGCCAAACTTGCCAAACTCAGGGCTCCAAGCTACACTATTGAAGATGGCAAGCTCTACAAGCGGTCCTACAACGGCACTCTACTCCGGTGTCTGCACCAGGACGAGGCCGAAGTGGCCATGGAGGAAGTCCACTACGGCGTCTGCTCCTCACACCAGGGCCCTTTCAGCATGTCCCGACGTCTCGTCGTACAGGGCTATTTCTGGCCGACAATGGCGCGGGATTGTGCTGATCTCGCCAGGGAGTGTACCGCTTGCCAGGTACTTCAGAAGGCCCCTGGTCGGCCAGCCGTCAATTACGCCCCGGTCAGCACCGCAATCCCATTCTCCAGATGGGGGATTGACCTGGTCGGCCCCTGCGCAGAGCCGCCGGGAACAACCGCTACATCATCGTCGCCTTTGACTACTTCATCAAGTGGGTCGAAGCGGAACCCCCAGCCAGCATCACGGGGGCCAGGTGCCAGAAGTTTATTTACAAGAACATCATCACACGCTTCGGCGTCCCCCAGGAGGTCATATCAGACAACGACACCCAGTTCGAGGCAGCCCCTTTTCAAGAGCTCCTCCGGGACTTTGGGGTAAAGCATCGTTTCTCCTCCGTTGCCTACCCTCAGGGCAATGGGCAGGTCGAGAACGCTAACCGAACTATCATGGAGGGGCTGAAGAAGAAGCTCCAGGACGCAGGAGGCAGTTGGTTCGATGAGCTCCCCAACATCCTGTGGTGTTACCGAACTACGCCGAGGAGGGCGACAGGTGAAACGCCTTTCGCCCTGTGCTATGGATTCGAAGCGAAGGCGCCCACGGAGGTCGCCATCCCTAACCGACGGTTAGAGCAATATGAGCCTGACAACAACGAAGAGAACATGAAGATCGACCTACACATAGTCGACGAGAGGCGTGAGCAAGCCTACATCCGAGCAGAAAACTACTGGCGTCAAGTAAAATCATACTACGACGCCAAGGTACGTTCAAGGGAATTCCAGGTCGGGGACTATGTCCTTCGCCGAAGAGAAGCAAGCATGCCAACGGAAGGGGGCAAGCTAGCTTTGAAATATGAAGGCCCTTACATCGTCAGCGCCGTGGTCAAACCCGACACCTACAAGCTTAAACCCCCAAATGGGACCAATGTACCACGAACGTGGAATGTACACCATATGGTGAAGTTTTATCAATAATCCGAAGGAGGTGCAGCCGATGAAGCCCTCACCCCTTCACGGGTTATTGATTGAACACCACCCTCGCCCTCGAGCCACCTATGAATAAAAGTCATGTTCCTCTTGATTTTTCGGAATTTAAAGTGAAGGGTTAACAGGTGCCCTCATCGGCCACCTTAGAGCGAAAGGCTCAGGCATGGCCGATGCGGCACCTTGCACCTGCTGCCTTAGAGCGAAAGGCTCAGGCATGCTCCATTGTATTTTGTATCAGCGAAGGGTTTAGGCCTAGCTGAGAGAGCACGTCGTATCGACCCCTTAGAGCGAAACGCTCAGGCAGGGCTGACGATGTCCCCAGGACGAGGGGCTTGCAAACGGCCCACATCTTGAAATGGGAAGTTCACCGCGTCGTCCACGTGCCTGATCGCAGGACGACAGGCCTGAAATCATGGTCGAGGTGACAAAATCCCCAAACTCAGGGTCGGGCAACGGCACCCGTTGGAAACCAACCAAAAGTCTAACCCGCGTCATAAATAGGCGACGGGACCCCCCTGAGATCACGGACGTTATAAATGAAGTCCGAACCGATCGAAGGACTAGCGACCCCTTCGGCCGAAGCCTGAAAGAAGGACACTCCCCGAAATAGGGAACGGAATCAAAAAAAAAATGGAAAAAGAGGGAAGCCGAGGACCGCGCGCACTCGCCGACCTCGAGCAATAAAAATAAATCCCCGCGAATCAAGCCACATTTGGCTAAGTACATATCAGTCGAATACAAAGGTAACACTACCAGCAGGTGACACGGACGAAGCGGCCGTCCGTCACAAAGAAGGTGCCACGGCCGAAGCAAAACACTTAGAAATTCGTCGAAGAAAGCAAGTGCCAACAAGGTACTACCGATGCATGCACAGCAGGCCGATAAGGCCATGAAGCCAAAGCGATTACCCAAGTTTTGGCCTAACACTTAGAAAAACTCAAAGAGAAAGGGAAAGGCTACCCCAAAGACGAAGCGAACACTTGCCGGTGCACGCCTCGGCCCCAGCCACGGGCGACAGTTATCTAAGTCCTAGTCTGACACTTAGACAAATTTCAAAATTGAGATAATGAAGGCAAGAGCATAAACAAGGAAAGCCGAAAAGGACAACAAAGTTTTCATTCATCAGAGCTTAAATACAAAGGTGGGCGCTTCGGCCATTATATCAGGATGGGCAAAAAACATTAAAATGCTACTAATTACAAATGGAAAAAGGGGATGGCCGATTAAGCCTCCTAGGCCCCCTCATCCGCAGTCCGCCCCGCGCCGTCTTGATCGACGATGAACCCAGCGTCCTCTTCGGCCTCAACGTCCAAGCTACCTTCAACTGCAAAAGTAGCGGTATCGGCCAGCAGGTCATATTCATCATAATCCGGCTCGCCGAGGCCGGAGCTTTCAATCGGAGCCTGCCTTTTCGAATGGGGGAGCTTGACCTCCTCTTCAGGGTCCCTCATCAGCTTGGGGAGCTGCAGGTTCCGTCTGGCCCACCTCGCAGTGTACTTGAGCTCCTTGAAGGCGCGACTCAACCGCCGATAGAGGAGCCTCTGTATCTGTTGCTGGCCCATATTATAATACACGGACATTTCTCTCTCAAAGTACTCCCGTCCGGCAGGGGAGTTATTGCCCCAATCCTCAAGCTTGGGAGCAACGACGTCATAGCACCAAGGTAGGCGCTCGTCGGCTTTCCAGCCCTTGGCCAGGAACTTCTCAATAGCAGCATCAGCGGCCCTCTCCGCTGCAGCCTCAGCCTCGGCTTTGGCCTTCTCGGTCTCATCAGCTCTACGGCGTTCGGACTCCCGCGCCTCCCTCTCCTCGTCAAGCTTGGCCAGGGCGTCGTCTCTGGCTGCGGAAGCCTCGTCGGCCCTCTTTTGCAGAGCCGTGGCATCCTCTCGGAGCCGGTCCAGACAGCTCATAGCCTCATTGACCGAGGCAGCCTTCCGCTCAAATTCCCTCAGCCAGGCAATCTCCCGTTGCTGCCTCTTATTGCTCTCTATGAGCATAAAGGCACCCTGCGACACGACAACTATCATGCAACAAGTTCATGAAAACATTTAAGGAACAACAAAGTCAAAAAAAAGAGAGAGATTTACCTGGACGAGGAGGTCCATCCCACCGTCGTAGATCTAGACATCCCCGAGCTTGTCGAGGTAGACCCGATCCTTGGCCGGGATAGCCTGGGAGAGCACATCATGGCCGTCAACGCCATCATTGAAGACCCCCCGTCCACGGGGTACTCAACCTCCATCTTGTAAGTGGTCGTGGCCACCTCCTTGCCGGCCCGCTTCGGCCGGGAACCCTGGACGAGGGGGAGGGATTTAGAGATATCACCAGAGGGACCAGAAGTGAGGTCCACAATGGCAGCAGTGGACCCAGAACCACCTTCGTCCACAGCTGGGACCGTCAGTGCTCCGACATCGGCCACAGAAGGGGACGAGGTCTTCTTCGTCTTCTTGGCAGGCTGCATGCCAGCCTCGGTCAGCTTCTTCTGGCCGTCATCCACCGGCCGTTTCTTTTTCGGCTGAGTAGGTGGTTTCTTCGGCACATCAGCACTCGGCTGTGCCCCGCTAGCGGCCGCCTGTTTTGCAGCCTCCCTGGCGGCAAGCTCCTCCTTGGCCTTTGCAGCGGCCCGGTTCATCACGGATCGGCGATCCATCACGAAGTCTACACAACAAAGGAAAAACGAGTTAGCAAAGCAAAGGAACAAAAACGCAAAAAGAACGCCGGAGGAAGTATTACCATCAGCTTCGGCAGGAATGCCCAAATCCGGGCCGTCGGCCTCTTCAAAGGTGGTGGTCATCCTCGGCCACAATTCAACATCCTCCTCCTTATTACCATACACGAAGTACCTGCAGAAGCCGAGGGCGGTCATCTTGTACTCCGTGATATAATCCTTCACGCTCCTCGGCCCCCCCTCAAGGAACGCCGCCACCTGAGCGTCTAGGATCGAACTCTTCGGCGTGTCATGGAGGTTGAATCTCCCATCATGGCCGACGGAGGGAAACTCAGTGCCCCCCTCACCCTGTGATACGAAGACAAACTTACTCTTCCAACCGTGTATGGACGAAGGCAAGTCATTAAAGCTTCTCCTCTTTGGCAATTGTTGGAGGGTGGCGTAGCAAGCATAGTTCTTATGGCTCCCTCGACCTATCTGATACACGTTCATGAAAAGAGCCGTCGTCAGCTTAAAACCAAGCTCAGCACAGCGCAAGAGGAACCCCACCATCAGCGAGTAACTGTTCGGGGTCAGCAAGGCCGGAGGAAGCCCCAACATGTCCAAATACTGCGTGATGAAGGGGTGAAGGGGAAACCTTAGCCCCTTGGCAAAGCTCACCGGATACACTCCAAAGTATCCTGGTGGGGGGTTAAGCACATGGTCCGTCGGCCTAGGCGCCCTAACCCTACCAAATGGCCCCACATACATCTGGGCAACTAGGTAGTCAGCCGCACTACTCTCCGGCTTAATGATGTAGATGTTGGTAAGGTCCAAATAAGAGAAGCCCGGTCTCTTCTTCGTCCGCCTAATCCTCTTCGGCCGCGACGCCCCTTTTACGGCAGATATTGGCTTCGGACATGGTATGGTAGTCGACGTGGAGGCTCCATCCATAACCCGGGAGACCCCTACGTCCTCCCCTTCAGAAGACGAGGCGGCCTCCTCGTCCATGTCCTCTTCGTCCACCTGCTCCCCGGATTTGTATGGACTCAGGTGGTCAATCTCTTCACCGCACTTTGCAACCACTTCGTAGTCAAGGGACTTGACGGAGGGCTCGTCGTCATACGGGTATTACTCCTCGTCCAGGTTCTTCATCATAACAACTACTACACGCCTAATGGAGTCTACTTAGGATCTAGGGCGTTTTGGGCGACTAACACTAGATCTGCCTCCGGGTACTGAATCACATAGGGACGCCCTCGTCATCCGGTGTGAGATGAGTAACTCTATCATCCACCGCACTTACATCGATACGGGGAGCTCCGTTAATGTGATGTACCTGGACACTTTCAAGCAGCTGAAGCTGAACAAAGCTTTGCTCAAGCTGATCAAGACACCGTTGTCCGGCTTTACCGGGGACTCTATCGACGCCGAAGGCACGATAGTCCTCCTCGTGGAAGTCGGCGACGGCTCCCACCGCGCCAAAATTGACATGGAGTTCATGGTGGTCAACCTTCAGTGCGCCCACAACCTGATTTGGGGGCGGCAAGCACCGGAGGACCTGGGGGCCATCATCCCCATGAAGCACTTATGCTTGACGAAACCAGCCGACAGCGCCGGGCAAAGAATAGACACCATCACTGCGACCGTCTCCAAGGACGAGGAGAGGCCACACGCCGAACCAGCCGAAGAGGTCGAGGAGGTCCCCCTGGATGCCTCCCAGCCGGAGCGGGTCCTGAGAATCGGGAAGCAACTCCCACAGGACCAACGTGACGGCATCCTCCTAGTCCTGAGGTCGTATGCCATCATCTTCGCGTGGGGCCCGGACGATATGCCAGGCATCAGCCGGAAGATGATCACCCACCGGCTGATCGTCGATCCGGCCTCCACGCCTGTCAAGCAGAAGCGGCGCTACTTGTCCGCCGACAGACGAAACTTCGTCAAAGGCGAGGTCACCATGCTCCACTCAATCAACCATATCAAGGAGGTGAAGTACCCGACGTGGCTAGCCAATGTCGTCCTCGCCCAAAAACCGCCGACATTCAGAATGCGTGTTGACTATACTGACTTGAACAAGGCGTGCCCTATGGACCCGTTCCTTCTCCCCAACATTGATCAACTGGTGGACGAGACGGCGAGATGCGAGTTGATGTCATTCCTTGATGCCTTCAGAGGTTACCACCAGATTTTCATGCATGAAGATGACGCCGAGAAGACGACCTTCATGACCCCGGAGGGAATCTTCTGCTACCTCGTCATGGCTTTCGGACTCAAAAACTCAGGCGCCACCTACACCAGGATGGTAGCCAAGATCTTCAGAGCCGTCCTCGACCGGACGATAGAGGCGTATGTCGATGACATGATCGTCAAGAGCAAGCGGTCCACCACACATGCTGACGACCTCCGGGAGATTTTTGATATCATTAAAGAATTCAAACTCCGTCTCAACCCCAAGAAGTGAGCCTTCGGCGTCCAAGGCGGCAAGTTCCTCGACTACATGGTCAGCCGAAGGGGCATTGAAATAAATCCGGAGAAGATACAGGCCATCATCGACATGGAGCCGCCCCGCAACGTCAAGGAGGTACAACGGCTAACGGGGCGCCTGGCGGCCCTGAGCCGTTTCCTCTCCAAGTCTGCCGAGAGGTCACTTCCCTTCTTCCAAATCATGCGCAAAGCAAACAGCTTTAAGTGGACGACGGAGTGCCAGGAAGCATTTGAAGAACTAAAGCGTTACCTTTCGTCCCCACCGGTGCTCTCGAAGCCCAAAGCCGGCGAAATCCTCTTCTTATACTTGGGGGTGAGCACGTCGGCCATCAGCTCCGTGCTCATCCGCGAAGACGAAGGGGTGCAGAAGGCCATATTCTACATCACCAAAACACTCAAAGAGGCCGAGCTCAGGTACTCCCCCATTGAGAAGACGGTGCTAGCCATCGTCCATACGGTGAAAAAGCTGGGACACTACTTCCAGGCCCACGCCATCCATGTACTGACCCAACAGCCCCTCGGCACACTCATGAGAAGCCCCACCAGCTCCTCAAGGATGGTGAAATGGGCGATCTTCCTCAACCAGTTCCAAATTGAGATCAAGCCAAGGCCATCTATCAAAGGGCAAACCTTGGCCGACTTCGTCACCGAGTGCACAGCAAGGGAGACGGCTGTTGCTACCCCCGGGCCAGAGCCAGACGAGACATGGATCCTCTACACTGACGGCTCGTCGGCCGCGAAAGCATGCGGGGGCGGCGTCGTCCTCATCTCCCCTGAAGGATTCAAAACCTACTACGCCATCCGCTTCAACTTTAGGGTATCTAATAACGAAGCCGAGTATGAGGCCCTCCTCAGCGGCCTCAGACTCGCCGCCGGCCTCAAAGTCAGGCACATCAGAATCAGATGCGACTCCAAACTGGTGGTAGGCCAAGTTGAGGGTTCGTACGAAGCGAAGGAAGGCCGGATGAGGCAGTACAAACATGGGGTGGAGGAGTTGCTGAAAGCATTCGAAACCCACGAGATCACGCAGATCCCAAGGGCCGAGAACGCCGAGGTCGACATCCTCTCCAAGCTCAGCTCAGACACTCCGGAGCACATCTCCAAGATAGCCCAGATCGAGGAGCTGAGCATGTCCAGCATCCATGCCAGCCCCGTCTTGTGCATCCAGCAGTGGCCGAAGGATTGGATCTCCGACATTACAACCTTCATCACCACGGGGGAACTACCCCAGGACGAGGAGAGAGCCAAACTTGCCAAGCTCAGGGCTCCGAGCTACACTATTGAGGATGGCAAGCTCTACAAACGGTCCTATAATGACACTCTCCTCCGATGCCTGCACCAGGACGAGGTTGAAGTAGCCATGGAGGAGGTACATTGTGGTGTCTGCTCCTCGCACCAGAGCCCTTTCAGCATGTCCTGGCGTCTAGTCGTCCAGGGCTTTTTCTGGCCGACGATGGCGCAGGATTGTGCGGATCTCGCCAGGAAGTGTACCGCATGCCAGGTACTTCAGAAAGCCCCTGGTCGGCCAGCCGTCAATTACGCCTCGGTCAGCACTGCAATCCCATTCTCCAGATGGGGGATTGACCTGGTCGGCCCCCTGCCCAAAGTCGTCGGGAACAACCGCTACATCATTGTCGCAGTCGACTACTTCACCAAGTGGGTCGAAACGGAACCTCTAGCAAGCATCACGGGGGCCAAGTGCCAGAAGTTTGTTTACAAGAACATCATCACACGCTTCGGCGTCCCCCAAGAGATTATATCAGACAACGGCACCCAGCTCGAAGCAGCCCCCTTTCAAGAGCTCCTTCGGGAATGTGGAATAAAGCATCGTTTCTCCTCTGTTGCCTACCCTCAAGGTAACAGGCAGGTCGAGAACGCCAATAGAACAATTATGGAAGGATTGAAGAAGAAACTGCAGGGCGCAGGGGGAAGCTGGGTCGACGAACTCCCCAACATCCTATGGTGCTACCGCACCACGCCGAGGAGGGAAACGAGTGAAACAGCTTTCGCCTTGTGCTACGGTTTTGAGGCAAAGGCACCCATGGAGGTCGCCATCCCCAGCCGACGGGTGGAGCAATATGAGCCTGACGACAACGAAGAAAACATGAAGATCGACCTACACCTAGTCGACGAGAGGCGTGAGCAAGCCTACATCCGAGCAGAGAACTACCGGCGTCAAGTAAAATCAAACTATGACGCCAAGGTACGTTCAAGGGAATTCCAGGTCGGGGATTATGTCCTCCGCCGAAGAGAAGCAAGCATGCCGACGGAAGGGGGCAAGCTAGCTTTGAAATATGAAGGTCCCTACATCGTCAGTGTCGTGGTCAAACCCGACACCTACAAGCTTAAATGCCCAAATGGGACCAATGTACCACAAACGTGGAATGTACACCATCTGGTGAAGTTTTATCAATAATTCGAAGGAGGTGCAGCCGGCGAAGCCCTCACCCCTTAATGGGTTATTGATTGAACACCACCCTCGGCCTCGAGCCACTTATGAATAAAAGTCATGTTTCTCTTGATTTTTTGGAATTTAAAGTGAAAAATTAACGGGTGCCCTCATCGGCCACCTTAGAGCGAAAGGCTCAGGTATGGCCGACGCAGTGCCTTGCATCAGCAGCCTTAGAGCGAAAGGATCTGGTATGCTTCATTGTATTTTGTATCAGCGAAAGGTTCAGGCCTAGCTGAGAGAGCACACCGTATCGCCCCCTTGGAGCGAGATGCTCAGGCATGGCCGACGATGTCCCTAGGACGAGGGGCCCGCAAACGGCCCACGTCTTGAAATGGGAAGTTCACCGCGTCGTCCACGCGCCGGATCGCAGGACGACATGCCTGAAATCATGGCCGAGGTGACAAAATCTCCAAACTCAGGGTTGGGCAACGGCAGCCGTTGGAAACCAACCAAAAGTCTAGCCTGCGTCATAAATAGGCGACGAGACACCCCCGAGATCATGGACGTTATAAACAAAGTCCAAACCGGCCAGAGGACTATCGACCCCTTCGGCCGAAGCCTGAAAGAAGGACACTCCCCGAAATAGGGAACAAAATCAAAAAAAAAAAAAATTAAAAGAGGGAAGCCGAGGACCGCGCTCACTTGCCGACCTCGAGCAACAAAAAATGAATCCCCACAACAATACTAAGTACATATTAGTCGGATACGAAGGCTACACTACGAATAGGTGTCACGATCGAGGTGTGCACCTACAAAATCCCAACTGACTTGGTTGGGTGAGACAAGGTTGGTCGTCCTCTTCGGCCACGAGAAGTTGAAATTCAACACTTAGCACATTTCCAAACATGTGGAGAAATGAAAAGTGAGCGTTACTTTCATCGGCCACACTACATACATGGCCGTTTGGCAGCCCTAAGCAAAATCAGCTACTAAAGTTTGACACTTAGAAAAATTCTAGTGTCAAAACGACAAACGAATAACATGCAAGCCGAGGACGGTGCCAAAACACGTTACCTTCGCCCACATAGGCTTCAAGAAGGGGGTAAACAGGTGTGCGGTTAACACTTCACATGTTTCCAAGGTACCAGGGAACGAGGTACTACCGATGCGTGCACAGCAGGCCGATAAGGCCACCAAACTAAAGCGACTACCTAAGTTTTAACCTAACCCTTAGAAGAACTAGAGGCAAAGGGAAAAGATATCCCCAAGACGAAGCGGACACCCAGGCGTACCCGCTTCGGCCACAACGGAAAGGAAAGTTGCCTAAGTGAATTCCAATCACTTCCTCGGCCACACCGCTCGAATTAGCCGACAACGGTATTACGCAGGGAAGAATGCCTGGTCATTGGACACTTAGAGATCGCCGAAGTACCAAACAACGAGGGGACAACCTCAAGACGAAGCGGACACTCAAACACTTGTAGGTGTCCGCCTCGACCCCAACCATGGGCAGCAGTTATCTAAGTCCTAGCCTGACACTTAGACAAATTTCAAAATTGAAATAACAAAGGCAATAAGCATAAACATTGAAAGCCGAAGAAGACAATAATTGTTCATTCATCAAAAGTCAAGTACAGAGGCGGCGCTACGGCCATTACATTAAACAGGTAGAATACATCGAGATTACTAGTTACAAAGCAAAATAAATCACAGCCGATCAAGCCTCCTAAGCGCCCTCACCGGCAGCCTGACCTGCGACGTTCTGATCAACGATGAACCCGGCATCATCTTCGGCCTCGGCATCTAAGCTGGCCTCTACAACAGAAGTGGCGGTATCGGCCAGAACATCATCCTCACCATAGTCTGGTTCGCCGAGGCCAGAGCTTTCTATCGGAGCCTGCCTTTCAGAAGGGGGAAGTTTAACCTGCTCCTCCAGATCCTTCATCAGCTTAGGAAGCTACAGGTTTCGCCTAGCCCACCCCCGGGTATAGTTCAGCGCTTTGAAGGCACGTCTCAATCGCCGGTAGAGGAGCCGTTGCATCCGCTGTTGGCCCATATTATAGTACACGGACATCTCTCTCGAGAAGTACTCCTGGCCGGCGGGGGAGTTCACTCCCCAATCTTCAAGTTTCTCCGCCACGACGTCGTAGCACCAGGGCAGGTGCTCCTCAGCCTTCCATCCCTCGGCCAGAAACTTCTTAATGGCCGGATCAGCGGCTTCCACAGCAGCAGCCTCAGCATCAGCTTTGGCCTTCTCGGCCTCATCAGCTCTACGACGCTCAGCGTCCCGCGCCTCCCGCATCTCAGCAAGCTTGGCCAGAGCGTCGTCCCTGGCTGTGGCGGCCTCGTCGGCCCTCTTCTGCAAAGCCGCGGCATCCTCTCAGGGTCGGTCTAAGCAGCTCATGGCCTCATCGGCCGAAGCAGCTTTTTGCTCGAACTCCCGCAGCCGGTCAATCTCCCGACGCTGCCTCCTGTTGCTCTCCATGAGCATAAAGGCACCCTGCAAAAAGACAGG
The DNA here is from genome assembly GCA_945859875.1 of Cuscuta europaea. NCBI lineage: Eukaryota > Viridiplantae > Streptophyta > Magnoliopsida > Solanales > Convolvulaceae > Cuscuta > Cuscuta europaea. The sequence continues at coordinate 1,797,134 of CAMAPE010000045.1, read as the reverse complement.
ATGGTTAGACCACAGTACCAGACAACAAAGCGCAAAAAATAACAGAGTAAAAGGAAGATTTACCTGGACAACGAGGTCCATCCCACCGTCGTAGATCTTGACGTCCCCGAGCTTGTCGAGGTAGACCCGATCCTTGGCCGGGATGGCCTGTGAGAGCACATCGTGGCCATCAATACCGTCGTTGAAGACACCCCCGTCCATGGGGTACTCAACCTCAATTTTGTAAGTGGCCGACACCACCTCCTTGCCGGACCGCTTTGGCCGGGAACCCTGGACCAGGGAAAGGGGTTGAGAAACCTCGCCGGCTGGGTTATTTAATCGGCGAGTACTCGGCGAGTACTCGGGGAGTACTCCCGACTCGGCCTCCTACCTTGCAGAGTAGGACATTTACTCGGCCCGAGTTAATTATCCGAGTAACTCGGCGATTACTCGGCGAGTTAGGCTACTCGGTAAGTTGGTGAAATAAGCGAGTTACTCGGTACTACTCGGTATATAAAAAAAAAACTTACACATTAAACCTAAAACCTTAAGCGGTGGCTTCGACCAGTGCTGCGACATCTTTAGGAGCTGCGACTGGCAGTCTAGGTCATCTTTTGGGGCTTCGATCAGTGTTGCTTCATCGTTTCGAGTGTTGCTGGGAGTCACCTGCGAGACCTGCGACTCTGCGACAAGGTTGATGCGACTCTGCGAGGTGCTACAGGTAACTCTTTCCCTCGTTTCTTCTTTCGCTTGTTACTGAGGCATTATGTTCCTTTTATTCTATGAATCTATGAAGTATGAATTAAGCTTTGATTTTTATATTAAGCTGTCAGTTCCTTGGTTATTATGTATTAAGCTTTGATTTTTATTCATATATTAAGCTGCCAGTTCCTTGTATTAAGCTGCCAGTTCCTTGGTTATTATGTTACTGAGGCTGTCTCGTTTCTTGTTGTTGTAGTAGTAAGTAGTTACCAAAAGTGAATCATTTTATTAACAATGCCTTCAGGACACTTTCTGTTAAGTTATTTTGTTATTCAAACTGCTGCAGCCAAATTTGTTTGATTTTTATTCTTATATTAAGCTGCCAGTTCCTTGTAATAAGCTGCCAGTTCATTGTATTAAGCTGTCAGTTCATTGATGAATGATGATCATTAGGATAATAGGATTTCTATCCTTTTATTCACTTCTATGCATTTTAAGACAATTTAAAGACAATTTTATTACTATATTTTAAGACTACTATATTTAAATATATTATTATATTTAATTAATACTAGGCCGAGTACTCACCGAGTAATCCCGAGTAATCGGTCCTACTCGCTACTCGGCCCTTGACCGAGTTGCTACCGAGTAGCAAGTAAACTACTTAGCTCGCCGGAAGGGCCAGAGGTAAGATCCACAATGGCGGCAATGGCGTTAGAACCACCTTCGTCCACAATTGGGACAGTCAGAGTGCCGGCACCAGCAACAGCTGTGGACGGACCATTCTTGGGCTTCTTCGGCTGCAACCCGGCCTCGGTCAGCTTCTTCTGACCATCAGATGCCGGCCGTTTCTTCTTCGGCTGGGGGGCTTCAGGGCCTGCCGATGGCAGTTTCGGTCCCCTCGGCCGCGGCACGCTTCGCCGCTTTAGCAGCCAGCTCCTCGGCCGCCTTCGCCTTGACCCGGTTCATCACGGATCGACGATCCATCACGAAGTCTGCACAACAAAGAAAACGATTTAGCAAAGTAAAAGAACAAACCGAAACAAGGACGCCGGAGGAAGTATTACCATCAGCTTCGGCAGGGATGCCCAGATCCGGGCCGTCGGCCTCCTCAAAGGTAGTGGTCATCCTCGGCCATAGCTCATTATCCTCCTCTTTGTCACCATACACAAAGTACCTAAAGAAGCCGAGGGCGGTCATCTTATACTCAGTAATGTAGTCCTTCACGCTCTTCGGCCCTCCCTCCAGGAACGCCGCCACTTGAGCATCCAAGATCGAACTCTTCGGCGGGTCATGGAGATCGAATCTCCCATCGTGGCCGACGGAGGGAAACTCGGTGCCACCCTCGCCCAGGGACACGAAGACAAATTTGCTTTTCCAACCATGTATGGACGAAGGCAAGTCGGTAAAAGTCCTTCTCTTTGGCAGCTGCTGAAGAGTGGCGTAGCAGGCACAATTCTTATGGCTCCCTCGGCCGATCTGATAGAGGTTCATGAACAGGGCCGTCGTCGGCTTGAAATCTAACTCATCACAGCGCAGAAGGAACCCCACCATCAGCGAGTAACTGTTCGGGGTCAACAAGGCCGGAGGAAGTCCCACCATATCCAGGTACTCCTTGATGAAGGGGTGAAGGGGAAACCTTAGCCCCTTGGCAAAGCTCATCGGATACACTCCAAAGTATCCCGGTGGGGGATTAAGCACATGGTCTGTCGGCCTAGGCGCCCTAACCTTACCAAACGGCCCCACATACTTCTGGGCAACTAGGTAATCAGTCGCGCTACTCTTCGGCTTGATGATGTAAATGTTGGTAAGGTCCAGATAAGAGAAGTCGGTCCCTTCTTCGGCTGCCTAATCCTCTTCGGCCGCGACGCCCCTTTCACAGCAGACACCGGCTTCGGGCATGGAATAGCAATGGAGGTAGACGCCCCGTCCATCACTCGAGAGACCCCTGCGTCCTCCCCTTCAGAAGATGAGGCGGCCTCCTCGTCGTGGTCTCCCTCGTCCTCTTGCTCCCCGGGCTTATAGGGACTCAAGTCCTCTATCTCCTCGCAAAACTCTTCAAGCACCTCGTAGTCGAGGGACTTAGCGGAGGGCTCGTCGTCGTAGGGGTAGTACTCTTCGTCTAAGTTCTTCATCATAACAACTACTACAGGCCTAAAGGGAACTACTTCAGATCTAAGGTGTTTCGTGACTAACACTAGATCAAAGGCCTAGGAAGCAAAGTACACAAGAAATTGGAGAAAGGGTGATGAACTGACCTTTGAAGTTTTCAAGAACCGGAAGAACACTCCAAGAACACTTCATGAACTTTCTCTCTCTAGAAACTTGGGCAGCACTTCGTGAGCTCAGGTTGCAAATGACGGAACCGCTTCGGAAAGGGTGGGGGGTATTTATAAGAACTCCCCCCAAACGGTCACTAAACGTGGCACCACCCCAGTGGTCACCCCAACGGTCGCCACCATGAGAGCCAATGAGATACCACACGTTCAAAAACGGGCCAAGCCCACGAACCAGCCCACTGACAAGGCAAGCCCTACGGCTCACACGGACAAGCGACGTCTACAACGTCCAAGACACTCAACGGCCTCAACTGAGCAATCCAAATTTCCACCAACGGCTCCGACATGAAGCACCTTCTCGGCGCTAACAGCTCCAACCGGCGCTTACAAACGGCCAAAACATCCAATGGCCCAATCACAGCAACCAGCGACACTACAACGGCCAGGAGCCTCATGTACGCCCTCAACGGCTACAGAATCAAAGCAGCAAAGAACTCGTCGCCATCGGCCTACGTAACGACTCCTGATGATAACCCTTTGCAAGCGACCTGCCACCCAAGGGTTCTCCCACAGGGTTACCTTGGTCATGAAATCGCCGAGGACTTAACTACTCCTTCACCCCTCACACTCTTCAGCCTGAAGCAGTGGGGGACTGGGGGACTACACTGGCCTCAAAAACACATATAAAGCGAGAACAAAAAATACACAAAGTACACAATTGCAACTACAAGCGTGGCCGCACCGTCCATGTACCTCAACGGCGCCAAGGTCCTCGTAACTCCATCTCCGGCCAGGCACACGACATCAGCAACGACGGCCAAAAGGAGTGCACAGCACCCTCACCGGCCACCCAAAACAACGGACGCTCATCGTCCTCAAAACAAGACGTAACCTCAACAGCCCCATCGGCCACTCATGCCGGAGATGCCCATCGGCCACTAGAGCAGGACACTTATCATCCTCGAACGAACGCCTCAAAGAAACGAAAGCTCCCCTCGTCCACGGGAAGGGGCGGGCAACGGCTAAAAACTCAGGACAAGCCACCAAAACGGAACGGGCCCGCGTCGGCCAAAGAACAACCATAGCGGGCCCGCGTCGGCTAAAGAACATCAAAAGCACTGAGATCTACTCTCCTTCACTTCGTCTGCTTCTGAGCTTAGAGAGTGGGGGACCCCCGATGGAGTATATGGGTCTAGGCCCCAGGACCCACAAACTAAGAAGAACAGAAATAGGGGGTGCAAATTGATGTTTTAAGAAGCTCCTAATAAATGTTCACCAACCGCTAGGATGCTACACAGTATAACCGGCCTAGCCTCTGTACAAAAATTAACAAGCAATCAGTGTTAACCAAAATAACAATTAGATCACACAAATAAGTCAATGATCTACACAATTTCACAAAAATAAAAACATGACAGAAACAATAGATTAAAAAATAAAATATGGCCACTCACTATGTTGTTAATCAGTTGCAGGACATCCTCGCATGTGTACTCCGTCATGCGGTATTTTGAAGTGACACAAGTCTGCCCCTCCATGTATTTCAACGGAATCCAACTGGCAGTTATAAGGTCTGTATAGAGATATCTCCTCCTCACACAACGCCAATTCCCTCTATCTTTAGATTTGGGATGAGAGATGGGGATATAGACTAAAATGGACTGTCCAGGCTTCAAATGAGATGCATACATAAAGGGTGACTCTTTGTAAAAGTCCGGATATGTGCACTCATTGATTTTAATTGTTGGGACGTGCTCGGGTAGATTATAGCCAAATTTTTCTTTTAAACGTAATGCAAGGAACTCATGTTCCTTTTCATTTACACCCTGAATGTGGGTGTAAATGTCAAAAGGAGAGGGGTTCACGTGTGATGGTTGTGGTTGTGGTGGTTGTGGTGGCTGTGGCAGTTGAGAAGGTATGTCAAAGAAGTTCTCAAAGTCATAATAGTTGTTATTAGGAAACAAATTGTTAACTAAGTTTTGGTTAATGCAGTTCTCAAATGAAGCCACTATGGCATTAATCTGCATGGGATCAAAGTCTTCATTGTACTTATCAGAAAACAAATTGTGAACAGTCGGGTTGTCCATCTAACAAAAACATAAATTTAGTAAATTTCAATGCAGTCTCCCAGTATTTAGATTTTCCTGAAACTGTTTTCAACTTTATTAGTTCAAGTTCAAATAATCAAATTTATAAAAGCACAACAAGGCTTTGTGCCTCAACTAGTGCCGCAACTAATTTACAGACAAAAATTATAAAAATCTCCATTTAAATGAAGGGCAGAAAGTTACTGGTTTGGTCAATATACTCTATCAGCATCCTATATTGACCACACCGGTAAATCTACGCCGAGTAAATCTGATGCTAAAATGTCTTATGCATGTATGACTTGACTCGCATGTAGTTGGAGCGAACTTCAACTAAAAATGCCAAATTGCCATTTCCGAGTATCATTGTTATCATGTTTTTAAACCTAGGTTCGAAAAAAAAGTATTTGACATGGAATCAGAACACAAAATTCTTCGAAAGCATGTACTGCTGACACCATCTAAGCAGATGTCAGAGCCCTTGGGTTTTGCCAAGGTGATTATACAAAGATTAAGTGTTTCCTGGTTCTGTTTCTCATATTCCTTGTTTTTGCGATTAATGTAGCAAATATGGATGAACTGGAAGAAGGGCACTTCTAAATGACAAAAACAGAACTGGGTAATATATTCTTCTCTATAGAAGATTTTTCTTAACTAGAGAATGCCAAATATGTAGTCAGTACGATAATGCATGGTTAATAGATGTTTGATACCTGCAGGAAACATCCAGTGCGTCACCTGCTGTAATATTTCAAAATCCTGGTAACAGAGCAGTGAAACTACCGGTTGAACGACAGAATGTATGTGCCTCCTTTAAATTATGGAAAATCCTGTTCGCGCAATTTTCTGCTAATGTGCTCTCTTTGTTGGTCTTGTTGTATGAGGATGTTGTTGGTGAAGGTTTTTTGTATTAGTCAAGGAAAACCTGTTGCAGCCTTTTAATATTTACAAATGCCTTCTCAATTGAAAATGTTATGAAGCTGATAGAACAAGTGTTTTGACCGTCTAATCAATATGATTGGTTCTGCCATTGAGGTAGTATAACTATTGGAATGGGAAAGTTACCTTAATGCTCCTTGCGATGCTGCCAAGTGTTGATTTAAGTTTTGGAAGAAGCACGCTACGGCATGAATACTCAAATCACAATATTAATTACCACTGTTCGTCACTTATCATCTCGAAGAGATTTACTATTTAGACATATATTGGACTTTTGAAACTCTGCCAAGTCCACAACTTGTTTTAGTATCTTCTGAATCTGGCTTTATTAAGATTTGATCATTTACATTATTCTCGCATGTCTACTAGATTATTAGCATAAACTTTGGCAGCAATATTGTGAAGTGCGTGACCATTTCAGGCTCTTTTATCCCTTGTTTGGTTGGAAGAAGTCGAGAGGTTAGAAAATTGGAGTGATGTATGATTGGTTGCAGCAGTCCGGGGGTAGGAGGAGGAAAGTGGAGGAGCTATAATTGTGGCTACAACTTTTCTAGCTTATATGTTCTGAAATTAATGTCATTTAGTTGCTTTCACAGCCTATATATGTAAACTGAAATTTGACGTGATTTCCAGGTCTATGCATTCTAAGTATATTTTCTATTCATAGTGTTGAGATAATTTGTCTTCTTTCTTTTAGAATTCAATCCTTCCTTCCAATCCAAGCCCTCCATTCTTTATTGTAGGATGATTTGGAAGAGGCGAAAATACAAGATAAAGCAAAGCTACATTCTGATTTGCAAGAGCTGCAAGCCAGATTCAAGGAGACCAAAGACATGCTTGTTCCGGAGCGTGAATCTGCAAAGGCAGCAGAGGAAGTCCCAATCATACAGGAAGTCCCTGTCACTGAGCATGCCAAGATCAATAGGCTGACTGGTGAAAATGAAAAGTCATGGTTAGTAACAGGACAAAGTTTATGGATCCGCCAAGCACTTTGACGGTGTCCATTCTCTTTGTGATGCTTTGTTGTTGATGCTGCAGGTTATGGTTAGCTCTCTAGAAATGAAGATTGAAGAAACAGAAAAAAGTTCAAGTGTTAAGCAAACTAAGTGGAGAAGGGTTGAGGCAATGGATCGAGGCAGAGCCAAGATTGTTAATTTGAAGAGTGCTATGCAAAGGTCAGAAAAAAGTTGAAGTGTTGGTGAAATTCTAAACTTTGTATGACCTGACTCAAATGCATTTGAGCGAACTTCAACTATTAATGCTAAAATGTCATTTATGTGTATCATTAATCATCCTTTTAAGACCAGGCTTAAAGAGAGTTTTTTACATTGAATATGCGGAAAAAAATCTTCTATTGCAGTCTCTGTTAACACCAGCCAAGCAAATGTCAGAACCCTTGATTTTGGCTAGGGATGGCAACGGGGCGGATCGGAGACGGTTTTACATATAACAGCAACCGCCCCGTTGGGTAATTTCCGCGCCTGTAACCACCCCATTACCCAACGGGTAATTTTTATCCAAAACATAACTGCCCCAACGGGTAACTGGTAAAACTTCAGGTAACCGCGGGTAATTTATTTATTAATTGAGTCATTAAATTTTGATATAAAGGTAATATTTTAAAATGTGAAGAATGACATCGCCTAGACTGACTCTACACTTCAGATGCCAATTTGAAGATTCGTATATCTACAAGACGAGAAAGGAATCAACTTAAATTAATTTGAACCTAAAAATACTTGATCTAAAAAATAATTAATCACAAAAAAATATGGTAATAATCAAACAAGACTATTAAAATCTTGGAATTTTATCAATTCATGACCCGAAAGATAGATTAATTATTAATTCAGGACCCGAAAGATGAAACGTATTGGTATAAGACCTGAATGATGGAAAACTATCAATTTAGGATCTAACGTTTCATAGGTTTTGATTTATTTAATTTTTTATTAATTTCATTACTAATTTTTGATAAACTTTTCTTCACAAAAGTTTATTAGTTTAATAAAACGAAATAATATTTAAAAGTTTTTAGTAAAAAAATATATGACAACTTAGGCCCTAGATTGATAGTTTTCAATCACTGAGGTCTTAAATTGATAGCTTTTCATCATTCGGGTACTATATCGATGCATTTTATCTTTCAGGTCCTGAATTGATAATTAATCTATCTTTCGGGTCCTAAATTATGAACTTTTGATCATACGTTATAGTTTTTTCTTTTTGCTCGAAGAAGGCTTAATTCATAAAAATAGCATTCAACAAGGGTACAAAACTATAAAAGAGCCACAAACAACCATCCGCCCGTGGCCGAGACTGAGAGTTATCATACATTATAGTTAGTACATCTATTATCTATATATACACAATGGAAAGAAAAAATCTCATCTTTTAATAGTTGTTAGACAAATTATTGATAAAAATATAATAAAAATATAACTACAAATAAACGGGGCGGATACGGGGCGTGTAATGGGGCGGGCATGTATAAAACCGTAACCGCCCCATTACCCGTAAAAATAAAACGGGGATTCCCCGCCCCGTAACCGTTACCCGGTCAATGCGGTTTTCCCCATTTTGACCGGGACGGTTCGGTGCGGGTATCCATCGGTTCGGTCACAATTGCCATCTCTGATTTTGGCCAAGGTGATAATGTAACATAAGTTTTAATGTAACATATAAAGACATCCAACATTGTAGTTTTAAATTAATATAATATGAATCATAATCTAATTTAAATTATCATAAACTAAGATTTATATACAGTGTACATGATAATAGATTGTAAAGAGAATCTAGAGTAATATATGGATGTTTCATTAAAAGATGACACATGGAAAAAATTTCCATAATTGTATCTGTGAAATGTATTACAGAGTATTTATTATAGATAGACATGTCATATGGAGTGCTCCGTATATGTTTTATAAATTTTAATTTAGATTTAAATAATTCAACTGCTTCACTCTGATTGGTCCATGTGTACAAAGGTATGATACCTTAAGGGTACCATAGAATCTACCTTTAATAATAGCTCTTTTGGGGTATTTTATCTTATTATAAGATATGTAAGTTTATCTTTATTTATTTATACTACTTTTGATATTATGACTCAATTTTAAGAGGGTGTTTATCGGTCAAGTAAGAAATGGATTATTTTCATTCTTGATTTCTATCACTTAATGAAAAATTAATAATTACACTAATCCAAGCGTGAACCGTGATAAATAAGGAATGATTATGTATTAAAATAGCTATTTTGAACTATTTGTTCTTAAGTCCCAAAAAATTACTTTTTTTATTAAAAGTTATTAAGATTTACTTTGCTTTTGCAAATTTACCTATTACTTACACCATTTCCCTTATTAGGACTCCCAATTCTTGAAGATTGAAGGATCCACAACGTAAATAATTAAGTATTAAAAAGAAACAATTGACTGAGATTGAAGGGTCTTATCATTGATTCAGGGAGACATTGTCTTGCAAGAAGTTATAGTACAAAACTTTTCTATTTTTATAACAAGACATTTGTTGGTTTGGAGATGTATAAAAGGAAAAAATTGACCGAGATTGAAGGGTCTTATCGATGAGACAGGGACAATCGTTAGAAATTGTGGGAGTTTTTCTGCGATGTCCAATTTTTATGCATGTATAGTTGTTAGTTGTGGTTTCAAGGGTGATAATTCTGTCAGGCTTGAAGTTCGTGATGTGCGATGACGGAGATAATCAGGAAAAACTACAAACATGTTGTCTACAAGGAAATTTTCAATAATTATAAACGAGTGCTTATAAAAATTCTAATATTTGTTACTCCCACCGTCCCAAAAAATTCTTCTCACTTTGACTTGGCACGGAGATTAAGAAAGTGGAATAAAGTGGAAATGTGTGGTTGTAGTTGTGTAAGAAAAAGGTGAAATGAACGTGAATCACACGAATTTTCCGAAAATGGTAAGTGGGAAGAATTTTTTGGGACGGCCCAAAAAGGAAAGTGGGAAGAATTTTATGGGACGGAGGGAGTATTTTTTATTTATTAATTACTATATAAATTCTTATATATATATTTTTATATTTGTTATTAATCCTTGAAAATATATTACGATCTAATTACATTTTGATAGAGTATATCTCTAGAGAGAAGTGAGAGCTAGAGAGAGAAGTAGTATATTTGCTGGGTATTAATGAATTCTGAACCCCTACAACTACTCCCAAGGGGAGTATTTATAGAGAAAATACGGGCTTGGCTCCCAAGCCTTGGGCTTGGGAGGCCCATTTACAACTGGACCGCTACTGGGCCGAATACAAAGCCACTAATGGGCTGTACAAATGGGTAAGTGTAGAATCCGGTTCTGTGGAGTCTTCGTGGCCGACGAGGGCGTGGCCGACGAGGGCACGGCCGAAGAGGGCGCGGCCGACGAGGGCACCCGGGTTCCTTGGCTTCAGGACCATAATCTGAGTTGGCACCTTTTCGGCCGACGGGGGCGTCTTGGCCGACGAGGACGCCACTCTGTGTCTTGTGCTTTCTGTTCTTCCGAGTATGTGGGTCCGGGGGCTCAGACCCATATACTCCATCACATTTATATGTTAATATTTATAATATCTTCATATTACATCCCGTGCAACGCACGGGTGGAAGAAATCATTATTGGAGATTGTTACTTTCAAAATAATAGATGAAGTATGACATGCGAAAGTGTTAAGTATAAAACACTTTGTTTTGCACTCATACCAATATACCACTAAGCACTTTGCCTTCAAATATGTGGTAAATAATCAAAGTCTTGGTATAATGAATATCTTTTCGTCATAAAAAGTCAGAAAGAAATTTATAAATCATTGCATTGTATATTTAGCAAGAAACTGCATCAGCATACCATGTATCTATTTTCAAGTGAAGAGTTGACCACCAAAGGCGTAAAAGATGCCAAAGGTGAGTCCTAGGTATGAAAAGACGAAAGCTTTTCAAATGAATTAGTTTTTGTAAAAAAAGTTATTGAAGTTTAACAAAGAAACACATTTATAAACATGTTATACATGCAATCTAATACGAAATAGTAAAAAACAACAATATATCATTTTTGATTTGCACTTTAAAAAGTTGATGAAGTTAAGAAAGAAACACATTTATAAACATGTTATACATGGAATCTAATACGAAGTATTGCACCTCCGGCGCTTCTCCTCTTGTTGTGTGTTGCGTCAGTGTTGAGACAAAGGGTTTGTGCTGAGTGACTTTTCCATTTTATGATCTTTGGGTGTTTTTTAATCTGTATTTGTGGCATGAGTCTGTCACAATGTAGATCTGCATCGTAATTGATGAATTTTTGATCAAGTTATTGTTATATACATATCTATTCTAAAACCCGTAGTGTAGTTATTGATTTCGTTTTATTTTTCTTTGATGATATCGAGCGAGAATCTTCTTACTTGCGTAGTTGCGTACACCTTAATGGCAATACAAGTAAATTTTTTGAAAATTTTAAGTAAATCCGTTAAGCGTTTTTACACATCTACATTATGTCATGTAGAACAATGATTTTTAAATAAATGTTTCTAACTGGTAAGTACCAATTATGTTATTCTTGATAAGCACAAATGTTTAGACTATAGGAAAATCTGCTAAGAAACTCTTATAAAGACACCTCGGTCACGCGAGCTTAACTTATTTTTAGTCTCTATGTAATATATAGGATATACGATTGAACATTTATTTACAGAGTAATAGTTTACATAGTTGGTTTTTAAAGAGAACCTAACAAAGATGTTATGATTATAGACTTATGATGGCTGAATGATACTACATGTTTGTTTTGTGCTTGACCTTTATTGAGTTTGTTCTCAACTTCTCTATCAAAATAGACTCTTATGTGTTAACATTCTTTTCTTAATTTACAGACATGCCAACTAACTTTCTTTCGTTAATTACTAAAACTGTTTTTTCTGAAATTAAGAAGTAATATTAACCAACTACTTAATTGTTTTTACTTCACATGGCATGGACCAACCCTTAAACAACAAAATTATGTCAGTTGTTTAATTCCAACCCCCCTAAATTAAAGCAAATAAACTTAATTGTAAATACATTTGAACTAACTTAATTGTTTTACCTTAATTATTGAAAACAAAAACGTAGTACATAATAGAAAGGGCTTTCCTATATTTAAGGAGACATATTAACTAACTACTTTATTTCTCTTTACTATACACATATATCAACTATAAGTAAAAGACCATTGATGTCTTGCTGTATATTTTTTTTTTTGAAAAATCAGCACCCTTAAATTTTGTTTTGAAATGTTAGTGTTTTATATCAAATACTCCTCCTGAGAGACTATTTTCAGATAATTAATCAAAAATCATTTAAACCAAAATATGCATGTTTTTAAAAGGGAAAAAATAATATTTCAAAACCTGCCAGATCACTTTCTAGGACAGTACCCGTGCAATTCACGGTGTGAGATTTAAACAAAGATTAATATGTATAATTGCTATAACAGTAGATTAAATAAGGAAGTTAAAAAATGACGATAGTAAGTGGTTTATTATTAAGCTGTTATAAGGACAATACTAAAAGTGAGTTGCATAGAATACATTAAATGAAAAACTTTTTTATATACAAAACTTATGGTCTCGTCATTAGTTGAATAAGAATTTTAAGACCCAATGATTTGTAATCCTACAGATAACAACATATAGTTATCTTTTAACGACATATAGACTTTTACAAAGATCTAAATTAACAATATGATTTTTTTAATTGAAGCTCTTGATTAAAGTTGTTGTCGTTAAATTACTTGTTAATAACCTTGAATGGGCTGGAATTAATGTAAGCGTCTTACTTCAGTTTTGTTATATATAAAGTGTAATTTGAATGCATTTGTGGTAATTTGAATGACAAATCATCGCAGACAATCTTTCGTTAAAGGATAAAGATAAAGTACTTACACATTGAAAAAAAAATCAGCATTTGGTTTTAATTTGGTAAGGTGATGAAGGTATGCTTTCAAGAGAAGATGAAATTGTAATTGTCATGTCTTTATACGTTCAATAATATCCACACTTTTATTGTGTTTGATTCGTATTTGTTTTGATGTAGTACTCAACCTTCGATCACACCTGTGAATAATTAAGCTATAAACATCCTCAGGTGTTCAAACTTTGACTTTATAGGGTTTTTAACATTAATGCAAAAACGGAAGAAGATATTGCATGTTGGGTAACTTCTATTATTTTTTACTCTATAATTCAGCGTTAATCACCTCAAATCACGGTCGGAGAATTTTTCTTTCAAATTTATTTGTGCTCACTAATTCAAATTACAGTATCAATTGATGACAACATCCATCTCCATTGAATACTGATGTAGATAAAAACAATGAACGAAACACACTTGTAATATTATGGTTAAAAAGAGAACACTAACCATTACTTAAAAGATAAAAAACATCCAACAAATGCGTAGATACCATAACATTGAAATATGCATTTCATGTAAACCTAAACATTGATGAGTCTTGTCAGTGGTTCCTCCGTCTTCGTCAACAATTAGAATTTTTAAACCACAACAATTGGTAACCCTTGATACTGCAACATACACCTGTTCGTGCGATGCACGGTTGGTGAAATTTCACATGTGTAAAAAACAAATTACGATTTTATGTATCATGTGTATAAAAAACAAATCTGTAACTCTAATTCAATCATTTAGAATTATACCCCGTAATCATCTAAAACTTGATGTAATATGAAACATGTCTAATATGATTTTTCTTTGATTATGGAGTAGTACACAAATTTTTATAACACCATAAAATGGTAAGTAGCACACAGTGGCACAATATAAATATAATTTGAAAGGTACATAATTTATTTAATGCTAAATGTTAAGAAACACTTCTTTATACACAAAATTTTTTGTTCCAATGTTCGTTCCTCTATCATTGATTATTTCTAGACACAATCACATAAAGTTAATCATGACTAAAACATGTTTTTTGAATAATAACAAACCAACACGTGATAATGACATATTAAGAAGTTGTTCTCTTCACCTGATCTGAATGTTTCTGATCTGAATTTATTAAGTTCTAATCTGATCTGATCTGAAACTTTCTGATCTGATCTGATCTGAAACTTTCTGATTTGATCTGATTTGATCTGAATCAATCTGAAATGATCTGAATCTTTCTAACCTGGTTTGATCTGATCTGAATCTTTCTGATCTGATCTAAATCCTTTTGATCTGGTCTGAATCCTTCTGATCTGATCTGAATCCTTCTAATCTGATCTGAATCTTTCTAATCTGATCTGATTTAAATATTTCTATAATTATAATTATAATTATAATTTAAAAATAATTATACTTATAATAATAATAATAATAATAATCTATTCTAATATAAAAGTAAAAGAAGTTTGAGGAATAGTGTTCCCCCAAGAAATGTCAACATCAAGTTTTATTTTAATTTTTATTGGATACTTTATTTTGATTAAAATACTAATTTTCGATTGGTTGAAATGAGTGGTGGGAATAGTCAAATACTTAAACCTTATTGGTTGAAATGGGTGGTGGGAATAGTCAAATACTTAAATCTTATTGGTTGAAATGGATGATGAGAAATATTTAAATCTCATTGTCTCCCTGAATCAATGATAAGACCCTTCAATCTCAGTCAATTGTTTCTTTTTAATACTTAATTATTTACGTTGTGGATCCTTCAATCTTCAAGAATTGGGAGTCCTAATAAGGGAAATGGTGTAAGTAATAGGTAAATTTGCAAAAGCAAAGTAAATCTTAATAACTTTTAATAAAAAAAGTAATTTTTTGGGACTTAAGAACAAATAGTTCAAAATAGCTATTTTTAATACATAATCATTCCTTATTTATCACGGTTCACGCTTGGATTAGTGTAATTATTAATTTTTCATTAAGTGATAGAAATCAAGAATGAAAATAATCCATTTCTTACTTGACCGATAAACACCCTCTTAAAATTGAGTCATAATATCAAAAGTTGTATAAATAAATAAAGATAAACTTACATATCTTATAATAAGATAAAATATCCCAAAAGAGCTATTATTAAAGGTAGATTCTATGGTACCCTTAAGGTATCATACATTTGTACACATGGACCAATCAGAGTGAAGCAGTTGAATTATTTAAATCTAAATTAAAATTTATAAAACATATACGGAGCACTCCATATGACATGTCTATCTATAATAAATACTCTGTAATACATTTCACAGATACAATTATGGAAATTTTTTCCATGTGTCATCTTTTAATGAAACATCCATATATTACTCTAGATTCTCTTTACAATCTATTATCATGTACACTGTATATAAATCTTAGTTTATGATAATTTAAATTAGATTATGATTCATATTATATTAATTTAAAACTACAATGTTGGATGTCTTTATATGTTACATTAAAACTTATGTTACATTATCACCTTGGCCAAAATCAGAGATGGCAATTGTGACCGAACCGTCCCGGTCAAAATGGGGAAAACCGCATTGACCGGGTAACGGTTACGGGGCGGGGAATCCCCGTTTTATTTTTACGGGTAATGGGGCGGTTACGGTTTTATACATGCCCGCCCCATTACACGCCCCGTATCCGCCCCGTTTATTTGTAGTTATATTTTTATTATATTTTTATCAATAATTTGTCTAACAACTATTAAAAGATGAGATTTTTTCTTTCCATTGTGTATATATAGATAATAGATGTACTAACTATAATGTATGATAACTCTCAGTCTCGGCCACGGGCGGATGGTTGTTTGTGGCTCTTTTATAGTTTTGTACCCTTGTTGAATGCTATTTTTATGAATTAAGCCTTCTTCGAGCAAAAAGAAAAAACTATAACGTATGATCAAAAGTTCATAATTTAGGACCCGAAAGATAGATTAATTATCAATTCAGGACCTGAAAGATAAAATGCATCGATATAGTACCCGAATGATGAAAAGCTATCAATTTAAGACCTCAGTGATTGAAAACTATCAATCTAGGGCCTAAGTTGTCATATATTTTTTTACTAAAAACTTTTAAATATTATTTCGTTTTATTAAACTAATAAACTTTTGTGAAGAAAAGTTTATCAAAAATTAGTAATGAAATTAATAAAAAATTAAATAAATCAAAACCTATGAAACGTTAGATCCTAAATTGATAGTTTTCCATCATTCAGGTCTTATACCAATACGTTTCATCTTTCGGGTCCTGAATTAATAATTAATCTATCTTTCGGGTCATGAATTGATAAAATTCCAAGATTTTAATAGTCTTGTTTGATTATTACCATATTTTTTTGTGATTAATTATTTTTTAGATCAAGTATTTTTAGGTTCAAATTAATTTAAGTTGATTCCTTTCTCGTCTTGTAGATATACGAATCTTCAAATTGGCATCTGAAGTGTAGAGTCAGTCTAGGCGATGTCATTCTTCACATTTTAAAATATTACCTTTATATCAAAATTTAATGACTCAATTAATAAATAAATTACCCGCGGTTACCTGAAGTTTTACCAGTTACCCGTTGGGGCAGTTATGTTTTGGATAAAAATTACCCGTTGGGTAATGGGGTGGTTACAGGCGCGGAAATTACCCAACGGGGCGGTTGCTGTTATATGTAAAACCGTCTCCGATCCGCCCCGTTGCCATCCCTAGCCAAAATCAAGGGTTCTGACATTTGCTTGGCTGGTGTTAACAGAGACTGCAATAGAAGATTTTTTTCCGCATATTCAATGTAAAAAACTCTCTTTAAGCCTGGTCTTAAAAGGATGATTAATGATACACATAAATGACATTTTAGCATTAATAGTTGAAGTTCGCTCAAATGCATTTGAGTCAGGTCATACAAAGTTTAGAATTTCACCAACACTTCAACTTTTTTCTGACCTTTGCATAGCACTCTTCAAATTAACAATCTTGGCTCTGCCTCGATCCATTGCCTCAACCCTTCTCCACTTAGTTTGCTTAACACTTGAACTTTTTTCTGTTTCTTCAATCTTCATTTCTAGAGAGCTAACCATAACCTGCAGCATCAACAACAAAGCATCACAAAGAGAATGGACACCGTCAAAGTGCTTGGCGGATCCATAAACTTTGTCCTGTTACTAACCATGACTTTTCATTTTCACCAGTCAGCCTATTGATCTTGGCATGCTCAGTGACAGGGACTTCCTGTATGATTGGGACTTCCTCTGCTGCCTTTGCAGATTCACGCTCCGGAACAAGCATGTCTTTGGTCTCCTTGAATCTGGCTTGCAGCTCTTGCAAATCAGAATGTAGCTTTGCTTTATCTTGTATTTTCGCCTCTTCCAAATCATCCTACAATAAAGAATGGAGGGCTTGGATTGGAAGGAAGGATTGAATTCTAAAAGAAAGAAGACAAATTATCTCAACACTATGAATAGAAAATATACTTAGAATGCATAGACCTGGAAATCACGTCAAATTTCAGTTTACATATATAGGCTGTGAAAGCAACTAAATGACATTAATTTCAGAACATATAAGCTAGAAAAGTTGTAGCCACAATTATAGCTCCTCCACTTTCCTCCTCCTACCCCCGGACTGCTGCAACCAATCATACATCACTCCAATTTTCTAACCTCTCGACTTCTTCCAACCAAACAAGGGATAAAAGAGCCTGAAATGGTCACGCACTTCACAATATTGCCGCCAAAGTTTATGCTAATAATCTAGTAGACATGCGAGAATAATGTAAATGATCAAATCTTAATAAAGCCAGATTCAGAAGATACTAAAACAAGTTGTGGACTTGGCAGAGTTTCAAAAGTCCAATATATGTCTAAATAGTAAATCTCTTCGAGATGATAAGTGACGAACAGTGGTAATTAATATTGTGATTTGAGTATTCATGCCGTAGCGTGCTTCTTCCAAAACTTAAATCAACACTTGGCAGCATCGCAAGGAGCATTAAGGTAACTTTCCCATTCCAATAGTTATACTACCTCAATGGCAGAACCAATCATATTGATTAGACGGTCAAAACACTTGTTCTATCAGCTTCATAACATTTTCAATTGAGAAGGCATTTGTAAATATTAAAAGGCTGCAACAGGTTTTCCTTGACTAATACAAAAAACCTTCACAAACAACATCCTCATACAACAAGACCAACAAAGAGAGCACATTAGCAGAAAATTGCGCGAACAGGATTTTCCATAATTTAAAGGAGGCACATACATTCTGTCATTCAACCGGTAGTTTCACTGCTCTGTTACCAGGATTTTGAAATATTACAGCAGGTGACGCACTGGATGTTTCCTGCAGGTATCAAACATCTATTAACCATGCATTATCGTACTGACTACATATTTGGCATTCTCTAGTTAAGAAAAATCTTCTATAGAGAAGAATATATTACCCAGTTCTGTTTTTGTCATTCAGAAGTGCCCTTCTTCCAGTTCATCCATATTTGCTACATTAATTGCAAAAACAAGGAATATGAGAAACAGAACCAGGAAACACTTAATCTTTGTATAATCACCTTGGCAAAACCCAAGGGCTCTGACATCTGCTTAGATGGTGTCAGCAGTACATGCTTTCGAAGAATTTTGTGTTCTGATTCCATGTCAAATACTTTTTTTTCGAACCTAGGTTTAAAAACATGATAACAATGATACTCGGAAATGGCAATTTGGCATTTTTAGTTGAAGTTCGCTCCAACTACATGCGAGTCAAGTCATACATGCATAAGACATTTTAGCATCAGATTTACTCGGCGTAGAATTATTAGAAAAAAGAGGGTAGGCCAACTTATAACACAATAAACACATAAATACACATTACCAGCTTCAGGTTTCAAAGTTCTTTGCGAGCAGCTCTTGCCCACCAAGCACATTCTGGGGTTGCAGCTTTCCTCATCTTCTTAAATTCCACACGGGTCAAGAATTTGCGACGATGGCTCTGAACTATTAAAATGTGTCATTAAGAAACTTAGACTAAAGAATGTGCATCACATGAGTGCACAACAAAACCAAAACACAAAAGGAGATGTGGAATAGGTACAGAGAGATTAACAAACGAGCAAAAAGTCATGGTAAAATACCCGACTGATTATCGCTGCCTTTGTAAGCCTTCCTAGCAAAATGCACACGCAGATTTTTTCTCTCGATCTTAATACAGAATACATCTCTTCAGTAGCCCTCATACACTCATGGACAAAGCTCTCCTATAGAGAACAAAGACCAAATATTTAGACATCTATGACATACAATAAAGGGTTTATCTAAGAAGCTAATACGAATGGTGTCACACAACAAGGGGTCAGAGGAAGAACATCATCTAAGGCACTCTTGCTTGCTTTTACAAAATGGTGGACTGAAACAATAAAATACCAGGACACAAGGGGAGAGGCTCCACCAGTTCCTAAAATATACTCGTATAAGGGCATAGTGGGGGAGACTCCTCCCGTTCATAAGATATTCAATGGGAAACAAATTGCATCAGGCTTTAAGCAGAAATGAATACCTCTGCACACAGATAGCATGTGCACTGCCGAGTGCCAACACAATGACGTTAAATAAGAACGAACTCTTCTCTGGTTTACGCTTGCAGATCTTCCCAAGACCTCACTCCTGCAAGCATCTAGCTCTGCCATCTGACCAGATCTTGCTATGACCGACAAAACGAGCACAAAAGATGCATGTGAATCGGAAAGAGTGTTCTGCTGATATAATTGTGGAAATTAAAGAGCAGTGACTTGCTGAATGGCAGAAGGTGATTCTGCAGAAATAGGGGTGCAATTTGCTGTTTTAAGAAGCTCCTAATAAATGTTCACCAACCGCTATGAAGCTACACAGTATAACCGGCCTAGCCTCTGTACAAAAATTAACAAGCAATCAGTGTTAACCAAAATAACAATTAGATCACACAAATAAGCCAATGATCTACACACCGAAACAATAGATTAAAAAATAAAATATGGCCACTCACTGTTTTGTTCACCAGGTGCAGGACATCCTGTGGCATGTGTACTCTATCATGCGGTATTTTGAAGTGACCTCGCATGTGCATCCAAATGGCATGTGTAAGGTCTGTATAGAGATATTTCCTCCTCTCACAACGCCAGTTCTCTCTATCTTTAGCTTTGGGATTTGGGATATAGACTAAAATGGACTCTTCAGCCTTCAAATTAAATGCATACCGAAAGAGTGATTCTTTATAAAAGTCCGAAAATATACACTCATTGATTCTAATTTTTGGGACGTGCTCGGATAGATCTGAGGCAAAGAATTTGATTTTTAAACGTAATGTGAGTAACTCGTGCACTTTCTCATTCACACCGGGAATGTGCTTGTAAATTTCAAAGAGAGAGGGGTTCATGGGATAATGTGGTGGCTGTGACGGTACAGGGCAATCTTTTATGAAGTGACCTGGGTTATCTTGGTTATCCTTCCTAGGGTACCTAGACCTACTCTTAGATCTGCCCCTAACACAAAAGGCCTCACCAGACTCTTTAGAGTGATTAGTATGCCCCCTACAGTGTTTTAAGTCAAGCTCTTTGCTTTTTAGACCATTAATTACAATATCTAGGGTGATCCCATCCCTCCCATATTTAATGGCTGACTTAACATCATTGAAGGAATCAAAGATAGCATTGAGTAAAACAATGGGAGCGTAGTCATCTATATATTTATCCCAAGCCTGTTTGATATTTTGAATCAACTTATGAAAAATTACCAGGTTTTCCTCAATATACTTAGTTAGGTCAAGCGTAAATCTAAAGAATTTTTCCAGTAAAAATAATTTTCCCGATAAGTAGGTCTCAGTGTATAATGCGGACTCTAGGATTCCTACTTTTCTAAGAACTGAAACAGATAGATTCAAGTAGATGGTGGAACAAGTAGCTTCATTCATTTCAATTTGCTTGGGTTTATCCTTGGACTCTAAAAACTGACCAGTGACTGCCCTATACACTTTTTGTTGAATAAGTACACATTCATTTTCTTTTTCCAGATATCAAAATCAGATTTAACATTGAAGGGAAGGATACCATACTAGAAGACATGGTAAAAAACAACTCATACAGTAACTAAGCATACTAGAAGGATAATACAGAGGCCAGTCCTAGAAGGTTAGGCCACAGACTAAGGGACCACGCAGATCCGGGACCACTAAGGTGGCCGGCAGGGAATCCCCTAGCCCTAACCTCAGGTGCCTTAGCCAACTAGCATTTGTGAGGTCTGTATAGAGAAATCTCCTCTTCCCACAACGTCAGTTCCCTTTATCTTTAGCTCTGGGATCGGAGATGGGGATATAGAGTACAATGGACTCTCCGGGCTTCAAATTAGATGCATACTGAAAGGGTGATTCTTTATAAAAGTTCGGATATGTGCACTCATTTATTTTAATTGTTGGGACGTGCTCGGGTAGATTAAAGCTAAATTTGCTTTTTAAATGTAATGCAAGGAACTCGTGTTCCTTTTAATTTACACCGGGATGGTGTAAATGTCAAAGGGAGAGGGGTTCATGTGTGGTGGCTGTGGTTGTGGTGGTTGTGGCAGTTGAGAAGGTATGTCACCAAGGATTGGTATTGTGTGTTCCAGATGAACAAAGTCAAGGTCATAGCAGTTCTCATATGAAGCCGAAGCCACTGTGGCATTAATTTGCATGGGATCAAAGTCTTCATCGTACCCATTAGTAAACAAATTGTGAACAAAGTCAAGGTTAAAGCAGTTCTCATATGAAACCACTGTGGCGTTAATTTGAATGAGATCAAAGTCTTCATTGTACTCATCAGAAAACAAATTGTGAACAATCGGATTGTCCATCTAAGAAAAACATAAATTTAGTAAATTTTAATGCAAATTCTCCCAGTATTCAGAATTTCATGAAATTGTTTTCAACTGTATTAGTTCAAGTTCAAATAATCAAATTTATAAACGCCCAACAAGGCTTTGTGCCTCAACTAGTGCCCCAACTAATTACAGACAAAAATCATAAAAATATCCATTTAAATGAAGGGCAGAAAGTTACTGGTGTGGTCAATATAGGATGCTGATAGAGTATATTGACCAAACCAGTAACTTTCTGCCCTTCATTTAAATGGAGATTTTTGTAATTTTTGTCTGTAAATTAGTTGCGGCACTAGTTGAGGCACAAAGCCTTGTTGCGCTTTTATAAATTTGATTATTTGAACTTGAACTAATAAAGTTGAAAACAGTTCCAGGAAAATCAAATCTAAATACTGGGAGACTGCATTGAAATTTACTAAATTTATGTTTTTGTTATATGGACAACCCGATTGTTCACAATTTGTTTTCTGATAAGTACAATGAAGACTTTGATCCCATGCAGATTAATGCCATAGTGGCTTCATTTGAGAACTGCATTAACCAAAACTTAGTTAACAATTTGTTTCCTAATAACAACTATTATGACTTTGAGAACTTCTTTGGCATACCTTCTCAACTGCCACAGCCACCACAGCCACCACAACCACAAGCATCACACGTGAACCCCTCTCCTTTTGACATTTACACCCACATTCAGGGTGTAAATGAAAAGGAACATGAGTTCCTTGCATTACGTTTAAAAGAAAAATTTGGCTATAATCTACCCGAGCACGTCCCAACAATTAAAATCAATGAGTGCACATATCCGGACTTTTACAAAGAATCACCCTTTCTGTATGCATCTCATTTGAAGCCTGGACAGTCCATTTTAGTCTATATCCCCATCTCTCATCCCAAATCTAAAGATAGAGG
This sequence comes from Cuscuta europaea, assembly GCA_945859875.1. Classification (NCBI taxonomy): domain Eukaryota; kingdom Viridiplantae; phylum Streptophyta; class Magnoliopsida; order Solanales; family Convolvulaceae; genus Cuscuta; species Cuscuta europaea. Next base: position 1,774,391 of record CAMAPE010000045.1, on the reverse strand, counting down.
GAATTGACGTTGTGTGAGGAGGAGATATCTCTATACAGACCTTATAACTGCCAGTTGGATTCCATTGAAATACATGGAGGGGCAGACTTGTGTCACTTCAAAATACCGCATGACAGAGTACACATGCGAGGATGTCCTGCAACTAATTAACAACATAGTGAGTGGCCATATTTTATTTTTTAATCTATTGTTTCTGTCATGTTTTTATTTTTGTGAAATTGTGTAGATCATTGACTTATTTGTGTGATCTAATTGTTATTTTGTTTAACACTAATTGCTTGTTAATTTTTGTACAGAGGCTAGGCCGGTTATACTGTGTAGCATCCTAGCGGTTGGTGAACATTTATTAGGAGCTTCTTAAAACATCAATTTGCACCCCCTATTTCTGCAGCATCACCTTCTGCCATTTAGCAAGTCACTGCACTTTAATTTGCACAACTATATCAGCAGAACACTCTTTCCGATTCACATGTATCTTCTGTGCTCGTTTTGTCGGTCATAGCAAGATCTGGTCAGATGGCAGAGCTGGATGCTTGCAGGAGTGATGTCTTGGGAAGATCTGAAAGCGTAAACCAGAGAAGAGTTCATTCTTATTTAAAGTCATTATGTTGGCACTCGGCAGTGCACATGCTATCTGTGTCATAGATATCTAAATATTTGGTCTTTGTTTTCTACTGGAGAACTTTGATGCTAAAATGTCTTAAGCATGTAAATCCTCTCATGCTCACACAGCACATAGACTGACCTGTCTATCCGATATTGTATTACTTCAATTTTGTTCCACTTTGAAGTTGATTACTATACCTGGGTAATTATATGTTTTGCATTCTAATTTTTGGTGAACTCCATTAGCTCGTCAATTGTCTGATTGTTTTTTATTGGGTTATTCTTTCAGGTTGCTTTTTGCACCATCATCATGGTTTTCTTTTTCTAAATTGAATATTTGAATTATATTCTCATGCAGGCTGCACGGGATGCTGGTGCTCTCCAAGCTGCAAAGAGTAAATTAGAGAAACAAGTTGAAGGATTGACCTGGGGTCTACGACTGGAGAAACGTTTGTGGGCAAGGAAATGCACCAAGTTCAAAGGGTTCTACCAGGACCACATCTGTCATTTCTCTTTCAAGAATAAGAAAACATGATTCATTCTAAAAACACTTGATCATTGTATTTCTACTAAAGAAACAGTTGTTCTAGAGCGTGAATATGCAAAGGCGGCAGAGAGTCCCAATCATACAGGAAACATCCGGTGCGTCACCTGCTGTAATATTGAAAGCTCCTAATAACAGAGCAGTGAAACTACCGTTTGAACGACAGAATGTATGTGCCTCCTTTAAATTATGGAAAATGCTGTTCGCGCAATTTTCTGTCAATGTGCTCTCTTTGTTGGTCTTGTTGTATGAGGATGTTGTTGGTGAAGGTTTTTTATATTAGTCAAGGAAAATATGGCATTTACAAAACATGGAATTAAAAGTACTATTGCCATCTACACAAAATTAATGCCAAAAAATGACATTTCCAAATAAAAAGCATGTGACGTGCATTTCAAAGGAGCTAGTAAAGTGCCATCTTCAAAAGAGTAAAATATTATAAAAGACGCATCAATTTTTTATTGAAAAATCCAGTTCCAAAATGATGAAGAAAAATCAATGTTGTTTTAAGAAAAATAAATGAATCAAAATTAATTAAAAGACAATTTAAATATTTCGAATCACCAAATTTTCAAGCCTCACTGTTTCGGATCTGAGATTTTACTTTTTAGATCTAAAAATTAGGTTATCAAAATAAAACGTATAATTATTAATCAATTTTGAGACTTAAAACTTAAAAGTAAACAATCTAAGAAGTAATCAAGTAAACAATCGAGCTGAGCCTGACATTCACTGGAAGAAGAAAATAGGAGGAGAGGAGAAAAGCAAAAGTGGAGGAGGAAGGAAGAGAAGAAGACACTTACGTGGAGCAATTGAATAATCTCACGGGAGAAAAGAAAAGAAGAAAATGGGAGCAAGAAGAAGGGTCTGGTAGCGCCACTACTTCCTTCACCTTGTGTTCTCCGCTGTTTCATCGTGGAAGAGGAAAGGGGCTCAGAAGACGAATGGTGTCGATGGATGAAGGAGAGAGGGTATGAGCTTTCAAGATGAAAATAAATGAAAGAAGGGTAAATAAGTCCATGGACACTAAAAGACTCCTATTTAGGTATAAAAAAGCGGTGCTCCTCTTTCAGCATACGGGTGATGTTTTACTTTGTATATTATTGCTATCGCATGGTGTTGGTCCCGTTTATATCAGGAACAGTCTAGAGGGGGGAATAGATTGTTCAGGATTTTTAAAACTTTTCTCTAAGTCAAAATTGACTTATCAGAGAAGGTTTAATTCTGGTGACAGAGAAGGTCAAGTTCTGATTGCAGAACTGGACCTGGCAGCGGATAAAGTTCTGTCCGGGTAGCCTCAGGAAAACACTAAGGCAAATGTCTTTCTGATAACTCTTAAGGAAGATCTGCTGTACACAGAGTCCAACCTATTGAGTTAAACAGTTAGAATCTTAAGTGCAGAAATTAAATGCGTAAAGTAAATGACACCAGAGGTTTTTATAGTGGTTCAAGGAACAACGCGTTCCTCTAGTCCACTGTTCCACTAAGCTTGCAAAAACAACAGTTTACAACGTCTTAGTCCCTAGCACTTAAGAAGCACTCCTCATCTTCTTCAAATCTAGTTGCCACCCGGGATGCAGTACTGCTTCCTGATGGTTGGTCTCGTTTCACTGAGTCTCTTAGAAGTATCCCCACTTCGCTTACTCCAGTTAGTTTGAGACGTCCCTTCTTTTTCAAGAAGTATTTGATTCAAAATCAGTTTTCTCCAACGTATCTTCTTCACAAAGGATGTGTAGATGAGGCTTTCGAAGTGTTGAAGAACTGAAGAACTTTGCTTTGTGTTGGATGAAGGAATATGAAGTTTATATTTTTCCAACAGTAGGCTTTTCTTGTTGAGGATGATGAGGTTGTGATCTCAAGAAAGCTCGAAGTGTGATTCAAAAATTGTAGCAAAGTTGTTCCTATAGTCCTTCGGTGTGTATCTTATATATTGGGAGCGGTCTTCCCGTTGGAGTGTAGAAGACAACTTCATTTAATGCTTGTACTGTTGATTTGACCGGTTGGTCCTTCGACTTGCTATTTTGGGGGCGAAAGGATATCCGCATGGTCAATCATCAGCTTTAAATATCTCTTCGTACGTCGCGCATTAATTGAGCATTAAATGCGTGTACAGTACAGTATTTCGTTGAATGGCTTCTAGTCGTTAGGGAATACCCCGTTAGTTTCACGGCCGTTGGAAGAGTCTTCGAGTTCTGACAAATATCAACATGTCTGGTGAGGCTATCTGGTTGTAACACTGAAGTCTGCCTTTGATGCCAACTCTGGTACCTGCCTTGGTACCCGACTCTGGTAGCTTCTCTGGTGAGCAACTCTGGGAGCAACTCTGGTAGATCAAGAAGTCCAAGAAGATCTCTGGCACGTCGACTATGCTAATACTTAGAGAAGAAAATTTCTAATACAAAATTTCTAAAGGGGTACTTTCAAATTCTAATTAACCTAGCATCATCAAAATCTAATTACATTTATTCCTTACCATTTCTAATCAAAACCCTTTAACTATTTCCAGAGAAGTGCCTTTCACCATATAAAGATAAAGTTAAAAACTTTCATTAAAAACTTGGTGGGCAACTTAGCATAGGAAAGTAGTAAGAGTACGGTACATTCAGACAGCAGACAATAAAGAATAAGGTATCAGAGAATAAATTAAATACAAACACATAAGGCAGATAAGGATAGATAAATGAGGATGCCATGCAAAATAGAGGCAGAGATGGTATCTTATTATCAGAGAGTTAACGGAGATACAGAGTATAGATATTTAAAAGTCCTCCTCTTCTACCTGTGCACCAGCTTCATCTATCCTCTTGAGTTCTGCATTAACACGAGCTCTGATGGAGGCTAAGTTCCTCGGATTCTGGTACTCCGACTAGTGAGGCTCTAGTTGGCAGTCCATGTAGTTTCTTATAGCTTCTGAAACGTTCTTTCCTGGAATGACTTTCATCTGCCACCAGACTTCGGCTTCTTGAATGGATCCCCCATGGTTGATCTGGACAAGTCCATCACTGTCCTTGAACAGATTCTCTTGTTTCAATGGAGTCACGAGCTTCTTCATCTGCTCGAACTGAGCTCTGTCAGGTCTGGATAGTCCACTCTTCATCCACTCATTGAAAGAGAAGTTGGATGATTTCTTCTTTGAGCTTCTGGGAGGTGGTGGTGGACGTCTGTGAGCTTTAGTAGCAAGTTTCTTCTTCCTAGCAGCTTCGAAGTAGGGGGGCAGGATCAACAGCAAAGGATGGCTTTCTGATGGTTACAGCTCTGGAGCTGGGTCCTTCTTCTTCTTCTCTGGTCTCCACTTCTCTGGTGTCTTCCCCATTTTTGGCATCAACAAGATCGCCAAGGAGGAGTTCAATCTTTTAGAATTCCGAAGCTTGAGCATCTCTGATCTCTTCAAGAGCTTCAGGTAGAGTTTGAGTAACAGAAGACAGTCCTTCGATAAGACTCTGTTGTTTCTCCATAGTAGATTGTATGCTCTGTGTGCTTTCTTCAAGGAGTATCAACTTCTGGTATCGCTCCTTGTCATTCTTGAGACGTGTGGAGGCCTGCTCTTTATGGTTATTGCAGAAAAACTTCAATTCCATGAATCTTTGTGATGATTCATTTTCGTACCATTCCAGTACATCAACAGTGTCCTTGATCTGTTTTAGCTTTTCAATCTGTTTATTAAGGGTTTGGGAATGAGAGTAGAGAACAGAATGAACACCATCCACTTCTTTAGAGATTGCATCAATCTTGGCATTTGATGATTCCATGAAAGTGTGCAGGGTCTCTGTCAGAGCTTCAACCTTCTCTATTATCTGCTGTAATCCAAAGTTGAGGTTGACGTTGGTATGGGTGAGCTGCTCATAGTGTTTGTCGTTGATGATGATAAGCTTATTCATGTTCTCCAGCATCTGGCCACTAAATTCTTCTGCAGACTGTACAAATTGGTTGAAGGTGATGTGAGGTTCTTCAGTAGCAAACCCAGACATCTCCAATCCTCTGCTCTTAGGAAATGGAGGGTTTCTGCCGGTGGGTTGAAGAGATTGGTCTCTGGGTGGTGTCCTTTTCCTCTTTGAGGTGAGATCAGCAACAAGCGAGGATGTGAGGAAACCATCATTATCAACATCTGATGAAAGAACTCTGATGATGTGTTCCTTCTTGGGCTTGGATGCTACAGAGTGTTGAGAGGACCTCTGTGGTGTAGCAGCTCTGGATGGTGACTTGGATTTCTGCTGAGGGGGTGTAGCAGATTTGGTTTTCTTGTGGGAGGAGCTCTGGTGATAAGTGGTTCTCTGATGGGGAGAGCTCTGACGATTGGGGGAGCTCTGTTGTGGAGTGAGTTGCGGTTGAGAAGATGGTGGAGGTGAGGGTGAGCGGTTTCTGGTAGGTGTGGGTTGCTTGCAGGGTGATGGGGATATGGATTTGGACTTTGGTGGAGAGGATTTGGGTGATGGGGTTTTCTGTTTTGGTGGGGACAAGGATTTGGCTGGTGACTTGGGAGGTGAAGGGGAATGAGGTGGTGTGTTAACAGGTGTGGTGAGGAGGGGTGAGGGAGATTTGTGAGTAATAGGGGACTTAGGAGGAGAGGAAGGTAGAGAAGGGATTACCTCAAGGACAGTTTCTTCGAACAGAGAAGCTCTTCATTCCTTGACCAGATTTTCCATGGCTAGGGGAATATCATTTGCAGCTGAGGGTTCACCCTCTCCATGATGGCTAGCCCGAAAGCGGATCAGAGATTCCTTCCTTTTCTTTTCCATGAGCCACTCATCAAAGGCAACCATTTCATGTTCCTCCAGGGGCTTCACATGCCCTTCCGGTGAGGATGAAGTCATAGGTGTTTTGCCTTGATATCTTTCTCTCTTCTTCTGTAGGACAGATATGAGGAATGCAAGGTCAAAGCATTGGGACACATCTTCTGTGCCTACCCAGTGGAGAACCTCATTTTCTTCTTCCTCATAGTCATTGAAGTATTGGATGATCTTTTGAAGTGGCCCCATTCTCCATCTTCTCCATGCCAATACCCGGTCAAACTGCTTCTTTAATATGGCATTGAAGTCAGTCTCAGGCTCCATTTCTGGTGAAGCTTGGCGCTCTGGTGAAATGGCAGAATTGGGCAATTCTGGTACAGATTCAGGTTGTGCCTCTGGTTGAACCTCTGATTCAGGTTCCCCTGAATTTCTGATCCCTTAGAAGGTGAAGCTGTTTTCTTCTTCTTCCTGATTGAATGAGGGGCAGAACCATCAGAGTCCTCACTCTGGACGATCAACTTTCTCTTTTTCTTCAATTTTTGCTTCTTAGCAGGAGACTTCCTGGTTGACTTAGGAGAGGCCACCTCTGATGCAACCTCCTCTGGTGCATCCTTCTCTTGTGTGGTCTTCCTGTCATTGTTCTTCTTTTTCCTAATTTCCCTTACAGCCTGTGTCTGCTCAGGTTGCTCTGAAGTCTCAACGGGCTTCTTGGTTATTTTCTTGGGAGCAGGTTTAGGTTTAACACCCCGTTGTTCTCTTTTCTTCTCCAGCCTTTCTTCTCTTTTTTCAATTCAGCAGAGATGGCTATGTTGAGTTTGGGAGAAGCAATGAGGAAAATAGTCTTGGAGTAGTCAACCTGAGATGGATTCCTGAGTTGGACTCCTTGAGCAGTGAGACTGGCAGAGATGAGGAGACCATGTCCCATCTTTGTTGAAAATAGGCCAGTCTCTTTGTCTTTCTTCTTGATAAACTCAGTTAAAGAACCAAAGATTACCTCGCCCCAGTTGATATTCATGCCATGATGCACTGCGAAGATTGCTTTGGCATTGGTTTTGTTCATCTCGTCCATTGAGCCGGTTTTGCACCACAAGCACTTGTGCAAGATGCTGACCAACTTCTCATAGTCCTTCTTCACCAAGAACTTTTTCATATATAGCTTGTCTAGACCGGCGGCCTCAGGGCGGCAGTAGGTCTTTACAAATCCGTTAATGGAAACATCCACAGACTCTTGGTCAATGAGCGTGGGAGTTTCCTCATCTTGAGCATCCAGTTCTACCCCAAAAGAACTCATTCACTGCATCTGCAGTCAGTGTGATGCTTTTTCCCTGAACCTGGGAGTGAACAGCTTTGCTGGTGATGGTGGCGTTGAGGTAGAATTCAGCCACATCCTTGGTGCTTAAACTTTCATAAGGGTGAGCAACTACCTTACTCAGTTGAGAGTCATTCATCCCTTGGATGATTTTTGTCATCCTCTTTTGATTCTCCGCTAGTAGTGGCAATGCGGACATATCCACCCTCATGCCCGTAACAATGTTGCCGACGAGGGTTTTTACTTCCTCCATTGTAAGGTCGTTGATGTTGATGAAGTTCATTTTTGAAAGATTCTAGAGATTTGAGGATTCTGGGAGGGTTTGAAAGCTTGAGAGCAAAAGTGAGTTTAGAGAGATAAAGTTGCAGTAGCGGTTTAGGTTGAAGAAGGTGGGTATAAATGGTTTCGGGTTAGTGGACGTTTGAGATTATTGGCGGTTTTGAGGTAGCATTTAATGAAATGCGGGAGGAAAACGTTTCCGTTAAAGAAGTAATGATCAGGGGTAAAATGGTAAAAGACTTGTTCAAGCAATTAGGTCTTGCCCGTTCCTCGAAGAATAACCAAGTCCACAGTCACTTCTGATGAATGTCTGATAAAGAGGTACTATGTGATCAGAGATAGAGGTACTCTGACGGAGGTTTCTCTAATCTGGTAACAACAATTCTGGTCCGGAGTAACTCTGATTTATGAATCTCTGCAGAGATCATCCATCATTCCCAGTTCCTCCCTTAGCTTGTTAAACCTTGCCTCAGGTAAAGACTTGGTTAGAATATCCGCTAGCTGATCTTCTGTAGGTACATGCTCCATACAGATGTGCTTCTTCTCCACATGATCTCTGATGAAGTGATGTCTGATCTCAATGTGCTTTGTCCTGGAATGTAGTACCGGATTCTGAGTGATTGCAATGGCACTGGTGTTGTCACAGAGCAGCTTGATCTCTTTTGCATGAATTCCATAATCCTTGAGTTGTTGCTTCATCCACAGAAATTGGGCACAACAGCTTCCAGCAGCAATATATTCAGCTTCTGTTGTACTGGTTGAGATTGAATTCTGCTTCTTGCTAAACCAGGAGACAAGTCTCCCACCTAGCAGTTGGCAGTTGATGAGCTAGAATTTGTACTTCATTTTTACATTACTTTATTACAATTCTATGCTTATTATTTGCCTAATTGAGAGGCTTGAGGTCTATTTATTGTCTTAAGATGATTTTTTACAGGCGGAGGACCATAATCGAAGAATTTGATGATTCTTTTGGCTGAGTAGAGAAGATTACAAGAAGATGGAGTTAGTTCATCAAGTGGGTTGCAAATTTATGGGCTGCTCACTTCCACTTAAAATGCAGCCCGTATGTGACAATTTGAATAGAAGCTGAATTTTATTTTAAACAAATGGACTCCTGCACAACACAAAAAAAACCAAACAAGAAAAAGAGGATTACTCCTCTAAGTGACGGCACCCACATTTAAAAAGAAAAAAAAGCCCAGCAATGAGCACTTCATCCACGCAGCAGGTTTAGGAGGGATTCGAGCGGCGAAGCGGAGAGCCGAAGCCAGACAGGGAACGCAAACCAGAGCAGGTCGCTTGGCATGTAAAAGTCATCGATTTCATAAATTCCTCCTCTAGAAATTTTCCGGTTTGATTCAGCAGTGTTCCAAACTTTCTTTACATTATTTCCCCTTAATATGCTTTAGTTTCGTTGCTTGAGAATTAGAAGTAATTGTTTGTTGTTGATTGTAAACATGGTCAACACGAACTCCCTGTTTCCTTTCATTTTAATAATTTTATGCATTAGTATGAGTAGTTAAATTTCTTAGTCCAGGAACATGATGAAGTTGCTATGATTTAGTATGAATTGTGATTTTAGTTATGTCAATTGGTTGAGTTTTATCCATTGATCTTATTCGCTTAATTTAATTATGTTAATTTCTGGCCAACTTTAATATGATTAATTAAGTTGTTTGAGTGGATTGATAGAGTACATGCCATGCCTATTAATTCGAGCTCTTTTGGATAAAAGAATAGATAATTCAACTGTCTTGTTAAGTTATCTATTTGGTTCTTAAATCGGGTTTCCGTAGTTCTTTTGTGATTAATGGATTTTAACTATTGAATTAATAAATTCTTATTGATTAATAGTTAACGTACGTGACTTATTCTGGACGCCATACGGAATAGTCATATTTCTGTCTAGAACGAACCCTCAATTTCAGTTGACTAACTAAATCATAAATACTAAAAATTAGTGACAGATTCATAATCATGGACTATCTTTTCTCTTGCTTAATTCTCAATCGCTTTTCTGTTAGTTGTTTAATCACTTTATTTTTATTCATTTAATTTCCTTGCATTCATTTTAGTTCAAGCTCTGCATTTTCGGTTTCAAATCAAAACATTCTCAAAACTCTTTTTTAGTTAAATTTAATTCCATTTTTATTAATAGTTTTCCGATTACTTAGTTGCATTTTCCCCGTGGATTCGACCCTTACTTGAGCACTATACTACCGTGACTCGTGCACTTGCGAGGACTTATAAATTGTCTATCAATTTTTGGCGCCGTTGCCGGGGAATTTGTTTAACTAGTTTTTGGAAAATTGTTAGTTTAGTTTTATTTTAGTTAGTTGTGTTTGTTTTTCTTTTTTTCGTTTTTTTGTTGTATGCTTGGTCGCAGGTCTCTTAATCCAGGTTAAGGCAGAGCACCAACACCCGGCAGGGTTATTGCAACCACTTACCATTCCAGAATGGAAGTGGGAGCATGTTACCATGGACTTCGTGGTGGGTCTACCACGGACGGTTAGGAACTACGACGCAGTATGGGTGGTAGTCGATAGGCTGACCAAGAGCGCTCATTTCCTACCTATCAACACTACCTATACGCTCGAGCGGTTGGCCAAATTGTACACAGATGAGATTGTGAGACTGCATGGGGTTCCGGTTACTATAGTATCGGATAGGGACCCACGGTTCACATCACGGTTTTGGCCTAAGTTCCAGGAATCCATGGATACGAAATTGAGGTTTAGCACCGCGTTTCATCCTCAAACGGATGGGCAATCTGAACGGGTGATTCAGATCTTGGAGGATATGTTAAGGGCATGTGCCTTGGAGTTCCAGGGGAGCTGGGACAATCAGTTGGCTTTGGTGGAATTCGCCTATAACAACAGTTATCAGGCAAGTATAGGCATGCCTCCATACGAAGCATTGTATGGGAGGAAATGCAGGACACCATTGTGTTGGGACGAGGTCGGCGAGGCTAAGCTTGAGGGCACCGAGTTAGTCGAGATCACTAAGGAGAAGATAAAGGTCATACAGGATAGGCTCAAGGCTGCCCAAGACCGACATAAGAGCTATGCTGATAAACGTCGAAGGACGTTGGAGTTTGAGGTTGGTGACGAGGTATTTCTGAGGGTATCACCTTGGAAAGGGATCATCAGGTTCCTCAGTCGGGGTAAGCTTAACCCACATTACATAGGCCCGTTCAAAATCCTTGAAAGGATTGGGGTTGTAGCTTACCGACTTCAGTTGACTCCAGAGTTAGAAAAGATTCATAATGTATTTCATGTTTCTATGCTCAAGAAGTATGTGCGGGACCCGTCACATATTCTTGAGAAACCACCGGTAGAAATCCGAGAGGACCTACATTATACGGTACAGCCGGTAAAGATCATAGACCGACAGGTAAAGAAGCTAAGGAGCAAAGAGGTGCCGATGGTAAAGGTACTTTGGAAGAGTGATCGTGTCGAGGAGCAAACGTGGGAAGTGGAGACCCTAATGAGGGAACAATATCCATTTCTGTTTGATTAGACACATGGATTTCGGGGACGAAATCCCAAATAAGGGGGGTAGAACTTGTAACACCGCCCCGAGTATTTGTACTGTACCAAATTATGTATCGAAACTTGAGAAATGTATAAAAGCATTTTTACGTGATTGTAAATTTTTATCATTTCTATTACGTGAATACTAAAATTCACGTGGGGCCCACACCGGATGTGGGGCCGCCCGATATTATCGGGACCACATATTATATTAATCTTGGACTAGATAATATGTATATGGTGGTGGATATCCTAATTGGGCCATGACAATGGCACAAGGTTGACCGGTTGGTCAAACGGGCCAAATTATCGGTATCGGCAATTTATCAGATAACAGTCCAAAAAGGGATTCCGAGAACCTATAAATTAAAGTTGGGGATTTCATAATGATTCTAAGGCCCAATAAGGATTGGGAACGAGTGTTATATTTTATTTGACCCGATAAAATAAAATATACTTAAAACAGTCCGAAAAATACAACTTTCGGGACCGATTGTACACTCGGGTACACAAAGGGTTGACCTCCCACATAAGTGGGGGCCAACCCACGTTTTTAGGCTTAAGAATGGAAAGGGGAGCCGCACCTTTTGGCTGCTGATAGAGAGTGGGGAGGATGGGGGACAAAGTGTGAAAGAAAAGGGGTCCCTCCCTCATTTCATTGATGAATGATCCAAAAAGGACACTCTCAACCACCCCAGCCCATACACTGCGTCCCAACCATCATTTTGGAGGAGAGAAGCTCTGCATGAACTCCATTTTCATCCAGCATACACGCACCAAGTGGAGGGAGGAAGAAGAAAGGAAAAAGAGAAGAGAAAAGAGGAGTTTAGGTGGGAAAACTTGTGTTTAACAAGGTAATGACTCAATAAATCCCATTTCTTGTTCTTCAATGCTCTTTTATGATTATTCAATCATATTTCACACCCTAGTAATGTTCTACACGTTGGGATGCGTAGAAAGAGGGGTTGGAAGGTAGTTCTAAGTCCAAGAACGGACTTAGAAGCCAAAGTGACCGGTTCGCCGGAAAATAACCTTTTTGAGGTTATTTGTATTACTATGGGTTTTATGATGATAAAACCTTGTTAGTAACTTGTCTAAGGTATTCAAGGAACTTTCACGGAGTTGAAAAGGTTGCCGGAGTTGTCGCCGGAGTTCGTTGAAGTTCGCCGGAGTTTCGTCGGAGCTAAATCGGGAAGGCTAGAACTTCATAAGCTTCATTAAGGTGAGAAGACGGCTTTATGCTTTATAACTTTTGCGTGAGGCATTAGATTACCTAAAGTAATCAGGAATATGTTTTGTGGAATGATTAAAGATAACCAAGTGTGTGCTTATGCCATGATTATACATAAAACATAATTGAAAAGCATGTTATGTAGGTTTGGTGATCAAAAATGTGATAACTTCTTGTGTGTGATGTTCCAGGGATCCAAAATGGTATTTTTGGATCAAGGACGTCAAGAAGTATAAGTGTATAAAATTTCACGTTAATCGGACTTCGTTTGGGCGGTCAAACGAGCGTTGACCGCCAAGACAAAGGTGATACCCGACCGGGTATGGGTGAATACCCGACCGGGTTTTGATTAAAAATGGCTCCAGAAGCCACTGCCACACTAGACCCGACCGGGTATGGGTGTAGACCCGACCGGGTCTCAAGTAAAGTTGGCTCCAGGGGCTACTGCCTCACCCCCACCCGACCGGGTAAGGTGGGATACCCGACCGGGTCTTGGGTTAAGCCCAGAATGGGCAGTTTTGAGTAGGTTAACGTGGGCCGTTCGGGTGGGACCCGCCCACGTTGGATCCTATGGATTGTTATATGACTATAGGGTTAGGCATTGTCCATAGTTAAAGGAATGAAAGGTTAGCCATATCCAGGTTAGGATTTGGTAGAGAATAGACTGGGGATTGAGTGCCCTTGGACGGTAAATGATCCAGAATACTCCAGGTGGGGTCGAGTACCCTTGGACGGTAAATGATCCAGAATACTCCAGGTGGGGTCGAGTACCCTTGGACGGTAAATGATCCAGAATACTCCAGGTGGGGTCGAGTACCCTTGGACGGTAAATGATCCAGAATACTCCAGGTGGGGTCGAGTACCCTTGGACGGTAAATGATCCAGAATACTCCAGGTGGGGCCGAGTACCCTTGGACGGTAAATGATCCAGAATACTCCAGGTGGGGCCGAGTACCCTTGGACGGTAAATGATCTTAAATACTCCAGGATGGGTTGAGTGTCTTGGACGGTAAATGATCCTAAAACACTCGGTAGTATGAATCAAAGGTAGACTATAGCTTGTGAGCTAGGTAACCGGGAAAGGAGTGAGAAAAGTCAGGTAAGAACTTTATCTCTAAAAGACTCTTTAAGGTAAATGACCTACGGGTTGAGTATTTTACGAGTATATATATACAGTATGTATCATCGGGTGGATGAGGGACATCTATATGTATATATCACCCTATTTTTGGGTCTCGTGTCTGAAACATTAGTTATTCTTCATATAGCCTGCTTGTCACTAGTACTTCTATGGAGTACTGACCCCTCCGGGGGCCCTCACATTTTTCAGGTTGAGGCTAGAGTCCTACTACCTGCACCTTTGCCTAGGGTGATCATTCGAGGAGGAAGACGTGGTTCGTGCTTCCATTCATATTTCAAATGTATAAACTGCTCATGGATTTTTGAACAATATTTTCATTAAAACAGTTGGGGGCCTGCGTGCCCGTGTTTGCCACGTGTGGCTAAGTATCAAACATTTTATTATTTCCGCATTTGTTTTATTATGATATTGATGTTGATTGTATGTGTTTACTAATCGGTTTGGCAATAGAATCAATCGGACGCCTTGTACAACTCAATAGGGATGAACTGTTGTTGTTCTTATCGGTTGTACGGCGGTTGTCTACGTGGCTCGGATGCGGTCCGGGGCGTGACAATTAAGTGGTATCAGAGCCATCGATTTCTAAACTATATAATTAACCTCTCAATATGGTTATCTTCAAAAAGTTTTGAACAAAACCATGAGCAGAAGTTTTTGTACTTAAGGAACCGTTGGAAACCAAGTTATTGACCTCTTATTGTTAAGACGGTACCCTTAACAGTTTGTTGGCCATAATGTTGGACCAAGTGGTGTCTTTCGTACTAATCCGTCAATTGACATTGAAACGAGTCTAATGACTCATTCCTTATTTCTTTCAGAAATGGAGGGTGGACGCAGGATAACTAGGGGGAATCCGACAGGGCATGTGCCGGGGGCCACCGGGCATGCCACTCGGGCGGAATCACGGACCTCTAGGGGTAGAGGCCGGGGCCAAAGCCAAGGAGGAGGCCGAGGCAGGGGTCGTGGGCGTTCTACCACGCCGACGACAAGTAGCACACGCGTCGGTTCCGTGCACCCGTCATGGGCCACCGAACCGGACGACTTCACCTATGCTCCAAGCACGGAGCAAGAGGAGACCCCGTACAACGGGGAGGACTTTGAGGAAGAAGATGAGGATGATGATCCTCATTATGACCGTATGAGTGAGGTACTAGAATGGTACCTCGAGAATAAGGCAAAGAGAGAACAGCGGCGCCAAGCTAGACAGGCTAGGCAGGCCATGGGACAAGGAAGCCGGGGAGCTTCTAGTGCTCCATCTGGAGCATTTGGAGGAGACACGATGGTGCGTATCTCCAAGTACCTCAAGGAGGCCAGGGCCTTGGGGTGCAAATCATTTGATGGCAAGGGCGACATATCTGAGGCCGCCGACTGGATTAAGAAGCTGAATGATGCTTCTAGGGACATGCAAATTTCACTCGACGTGAAGTTGAGGGTTGCCACCAGGTTACTAGAAGGGGTAGCTGCTGTATGGTGGGAAGGCGTGGAGGGAAAGTTCCACGGTGAAGCCACTTGGGAGGAATTCGAAGTGGAGTTCTATAATCAGTACTACTCAACTTTTGAAGTCAATCTCAAAAGAAGAGAGTACACGAACCTGAAACAGGAGGATGGTTGCTCGGTGAGGCAATTGGAACAAAGGTTCCGTGACTTGGCACGATTCATCCCGGAATACTCATTGGATGAAAATCGTATGGCCAATCACTTTTGGGATGCTCTACAGTTGGACATCCGTGACTGGGCTACTTATCATCACAATATGACATTTAGCCAAATCGTTGATCAGGGGCTCCTTGGGGAAGCCCAATGGAACGAGAGGAAGTTGAGGGACGCCGAGGAGGCGAAGAAAAGAAGATGGGGAAACGCTGGACCCCAAGACCACTCCCGGAAGCATCACGCTGGGGGTGGCAATTCATTCAGGGCGCCGGCACCACCGGCGAAAAGGAACAAAGGTTCAGGAGGGCAAGGGGCCAAACCAGGGAGCACATGGTCACCGAGGTGTGCAAACTGCGGCAAGAATCATGCGGGGAAGTGCAATGAACCACCCCGGTGTTACAAATGCGGTAGCACGAGCCACCTCAAATCCTCTTGTCCAATGCTGAACGGGGGAGGACCATCGGGAGCCATGGGAGGACCTACGACTAGTAGGGGATGTGCGGGGCCGTCTCAGGCCGGCACGGGAAGGAGCGGACCCACGGCTAGCAACGCCGCGTCCGTTAACCAAGGGAGGACCCAAGCACGGGTGTATGCAATGACCGAGGCTGATTCTCGGGCCAACCCGGACTCCATTGCAGGTAATCTCTTGATTTCACACGTATTTGATCATGTAATTGGTTGAAAAATCTTCAAAAAATGAAGGACCCGATCGGGTACTCCTATAGACCCGACCGGGTATAAGTTATGCTTCGAGTTTGAAGTGTGCACCCGTTCGGGCAGCCAAGGCAGGATGCATTATTTTTGACATTTCGAGCAATACCCGATCGGGTATGGCTATATACCCGGTCGGGTATGTGTAGATTTTGAGCTTCGAAGTGTGTACTCGATCGAGCGTAGAAGACAGGGAGCTTTTATTTGTGGATTTTGAGTGATACCCGACCGAGTATAGGTATATACCCGACCGGGTATTGACATTTTGCCCGAATTCGAGGCTGGTACTCGACCAAGCAAGGAAAACAGGGGGGTTTCTCCTTAAGGACTCGAGTGATACCCGACCGGGTAGAGGACCCTACCCGACCGGGTATGGGGTAATTCTAGGCTGAAATTTTTTCGTCCGGTCCTTTTCTGTCGGGATGACGAATAGGGTGTCTTACATGACTTATATATGTAGGAACACTAAAGATCAACGATAGGGATGCGAGAATTCTCATCGATACCGGGGCACAACGTTCATTTGTGAGCGAAGCGTTTGCCAAGGGATTGAACATGCCTTTGGTAGCAATGATGCAACCTTTGCTGGTCTCTACGCCATTGGGAGATGATGTAGAGCGGAAACACTACTATCCCTCGTGTAACGTAGGGATAGGGGGGCACTGTCTAACGGGTGACTTTGTGCCGTTAGATATGCTCGAGTTTGATGCTATACTTGGCATGGACTGGCTCGAAAAACACCATGCGAAGGTAGATTGCTACACCAAGGTGTTAGAACTAAAGGATGGAGAAGGAAACACTCTATGCTTCGAGGGAGATAGAGGGAAATTCAACCCTTGTATCATATCGGCCATAAGAGCAAGGCGTATGATGAGGAAAGGGTGTCAAGCATACTTGGCATATGTCATAGGCAAGGAGGGCAAGGAAAAGAGTCTCACTGAGGTGAGAGTGGTGAGTGAGTACCCAGAAGTTTTCCCTGAAGAACTCCCGGGACTCCCACCAGATCGAGAAATTGAGTTCACCATTGAAGTAGAACCCGGTACAAAACCCATCTCGATTCCTCCATATCGGATGGCACCGGCTGAACTTCAAGAGTTGAAGGTGCAATTGGAAGAATTGCTGGACAGCGGATTCATCAGGCCGAGTCATTCACCATGGGGAGCACCGGTACTATTTGTAAAGAAGAAGGATGGTACACTCAGAATGTGTATCGACTACCGTCAGTTGAACAAGGTCACGATAAAGAACAAATATCCTTTGCCAAGGATCGATGACTTGTTTGATCAACTACGGGGGGCAACGGTGTTCTCTAAGATTGACTTGAGGTCAGGCTACCATCAACTGAAGATCAAGGAGAGTGACATACCCAAAAGTGCATTCCGTACGAGGTATGGTCACTATGAGTTTCTAGTAATGTCGTTTGGGCTTACGAACGCCCCCGCGGCATTCATGGACCTCATGAACCGAGTATTTCACCAATACTTAGACCAGTTCGTCATAGTGTTCATTGATGACATTTTGATATACTCCATGAATGAAGAGGAACACGAAAAACATCTAAGGCTTGTGCTTGAAACACTGCGGGAGAAGCAGCTCTTTGCCAAATTCTCTAAATGTGAATTTTGGCTTGGGGAGATCGGTTTTCTCGGGCATGTGGTATCGGGCTCGGGCATTTCAGTTGATAACTCAAAGATTGAGGCGGTCACTAATTGGGAGAGGCCCAAGAACGTGAAGGAGATAAGGAGTTTCCTCGGTTTAGCGGGGTATTACCGCAAATTCGTGGAAAAATTCTCGGTGATAGCATCCCCACTCACGAAGCTCACTAAAAAGGGGGCTAAGTTTGTGTGGGATGACAAGTGTGAGAAGGGGTTTCTTGAGCTAAAGAAACGTTTGACCGAAGCACCAGTGCTTGCCTTGCCCGTGCAAGGGTTAGGGTATGACATCTACAGCGATGCTAGCATTCAGGGACTGGGATGTGTACTGATGCAATCAGGGAAGGTAATTGCTTATGCTTCTCGGCAGTTGAGGAAGCATGAAGTAAACTACCCCACACATGATCTGGAGCTAGGTGCTGTGGTATTTGCATTGAAGATTTGGAGGCACTACCTCTACGGGGAGTTGTGTCACATTTACACCGACCACAAGAGCTTGAAGTATGTGTTCACTCAGAAAGAGTTGAACATGAGACAGAGGAGATGGATGAAGTTGATTAAGGATTACAACTTGATCATTGACTATCATCCAGGCAAGGCTAATGTTGTAGCTGATGCACTAAGCAGGAAGAGCTCATCATCAGGGGTTTTACTCACATGCTTACGGGCACTGAGGGCACGCGTGGAGGTATCCACGGGTGGGGCGCTATTGGCCAGATTTGAGGTGAGACCCACCTTATTAGATGAAATCAGAACATGTCAAGGCAATGACGAGGAATTTCAGAAAATCCGGGAACGGATGCTTGTGGGGCCCGTCGAGGGTTTCCGTGAGAGAGAAGATGGACTTCTACTATTCAAGGAACGAGTGTGTGTACCATCGGATGAGGAGCTCCGAAAATCTATCCTTGAGGAGGCTCACTCATCTGCGTATGCCATGCACCCGGGCGGTACAAAGATGTACTGGGACTTGAAGGAAAGCTACTGGTGGTCGGGGATGAAGAGAGAGATTGCAGAATACGTGAGCCATTGCCTTACTTGTCAACAGGTTAAGGCAGAGCACCAACACCCGACAGGGTTATTGCAACCACTTACCATTCCAGAATGGAAGTGGGAGCATGTTACCATGGACTTCGTGGTGGGTCTACCACGGACGGTTAGGAACTACGACGCAGTATGGGTGGTAGTCGATAGGCTGACCAAGAGCGCTCATTTCCTACCTATCAACACTACCTATACGCTCGAGCGGTTGGCCAAATTGTACACAGATGAGATTGTGAGACTGCATGGGGTTCCGGTTACTATAGTATCGGATAGGGACCCACGGTTCACATCACGGTTTTGGCCTAAGTTCCAGGAATCCATGGGTACGAAATTGAGGTTTAGCACCGCGTTTCATCCTCAAACGGATGGACAATCTGAACGGGTGATTCAGATCTTGGAGGACATGTTAAGGGCATGTGCCTTGGAGTTCCAGGGGAGCTGGTACAATCAGTTGGCTTTGGTGGAATTCGCCTATAACAACAGTTATCAGGCAAGTATAGGCATGCCTCCATACAAAGCATTGTATGGGAGGAAATGCAGGACACCATTGTGTTGGGACGAGGTCGGCGAGGCTAAGCTTGAGGGCACCAAGTTAGTCGAGATCACTAAGGAGAAGATAAAGGTCATACAGGATAGGCTCAAGGCTGCCCAAGACCGACAGAAGAGCTATGCTGATAAACGTCGAAGGACGTTGGAGTTTGAGGTTGGTGACGAGGTATTTCTGAGGGTATCACCTTGGAAAGTAGATGATCGTGCCACAACATTCTGTTTTTTGCTTCTCCATGTCACGAGGTTTCCTGCTAGGAAAACACAGAGACCAGTAGTTGACCGGCGGTCAACGAGGGAGCCACCATAATCTGCATCAGTGAAGGCTTGGACTGATAATTGCCCACCCTTCCTGAATATTATCCCTTGCCCTGGACTTCCTTTTAGGTAGTGAAGAACCCTATAGGCTGCTTCTAGATGTGGTTTCCTTGGATCATGCATGAACTGACTCAAGACACTAACTGCATAGGCAATGTCAGGTCTAGTATGAGAGAGATAGATAAGTTTGCCACACAAGCGCTGATACATTGATGAATCAACCTTGGGTTCATCAGTAGCAAGTCCAAGCTTATGATTAGGATCCATAGGTGCATTAACCGGTCGACAAGCACTCTTACCAGTCTCATTTAACAAATTTGTAATGTACTTTTGTTGGCTGATAAAGATGCCTTCAGATGAGCGAGCAACTTCAATTCTAAGAAAGTATTTTAGAGGGCCAAGAGACTTCATCTCGAATTTGGATTTCAGCTGCCCCTCAAGACGTTGTTTCTCAACTGGATCATTACCCGTCACAATGATGTCATCCACATATACTAAAAGAATAGTGACTCCATTTGGGCGAGAGTGTTTGTAAAAAAGAGTATGATCCCCTTGGCTTTGACTATACCCAACAGCAAGAACAACCTGTGTGAAACGGTCAAACCAAGCACGAGGGGATTGCTTGAGACCATAGAGGGCTTTTTTTAAATGACATACATGTGTAGAGGTTCTTGTTGATGTTTTATTAAAGCCCGGGGGAATGTACATGTAGATCTCATCATGCAAGTCACCGTGGAGAAAAGCATTCTTGACATCAAATTGCAATAAAGGCCAATCAAAGTGAGATGCCAAGGATAGTAGGATACGGACAGTATTGAGCTTAGCTACAGGAGCAAAGGTCTCTTGATAGTCAATCCCATACGTCTGAGTGTATCCTTTAGCCACAAGACGAGCTTTGTACCGCTCAAGAGATCCATCAGCCTTGTATTTGACAGTAAAGATCCACCTGCAACCAACAACATGCCTCCCAGGAGGTTTAGTCACAATATCCCAAGTATGGTTCTTTTCAAGAGCTCTAATTTCCTCTTGCATAGCATCCCTCCATTCTTTCTTTCCTAATGCCTCAGAAACAGAGTTGGGTATGTGAATTTCATTAAGTCTCTGAACAAACAAGGCATGTGAAGGAGAGAAGTTATCAATGGTAACAAAATTAGCAAGAGGGTATAAAGGTGTTTTGGTACATTGACGTACACCCTTGCGTAAAGCAATTGGCGGAGATGGTGGTGGAGAAGAAGAGACATTACCTGGGTCAGCCAATTGGTCATGCGTCAACAATGGAGTGGACCTGTTTTTCCTTGAGTACACTTTTGTCACTGGTAGAGGAGAAGATGGGTCATGAGTGGTGGATTTAGTAGGTGTAGGAATGGGATGGTCTGGTGGTGTATTTGATTGAGGTTCAGGTGATGTTGAAGACTGTTGGGAAGTGGGTGAGGTTGCTGACACATCTAAGGAAGGTGATGGATGATCATGTGGTGGTGGTGGTGGTGATGGGATGTCTGGTGATAAAGGCTTAGGAGGGTAGGAGATTGTATGTGGTGGAGAAGATGTAATAGTATAGGTGGGCAGAGGTGAAGGATGTGGAGTATCTTGGGATACAGGGAGAGAAGTAGGAGTGTAAAAAGGTGTGTCTTCGTGAAAGGTCACATCTGCACTGGTGTATGTCTTTCTGGTTGTAGGATTATAGCACTTATATCCTTTCTGAGTTGGAGAATAACCAAGAAAGATACACTTAATAGATCGTGGGTCCAATTTTCCCCTATGAGGTGGAGGAATATGAACAAATGCAGTACACCCAAACACCCTTAGATTAAGATCAGAAGAAATTCTGGTTTGAGGAAAGAAGTGACGGAGAGATTCAAGGGGTGACTTATTTTGGAGTACCCGACTGGGAATTTTATTGATGAGATGACATGCTGTGAGTGTGGCTTCCCCCCAATAGTGTTTAGGCATATTTGATTGAAACAATAAAGCCCGACTGACTTCTAGGAGATGGCGATTTTTTCTTTCTGCTGTGCCATTCTGTTGTGGTGTGTACGGACAAGAGGACTCATGAACAATGCCTTTTGAGAGGAAATAAGAGGAAACAATTTGATTGAAGTATTCAAGAGCATTATCGGTGCGGAAGCGTTTTATTGTGGTGGAGAACTGATTATGAATCATATTGCAAAAGATAGGAATGATGGAACTCACCTCACTCTTGTTTTTTAGCAGAAAAACCCACATAAAACGTGTACAATCATCAATAAATGTAACATACCACCGGGCACCAGATATATTAGCAATTGGAGCAGGACCCCAGAGATCACTATGTATAATATCAAAAGGAGAACAACTGCTTGTATTACTTCTAGAAAAAGATACACGAGACTGTTTAGCAAGTTCACAGACATCACATTGAAATGTAGAAACATCAATACTACTAAAAAGACTAGGAAGCATGGTTTTTAGGACATGAAAAGAGGGATGACCAAGGCGCTTGTGGTGAAGCCAAATAGTGTTGGTATTGGCTGTGATTGTGGTAAGAGCTTTTTGTGGAGGTTTGGAGACAAACAGTGCATCAAGGTAGTACAGGCCATCTCTTTGTTTAGCAATTCCAATCGTCCTCCCCGTGTGTAGATCCTGTAATAAACAGTGGGAAGGGAAAAAAATGGCAGCACAATTAAGATCAACTGTGAGTTTGTAAATAGAAGCAAGGTTCATAGCCAGGTTTGGGACATGTAGGGTGTTCTTCAGATTTAATTTTTCAGAAAAAACAACCGTACCAAGTCCCGCAACCTTTGTAGGTGTCCCATCAGCAGTAGTAATGTGTGTGGATGTAAAACATGGATGATAATTAGAGAGTAAAGAGGGTATGACAGTCATATGAGATGTGGCACCTGAGTCTAATATCCATTGGGATTGTGAACTCTGTTCCGAAGCATTAAGACAAAAAATAGTAGAGGTTTTACCTTGCAGGGCCAAAGAACTATGACCAGAACCATTTGAGTTATTAAGAGACTGTAACATCATACGAAGTTGCTTTAATTCCTCCTGGGAAATGGGCCAAAGATTAGTAGAGCTCTCAACAATAGTGGGAGTGACTGAGTTGGCACGTCCAGCACTAGTTCCACGTCTGTCCTGGCTTTTTCTTTCTTTCTGTAGATGAGGATAAAGTTTCCAGCATGTATCCACATTATGGTTGGACCGCTTGCAATGATCACACCATCTTCCTCCCTTACTACCCTTAGTTTCCTTAACATCTGAAGGAGTAGATTTGGCAGCAAGAGCTGTACTATCAATCAGATTCGTATTCATCATTATATTGCGTCTGCTCTCTTCATGTTTGATAGTGGCAATGGCAGAAGATATGGAAGGCAGAGGAGTAATGCCAAGAATTTGACCTCGAGTCTGATCATATTCGGGATTTAAACCAGACAAGAAGCAATATAGACGTTGCTGATTTATATAGTTCTTGTGAAGAGCTGCATCTGCAGCATTCAACCACTTCATCGTTTGATATTGGTCAAGTTCAGACCATCGTCGTTGGAGGTCAGTTGCATAATCTGTGACAGATTGTGAATCTTGCTTAAGATTCGTTGTTTTGAGCCATAAGTCATAGACAAAAGCGCCATCTTTAGCAACAGAGTAGGACTGCTGTATGAAATCCCAGATTTCTTTAGCCGAGTCCATGTATAAACATGTACTGCTAATGTTGGGATCCATAGAGTCTCATAACCAGACCCGTATGTTGGCATTAGTTTTCTCCCAAATAGCAGCATCAATCTCTCCTTCTTCTGGGGTAGAGACAATGAGATAGTCTTCAAGATCTTTGCCACGTAGGAGAGTGTAAACCAGCTTTGACCACCCAAGATAGTTCCTGCCATTGAGACGGTAAGATGGCGGGATAGAAGGGAGATCAAATTTCTGGTTTCGAAGAGCAAACGCGGCTGCAGTAGCAGCTGAAACAATGGTTGAGTGATCAAGGTTACTTAAGGCTGATTCGGCTTCTTTAGACATGATAAAACCCTTGATGAAGAGACTCCACCGGGAGTTAAAGAGAGAGAAGGGTAGAGACACCCAAAAAATGACCGTTGGAGACATGGGCGGACCCACTAAGGGTCCCACGGGGTCCCGGGACCCCGCGTACTTCCAAAAAAATATCTATATATTTTATATATTTTATTTAAAATTTACTTATAAATGTATATATAACACAAAAACAAGTATGAATTTCAAAGAATGGAGCAGAGCAACGGAGGAAAGCCTTTAAAAATCTTTACTTTTCGTGGAGGTGCAAGGATCGATTCCCTCTCACTCCTATTCCTCTTTTTTTGATTTATTATTGCAAAAGATCACAACTACATCCTTTTGCCTTTTTTAAAAATCCCCAACTTTACACTTTACATAATTCAATTAATTATTAAAATTTCTATTATGATTTTCCATTATTAAGTGAAGAATTGAATAAACTAATTCGTGAATATGAAATTAATTTGACTGACAATACACATGATCAACATGTTTATTTTGAATCTTTAGAAGCTTATCCTAATTTGAGAAACAAATTTGTTGATTTGCATCATAATGTTCAAGATGAGTTGCGTCATAGTATGGACTATGAAACGTTGTACTACTTTAATATTTGGAATTTTATCAATTCAAAACTTGAAAGGTAAATGAATTATCAACCCGAGACCTGAAAGAATATATTTATAGATATAAGACTCAAATGATGAAAATTGTCAATTTAGGACTTGAATGATTAAAGACTATCAATCTTGGACCTATATTGTCATGAATTTTATTATTTTTATGTTAAAATTTTTAAATATTATTTAGTTTTATTAAACTAGTAAACTTTTGTGGAAAAAAGTTTATCAAAAATTAGCAAAGGAATTAATAAATAAATAAATAAATAAATCAAAATCTATGAAATCTTAGATCCTAGATTGATAATTTTCATCTTTTGGATCCTATATTAATACATTTCATCTTTCGGGTACCGAATTTATAATTTATCTATCTATAAGGTCCTGAATTGATAAAAGTTCTTAATATTTTGATGATGTACATTAACTATGAAATGTTATGCTACTTTAATATTATATAATTACATTTTTTAAAATTTTTTATTGGTTAGACTAACATTAAGGTAGGGACCCCGTGACTCCGATTTTCTGGGTCCGCCACTGGTTGGAGAGGTGATAGGCTCAAAAAAGGCTTAGATGAAACCAAGCTCTGATACCATGAAGTTTTCTGAATATTATTTCCTTTTAATACATTTACAAGAAGTACATAAGCTATTTATACAGATAGGAATCTTGAGAGAGTCAATTCAGCACCCTAGGTGACTGTCTAAATACTAAACATAAATGATTGAGAACTGAAAAGACAGCAGCTATTAAATACAACCTGAAGCACTAAAGACACATAATTACAGTAATAATAAGGAAAATAAATCCTAGATTAATGATGTCTCTTCGTTTTATCAACATTAAGTTTTAAAGATATATGTGACAATGGTTTCCACGTTGAAACTCTTAGTGAGGATGGGATAGAATACCTATATATTACATCTAGTAAAAGCGGAAGAAAACGTATACTAGAAAAGTTAATAAGTCAATCTAGTGGACTCTATGTCACTACCATTCGAATCTTCGAATCATATGCAGTCTCCAACAATGAAATGTTGGACATAGACTCATATAGCTTTGGCATGATCCTCTTGGTCACCCCGGTCGTGACATGATGATTTGAATTTTCAAGAATTCACATGGACACCCTTTCTTTCGAGAAAGGAATAAAGAAGGGTGAAACGTCAACAAAGTACAAACTGTTGACCATGCGGCTCCTCCACAAGGACAATTATCTTCTAAAGCACAAGAAGAACTAGCCCATGCTTCCCTAACTATGTCCACACTACAAAACTCATTTTGCAAAGCCTGCTCTTTAGCAAAAACAGGATCGAGACCATCCTATGCTAAAGACACAAAACAAAACATCCCATTTTTACAAAGAATTCAGGGAGACATGTGGACCGATCCATCTAGAATGTGGACCATTTAGATACTTTATGGTTTTGGTGGACGCATCGACCCGTTGGTCGCATGTTACCTTATTGTCCACAAGAAATGCTGCATTTGCAAAACTCCTAGCACAAATAATTCGCTTAAGGGCTCACCACCCCGATCATCCTATAAAGTCCATTAGAGTTTATAACGCTGGAGAGTTTACATCAAAGACATTTGATGACTATTGCATGTCTATCGGGATCGACATAGAGCATCCCGTTCCCCATGTACACACACAAAATGGTCTCGCAGAAGCTAATATTAAAAGATTACAAACGATAGCTAGGGCATTGGTTATGCACATCAACTTGCCTGATAGCTAGGGCATTGGTTATGCTCACCAACTTGCCTATATCTGCATGGGGATATGCAATAGGGCTGCACATCGGACGAGTTGGGTCGGGTTTGCTATATTTTTTGGGCCTACCTGATTTGTTCGGGTTGGCTATTAACCAACCCGCGATACGCAAAAAGAGTTGGTAAACCATGCATGAACGGGTCGGGTAGGGTCGGGTATTGGGGGAAAAATCACTCCGGGTTGCATCTTTCACATGGGAAATTAATGTAACCAATTTAGAACTCGATTAACTTGTTTCCAAAACACACAAACAAATACAAGTACTCGTATCTTTTATTAGCAAAAACATTAGGTAATAGTATTAAAACATCCTTCCGTAAAGGAAGTTCATTTAGAAGGAAAAGAAAATATATAATAATCACCTAGTCAAAATGATAAATGTTTAATTATAATTCTAATATCATAAAGTCCTAGATAGAGCACATTGGTCTTAAATTGAAATTATCCAAGAAAACGTTGTAGCATAATAGTAGTAAAATGAACTTCGGCCGAGTCGGGTACCATCGGGTTTGAGATTTTAATTTCGCAACCCTACCCATTAGATGCGGGTTGAAACATATTTAACCCATGAATATTTTTAAAAATCAAATACCCGATTAAATAGGGTCGGGTAGGGTTGGGTCGGGCGGGTTATGTGGGTTCGGGATATTCTTGTGCAGCCCTAATATGCAATATTACATGCAGCCTTACTTATTCACTTTAGGCCCACTGTGAACCAACCATTTTCTGCGTACCAGTTGGTAACTAGATATGAGCCTGACATTTCACACTTACGCATATTTGGTTCTGCAATCTATGTGCCAATTGCGCCACCATAGCGCACCAAAATGGGTCCTCAAATGATTGGGTATATTACGTTGGATACAAATCCCCAACGATAATCTGCTATCTAGAACCTTTGACAAGCGATCTTTTCACCGCAACATTTGCGGATTGTCACTTTGGTGAGACAACATTCCCGTCGTTAGGGGGAGATAAGAAAAAGCATTTTTCCGAAGAACGACGTGAATTATACCGGTGTGTTCCTACACTGTCTCATTTTGATCCCCGCACCTTACACTGTGAAAGTAAAGTGAAAAGAATAATAAACTTACAAAATGTAGCAGACTCGATGCCTGATGCATTTTTTGATATTGCAAAAGTGACAAGATCACACATACCAGCTTCAAATGTCCCTGCAAGGTTAGAAGTCCCCAAGGGAGGGCACATTGCCATAGTAGGAGGCACTGCGACCACACTTGGTGGAGGTGTGGTTGAGGCCGTGGCTCCTCATAGGAAGAGAGGAAGGCCACTTGGTTCGATTGATACTCGTCCAAGGAAGAAGAGGACGAGTACGTCACAACCTAATCCATTAATCATCGATGAATAACATCCATCCCATGAGATTATCTCTGATTATAGTTATGTCCACGAATTATTACTGGAGGACGCTCCGATGGTCGAAATGAGTCTAGAAAACAAGGAAATCTCTATGGATTATGAAAATGCACATGTGCTAATGGAAAGATCTTCCACACACATCGATGATATATTTTTGCATTTACAGTCGCTCAAGAAATTATAGAGCACGATGATATTGAACCTCGCTCTGTGGCAGAATTCCAACAAAGAGCAGATTGGCCTAAATGGAAAGAAGCAATCCAGGTCGAATTAGACTCCCTGACAAAAAGACAGGTATTTGGTCCGATAGTGCTAACCCCACCAAATGTAAAGCCTGGAGGACATAAATGGGTATTTGTCAGAAAGCGTAATGAGAAGAATGAAGTCTTAAGGTACAAGGCTCGCCTAGGGGCGCAAGGTTTCTCACAACGCCCTGGGATTGACTACGAGGAGACCCACTCTCCCGTAATGGACGTTATCACGTTCCGATACCTAGTCAACTTAGCAGTTTATGAAGGATCGGAAATGCAATCGATGGATGTGGTTACTGCATATCTCTATGGGGATCTTGATTCAGAGATATATATGAAAGTACTTGACGGACTTTCACTACCTAAATCAAGTGACTCTAAACCACGGAGTGCATTTGCAATAAAATTGAAACGCTCACTTTACGGATTAAAACAATCCGGGCGGATGTGGTATACCCGCCTAAGTGACTACTTGATTAGGAAGGGATACAAGAACGATGAGCTTTGCTCCTGAGTATTCATAAAGAAAACGAGTTCCGGATTTGCAATCATAGCAGTATATGTCAATGACATGAACATAATCGACACTCTTGACGAAATAAGAGAAACCACAAGCTATTTGAAATCCGAGTTTGAGATGAAAGACCTTGGGAAAACTCGATTTTGTCTAGGTCTTGAATTAGAACATCGAGTTTGTGGAGTATTAATCCACGAGTCTACGTATATCCAAAAGGTACTCAAGGGATTTAACATGGATAAAGCGCACCCTGCTAGCACTCCCATGGTGGGCCGAAGTCTAGATCCTAAAAAGGATATATTTCGTCCAAAGGAAGATGACGAGGAGGCATTAGGAGCTGAAATTCCATACCTAAGTGCAATAGGCGCATTATTGTACTTAGCACAATGCCCTCGGCCCAATATAGCATTCTCAGTGAACTTGTTAGCTAGATTTAGCTCTACGCCTACGCAACGTCACTGGAACGGTATCAAAAATATCTTTAGATATCTTAAAGGGACCAGTGACTTGGGACTGTTCTTTCCCTACGGAGAGACGAAGAAAACCACAAATGGATTTGTGGTCACAAAGGACAAAACGGTCACCTCTTGAAAACCCCAAATGATGTCTTGGTAGGTTTTGCTGATGCTGGGTACCTCTCCGACCCTCACAAAGGCCGTTCTCAATCTGGCTATGTTTTCACAATCGGGAACACGGCGATATCCTAGAGATCAACTAAGCAAACCCTTGTGGCTACCTCCTCGAACCACTCAGAGATCATTGCTCTACATGAGGCGGTCCGTGAGTGTATATGGTTAAGAGCTATCATTACACACATTCGAGTAACTAGTGGTTTAAAGCCTACCACTGAAGAGCCAACCTGCATCAACGAAGATGGATAATGCAGCCTGTATGCAACAAATGAAATTAGAATACATCAAGGGTGACAATACATAACACATATCTCCTAAGTTCTTCTACAATCAACAACAACAAGCCTTCCTCAAGATTCAAGTAAATCAAATAAGCTCGGAAGATAACGTAGCAGACTTGTGTACCAAATCATTGCCCAAGGCCACATTCGAAAAACATGTGAAAAACATTGGAATGCGTAAGCTTTCTGAAATCCCTTGATTAATGTAAATATCAGGGGGAGGTGTAGACTTCAGGGGGAGTCTTACACCCTCACGTTATACTCTTTTCCTTAAACCAAGCTTTATTTTTCTCCGATTGAGTTTTTTGTTACTTGGTAAGGTTTTTAACGAGGTAACTGTGAGTATTGATCAAAGTAAAGAATCCAAAAGGACTCAATGAACGAAGTCCTATAAACTCTAGTCCTTTGTCAAGGTTTATTTTTCCCACAGGGTTTTTGTTACTTGACGAAGATTCCACAAAGCAACCCGGAATGCAACATTCTATCTACAACTCAGCACAAGGGGGAGTGTTAAAGGAAATTACTTGTATTGTGCTGTCCTTATAGATAAAAATATGTACTAGTGTATTGTGTACTGAGCTAATGAGCCCATGAGACCCAGTCGACTATCCTCTATTTAAAGAGGGCTTCCCTATTAGAATAAACACACACCTCACTTCCTACAACATAACCTAACTTGTTTGACAGACGCTTGTACTGAATTATCTCAAGTCGCAGACCTTTCGCAATTCCAAATTCCGACCGCCCATCCTCTTCCTTCTGTAGCTCTGTCACTCCTAGTGGATGACACACTCACGCAGTTCGGTCTACGCCGCCCTAATACCTCAAGTCTACAATCAGTAATTCTTTGATCTTCTGATTTAAGGCTCTTTTAGTTCCAGTTTTTTTTTTGTTAAGTTTTTTATTTCAGCTTTATATCCAGAATTTTAGGGTGTTTTCTGCTATGAATCTTGTAATGTAAACCTTGTTTTTGAGTTCCGATTTTGAATGCTGACTAAAACCTGCAACCTGTTTTTTCATTAAGGGATTCAAACCCTGAAAAAACCAGCAACTTACCGGTCATTAGAATAATTTAGAATGCTGCCAACCACAGAGTATCACTTTTTTTTTATTCAGGTATTCAATTTATAGTGGAGAGTATAAAGTATTACTGTTTTTGTTAAAATTTGACTAATTTTACAATTATATGTAGTATTAATGTAAAAATATGATTGTTATTTTCACATTTTTGTGTGAGAGTAAGATTAATGTGACAAAGTGAGTAGGTATGTTTACATTGTTGATTAATGTGAAATTAATGTGACAAAGTAATTAGGTGGAATGACCAAGTTTGCACATTTAGTATCAAAATTATTTGTTATTATTACATTTTGTCCCTGACCGGATTGCTATGCTAGATCTGCATCTGGATGGCGAGTACTTCGTGTTTTATGATCGTGAGTAGGAATGACATTCCCATCTATGAAGCTGAAGTTGGAGCTGCGCAAGTACGTATTTTTTCTCTATACAGGATAAAAAATTTGAAGGGTTGGAATTGGCACTTTCAGATGGTTATATTTTGTTGTGGTGCTTTGGATTTTCCTGCAATGTTCTGAATCTTCTTTCTTCTACGAGTAGGAGAAAATGTAGTGATTTTTTTGGTTCGAAGTGCCCCAGATTTTGTAAAAGAAAAGAGAACACTTCAAATTCCTTAGATAGCCTATCACAAGCTAAATTAGCAGGTAGTGTGGTTAGGGATCAAATCAGCTTTAAAATGGGACATAATATGTAAAATGTCAAAGTAAGAAGCTAAGATATAGGGAGTACTAGGTAAGTAACATAACAGATATTGATATAATAGATAATTATCTTTTAATGAGTTTCAAATGAGATAATTAAAGACAAATCATTTAGATTGGCAACAAGGAGGTCTGGTGGCCAGTTAGGGGATGCATTTGTTCTAAGAAAGCATGAAACGGTATAAAAAGAATCAATCTTGATCTTACAAAAGTAATTCCTGGTAACAAGTGAGGGTAACACATCACACATGCTCTAATCCATTTACTTCAAATTAGACTTGTTATAATTTTTTGGATGGATCCCTCTATTCGATATGTTGAGGGCGTTTTTGGTCTATCTTCTGCTTTATGAGCTTGAACATATTTCCCAGTAATAAGAGTCCATTTTTATTGAGACAAGCATGCATAAAACGATTATTTTGTTAACTTATTTTCCTTCAAATTTACTTATTAGAAAGAGGATGCTGCTCATCAACACCAGTTCATATTACATGCTGCACTAGACATTGTCCAGGATATGGCGTGGACTACCAGTGCAATGTTAGATTCCAATTCTTGAAACCCTCTCTGTAATAAGGCATTTTGGTGTTCTCCCTACACCTCTTTTTTACCATTTTTTCAGGTTCCTGAAGGCAATTGACCGGTTCAATGATTTAGCTGTTTCAGTATATGTCACTGCGGGCCATATCCTTCATATCTTCTAATTCGTTGGAGTGTTTGACAAATATATAAATTTGACCGTTAAGTTACTGTACATTGTGCAACATAAGCTATGTGGTTTTATATCTTCAAAACTGTCTATTGATGTTGTCCATGCAGGTTCTTTAGGTAAGTGCCAGTAAAATATTTTCCTCTTGAGCCAACCGTCTCGTTTTAGCTTATTTTTCTTTAATCCAATTCCAAACTCTTACGATAGCCGCACTTCATACCAATCTAATTCCATTTTCAATCAAGGTAGACAAAGTCGCAAAACCGAGTGCTTAAGCGCACAAGGTGAGGCACTAAATAGATCAAGCGCTTCGAGGGTGTCCAAGCGCAGATGAAGCACAAGAAGTGCATAGGCGCACGCTTGTGGTGCCTGGGTGGGGTAAGGCTTTTCAGCTTATTTATCCTTTTACAAAATAAGATTTGAGCCTATTTTTCTTCAAATCCATATTCATAATAAGGTATCAGTAGATGAGGCCATCCAAATAATAGGGCAAAATAGTAAAAACCTGATAAGGTCTCTCACCAACAAACTGTCACAACACACTCCAACTTAAAATTATTGTCTATTGAGAAAACTCAAGAACATTGTCTGGGAACAAAAACTATGAAAGAACAAAATAGCAGAAAATAAAAATGAGATCTTTCGAGAGGATCTCGCTCTCCCAGTTCTGAACAACTTCCCAGTGCCTTTCCCCTTCCGCTTCTGTTTGCTTTTATTCGTTTCTTCACCCTCCGCGGACTATTCCCCTTCCTCTAGTCCGTTATTTTCTGCCTCCACTTCCTTTCTCTGATTATTTACCTTATTGCCCCCCCTTTTATAAACTTTTGAAAAATCCCTATTGGGATTTATGTTAAATAAGGTAGTGCTCGTATCATCACCCCCCCCCCCCCCCCCCCCTTTAAAAACACCTTGTCCTCAAGGTGTAGCTCAGGAAATTTTTTCTTCAGCAACTCCCAATCTTCCCATGAATCTTCAAACTGTGGTATGTCTTTCCAGTGAACCAGCACCTCTCGAGTTCCTGCTGCTGAAACTCTGAAATCGATTACTTCTTCTGGCTGGGATTGTAACTCCCATTCTTCTGAGATGCAAGAAGGCAGTGGTTGGCAAGGTATATCTGGGTTAACTGTCTTTTTCAAAAGTGATATATGAAACACCGGATGAACTGCACAACCTTCCGGTAACTTCAATTTATAGGCCACTGGATTAATCACTTCAACCACTTCAAATGGACCATAAAACCGAGGACTCAGCTTCTGATTTATTCGTTTAGCCAAACTTTTTAGTTTATAGGGCTGTATTTTTAAGAATACCCTATCTCCTACTTCAAAATGAAGGTCCCTTCTATGCTTGTTGGCTTGTTGCTTCATCTGGTTTTGAGCTACTGCCAAATTATGTTTCAATTCTTGCAACATTTCATTTCGCTCAGCTGTTAATTTGGACACTTCGTCCACAGGGGTCAAGCTGGTATCTCCTTTGACTAATATAGGTGGATCTCGTCCATATAGGGCCTTGAAAGGAGTGCTCTTTAGGGATGCGTGATAATTGGTTTTGTACCAATATTCCGCCCAGGACAACCACTTCGGCCACTGCTTGGGCTTATTCCCAGTTATGCATCTCAAATAACCTTCAAGACATCGGTTCACCACTTCAGTCTGCCCATCGGTTTGGGGGTGATAGGCAGTACTGTACTTCAACTTTGTCCCCGCCATTTTGAATAACTCGGACCAGAATGCACTTAGGAAAATACTGTCCCTATCCGAGACAATGGTTTTAGGAAACCCATGAAGGCGGACCACCTCTTGGATGAAAACTTCTGCAACTCCTTTAGTCATATAGGGGTGAGATAGAGCAATAAAATGTGCAAACTTGGTTAGTCGATCAACCACCACTAATATAGAATCTTTACCCATGGCTCGAGCAAGACCTCCGATGAAATCCATACTAATGTCCTCCCAGATTTGACTAGGAATAGGCAGCAGTTGAAGCAACCCGGCTGGAGTCAAATTCTGAGATTTATGGCGCTGACAGATGTCACAACTACGCACATATCGTTGGATATCTGATAGGGTGCTGAAATATCAGAGCCACAAGAAACGAGGAACAATTGTTGACTGAGTCTTCATTTATTTATTTATTTATTATTGTTTATTTGTTTAAATGAGTCTGTTAGAGAAATAAGTGGGGTTTGGTGTCATGCATCAGTCCACTAGGGCAGTTATTAGATCATGGATGCAGTCGGTTAATGTGTTAGTCAGTTATTAGATCATGGATGTAGTCGGTTAATGTGTCAGTTAGTTATTTGATCATGGATGAGTCAGTTATGGGTCAGTTGTATTTCCTTCTTTATAAATAGCCTAGCCTTATTCAGGTTGGGTATGCAGACTCAATATTAATATCAGACTAGGAGATTCTCCCTTTGGCTTCTACTATCGCTCATTTGTGAGATACTTACTGTGAGAGAGAAAGTAGGAGAGTTTAGCCACTCAATTCTTAGCCTCTGATTTCTGGGTTCTATCAATTTGGTATCAGAGCAGCGTTTTTATCCATCCATGGTGACCACACGCTCATCAGCGGAAACCCGCAACCCAGAGGAAAATCCATTTTCTGCCGATCCTCTGGCCACCATTGCAGCAAAACTGGAGACACTAGACAAGTTAAAGGAAAAAGTGACAGCCTTGGAGATTCAAGCCTCCAAATCCAACCGAGGGAAAGGAAAGATGAGACATTGGGGCGATGATACTGAAGAAGAATCTGATTCGCACCGCCCGCGACCATCACAAGCAAAAATTGAATTCCCGAAATTCCAAGGAGGTGACCCGCGTGGGTGGATTCTTAAGGCGGAGAAGTTCTTCCGTTATTACGAAGCACCAGAGGATGACAAGGTGGACATAGCTTCAATGTATCTGGAAGGAGATGCTCTGGATTTGTTCTCGTGGATGAATACAGAAAGGACTTTGCTTTACTGGGGAGAATTGGTGAAAGCTCTAGAGGAACATTATGGGCCTCCAGAGTACTTGAACCCAGATGAGCACTTGTGCAACATTAAGCAAACAGGTTCTTTAGCGGAATACCGGCAAGAGTGGGCACGAAGGATTGCACGAGTAACCAACTGGCCAGAGCACTGCTTGCTTGGAGTATTCTTGAATGGTCTTAGGGAAGAAATCAGAAGTCAGAATTCATAAACCAAGGTCAGTTTATCGGGCTGCTAGTCTAGCCTTAGAATTTGAGAAAAAGCTAGCCCAAATGAAGGGGTACAGGCCCAATTCATACGCTTTTCAGAGTCAGCCCACCTCCAATATTAATTCCATCATTCCAGCACGTGACCAGTGTGTGACACCGGGAAACTCTAGTACGCCTTCTTCTTCGACAAACCCAAACAGAGCCACAAATTTACTTCCATCTGCAGCACGCTCATGGGAAGAAACGAAACAGCAACGGCGCGACAAGGGGTTGTGTTTCCGTTGTGGGGATCCATTCCGACCAGGCCATCGCTGTTCTACTACGTTTTCGCTACTGGAAGTTGTAGAAGACAATAATTCAATGTCAAACTCTTTGGAATTAGCCGAAGGCACAGAACAGGAACCAGGAGTAGATACAGAGATTTGTTTTAACACCATCCTGGGCAGTCCGACAGCAACAACAATGAAACTGCGTGGCTTATTGGCTAACAAAGAAGTATTGTTATTAGTCGATAGTGGCTCAACTCACAATTTCATATCAGATTCACTGGTAAGAGAACTTGACTTGGCCACCTCTACTCAGACAATTGGGGTTCAGCTCGGTGACGGTCATGTCGTACGTTGCAACTGTGTGTGCAAGGAGATTTCAGTACAACTTCCAGGTTTGACCATCACCCAAGATTTTTACCCATTTTCCCTTGTGGATTCTGATATGGTACTGGGAATTAAATGGCTTGCATCACTCAATACCATCCAATCTAATTGGAACGAGATGTTCCTCATGTTCTGGGTGAATGGGAAGAAATATAAGTTACAGGGAATATCAAAGAGAGAGTGTCAGCCTGCAAGGTTTAATCTTATGACCGCAGTGGAATCTGCAGTTAGTACACCTGGACGTGACACACTTAATGTGGAAAGGGGGTCCTTGGAATCTGAAGCTGTGTTTGCAGAACCATTCAAAGATCATTTCCATGCCATTCCTCTGATCCCGGGAGCTCAACCTTCCAGCCTGAGACTGTACAGGCACCCATATTTCCAACTGAATGAAATTGAGCGACAAATGCAGGACCTTCTCCAGAATGGGGTCATTAGTCCCAGCTCCATTCAGTTTGCAAGTCCAGTCCTGACGGGGAAGAAACAAGATAATTCATGGCGTATGTGTGTGGACTATCGGGCCCTCAACAAAATCACGTTCCCCGAAACGACTTTGGGCTGTCAGGGAGGATTCCTTAAAACCTTGAAACGGCTCTCAGGTACTGTTAGATCTCTCATTCAACAATGCTTTGTGTGTCAAGAGAGAAAATATGACACATTATCACCTACTGGTTTGTTACAACCCATACATGCACCGCAACAGACTTGGGAAGACTATGCGTTCTTAGTGCAGCAATTTCCAGACTTTCGCCTTGAGGACAAGAATGCACTTAGGAAAATACTGTCCCTATCCGAGACAATGGTTTTAGGAAACCCATGAAGGCGGACCACCTCTTGGATGAAAACTTCTGCAACTCCTTTAGTCGTATAGGGGTGAGATAGATCAATAAAATGTGCAAACTTGGTTAGTCGATCAACCACCACTAATATAGAATCTTTACCCATGGCTCGAGGAAGACCTCCGATGAAATCCATACTAATGTCCTCCCAGATTTGACTAGGAATAGGCAGCGGTTGAAGCAACCCGGCTGGAGTCAAATTCTGAGATTTATGGCGCTGACAGATGTCACAACTACGCACATATAGTTGGATATCCGACCTCATACCAGCCCAGAACACAACATTAGATAATCTTTTAAAGGTCCTAAGATAACCCGAATGACCCCCACAAGCGGAGTCATGAAACTCTTTTAAGAGAGTTGGGATTCTGGGTGATTCTTTTGGAATTACCAATCTGCCTTTGTAGTACAGCAGTCCATTTATCAATCTGAATCCTGCCTGTGACTCTGGCTGAGCAAGAAGATCCAGGACACTGAACATCCTTCAACAATTCTTCTTCTAAACCCTCCCACTCTTGACAAGTAACCACTAACTATGATGTCAAGCAACCTTTTCTGGATAAAGCATCATCAGCTTTATTCTTACAACCTTTCTTATATTTAATAACAAAAGTATATCCCATCAATTTACAAATCCATTTCTGTTGGTCTTCTCCGAGCAACCTTTGTTCGGTAAGGAATTTTAAACTCTTTTGATCCGTGTGCACTTCGAAACTTCGTCCCAGAAGATAAGGCCTCCATTTTTGAATGGCCCACACTATGGCCAATAGTTCTCTTTCGTAAACTGACATGCTCTGATTTCGGGCAGATAACACCTTGCTCTTGTACGCTATGGGTCTCCCTTGTTGCATCAAGACTGCCCCAACTCCGGTCCCTGAAGCATTAGTTTCGATAACAAATGTCTTCTCAAAATCTGAGGTAGCTAAAACTGGTAGTGATGTCATAGCTACTTTCAGTTTTTCGATAACAAATGTCTTCAGGACTCCATTGAAATCCATCCTTCTTAAGCATATTCGTCAGAGGATTAGCGATTTTGCTATATCCTTTAACAAATCGCCTATAATATCCTGTTAACCCCAGGAAACCCCTCAATCCCTTTAAGTTATGAGGTAGAGGCCAATCAATCATGTCTTGGATCTTGCTAGGGTCTGCCTGCACCCCTTGTTCGGAAATGATATGACCAAGATACACCAGTTGAGTCTGCCCAAATCTGCATTTTTTTTATTAGCCACCAACTGATTCGCCTCCAGAGTGTGAAGTAGTAGTCTGAGGTGCTCTTTATGTTCCTCTGAGCTTCTACTGTAAACCAAGATGTCATCAAAGAACACCAAAACAAATTTCCGGAGGTAGGGTTTTAAAACCTGATTCATTAGACACTGAAAGGTGGATGGAGCATTTGTTAATCCGAAGGGCATCACTAGATATTCATAATGCCCTTCGTGGGTTCTAAAAGCGGTTTTGTGAATGTCTGCTTCTTTCATGCGGATTTGATGGTAGCCTGACTTCAGATCCAATTTGGAGAATTTTTTTGCATGTCCCAGCTCATCTAGAAGCTCCTCGATGACCGGTATTGGGAATTTATCTGGGATGGTAATCTTGTTCAAAGCCCTATAATCTCCGCAGCACCTCCATCCTCCATCCTTCTTCCTTGCCAGAATTATGGGACTGCTGTAAGGACTGTTGCTTGGTCTGATTATCCCTACCTTCAGCATTTCATGCACCAGCTTCTCAATTTCATCTTTTTGGTACTGAGGGTAACGATAGGGTCTAATTTTGGGAATGGTAGCACCTTCTTTAATATGGATAGCGTGATCACAGCTTCTATGAGGAGGTAAACCTTGAGGAGCCTGAAACACTGTAGGAAATTCTGAAATTATCTCTTCCCATTCCTTTCCAATTTCTGGTTTTTCAGTAGTCAACTCTTCACAATGGATAAAATAACCCTCTCCTTTACCCTGCAATGTTTTCATCAAACCTTTCCAAGAAACAGTGGATTTACTCAGAGATGAATCACCTTGTATCTGCTTCTTCTGACCAATCCACTTCCCACTGAATAGTTAATCGTTTGAAATCAGCCTCCACTTTTCCCAAACTGGCCAACCATTCCATGCTCAACACTAAATCCGTTCCTCCTAAGTCCAAGATATAATCTTGTTCAATCCATAGGCCTTGAATTCTAACAGGAAGCTTTTCACACTTCCCTTGGTTGTAAATGTTCATTCCATTCCCCATTTCTACTTGGAACTTAGAAGTCTGACAGACAGGAAGATTGAAAGTTGTGCAGACCGTTTGAGAAATAAAATTGTGGGTTGCACCCGAATCAATAAGTATGATTATGGTTTTACCCTTCTAATGGCCTTTTAAATGGCCTGTAACCTTAAAAGTGCCCTGAACTGAAATGCCCTCTTTGCTCAGAATCGTTAATTGTAGAGATTTTAATTCCTCAACAGGAACATTGTCTTCCTCACTCACTCCTGAGTCCTCTTCCTCGATTCCTTCTGGTTTTTCCAGAAGCACCAACTGATAATTCTTCATACTACATTTGTGTTCTTTGTTCCACTTATCCCCACATTTAAAACAGAGACCCCGTCTACTCCTGTCCTGCAGTTCTGCCTGAGATAGCCTTTGACCACTTTGCCCTGTCTTGGCTATTTTGACTGCCTCTTCACCTTTGAATTTAGTGTCAACTTTCGGATTTGGTAGGTCTCGTGTGATTTGACTTTTGTTTTTGATTTCGTCATTCCAGGGTATATACCTGGAAATGGTTCCCCCACGTTCTTTCCATCCACGTTTATCTTCCTCCTTGAAACTTCTTACCCCGAAAGCTGCATTTTTGTTTTCCAGGAGAAGTGCCTGATCCATGAACTCTGTCAGACATTGAGTTGGATGCAATTTCAGTTTGGCTTTGATTTCATCCTTCAGGCCATTCATGAAAATACCCTTAAGCATCTCATTGTCAGTGTTCCTGTGGGGGGCTACTACCCGTTCGAATTTCTCCCTATACTCCATAACTGTCCCGGTCTGCTTCACACTAAGCATCGGTCCATATGGGTTTTGAACCATCTCTGGTTGGAACCGTCGAATAACAGCGTCCTGGAAATTTTCCCAAGTACGGGTTGTAGTCCCTTCCTCCCACCATTGGAACCAATTTAAAGCCTTGTCCTCCATATGGGATGAAGCATGAGAGCTGTGAGACTTACTTGGGGTATGCGACGAGTTCACGCTTTCGTCCCGGTTATGATGCTTAGACACCCGCGACCGTCCTCTTCTCCTATGGCGGTCACCCTGTAACATTATATTCTTCAATTCGGCCACGGTCTCGCGCAAGCCAAGCAGTTCATTCACGGCAGTTTTCACTTCCGCTAGAGTGTTTTCCAGATTTTCCACACGTTGCTCCATTCTCGATCGGGTCAAGACCATGCGCAGATAAGGTTATCGTCAATTGCTCTGATACCAAATGATAAGGTCTCTCACCAACACACTGTCACAACACACTCCAACTTAAAATTATTGTCTTTATTGAGAAAACTCAAGAACAGAGTCTGGGAACAAAAACTATGAAAGAACAAAATAACAGAAAATAAAAATGAGATCTTTCGAGAGGATCTCGCTCTCCCAGTTTCGAACAACTTCCCAGTGCCTTTCCCCGTCCCTTTCCTCTAGTCCATTATTTTCTGCCTTCACTTCCTTTCTCTGATTATTTACCTTATTGCCCCTCCTTTTATAAACTTTTGAAAAATCCCTATTGGGATTTATGTTAAATAAGGTAGTGCTCGTATCAAAACCCTTCTTAGATGTTAGTAGGACAACATGAGCAGAACCGATTAGTTTTACTAGGAGGCAATCCACATCTCCTAGTACAAAACCTTCTCGACTTCTCGTAGACTTGTAGATGAGGAATGTGATGTAGAAACTGAAGAGTTTAATTTGTTTCTATGTCATTTTTGGAAGTGTTCATAAAAATGGATTATAAAAGTATCTAGACCTCTATGCTTTTGGCATATTTTATGCATTTATTTCAAATTATTTTGAATGTATTGTGCTCGATAATGCCATAACCTTAGGTGAGTGCTTTTAAGCGTTTTGCTCCTCATGCGATAGAATGCTCTAGCACGTTGAGTGTGCATCACTACTTAGACTACTTTTTTTTCTTCAATTTATGAAAACCAACTGTTATCCTGTCATCGGTCTTTGTGTCATCGGTCTTTAGTGCTTAAAGCACGTTCATGGCCTATATAGCCAGAGGTGTAGAGCACAAAAAAGCACACACCAGATTATATATACTTAGATCTATCAAACATGATATATTCAATATATAATAATTAAAATCTATGCACATGAAATGTTACAAACATAACAACCAATGTAATTGCATAATCCATTATACTAGTACTATTAAATCCAAAAGGACCAAAACCAAAGTCATGATGTAGAAAAGTGAAACACCAAATTCATCGGTGATAAGTCAACTTCAATAACAAAACTAAAATCGCTAGCACCTTGATTTATTTCTTAGATTTTCTTGGAAAATATGTATAGTTTTCTTTGACTATTTGGCCAAACATACCCGGCTGATGCTGCTTCACGATTCTCGCAATGATGATGGAATCAAAAGCTTCTTCCAAGAAGTTCACGAGCTTTATATAAAGGTTTGTTCTTTCTACTTCTTAATAGGCTTTCATTTGAAAATTTTAACTCTATTTGCAATTGGACATTAATGGCACATTTCTAGAATACTAGTCTTTTCCAGTATATAATTTTTACCTTTTATTACATGAAAGGTTCTTGCTCCTGAACTTTTTTATTACTGTGATACATATAGGGGGTTGACCTAGGCCTGTTCTGGGTTAAGTAATGGGGGAACCAGATCCTTGACTGTGTATAGTGGTTCATGTTGCGGTGCAGTTCTTGATCCGTGTTTCTAGCCTATTTCTAAAAATAAAAAATAAATAACCGGAACCAGTTTGGACCGGTTTTGGGTACCTGTTCTGGTATGGAACAAAAAAACACGTTTCCTATTTGTTTTTACATGCTTAGCTCCAGAATTGGACCTGGGTCAACCTCTAGATAGACAACAAGAAATTGACCAAGCTTTAAATTTTAATTTGCAGTCTCTTCTTAATCCCCTCTACTTACCTGGCTCTCGAATTACATCGTCTCATTTCGATACAAAGGTCAGAGCTCTTGCTAGAAAGTATCTCTAAAGATTGTGAAGGAGCCTCACCGCCTACTCGGTAATGAATGTTTAGCAGTAACATTCCGTCATTAAAAAAATCAGAATGTAGTTTTTCACTGATTGTGTTGCCTATTCAATTACTCCATATCTTTTTTTTGCAACTTTGCAAGACACAACTCTTACAAGTCATAATGATACTTAAATTTTAAAATTTTCTTTGATACCTTAACTAAATGTATATTCATTAAAATTCATTATTCTTGCTCGTTATTCAATTTCGGCAGTAATCTTAAAAAGTCGTCTTTATGTATCATACATGTTTCTTTTTTATGACAATAGAACTCTTGAAACGTGACCATTTTCATGGCGGAGGAAGTATGGTAAGAGTACAATTAAAGTAGTACGTGAACGTAAGTTCCAAAAGTTCCCAAAGAAATTTGGTTGCTTGAAAAAATGCAGTTGCATTATTCAAGTACATAATAAAATGCTTCCAATCAAAATGAAGTTCATGACTCTCCCATATGGAATAATTAAACATATATATTTTAGGTCGATCTAAGTTGGCTAGTCATTGTGTAAGTCAATCAGTTAAGATTAACATGTGAGTATTTAGCCAATGTGCATCATGGACATTATAACAACCTTCAATGAAATTTTGTTTCTAACTATCCAAAGTGTCTTGGATCATATCATTGTGAGGCATACTGTTACAAACTTACATAGTTTTTTTTTTAAATTACTTTTTCCTCCCAATTTGTGCATGACTATATTTGTATTGTTTGATATGAGCAAAGTTGGAAGAAAATGTTTCTACAATTCTACCTTTGACTATCAGTCATTGTCCTTTATTTCGGGCATTCAGTTTTGGTTCATTATTTTCTACTACGTAGTTGTTTTATAAGTTTGATCCTTCTGAGATGCTTATCCAGTAAAAATCATTTGGAAATATTGGGGAATTTTAGAGTAATGTCAAAATATGAAGTGAAAAAAATCTAGTCCTATTTCACAAGTACAAAAGATGTTTTTGGACTTCAATTTGTTGGTCTGGTCTGTTTAAGTCTGATCTGGCAAACATTCAGTCTTTGTGTATTCTATAACTGTTCAATTCTGGTCTGGTCCAGTCTGTTTAACTCTCGTTTGGTCTGGAACTGAAAACAATCCAAAAGAAAACATCCAAAATTGAGTCATGAACTATAAATGGAATGATCTAATACGGAGTAATAACTATTTCCCGACCCGGCCCGACCCGGTTTGGGCTGGACCTTGTCTGACCCGTCCCGGACCCGGTGGTTACTTGGGCCGTTTTCGGGCCTCAAGAATCCCAAAAAAGCCCAATCAGGCCCAGCCTAGGTCCATGCCTAGATTTGGGGCGGGGGATTCAACCTTTTGGACAAATTGAAAATTCATCCCATTTTTTTTTGTAAAATTTGGTATGCTTAACACTCATTTACTTTTTTCTTACTCAATTGATTTTATTCTCACTTTCTTAACAAGCGTGTCAAGTCAAACTGGGACGTAGTTTTTATGACCTCTACTTTCTTTCTCAATAAACCTTCAGGACCTTGACTTTCTTTCTCCGACTATGGTTTTAACTTTTAACCTATTCCATTTCATGATTCCCCGCCCAGGCTCTTATTTGCTGTCTAGTCTTTTTTATAGCCCCGGTTGGCTGGTTTCAAGTTAAAAAAAAAAGAATACACAAATTAGAGAATAATACTATAGGTAGTGCTTGTCTTATACTCCCACTGGTCCTCAATAAGAGTCACACTTTGACTTCACATAAATTAAGAAAATAAATTTGACTTTACTGTAAAGTACGACACTGTTTTGATGTAGATAATTTGTCAAACAAAGAAGCGAGACGAAGTGTGAACTTTAATTTGGATCGACTCAAAAAGGAAAGTGTGAACTTTATTTAGGACCGGAGGGAGTAATAACAAAAAAAACTACAGGTAGTGCTCATGAAAATAGAAATTTGGGTCAGAATCAAAAGTCACGGTGTATAAAATAGATGAATATAAAACGCTACGTTATAGCTGACTTACAAAAACACGTTTTCATTGGCAGCCTATTCAAAAGCATACGATTTATAGAACAACAAAAATTACTGAATTCGTTGAGCTCTTTTTGAAATGGTGAAATACTGAAATATTTCAAATAGTTACTTATGAAAGTATATTAGGATGGCAATGCCAGATATTTACATGCGAATTAAAGGACAATTAGGTGACTTAGTTATAAGAGATGGATGACAAGATTACAAGAGAGGTAGACTAGGAATGGTAATATTAGGAGCAATTTTGTTACTTTTTCCAACGGCTAGTAGAGCCTTCAATTTTTTTTTTTTTTTTTTTTTTTTTTTGTGACCGTTGAGGCCCGGCCGGGCCGGTTCACCAAATTATAAGCCCGGGCCCGAACCGCTACATGACCGGGCCGGGTGGCCGGGACCTAACCAACAAACCGGGCCGGTCCGGGCTCGCACAGTAGCGGGCCGGTCCGGTTTCGGGCCGGTTGGCCCGGCCCGAGTCCACCACTAAGGTAGACCACACTCCACAAGCGTGTAGCACAAGTACTCCCTTCGGTTCTCAAAGATGTTCACACTTTGACTTCACACAGATTAAGAAAATAAATATGACTTTACTGTGGAGTGCACTGTTTGGCACTGTTTGGACACTG
Organism: Cuscuta europaea; assembly: GCA_945859875.1. Classification (NCBI taxonomy): domain Eukaryota; kingdom Viridiplantae; phylum Streptophyta; class Magnoliopsida; order Solanales; family Convolvulaceae; genus Cuscuta; species Cuscuta europaea. The sequence continues at coordinate 1,730,620 of CAMAPE010000045.1, read as the reverse complement.
TTTGATACTGTTTTGCACTGTTTTGGTGTAGATAATTTACCAAATAAGGAAATAAGAAAAAGTATGAAGTTAATTTCGGGACTTCCCGAAAAGGAAAGTGGGAAGTTGTTTGAGAACCGGAGGGAGTATAACATTCTAAAGGATAAATACAACTAATTATGTTAAAGTAGGGTGAATTCCTCAAATAGGAGTAAACCATAGGTAAAATGCAAAAAATAGGAGTACCATGTTTTGAATAGGAGTATTTTTAGTGTTTGGACAAATATATCCATATCCAAGCCCCAACCACATTCATTAATAATTAAAACATAAAATAAATAACATTAAATAATAATTTATAATAAAAATAAAAAACACAAAAATATATATTGAACAGAATTAATCAAATTATAAAACTTAGTAATGAGAAGAATTTAACAATATTTTTCAAAAATAATAATTCACATACATTAATAAATAAAATGTGATCAAACTATCAAAGTAAAGTACATGAATAGTGTAAATATTACAATGTTGCAACTAATGCGATAGAGAGGATACTATATGCTATCGTAAATAATCTTGTTTGCTTTATTTGAAGTCGCTACCCAACTCGCTCCTACCATTTTTTTTTTTTTTTTGGATGAAACGCTCCTACCATTGTTGATTGGCATAAACGTGTTTTGTTCCAAAAGTCACCGCTCCATTCAACTGGCGGCTTTTTTAAGAAGAAAAAACTTAGCAAGTCATCCGCCTTCTCAAAGCGGCACTAAGGATCTCATTCTTCCTCCGTTGCCGCCGAAAAATGAGAAAAGCAATTTACTTTTCAAGGTTTTGTAATGAAAATAATAGCTCGTGTAACTCTTATCTTCTTTCTTAATTACTATGTTCATACCAAATTTATTCGCAGTTAACATTTATTTTATCCATCGATGTTAAAGTTAAATACTCTATTGATAACTAATTCAATGTTTAATAATTAAAATTTACATGTTCAGAAACTACGTTAAAATTTCTATAAAGATGCAAAATCCAAATTGTAATATAATTATTTTTTTTAATCATAAGTAAGTGAATAAAATGGATATGTTTATCTGATTTTGTAAAATCAATTTGAGACGTAGAGAGTTTCTCTTTTTGATAAGTGGAATTGGTTATCTATAACAACTCTCCACTAAGTTTGATTTTCTATTTTTCTATGCTTTGAAGATTTAATGTTTGTGTTAATGCTTTCTTTAAACCATGGCTTGGTGGTCACTGCCTTTGATCGATGGCCGTCACTGTAGAGGAGCGTTAGTGACTAGGTCGAGTCATGGAACTAAGGAAGATTTAATGTTTGTGTTAATGCTTTCTTTATTTATTTTTTTAAATTATGACCGTTGTGACCCGGACCCGGGCGGTCACTATCTCAGTGACTCTGGTCAAAGTGACTCCGACCACAGTGACTCCACCGGTGACAGTGACTCCCGCCTACCGGTCATAGTGACTGCCCACCGACTACCGTGTCTGACCACTGGTTTCTACCTAACTCCGGTCACTAGCTAGTGACTGCTACCCAACTCCGGTCTCTACTCCAGTGACTTACACCTAACTCCTGTCACTAACTCAGTGACTTCCACCCAAATCGGAACACCGTCGCCGGGGACAAGGCCGATGATTTCCCCCACCTTCTGACCCAAGTCCCCCAATTGCACCACCGCCGGCAACCATAGCCGCCAGCTCGTCGCCGCCCCTCATTCTAGTTTTAATCACCGCCAAAATCACAGATATGTTCAACCGCACCACCGCCCGTAACTATACCCTCTCATCCGGCCGTCGCTCACGGAATAGGGCGGCGCGACCATCGATGACGATGCCTGATCTTCAATTGCAGTGATGGCAGTAGCGGGTAGGAGAAGCAGCGGTGAAGAAGAATGAGAAGAAGAAGAGGTGCAGTGGGACGGCGGGGCGGCGAGGGAGTGGCGGGGCGTCAGTGGCTGGTGTGCGGTGGAGCGGCTTGACGTTGGCGGTGGGGTTTGGTGGGTTGGGGGCAGAGGGAGAGAGACGAAGCACAAGTAAGGAAGAAAGGCTCTTATGTTTGAGAAGCTCACCCGTTCAAAAATGTTTGAGAAGCTAGGTTTTTTCATTTATATATGAGTCATATTTTTGGAAAAGTCCAAATGGGTCATAGTTTTGAGAACGGACCTCCTCCGCACACCTTTAAAATGGCTGGGCGCGCCCCTTTTCTTCCGCAATTGGACAAATTTGTCCTCTTGTTTCTTAGCCATTGATTTTTGCAAACGGAACTCCGGCATGTATCTTGTACAGTTAGATTGATTTTGTTACTTTTTCATCTGGGTAATATTTGAATGGTATGTATAATTTTTCATCCATTTTTTTATTGTTTAAATGGTAATTTTGAATGGTAATATAACTATGATTAACATTGTTTAAGATATTTTTAATTGGATTGATTTCAGTTAGAGCAATCTAGACTTAATCAGATCAAATCAGATCAGTTTAGATTAGATCACACATTCACATCAGATAAAATCAGAAAATTTCAATCCAATTGAAAACATTATTATTGATATTATAATTATAAATTTCAATTCAATTGAAAACATTCTCTCAAATTAATATGTTTTAGTATTGAACTGCACGGGAGAATAAAATTTACAAATTGCGGAATAGTTTATTTTTATACACAATTATTTCATATTATCATATAATTTGGGGACGAAATCTTTTTGTTTACAAAAAATATAGTTTGATTGATATATACGGTTTACACTTTCTTTTATACAACCGTTACAACTGCATGATTGATCATCACTATTATTCAAACTCGAGTTTTTTGGAATTTGATTGCGGCGTATAACTATTCATATACTTTCTTTGTTCCTTAAAACTTTGTCGAGTTTGACCGACATAGAGATTAATAAGGTAAAAACTGTGTGGTTGATGTTTGTGCAAAAGGAGAGAAAATTATGACATGGCTTGTCGACAATGCTCTGTTGTCACCAGTGATTACGACATGGTCTTACTATCACGACGCTAGTGTTACAGGATGGGATACTCCACTTCTTCATCGAATTAAACAGTTTATAGAATGTCGAAATGTTATAAGAGACCTCGTTACAATTGTATTGGATGATTGATATAAACCTTATATATTATAAAAACATAAATGTTTTTTTAACTTTGCGCAATTCTATGCTTCGTATTAGAATTTTTTGGAAGTTATATATTAGATTATATAATTTAATAAGTAACATTTTTAACTTTAGTAACCTAATTATCTTCATTTGTTATTTGTTTGACTAATTTCAAACGTGGAGGGCCCCGCCTTTTAAAACTCCATCAGCACTATGCTGATTCCACATTACGGTCATATATGTTACATGACTAGATTTATGATATGAATGGTATTTAGGATGTTTTTAATTGAACCGATTTCGAACCAGATAGATTCAAACAAATCGAATCAGATCTGACTAGACTAGATTTAAATAATACTCCGTATTATTAATCGACCGTTCACGAGACTTGACCTGTTTTTTGTAAATTACATATATGATATTGGTGTCATATGAAAGATCATAAAAAGATATTTAATTTGGTATAATTTTTATATAAATTGGAGCAAAAATGAAAAAGTTATGACATTTTATTAAAAAAAATGAATTAGTTGCCACATGACAGCATTTAATTGGATGTATATTTAATGTAAATTTGATATAGACAAAATGCTGGAGCACGGATCTCTGGAGGTGCGCCAAACAAATGTAATTAAGGTGTTACTTATATTAAATTTTAAGTAATAATTAAGAAGGCTAAATTTGTCCACTCATGGTTACGTTAAGCAATTGTGGGGGTGCGCGAAGCAACCCCTTTGAAAATGCAAAGCCCAGTAGTAATTTCTATGCCATTTTTTCTTTTTTAAAAATGAAATGTCACAATAATTAATGTAATATCAAATAAAGGCATAAATGATATGCAAGGCCACGTGCAGCAACAAAATTTGAGTCTTTTTTCCTAATTTCAACACAAGTAAATTGTCTTAAAATACAAGTTATTAATAAACATAATAAACATAATGGTACAAATAAAAGTAGTCATTAATAAAATACATTTTATTGAAAAAGACACATTTTTCAAGCATATTTAGGTGCAAAGTCATCTACCAAACTTGCAATGTCAATCTCTTGAAGTGTTTCACATTCTATTGATATCAACGCTAATTCATTGAGTCTCTCTTGTGACATAGTTGACCGCAAGTAGGACTTTAGGAACTTCACCTTTGAAAAACTTCGTTTTGTCGAGGCGATGGTAATTGGAATGGTTAGTCAAACTCTATGTGCAATAAAGGCATCTGGAAAACAATTCATTTCTTTTAAAGAATTTGAAGACTCTTTAAACAAATACAATTCAATATACAAATTGTTTCCATCAATATTACTGCATTATATTGCCCATCTCTCTGTAGAACTGTTTGTGAATGAGTGCAACATGACTCCAAATCTAAATCAGTCAAAGATTGTAACTTCTCAGAATTGAACAAGAACACAAACATATTTTCATATACTTTGTATCGCTCAAATGTCCGTGTCAATGAGCCAATAGACTGATCAACTATGTAAACAAAGTATTTCACTCTAAACAGCTCTTCTGGTGTTGATGTGGATGATAAAGAAGATTCACCAACAATCTCATCAAATATAATTTTTTTTCTATGGGTTACACACTTCTGATGAAACACTGCTTCAACTTCCAATTCACTAGCTATTTCTTTAGCCAATTCCCTAAATAATTTCTGGTGTTGATGTGGATGATAAAGAAGATTCACCAACAATCTCATCAAGTATAATTTTTTTTCTATGGGTTACACACTTCTGATGAAACACTGGTTCAACTTCCAATTCACTAGCTATTTCTTTAGCCAATTCCCTAAATAGGTGTAAAAAAGTTTTGAAATTCGAAAATATGACTATCATGTTTTTTAGGGAAAGTTCCTGAAATATGACTAAAACAGTTTGAAAATTCCAAAATAGGACTGCCATGTTTTTATTCCCAAAATAGGACTAATTACTGCCATGTTTTGGCAGTACCAGACTTCAAACATGGCAGTATTTTCTAAACATGACATTAATTAATCCTATTTTGGGAATAAAAACATGGCAGTCCTATTTTGGAATTTTCAAACTGTTTTAGACCTATTTCGGGTAATATCTCCGTTTTTTATTCCTTGAATAGGAGTAAATTTCTTCCAAGTTTGGCATTACTAGGCTTTAAACATGACATTTTTTTCAAACTTGGCACATTACTCCTATTCAGGGAATAAAAAACATGATACTCCTATTTTGGAATTTCAAAACATTTTTGCTCCTATTTAGAGCAATTTCTAATAATAAAAGTCAATCTTCTCTATCGATAATTAATTCAATTTTTAATAATTAAAATTTACGTATTCAGAAAATACATTGAACTCTCTTCAAAGTTATATACTCTAAATTATAATACAATTAAAAATTGACATTCTAATTAAGTGAATAAAATGAAACTATTTAATAAAAAAAGTCAAATTTGCAAATGAGTTTGAAAGGGAGGTAATATTGTTAGAGAAAATTGCCCAAAGAAAGACTATTTCATAGCTATTTGACAAAAATAAGCCCTTAGTAAATTTACTTCCGTATATCTATAATAGTCCTATTTCCAGAAACCTAATTATAAGTTACCTAAATTACCCCTGCCTTCTATTACTGACCTAACTCGAGATGCGCTAGCGACCTAAGCCAACATATATGAACTGTGCACGAACTTCTACAATTTGCATCAAGATTTGTAAGAATTCTATCTGTAACAATTCCCTCGTAATTCCCGCTCATCACAGTTGACAGCTCTTCGATCAAAATCATTCTGTAATAATATGGTGCTTTCACCATACAGAGCAATTTGTGGATTGTTTCTTCTGTGATTTTTTGTTGTAAGTTTTCATGTGTGTTGTTATTCAATTTTGCTTTTTTACATTTTCGTAATCTGTTCTAGCATTCTCTTAGTTGTTTATGAAATTCTTAGTTGACATATTATTGAAATTATCTCTCAAATCTATAAGTACTTCGACCTTCGCAATTCGGCTCAATTATTGCTAAGCGGACTTTCTGCAACAATAACCTTCATCCTCTTAGTTCATTTATTTGTGGATTATTCGTTTACAATTTTTTCGTTATAGCTCTCCATGTGTGATTATTCTTAGTTGTTTATGAATTTCTTAGTTGACATTTTGGTTCAAGAAGTCATTAGACTACCATTTAATGATGAATGTTATTTTAAATTTTTTAAATATAAGTCAAGGATATGAAATACAAAAGTCTTGCATATTGTTTGCCTTGATAATCATTGTGATTGAGTTGTCAAAATGAGAAGGTAGTTTCATCATTGGACATAGTGAACCGTATATATAGTGTTTTATGATACATGCTCTGCTATTGTATATTATCAGAACTTATTGTCTATTTACTGGCCACTTAATGTCTCTGTCTGTTGTCATGTCTTCTACTCTTTTCATACTCTACATTCATTTTGTAATTACTTTTGATGTTGTGTCTGCTATTTTAGGTTAAACCTGCTACTAAATTCAAGTTAGGGGGCATGAACAAAACATCTAAAAGTTTATTGTTAAAGTCAAAGACAAAACACGCCATGTTGGGAGATTCAATTGGAAGAGCTCCAATGTGTTCATGGTGTTGCAGCTCTGGATCAACGTCGAGTAATATCGTGCTATGATTACATCTCAAAGTTTTACTTCAGACAAGAGTGGACTATTAATTATAATGGAGTGGTGCACCTTGTTGGTTATCGCTTTGATTGTGACCTTTCTCATTATGTGTGGTTCATAATGTGCAACCCACTTATATACCTCACATGTAACCCCGGCAGACCTGAAAAGAAGCATCTACCTTCAGCTTGAGAATCTATTGCTAGGTAGCAGCAGTGGTGTTTGAAGACAGAAGGTAGAAGGCCACTGAAGTACTAATTGAACACATCAACACTCTGATTCTACTCATACATGTATTTTGTCTTCAAAAGTAATGTATAGATCGACCTATATGTTCATATTCATGTGATTTGTATTGTACCTATGCATGAGAAATATTTCCAAATCTCATTTCAAGAGTTGAATCTATCAAGTTTCATAATTGGTTCAAAATTTTGTGCTAAAGTTTGTACTTATATTAACCGTAGGAATTTAATGTCTGCGCCTGAGACATTAAGGACTTGTTACTGTCTACTTATGGACAGTATTCCATAATTCAACCAACATTATAAATCAACTAAAATTAACACTAAATAACAGTGTTCAAGCATTTGATATGTCACTAAAAAACAAGATTACACATAGTCAAACCGATTGTCACCGATCTTTAGGAACAATGCTTAATGACCAAAAGAAGGAATTTTACATGTTCTTTTCTTTCCTAGGATCCTAATCATAATAATTACAAATAATCATGTTTCAAAAGAACTTTATGAATAGCTCTAAAGTAAGACTACATTTTCTACCTTTAACAACTTTATATACATATCATGTGATGTGTATTATACCTATGCATGGTAAATATATTTAAGCATTATTTCAACAATTGAATCTATTAAAGTTCATATTTTCTGTATACTTTGGTATTAAGTTTTGTACTTTAGTTGTAGGAATTTAGTGTCTTCGCAAGTGCAATTAATGACTAATTAATGCCTACCACTACTAGAAAAAACACTATTTGCTGTGATCATTTTAGGCTATTTGTTGCGGTTCGGAACCGCACCAATTGGCAGCGCTGCAAATAGGGGGAAACTTATTTGCTACGGTTAGGAACCGCAACAAATAGGTAGTTTTAAAAAAAATGAAATTTGACTTTTTGCTGCGGTTAACGACCGCAACAAATAATATTTTTTTAAATGCACAAAATTTTTTATTTTGCAAAAAGGTAAAACCTGCTTGGAACACAAATTCACATTTAGCAAAACAAATCAAATACGTAGTTTCAAAGAACCAAGTCATACACCACAAAATCAATACACAATGACCACAATACAAAACACGATTTTGTGGCAAATTTATCACTATTGTATAGTTTACAACAAATTATCGCAAACGTATATGGCGACGATACCACGGACTTCAGCTATGCCATCACTTGACAAAGGCCCATCTACTTTGATGCTCTCATAAACCTAAAATATTAAAAGTTTACAATTACACCATGTGTATAAATGTAACTAACATAGCAAAAGAAATTAAAATGATTGGAAAATTAGTAATGATATTTACTTGTTCCATATCTTGACCACTCGTGATATATTTAACGGCGTCGTATATGAATTTCATCACGTAGAATCCACACTCCAAACCGCCTGTTTGTTTTGCACACTAATACATATACATATTGACATTTTATCCACATTAGCATCAATTCACATATATAGAGAAACATAGTTACACACTTACTGGGAAAAATATACGCACTTTCATTTGTTTCCAAATCACTTTCTTTCTACTTTCACCATCATTGGGCATGTTTCTGAAGACACTATAGTTAAAAAAATTGATTAGAGAAATAATACAAGATAATTCAATAATAATCTTTTCTTAATTCATAAACCATAAAAAGCCTATACGATATAATATTATCGATGACAATTTAATTTATAAAATTATGCATTATGATATAACCCAATCGCCTAATATGATTGGTAAACTTGAGATAAGGATATATACTAAAACCTTATTCAAGAAGGCGTGTGGCGTTCGCATCTGGGAGGGGGCAGCGACGCGAGCAGCGGCTGGACGGGGCGGTGACCACAGCTGCAACTAAGGGAGACAACTGTGGCTGAGAGGGATTGCTACGACCGGAAAAGGCAACTTTCGGCGGGTGGTTTGAGGAGGGGCGGCTGCGAGATGAGGGGCGGCTGAGGAATTTGGCGGAAGGGTTAGGGGAAAAGAGAGGCTGGTCGATCGATGTATTAGGTTTTAGGACTTATTGCTGCGGTTGTCTTCTACCCGCAACAAAAAGTATTAAAAAAAAATTACATGGCAATTGCTGCAGTTACGTCATGACCGCATCAAATGTAACAAAATTTTTCTGATTTGAGGCTGCGGTTCCCAAATAACCACCGCAAATATTCTAAAATTTTGACATTTTGCTGCGGGCGTTCTTATAACCGCATCAAAAGAGGAGCATCAAATGACAAAAAATCTAGTAGTGTACTCTGCAATTTATTCCTTACTTCAAGCAGATATTACACTTGAACTCAATATCAAGTAAAACATGAACAAGCATTTGATATGACACAAAAAATGGAAATTCCGTATACTCATACTTCAAAACCAAATATTATAAATATTTATGAAGATGTCTTAATGACCAAACACATAAAGTTTTAATTTAACATGCTCTATATAAACTTCTGTTGTTTAATTTTCAGTTGCATTTGAATCTCCAAATTCCTGCTTCCAAGTTATGGCCGGCAATACCACGAAGATATAAGAGCATTCTGTTTTAGTAACTCATGGACTTCGCTGGTTGATACGAGGAATTTTCATCTTCGATTGCAAATCTCAAGTCAACTCAAACCTATCACGAAAGAAGCGGAGGAAAATCGATGTTAAAATCTTTTGGTTGATACCTGTTGATGCATACAAAACTAGTTTTGTTGTCATCTTTTGTTAGAACAACTCCATGTTAAAATCTCAGTAACTTCTCTATCAAATATTTGAAACTCTGTAAAATTTATAGCAAGCAGCCTGCAATTCCTCCTGCAACATGAAAACAATATTAATTTGTATGCCTTTTTACATGTTTGAGATGCACATGAACTGTCAAATTTATACTTTACATACTCATCTTCCTATTGTGGACTGTTACTGGAGCATATTAATATTGTTATAGCAATACTTGTGATTGCTTTTAGGAATAGTCTATTACCATCCAAAACATTTTATTTCCAACACACCAATTTACTCATCACCAAATAATTCATTTAATCATCATCATCACACATTAGTGAATTAAAGCACCCTAATATCCCTAAAGCATTATCACATGTTAAAGAATTGTAAAATGCATGAAAGTCAAGAGGCAAAATTGCAAAAGACATATTCAAATCAAAGCTTTTCAACAATAAAGCAGTAAATTTATAACCTTTATTGCCTCGAGGGGGCGGTAAAGCTAGTAATCTATTGGTCTATGGTGTCTTCTCCGTTTGTTCTTCTTTATTACCACCTTTTCTATTGCAAATTCGAAGCGTTGAAGAACAATTGCTCCCGGTACAAAAACTATTTGTTCTTCATTCGTAGGCAATATTTTCGAGCATGACTCAATTGAATAAAAACAACGAATAGATTACCTGATAAGATAAAAGAACAATTTCCATTTCAGATTGTTTTTCTTCGACTTCTTCTGTGTTTTCATTCTCCACCTCTGATATTTTCTCTCTTCAACATTTGTTCTTCTTTACCGCCTCAATGTTCTTTGTCGTCTTTCTTCATAATCAACTTTCTTTGTAGCCGACTTTCTTGGTTGCTCTTTCCGATTGTGATTCGGCCGGAAGCTATGAAAAAGGTTTAGGTTGCGAATATTTTCGCCGTTGAGTCTACGATTGTTTTCGCCGTTTGTCAATTTTTTTTGCCGGTCTGATGCTCCACGTTTGTTGATCTGATTTTAAGTAAAGGGTATAATAGTCAAAGCATGTTCACTCTTGTCCTACTAGATGGAAGTCATAATTTTAAAAAACTTGGTATGATTTGGTATTATTCTTAAAATTTTCCCATATTGTTACGCGTGTGATTTCCTTGCAGCCGCCCCTGGTTTTCTTCTTCTCCAATTCACGCCATCTGTATATATTCATCCAAAATCCCATTTCCAATGCACAGTACACAAATTCCAGAGCGAAAACGAATAAAAAGACGGAGATAAACCGTCTCTTCCAACTGTTTCACACACATACTATGGATACTAAGATCGGAGCCGTCGAAGCTTCATCTAAGCCTTCCAGTGGCGTGCTCGGCAGTATTCCGACCAACGGTGCAGTTACCGTTCACGCCTCCCCCGCCCCCTTCAACTCAGCTGAGGCTACTCTAGGCCGCCATCTCGCTCGTCGGCTCGTCCAGATCGGCGTGAAGGACGTCTTCAGCGTCCCCGGTGACTTTAATCTTACGCTGCTTGACCACCTTATTGCTGAACCCGGGCTCAACCTGATCGGCTGCTGCAACGAGCTCAACGCCGGATACGCCGCCGACGGCTACGCCAGGGCGCGCGGTGTTGGAGCGTGCGTCGTCACTTTCACTGTAGGAGGACTTAGCGTCCTCAACGCCATTGCCGGCGCGTACAGTGAGAACCTTCCGCTGATATGTATTGTCGGGGGTCCCAACTCGAATGACTACGGGACTAACAGGATCCTCCACCATACCATCGGGTTGCCTGATTTTAGTCAGGAACTCCGTTGCTTTCAAACCGTCACTTGTTATCAGGTCTGGCCGTCATTGATCATCCTGAATTGCTGATTATATGTTGATTGATTGACTGATCATCATGTTAACTGGATACTCCAAATACACTATTGTTAGCTGATCATTCGGATTATATTGTTTATTTATGAATATTTGGTGCGACACTACTCTGGATTGTTATTGATGACAAATTTGTTTGTTTAGGCTGTGGTGAACAATTTAGAGGACGCACATGAGTTGATCGATACAGCAATTTCGACGTCATTGAAAGAGAGCAAGCCCGTTTACATAAGCGTTAGCTGTAACTTGTCTGGAATCCCGCATCCTACCTTTATTCGAGAACCGGTTCCATTCTCACTCTCCCCCAAGTATGATCCGTCTTAGCTTTCTATCTTTTGTGTTCGGTCTTTTTATTTATTTTTTCCTTTCAACAAAATTATAGGGAGTAATCAGCATCTTTGTTGCTAATTAAAATTATACTTCACTTCTTTGGGGTTAATCAAATAAAAATGATGCAATTTATTTTCATGGAAAAAAACTGTTAAATTTCTTAGATTCTGATATGCTCTGTTGTGGGAATCATAGCTGTCTGTGCTCAGTAAAAAAAACAAATGAATGCGGTCATGTTTTGTAATGTTCATTTCTATGTTATTGTGTTCCATTTATTCTGCTATTAATGAACGGGATCAAGTTTTTCATGTCTATTTCTATGTCATATATATAGATTGAGTAATACAATGGGTTTGGAGGCAGCAGTAGAGGCAGCAGCAGAGTTCTTGAACAAAGCAGTAAAGCCAGTGCTGGTTGGAGGCCCAAAAATGCGTGTGGCAAAAGCTGGTAATGCTTTTGTTGAGTTGTCGGATTCTTGCGGTTATGCAACGGCAGTTATGCCCTCTGCTAAGGGCCTGGTTCCTGAACACCATCCTCATTTCATTGGAACCTATTGGGGAGCAGTGAGCACCTCCTTCTGTGCTGAAATCGTTGAATCCGCTGATGCTTACTTGTTTGTGGGACCCATATTCAATGACTATAGTTCTGTTGGCTACTCCTTGCTTCTCAAGAAAGAGAAGGCAATCATTGTACAACCTGATCGCGTTGTCATTGCCAACGGCCCTGCATTTGGCTGTGTTCTGATGAAGGATTTCCTGTGTTCACTTGCCAAGAGGCTTAAACGCAACACCACAGCTTACGAGAATTATCATAGGATTTTTGTTCCCGAAGGGCATCCTCTGAGGTGTGAGCCAAAGGAGCCACTAAGGGTGAATGTTCTTTTCCAGCACATCCAGAACATGCTGTCTGGTGAAACTGCTGTAATTGCTGAGACTGGGGACTCCTGGTTCAATTGCCTGAAGCTCAAATTGCCTCAAGGATGCGGGTGAGCACTACAAACCAAATAATGCTCTACTATCATCATGTAAATAGTCCACTTATGGTCCTATACTCAGCCGCCACTTTGGTTTTTCACTTATGGTGCACACTCACAGATTTTGTTGCCATTTTTAATCATCTAATCACTTGGTGAAAATCAAATAAAATTTGCCTTAGTAAGTGATCTGATGTACCAAAAGTGCCAAAAAATCTATAGTGGTGCACGTAAGATGAGAAAAAGGAAAGTAGGAAAGTGAAAGGACCTAATAGTCATGGGATCAAAAGTGTAATAATTTCATCCAACTTCATTCACACAATATGTATTCCCTTCTCCAAACAAAAACAGAAATGCAGGTTTCTGCTTTATTGCCAAACTGTCACTTAAATATTCACTCCGTCGGAGATTGAGTTTACAGGTACGAGTTCCAAATGCAGTATGGGTCCATTGGTTGGTCTGTGGGTGCGACCCTTGGGTATGCACAAGCTATACCAGATAAGCGGGTGATAGCTTGCATTGGAGATGGTAGCTTTCAGGTAAACTTATGTTTAATATTTCACTTTTTTGTTTGTTTGTAGAATGAACAGCAAATGTTATGTATTTCTTTTTACCTAATAAGCAATGACACATATTCTTTGAGTGGAATATTCGTAGGTGACAGCTCAGGATGTGTCAACAATGTTGCGTTGTGGACAGAAGACTATAATATTCCTGATAAACAATGGTGGTTATACCATTGAGGTTGAGATCCATGACGGACCTTACAATGTCATTAAGAACTGGAATTACACCGGACTCGTTGATGCAATCCACAATGGTGAGGGAAATTGCTGGACAACCAAGGTCAGTGAAAAATAGGAAATGTTATTAAAAAGTCAATTTTTTTACATATTATTATATGATCAACAATTCTTAATTTCAGTTTAGATAAAATAAAGCAATCAAGTTTGAGTGATTTTTACATGTTATTATAATTCTTTACATATTATTATATGATCAACAATTCCTAATTTCAGTTTAGACAAAATAAAGCAATCAAGTTTGAGTGATTTTTATTTCATTTCTACAGTATATATCATGATACAAACGGACCCTAATAGTTTGACGATCACAATGATTTGTAGGTGTTTTATGAAGAGGAGCTGGTGGAAGCAATAGAGACAGCAAACGGAGCAAAGAAGGATTGTCTGTGTTTCATTGAAGTGATTGTGCACAAGGACGATACAAGCAAAGAGCTACTGGAATGGGGGTCTAGGGTTTCTGCTGCTAATAGCAGGCCTCCGAACCCTCAGTAGGTGGTAAATTAAGTGACACTTAGATGTTGTTGGAAATAACCACACACTTGGTATTTCATGGGGTGAGGACTTGATTTTCTATCTTGACGACCAGCCATCTTATTTGAACTTTCCTTCTTCATTTGTGAATGTAAAATAATTTAATACGAAGTTCATATCCCTTTGGCTCGGATTTTTTTTGCAGTTCTATCACAATAACGAGGGGGGTAGTTTCTCTATTATCCTGAGTAGGAGCTTAGAAGTTTCCCTTCTCTAGTTGATGATGAATGTGTAATCACTGGAGTGATGTTTAATACTCTGTATTGTATGTTCAAGTTGGTATATTTATATTTTGACTTGCAATTTTGCTCAATTATTATCGAATTTGTGTACGTGGGCATGCTAAAGTAGGGATGGATTCGGGCCGGGTCGGGGCCGGTCGGGCCGCCGGTTCAAGAATAGTGGGCCCGGGACCGGCCCGATGGTTGGACGGGTCCGGTTCGGGCCGGGCCACCCGCCTGGGTCACAGGTCGGGTCCGGTTCGGGCCGGGCCGGTTATTTTATTTTTTTTTAATTTATATTTTGTAGTTTATAGTTTTATACGAGTATTAAAAACAAACTTCAATTGCATTTATTTGAAATGAAATAGAAACTACATTTGAAAATTAAAACAAACTTTAAGAGAGAAACATTTTGAAAATTGTAATCAATCGGAGCTTCCCGCACCTCCCGATCCTTTAGCTTTGTCACATGACTTCATTTGCTTGATTGCCATCCCGAATCCGCCTGAAGCCCCCATGTTACATTTTTTCTCGTACCATTTGCAAATTGCGTACCACATCCCGGTCTTCGGGTCCTTCTGCTTATCAAAATTATACCGTATAATGGCATCTCGATTTTCCATCTTAACTTCTTAAGTATAAACTATAAAGTAGATATATAATTAATAAATATAATATATTGGAGAATAAGAGAATTAGAGAGTAGAGAGTTAAGAATAGGATTTAGGAAGAATTGGAGAAGAGATATGAAAAAATGTTTAAGATTAGGAGTATTTATAGGTTTTTTTACCCCCCACCCCCCCCCACCCCCCAACCCCCCCGGACCCCCCCTTTACCCCACCCAACGGCTATATAGCCGTTTGGGTTGTCCCCAGCCCCACCCCCAAGGCCCCAACGGCTAGTAGCCAAACCAAACAAAAAAAAGTTTTTTTTTTAAAAATAGACTCGGACCCGGGCCGGGTCACAAAAATCCAGAACCGAGCCCGCCCCCGCCCCTTCCCATCGATTCGGGTCCATACCCGGTCCCGGACCGCCCGACCGGGCCGGTCCCGGACCCGCACAGTACCGGGCCGGGCCGGGTCACGGGCCGGGTGGCCTGAACCGAATCCATCCCTATGCTAAAGTAAGGGAGTTTATGTTTTAGTGAGCTATAAAGCAAATGAAAGTGAAACAAACAATAATCGATCATCTCATCATCATAATTCATAATTCACTTGAAATTAACTTCTTTTTATAAACAAAATTTGTACACACTTTACATACCTATACATACCTCTAGTTGCATGTGCACATATTTAGTTCATGTATCAATTGTTAGTGTATATGCACAAATTTTGTGTACATCAAGAATTATTGTGAAATTAAATACATCTCCTTTCATGAGATTTTCCTAGAAATCAATCACTAAAATAATGCAATTTCTCCTGGTTAAATAGGTTCTTTTGATGTCTTCATTTTATGTGTTCTTTTATACACTTCAAAATTGATACTTAGTCTCTTTAAAGAAAAGGTACTCTCCCTATTATATACTACTCCTTTCGTCCCGCTTGATAAAATTTATGTGATTGTAAATCATTCTTCTTTTATTCTTATTTTATTAATTTAATAGTAATCACATGAAGTCATTTTTATTAACAATCCCATCACATTCTCATATCCCAATATTAAATTATACTCCCTCCGTCCCCTTTTAAATGTCTCGTTTTACTATATTGGGATGTCCCTATTTAATTGTCTCATACCTTATTTGATAAAGTTTATGTGGCTCAAAATCATTCTTCCTTTATTCTTACTTTATCAATTACTATCAACCACACAAACCCACTTTTCTTAAAACTCGTGTCACCCTCTTTCTGGACATTTAAAAAGGGGACGGAGGGAGTATTTGTTTCATGTGAGAGATAACTAGATGAGGTACAAATCTTGTGAAGACATTATGACAAGAATATGAGCGTATTTCCACTTTCCAAATGATAACCGCATCATTGTTGTTTAATTTAAAAGGATGTGAATTGTACACTGTGAAGTAAGCATTTCTAAAGCATATAGTATCGTATATGCGCAATTTGTTTTGCGAATATATTCCATAAGTTTCTAGAATATATGCGCAACAACTTCTACGCAAAATATGGATGCACCAAATACGATACATGCGTGTCATACTAGTACATCTAAAGTAAATAAAAGGATTATGAACAAGGGAGGAGCCTATCAGCTACTATCATTTTGGAGCTTACTCAGTTTGGAAACTAAACGGCCATTATGAAGCAGGAAAGAAGGGAATGGGGCATGACATAAGCTAACATGTGCCTTAAGCCGTGGAATGTTGGGATGGACACTACGACATCTATGGCACCTTAATTCCATTGCAAGAAATTTTTCACTATCATCCTGCAACATAGCCTTTCCATTTGCACTGACTTCCTCTATCACATCAACTGAATCCCGGAAGAACGGAGAGTTGAATGAATTCCAATGCTTTTTATTCTTCAGATACTTCGAGTTGAAGTCTTGGCTAATCACATGAAGATGCAGTTGTCGCATTGAGGGAACCTGCAGAAAATGATTTACTCTATGAATACTATTATCACAAGTGTCATTCTTAAATTCTCTTAAGAAGAGCTTAAAGTGTTATTTTTGTTGTTAAAAACACTTTCCAATTTTCATACCGAACACTTATTCTCTTGGTAGCAAAAGGTCTTTTCTTCCTACAAAAGTACTAGTTTCCTGAAAACAAGTCATCCCAAATGCTCTCATAGAATAAAAGTGGGGTGGGGGTGTAAAGTAGAGCAACAGTCGTTGTAAGACCATACCGAATGGTATCCAAGACGGAATATTAATGACTCATTTTCATCCAGAAGCATTTCTGCCCACTTCAGGCCAACAGCATGCATTGTATTAAGCAATGGGACATGCTCTTTACAAATATCTGACAGTCGATCAAGGCCTTCAACTCGTGCCAACACCAATACGTGCTTTTGAGCCTGCCACAAGAATGGGGTGCAACTTTAACAGGCACTTTTCAACTCGTTAGGAAGGAGGAAAATATGGAGGTAAATTTTGGAAGGAAAGACATTGTCCCTTTTGGGAACAAATTGAAAATAATAGAAAGGAAAAGAAGTCTTATTTTCCATTCTTCTTACATTGAAAGTGAAGTTCACTACTGATGATACAAATTACCTTTTAGTCTACTCCCTACATTTTCAATATTGTGTATGCTAAGACCCTAATTTCATGACATTATAATTTCATAACCTTATAACTTTAAATTCCTCTAAAGCTAATTATTCATATCATAATAAAAAAAAACATGTAGTTCCCTTTCTCTATTTACCCTTAACCCAAACATAAGTGGTGATAATACGTATGAAAATTAAAACTTTTTTTACTTTTCTTATTTTCCTCTAATTCCGAAGAAAATTCCCGAACAATGCCGCAAAGGACAAATGACTGCAGGAAGAAGGGAGGAAAGGAGAAAGTGAGGGTGAAAGAGAGTAAGTAATAACCTTGGGATACATATCGTTCAGAACCACAACATCACTCGTTGTTTCTAAGACATCATTCTTGTGCTTTTCAGGATGCATGGCAATGTCATAAAGAGCTTGTGCCCATGATCCCCAAGTTTTGCTTGCATCTTTTTTCTGGAAGCAGTTCTTTGTGTCAAGAGGACACCCAGTGCTGGGATCTACTTTCTGAACGCTTTTATGTTTTTTGCTAGCAGATTCAAAGTCAGTTTCCCTCTCAAACTTCTGCTGATCACTATTCTGATATTCTCTGCCCCGTTGATCTTGCAGTTTAAATGAGTTCTCCTTGGAGAAGTTGTCATCGGCCCTGAGTACCACTGATGCAAATCCATCAAAAAGCGATGAGTAAGCTTCAGAAAGAATCTTGCATCCCTTGACATAGTCATTGTTTAGACAATTTGGTCTCTTGGGATTCATATTTGGTCCAACAACATGTATGACGTGAGTGACGCCTTCCCTAGTAAAGAGGGGTGATGTCAGCGGAAGGGGAACCACAACAGCTTTTCCGGGTGATAAGGATCCAATTCTTTCCTTCGTTGCACTTTCAAGTGCAGCACCCGCAGCATTAAATATAGCCGCATTTGTCCCTCCTCCTCCTGGTTTAAGTCGCCTGCAAAAAACATATGTTTACATCCATTTCAACGAGATAATTATTATGAAAATTCAAAAGGTTTTAATATGCTTTAATTCCTTGCAAATAGTGTTGCTTTTGTTTTAGCTCCCTGCAAAATTATTTTTATGTTTTTTAACACAGTAGTTTAAGCTATTTTTTCTTCATTCCTTTTACTCTACAACAACCTCCTTTTAAAAAAAGAAGCTATATCTGCAAGATGGGAAACATACTTAAGCCAATAAAGAATCTTCGGGTTGTATAATTTTACCAGTTGGCAGCATTAGCAATTACATTGCAGCGTAACCCTCCAACAGAATGTAGCTGAGTGATATCACCAACAAACGTGAAGAACTTATTAGAGTCAATGTTCTTCTTTGCGGCTTTTGTCCTGACTAGGGAAAGTATTTTTGAATTGTTTGACAAATCCACTAAAACAAGCCTAGCGTTTCCAAGTCTAGGCACAAATTCCTCTACTTTCTCAACTATGATGTCAGATGCCTTTTCAAGATTAAACTGGAAATCTGCTGTAGAAATAGAAGGGAATGCTAAGGTTGGAACATCATGAGAAGAACTGTCCATGCAAGTAGTGCTAGCAGTTGCTGGTTCTTCACTGCTCTTTGCATCATTGGAGGCAGGAGGTGACGTGGATGCACTATTATCTCCCACCGGATCTACTTTCTTAAGGAACTTCATTATACCAAGTTGAATCTTAGCATTTGGATTCCTCTGACCAAAACAGCCTGATGGGAGTGAATCTGAGGGATCAAGTCCAGAGTACATATCAATAGCAGCTTGAACCTCTTTTTCATCATGACAGAATGTAATCCGTGTGAATCCTTCACTCAAATTGGGCAATTCTTTCTTTTGAAGCATCTTATTAACAACTGCAGCAGATTTACCACCCTGCAAATTTCCTTCATGCCCAATGCGTTTCACAGACCGAGATATGCATATCTTTGATGGAAGATCAAGAACCACTGCATGCTTTTCAACCACCATTGAGTCACGACCAAGTTTCATAAAGTCTGAACGTTGTTCTTTATCCAAGTTGCACCTGTCAATGAACACACTTCTGCCTTGCTCCAATGCACGAGTTGCACTCATCAAGCATTGTGCCTTTGTCCCAGCCTTTCCATTCCCAATTGTATCCTACACTACCGTAAACAAGCTGCATGTTTCATTTCAGTTGTCTTTTTTCTATTATTTCTTCGTCCATCGTAGCTTATTTGTTGTTTTAGCCAATACTTTTTGTTCCAAAATAATTTTTGTTGTAGGACTCCAATGGTATTGCTTTCCAAAATTTTCCCTTATTGATTTTTCCCATATTAAACGATACTTCACCTTGAATATGTAACATAAGAAGCAGTTATATTGAACTTGTATAGGGATAGAAATGTCATTTTGCAATATTTCATAATATGTGTGCACTTGACTAAAACTTAATTAAATTGAGACAAATGGAGTATATTACTAGACGGCTAGACCTTTCTACTTAAATGGGTGTGCCATGTCTCCTGAACTTCTTAGACCCATTTAGCCTTTGTTTGTTTAGATGCATGACAAAGTAAGAGTAGAGATAAATTTCGTTTTTGGACCTACTCCAAAGGACGAAGAGAAAGAAATTCCCCCTACAGTACAAACTCTACCTCATATAAGGATATATGTGCCGTTACAAACAAAAACAAAAACTTTTCTTTCTCTACTTCTTTCCCACTTCTCCCCATCCAAATAACTCAAGGCATTTACCTATTTTCCACTCATTATATGTTTTATAGCTTCACTCGCACTTCTTTCTTTTCTATTTCTTCCTTCACAATTTTCTATTTTATTCAAACTAAACAGTACGGAGTGGTATTTAACTACATTCTCCAAGCCAATAGTAAAATACAATGAAGAAAACATTCGTTGGAATCGTTGCCACACATTGTACATACCAAGTTAGTTACACAAATGAATTTGAAACCTAAATTACAACTTACAAGAAAAAGTGAGCAGCGCTGAGATATGCCAGGTGTGAGTAATAATGGATTTCCCAGTCAGGAAATTCGTAGAACATTTCAAATACAATAGTTCATTGATACAAGCATAGATGAAGATGAACCATCAAGAGAAAATGTCACAGTAGGTGAACCTGGCAGATACGAACCCAAGGGCGAGAGGATGCCCTAATGACCTGATCGCAGAACGTAGATTTCCCACTGCCCGGTGCACCCACCAATATCACCATGATTGCTGAACAGCCCTTGTCTTGTACTCCTCCACTTTGTCCTAGTTTCAGAAACAGAGAATTTAAGTAAGATATCATAAGGAAAGTAAACAAATTCTTTTATCAATCGGAGCATTCAATGACCTCCGGAATTAGCGTCCTGATCAATATCCATTTTCCCGTGGCAAATTTGTTCCAGGCGTAGACCGATGTTCAACAGTTGCTCAAGAGCTTGAGAAACATAAGCATTTAGGCCCGTGAAGGCTACGGGCCTATGGGTACGATTGCGGTAAACTATTTGGAAATTTTCACTTTTATTTTCTTTTCACTTTTTTTTTTAATAATCCAGGTGTTTGCGCTCCTCTAATCCTAAAATCTATTGACTATTATCCAAAATTCCTAGACAGTCAAATCCGTATTTGATCACAGTTAGCCTTCATCGGTACTGCTTCCACATGACGAATCAAGCAGGACTTCCTGTCAACTGAATCCAGAAGGATTCTCCTATCATGTAGGGCTTCCTGTCAACTGTATTCAGAAGGGTCCTCCTAACATGCAGAGCTTTCTGTCAACTGAATCTAAAAGGGTACTCCCACCACGTGAACTCATTACCTAAATTTTCCATCCGCTTCCTTCTAAACCGTTGTGCAACTCCGTGAAGGTAGGAAGAATCATTGGGAGCAATACCTCCGTCATCTTCCCTATTTGTGGCTAGGTAACCTCCCTGATTTACGCTATTCTTTTCACAAATAGCCGCTGCTTAACCCCATGTTGTCGTGTCTCTTACGTGGCTAGGCTTACGGAGTACGGAGTATGTAGCCTTAAAGCATCTTCAATGCTAAAACGGTAACGGTGCCTATGTGGTATGAGAAATAACTAATTAAAAACAATAAATAGAATATCTCTCTCCTTATTTGAAGGATCTTACATCATTTTGGTAAGTTTTTCTTCACAATGTCAAGCACAATGTATAGATGTAGACATTGTGATTGACATTACAGAGAAAAACTTACCAAAAACACATAAGACTGTGAACAGAAGGAGAGAGAAATGTTAAAAAAAAAATATTTTGTATCTATCTCTCACATGTCACATGTGTACCGTGCACAAATGTTCTTAGGAGCCTAGTAATTTTTTAAGAGTTAGCGTGCGTACGTCTTCAATAAAATGAAAGCATGTTACTCCACATTGATAAATTAATAGAAATTGTAGGGTTTACTTTTTTTTTTTAATTGAGGACTGGATATGTAAAAATTTTGGATAAAAAGATGAAAATATTTAGAGAAATAATAAGATTCTAAAATTATATTTCTAAAAGAATCGGAAAAAATAATATTCAAAAAAACTTCAAAAATAATTGAAAACATGTGGCTTATTTTTTAAAAGAGAAATTAAATGAGAAGTGTAAAAACGTAAAAAACCTTGTGAATACTGTTGATGATGCCACTATACTTTGCTCTTGTACATTGTGTCTTATTTACTTTAAGTTTTAGTATTCAAAATTAATCATATAGTGACAAATCAATGTACAATTTTTGTGACTAGTAACTTATACTGGAAATTAAAACTGCAATAAGGTAATTTTTATTTACCTTAATAGGATATTTAAATCCTACCAGTATAAATTTATTTAAACACAAAAATTAAATTGTCACAAAAATAAGGTCACGTAGGTACGAAAATCATATACATTGCATGTGTACGATTGAAAACAAAATTTGACATGCATTTAATGCTAAAATCGTACAAGGGACCCAGAGCATTAGACGCACACAATGAATCATCGAATTGATCCTGAAGTGATCTTTTAGCGGCCAATAAGTGAAGAGAAAGGAAATCGTCCAGATCTGCTCCAGCACAAGAAGACAAAGGTCAACACATTCAACGACAGAGATGGACTCATCTTAACCAACAAATGAGATCAATCAAACTAGAGAAGCCTATAAATATAGGTTGGAGCATGAGTTCTAAGTAAGTTTTTGAGTCTTCAAAGTAGAGAAAATCTTACTAAACATTTAAGAGATATCTAGCAAAAGAGAAAGTGTCTGTTTAAGTTTGCTATCTGCTTAGACTTATGCTTCACTAAACTTCTGAGTTAGAATTTATCATTGCTATATTCTGGAAGTTTAGTTCTTAGTTGGAGACCAGTTTTCTTGTTAATCACAAAAACAGTTGTAAACACTTAGAAGGATTTTGTTATCAAGTCCTAAGTGTGAATAGATAGATAGAGTACCTTTTGATCCTCACTGGATCAATTGAGAAAATTATAATGGATTGAGTAACTTGGAGTAGTGTGTGCTCCAAAGTGAAACACATTCAATCTAGGCCAGTTTGTTGTAAAGGCTAAATTGACACTAAGTATATTGGGCTTAATACTTTAGTGGAAATCCATCTGAAAGAGGGTGGGACTGGACATAGGACCACCTCTGACCAGGATACATAGTGTGTTGATTTACTTACAGTCAACAAAGCACACACCAAGCACTTAGAGTAATTAAGCTAACTGCCGGCAGTAACCTAAGTAGTTGCCTTACATTACCCAACTGCTCAGCCCACTGCTCACATACACTCCTTCTTTTGAACATCTCAACATCACAAGATCCTCATAACATCATTACCAAGAAGTTTGTTCAAACTGATTTCTGAAAATCATCCTGTAAACTCAGCAGGTGCTTCAGCAGTTCCCTGGTGGCCACCCAACTGCTTAGACCACCGCTCTCATAAACTTCCACTTCAATTCAGTTTAGCACATTCCCAGAAAGCTCTCATCATTCTCACTAAGATTATACAATCAACTTTCTCATACTTTCAGTTTTCTTTAAGCAGTTGCCTCAGCAGTTCCCTGTTGACCACCCAACTGCTCAGACCACTGCTGTCATAAACTTCCACTTTTAACTCAGCTCAGAACATTTCCAGAAAGCTCTCATCATTCTGAATAAGATTCTATAATAAGTTTTCTCATATCTTCATCTTTCCTTAAGCAGTTGACTCAGCAGTTCCCTGCAGTCCCCTCAACTGCCCAGTCAACTGTTCACTCAAATACATCCAAACTTCACGTAAACACAGAAAGTTACTATACACTATCTATTTAGAGGTCAAGACTTCCGATGTGCATCTACAATCTCTCAAAAGATTGTTGATCATTCTATCTAGCAGGGAAAAGTTTTAAAAGTTGAAAAAGTTTTAAAAGTCTATTAACCCTCCCTCTAAACTTGTACCTCTATCAGGGACCATCAAATACTTAACTCAAAAGTAAAAATAAAAAAACTTAAAATATTTTAAAATGTGAGAAAGTCTGTAAAAGAGTACAAATTATGTTATTTAGTAATGAATTTTATAAAGTCCTTAATATAGTTTTAAAAATATTTAAAACCATTTCTTAGCAATTAAAAAAATTGAAAAATATTATATAAGCATTGAAGAGTAATATTTTGTAAGAACCAGAATATATTACTAAAATCTAAAGAAAAACTAAATAAAGATAAGCATTTATAAGAATTCGAAAAAACCATATTAAAATGTCTAAAATAGAAAATTTAATTATTATGCACTTTTATTATTAGTATCATTTTATTGTTAGTTTTTGTTATTTATTGTTTATTTGTGTTTCGCTTTGTTGATAACTTTTAAGATTTTTGTTTTCTATTGTTTCTACGTGTTTCTTTCTATTTTTATTTTCACAAATCCAAAATTCTCATTTTAGGTGATCGTACATAAATTTACATATGGCTTTTTTATTGTAGTTAATTAGTAAATTAAAAAAAATAAATAGACAGAAAAAATCAAACTAAAAAAATATAAACAATAATAAAGCGTACGATGCAATAATGAGCAACATGATGCAACAACAAACAACAAACAACACCAACGCGATGCAACAAAAAGCAACATATACAATAAAACAAGAAGCAACAAATATAACATACATAACTTTTATAATAAATATATAATTCAATTCATTACATGTATCAATAAATTATTTAGCTTTACTTCTTGTCATTTCTTTTCCTTTTTTATGCATCTTGACACATGGTTCTTGCGATTTTGCTCTTTCCCATCGATCACATCACTGCGATGTGCTTCTTTTATGCGCCTGCAATAATAATACAATCTTTATGACACCAATATGTCAACAAAATAAGCATTGAACGAATTTCAATTTGTTCAATTGAAAGATATCATTCAAGTGACTACTTTATTCATTTTCATCCATTTCATATTTCTTTGAAAGGATTTCAAGTTGTATAATGAAAAAAACATTGAATTACCTAATGCCTCCAACAAAAGGTAAAATGCATAGGGCCTTTGATAGAATCCAACTAAAATATGTTTATTCTACACTTAAGATAGAATCAAAACCAATCAGTTCTGATTGAATTACTGATGACACCCCATCCCTGAGGGTCCCCAACCCTGATCGGACGGTACGATGGGGGGATGTAATTGCACTATAATCACAATCTGACAGATAGGGGTGGGACTCTGTTCCTGGTACTTGCAGAGGCCCTACGCATTTTAGCATAGTAACCTCTCATCCAGTTCTATATTTATTTTATGGAGTAGTGTATATGAGACTGTTTGATGATTCTGTTTCTCGACTTATCAGAGTTATCAACCAACTCTTTAATCAAACACGTAACCTTTGATTTCGTATGCTGAATTGTGTATTAACAAGAGAAAGCAAGGTTGAAGTTACTTTTCTGTCTATAATGATTGAAATTATCGTGGATGATCATTTTAGCTATTTTTCAATCTAATTTTTTCTTTATTTTAATTATAACTTTTTTTATATTTTCCCTCATGAAACAGTAGAATCAGCCAATACAGCCACCTCAACAAGAAATTCATAAATTTTAGGAAAATAAGTTGATTCAACCGATTTGTGTTACCAAACAGGCTCTATAAGTCACATAACTTGCTTTAGACAAATATAAGATTGTTGCTCTAAATTTTACAAAATCAATATAAGTCGCATACCTCACTTTTTTATTTATTTATGTGTTGATTGAATGGAGTTTTATGTTTCAAGCCTCTAAATAATGTTTAGAAATTACTCCAAATAAGATTAAAACTATGGCAAAAACTCAAAATAGGACTTACTATGTTTTTCTTTTCAAAATAGGACCACATTAGTCCTATTGGAAGCATACCTATTTTTTCATTCCATTCTTACCCTTCCTTTAAATATGAGTTAATTAAATATTTACTTCATAATAAATTCAAAAAAAACGTAGAAAAATAATTAAAAAAATTATAAAAATATTTATAAAATTAAAAATTAAAAAAAATTATTTTTTTTAAATTAATAAAAATAGTAAAACTCCATAAAAAAATTAAAAAAGATATGGATGCCTTTCCCACCGCATGTACTACCTCCCTGCACCACCATCACTGGCCGGCGAAAAAATGCCATTTTTCCTAAAAATTGCCATTTTTTTCTGAAAATGCCAAAAACATGACATATTTCTCTTTGACAATGCCAACATTTTCATTATTTTCTGCCATAAATATGGCATTCGTAATGAACTTGACATTTATTTCCCTGGTGACTGGAGGTAGTGGTGCAGAGGCGGCAGAGGCGGCGGTGAATTTTATTTTATTTTTTTGAGTTTTTAATTTTTTTTAATTTTTTTTTGATAAAAATTAATAAATAAATTATTATTATCGAAATATTTTTATTAATTTTTTAGTGTTTTTTTACGAATTATTATTATTATTTATTATTTTATTATGAATTAAAATATTTCAATAGCTATAAGGATATATTTGTCCAAGACACACATAATTAGTGATATGAAAACATAGTTTATTTTTTGGTCCTATTTGTGCAAAGTGAGTGAATTTTAGTCCTATTTTGATAATTACATGTTAATAGACTTGTGCGCTTCTATAGAAATCCTCTCCTTAATAGCACTACAATTCTTGAAAAGAAGTTCACGCTCACTGCAACTCTTCCATCGTCCGTCCGATTTTATTAGTAAACTCAATCATACGGCTTCCACCTTCCACCTCATTTCTATTCGTTTACTTCTCAAATCCCCTTGAATAATTCACCGACCCAGCCGAAACCTCCTCAAATCTCCTCATACCATCTTTACATCAATAGATATACTCTTCTTCTCAAGTCAGAATCATCAAATCCTCTCCTTAATAGCACTACAATTCTTGAAAAGAAGTTCCCGCTCACTACAACTCTTCCATCGTCCGTCCGATTTTATTAGTAAACTCAATCATACGGCTTCCACCTTCCACCTCATTTCTATTCGTTTACTTCTCAAATCCCCTTGAATAATTCACCGACCCAGCCGAAACCTCCTCAAATCTCCTCATATCATCTTTACATCAATGGATATACTCTTCTTCTCAAGTTAGAATCAGGGGCTTCTTTCCCTAAACCAATCGACTTTTCACTCTAGACCTAGCCTCGTCGCTGATTTGAAGGATTCACGGGCTTCTGTCCTTAAACCAATCTACTATCCCATGTATACCTAGACCAATGTATTTACCTCTGGAAATTTTCCAAGCATCTCGCGGTCAAAAGGTATTTGACCATTCTATGTTTAATATCCAGGCTCTTATAATTATGCCCTTGCTTCTTTATGAGGACTGATTTTTTTATTCTTCTTAAGTTCTAGGCTAAAGGCTTTATGTTTTATGTTCAAACTATATAGTTTCTATTTTCTGATTCTTTATACATCAACACTGCAGAGGCTGTTCAAAAACATTATAGTTTACTCATTTACCTCTTCAGAAGAACTGTAGTTGCTTGTGATAGCTTGATTAAAGTTTAGGGTTGTCTAGACTGATTTTGATCCCTTCACTGGAAATAGGTTGATATGG
Source organism: Cuscuta europaea (assembly GCA_945859875.1). Classification (NCBI taxonomy): domain Eukaryota; kingdom Viridiplantae; phylum Streptophyta; class Magnoliopsida; order Solanales; family Convolvulaceae; genus Cuscuta; species Cuscuta europaea. Next base: position 1,703,055 of record CAMAPE010000045.1, on the reverse strand, counting down.
TTAATAGAGGTGTCTGGTGTTAATATTTCTTTTATGTAAATCCTTAGTATTATATACTCAGTACTTTATAAACCAGAGTTTTACCTTTACTTTTAGAGCAGTAGAGTAAGGGTCTGGGGTTGTAATTTTTTAATGGCGGGTTTATTGTTCTTCATTACATGTATAGAAGTTCAATTAGAGAAACACCAAATACTTAGTTTGTTCGAGATTTTATGCACCATTCAGGGATTCAGATCACTTTCTATGAGAATATGAATATTGTGAGAATGGCAACATCTCAATAAGAGAGTAGTCATCTTAACAGATTTTGCATCAACTTAAATATGATACAAAATGACTTCAAACCGAACCATCTAAAGTTTAAAACAACCCTTTAAGTTAATGCTTTTGAATTATTAGCATATAGCATATCATTTGTTCTTCATTTTTTGAACCTTCATATCAGCCAAGGACTCTGAGAGGATCTCACGTATTGCTTTAGAGGAGCATGAGAAATGGGTCCTTGCACTTCTCTACTTGACATTAAAATCATGAACTAACATGATGTTATAACCCAAGTAAGTGAGGCAACATAATTAAATTTTAAAAAGTATATCATTTCGGATTTGTAATACTTGATTTCTAACCTGCGGCAGTTCAAATTTTTATCGCTCCATTTGTGAATACCAGTAAAACATTTGACTCTCCCTCTCTGTCTGTTTGGAAATTGTTTATTCCCTCCCATTTCCAACTTCTAAATTGTTATTCTGATTTTTGTTAAACTTATTGTTTCCTTTTGTGTTATAAATCATTTAAGCACTTTATAGTTATTGTGAGTGAAATGATGTCTTCATCTAATTAAGAACGGTACATCCTTGACAATGAAAGATACGAGTTTCCCTACAATTTTTTCTTTTACTTTTACAAATGTTAGTCATCTGAATTTGTTTTTGTTCATTCCAATGCTCCTCACTAAGTATTTCCTTTTACCTTTGCCTTTTGTAGCAGATAAGCAATGCATAGAAGTTGGTTGGTTGGAGATACATGTTTTCCATTATGAAGGCCAATATTACATAAACTGGTGTGTAAATAAATGTGTTGAATGTATTTTATTGACGTTGCTAGAATGCAGGGAAAACCGAAATTGACGTAGTTTAAACTTATTTTCATATTGATGGAGCTCATGTATAAGTTTTTAGACGGCGCGGAGATGTAGACGGTGTTAGGATGTATGTATAATTAGAGAGTGTTTGCAATTGCTTCTACTTAAAAAAAGTGTTTTTTAATGAAATTTGAAAAAGTGATTAATTGTAAAAGCTGATAGTGTTTGGAAACAAGTGATTATACAAAAAAGTGTTGAAATTGGAGTGTTTGGTAAAAAATTGATTATTGATGTAGTTTTTTATTAATGTACGAAAATGCCCCTCTTTCATTAAACCTTTTGTGCCTGGAGTGACGTATAAAGGAAAGAGAGAAGGGCATTAATGGGATACAACAACACATATTAACAATATCAATGCGCCCCTAATTACCAAGAATTACCAAATTACCAAGACCTTGAAAAAAGCTGCTTTGAGCTCATTCGACGCAGAAACGGTGAAGTGGCTATTTTGATTTCTGTTGACAAAAAAGCCCAAAAGTGCTTTTCAAAAGCAGTTGCAAACAATGCTTTAGTGTACTTTTTCTTGAAACAATATTTTATATTTAATTTCCTCTGTCCCGCTAAAATTGTCTCATATTTTCTTTTTGAATTGATCCATCCCACTAATATTGTCACATATCAAATTTGGTAAAGTTTTTGTGATTCCAAATCATTTTTACTTTAGTCTTACTTTATAAATTCAATATCAACCACATAATCTCATTTTTCTTAATAAACGGGTCACCTATTCATGTCTAAATGTTAATGGGATGAAAGTAGTAATTTTTATTATTTTATACTATCATCAAAGATTTGAAGTGCGGAGCCTATTATAAATATATAAAGTTAATCAACATTTATTAACTTCATCCCGTACAACGCACGGGTGAAAAATCTAATTATGCTCAAAGATAACGAATAAATTTTCAAACTTGATACAAGCATTTACACTTTCAAGTTAAATAATGTCCATATAGATGAACAAGGACGATGAAGAAAGACGATGAACAATGCAAGTCACATACTAGTTCACTTAATACTTCCTCCGTTCTTAAGTAAGTGCAACAATCAACTTTTCACATTTGTCGAGGCACAACTTTGATCGTTAATATATAAGAGTATAATTTTGCATCGGTAAAAAAATTAAAAAATCAGATTGAAAATTTATAATGAGACAAATCTAACAATATTTTATCCAAAAAAATATATTAATACATTAATAAATAAAACATAGTCAAAGTAGAACATGTGAATAGTGTAAAATTCAACAGTTACACTTATTTAAGAACGGAGGTAGTACATTTTAGGGATATATAATATGAGGTGTACTATTATACTAGTATTTGTTTTTTACCCGGTGAAGAAACCACCTAATTACGTTGGTGAGTAAATTACAACGGGGACCAAACCTTACCCTTAATCAATATATATATATATATATATATATATATATATATATATATATATATATATATATATATATATAAAAGAAACTTTTTAAGAGCATACAAAGCGCCACATAATCCTGTAATGTCATTATATATAACAATTATTTACTTATTTTTATACCTTTTGTTTTTATTAGATTCTATTATTAATTGCATATTGATATGGAAACAAAAATCCTTATAAATCCACCTTAATTAATTTGGTAAGCTTCAAATAAGTAAAGTAATTTTTGGTTATCAAAGTGAAATTCTAATAACGTTTATTGATATGGAAACTAATTTATATTAGTTTACTACACCGAATTAAATAGAAACAAATATGCAAATTAGTTTACTTATTAATTTGGCACCTATTAATAAATTAGTAATCTTCAAATAAGTAAATAATTAAAAATGAAATTAAAAATTATAACCAACATAAAGTATATGATAGTATATATTTTCACAAGTAAATATGTTTAGCTTAGCCAAATAAGTAATTTTTTTTTGTCGTTTCTTTATTTTACACCTAAAATTAAAATATGTCTTCACTTTTGAAATAGATTCCTAATCCAAATTAGAAAATCTTTATAGGTTTACAAATTCCTACTTTTATTTTAATAAAACGTTTTTAATTAGATTGATTTCAGTTCCAGATTAAATCAGATCAGATCAAACTTTAATAATTATAACAATAAGTCACGTAAACAACAGACATCTAATAGACCATATTAATTCATACCAAATCAAACTCGAAATTTTAATTCAATTAAAACCATTTTTAATAATGAATAAACTGTAAGATCTAACAATTAAGACTAACAATGCAGCAAAATAAGTTAATTCTATTTACTTTAGTATTATCAAACAGACTCTATATTAGACTAAGTTTATTTTTCTTTTAAATCACATTATATGTGATCCGATAGAAATTAAATTTCAAATTAGCTAAATTACATACTGTTCGTGCATCGCACGGGCTTGAAAGCTAGTTACAAAATAAAGGAAATGTGATAAACCTAAAGAATCCGACATGATAAATTTTTTAACCAAATGGTGAACATGACTACATTATCATCACCATCATTTACCCTATTGTCGCAAAGGCTCTCACCTATGGTGGGGTTAGAGAGGGTCGGATGTACACACTCTTACCCCTACACTAAAGCACAAAGAGATTGTTTCCGGATGATGAATAGTGAAAATCACGTCCAAAATTACATGAACTGACTGTTGCTTCATAACAAAGAAACACAAACAATTTAGTGAATCATTTTGCTTTATTCCATCATATTCGCAAACCAAAAAATAGTCATAATGAACATGACTAGTGTTAACAAAAATCATTAAAGAACTAGGCTGGCTGTACGTATTTCCGATATCGGATAAGTTTGGAATAAGAAATGTGGGGACCAATTGGCTTCTCTACAGAATGTGTCCTAGCGTAACATTAGCCCTCCTGTTGTCCGGTTCAAATGTGTCGAAACATTTCTAAATGTTTTGATACTAATATTTTAATTACTTCTTCCATCTCTAAATAAAAGCATATATTTCCTTTTTGTATCGTCCATAAATAAAAGTTTCCTTGTTTTGTCGACAAACAAAACAATGCAAAACAATGCAAAACAATGTCAAATAGTATTCAAACAATGTCGAACAGTACTAATCAACCCCACTTTCTTAAAATGTGTAGAAAACGAATGGATAATTTTATATAGGAACAAAGAGAGTTTTTATGTGATCTATTATAGATTTAGGGGGAAAATTCGATAAAAGTATATCGGGAAAAATATCTAAGGGCAACCAACAACATGTTTTAGGAATGACAATGCTAATCGAATATCGTACAAATCTTTCATTCGGTATAAAATGTAACCAACTCAATTTATAAAACTTTGAATTATTTGCCTATTTATTCGGTTCAAGGCGTAAGGATGTTTTTACTTGAACTGTAATTTGCTAATTTGGTCTGGTCTGTTTTGGTCTGGTCTGGTCTGAACTTGTCTGATTTGGTCTGATCTGATTTCTTTGTATTTTTATAACTATCCAAGTCTGGTCTGGTCTGATCCGAGCTGGTCTGGTCTGGTCTGGGAGGAATTACAGTCCAAGTAAAAACATCCTAATTGTGTAAACTGTCCTTCAACCCAAATATTTCTAAAACATCATCAGGCTTATAGGTAATCAGAATCATAAAAATAATTATACATAAAAATTTACTAAGAGCCCATTTGATAGTACCAATATCAGCCGTATTGACTAATTCTGCTGAAATTTATAAATTTCTGACTGAAATGGCTGAATTAGTTTATTCTGCTGATTTATGATAAAAGTATTTTTAAAATATATTTGATTAATAAAATAAAGAAAACATTATGTGAAAGAAATTACTAAAATGATCTTCTACAGTAATTTCAGTCAAATGAACCATAATAATAACTTCAACCTTACTTTTTTTTAATTATTACATAATTCAGCGCGCAAATCAAAAGTTAAGTGTTTGGTGAAAGAGTTTTATATACTCCATTAAAAATTCACTGTTTATCTTCCCAAAAATCTATCAATCTACATAGATAATAGGCATATACTACGTAAATGATTTGAAACTTCCAAAATAAAAGCATATGACTTATTATAATTGACCTTTTTGTAGTTCACATTTACAACTATTTCAGACGCATTAATTAGGCATATGTTTTTGTATTGATAGTTTTAAATTTCAAAGACTTTGCCTGAAAAAGAAAGAACCCATACTTGTTATACATATAAAACTGAATAGCACTAGAATCGACAATGTCTATATGATTCTAACTGCCATAATGAAACTATGAAATTATGATTTTAACAGCCATAATGAGTTGTCACCCAAGCCCAAATGATGGGTTCACAATATACTTTTTTTCTTTAACCCCAGCAATATAAAAATCATAGTAACTCACTCTCACACACATACAACAAAGTGCCTCAAACTTCATACCAGCGCATTCTGGAAAAGGCTTAAATGAAAAGTTCACAACTACAATGGCTTTTCCTTATTTCCTATCTGCAAATAATAATATCAATAAGCAACATCTCATTTGCAGCAGGTCAATGCATGAGGGATCAACAGAGTCTGTTGCTGCATATGCGGCGGAGCTTGGCATTCAACTCTATAGCTTCAACTAAGCTGGTGACGTGGAACCAGAGCAGAGATTGCTGTGCGTGGGCTGGAGTGGAATGTGATAGCTCGGGGCATGTCATCAGTTTATTTCTTAACAATGAAGCCATTACAGATGGTATCGATAATTCAAGCAGTCTTTTCCATCTAGCACACCTCCAGAGGCTAAATTTGGCTTTTAACCGGTTCAATTCAATCCCAATTCCACCTCAGATTTATAACCTTACCAATTTGACATATCTCAACTTATCTTATTCCGGTTTCGGTGGACAAATCCCGACTGGACTATCTAGGCTGACAAGGTTAGTCACTCTTGACCTCTCAAACATCTTTCCTATAGGCCAACCACTTGCACTTGAGAATCCTAACCTAAAGCAATTCTTTGATGGCTCAAAAGAACTAAGGGAGCTTTATCTAGACGGCGTTAATATATCTGCTCAAACAAATGGATGGTGTCAGGCTATATCTTCTTCTCTGCCAAAATTAAGAGTACTAAGCTTGAAAAGCTGTCGACTTTCAGGGCCCATTGATCCTTCCCTTCTGAAACTGCACTTTCTTTCTAAAGTCTATCTTGATCAAAACAATTTGTCCACTATTGTTCCTGAATTTGTAGCTAATTTCTCAAACTTGAAGATCTTGAGCCTAAGTTCCTGTAATCTGAAGGGAACATTTCCAGTACAGATTTTACATACACTCTGGGGTATAGAAGAGTTGGTTTTGGAGAGTAATCAAGACCTTATTGGAGAGTTGACATCATTTCCAGAGAACGGATCACTCAGGAAGATTTCAGTAAGCAACACTCAGTTTTCTGGTCAGCTGCCAGCTTCCATAAACAATCTTAGCAATTTGTCTCGGATTGATATCTCAAAGTGCAAATTCAGCGGGTCAATTCCGTCTACAATGACAAAACTTGAGAGTCTTGCTTATGTGGATTTCTCATTCAACAACTTCTCTGGCTCAATGCCAAATTTCCAATGGTCAAACAACCTTGCTTACATAGACTTCTCTTGGAATGCCTTAACAGGTCCACTTTCTTTAAATCATTTTAAAGGACTTTCGGAAATTGTGTATATAAATTTAGGGTCTAATTTTCTATCTGGAAGACTTCCCCCGTCTCTTTTTTCACTTCCCTCATTGCAGAAACTTCTGCTTTCTAATAATTCATTTGATCAGGTTGATGCATACTTGGATGCATCTGCCGCCTCTCAGTTGGATACACTAGACTTGAGTTTTAACAATATAAAAGGGCCCATTCCAAAATACTTCTTTGATCTTTCAAATTTAAAAGTTCTAACACTTTCTTCCAATTTATTTGGTGGAAGCATTCAGTTTAATAGCCTCCAGAGCCTCCCAAACCTCACAAGGTTGGAGCTTTCTCGTAACAATCTGTCAGTTGACGTCAGTAGTTCAGCCTCCTCATCGTTTCTGCAGATTACAACTCTAACAATGGCTTCTTGCCGGTTAAAAAATTTTCCAGATCTTCGAAATCAATCAAGATTAATGCACTTAGACCTATCAGACAATGAAATCAGAGGGAAAGTTCCATACTGGATATGGGATGTGGGTAATGGAAGACTCAGTCATTTGAATCTGTCCTACAATTTCCTAGAAGATCTTGAAAAGCCTTATACAATTCCAAGAAGTCTATTATTGCTTGACTTGCAACACAATCAACTGCAAGGCCAACTTCCTATGATGCCAGGTTCAAGCATTATCTACCTTGATTACTCACATAATCGTTTCAACGGTTCCATCCCAATAGATATTGGAAATATTAATATGGTTTTCTTATCACTCTCTTATAATAGCTTCACGGGGAGAATTCCTATATCCATATGCAATGCTTCCTATCTCCTAGTGCTTGATTTATCCCACAATAAGCTGAGTGGCCCCCTTCTGTCCTGTCTATTAGGCACCGTTGGGACTCTTGGGGTACTAAACCTGAGGGATAATCAAATCATTGGCAACATTCCAGACTCCTTTCCAAGCGATTGTGCACTAAAAACAGTAGACCTCAGTGAAAATTTCTTACAGGGAAGCATTCCCAAATCTCTGGCCAATTGTTCATCATTAGAAGTTCTGAATCTTGGGAAGAACAAAATCGTAGATACCTTCCCATGCTTATTGAAGAACATATCAAGCCTTCATGTCCTTGTATTACGATCCAATGGTTTCCATGGTCACCTTCACTGTGTTGATAATGCCAACCTTAGTTGGCCAAGTTTTCAATTATTTGACATTGCTGATAATCATTTCAAAGGCAAACTCCCCTCAAATTTTTTCTTGAGTTTGGAGGGAATGATTGGTAGTCAAAACCCTGTTAGCTCAGGGTCCCACATCAGGTTTAAGTACTTGAGCCTCAGCAAGTGGTACTATGAGAGTAGAGTTATGGTAACCATGAAAGGAAACGAGATAGAACTGGTGAAAATTCTCAGAATCTTCACCTATGTAGATTTCTCAAGCAACAATTTCGACAGAAGTATACCATCCACAATCGGGGATCTTGATTCTCTTTACGTTCTAAACCTATCGCACAATTCTCTCACAGGGAACATCCCAAAAACAATCGGAGATCTGAAAACGATTGAATCGTTAGATCTGTCAGGGAATGAGCTACATGGACCGATCCCGCCGGAGCTTGGGAACCTCACATTCCTTTCCTACTTGAATCTATCATACAATAGACTCTCTGGCGTGGTTCCGGCAGGCGATCAGCTAAATACATTCGACGAGAAATCGTACCTGGGTAATCCTGGACTGTGCGGTTTGCCACTCTTAAATACTTGCGAGTCACCTCCGGTTTCCAGAGGAGACGAATCTGAGATAGAACCGGACTACGGTGAAGCAGAGATGGAATGGGAACCTACTGCTTTGGGATTTCTCCTGGGTTTAGGCGTATATCTTTGGCTGCTTTTTCGTAGCAAAAGATGCTGGGAAGCATATGAACAGCTTGACGAAGTTCTTGGACGGCTTTTTAGTCAAAGAAAAGTAAGAAGACCATCTCCAGGACGCTGAGTTCATGTAAACGATAACACATGTACGTCCAAAATCTTAGACCAGCACACCTGCTCGAGAAGGAGATGGATTTCATTTAGGAGTTCTAGAAATAGCTCTAAATAAAATTTCAAAATAAGATTGTCATCCTTTTTATTCCCAAAATAGGAGTAATTACTACAATGTTTAGAAAATATTGTCATATTTGAAGTCTGGTACTGTCAAAACATGGCAGTAATTAATCATATTTTAGGAATAAAAACATGTCAATACTATTTTAGAATTTTCAAACTTTTTTAGTCTTATTTCGAGTAATATTCTCTTTCATATTTGAATTTGTCTTTCCCATTATTCCACCCAATAAAGCTTATAAAAGTACTGCTCCCTCCGCCCCTAACTTTGTGAGTGCCTATATGGTACATCCGGATGTACCTACACCCGGCCCAACTAAGGAAGACAGCTCAATAGCTGATACAGGCCAAAAAGAATTCGGTGGCATATTTGTAATTTAAGCGAAAAATTACGGCTTCCGCTAAATGAGCAATAGTGTATTTTTAATGAGCACCAGACCTATTTTATTGAGTATTTAAGAGACTAACAATGATTATCACGACCCCTGCTTCATATCTTCTATTTTTTTCTTTTTCTTATTTTTTCTTTTATAAAAAGTTATTAAATTATATCTATAATACACTCCAATTAATTTCAATATGCGAGTCTAATTTAATATGATACTTTTGAAATATGCATTGATATAACAATTAAAAAATGAGCATAACATCAATACCAAATGAGCATACATAACTTACAAAGTGCACATTGATATGAAATCATAAGGTTTGTTAGCTGAACATCACGACATTTTAATTGAGTATCAAACCTCTGCTATTGACATGAAAATCACGATTTCTGGTGAATGAGCATTAATGAACTTTTAATGAGCAACAAACCTATTATGTTGAGTATTAGAAGTCTAATATTCAGAATCGTGATCTCTACTTCATAACTTCTACAAAAACTTATTACATTATACTTATAGTCAACTCCTATGAATTTCAATATGTGAATCTAATGTAGAATAATACTTTTAAAAATGCATTGATATGACATTTACAAAATGAGCACAAGATCAATATCACATGAGCATACGTAACTTGCAAAATGTGCATTAATATGAAAATCGTAAGGTTTGTTAGTTGAATATCACAACATTTTCATTGAGTATCAAACTTCATCGATTGAGATCGATGGAAACCACGATTTCTGGTACATGCGCATTAATGAATTTTTAATGAGCATCAGACCTATACAAATGAGCATATGTAACTTACAAGATGAGCATTGATATGAAAATTATAAGTTTTGTTCGTTGAGCATAAAGATATTTTCAGTGAGCATCAAACCTCTGTTATTGAGTATAAGAATCGTGCAATTGAGTATAATATAATGATAATTTGTGGTCTCGTGTCTATAATCAACTTTTATGTGAATCTAATGTAATATATGAGATTTTTGAAATATGCATTGATATAACATTTTAAAATGATCATAACATTTTATAATACATAAATAAAAAACTTCAGTTGGAAGTTTGATTAGAGAGAAAAAAATAACTGGGACATTTACGAATATTTATATTATGAACTTTCATAAAAAACAAAAAAGAAAAAAGAAAGGAAAACAAACAATAAGAAACAAAAAATAAAGGAGAATAAAAAAATTAAAAGGAAAGGAGAAACGTACGTGACAAACTAACAATTGAATAGCAAGTATCAAAGATCAGCCAAGTAGCCAACTCAGGATACCTCATAAGTGGATCAGGGAGTGAGCATGCGGAGCAAAAAACTGGAAACAACTCAGCCTTTTTATTATACTCAAAGTTATTAGTAATTACAAAAATACCGGGTGTACTATATAATTCGCCTAACTTTGTCCGGTTTACCTTTTCCGTCCGTCCCATTAAATTTGTCTCATACCATATTTGATAATATTTGAGTAGTTATAATTCATTCTTACTTTATTCACACTTTATCAATTCAATACCAACCACGCAATGACACAATTCCACCTTTTCTTAAATTTTGTGTCGCACCCCTTTGTCCCAAACATAGTGAGATCGAGGTAGTATTTGTGTATAATTTCTCCAAAAGGTTATTCCTCAAAGCTTCTACGCCTCCATGGCTCCATCTCATAACACCATTTGGAGTGGTGAGGTATTAAAAGTTCAAAAAGCTAAATGTAGAATTTTTGGACTCCTAATTATGTGTAGTGAGAGTTTAAAAAGGTATTAAAGTGGAAAAGTGGATGAAGGGTTATAAATGTAGAGGGTTGGTTGGGAGAAGTGGGAAAAGGAAAAAAAAAGAAACAGGAAGAGAAAGGACAGATGCAAGGCTGCTTATTTTGTGCGGATGATGTCCTACAAATGTCATCCTTGCATCATAATATTTCAATTTTTTTACTGATATAACTTTTTTATTTTTTCTCCATTTTTTTCAAAAAGTATATCAAAATTCATAAATGTTTATGATCTTTCATATGACACCAAATATGTAACATATAAAATGAAAAAAAAAAGAAATATGAAGTTTTAACTGTTGAAATTTTCTTTAGCCCCAGAAAACACAAAACACCAATTTTTAATTAATGGAGCCTTCACAAATAATTGAATACTCCATAATCAAACTTTACTTGAACTAAATTCTTTTTTTGTTAACCGAAAAACGTTAAAAAAATTAATGAAATTTATTTATTTTCATATCGAAATGTGTCTTTTTTATTTTATAATTAATGAGAGAAAAAATCAAAAGGAAAGCATTACTTATAATAATTTAATTAATGTTTTACTAAATTGATATGTAAAAAATATGCAGAATGTATTTTATTGACGACGTTGAAATGCAGAGAAATAAGAGTCAAAACATTGTTATCATATGATCGGAGTCCATATTTGACATTTAGATTCTCACACCACTCCAAATGGTCTAAGGCATGAGAAGGATGGATAAATATTACCCAGGAGAACCGATAAATATTACTGGGAGGACTGAGAATGTTTTTACTTTGATTAAATTTTGCTGGTGTGATTTGATTTGTTTAAGTTTGATCTGATCTGAACTGGTCTAGTCTGGTCTGGTACATGTTTGGTCACTGTGTATTTTAAAACTACGTAGTATGAAATTATGATCTGGTATGAGTTGATCTGAACTAGTCTGTCTTGATCTGGTCTGGTCTGGTCTGTTTAATATTGTTCTGATCTGAGACTGAAAACAATTCAAGTAAAAACATTCTGAGTGACATGATTTACAAGATTTTGTGTGTATGAGTACAAAACGTATCACTACTCTAACTGAATGAACGTAATTTACATGAAAAATACTATAGCACCCCATTTGTAGCCTTCCTACTATAGTGATTCACAAAAACATTTCATAAAAATGGGGCATAAATTTAAAAAATGGACTTTTATGAACCACAGAATATAAATGAAGTACCCCAAAATGGGGTACACCAAGACTAACTCAATATTTATATACAAAGGTGAACAGTATGTACATAATACAGTATTAAAACTCTTCTTTCCTTTCTATCTGCCGGTCTATCCACTATATACTCATATTTTATGAAATTGTTCTTCGTGCATCCCTTTTTATGTTTACCATCTTCCTCTTTCGTTTAACAGAGTCGGTTTTTAGCACGTTCAACGTGTTCTACACAGCAGAGTCTCCCAATTTCTGGGGCCCAATTTTTTCAAAAAATTATTAGTATTACATAGTAATAATATAAATAAATAGTAATCAATAAAATAAAGTTTTTTGTTAGTACTTTTATTCATGTTTTACTCAAATTGATTGAGTGATGAGTTGTGTTGCTTTAAATCAAGTGTTGAGTAATTTCTAAAATTTTTATTACATTATTTGATGAGCATTCAATAGATTTCAGTATAAGTATTTAGATTGAGTTTTTTTAATTGTTTATATTAATATGGGGGTCACGATTTTATGTTTGGAATGAGGTCTCCAAATTCATTAGACAACTTTGTCCTTCAACATTCCTCTCTTCTATTCCTCTTTACCTCCAAATATTTTACTTATTTGCACAAAATCCCTCCCCAATTCTCTGTTCATGTCTTTTTATTATCTTTTACTCCCTTCGTCCCGCAAAATAGTTCCCGATTGCCTTTTTGGGTCGTCCCAAAAAATAGTTCCCATTTCCCTTTTAGGAAAGTTTTGTGTGGCTCACATTCATTTACCTTTTTCTTATTCAAACACAACCACATACATTTCTACTTTATTCCCACTTTCTTAAATTCCGATCCAAGTCAATGCGAGAACTCTTTTACGGGACGGAGGGAGTAATTTTTTTTCAAAATACAGGTCACACACCCAACTTGCCAACTGCAGCATGCATTGATTCACACCTAGTGACAATTGCATATTTTGTTCATACAACTACAGTTGATCCGGCAGATAATTAAAGTTGATCTCAAAGACAACTAAAACTTAATCTCTCGGACAATATTCTGTGTGATAAATATTCATTTCAGAAATTCATAATTTGGTCATATAAACTATAACTTCATGTGCACAATCAATAATTATTTGTGCACATAGATTGTACACACGTAGATTAGTTCTGTATAAGTAATGAAACAAGTAGAGGCTAGAACACGCCCATACTTGAGGATTCCAGATTGGAGAATAAAAAGGGTGTTCTTGATTACTACGTAAGAGTATAGGGAGGTTGGGGAAATGCGACGTGAAGGGAAAATAAAAGAGGGGTACGTGGACCGTAGAAGAAGGAAGGCTTTGTATGCGTAACAGCATCTTCAATGCTATAATGTGCACGGTGCACATGTGGCATGAGAAAGATATACACAAAATATTGATTTTATAACATTTCTTTCTCCTTCTTTCCATGCCCTTATGTGTTTTTGGTAAGTTTTTCTCTTCAATGTCATCCACAATATCTACATCTAGACATTGTGCTTGACATTGGGAAGAAAAACTTACCAAAATGATGTAAGATCTTTCTAATAAGGAGAGAGATATTCTATTTGTTGTTTTTTAATTGATTATTTCTCATGATATATATGCACCGTTAATGTTTTAACATTGAAGATGCTCTAAAGTAAAACTCATGGTCTCTTATTTAACAAAGAGCATTTTCAATATGAGTATTTAACTCTACCTTATTTAAGAAGTGAAGAAAATGTGTGTATTTTGATGCTTTTTAAGTAAGTGTACGTTGTAGTAACAGTAATATACTTATGTACTACGTATTTGGAAACTACCTTTAAGTCCTCCAAATCAGAAGGGATTGTTTGCAAAAAAAAACGCTTTTCAATTTTTGGCTTTGAAAAATCTGAAATTGGTTTGTTTAAGTGACAGTTTCTGTCTAAGTTAAACACTTAAAAGCTAAAAACTTGAAGCAGGTTGAGATGTGTTTTAAACTGCTTTTCACTATTTTTATTACACAAAAAATACTTATTTTATCATTTTTTACTTTTTCAGAAGCATTTTTTAAACACTATCAACTTTTATTATTAGGTGCTTGCTATGGTACCCAACAAAAATAGGAGGGTACCATACCTAGAATGCATTTCATTGGTCCAAATCAAAATTTTACATTTTATTTGCATTTAAATTATTCAATTGAATTTTTTTTATTGATCCATATCATCAAGGTAACATACCTTGAAGGTACCGTAGAAATTGCTTTATTATTAATCATTTTTCTCAAAATCACTTTAGAATTTTTTTTTTAAATACTATCAATCGCAGACACTCTCGAAGTAAAGAATCCAATTTAAAAGTAAAGAACAAAACTCAAATAAGTGCGGCTTTGTAGAAAACTATCGAGTATGGAGAGAGGGTTACGTTCGTGAAAAAGGCTGAACAAAATCACACCCAAATACCCAATTGGGTCAATTATATCGATATACTAAGTATAAAAGTAAAATTGAAAAATGTACATAATTACATACAAATAGATGTGCAGATATATTGTTTAGAGTCCGTTTAATAACATTGAAATAGGTTGAATCGGCTGATTTTGCTGAAACTTATAAAGTAATGATTGAAGTGATTGGATTGACTGATTCTACTAAACTATGAAAATGGTCCTCTTTAGTAATTTCAGTCAATGAATTGAAGTAAAGAAAATGAAAATGGTCCTCAATAATAATTTCAGTCAATTTGGTCAGAAAAGTACGGATTAACTTGAACCTTACTTATTTTGTTTCTAACACAATTCAACGAGCAAAACGAAAGTATTGTATTATATGTGGTTGGTTAATAAGACTAACAAATCAAAAAACATGATAACCAAACGGGCTATTAAATTGTATTGGGGGAATTATCAAATAAGCTCTCATCGAACTTTCATAAAAAATGCAAATAAGTCCTTTTATATGAGTCTCTGTACGACCGTCGCCATTTGGGGAGGTTTCCGGTGGAATTTTTTGATGATTTTTTTTAGATCTTCTTCATTAAGTCTAGTTTACGCATACCAAATTTCAGCTAAACATTCAATCGAGAAGGCAATCAAATGAATTTTTGAAGATAACTGCGCAGTAAGGTAGCGCCGTATATTTCTGAAAATCATTTGACTACCTTCTCGATTGAATTTTTAACTGAAATTTGGTATGGATAAACTAGGCTTAATGAAGAAGATGCTCAAAAAATTTCATCAAAAATTTTCACCAGAAACCGCCCCAAATGATGACAGCCGGACAAAACCTCCTGTAAAAGGGTTTATTTACACTTTTTATCAAAGTTGGAGAGTTTATTTGATAGTATTGTATTTGTGCCACACGTATAAAAGAGTACGTACGAACAGTCTTAACCGTGTACGTATGAATCGCTCCAACATACACCAAAACAGGTACCTATTTTACAACAAACATAAATAAAGTAGGTTCAAAACACGAATTACACAACTCAGAACTCTGTCCTCTGTTTCAAGATCCTACGTACACCCAACATGCTGCTTCTTCTTCTTCTCTTCTCTTCCACATTCATTCCTAGCTTAGGGATCGCCATTGATGATAATCCCAATTCAGGTCCTGGAAGAGCTGGGGCATTGCCAAAAGGTGATGTGGATCTGCTGGAATTTCCACTCAATTTGGAGTACTTGGAAGCTGAGTTCTTCTTGTGGGGTGCTTTTGGGTATGGCCTTGACAAATTCGCCCCCAATCTTTCCTCCGGCGGGCCGTCTCCCGTCGGCGTTACATCGGCCAAATTAAGCCCCCTTGTGAAAGATATTATTGCTCAGTTTGGGTTTCAAGAAGTTGGACATTTGAGGTTAGACAGCTTTTTTATTAGCATTTGTGCTAATTGTTAAGTAGATATGTATTCTTTAATAAGTTCTGTGAATTGTTTTATGCCCCGTGAATGGATGAAAAATTTATCATGCTGGATCTCATTTGTATCTTACCTGAATAGGGAAAAGTTGTTTCCACATTTTTTATTTATTTATAACTCCGGTCTCGGGTCCATAAAAATAAAATATTACTACTGTTACATGAAAATTTTCTTTGTTAAAAATATTATCATTAAAGTACAAAATTTTAAATGTTGCATAAATATAATAGTTAAAATAATTGGTCAAACTTTACTATCTTTGACTGGAAAAGTCAATGATGGCTAACTAAAATGGGATGGAGGTAGTAATAAATAAGTGTAACTATTACACCTACGTTTTCTTTGTTTTTCCTTTGATATTTGGGGTATTTAAGAAATATCTTGCACTACAATAAAATTACCGGTTTGAAACGGATTTAGCACGCACTATTCGTGCCAAATAGCTTGTGTCAAAGTGTATTTGGCACGAACTCGAGATATATATCCCTGCCATGTCCAATATGAATTTTGGCGAATCCCATTTTTTTTGTAATGCTGTGCGTTTTACATTTTAACTGTATGGAAGTCGATCAATGTGAGAACTTATTTGTCAAATAGATCGAGTAAGGGTTTATTAGTTACTTACTGCCGTCTGCCTTACGTTCCTTCCACGCTACATGTTTATAAAGTAATTGCCCATATAGGACTAAAAGATGAGAGAAATTCTTAAATAGGACCACATGTGTTTTATTCCCCAAATGGGATCATATTACTCCTATTTTGAAACCTACGTAATTTCTCGTTCCATTTTTATCCCTCTTTAACTGATCGAGAATCTTCCCTACGCAGACCCCTCTCTCTCCTGTGCACCATCCTCGATCTCCCATTCTTTTCGATCAATCTATTTCTACTCCATTACATAACATCCCTTGCATAGCAGATCCATCCATCCATCTCCCCTTCTACGATCTATTTCTTCTCCATTGCTCAACAGATCGATCGTCTGCTCCATCTATGCACATCAGATCAATCAACTTCACCACATTGTCTGTACACCATCGTCAATTTCATCCTTAGCCGCCGCCGCCGACTCCACCGCGTACACGCCACCGTTTTGTCAGGTTTCTTCTTCTTCTTCCTCTTCTTTTTCCTCCTCCTCCCCCTCATCCTACTCCTCCTCCTACTATTCTATTTATTTTTTTTGGCTTTGAAACTGATTTTTCTGGGTTTTCTTCCATTCCTCTGTTTTTTTAGTTTTGACATTCGATTTGTGGATTTTTGGACTTCTATTTCAAATTCCTGCTTCGTGATTTCTTGATTTTAAAAGAAAACCAGTTTTCCAGATTTTTGAACTATGACATACGATTTTGCCATGTAAGTGGCATATTTTTGGATGAATGATATACGATTTTGCCAAATTTATGGCAGAAATGTACTTTGACAATCATATAATGGCAAAACACTTTTTGTGTAAATCGTTTTTATTTTTATTTTTTGTCATTAAATTCTTATTTCTGTTAAAGTTATTGTTCCATTATTCTTTTTTGTTTTTTTTTGAAAATTTAGTTGTGGACTTTATATTTTGCCAAGATTGTGGCAGTTTTTTTTTAGAGTAAGATTATGACAGTTTTGTGTAAATATATAGGTCAAGATAAATCTGCCAGATTTATGGCAGGTCTGAAAAATTGTTTCCAAGGCAGATTTGTAAGTTCTCTGCAAGGTCAAATCTTCCAACTTAATGGCAAATTTACGGCGGTGGACTATGACGGTGACGGTGGTGCTCGGAGGTGAAGTGGTGGCCCTGGATTGAACACTAGCGGCAATGACAAGGATAGGATGGCGGCGGTGGAGGGGGATGGCGACGCCATTTGGGCGGCGACAGATGGCAACGATGCGCCGACAGGGATGCGATAGCGGGCCAACGAGGATGACTGCTGGCGGCGGTGGCAGTCGACGGCGGCGGCAAGGGTAGCGGTAGTCGGCGGCGGCGGGCGGCTCCGACTCTGGCATGCTGCTGCTAGCAGTTAGTACTTTAGGGTTTCAACAGTTTTTTATTTTTCATTTTCAAAATCGAAAAATTAAAACAGGGTTATTTTTGTCCAACTAAATTGAAATTGGTCCTATGAAACTTGTGTTTCGTTTGTAGTCCTAAATGTGCAATTAACATTGCTATTAGTCCTATGTGAGGCATTAACTCACATATTGAGAAACAAAAGATGAAATGTGTGCATAAATGAGGGTATCATTGTTTTTTCTAATAAATAAGACCCATATAATCCTAATTAACAAAGTAGTTATAGTTAAAACATTCTTTCGAGGGTTATGATAGTGAACTACTTAAACGGTGTTCTACATACGGAGTATGTTTCAATCTACTTACATAATTTCCATTAAAATATGACTTTTGCATTTTAGTAAGTAGTCATATTTGTGAGTAATTATAGGGAGTATTGAACATGAAATTGTAGGTTTAGTAATTTTTGGTTGTGTGCGATTTAGTCATGTAATTTCACTCACTTGACTCTTTTAGGCATTCCATACTTCCAGCTAAAGTTTCTCATTTCCATTTAATTAAGGAAATGATTAACACTTTCAAAATATATGCTGAATTACTTTATATAATTCTTATTTATATACTATCGTATATATAATCGTGCCATTTTCAACAAAAAAATTTAAATTGGAGTCTGGACGAAAGTAATACTAGTTGTACTCAAGTTGTACTTTTGTGACAAGAGTTAGGTCTCGTGTTCGAATTCCAGCAACTGCGATAAGGAGTTACTATGTTAAAAATGCATAGAGCTTCTACAAGTACCGGAGACAGAATCTCAATCTCTATCTGTCAGATTGAGATTATAATCCAATTATATCATCATTCTTTTTTTTCATAAAGCGGTTTTGGTAGCTCATAATACATGACTTAAATGCAGAGCGATAAAAGAAACGGTGCCCGGTTTTCCGAGACCGCTATTGAACTTGAGCAAAGAAGCGTTCGCAACAATTATGGACAAAGCATTGGGACACCCTTTGAAACCACCTTTTGATCCGTACGCAAATGACATAAATTATCTGATTGCAAGTTACCTCGTTCCGTACGTTGGACTCACCGGTTACGTAGGTGCAAATCCTAAACTCCGTAGCCACACGGCCAAAAAGGTACACTGTACTATTTGATCTTCATACTACGTATCATGGTTCCTCCGTCCCGTTATGATTATCTCATTTTAATTTATAAGTCCATCTTACTTAAATTGTTTCATACCAAATTTGGTAAAGTTGGTGTGTCTCTAAATCTTTCTTACTTTTTTCTTACACTATCAATTCAATATCAACCACATAAATCACTTTTTATTAATTTGCGTATCACTCCTTCTTGTCTCATTGTTAGCGGGACGGAGGGAGTAATAGTCATTCTTCGTGTACATGCCAGAATGTACGTGTACACGCGTATCGTGTACGCTCCTATTTTACACACCACACAGATAATTCTATACATTTTTAATTTGAATAGTTGCATTTTTAATGAATTGTCACTGTACATATTTTTTCTTCTATTAGACTTTCTCCTTCGGATCCATTTTAGCTTTCCTTTTTGGGTTGTCATGTTTTCCATTTTCACAAGAAGTATGAGGATCTCATAATTTCACTTTATTCTTCTTAAATATCAATCACAATTTTTACTTTTCAACCACTTTATTAATAATTATGCTAAATTAAAACATGAAAGCAAAATCAATATAGGACATATGTAGTACTTTTTATTGAATTAGATTAGACCATCTTACTAAAATCAGATAGGAACATGTTTTAATAGATAATAAAAATTCAAACTTAAATAATAATAGGGAGTAATACGCAAAATACCAAGCCTATATACCACACCTCAAATTAGATTTAAACTAATTAGATTAGACTAATCTTTAACACGAGACTACACCAAACCCGACCATGGACGATCTTCTACAAGAGTTATTGTACGTTTATGATAAGGGAGATTTTCCAAAATAGGAGTAAATGGAATTTGAAATTTCAAAATAGGACTACTATGTTTTTATTCCCGAAATGAGACTAACATGACAGTATTTACTGTCATCTTGTAGGCGTGACTGCCAAATAGTTGCAGTACAATGCATTTAACATGACAATATTTATTATAATTAATGACATTATTTTTCAGACATGACAATAACAACTCGTATTTGGGGAAGAAAAACATAATTCTATTTTGAAATTCCAAATCTCATTTACTCCTATTTTGGGCAATATCCCTCATGATAAACAATTGGGCAATTTCCCTCATGGAAAACTATTTACTCGATCAATTGATCCATTTTAAAAAAAGGTCAACAAAATCATTTATTTATCGAATATATTATTCAATAGGATCTTCAATTTAAGAGAAGTGTTGATTTCTCTTATTATTTTAGACAAACTTCACTTTAGAATTACAGAGCGGTTGATCACGTTAAGAAAATTGCAATTTTAATCTCGTATTTCTGTTGTGCCTGTTATTATCCTTTAACTTCACTCTATTGCAAATTTGGTCCTGTAATTAATAAATCTTTACAATTTAAGGTCCTTTCTACCGGACATCACTTTTCGACCATAAATTCGCGAGAAAAGATGTCACTAGCGCTGAGTAATCTACCGGAAAGTTTACTTTTCAATGGGAAATTTCTTAAATTACAAAGATTATTAGTTATATGACCAAATCTGCAACCAAATAAAGTTAAAGGACTAATAACGAGCATTATCGAATGTTATCATGGAGACTAATAAAATTGCAATTCTACTCATTAACTAATAACTATTGATACTTTGTCTAACTTATGGGGGTGTCCCCGGTTTGGATTCCGGAGGATTTCAATGGAGTTTTGAAATCCGTCAGAATTCTGATGTCCACGATTAGGATTTCTGTGGAATCCATTAACATAAGGGTGTCCTCAAACATTTTATGAATTTCTGTTAGTACTTATTTGAATGGAATTTAATGGATTTGGATCGAACGAATTTCTATATACAAAAACATTACACAACAAATCTCGTAGAATCCCTAGGATTTTAAAATCCATTGATCTATTAAAATCCATTCAACTCCTCGGTATGGTTATGGCGGACTGAACTTCAGGGCTGCAGCCTAATTTTTTCTTAAATTTGGTCCAACTTTTTTCATTTTTCTCATTTAGCCCACCCGCTAGTATTGAATTTAATATAGTACTGTTGAGCACAAGTCAACTCAGATTTCTGGATTCGTCCCTTGCATTTGTTGATTGATCAGTTAGTGGCGGGGCTTCTGGGCGTGGAATCGGGGCAAGATGCGGTCCTAAGGACGTTACTATACCAACGCAGGAAGGAACGAGTCGCACCGTACGGAATAACGGTGGCGGAATTCACGGAACACATTTCGAGGTTGAGGAACAAGCTAGGCAAAGAAGGGCTGAAAGATGAAGGTTTGGTAGTGAAACCAACCATTGGTCCAGAAGGGAAGACTTCCGGCAACATTCTCGCCGGAGATAGCCACTCACGAGCCTACGACCGGTCGCCGGAGGAGATATTGAGAATTGTTTATGGGAGTGGGAAGGAAAACAAGCCGGGTGGTTTTTACCCCAAGGGAGCGCATGGTAGAATTGCTAAGTCTCATCTTAATGTTGTTTCACCAACTGATTAAGTTATTAGTTACAAAACTTGCTTTGTAATTGTAGTAGTTACTTAATTACATTGAAATAGAAACAGTACACCAAGGAACACATTATGGAAAAAGGAATAATATTAAGCAAACATCACTTTATTTTTGTTAGTATTATTATAATGGATGTTAATTACTTAATGAGATGTGTGTAGATTTAATTTCTTTAGATGTATGTATACTATACTGAATATCATACGGAGCAGTGCTTATATCGTGGAACTGGTGCATGGTGAGCACCTGTTAGTATATATGTCCTAGCGACAATCACCTTTTAGAGATATATGTACTTGATCACATTCAGTTTTATATATTTGATATATACGGTATTACACATTGATGATTAAGCATTTCGATTGTCAATGTCTTATTCATAATTGTGTTCCCTTGGACTTATGTTGTCAATAAGTAAGTGAGAGCTTATATGATAAAACATAAGGTCCTAAAAAGGCCCCAATCAATGATCATCAAGAATGGGATATTGATGATATGCGATAAGATTGGTATGTGGACTGCATCATACTTTTAGAAAGTATAGTTGATCTCACGACTATGAGTTCCTGTAATTCATGATGGTCACATAGATATTTTAGAGAATATTGGCATACCCACCGAGAAACCATTTGATAAGTTCTATTCATGTGTCTATGGGATTATCGGCGTATAGAGTAGTGTAATAGTCCTCCGACTTGAGGTCAATACGTACTACATGTGCGGAGTGATGTACTTTGACCATGACCAACGCTTGCACTCCAATCGGGGTAGATACGGCATGTGTTGGGTGCATCACGAAGCACATGGAGTAGTAGTTGAGCCAAGAAAGGATTCATTCCTCATAATAGATTAAGAGAGAACATTCTACTTCTCATATCTAGATGGATCATAAAGTCATTGGCCAATGCAAAGATATATTCGTTTTGGATATCGAATATGATCGTTATGGATCATCTAGAAAGATTGAGAGACTGAGACTGAGTTATTGGGATAGACACAATATCATGTTCTAGACTTAGTTGAATGTTCGTTGAATGAAAGGACCGTATCACTATGAGCTCTATATTACAGGGAGTTTGAATAAGTCCTCGCAAACGTCCTTATATATTAAGTTTGTCTGGTAAATCGTCTAGGGATTCTACTAAGACCTTAATTTGATTAGTGCTCAATATATAAGGCCCTATGGGTCACACAACAAGTGATTATACCTTCCGATTGAACTGTTAGAAGGAATTAAATATTATTAATTAGATTAAATAATATTTAATTAGTAATACTGAGAATGAATTAAATGTTAATTAGATTAAACATATTTAATTCATGAAGTTGAAGGAGAGTTCTATCCGATAGAATTAATTAAGTATGATAAATTAGATTTATTATACCTAATTAAGGTGTATTTATTATTAAATAAAGTTGGTATTTTCTTTTATAATTTGGAATTAAAAGAAAAGAAAATGAAATAAATAATAATACTTATAACAAGTAGAGAGTGGCGTGCAACCACCTCTCTAATGTTATTGTTATTATTATATTATTTTGTTTAATCTACTTATTTAATTAATAAGGAGTATTGGTCCTATTAGGACTAGAACTCATTAATTAGGAAGACTTTCAATGTGATTGAAAAACTAGTTTAGAACTAGTATAAATACATCATTCTCCTTCATAATTCATAGACCAGTTTTCAGATTCAGTATTACCAGTTTATTTCCCTGCGAAGAGATTTCCTAGCCTTTCTCTTAGGGAGATCTAACCGTTCTTTCGGAAAGGAGAAATCACGTGGATACCAAAGGTCAAGGATTATCATCGCTAGGCTGGAAGATCTGTAAGTTCTGACTCAGATCTGTTATTATTGTTTTATTCGTTGTTTTGTCATAATCAGGGAAGATCTGTTTTGGAAAATTTTAAACTTCCGCTGCTGTACTTTCGAGGTACGTTACATCAATTTTCTAACAGTGGTATCAGAGCCAAACTGATTCTAATGACATTATACGAATTTAGGATGAAGATTTCGTAGATTTGAAAATATTCTGTATATTTTCCAGAACATACTCCGTATTTTTGTTTGATCTTAATCAAAAGTAGTTTTATTGAGATTTGTAATTAGAACCAAATTGAGATGGAGTGCTACGGTTGTTAGAAAGGTGCTATGTTCTCTTCTCTGCTTTCGTTTTTCATCTCTGGTGATGATCTGAGATGAAGATCTCATTAAGCCCGGAAGGAAGCTTCATCTTTTATTTATTGATCGATCTAGAAAATCTTTTGTTTTTCTTTTCAACGACGGACAATCTACTTCGCTGTTATTTCTTGAAGAATGTTTCATTCATCAACAATGGCGGACGATTTCAACGGAGATAACAGCCTTCGGAGGAGCTGCTTCCGCCGAAATCCAGAATGAACAACTGTAGACATCATATTTGTGTGCAGCGAATTCAATTTCCCGTTGCATCCACGAACGCCTCTTCTATCGATGAAGAGAGAGAACACCTTCAAATTCGTAAGCAATTGAAAATCATCCGACGAGTCGAGGAGAGTCTTACGCAGTTGAGTGTTTGGGTCCGTAAATCCCGCTGCTATAAGTTTCCCCTGTTCGGAAGACTTGTTCTGGGTTTGATATTGAGAAGGAGACTAATGTATGCAGATTTAAAATTAGAAAACCTTTGAGGGCTTTACTGCAATTTTTGTTTTAGAAATTTTAAATTGAAGTGAAAGTATGGTCTGCACATTAGGATTTCCATCTTTTCTCATTTACGTAAGTCGGTTTGTAAGATAATGATAATTATCACTATCGGTTCTAATTGACTAATTATAAAAGTAACTAAATTAAAATTAACATTTTTATTAATTAGATTAATTATCTTTGAGATTTGGAAAGACAATTTTAATTTGACGGGTTAGTGTATTTAACATGCTTTTACTTTAATGTTTGACTATTACAAGTTTGAATTAGATTCAAATTGCATGTTTTAAGTTATTTGTCTGAGTTAGATCTCATTAACATATTATTTGATAATATATTCTAGCATCTTAATTAAATAGAATAATTTAATATCCCGTTAAATGTTCCCCATAAATTAAAATTTAAGTCTTATCTAGGATAACGACATCACCCATCATAATTAAATTAGTAGAAATATTTTTTCGTTGAAGAATATTTCACCCAAGTGTTTATTCCATTCGACAAAATATAGAACTAATTTATAGATACATATATTTGTGATCGTGTGATGGTTTTGACTTACTTAAATTAGCTCGAGTCGCCCAAGCGTCAGTGTTAATTTAAGGATGTCGATCATTTAAAAATTGATCAACCAAAAGTTGCTTGGACGCAATTGGTCTGGGGACCTACCTATTATACTATTGCAGTGATCAGCCCAAGCTGGGACTGTAATAGTATGAATGAGGATTTTGGCCACTATGATTGTAAAACATTCCATGTTCCTTTTATTGGGGTCAAAGAGCATGTAAAAATAGTGGGAGCTAAATAATTAAAAGTCCATATTATTTAGTTAACTAGATGTGATCATAGGAATTAATATATGATTTTAATTCCCGTTCTATTTGAACTTCTCTAGGATTTTAGGAATGTCGAATTTATCATTGAGAAGTATCTTGGATACATGCAAGCTCACTGGACCAAACTTTCTGGACTGGAAAAGAAATGTGCGTTTAGTTCTTAGACAAGAAAATATTGAGTATGTGTTAGACACACCGGTACCCAAGATTCCTGATGCCAACTCTCCTGAGTTTGCCACGTTTGACCTGACTGCTCGAGAGAAACACGTCACTGATGCTAAAACTGTGCAATGTGTTATGTTGGCTGCAATGTCTATGGAGTTGCAAAGGCAACACGATAGGATGAGCGCCTTCCAGATGCTTGAACACTTGAAAAGTCTGTTTGATTCAGAAAGTCAGACTCTAGAGTATGAACTTCTGACAGACATTTTCAAGTGTAGGCTTCAAGAGGGTAGCAACGTGTCTGAGCACGTCCTCAAAATGATTGGCTTAATTGAAAGAGTTGCTACCACCGGAATTAAGTTTGAGGATCGTGTCTCAGCTGCTATCATCCTATATTCGCTTCCGAGTTCATTTACTAACTTCATTGTGAATTATAATTTGAACAAAACGAAAGCGACCATGCCTGAACTCCATAACATGCTCAAGTCTTATGAAGCCTCAACCTCTAAAGGAAAGACTGTTCTTATGGTAAGCTCTAATGCTAAGTCTCGTTCTAAGAACAAGAATAAGCAAAAGAAGAAAGGTAAGGTTGGACCTACTCCTACAGCTCTGAAGCCTAAAGGTGGAGGTCATATGAAGCCAAAGGTTGCAAAGGATGTTTGCCTCTACTGCAAAGAGAAGGGGCATTGGAAGAGAGATTGTGAGCTGTATAAGGCTAATCTAGCCAAAGCACCGGGTGCTTCAAGCTCAGGTATTTTTATCATTAAATAAATATGTCTATAACTAACTCTCATTGTTAAAGTATTAGATACAACTTATGGCTTACACATTTGTAAAAATGTGCAGAAGCCTGAGAAGCAGTGTAGCAGTTGGACTGGGTAAAATTGACCTACGCGTGAAGGCTGGAGCAAAAGTTGCTGCTGAACGTGATAGGATCTTATAGTTTAGATTTGCCCAGTGGTTTTAGATTAGAATTAAATAATTGTTATTTTATTCCTTCTATTACCAAGAAGATTATTTCCATTCAAATGTTAGACATTAAAAGATTTCTGTTTCCATTTTGATAATAATAATTGTTATTTTCGTAAAATGGTGTTGTTGTGGAAATGGTTTTCTTATGAATGGTTAATTATCAATCGACATATTAGATATTAAATGAATAAAATAAAAGGATCTCGATTAAGTAATCAGAAAAATTACTACCTATCTATGACATTGCAAACTTGGTCAAATTAATGAAACAAGAATAGCAACGTTAAATAAATTAGATTATTTAACACCATTTGCTTTTGAGTCATATGGAAATTGTGAATCTTGTCTTTCAAGTAACTTGACTAATAAACCTTTTCTAGGAAAAAGGATAACAAGCCAAAGAGTACTTAAGTAAAATTTCTGATTTATTTAAAAGGTCAAAGAATTCGATCATAATGAACTCTTCTAGAACACCTTAGAAGTCTGGCGTTTCTGCAAGGAGAAATAGGACTCTGTTAGACATGGCTAGATCTATGATGAATTCATTTTCTCTTCCAAACATTCTTTTGAGGGTACACGCTATAAATCTCAATATGCATTCTGAATAGTTTCATTAGTGCAAAACGTACTATATGAGTTATAGTATAATAAAAGACATTTTCTTCACATATTAAATATGGGTTGCCCTACATATGTACAGAAATGTGCACTAATCAAATTGAAAGCTAAAGTAACATAGAGAATGAAGATTTGTTAGATTGTCTAACGAAGGATTCAGTGGGAGAATTAAGTTGAAGAATGTCTCTAGGAGGATATCCTTCAGCTAGTGGGAGTAATATAGGAAGCGCTTCGCACCAGCAAATGATTCTTATGAAGAAAGTAATGACATGATTGTCTTTCCTTCTGCACCTAACTCTCCCTCTCTGAGTATAGCACCAGAAAACTCTCTAAGCATTGGATAGTCCAATGAAAGAGAACATCTTCACGATCAGAATGAACAGCCTGAACAAAATGCAAAACATTCAACTCTGCGGGTCTACTAGGATTCTTCATGAACTAACTAGGTTAGGCTTCCTCATGGAGGATTATGATGATGTTAAGATTCCTGATACGGATGAACCTGAAACCTACATAGAAGCAATATTAGATGTTGATTCATAGAGGTGGCAAGAAGCCATAAAATCTAAAATGGACTCGATGTGTATCAATCAAGTATGGAACTTGGTTGACTTGCCTGTTGGGTTAGACCCATTGGATGCAAAATGATTTTCAGGGAGAAAATTAATGCTGAAGGAAAGGTGAAAACATACAAAGCTAGGCTAGTGGCTAAAAGTTATAGTCAAAGAAAAGGAATTGACTATAGTGATACCTATTCGCCAGTTGCAAAAATCGAGTCCATTTGGATTTTGCTTGTTATAGCTGCTCAATATGATTATGAGATTTGACAAATGGATGTCAAAACCCCTTTCCTTAATGGAAACCTCAAGGAGGAGGTGTACAAGGTACAACCTGAAGGTTTTATATCCATATCAAATTCTAATTCAATATGTTAATTAGAGAAATCTATTTATGGGCTAGAACAAGCATCTAGGAGTTGAAATATTAATTTTGATGAAAAAGTCAAACCGTTTGACCTCATCAAATGAAATGAGGGTGCTTGCGTGTTTAGAGTGCGCAACAAGGATAGCATGGTCTTTATAATCATATATGTTGATCATAGAAAATGATATCCCCTCATTGAAGTCCGCGAAAGAATGGTCATCCAAAATCTTCATGAATATCTTTTGTCTATGGTAGACAGAAAGAACTAGTAGAATTTAACTATTTTAGCACTAGTTTCATGTATGATAAGAAACACTACGAGTCACAGTCAGTATATATTTTTAGTCTCAATGTAATAGTAATGCTAGTAAATTCGACAACTAGAGCCTAGTAAATTGTTGCATTTGATGCAACATAGGTAAGCGTTTAGATACGTTAGTTCCTTAAAAGAAATAAGGGTAGTTCCTAGCGACAGTTATCCAATAATTGTTATTGTGACTGTACCGGTGCATTTGCACAAGCTAAGGAACTAAGATGCAAAGTAAGGAACTAAAAATACCAGTATGCTATCATGTTTTTATAACAAATAGCAAGATGAGAAGTTGCAATAGAATGCCTTCCCGTAGAGGACAATTTGGCTGGCCCTTTCACCAAACCTTTAAGATTCGAGAAACACACTAAACTTTTGAGAGTCTAGGTGTTAGACGCATCGGTGATTGGCACTAGGCCAAGTGGGAGATTGTTAGTATATATGTCCTAGCGACAATCACCTTTTAGAGATATATGTACTTGATCACATTCAGTTTTATATATTTGATATATACGGTATTACACATTGATGATTAAGCATTTCGATTGTCAATGTCTTATTCATAATTGTGTTCCCTTGGACTTATGTTGTCAATAAGTAAGTGAGAGCTTATATGATAAAACATAAGGTCCTAAAAAGGCCCCAATCAATGATCATCAAGAATGGGATATTGATGATATGCGATAAGATTGGTATGTGGACTGCATCATACTTTTAGAAAGTATAGTTGATCTCACGACTATGAGTTCCTGTAATTCATGATGGTCACATAGATATTTTAGAGAATATTGGCATACCCACCGAGAAACCATTTGATAAGTTCTATTCATGTGTCTATGGGATTATCGGCGTATAGAGTAGTGTAATAGTCCTCCGACTTGAGGTCAATACGTACTACATGTGCGGAGTGATGTACTTTGACCATGACCAACGCTTGCACTCCAATCGGGGTAGATACGGCATGTGTTGGGTGCATCACGAAGCACATGGAGTAGTAGTTGAGCCAAGAAAGGATTCATTCCTCATAATAGATTAAGAGAGAACATTCTACTTCTCATATCTAGATGGATCATAAAGTCATTGGCCAATGCAAAGATATATTCGTTTTGGATATCGAATATGATCGTTATGGATCATCTAGAAAGATTGAGAGACTGAGACTGAGTTATTGGGATAGACACAATATCATGTTCTAGACTTAGTTGAATGTTCGTTGAATGAAAGGACCGTATCACTATGAGCTCTATATTACAGGGAGTTTGAATAAGTCCTCGCAAACGTCCTTATATATTAAGTTTGTCTGGTAAATCGTCTAGGGATTCTACTAAGACCTTAATTTGATTAGTGCTCAATATATAAGGCCCTATGGGTCACACAACAAGTGATTATACCTTCCGATTGAACTGTTAGAAGGAATTAAATATTATTAATTAGATTAAATAATATTTAATTAGTAATACTGAGAATGAATTAAATGTTAATTAGATTAAACATATTTAATTCATGAAGTTGAAGGAGAGTTCTATCCGATAGAATTAATTAAGTATGATAAATTAGATTTATTATACCTAATTAAGGTGTATTTATTATTAAATAAAGTTGGTATTTTCTTTTATAATTTGGAATTAAAAGAAAAGAAAATGAAATAAATAATAATACTTATAACAAGTAGAGAGTGGCGTGCAACCACCTCTCTAATGTTATTGTTATTATTATATTATTTTGTTTAATCTACTTATTTAATTAATAAGGAGTATTGGTCCTATTAGGACTAGAACTCATTAATTAGGAAGACTTTCAATGTGATTGAAAAACTAGTTTAGAACTAGTATAAATACATCATTCTCCTTCATAATTCATAGACCAGTTTTCAGATTCAGTATTACCAGTTTATTTCCCTGCGAAGAGATTTCCTAGCCTTTCTCTTAGGGAGATCTAACCGTTCTTTCGGAAAGGAGAAATCACGTGGATACCAAAGGTCAAGGATTATCATCGCTAGGCTGGAAGATCTGTAAGTTCTGACTCAGATCTGTTATTATTGTTTTATTCGTTGTTTTGTCATAATCAGGGAAGATCTGTTTTGGAAAATTTTAAACTTCCGCTGCTGTACTTTCGAGGTACGTTACATCAATTTTCTAACAGCACCATGCACCCTTTGTTATTTTTTATTTTTCATTTTCTTAAAATTGCTAATACTTTTTTTATTTTTGATCCGATTTTTATAAAATTTATACCAATTTTTTTTTATTTTTCATGATCTTTCAAATGAGACCAATAATGCCTATGTAATTTTAATTTTTTACATTCATACATTTTTTTGTAATATATTTTTATATGCATTTCTTTTTTATAATATATTTTTTTATCACTTTTATATGTTTTTGAGGTTTTTAAGATATTGAGTTTGTTTATTTTGCTTATAGCTTGAAGTTACATTTGATAATATATGAAGTTACATCATCTTATAATCCAGTTACAAGTTATTATGTGTGAGTTACATCTTGTTATGTGTGAGTTACATCTTGTTATACACGAGTTACATACTTTTATGTGAGAGTTACATGTAATTATGTGTGAATTACATCTTGTTATGTATGAGTTACATCTTGTTATACACGAGTTACATACTTTTATGTGCGAGTTACATGTAATTATGTGTGAGTTATATCTAATTATTTGTGATTTTTTACTTATCTTTATCTTGAACTAATTCAATTATAACTGAATTAATTTTTTTCTTTGCCAATTTAATACAAAATTTTATTAATCCACATAAAATAAGTATATTGTATTTCATATTCATTCACTATTGTTCAAATGATAAAAATGAAAGATGTAGCAGTGGTTTATTTCATGGTGTAACTCACGTACATTAAGATGTAACTCGTGTATATTAAGATGTAACTCGCGTACAATAAGATGTAACTCGCGCTGAAGAAGATGTAACTTCATGATATATTATCAAATGTAACTTCAAAATAATTTGTTAAAATTACACAAGCAATATTGGTCTCATTTGATAGATCATGAAAAATAAAAAAATTTGATATAAAATTTATAAAAATCGGATATCAAATAAAAAAGTTATTACAGTTTTTAACAATAAAAGAAATAAAAAATAACTGATGCTACGTCGTTTTGGGATCGGGCACACCATCCTCATGGTGCGCCGATCCCAGGATATAAATTGCCCATACGGAGTATTATTTCAGTAGCTTCATAGGTTGAACCGTTGAAGTGTTTGAACAACTACTTAAGTAGCCCCAACTTAGACATTAATCGTAAGATAGTCCCAACTTAGACATTAATTGTTTCATGTGATAATATGAATCGGGGAGGTTACGATCACGTGGTAGCATCCCGCCTACTGACTGCAAGACTCTAGTCATGCAAGTTTCAGGGAGACTGTATTCAGCTTTTATGTTCATAAACTCTGTAACGGCGGATAGCTGAGAGTATCCCTCACAATCAGCATATAGGGGTTGATCGGCTGCTTTTAAAACATCTTGAAATCTTTCAGCTAAACCTTCATCCACATAAGGTTCATAAAATATCAGATTTTCATCCTCATGTGGTTGATACGAGGTCGAGGCTTCAGGAGGATCGTTAGATGGTTGTGGGGGTTGAACTGAGACATCGATGCACCGTATGCGTCATATACCATACGTTGCTCCCATCTCATTTCAGCAGGGTCTCCCCACGCACTAATCTCTGCAGGGACGTTACGAGACGAACCTACCGTTTGTGGTAAAACAGATGGATCCAAAGGTTCGCCATGAGAAGTCCAATTATAATAATTGGGAACGAAACCGTCCACGTACAAATCCCACCCAACTTCGTCTGGGTGTTTAAATTTGAGATTTTTACACTTTGAACACGGACATCTGATTTTATCACCACTCATATAAGCCGGGTGTTCAAGTGCGAATTTAATAAACTCCTCAACTCCTTCAAGAAAATTTGATTGCATTCCGTACAATACCGCATGTTTATCATACATCCAAATTCTATTTTGTCTATACATTATGCCTGAATATTATAATAAAAAAATTATACAGGTTAAAAACTCTAAATTATAAACATTACCAACATATGTGTACGAATATTAAATTTCAATGCAATCATTTAAATTATTAACTAATAACCAATATTATGATTTCAACACTAAATACACTAAATTATTACGTTAATTTTTTATGTGTACGAACATTTATATATTAAATTTCACTAAAATTCCATTTAAATTAACTAATTCCCTAAAATTAACTAATTCCCTTAAATTTCACTAAATTTCACTAAAATTCCCTTAAAATTAACTAATTCCCTAAAATTCCCTTAAAATTAACTAATTCCGTTAAATTTCACTAAAATTCACTAAAATTCCCTTAAAATTAACTAACGTCCAATAATTAATATTATTAAACTATAAACATGCACAATACGTTAATGGCATTTGATCCACAATACTAAAATTAACTAATTCCCTTAAAATTAACTAATTCCCTTAAATTTCACTAAAATTCACTAAAATTCCCTTAAAATTAACTAACGTCCAATAATTAATATTATTAAACTATAAACATGCACAATACGTTAATGGCATTTAATCCACAATACTAAAATTATCAACATCTTAATCTTATTAATAATGCACATTTAACAATTTACTAAATTAAATAATATGCGCAAATCCAATAATTTGAGCATATATATATATATATCATAAACTCATTTAAATTAAATAATACTTAAATTTAACTAATATTATAATTTTTTTTACTAATTTACGTAATTCACAATCATAAATCATCATACTTAAGTAATGTTTCAATTATCTAACCCTAATTTAAAACATTATTAATCCTAAATTAGGCCGCCTTAACAATAATTGCTAACAAAGAAATCATATAATTATATTTAATCATATATAAACTCATTTGAATTAAATAATATTTACATTTAACTAATAATATCATCTATAATTTAACTAATTTACGTAATTTTAATTAAATACAACTTAATTAACCCTATGTTTAAATTACACCTACGTTTAACTAAATTTAAGGAATTTATTTCGTTAATTAATGAACAACCTTTTTTTAAATGCATTTAATTTAAATTTAACTAATAATATTAACAAAAGTTTAATTAACTAATGTAGCTAATTAATTAATTTAACTTAATGCGTCACTATGATTAAACCTACGTTTAAGTAACTTATTTTTCACTAAATTAAATGAAATTGACATATATATAATTCGTTACTTAGCTTAATTAATAATCTCTCTAATTTATTACACTTAAAATGAACCAACTAATTCATACAAAAAATACGTAATTCAAATTACATACCTTATCTGCATAAACAGGGAAAATGATATGAGATGGGTAGATTACATCCTTCAATTCTATATGGAATTCTATCTGGAATAGATGGTGTGATTTTGTTGAATGAAGCGGAGGCTGCATATATAAAACATGTAGTCACGGACGTAGTCACGGACACATATTTTTGTACGATTTGTGGGTGCACTTAATTTGGAATGTTGAAAGAATTAATTTTGTATCTTGTCACGGAATTAGTCACGGATACATCCGTGACTAAACTTAGTCACAGAACTAGTCACGGACTCGTTCGTGACTAATTTCAAATTTTTAAAAAACCCTGCCAGAGACAAAATTGGGTTGGCCGGAACAGGTTAGTCACGGATTACATCCGTGACTATTTTTTTTAAACAATCCGTGACTAAACCGTGACTAACTAGTCACGGACCAAACCCGTGACTACGATCCGTGACTACAAGTGATTTTTTTTCTAGTGTATGTGTTGTTTTAACTTGACACACATCTTATGATTTATTGTGTAATTGAGAAGAAAAAGGTTGTTTATAAAAGTGTAAATAGACAAGGTGCCCGTTTTTTATGGGGTGCAATCCAAATTCCTATTGGGGATGCTCTAAGTACCTCTTTTCTTCATTAGCTAGAAATTAGAGAACTAGTATCCCATATTAGCTTTATGCACTTGCATGCTTGTGACATGCGCACCATTAGGTGTGTCGGGTTAATAAGCTTGATAGCGGATCAACACATGACCCCTTAGCAAGGAGACCATATATTAAGAACCAAGTGGAGCTTAATCCGGAAAGGTACCTGTTGGGATATTGGGCCGAAGGACCAAATACTCGGATCAAAGGCCCACCATATTCAATCCAATGAATAACCCAGAATCCAGAAGCTTAACAGGCCCAGGGAGAAATATGTGTCGAACGGGGATCAGGTCAACCAATGTACTTGGGCCAGATCAATGATAATCCCAGCAGGGTCCATTACCCGTTCGGGCAACGGACAGCCAACAAGTGGCAGGAAGCATTTATTGCTAGAATATGGCGGCATCAAGTGGGAATATAGGCATTCAAGTGGCTGGATCAGCAACCAATCAGCATGAAGCACCTCATACCCCCCATTAGTATAAATAGAAGGATTAATTTCATTGTAAAGGGTTAGATCTTTGAGACTCAAAGCCTAGAATAGCTTAATTACTCTTGTACTTGTATTAATCACTATTCTGACGTACTGTTCAGGAAGTTACTGTGTAATCGGCGATTTATCTAATACAAGTGGGCTTTTGAGCGTTATATTATCCATCTTTTATATTTTCTTACACAAATCTTATTGTGTAATCTGAAAAAACTTTTTCATTCCCATTAAAAGTAATAAATATATAGTTAATGTTATTTCTTTAATTATCGTCTACACATATATGAACCCGTCTTATTTTATTTTCCGTACTTCTTGTGCAAATCAATTTTGGCGAAGCATTATGAGGTTGATTATCGTCTACTACTTTTTTTTATCAAACATCATAAAATTTATCAACTTTTACTTGATCTAGTCGATTTTTTCTTCAAAAAAATCAATTTTTAATTGGAGGTATGTGTTGGGATATTGATCCAGAGGCCCAATACCCGGATCAGGAAGGCCCAAGATACCCGACCCAAGCAACGGACCCATCACATGATGATAGGATAATCATGGTAGAATTAATGCCGAACGAGAATCGGCCCAAGTAAGGGTTGGCCCAGTAAGGAGACATACCGAACGGAGTTCGGACTATATATCATACTTGGGCCAATTTGACAGCGTCTTCAGCATAGCCCAACATCCCGTTCGGGCAACGGCCAAACCGCAAGTGGCCAGGTGCAATTAATGCCAGACTGTGACATCAGCAAGTGGAAGCATGGATGACCAAGTCGGTGGAACAACGGCCAATCAGCATAGGGCAGCCCATGCTCTCCATTAGTATAAATAGAAGGTTTCAAGTCATTGTAAGGGTTAGCATTTCAATACTCAGGCTCTAGAATAGCATCATTGCTCTTGTTTCTTGTATTAAAGCATAGTTTCCGACCTACCGATCGGGAAATTCCTTGTAATCAGACTGGTTAATTAATACAAGTGAGCTTTCGAGTGTTAGTTAGTTCAGATTTTATATTTTGTTTATACGCTTTGATTCTGGGCCATTCCTGATATATCCAAAGTTCGTGTTGGGCTTTCGGATCTACGGGATTTACCCTCAACATTGGCGCCGTCTGTGGGAAACTTGCAAAAAGTTTCACATTCAAATCATCCAAAAACCTCTATTTTCAAAAATGGTCAGAATCAGTTCCTATCATACAAGCGACGGTTTACGCCGTCACGGGAGGAGTCACACCCCGGGGAGTTAAAACCCTCAGGGACAATCCAGTCGAGGATCGTATCCTCGTTTTGATGGGGATTTTGTGATTCCCGAATCTCTGAGAAGAAATCCTCAGGCCATGCGTGACATGGCCCAGGTCATGCAGCATATGGCGAACGAAGAGGAAGGAGGTTCCAGCTTTACAGGGGAGACTCCACGCACGGAAACAACCACAACGTCGTCCCGTTCGCATGCCCATCGGGACAATCGACGTAGCGCCCCACCAACAGCGCACCACAGTCCCAGTGACCGAACCCCGATCGGGTCATAAGCTAGAGGACCAACTCCCATTGGTCATCATTTCCAGTATGCCGAGCGGGAAAATACTAGGGCCCCTCAACGGCCATGAGACCGGGACTGTACGGATATGAGGGCTCCACCACCGCCCCCTTTGACGGCCCAGGAGGAAGAAATGGCCGAGATGAGGAGGCAGATGAATGAAATGTGAGACCAGATGAACAGGGCGCCTGTACAACCTGCCCCAGTTCAGCTGGGAATTACTTCCCCGTTTACTAGGGAACTCATGTACGCAGATATCCAAGGAGGTGCCAAGCCCCCGACCGGCCAAATCTATGACGGGGTGGGAGATCCCCACGTACATTTGAGGAGTTACCAAGGGGGACTCATGCTGCTAGGAGCACTCGAGGCCGCTATTTGCCGGTTGTTTTTCAGCACGCTCAGGGGGCCTGCCCAGGAGTGGTTCGGGACACTGCAGCCCGGGTCAATCAACAGCTTTGCCGAGTTATCGACGTTATTCTTGGCTCAGTTTGCTTCCAGTGCCAATCCCAAACGGCACTTCAGCTATTTGACTAGCGTGAAGCAAAACGCCAAAGAGACCCTCAATCAATTCCTGAAAAGATGGAGGGATGAAACTTTAACGGTGGGAAACATGACGGATGATACCGCCATTACCCTATTCACGAATGTTCTCCGAACGGGGGAGTTGTACAAGGAGTTAAAGAAAAATCCGGGTACAGTCTACGCCGAGGTATTAGACAGGGCTCGCAAGCATGCCGCCCTAGAAGAGGAGATAATGATCAGGGATAAGGTCATTGCGCCTGCTGCCCCGATCAGAATGGCCGATCGGCTGGGTCCTAGCCCAGCGGCCGCTTTACCTCCCAAGCAAGGGAGATTTACACCCCTGGTCCTATCAGTAGCGACCATTTATCAGCATGAGAGGGACAATATTCCCCTCCCGACTGATTCTGGACAATTCATGGGAGCGGATGACAATGCTTTCTGTAAATATCACAACAGGAAGGGTCATGCCACCAATGCCTGCAGGGCCCTACAAACAGCCATTGAGGATTTGATCCGAAGGGGTCATCTGGGTAAATATGTAAATAAAGATCCAAATGCTATGGGCACGTTGAAACCGGTCAGGAAACCTAATAGCTGGCGCCGGGATGCCCAACGTGACGCCCAGCCTCAGAATGAGGTGTATGTTCCCCCCCAGAGATGAACCAGAGGGCTCGGGAGGCCCTGGAAAGAAACCTCGGATGGAGGTCAAGGTTATATTCGGGGGCGGGGAGACAGGGGATTCAAACGCTGAATGGAAAAGGTTCGAGCGAAGTCTGTATGTGGGATCCGTCTCCGCTCCCCCCCAGAAGAAAGGAAGGACAGACCCGATCACGTTCGGGCCAGCTGATTTACCCAACTCTCCAAGCCCACACAGGGATGAACTGGTGGTAAGCATGTGTATTGACAATGCTTTGATCCGCCGAGTATTGGTCGATACCGGGAGCAGCGTGAATGTACTGTATCTACAATCATTCGACAAAATGGGTCTACAAAGAAGCCAACTGACCCACCTACGGACCCCACTGGCAAGTTTCACCGGTAATTGCATTGAAGCTGAGGGTACCATCCAATTGATGGTTGAAATTAGGGATGAAACACACAAAGCGTCACTTCGAATGACGTTCGTGGTGGTGGATATAAAGTGTGCCCACAATGCCATTTTGGGCCGACTGGGACTGGAAGATCTGGAGGCAATAGCCTCTGTCCGCCACTCATGCATCAAATTCCCTACAGACACTGGGGTTGGGGTGGCCAGAACTGATCCAACGACAGCCCAGACATGTTATCGGGAGGCCCTGAAACAGATGAACACTCGTGGGATGCGGGTGAATACAATTGAGGTGGAAACCCACCGAACGGAGTTCGAGGCGCACCCAGAGCCCACCACCCTTCTTGAACAAATCGACCTCGATTCCCCCCCGAACCGTAAGGTGGCTATCGGGGTAGATCTGGAGGCTGATATCCGGGATGGCGTGATTGCCGTCCTAAAAAAGTTTCAGATACTGTTTGCCCGGGGGACAGAAGATATGCCCGGTATTGATCCGGAGATAATATGTCACAAACTTGCCGTTCGGCCTGATGCAAAACCAGTCCAGCAGAAGAAACGGTATCAAGAGCCCGAATGGCGGGAATTCACAAAGAAGGAGGTGGCCACCTTGCTGAGAATAAAGCACATCCGTCCGGTAATCCACGTAGAATGGCTATCCAATGTGGTTCTAGCCCCAAAACAATCTACTTGGAGAATGTGCGTGGATTACTCTGACCTGAATAAAGCGTGCCCCATGGATCCCTATCCAGTGCCGAGGATCGATCTGCTAGTGGATGAAACTGCCGGATGTGAATTACTGAGCTTCATGGATGCTTTCCGGGGTTATCATCAGATATTCATGCACCCGGCTGATGCAGAGAAAACGGCGTTCGTTACTTCGGATGGCGTGTTTTGCTATATCGTCATGCCATTCGGGTTAAAGAACGCAATGACAACTTTTCAAAGGATGATCGGGATGCTGTTCAAAGAAGTGCTGGGTGTCACAATGGAATCATATGTTGATGACATCCTGATCAAAAGCAGGAAGAAGGAAAACCATGTCCTGGACATAGAGAGGGTGTTCGGGATAATGCAGAAAGCAAATATGAGGCTGAATCCCAAGAAATGTGCTTTTGCTGTAAGAGGGGGCAAATTTTTGGGATACATGATGAGCGAGAAGGAGATTGAGCCCAACCCAAAAAAAGTAAAGGCAGATGTGGATATGGAGGCTCCAAGAAATCTCAAAGAAGTGCAGAGATTGACCGGCCGATTAGCAGCCCTGAGCAGATTCCTATCCAAACTGGCCGATCGAGCTATCCCGTTCTTCCAGATCATGAAGAAAGCCAACCCTTTTGAATGGACGGACGAATGCCAAACGGCCTTTGAAGATTTCAAAACGTATCTGTCTTCCCCTCTGGTCTTGACAAAACCCGAACCAGGGGAGCACCTGTATATGTACCTAGCTGTAGCTGACCTGGCCGTGAGTACAGTACTGTTGAAAGAAGAAGATGGCGTTCAACGGCCAATCTATTTTGTAAGCAAGGCGTTGAACGGCCCGGAAACCAGGTACACCTTGCTAGAGAAAAATGTACTGGCCCTAATAGCTGCCATTAAACGTCTGGCACCGTATTTCCAGACCCACCCGGTAACTGTGTATACTACCCAGCCATTAGGCACCATCTTGAGAAATCCTATGGCAAGTGGACGCATTACCAAGTGGAGCCTCCTGATCGGGCAATACGAGGTGAATTTCAAACCCCGGCCTACTATCAAAGGGCAGGCCCTGACAGATTTCATTGCAGAATGTACCGTCCGACCCTCAGAAACAGATTCAGAGAACAATGGGCTGGATAACTGGTGGGAAATGTATGTGGATGGTGCAGCTAGTGCCAAGGGTTGTGGAGCTGGAGTTGTGATCACATCGCCCGAGGGGTTCAAAGCATATTATTCTATCCATTTTGACTTCTAAGGTAACCAACAATGAGGCTGAATATGAGGCTCTCATTGCTGTTTTAAAATATGCGAAGGCCCTGGGTGGTGATCGGTTAAAAGTCCGGTCGGACAGTCAATTGGTAGTACATCAAGTAAATGGCACTGCTGAGGCCAAGGAAGAGAGAATGAAGGCCTACAAGGAGATAGTTGAGGAGCAGATAAGTAAATTTGAACAGGTGGCGCTCGACCAAATATCCAGGATTGAAAATACTGAAGCAGATATCCTGTCCAAGTTAGAAAATGCAGCGTTCGACGATCGGGCACAGGAGATCCCGGCTCATATCCAACGTTTTGCCCATCGGGAAACATTGGCGACCCCAGCAATCATGGTGCTCCAGATCGAGGCCATATCTTATGTCGTCCCGAGCTGGGTCATAGATATGACCAGCTACCTGAAAGACGGAACCCTCCCACAAGATAAAAATCCTGCTTATCAAATAAAATGCATCCAAAGGAGGGCTTCCATGTTCGAATTGGTAGATGGGCAGCTGTACAAAAAGACATTTGGTGGGCCGTATCTGAAATGCCTCCCACCCAATCTAGCGGCGGTTGTAATGGAAGAAATTCATGAAGGTATCTGTTCCAGCCACCAAGGGCCCAAGACACTGGCCAGAAAAATCATCTTACAAGGGTATTATTGGCCGACTATCCAACAGGACTGCTTTGCACATACTAGGAAATGTAAGGTATGCCAACTATACGCACCGGTCCCCGGACGGCCTGCCACTTTCTACACTCCAATGACGGTGGCCCTTCCGTTCGCAAGATGGGGGATAGACCTGTTAGGACCTCTACCTACGGCCCCTGGAAACAACAAGTATATCATCGTGGGGATAGATTACTTTACTAAATGGGTAGAGGCCGAGCCACTGGCCAACATCACAGATGTTAAGTGTCAAAAGTTTGTCTGGAAGAATATCATTTGCCGTTTCGGAATTCCTGAGCAGATCGTGACGGATAATGGAAGGCAGTTTCTGAGCCGGAATTTTGAGAACTACCTGGTCAAATGGGGAATCAAGCATTCCAGAGCGTCCGTGGCGTACCCTCAGGCGAATGGCCAGGTAGAAAATATGAACCGAACTATCATGGATGGTATGAAGAAAAAGCTGGAAGAATACTCCTCATCGTGGCCTGATCAGTTAAATTATATTCTATGGACTTACAGGACCACACCCCGAACGGCCACGGGAGAGACTCCATTTGCCCTTGCTTATGGTTTTCAGGCGAAAGTACCAACGGAGATCCTAGTTCCCACACACCGAACGGTGCATTACAACCCAGAACAGAATGAAGACAACTTACGGGCCGAATTGCATTTCATAGAAGAAAGAAGGGATCTGGCAGTTGCACGAATGGAAGAGTATCACAGAGCCACAAGAAGATATTTTGATAAGCAAGTTAAAATTCGTTCAATCGAGGTAGGGGACCTGGTGCTAAGAAAGCGAGAAAAAAGCAAACCGCTCGAAGGTGAAAAAATGGCACAAAATTGGGAAGGCCCCTACCAAATATGTAAGAAGTATGCTTCAAGAACGTTTGGCCTACAAAATACCGAAGGCCGACCGGCAGGAACTTGGAATGTGGAACATCTAAGAAAATTTTATCAGTAAAAACGGCTGTTGCCACCTCTAAAAAAATATGTATAGAGAGGGAGACATAACTTCCATATAAACTCAGCCCATGATTAACTCGATCATTCCGGATGACCGAATGACGAACGGGTTAACAACATGGAAGGAAAATCAATTCTCAGCTAAGGGAGTTTTTGACCCTAGATTTATGAAGGAATAAAGGGATCGAAAACGGCTTGAAGAATTGAGGCTCAGAAAATCGGTGCCCGTGGTTAACTCGATCATTCTGGATGACCGAATGACGAACGAGTTAACAACATGGAAGGAAAGTCATTCTCAGCCAACGGCTTGGAGTTTGACGCTCAGATAGTCTCACCTCAGCGGTTAATATGAGAATCGATTCTGGAAAACCGAATGATGAACATATTAGCAGTTTGGAGGGAGCCATTATTTCAGCAAGAGTTTTGACCCTGTAATTACGCTTTAATGAAGGGATCAAAATGGCCTGGAGCTCGAGGACAGTGATTCTCACCTCAGCTTGTTAACACGTGGAATCATTCTGGATGACCGAATGACGAACGGGTTAACAGTTTGGAGGGAGCTGAGTCGTCAACTTAGCCAAAGTCGACCCTGTAATTACGTACGGGCAAAGGGATCAAAACGGCTTGGAGATGGTGTCAAGACTGTAAGATATGGATTAACCGAGCGACGTTCGGATAAGGTACGGATTGTCGCCCGGGGAATCGGAACTATGGTTTTGAAAAAGCTCGCCTCAGTCATTAACTTGATTCGGAAGCGAGTCGCCCTTTTAGCTATAAGTAAGGAATGACCCAAATTCGGTGATCTTGCTTACAGTTCGAAAAGGGTTACCTCAGACCCCTAATATGGATGATACGAGCCAGAGAGAATAGTTTGGAATGCATCGGAATTATGGGTTTGGAATGGAGATAACATGCAGATAATAGTTCCGAAGGATGATCGGGTTAAAATCCTACTACGCTTACCGATTCCAGCAGATAACATGCTTGAAGTGGTGACAAAACTCCGAAGACTTCGGGTCCCTCCCATCCGCAAAGACTCAGCTTGGGAGCGTAGAACGGCGTCCACCCTGGGCTGAGAATCCCGAACGGGGTATGCGTTCCACCTATCCGGGAATGGCAGAGAATCACCTACCCGAACGAACAAGAAACGTTCCTCCCAGTCAGCCGGCGGGGTAAGATTCTCTGTGAACAGCTGACGATCAGAACGAGCTACCA
Source organism: Cuscuta europaea (assembly GCA_945859875.1). Taxonomy (NCBI): domain Eukaryota; kingdom Viridiplantae; phylum Streptophyta; class Magnoliopsida; order Solanales; family Convolvulaceae; genus Cuscuta; species Cuscuta europaea. The sequence continues at coordinate 1,660,459 of CAMAPE010000045.1, read as the reverse complement.
GTTTCAGGTACCCGGTCGTCCAGTAAGGTTGATAGCAGTAATGGTGAAGGAACAGATCGACGCTTGGAGTGATCCTCAACTCATGGCATCGAATGATGAAGCTTGTCAGAATGCGGTAAGTGCTGGGCACGAACTGAGCGGGCAGTACAGCAACCCGGCGTAAGAACTCCACAATGAATGAATGGAGAGGGAACCGAAGCCCAGCAGTCAGAGCGTCGAGGTGCACTAGCACGTGCCCCGGTCGGTGCCTCATCGGGTGCCGAATGAATCCGGCGTAGTATTCCCTTGGTGGGGGCAACAACTGGCTAAGTTGCCGTTCGACATCTTCTGGAAGACGTTGTTTTTATTTGCGTATGCGAGTGAAGTGTAGGGGAATGCGGGGTGGCCGCTCGGGCATCCCCTTGTTATAGACCTGGACGTCATCTCCTGATAGACATCCATCATCTTGTGGTTGTTCGATATGTTTGCTGGCCTGAGGATTGGCGGGTTTAGGTGTTTGGGAAGAAGAGCCTTCGGCCTTGTTACCAGCGGATGTCTTGCTTGTGCGAATCAAAGGCATCTCTTCAGATTCTGAGCTAGAGGGGTAATACATAAAAACACTGGAGAAAAAACTCTGGGAATTCTAGAGAGAGAAGGCTTGAAAGTACGCAAGAGAATTCTGGGAATTCTAGAGAGAGAAAGCTCGAAAGAAAAGTGAGGAAACAGCAGGAGAAATTAGGGGAAGCACCTCTCTATAAATAGGGAAAGTGCCGCACAAATCCCTAATCCATGAGCAACACGTGGCATTGGGTGGTTACGATTAATCTGGGGCATTTATGATTCATTTTTGTGCACGTACCCCGAACGGGCTTACAGGGGAACAGTAAAGATAACGGGGAAATGGATAAAATCTATTTAGATCATCGATTACCGAATGACGAACGGGCTTGCAGAGGATTAGCAAAGATCACAGGGACTTGCTGTTTAGAATAACCAAGAAATCAACGTCGTAAAAGGTTATTTTAAATCAAACGGCTAAGTCCTAACAATTGACCTAAAGCCTGACCGGCTATCAACGTCGTAAAAGGTTATCTGAAGTCAAATGTGCTGTCCTAAAAGTTGATCTGAAGCCCGAACGACTACCAACTTACGAAGAAGCCCAGGTGCGAAGAAAACCAAGAAAACAGCTGTCCTAAGAATTGATCTGAAGCTCGACCGGATATCAACGTTGTAAAAGATTATCTGAAGCCAGAATGTGCTAAGTCCCAAAAAGTTATCTGAAGCCCGAACGGCTGAGTTCCAGAGAGGGGGTTTTTTCCTTAACAAATTATAAGAACCTTCCAATGCCCGAACGGCGATCAACGGCATTAGGAATGTTTAAGCAAGAAATAAAGTCAGAAAATTGGTTAAGTCCTACAAAACGGGCCGAACCCCGAATGGCGAGTAAATCATGCAAAAAATGCGGAAAAGACAGTACACAAAGCTTCATGCAAAAAAGGGATATGTATTCATCGGTTCTACTGTCCGGGAAGTACAAACTACTTGAGGAAAAGAAAATCACAACGAATAATTAAAACGTACATATAGATTATTGGCCAGGGGCCATTTCCTCTCCCTCTTCGTCCTCGTCCTCATCGTCATCAGACGGGGGTTCAGGCTCTCTCCCAGCAGCCCGATCAGCTTCCCGTTGCTGAGCCCGCAGAAATTTCTCGAATTGAGCCTGAATAATGTCATCCTTGGGAAGATCAGAAGCCTGAACCGGCCTCCCCAGATTATTTTGAAGCTGAGCAACGAAGGGACGCAGCAGGACCTGGCCGATTTTGCCATAAAGATCTGTAACAATGGAGTCGTTCCATTTTTTGGCCTTGGGATCCTTGTCCAAGAGGGCCACCCCTGCCGATAGCCGACCAGCACCTTTGGGGAAACCCTTCAAGTACGCCCCAAAGGCGAACGAGATTTGGGTCCTTGCGTGATCATCCTTGATGATGGAGAATTCATCAGAGGATTTAAATGTTTCCCGGACGGCGGACAGATCCACATTCACTTCATAGGGACCGTCCGGGATCCTGGAGGGCATTTCCTCAAACTTGACCTGTGCGGCCTCAGCGGAAAGGACCTTTGCCTGGGAAGCTGCAAGTTGGACCCGAAGGGTACCGAGCTCAGCATCCAGCCTCTGCTTCTCCTCCGCAAAGGCCTTCCGTTCGGCCTCCAGAGAGGTGATGGCGGCGGCAGCATTTTGCTCAGCAGAAGATTGAGCAACAATCAGTTCCCGTTCCTTGGCCAGACGGGCTTCCCTCATTTGAAGGGTGTACAAACCCATCTACAGAGCACCGTTTGAGAGTTAGTACTGATTACAGAGAATAAAATAAAAACTGAGCGCAAAAAATAATGTACCTTCAGAGCGGTCAAGGCCAGGCATTCTTCAGATTGCTCGACTGGCAACTGAGGAAGGGAAAAATTGTTGAACCAAGAGGAGGTCGACCAGATCTGGCTCGCGGTAGAACCACCCCTTTCTAATACCTCGTGGACAGGATCAGATAAGGAGATCCACTCGACCTGACCAGTAATATGGTCGGTGTGGGTCTCACCTGCATTCGAGGGTTCCCCCTGAACGGAGTCAAAGTGCTGGGAGAACTGATGCAGTTGGTCAGAGCCGAACCGATCGTCGACCAGCATGGCATCGAATTGGTCCTGATGGACCTGCTGTATTGGCTGTGGCTCTGGAAGCGGTTGAAAAGAGGCAGCATCCTGAGTAGGAACAATGGAGGGAGTAGGTTGGGGGTTCTTCCTGGATTTTTTCCGTTTACCGGCCCCACCAGCTGCAATAACTCTGCTATCATCCATAGGTAGATCTGGGTTTGGTGCTGAAAAAAAAGACAAAGGGCAATGTTAGTATCGAGCGGCCTTAGCGTGTGAGAAACTAGAAAAAAGAACAAAAGAATGTTTCTCGCACGGGAAGGACCGCCCGGACCATGGCACTTGGTTTCTCAAAACAAGTAAACCCAAGAGAACGGGCAGTACCTATCCCGGCTGTAACAAGTCGTTCGGGAGTCAGATAACTCATGATGTCCATGCATTTATCCTTCTCCACAGCAAGCACGTCCTTGTAAATTTCTTCAGTAAGGACAGGATCAGGAGTCTTGCGGGGGAAGGCATTCCATTTGCGGGGAATTAGGCCGTCCAGGACAGACACGAAGAAAAACCGGTCTTTCCACCCTTTGATTGAAGTTGGGTTTCCCTTGAACAGGATGTGTCCCGTTCGGGCACTAGTGGCCAGATAGCCGTGGGTTTGTTGGGGGGCTACCTTGAAAAATTGGTGGAAGAGTTCTAGGGTTGGTCGGGCGCCGACATCTTTACAACGGCAAATAAAACCCGCCATTGCCCGATAGGAGTTCAGCATAATTTGGGCCGGTACAACTTCGTAGAAATTGAAGAATGAAATGTAAAAGGGGTGTAGCGGAAACCTAAGGCCGGCCCTAATTGAGTCAAAATGAACTATGGTCATTCCAGGCCTATGACGCATTGGGTGAAGCCCAGCTTGCAAACGGAAATCCACCGGGTCAATGATAAGGGCCGGAATTTCGGCCCTATTATGGGAGGTCAGTTTTTGCCGCCTCTCCCTAATCTATTTTAGGTCAAGGGTATGGCGAGGAAAATCGTTGGGACGTCCGGCCGCCATGGAGGCTATTTCGTCCTCGGATTTGGTGTCGTCGGAATCTTCACTGGAGGAAGAAGAAGTGCTAGGAAGGTCCTCCGCCTCAGCCCTGGTATTCGTCACCGTTTCAGTAGAACCACCGGCAAACAGGACTGTGATGACGTCCACAATAGCGGCGTCACGGTCATCTCCATGGGAGACCATCTCCGAATCAGAGGAATTCTGTTTGGGGCTCATCTCGGTCGAGCCAGAAATGAAGATAAGGAATCCGGATTTGAGAAGTTACCTGAGCGATGGAAGCTGGGAGAAGATTGCAGGGGAATCAACAAGGCGCAGAGAATTGCAGAATCGAAACCCGAAATTGAGAAGTTAAAGGCTAATTTATAGCCTTGAAACCGCCGTGACAAGAACCAATCAGGGAGCGACACGTCACTAGGAGCATTTAAGCTAAAACACGTGTCTAATGAAAAGACTAAACGACGGTTACCATGATGAATATGGGGAAATGAAGCGGCAGCCGTCAAATCACAGCATGGGGAACTGATTACTTCTGTACCCCGATCGCCATTCGGAGTATTACAACATTGACATTCATACTTCCTAATGCACTCACTATCGTTCGAGACATCGGAAGTGGGGGACTTGTGTTGGGATATTGATCCAGAGGCCCAATACCCGGATCAGGAAGGCCCAAGATACCCGGCCCAAGCAACGGGCCCATCACATGATGATAGGATAATCATGGTAGAATTAATGCCGAACGAGAATCGGCCCAAGTAAGGGTTGGCCCAGTAAGGAGACATACCGAACGAAGTTCGGACTATATATCATACTTGGGCCAATTTGACAGCGTCTTCAGCATAGCCCAACATCCCGTTCGGGCAACGGCCAAACCACAAGTGGCCAGGTGCAATTAATGCCAGACTGTGACATCAGCAAGTGGAAGCATGGATGACCAAGTCGGTGGAACAACGGTGATGGAGTATATGGGTCTGAGCCCCAGGACCCACATACTCGGAAGAACGGAGCACAAGACAACAGAGTGGCGCCCTCGTCGGCCAAGACGCCCCCGTCGGCCGAAAATGTGCCAACTCGGATTACGGTCCTGAGTCCAAGGGACTCGGGTGCCCTCGTCGGCCGCGCCCTCGTCGGCCGTGCCCTCGTCGGCCACGCCCTCGTCGGCCTCGAAGACCTCCCAGAATCAAGTCCTATACTTACTCATTTGAACGGCCCATTAGAGGCTTTGTATTCGGCCCAGTAGCGGTCCAGTTGTAAATGGGCCTCCCAAGCCCAAGGCTTGGGAGCCCAACCCTAATTTTCTCTATAAATACTCCCCTTGGGAGTAGTTATGGGGGTTACAAATTCATTCTATTGAAGCATATTATTGCACTTCTCTCTCTAGCTCTCACTTCTCTCTAGAATCTAGGAGTTAATACTCTATCATTTGGTGCTCTCGTTGAGAGCTAGAACAATCAAGTTAGCACCCTTCGTCGCTACCAAGCACAGCTAACCACTGATCATGGGGAGAACTAAGTCAAACCGCAACCTCGTCAGCAAGGCCATCCCTGAGGACCAAGAGCCCAGGGAGCACGATGAGGACGCCACGGCCGACCAGGTCGGCGGAGGGGACCTCTTCCAGGAAGCCTTCAACCTCACGACGGACCTCCGCAACCAACTCAACAGCGGAGTCCCCGACGCCCGCCTCGGCCTGGAAAAGAGACGGGCTGAGAAGACGGACCACGCCCCGGCCCAGCCTATGGCCGCGGCCTCTCCATCCGTGGATCCACAGGTCCAGGCCGCGCTGTCGGTCATCATCGCCAGCCTGGCTCAGAACCCCACCGTCCTCAGCGCGCTCTTGCCAAGGACCGGGGGAAACGTCACTCCACCTCCTCATCCCCAACCACTGGCCGACCAGATAGGCAACAATGAGGGGGTTGTGGCCCAGGACACGGCGTCGTCCCACTCCCACCCTGCTTCCCCTCTTCGGCCCAGGCAGACCCCAGCGCGTGGAAAAGCCTCTGCCTTTAATAGGCTAGGTGTCACGCGCCGTCGTCCGATTTCAGAGAGGATGGCGGGACGGATTGGTGATCTTCGTCTTGGCTCGCCAAGGGAAAGTTTGGGGTCTGTGTCCCGGACAGCGGACCAGCCCCGCCCGGACAAGGGCAAGGGGAAGTTACACGAGGATGACGCGCGTCACCAGATCAACGCGGCTCACAACGAGCGCCTGAGGAACCAGTCGGGCGCCGCTGCGGCCGATAGGGACCCCCGGGACGAGGTCATCGCCCAGCTGGAAAGGAGGTTGGCTCAGATGGAGGCCAAGCAGTCGGCCAACGTCCCTACGGCCGGCGCCTCCAACGACCCCGGCCACAACACGCTCATGAACAAAGTCAGCGCCCTGGAGAGGGAGCTGGCCGAAGGGCGGGGTGACCCCATCATCCAGGTCAGGACTAGGACCCCTTTCACCAACAGGGTCCTCTCGGCCCCCATCCCTGAGAAGTACAGGGGGAACGCCATCAAGTCCTACGATGGCCGATCAGACCCCCAGGAGCACTTCAGCCGCTATCAAAACAACATGCTGATGGTGAACGCGTCCGACGAATACCTCTGCCGTTGGTTCCTCTCTACTCTCGAGGGGCCAGCGTACGAGTGGTTCAACGGACTGCCAGAGGGAGGCATCGACTCATGGCAAGATCTCGCCCAGCGCTTCCTCACTCACTTTGCCGGGAGGAAGCGCGCCAAGAAGTATTTCACCCACCTCCTCTCCGTCAAACAGCAGCACGAGGAGTCCCTCCGGTCATTCATCGACCGGTGGACGAGGGAGACCGAGGAGGTCGAGGGGGCCGATGAGCGCACCCTCCTCGCCTTGTACCAGGGAGCCCTCCGCAGCTCCCCGTACGCCAGGAGCCTCATCACCGACCCCCCGAGGTCATACGCCAAGGCACTCCAACGCGGAGGCTTGTATACCGACGCCGACGAGCTCCACAATCACAAGAGAGAGGGGGGCCATCCCCCCAAGAAGACAAATCCTTCGCCGGCCTCGGGTCCGTCCCCGGCCGGCCAGGGTGCCCAGGGCCGCCACGGCTCTGGTGGACAAAGTAAGAAAGACCGCCACTGGCGGCCGAGGCTGGAACGGCCGGGGGTAGCCCTCACCCACCCGGTCGGCACCATCCTCGATTATGCCGAGAAGCATGGCTTCATCGAGCAGGCTTGAAGTTGTCTTCATATGATTTGTAGCCCTTGAAGTTGTCTTTCATATACAACTTGAATCATGTCCATTAGTTGTTTCTAAAACGAGATATTCTTGAATGATTGACAGAAGGTCATCCTGATCGTCGTTTTCAAGCTTCATTCATCTTCTTTTGATCCCGAAGCCAATCCTAGAGCTCTTTTGTCATCAAATCTTCATTGTAAACCTCCCGCTGACCTCCGTAGCTCTCAAATCAATCTCAAATGCTTTTCAACTCATCCCGATTTCTCCTCAAGCGCTAGTGCCGAACTCTAAAATCCTGATTTTGACTCCAAATGACACAAAACTCGAACCAACGCCCGATAAACATAACTTGAGCTAAAATTGAGACTTGTAACACCTTAAAGCTAGGGAAAACCATCAAACCCGATCCCAACACGCATCAAATGCATTTCTAAATACGAACTTATCAAAAAACTTTAAAAGTCTATTCACCCCCCTCTAGACTTTTACCTCTATCCGGGACCATCAGCGTTTGATTCCATTTTAGGTCTTTGATATCTCTTAATGGTTTCTTGGTTCTGAATATGAAAACAGGGACGAGGATACCCAGTATTTTATCTTCTTTTCTTTGGTTCTACTAGTGTGTTTTATTAATTGATTATGATGTTATGGTATTTGATTTTTTTATATTTGTGATTTCAGATTAGCTATAACTACTCCATCATTAACTCGGAACTCCTTGACATGAAGAAGTAAGGCAGAATTTAAGTTCAACCCCTGTAATCAAAGATTATAAGTAAGTTCTCCTCTATTACATTGAAATGCATATATTTACATAGAAAAAGGGCATGTTAATTACTTAAGTGGTGGATACTCTATATAGTTTTGTTTTTTAGATGTAAGGACAGTGGTTAGATTAAAAAAGCACGTACACAAAACATAAGAACTAAAAGCATAAAAAAACAGGAGCATAAAACTATTTTCATTAGATAAATATTGAGTCAATACATCTATGTGTGCTCTCTTTATCAGATTTGTATTGAGTTTATGAATAAGAAAAGAAGATATTCGAATAGAGAGTTTGGTCATTTTGTTATGTAAAGATGGCAAACGTGTGTCACTAATAAGTACACTGTTTTATGCTATTCTTTAATATTATGAGAAGAGGCTTTCCTGTCTCAAATGCTTTGCTGTTGTTGTTGCCAGTAAACTCTTTTCTATTTATGTTAAAAAATAACTTACTCTTAATTTTGTAAGAAATCTTAGTAGCATGGAAATGTTTTTTTTTTCAAAAATAAGGGTTACATTTAAAATTTAAAGTTGTTGCTTTGTGAGGTCACCCTATGAATGTTATTTCAAGGAAGAAACTGAATTGGGCAACAACATTATGCATATGTATTTATCAAAGCAGTGCCATCCTCCTCTTGTAGCCACTACTCAAATATGGAATCTAAACATAATAGGACACATGTAATGTATAATTATCCTAGTTGGGAAATGTGCAGTAGCTAGAGAAAGGCAAACTTTTCACCAATTTTCCCTGGACTGCATAATTTACTTTCACTTTAAGATAGATGAAAACTGAATGGCAACACCAAATACAAACTTATTGTTAAAAGACAAAGAGTAGACACTTCAATTTATAACTTTTTTAGTGAAAGATGGTGGCTCTTTTACTGCAAAGAAGAAAAGTTTGGCTCAGAGTACGAGTGGAACAGATTTTTCGCAGTGCAGTATGCGCACAGTAGCATTTAGTGAATTGGGTTATTAGTTTGTTTTCCTCAACATGTTTCAAAATTTGAGCACCACAATATTAACAATATTTCCTATATGAATTTCAATGTAGGCAATTAAGTTCAGTAGTAATAAAATATGGTGTGATGTTTTATTGTACTAATATACAAAATTACATTCTTTTATTTTACCTTTACAGAAGAGAGAGCTATTTCAAGATCTCGCCCCATTACTATGGAATTCATTTGGTACTATTGCTGCACTATTGCATGTATTGTCCACATACTTCCCCTATTGCAGATATTGTTTCATATGGCTGAGTTAATTTAAATTTTTGCAAAAATAAATGAGTTGCATTTGAATGATCAAAACATATTAGTCACAAGTTTTCTTCCAGATTGTTCTCAAATCTCACATCCGGACCTACCCGTATTATTGCTTATTTTGAGTCTCTTTCTCTTTTATTCACATGCGCCTATGTGTATACTTTAGAAACACAACCAAAAACAGGTTGATTTTTGTGAGTAACAGGTTGATTTTATAATTCTTATATTGCATGACCATTTAATACTTCAATCTAATTTTCTCATGGTTTAAACAGGTGGATCTTTTACTTTTAATACGAATACTGCATGTGGAAAAAGGAGAGCGAGAAATATTGTTGGTGATGATAGTGAGAACGAAATAGAGTTTTATGACAGAATTGTTAGAGAAAGTAATGGTAAGAGGATGGCGTTAATAATTATTTTTATTTATAGTTATTTTTTCTTAATTCGTTTAATACTTTAAACTAATTTTGGATTATGCTAGTGAATCGGAGGTAGATCCGACATTTCCTCAAGATCCAATTGGTAATACTATCTATTTCATTTATAATAAATGGCTTATATTTAATTTTTCTCTTACTGTTTTAGTACTTCAATTCATACTTATGCACTAGTAATAAGATAATATTAAGTAACTAAGGAAGTTTTGTCGGGTATAACTCTGGTTTCCTCTCTGCAGTCCTATCTGCACTAGTATAACTCTGTTTAGTAACAAGGTCTTTATGTTTTGCAGTAAGAAATTCGTGAGACAATGGCAAAAAATCCTTCACCTTCTAATGTTGAGGTATATTTTTCCATTTCTGCCTAGCATATTGATTTCACAAGCTGGACATTGTATGCATTGTTTTTAAGTGGTGCAGCCAAAATTCAATTCATATGTGATATTCTGCTTGTAGATGATCAGAAAAATAACAGTGTGTTGTTGAAATTATTGTATGATTCTTTTTGGTTTCCTCCATATTGAGGTGAGAAAAAGTACATCTAAAATCTGAAATATAATCCTCAGGGTTGTTCTCTCGAAGTGGAAGAAGTGTTTTCTCTTGAACAAAAGGGAGAATGATGCTACTATGAAGATCGACTTGATGATGTGTGAAGACATTGTATACTTACAAATTGTTATCAACATTGTTCGATTAATTTTGCTATATGTATGTAGGACGTATAGGCGGCTCACTTTGGTGTTGAATGTTGGATTTTTTGTCATGTTTTTTCCATTAGAACATTTTCTGGGTTTGCATACCTTAGAATATATGCAAACTTCAACAACAATGTAGCCTTGAGCTTTAAATGAATATTATGCTTTAAACGTTGAATCCATGTTTTGAGATTTATTTATTTTATTATCATTTATGGGATTAGTTAATATTGAATTGGAATTTTTAAAATATAATTGAAATGAATTTTTTAAATACCGCAGTGTCACTAGAATATGTGATGTAAAAGTGTCGCTGAATAGTTATGTCACTAGAGTATATGATGTACAAGTGTCGCTGAATAGCTATGTCGCCAATGTGTCACTATACTGTGATATCGTAGTGTCACAATTCTGTGACACTTGTAGTGACACTTAAAAAGTGTCACTTGTAGTGTCACTAGCCCCCACTTTCAACGAGACTTTTTTAGTGTCACAGAAACTTTCAGTGACACTAATTTGATGTCACTATCAGGCATTTTTCTAGTAGTGTACAACCACATTTTGGAAGATGTTGTGACCGAAATTTATGCTCAAATGGATCTATTACCATTTGGTGAGGAAGATGAAATTCAGACAGACCTCTTCAAAAGTGAGGATATGCAATTTCAAGAAGATGAAACTCAGGCACACCTCTTCAACATGGGGTATCACATCCTTCTGTTACTACTAATATGCTTTTTTCTTTCAAAAAATTATAATGGTAGCCATCTTAAGTGTGAAATGGGATTCCAAACCATTTCTTAATCTCTAAATGTAGCATACCACATATGAATTTTTTTTACATTTCAGCAACCACTTAGCTACCAAACCAAAGAAGGGGGGAAATGAAATTAAAAGTCTCCAAGTGCAGTAAACCCCACAGCAAGTTACCTAGAACACTTCACATGGACATTTCAGCAAACACATTGTAATAAAAGAAAACAAAGGGATACAAAGAAATAAACAAAGAATTAAAAGACAGGGATGGGAAGAAGTACAATTGCAAACACATGGCAATTAAAATCCAACAAAGAATACGTAAACAATCGACACGATCAAGGAAAAGAAAATATGGTAATTTAGGAATGAATTGAATTTAAATGTAAAGGAAATATTTAATTAATTAGGAGAGAATGAAGAGCTTACAAAGGGATGCCAATAATTCCAAAATCTGTTCAATACAAGGTGGCAAATATATATAGGTGGATCCGTTCACAAAAATTGTTGTGTGCCAGATTTTCTTGAACGGAAAAAGAAGAAGAGGGAGGGGGCGCACAGGACTAGGAGGAAAGGAATGTTTAAACCGAATTGGTTTTATGTTGTTCCAGAATTCTGAAGTGAAGGAGCGAGCCTTCTGCCTGGTAGAACACCCAATTCGCCTAGTTGAAGAAAAGGCTTCCAGCACCTGGGTCGTGAGTTCTGAATCTACACGCGTTCTCAGAGCCATCTCCTCAAAGTGTAGTTGTCGGTCCATGGTCGTCGTTCCTTGCTTTCAGGGAAATCCCATTGCACAGTTTGTGTCCCCTCGCGCTCTGCTCTGCTTTTTTGCCTAACACACGGTCGATTGAAGCTCCATAGCTTGTCAGATGACCTCCCTTCTAGATGACGATTTCAGTCATTGAATTGGCGACAAAAACCAGTGAGTGGTTAGGTGGTTCCCGTCGATTCCAACCATTGAACCACCTTCGCTCTGCCCAAGTCGCCGATCTCCTCCAACGTGGATGCCATCTCCCTGTGTACGAATTGAGCGTCCTCTTGGCCCGCCAGAGATCTCCTCTTTTGAGCCGATGAAGGGGTCCATCGATCTAGCTGCACCTTTGTGCCGCCCAAGCGCTCATGCTCTCCCACCGGAAAGCAATTTTTTAATGCTCATGCTCTCCCACTGGCAATGCTAACCTCGTTACCCGCTGCTTTGATGGCAAAGCTTAAAGATTCAACTCAATATGCCTACGGTACAATTAGCTTAGGCAGAGAGAGACGAACACTTTTTTGAAGACGATTATACCCTAACAATATTCATGCTTAAGAGATATAGGGGGATTTGGAATGAATTCTGTTTCGACTTGTTTTCAAAAGCTAATCTCCATCAGGTTCTAAAACATATATGTTTATGTTCTGCGAAGGAGCAGTTTTAACAAGTAGATCCAATTACCTGTAATCATCATATCTCCATCTCTCTCCTATACCACATATAATAGACTTCATTGGACTACACTATCCCATTGGAGTTGTGGTAATAACTTAAGGAAAAAAACACAAATAGTACCTCTAGCTTTGGGAAATGCTACCTTCGTCCCTTAAAACTTTGCTAAGTTTGACCGACACGAGAATTAATAAAGTAAAAATTATGTGGTTGAGTTTTGTTGAGAGGAGAGAAATTAACTAAAGTCACAAATTCTTTACTAAAAAGAGAAAGTGACAAACATAGTGAGATAACCAAAAAGGGAAATATGGCAAAGTTTAAGGGACAGAGGGAGTACAAAAAGTAACTAGTTTTATTTTTCAAAGATATAGTTATGTTTTTGTTTACTTAATCCATTTTTTCTTATTTGTAATTTATATGCAACCTCTGCCCCAGTCCACACATGCCGGCCGCTACTGGAAACCGCCTTCATAAAATTATGATGTTTTTTTACACTTTTTCTAAATTTCACCTAAAAAGATCACATTCGTTAGTGACATAACAATCACAGTGATATAAAAACATTACAGTGATATCATGTTTATAAAAAAGTCACTCGTTCGCGCGTTGCACGGTTAGTTGTTATTCCTAAAAAATGGCTAAGAAACCATTTATAGAAATACATATTGTATATCGAGTGCATATTAATGTGATGGTTGAGAAAATCCTGAATTACACATTAATTAACGGACTAAATTTGAACGACCAAAATAAAGTAAACAAAGGGCATCTCTTTATTAAATTTGATGTACAATTAAACACGTTGTACCGGCCAATGAAATTACATAACATCTCGGAAATGTTTTAATTTATAAACCACTTTATTATCGACATAGTTTCTTTCCTTGAATGTTCGTCTTCATTTGAAACCAAAACTTTAAACCCCTTCCTATTGGTTATTCATGACACAACAAAATTAAAATGCTTGTGACTGAAAAAAGGATTTCTGAATAATAAATCAAAAAGCGATAATGAATGTTTTTACTTTTGTTTACATTCATATCATATTATGTCATTATTTGATATTGTCATTAACATGAAATCATAAGTTTCTAATGAAATTCAACAATAAAAGTATTAAGTACATTGAACTTTATAGTTCTTTATTTTAATTTTTTTAGATATTGTTTAATTTTGTTAAATTAATAATCTTAGATCATCAAAAGTAAGGGCTGAAATCAAAATATATTACGGAGTATATTTTAAGCCTTTAATTGATAGGACATAACACATTTCTCAAGATCAAAGTCTATTGAAAGAAAAATCTTTTTTACAAATGATCGGTCAAAGTAAACTTCATCAAATGAAATGATTATTATTTTTGTTATTTTTTTATGGTGCACCACTTTTGTAGTCACGTCAATCAAGAAATGAGAGATAAGAGATTTATGTAATAATAATTAAATCACTTTTTTTTTTCAAATTGAAATCTTGTAGAGAATATATATTGAGATATCATCCGAAATAGGACTAAAACAGTTTGAAAATTCCAAAATAGGACTGCCATGTTTTTATTCCCAAAATAGGACTCATTACTGCAATGTTTTGGCAGTACCAGACTTCAAACATATCAGTATTTTCTAAACATGACAGTAATTAGTCCTATTTTGGGAATAAAAAACATGACAGACCTATTTTAGAATTTTGAAACTATTTTAGTCCTATTTCGAGAACTTTCCCATATATATTTTATTTCTTTTTGGCGGGAGAATGCTTTTTTTTGTCATCCTTACGCAGGAGCCATGCTAATCTTCTCTGTATCGTTCCAATTTTATCGGATGTCTCCGAAGGGACGGAGGGAGAATGCTTCATCATGTTTTTTGGTTTCATATAATATTAAAAGATTATTAGACTTTTTGCATGTTTTTCAAGTCCTTTCACATGATTGGGATCAATATGTCTTTTCATATGGCTCATTGATGAAATAATTACTTCTTTTTTGTTCAACAATTAATCTCATTGAAAATATTAGGTATGTTTTTTTTTGAATTAGGCATTTTTAGAGGAGAATGTTCCATCACATTTCTTTTCGTTTTAGATATTAGAAAAAGTATTTTTTCTCAAACACTACTAACTTTTACTCCAGAACACTTTCTTTGTAATCACTTTTTTAAGTAATAATCGCAACAACTGCAATAGTATAGTTTATTTGTTATTTACTTATACGTACTTAATTTTTGTCAATGTGAAACTTTTGAGATGTCATGTAACATAGTGTTCTTTGATTTGATGTTGACCTTTTTGAGTGAAAACTTTTACTCCCTCCGTCCCATAATTAACTTCGGTTTTGACTGGGCACGAGAATTAAGATAGTGGGATTTGTGTGGTGGAGAGTTGTGCAGAGGAGAGAGAAATGTGTAAGAATGATTGTAAACCACATATTCTTTATCAAAAAAGGAAAGATGAGATAAATTTGGGACGGACCGAAAAGGAAAGAATGAAGATAATTTCGGGACGGAGGGAGTAGATATTAAGAGATACTCTCTCCGTACCATAAAATTATTTCCAGTTTGACATGGATCGAAGTTTAAGAAACTAGGAATAAAAAGAAAATGTATGATTGTGGTTGAGGCAAAAAATGTAAATGAGTCTTTGTCACACAAAACTTTCCAAAAAGGGAAATGAGAAGATTTTTTAGATGTTCCAAAATGATAAGTTGAAAGAATTTTACGTGACACAACAAGTATTATAATGTTGCTAACATTTTTATCCATGTATATATAGTCACTTTTTTTGGGAAATGAGCCTCAATTTATTCAAGAAAAATCAATTTAATATGACGAAGTTGCTGCGAAACCAAGAAAGCATCCACAAGTGTGAATCAATATATATATATATATATAGGAATATATATATATATATATATATATATATATATATATATATATATATAGGTTTTGGTTCAAATAAGAACATGATCTTATGAGAAAAATGAGAATGAATCTGGACCGTTAGATTTGCTTTATGTGAAATTCAATGTGCATTAGATGAAGTTGGCATGTGTAATAAGTGAAATTGAAATGTGCAACACAAAGGGTACGATGTTGTGGAATTATGTGAAGCTAAATTGTGCATTAGGTGAATTTGAAATGTGCATTAGATGAAACTAAAACGTGAAGAACAAAAGGTACGATGTGATGTTATTTTTGTACGCCTTATTCTGCACATTTCAGTTTCACCTAATGCACATGTGAGTTTAAATTCTTATTCTGCACATTTAAATATCGTCTATTGCACATTGCGGTTTCACCAAATGCACAATTTAGTTCCACATAATTCAATCCAACGGTCCAGATTCATTCCCATTTTTCTCCTAAGATCCGTTCTTACCGGAACCGCTCCCTATATATATAGTCACTTTTTCTAAAATGAGCTTCAATCTAATCCTGAAAAATCAATTTATTATGACGAAGTTGTAGCGAAAGCAAAAAGCATCCTCAAGTGAATCAATATATTATCCACCCCGTAAGTCTTTGATGATATCAACATTTTTATAAATCTTCTTCACAAATGGATAGTCAACAATGTCTCGTGTGTCATCCATCCCTTAGTCTATCTAGGACTGATGACTTGACTAATTATGGTATGTATGTTTAGCTTGAGCTCCATCTGTTTCCTTAAATGAAGAATAATTAATTGAACATCAATTAATTCTCTTTCAATTAAGGAAATAGATAAGCTCAAGCTAAAATGTATATAATATGCAATGTCCTAAAATGGGCTAGGCCGCTAAGCGGGCGCCTAGGTGGGGAGTCGCCGAAGACATATAAATTGTATTTTTATCAATATTTTTTGTATAAATATGAATAGTAATGTTGTGTTTTTGTGTGTGTATAAAAAATATATACACAAGTATACACATTAACATGTTTGAATGATAGAGTTGTCACATTTATTAATTAAATGTTTAATGCCTACTCACATTAGAGTTGTCAAATATGCACATGCCCAATATTATACTTACTTCATATGTGTTGTTACATCAAATGTACATATATCTCTTAAGATATTAAAATAAAAAAGCAAAAAAATGTTTGATGAAACTAGATGCCTAGGCGGCCGATAAAGTGCTCTTTACGGGCAACTAGGCACCCTAGGCGGCTGAATAATTCACCTAGTCGCCAAATATATTAGTCGGGGAGCCTAAACTAAAATCGTAGCGTCCGACCTCGCCTAACGCCTAGAGCAATTTTTTGAACAGTGATAATATGTAACTAATTTTTACCACAAAAAATAGAGTGAATGTAAAAATAGAGCAATTTGAAATCAAAACCCCGCCGGTGAATGTAACTCAACTGGTAGATAGGGGTTCCGCAAGGAGTAAGACTCGGGGTTGAATCCCGACAATTGTGATGAGTGGTTACTATCCAAAATTAGTTCTCAGAACATCGAGATAAGTGTAAAACTGCACATCTAGATTCAGCGCTTCAACTGAGCTTGAGGTCAACCGCGGCCTTACGGAGTCAAAGAATTAAAGAGAGTGTCACTGCTGCACATAGGGATGGGAAAACCCGAACCGAAACCCGGAAACCGGCCCTGGCCCACCCCGAATTATGATATCGGTCCGGGTTTTTTCTTTTTGACCGGCCCGAATAAAAAAAAACCGGACCGAATCCGAAATTTCGGGCTCTTTAACGGGCCCTAAAATCTATAACCCGGCCCGGACAGATAAAACCCGAAACAATTAGCCTTAATATAAAATCAATATAATATACAAATATAATTTACAAATTAATTCCTAATATATAATTATAATCATGATGGATGAAAAAATGACTTAATAACTTTTAGTGACTACAAATATGTTCAATTTATTTACCGTAATAACCATGAAAACATATTTATAGTAACTTTAGTCACATTTTTATCCATAAATTTTATTTCATAACATTTTTAGAACACCTATATTACTTATTTTTATGCATCTTAAACAAAATATTATAATTATAAAATCTATTTTTATTAATTTTATTTGCGGTTTGTACTTTGTATTATTTTTATTTGAAAATAGATTTTAAAATATAAAAAGAAAATGAGTGATTTCACATTCGGGCTTTAACCGACCCAACCCGAACCCGGACCGAAACCGGGCTACAAAACCCCCGACTCGGACCGAATATAGTGGGCTTTTTTTTGTCCCTAATTTTCATAACCCGATGCCTTACGGGTAATTTCTGGGTTTAGAAAAAACCCAACCCAGACTGGACCAATCCCACCCCTAGCTGCACATGAACAAATCGAGGTCATCCCCTCCCAGATAAATGCATTATACCCGAGCTGGACCTCCTTCGCAGAGCTCAGGATCTTGGGGAACATTACGGACTTGGGCATTTTTAGCACAAAAGCTTCATGTACGGTTATGTTCACGTCACCCACATGACAGTTGTCCCAGGCTTACGTCACCCAGACGGTTCCCCAGTAGACAAGAGTGGCTTCCTTACACATATCGGTGCAAAAGGAGTCAATTCTGTTACCTGCAGTACCAATCAGTCAACAGTACCAATTCTCTCATCAATCAGGCTTTGCATGTGTCATTGTACTATTAGATTATATGACTTTACTTGTTGCCCAAATATTTCGCTTAGCACTATCGATATCACCTTCCAACTTGGTGAGAAGGGACCACCATAATAGCGCACAAAGTTACTGTTACTTTGCCAAAATTTATACTCAATTTATACTTAGCACTCTCAAACTCTCAGCTCTTTCTTCTCAGTTTTTGCTACCCCAGGGTCAGCGAAGCCATCAATTTTATTCATTTTTTCTTTGGTTGTGATTTGATTTAATAAGCCTTGGAAGATATACTACCAAACTTAAAATTGCATATGATGCGATTTTGATTCGGTTTAGCTCGATTAAGTACGGTTTGGTTCAATCAAACCAAACTGATATAACCACCGCTTATCTCAATAATATCCAATAATTAATGTTTAGATAATTGCAAAATTTATTTGATAAATCAAATTTTCTATGTCTATAGTGATTAAAATATGAAAAAAGCGTTTTAACTCACTTTTCAATTTTCATCCAGTTTCTCTTAGGGGTGGGCACAATCCGGTAAATTGACCGAACCAAACCGATACCGAAATTTCGGTACGTACAAAATACCAAACCGAAATTTCGGTTCGGTAATCGGTATGTATAATTTTGAAAATTCAGTATTCGGTTCGGTATATATATACATAAATATTTTGGTTTTTGGTATGTACCGAATACCGAAATTAATAAAATAATAAATATTAAATATATAATATATTTATATATTTTATCTATATATATATAAATATTTATATATATATTTCGTTACGTATTATATATTTATATAATATATATTAGCTATAAATATATATATATATATATATATATATATATATATATATATATATATATATCGTTATGTATTTCGGTTCGTTACGTATTATAAATATTTATATATTTATGTATATATATATCATTATTTATAATATATTTCGATATATATATATATATATATATATCGTTATGTATTTATAATATATACATTTATTTATAAATTATTACATAAATATTGTTGAATGTCTATTAGGTAATTCGGTTTTACTGATTAGCGAACCCATTTTTTCCGGTTTTTTACCAAAACAAACTGATTTAGTTTAGTTCGGTATTCGGTATGTGAATATGCATAACCGAAATTTCGGTTCTGTTCGGTTCGGTTTGGTATTACCGAATGAACACCCTCGCTTTCTCTCCTCTGAATATATTAAAGTCATGCATGAACGTTGTCATAGAAATTGTCTACAATCTATTTCTCTCTTTCATCTTTCTCATTTAGGGGATGTTTGGAATTAATTATGTTTCTGCTTCTTTTTTAAAAGCAGAAGTAGAATCAGAATCGGTTTTTAGAAGAAGTCTCCCTCAGGTTCTAAAACATACTGCCTCCATCCCTCAATTAAGTTCCAGGTTTGACTTCACACATATTAAGAAAATAAATTTGACTTTACTGTGGATTGCACTGTTCAAACACTGTTTGGACACTGTTTGACACTGTTTTGCCTTATTCAAACATTGTTTGGACACTGTTTTGATGTAGATAATTTGCCAAATAAGGAAAGTAAAGAAGTGTGAACTTACTTTAGGGACTGCCCAAAAAGGAAAGTGGTAACTTAATTGCGGGACGGGGGAAGTATATGTTTATGTTTTGCGAAGGAGCAGTTTTAACAAGTAGATCCAATTACCCCGTAATCATCATATCTCCATCTATCTCCTATACTACATATAATAGACTTCACTAGACTACACTATCCCATTGGAGTTGCAATAATAACTCAAGGAAAAAGGACACAAATAGTACCTCTAGCTTTGGAAAATGTGACGCGCACTGCGTCGTAGTGCGTCAAAATAATATTCAATACTAACACTTATACGTAGTATAGTGTAGTAGAGTTCGTATCCATAGGGAAAAGAATATTCTTCTTTTTATGAACTTAGTAAATAAAGGGGGGGGGGGGGGGGGTTAGGTTTGAATGATTTAGTTTAATTAAAAACTAAGATGAATGACTTATAGGAGATTTAATTTAAGAATAAAAGGGACTTGGCATTGCTACTTTCCACTGGTTGATATATTTTAGTCGATCATTGTTATATCTATAACTTATTCCCCCTCGAATACTCAATCCAGGAGTATATCCAATTCATCGAGGGTAGTTATTAACAACGACCGTTCATTAATAACCCTTACTATTAGTCAAGTATAGAACACCGTCATATACCGACTTGATAGTAGCATTTAATCTCTTAACTCCTTGATGAAATCAATTGAGATTGATAACCTCAACACAACGGTTTTGGTTTAACCAACAAAATTTATCCCTCTTAAGTTTATCAACCACGACCGTGCATTAACAAACCGAAGTTACTTACTTGTGAAACCATCAACGATTAACCATCGGTTCGTCGATCGTTTCTCGTAATAATTAATATATGAAACAAAACTAGTTGATCCTTTAAGTAATGTTCAAAATATTAATATGAAATATGAATAGGGACTAATTTATATTCAAGGAAGAATATAATTAAAGGAGATGAATCCTACTATAATTAATATCAAGATGTTAACTGACGTGCACTTGTCGTGAGGTGCACTCAAAATAAATACAATACAACAAATATACGTAGTATATTGAAGTAAGCTTCGTATCCACAGGGAAAGGAATACTTTTCTTTTATATAAATAGTAACAAGGGGGGGTTTAAGTTTGATCTGATTCGATTTAATTAATAATAAGATGAACAACTTATATGAGTTTAATTGATAGAGATGAGGACTTGGTTTTGTTTGTATCCACTTAATGAAATGTTCGTCGATCCCTGTTATATCTTTAACTATCTTCCTCTCGAATACTCAATCGAGGAGTATATCCAATTCATCGAGGGTAGTTATTAATAATGAGACACGTTCATTAATAAAACTTACTACCGAGTCAATATAGAACACACACCGTATATTAGCCCGATAGTAGCAATAAACTTAAGATGAAAATGATTGAGATTGATAACCGCCACACAAGTGGTTTATTGGTTTAATCAATATAATCAATTCCCCTTAGATTATTAACCACGAGACGCATGCATTAATAATCCAAGTTTTACTACCGTTGAAAGAACCGAATTAATAACAAGCGTATTAATCGATTGATTCTAGTAATAATTAATATATGAAACAAAACTAGTTGATCCTTTAAGTAATGCTCAAAATATTAATATGGAATATGAATAGGAAATAATTAATATTCAAGGAAGAAGATTAAAGAAAATAACTCACAACTTACAATTCATTAAGCTTCAAGATAGCAAAACCAAGATGGAAGAGTTTAGCTCCTCATTTGGAGACTAAACATGAAGAAAATATAAAGAAAGAACTATTCTAGATTGAGCTTAGAAGTATATAAGAAATTGGATATCTAATTGTGAAGGAAAGGGGGTGTATTTATAGGCTCTTGGGATGCAGCTCGGGTACCCGATCGGGTATATACACGGTACCTGATCGGGTATGTCAAAAATGCTAGATTCGAGGTATACTCGATCGATTATAGGTTATATTCTATAGGTATACCCGATCGTGTGTGCTTTTATACCCGATCGAGTATGTGTAGAAAATGGTATTCGGGCTATACTCGACCGGATTTGGGGTTAACTTCAAAGGCATACCCGATCGGGTATGTCGGTCTACCCGATCGGGTATAGACACTCGATCGTGGTCAAAATCTTCCCTGCATGTTCCTTTGTCTTCGGATCCGATCCGATTTGAAGTTTCAACCAGATACTCGATCGAGTATAGATGATACCTGACCGGGTATAGACCAAAACTCCAGGATCCTATTTTCTCTTGAGATTATGCACCTTTCTTCCACTTTTTGGGTTCACCAACTGTCCTTTGAGTGATCAAGACCTGTTTGAGCTCAGAATGACCCTAATCTAAACAATTTACAAGAATTTAACAAACTAAACTATTACACCAAAAGTGTGTAATTTCCAATGTAAAAATCAATCAAAACTAATTAAAAATACAAACATACACATGGAAATTACATGATTATCAACTCCCCCACACATAGTTTCTTTACTCGTCCTCGAGTAATGTTAAATGTTCACAAGTGCCAAGTTTTTCACAGTTTCAACAATTTTAACAGGATAAAAACACAAGACCACCAAGGATAAGACATGAGTTTTTAAGCTCAAATTACAAATATCATCTTGGGTTTTTAAGGCCTTCTAGTGCTCATCTTCTCTTTTTCTCCTCTCTTCTTCTTCTTCTTGTTCTTGAATCTTCTCATTCTCCAAAAAGATCAAATGAGTACCTGCAAAAACAAATATTTCTCTCATATCTCTCATTTTGCCTAGGAGCCTTTTCAGGTTTTCATCCTAGCATCTCTTTTTATTTTCCATTATCCCCAATTCACTCATTTTTTTATAAGTCCTTTTTGCTTAGATTGCCCATTTTTGTTGGGTTTTCAACCTAACTAGCATTTCTTTTCTTTTATTTATTCTCTTTTTTTTTATTTCTTTTTTTGTGTGTAAAAGAAATTCATGCGTAGTGAAAGGTAAGAAATAAAATTACATACCATGAGTAATCTCTCCCCCAAACTTAGTCCAAGCACTGTCCCTAGTGCCCGCCTTCTCCGCCATAGAAGCTGCCTCCGAAGCCGCCCTTAAAGCTGCCATCAAATCTGCCACTGGTGCCGCCATCCCCGCCATCTCTTCCATCATACCCTCCACCTCCGGAGCTAGATCCTCCAAAGTTACCCCATTGAGTGGGGTCATACCACGAGGGTGGTGGAGGGGGGTTCGCCATAGTCTGAAAGGATCCTTGATGGGCGATGTAAGAGTACATAGGTCTGTAGAACCTACGTTGATCCTCTTCATACCGATGTCGGTCGGCTTCCTGGAGCTCCTCCATCCGTTGAAAACCTGCCCTTTCCTCCTCCTGCACTTGGTTGAGCCGTTCTCCCATGGCCATGTAGTCTGTGTTCATTTGGTTGTACCCCGCAAGCAGTTGTTTTTGACCCTCCAAAAGTTGTTGGAAGAAGTTGGGTGGTGAAGGGTTTTGAGGTTGCTCAGGGATGTCTGCGTCCATGTCTTCATGACCATGGGGTCCGGCATATGGCTCGTACTGGGGTTGGTATTGGAGTGGCTCTTGTTCCGATTCTTGGAGATGTGGTGGAAGGGCGTGTGGGAATATGTAATGGGGCACCTCTACCTCCACTTTGTAGAGTAGTTTGGGAAGGTCTGGGCTAGGCAAGAGGAAATGTTTGATAGGCTTGGGATGTATGAGCCAGTTATACATGTTTTTCGGTTGTTCACCACCATAAAGTGTGTGGGAGAAAGTTGTGCATCCTGAATGGCCTAACCAAGCCATGTCCATCAAACAATAATCCGGTATAGGAGAGTTATCCGTATACCCGAACTTACTTACCAAGTGCATAACCACCCCACCTAAAACAATTGCCCCCTCGATGTGCTTTCCTTTTTTAAATGTGCCCACATGAGATTGCACATGTTAAAGTCCACATGACGGCGGAATAGAGCCACCGACATCAAGCACACATCCCCCATCCTAGTGTGGTGATTGTTGGGGCGCCCAAGCAAACAGTTTGCTAAAAATTTCAAGAACAATCGGAGGACGGGGTGTTGGACATGACTAATATACAATTGGGAGGAGCTAAAGTTCACTTCTCCGGTCATCTTGGTCCACAGTGAATGACCGAAAATGGTATTGTCGGGGATGGCTTTTTCGTAGGGGACGGGGATGCCAAAATGTTCAGCAAACTCATGTTTCGTTATTGAATAGGTGTGGTTAAACAAACGAAATGTGAGTTTGTCATCTCTAAAATCGGCCTCATCATTCTCAAACTTCACCGAGCTCATGAATTCATAGACAATTCTTTCGTTAGAGTTGTATTTCATTTTTGAAAATGCGGTTCATGTCCAACTCACGAAAGAATTGCCTGGTACTACTATAAATGCCTAGTTCACGGAGAGCATTATGTCATAAGAAACAGGAAGGTTTTACTTGCCTTGTAATGGTAGTGATGAACCGAGCTCGGTGTTCGTTATCGGCGAAAATGAGGTCCTCATACCCCGGGATGGGTTCCATATCCCTTGAGCTCTGCCCTTTGTCCTTTCTTGGTGCCATTTTTGGAGATTTGGAAGCTCAAAATCCGAAAATTGAAATTGGGGGTAGGGTTTTTCGGACCTATGGAAATTGGGGAAAAGTTGGGTTTATGGGTATGGGTGTGTAGAGGAAGGTGAGGGGAGTATTTTGGCGGAAGAATGCGGTGATTTGATGGAGAAATGAGGGAGATATGGTAGAGAGAAGGTTTGAGAGTTTAGGGAAGAGGGTTCAAAAATCGGGGTTGGGAATTTGGGGAAGATGAAGTGATTCGGGCTGTTTTGGGGTTAAAACGCAGGTATACCCGATCGAGTATAGTGTGATACCCGATCGGGTACTGAAGACAGTTTGTTCAGAACTTTGGTTTTCCAGCGATACTCGACCGAGTATCTTGCCATACCCGATCGGGTACTGGAGACAGCTTGTTTGGGCTTTTGAATTTCCATCAATACCCGATCGGGTGTATAGTCATACCCGATCGGGTATGTTTCTTTTTTCACATTTTGAGCCCTGTATTCGGCCGAGTGTTGGGAGCAGGTTCTATTTGGTTTCGTCCTTCTGATCATACTCGACCGGGTGTGTAGTGATACCCGATTGAGTATACATGCATTCTTGAAAAATTTATACTCCTTCGATCGAGTAGTGACTCGGTCCCCCTTTTCCAGCCATACCCGACCGAGTACTATGTGGTACCCGATCGGGTATATCCCCAGATCGTCAGCAACCTGCATTGTCTTCTCCTTTGAAACATGTGGTTAGTGCCCTCTCTCTCACTCTCTCAAAAATGAAACTTGAAAGAAAAATTAAACAAAAATCTATGTACAATGCTTGGGTTGCCTCCCAAGAAGCGCCTTAGTTAACGTCGCGGCACGACGTTATTCATTTTTTTTACGTGGGATCGTGAGCATCCCTTGTTTCATTTTTCGAGGCCCCATTTGGCCATTTTTCAATTTTATCTTTCGGCCTTTTTCAGTAGGGCTGAACTTTCATTTTCATCAACACCTCAATCACAAGTGGTTTAAGTTTGCATCTCAATGACTTTATTCCAACCAACGATGATTCCCTATGCTCAATTTCCTCCTCTTCTTGAAAGATTTTATCAAACTTCTTCAAAAATATTGGTTCTTGTGGTTCAAAAACATTTAAAGAGCAAAGAGATTGATCTTTAATTTGTTTTTTCGTAGAGTCAAAGATATTGAACTCTACTTTTTTGTCATTAAACTCTAAGGTTAGTGAACCAGACACGTCAATTTTAGTTTTTGCGGTCTTCAAGAAGGGTCTACCCAAAATGATGGGTGTTGTTTGGTCATCATTTCCCATTTCGAGGACATAGAAGTCAACAGGGAAAACCATATTTTCTACTTTCACTAACACATCTTCTATCACACCCTTCGGGTAAGTACTAGAATGATCTGCTAGTTGAATTACTACACCGGTTTAATGTAGTGAGCCAAGTTGTAGGGATTTATAAACGGAATAAGGGATGATGTTTATTGATGCCCCTAAATCTAATAAGGCCTTAGGAAATGTGGTGTCCCCTATCGTGCAAGGAATATTGAACATGCCTGGGTCGCTACATTTTTTTGGGAGTTTATTTTGGAAAATAGCTGAGACATGTTCACTGACTTTAACCTTTTGATTCTCTTTCAATTTATTGTTCATTTTTGTTTTGCATAATTCTTTTAGAAATTTAGCAAAGCGAGGAACATTTTTCATTAAGTTGAGGAGTGGAATATTTACCTGGCCTCCTTGTCTCTGTCAGCGCCTCGGGGAATGGGGCTACTGGTTCATACGAAAGTGGAGGGGGTTTGGCTGTAGTCATCCCCTCCTCCGACTGAACTTCTTCTTCAGGATCCGCCTCTTCAATCTTTAGATCTGCCTTTGTTTCCGCCCCATTTCTCAACATGAATGCATTCACATGTTGTCTCGGATTTTGTTCTGTTGAGAAGGGAGCTTTCCAGAATCTTTTGCTTCAAGCCTGCTTACGGCTCCAGCTATTTGACTCACTTGGCTTTCCAAGTTTTGAATGCTAGACTTGGTCTCATGCTGAAATCGAACCATGTTTTGTTGCATGGTTGAGACATTTGAGGTGAGTGCCCGGATCATGTCTTCGGTGGACATACTTGAGCTTGAAGTTTGGCCTTGGTGATTTGGGAAAGATTGTTGCAAAGGCTGACTTTGTTGTGGTTGAGGGTTCCCATATCTCATATTCGGGTGATCTCTCCACCCGGGATTGTAGGAGTTAGAGTGCGGATCATACCTCTTCTATTACTGAGTTTGGAAACCCAAGGCATTGATTTGTTCTTCTTGAAGAGTTGGACAAGAATCGGTTGGATGCCCTTGCTGTGTGCATATGCCGCAGACCTTGACCTCTTGGTTTCTAGGATTTAAAGGGAAATCCTTAACCAAAGAAGTCAAGCCGGCCATTTGACTTTCGAGAGATGATATAGATTCAGCCGCGGCAACTCTTCGGGTTGAGGACCGCCCGGTGTAATGCCTAGAATTCTCGACCAACTCCGAGATGAGGTTTCTCGCTTGAGAGGGAGTTTTGTTCACGATGCCCCCTCCACACGCCGCATTCACCATGCGTCTATCATGTTCCGCAAGACCATCATAGAAGTAGAGGATAAGGTCTTGCTCTGTATACCCATGATATGGGCAGCTAGCGCAAAGCTTTTTGAAGCGCTCCCAATATTCATAAAGTGATTCATCATCACCTTGTTCGATGTTGTTGATTTGCTTCTTTAAAGATGATGAAATTGAAGCGGGATAATACCTTTCCAAGAAGCATTTTTTCATGGCTGCCCATATGTTTATACTTCCCGAGGGAAGATAGAAAAGCCAATCCTTTGCGGTGTCCTTAAGTGAGAATGGAAAAGCCCGCAATTTGATTTGCTCTTCGGTAACTCCATTAGGACACATGCTTGTGCATACGACGTGGAACTTCGAGAGGTGTTTATTTGGATCCTCACCTCTTAAGCCATGGAAGGAAGGAAGTAGATGAATCAGCCCAAATTTAAGCTCAAATGTATTACCTTCGTTGAGTGTAGGGAAGGTAGTACACAATGGTTGTTGATTCAAGTATGGGACTGTGAGCTCCCTCAGTGTTCTTGTTTCAAGAGCCATGTGAAAGGACTCTTCGGATTCGCTAGAACTCGAGCTAGCGGTGGATGAATCTTTGGTAGATGATTCCTCCGAGTCGGTGTTTGAAAATTTACTTTTCAACCGCTCGAAAGTTTGTTCTATTGCGGGGTTTGATTGGTAGGTGATTTCGTTCAGTGAACGATATTTAACCACATACTTCAAAGCTCAGAAATAGAAAAATAAGAAATCTTTATATTTTATTTATATACTTTTTTTTTTGACTTTTCTTGAAATGAAATAAAAGAAAAATTATTGCCTTTCCCCGGCAACGGCGCCAAATTTGACGTGCACTTGTCGTGAGGTGCACTCAAAATAATACAATACAACAAATATACGTAGTATATTGAAGTAAGGTTCGTATCCACAGGGAAAGGAATACTTTTCTTTTATATAAATAGTAACAAGGGGGGTTTTAAGTTTGATCTGATTCGATTTAATTAATACTAAGATGAACAACTTATATGAGTTTAATTGATAGAGATGAGGACTTGGTTTTGTTTGTATCCACTTAATGAAATGTTCGTCGATCCCTGTTATATCTTTAACTATCTTCCTCTCGAATACTCAATCGAGGAGTATATCCAATTCATCGAGGGTAGTTATTAATAATGAGACGCGTTCATTAATAAAACTTACTGCCGAGTCAATATAGAACACACACCGTATATTAGCCCGATAGTAGCAATAAACTTAAGATGAAAACGATTGAGATTGATAACCGCCACACAAGTGGTTTATTGGTTTAATCAATATAATCAATTCCCCTTAGATTATTAACCATGAGACGCATGCATTAATAATCCAAGTTTTACTACCGTTGAAAGAACCGAATTAATAACAAGCGTATTAATCGATTGATTCTAGTAATAATTAATATATGAAACAAAACTAGTTGATCCTTTAAGTAATGCTCAAAATATTAATATGGAATATGAATAGGAAATAATTAATATTCAAGGAAGAAGATTAAAGAAAATAACTCACAACTTACAATTCATTAAGCTTCAAGATAGCAAAACCAAGATGGAAGAGTTTAGCTCCTCATTTGGAGACTAAACATGAAGAAAATATAAAGAAAGAACTATTCTAGATTGAGCTTAGAAGTATATAAGAAATTGGATATCTAATTGTGAAGGAAAGGGGGTGTATTTATAGGCTCTTGGGATGCAGCTCGGGTACCCGATCGGGTATATACACGGTACCTGATCGGGTATGTCAAAAATGCTAGATTCGAGGTATACTCGATCGATTATAGGTTATATTCTATAGGTATACCCGATCGTGTGTGCTTTTATACCCGATCGAGTATGTGTAGAAAATGGTATTCGGGCTATACTCGACCGGATTTGGGGTTAACTTCAAAGGCATACCTGATCGGGTATGTCGGTCTACCCAATCGGGTATAGACACTCGATCGTGGTCAAAATCTTCCCTGCATGTTCCTTTGTCTTCGGATCCGATCCGATTTGAAGTTTCAACCAGATACTCGATCGAGTATAGATGATACCTGACCGGGTATAGACCAAAACTTCAGGATCCTATTTTCTCTTGAGATTATGCACCTTTCTTCCACTTTTTGGGTTCACCAACTGTCCTTTGAGTGATCAAGACCTGTTTGAGCTCAGAATGACCCTAATCTAAACAATTTACAAGAATTTAATAAACTAAACTATTACACCAAAAGTGTGTAATTTCCAATGTAAAAATCAATCAAAACTAATTAAAAATACAAACATACACATGGAAATTGCATGATTATCATTAACTAATTGTCATCTTAGCAACACTCCCCAACATTAATATAGGGGAAGAAAATACTACTCTAACTAATGTCAAGATGTTAACTAATTGTCATCTTAGCAACACTACCCAACATTAATATAGAGATAGTATTAAGGAAAGAACTAATGATTAATATTCATGGGAAGAAATTAAGAAAATACCTCACAACTTTAATAATCAACAAGCTTCAAGAGCAACCCCAAGAATTGGAAGTTTAGCTCCTCATTTGGAGACTAAACATAGCTAGAAAATATAGAGAAAGAATTATTCTAGACTGAGCTTAGAAGTATAAAGGAATTGGTGATCTAATTATGAAGGAAAAGGGGTGTATTTATAGGCTTTAGGGGATGCAGCTCGGGTACCCGATCGGGTATATACACGGTACCCGACCGGGTATGTGTAATACCTCATATTCGAGGTATACTCGATCGATTATGAGGTAAATTCTATAAGCATACCCGATCGGGTGTAGACTTGTACCCGATCGAGTATGTGTAGAACCTCAGATCCGAGGTATACTCGATCGACTTCAGCCTTAGTTCATAAGGGATACCCGATCGGGTGTGTCGTTGTACCCGATCGGGTATAGACACTCGATCGTGGTCAAAATCTTCCCTGCATGTTCTTTTGTCTTCAGATCCGATTCGATTTGAAATTTCAACAAGATACCCGATCGAGTATAGGTCATACCCGACCGGGTATAGACCAAAAAATCAGGATCTTCCTTTTGTCTTGTGATTTTGCACTTTCCTTCCACTTTTGGGGTTCACCAACTATCCTTTGAGTGATAATAGACCTGTTTGAGCTCAGAATGAACCTAATCTAAACAATTTACAAGAATTTAACAAACTAAACTATTACACCAAAAGTGTGTAATTTCCAAAGTGAAAATCAATCAAAACTAATTAAAAACACAAACATACATATGGAAATTACAAACGTATCAACTCCCCACACATAGTTCTTTACTCGACCTCGAGTAAAGTAAAATGTTTCCAAATAGTCCAAGAGTTTTCCATGAGTTCAAGTAAGAAAGAACATAAAAACCACCAAGGAATCATAAATGTTTTTACAAAGATAACATTCTTCTTGGGTTTGTGGTCTTCTATGCTCAATCTTCTTTCTTCTTTATCTTCTTCTTCTTCCCTCCTCTTCTCCAAAGAGATCAAATGAGGTCCTGCAAAAACAAATATTTCTCTCATTTCTCTCATTTTGCCTAGGAGCCTTTGCAGGTTTTCATCCTAGCAACTCTTTTCATTTTCCATTCTCCCCAACTCACTCAATTTTTTATAAGCCCCTTTTGCTTAGATTGCCCATTTTTTGGGGTTTTCAACCTAACTAGCATTTCTTTTCTTTTATTTATTCTTTTTTTTTGTTTTTTGCTCAAGTATACTAAAAGTAAAGAGAAACATGCTAGTTTCTAGGTAGAAAAAGAAATTTACATACCAATGAGTGGTCTGCCCCCTTCTTAGCTTGAGGCATTGTCCCTAATGCTCGCCTTCTCCGCCATAGTAGCCACCTCCAAAACCGCTCCCGTGCTCGCCATTACCCATTGTTGCATCACCGCCATCCCCACCATCATATCCTCCACCACTGGAACTAGAGCCGCCAAAACTACCCCAATGAGTGGGGTCATACCAAGAGGGTGGTGGAGGGGGATTGGCCATAGTATGAAAAGATCCTTGGTGGGTTATGTAGGAGTACATAGGTCCGTAGAACCTATGTTGATCCTCTTCATATCGATGTCTGTCAGGTTCCCGGAGCTCTTCCATCCGCTGAAAACCCGCTCTTTGTTCCTCTTGAACTTGGGTGAGCCGTTCTTCCATTGTTGCGTAACTGGTGCTCATTTGGTTGTATCCCGCAAGTAGGTGTTGTTGACCCTCCAAAAGTTGTTGGAAATAGTTGGGTGGTGGAGGGTCGTGGTGCTGTTCGGGGATATCCGCGTCCATGTCCTCGTGATCATGTGGTTCGGCGTGAGGCTCGTCCTCGGGATGACTGTGTTGAGGATATTTGAGATGTGGTGGAAGGGCATTCGGGAACAAGTAGTGAGGTACATCTACTTTGTACAATAGTTTGGGGAGGTCTGAGTTCGGCATGAGGAAGTGTTTAATAGGTTTTTGGTGTATGAGCCAGTTGTACATGTTTCTTGGCTGTTCATCACCATACACCGTGTGGGAGAAAGCCGTGCATCTCGAGTGGCCTAACCAAGCCATGTTCATCAAACAGTAGTCGGGTATAGGAGAGTCATCCGTATACCCGAACTTTTTCACCAAATGCATAATCACCCCTCCCACAACAATTGCCCCTCTCGCCGTGCTTTCTTTTTCAAATGTGCCCACATTAAATTGCACAGATTGAAATCCACAGTACGACGGAACAAAGCTACAGACATCAAACATACATCCCTCATCCTAGTGTGTTGGTTGTTGGGGCGCCCAAGCAAGCAATTTGCCAAGAATTTCAAAAATAGCCGTAAGACGGGGTGTTGGACATGGCTAATGTACAGTGGGAGGTGCTAAAATTCAATTCACCGGTCATTTTTGACCAGAGTGTATGACCGAAAACAGTGTTATTGGAAATGGCTCTTTCGTAGGGGACAGGGATGCCAAAGTGTTCGGCAAACTCAAGTTTCGTTATCGAATATTTTTGGTTGAATAGACGAAACGTGAGTTTGTCATCCCTAAAGTCCTCCTCATTGCTCTCAAAGTGCACCGAACTCATGAATTCATAGATAATTCTTTCGTTAGAGTTGTATTTCATTTTGAAAATACGGTTCATGTCCAACTCATGAAAGAATTGCTTAGTACTCCTATAAATGCCTAGTTCATGTAGAGCCTCATGGCATAGAAAACGGGAAGTTTTTACTTGCCTTGTTATTGTAGCGAGAAGTCGAGTTCGGTGTTCGATGTTGGCGAATTGGAGGTCCTCGTAGCCTGGGATGGGTTTCATGTTGTTGGAGTTGTCTCCTTTGCTCTTTCTTGGTGCCATTTTGGTGTGGTTTGAGGCTTTGAAAATTCCAAATTTCGAAAATGGGGTAGGGTTTTCGGTCCTTTGGGATTTTGGGGGAAATTTTGATTTTTGAGTATGGGTGTGTAGAGGAGAGTGAGGGGGTATTTTGGTGGTGGAATGGGGTGATTTGATGGAGAAATGAGAGAGATATGGTAGAGAGAAGGTTTGAAAATGGAGGTTTGGGGGAGGGGTTCGAATTTTTGGGTTGGTAGTTTGGAGAAGATGAAGTGTTTGGGGGCAGTTTGGGGGTTAAATCGTAGGTATACCCGATCGGGTATCCTGCTATACTCGATCGGGTATAGGAGGCAGCGGGTTTGGACTTCGGTTTTTTCAGCTTACTAACACCTATTGTAAAGAACTAAACTTGCGCATAATTTTTTTTCACTATTTTTGGGCCTAGGGCCCTCGCCCCTACCTCCCCTAGGGTTGTCACTAGGACCCTAGTCTTATTTTAGAATTTGTTTATATTTTACTTTAATTTTGAGCAATTGTTTTCAGCTAAATAAAATGGTCTTGACTATTTTTTCCGTTAGTTAGAAGAAAATAACTGTATTTTTTTAAACCTGGTAAGCAAACCACCAAAATCATTTTTTAATGACCTTTTAACCCATCCGTACCTAGATTAATGCTTAAGGTACATAAATTGCTCGTTCGTTTCCGTTTATTTCTTCGTTGACGTCGATTTTCTCTGCTTTGGTTGTTGTCTATTTGCTCTGCGTTGGTTGCTTTCGATTTACCCTGTGTTGGTTGCCGCTTATTTCCTCCCACAGCAGCTTCTAACTCTTTTACTTAATCCTACAACAGCTTTTGGTGTTTGGATTTAGGATTACAGGTTAGGCTTACCACTTGGAGCTTATTGTTAAACATTTATTATAACCATTCTCCAAGGTTTAAGTCCTACCAGACTATTAGCTGTGTGTCAATTTAAATTTGTTGGTAATTGTACTCTACTCTTGTATATGGTTGTTAATCTATTTCTTTGTCTTTAATCTATTAGATTTCTTCCTACCCGGGGGGCAAGTAGTTGGTCACTGTGTCAAGTTTGAGCTACTACACAAACTTGTTGGAGAATTGCTTGAATGAAAACACAAGGTGCCTAATTCCTAAAATGAGTAAATATATGAATGATGATGTATTTTGCTGATTTTTTATTATGAGTTTTGACGTGCACTTTGTCGTGAGGTGCACTCAAAATAAATTCAATACTAAACACTTATACGTAGTATAGTGAAGTAAGGTTCGTATCCACATGAAAAGGAATAATTCTCTTTTTATGATACTTAGTAAATAAAAGGGGGGGTTTGGATTGAGTGATTTAATTTAATTAAGAACTAAGATGAACAACCTATATGTGTTTAATTCAAAGATAAAAAGGACTTGGTATTGCTACTTTCCATTTGTTGATATATTTTAGTCGATCATTGTTATATCTATAACTTATTCCCTCTCGAATACTCAATCGAGGGTATTCAAATAAAAGGGGAGTATATCCACTTCATCGAGGGTAGTTATTAACAACAACCGTTCATTAATAACCCTTACTATTAATCAAATATAGAACAACGCCTTATACCGATTTAATAGTAGCATTTAATCTTTCTAACTCCTTGGTGAAATCAATTGAGATTGATAACCTCAACACAACGGTTTCAGTTTAACCAACAAAATTAATCCCTCTTAAGTTTATTAACCACGACCGTGCATTAATAAACCGAAGTTACTTACTTGTGAAACCATCAACGATTAACCATCGGTTCGTTGATCGTTTCTAGTAATAATTAATATATGAAACAAAACTAGTTGATCCTTTAAGTAATGTTCAAAATATTAATATGAAATATGAGTAGGAATTAATTAATATTCAAGGAAGAATATTATTAAAGAAGATGAATCCTACTATAATTAATATCAAGATGTTAACTAATTGTCATCTTAGCAACACTCCTCAACATTAATATAGAGGAAGAAAATATCATTCTAACTAATGTCGAGATGTTAACTAATTGTCATCTTAGCAACACTCCCCAACATTAATATAGAGATGGTATTAAGGAAAGAACCATTAATTAATATTCAAGGAAAGAAGTTAAGAAAATAACTCACAACTTTAATAATCAACAAGCTTCAAGAGCAACACCAAGATGGAAGAGTTTAGCTCCTCATTTGGAGACTAAACATGCTAAAAATATAAAAGAAATACTTAACTAAACTGAGCTAAAGAGTATATGTGAATTGGTCCTTTTATTGTGAAGGAAAGGGGTGTATTTATAGGCTTTTGGGAGCTGCAGGGGCTGATACCTGACCGGGTATATAGGATACCCGACCGGGTATCTTAGGATATTTCCCAGAAAGTCACTTTTCTGGGCATACCCGACCGGGTATGTCGAATACCCGATCGGTCATGTGACAAATCTTAACGAAATCTTGCTCCCACGATCATTTGTTCCCGGATTTGATTTGGACAATCGAATCAAGCAAATACCCGATCGGGTATAGGCAATACCCGACCGGGTACATGAGTATTTTTTCCAAATCGAAATCTTTCTTGCCTCCTTGCACTTTCCTTGATCTTTCAAGGTCCAATCTTGATCCCTTGGATGATCTTTGACCTGTTTAGCTCAGAAAAGTCCTAATCTAAACAAATTACAAATAAATATGAAAATAAAGTATTACACCAAAAGTGTGTAATTTCCTCAACTAGAACTAATAAAAACTAGTTAAAAATACAAACATACAATCGGAAATTACATGAATATCAACTCCCCCACACTTAGCTTCTTTACTCGTCCTCGAGTAAAGTCAAATGTTTAACAGTTCCAAGTCCTCAAAAGTTCAACAATCAACCAGAAAAAGCAAAAGACCACCAAGGATGGGTTTTACATTGAGTGTTTAGCTCAAAGAATAATATCTTCTTGGGTTTCATGGCCTTCTATGCTCATCTCCTCTTTTCATCTTCAAGAGATTAAATGATGTCCTGTAAAAACAAATATATATCTCTCATATCTCTCATTTTGCCTAGGAGCCTTTTCAGGGTTTCATCCTAGCATCTCTTTTATTTTTCCACCTCTCCACTCACTCATCATTTTTTTTCGTAAGCCTTTTTTGCTTAGATTGCCCATTTTTTTGGGTTTTCAACCTAACTAGCATTTCATTTTTTTTTGCGAAGAAAATAATGCTAGTTTACAAGGTATCAAACTTAAGTACGCACCGATGAGTGACTCCCCCTCACTTAGCTCGAAGCACTGTCCCTAGTGCTCGTCTCCATCATAACCGGGCTGCTCGGTGTTCTAGATGAAATACTCTCACCCCTTGTTCTCTTTGGTGCCATTTTCGCTTGATGCTTTGAATTTTGAGTTCCAAATTTCGGACTTGGGGGAGGGCGTAAGGCATTATTTTTGGACATGAGTTTTTTTTTTTTTTGGGGGGGGGGGGGAATGTGATGTTGATGGAT
Source organism: Cuscuta europaea (assembly GCA_945859875.1). Taxonomy (NCBI): domain Eukaryota; kingdom Viridiplantae; phylum Streptophyta; class Magnoliopsida; order Solanales; family Convolvulaceae; genus Cuscuta; species Cuscuta europaea. The sequence continues at coordinate 1,625,187 of CAMAPE010000045.1, read as the reverse complement.
ATGGGGTGTAGTGAGAAATGTGGTGAAGATTTTGGCGTTGGTTTGGAAAGATTTGGTGGAGATTTGAGGGAGTAACGGGAGAAAGAAACTTCGAAATTGGAGGTTTGGGGAAGATGAAATGGGTGTTTTGGGTGGTTAATTCGGGTTTAAAGATCGTGTACCCGACCGGGTACCCTAACATACCCGATCGGGTATGCCTGTGTTTCTTCAAAATCCGGGGTCCTACCCGATCGAGTTGGGGTATACTCGATCGGGAGTTTTGGTGCGAACATATTCCCAGAAAAAGTTAACATACCCGACCGGGTATATGGAGCTGCCCGATCGGGTACTTCATAATTTTCCACCCCTAAGTCGATCGAGTATTTGGTTACCCGAGCTTCACCCTGTATATTTTTTGTTTATACCCGACCGGGTAGTACGTGACACCCGATCGGGTATGGTGCCCCCGGTATTTTTTTTTTTGAAATGAAAACTACGAGGGAGAAAAGAATATGTACCTTTGTTGTTGATGCCTTCATTTTTATTTTATGCTTTCTTTTTATGAATGTATGTCTGCACCTTGAGTGGACCGAGGGCCAAGCATTTAGGACTTAGAAAATTTTCTAAGTGATGTTTACCACTAGGCCCTCGGTTAAAATCTCATTTTAGCTGTATGAAATAGCTAGCCTTCGTCGTCTATCCCCGGGGGATTGGCGTTATGGACTTAGCCATTTTTTGGGTAATGTCATGAACATGCCCTCAGTTGACATCTTCCCTTATTATGCGGCGCCATCGATTTGTATTAGTATTGGGCAAAGTTTCCCTTAGCAGGGTATGATGGCGCCGAGGGCACTTAACTCATGGACTTAGAAAAAATTTCATTGAGTTTGCAACTAGCATCCTCTGTAGAAATGTGGAGTTAGTGAATCTCCGTCTTACTCGTAGAATAGGAGCCCCCGGTGTTGGTCGTAGTGACGGAGGCTATTAGATGTGGACTTTAGGAAGTTTGCGCTCATGTTAATGAGCAGCCACATTCGGTAATGTATAGTAGGCGCCCTCGATCTTTGTTAAGCATATGAGCCTTCGGCTTTGGTGGATCCCAAAGCATGGACTTAGGAATTTTCTGACCCAACATATCATAGTAGCTGCCCTCGATCCATGTTGGCTTCTCGAAGGCTATATAACAGGAGCCTTCAGGGTAACCTTTCAAAAAGAGGGCTTGGATGATTTCATCCTGATACATAAGGGAAGATGTCTTCGGTCCATGCTAAGATGGAGGGTGTTGCACAATAGAGGCCTTATGAGTTGACCTCAGAAAAGTGGGCTTTGGAATTCAAGCCCCATACATATTGGACTTAACCAAATTCAACCCATTTTTAGGATTAGGGCCTTCGGTGTTGAATGATGCCAGAGGCTGCTAGAGTGTGGACTTAGCAAATTTTTGGCAATACTTGTTGAATAGTAGTTGGATTTGAAAGCAATCTTCTTGTTGGCTGCAGAAGGCTGTTCCATTGTAAAATCTGTACTCATTGATTGCTCGTTGAGTCTACTCCCCTTCACTCCCTTTTTTGTTGGGATCATGAAGGGAAGGCTTCAAGAAACTTGGTTTCCTGGTAAGGCTTGGCCTATGTGGGAGGCAAAGGTATAAGTTGTTGGCTCCCCCCTCGGGATTAACCTTCCGGTTTCCGAGGGGATTGAGGGTCGTTTCCTCGGCCCGAGACGTGGTCTGTTGCATGCCTCCCCTTGGGGGATGGCACGGAAAGTGCCTCAGTTTTGAAAGTCATTCCCTCAGCCCGAGACATGGTCTGTTGCCTGCCATTCCCTTGGGGTAATGGTGCGGGAAGCGTTTTGTTTTGAAAGTCGAATCCTGGGCCCAGGACATAGTTCGTTGTCTGCCATTCCCTTGGGGTAATGGCGCGGAAAGCGTTTCGATGAAGGGTTTTATTTGCATATTAGATGCAAATGGACGGGGGCACTTGGTGCACCCGGGGCTGATAGGTGGCGCCTTCGGTATAGTTGCGTCCTCACGGGGAACGACTTCATTTTTAACACTTGGTGTTATTTCTAACACTTGGTACCGAGGGGTCGCCTTTAAAAACACTTGGTGTTTTCTCTTATAATCATAGTTGATTGGGATGTCCATCCTCGGCACTTGGTGCCGAGGGGTCCAATTGCGCCCTTCTCCTCATGAAATAAGGCCTTGGGCCGTGGGCTTGCATGAGGGCTTGGCCGCTCATGTGTGCTTTGTACTTGGTACTTGGTGTCTTCAATACGTATTTATTCTTTAAAAACATGGGGGCTTGGGCCGTTGGATAATACATTTGTAAGTCGTGAGGGCTTGGCCTGTTCATATATTACTGATAGAATTTGACCAGGTGGTGTACATTCCAATGTCTAGGGACCTCAGTCCCATTGGGGCATTTTAGCTTGTAAGTCCATGGCTTGATGATGGCTGCTACGGTGTAGGGGGCTTCAATTTCGGCACCATTTTTTCGCCCTCAGTTAGTTGACTCGCCTCCCTTCGCCAGAGGACGTAGTCCCCCACTTGAAATTATCGGGAATGAACCTTGGCATCAATGTATCCCTTGACTTGCCGTCTGTAGTTCTCCGCCCACATGAAGACTTGCTCTCTACGTTCTGAGATGAGGTGAAGGTCGAGGGCCATATTGTTGTCATTGACCTCAGGTTCATATTGGTCTATCCTTCGGGTTGGTAGAATTACCTCCGTGGGGGCTTTAGCTTCGAACCCGTAGCACAGTGAGAATGGTGTTTGATATGCACTAATTAGTAGTGCATAAATGTTTGTTTTTATATTTGATTTGTGTGGATTCTTTACCATTTGTATGCAGTTGTAGACATTTGTTTAACTTTGTTTGTAATTGTTTTTAGCTTCCATTTATAGTTGTAGAATAGTGGTAGAAGTTTTTAGCAAGAAAAAGGGGAGAAAAGCTGAAGACAAAAAGGGCCAGGAGCACAAAACTCGGCCGGGTCAGACCCTGAACCCGGTCGGGTCTGATTCAACAACCGTAAGTGCCTGGAAAGTGCACTCACCCGGTCGGGTCTCCTACCTCACCCGGTCGGGTCTGACTTGACCCGGGACACTTTAACATGCCGAAGATCACCAGAACGTCGAGGATATTTGATTTTGACATGGACCCGGTCGGGTGGGCACTTTACCCGGTCGGGTACCCGGCCAAAAGTGTTATAAAACATCTATAAATAGCCCAATTTTCCTTCACTTTTAATCATCCCTTCTTCCATACTCTTAAGCTCAGTTTAGAATAGCATTTCTTTATATTTTTCTAGCTATGTTTAGTCTCCAAATAAGGAGCTAAACTTCCAATTCTAGGTGTTGCTCTTGAAGTTTGTTGATTATTAAAGTTGTGAGTTATTTTCTTAAACTTTTTCCCTTGAATATTACTCCTTAACATCTTGGGGAGTGTTGCTAAGATGACAATTAGCTAACATCTTGACATTAGTTATAGTAGTATTTTCTTCCTCTATATTAATGTTGGGGAGTGTTGCTAAGATGACAATTAGTTAACATCTTGATATTAATTATAGTAGGATTCATCTTCTTTAATAATATTCTTCCGTGAATATTAATTAATTGCTATTCATATTTCATATTAATATTTTGAACATTATTTAAAGGATCAACTAGTTTTGTTTCATATATTAATTATTACTAGAAACGATCAATGAACCGATGGTTAATCATTGATGGTTTCACAAGTAAGTAACTTCGGTTTATTAATGCACGGTCGTGATTAATAAACTTAAGAGGGATTAATTTTGTTGGTTAAACTGAAACCGTTGTGTTGAGGTTATTAATCTCAATTGATTTCATCAAGGAGTTAGAAAGATTAAATGCTACTATTAAATCGGTATAAGGCGTTGTTCTATATTGATTAATAGTAAGGGTTATTAATGAACGGTTGTTGTTAATAACTACCCTCGATGAAGTGGATATACTCCCCGATTGAGTATTCGAGAGGGAATAATTTATAGATATAACAACGATCGATTAAATATATCAACAAGTGGAAAGTAGCAATGCCAAGTCATTTTTATCTTTGAATTAAATCTCATATAAGTCGTTCATCTTATTTTTTAATTTAATTAAATCATTCATCACCAAAACTCCCCTTTATTTACTAAGTTTCATAAAAAGAGAATTATTCCTTTCCATGTGGATACGAACTCTACTACGCTATACTTCGTATAAGTGTTAGTATTGAAAATTATTTTGACGCACCGTGACAAAGTGCTCGTCAACTTTGGCGCCGTTGCCGAGGCAAGGCAATTAATTTTTCATTTTATTCTATTTCAATAAAAATAAAAAATAAAAAATTTAAATAAACAAAATATAAAGAGTTCTTAGATTTCTATTCTTCTGAGCTATATTTGAGTATATGGTTAAACACCGATTTATAAACCAAATCACCTACCAAACAAAGCCTGAAACAGAACAAGCCTTCGAGAGGTTTAGGAATTTATTTCCGAATACTTCTTCGGAGGAATCATCAAGTGCTAGTTCTCATTCTAGCGACACCGAAGAGCCAATCACTATGGCTCTTGAAACGAGAACGTTGAGGGAGCTCACGGCTCCAAATCTTAACCAACAACCGCTATGTATTACCTTCCCTACTCTTGATGAAGGTGCTACATTTGAGCTCAAATCGGGGCTCATCCATCTACTTCCTTCATTCCATGGTCTACGAGGCGAGGACCCAAATAAACATCTATCGGAATTCCATATTGTTTGCACAAGCATGTGCCCGAATGGAGTCACCGAGTAGCAGATCAAGTTGAGGGCCTTTCCGTTCTCCCTAAAACATACCGCAAAAGATTGGCTATTCAATCTTCCTTCGGGAAGTATAGGTACATGGGCGGCCATGAAGAAAGCTTTCCTCGAAAGGTACTATCTTATCTCTATCTCCTCATCTCTCAAAAAGCAAATCAGCAATGTGGAACAGAAAGATGATGAATCGTTCTACGAATATTGGGAACGATTCAAGAAACTTTGTGCGAGCTGTCCATACCACGGCTATTCGGAGCAAGACCTCATCCTATACTTCTATGATGGTCTTTGCAATGATGATAGGCGGATGATCAACGCCGCATGTGGAGGAGGAATTGTAAACAAAACCCCTTCTCAAGCTAGGAATCTTATCTCGGAGTTGGCCGAGAATTGAAGACACTATGATCGACGGTCATCAAAAAGAGTTATGGCGGCAGAATCTAACACCTCGTTGGAAAGTCAAGTGGTCGGCTTGACTTCTTTGGTTAAAGATTTTCTCTTAAATCCAAAAACAAAAGAAGTCAAGGTCTGCGGCATATGTTCAACACAAGGGCATCCCACTGATTCTTGCCCAACACTACAAGAGGAGAATCCCAAACAAGTCAACGCATTGGGGTTCCACGATCAAAGGAGGTACGATCCGCATGGCTACACATACAATCCGGGATGGAGAGATCATCCAAATTTAAGGTATGGAAATCCTCAACAACCAAATTCTTCTTCCCAACAATACAACCAACCCTCCCAAGGCCAAACTTCAAGCTCAAATATGTCCACTGAAGACATGATTTGAGCAATTACCATGAGTGTATCAACGATACAACAAAGTGTGGCCCAATTTCAAGAAACGACTAAATCTAGCATTCAAAATTTGGAGAACCAAATGAGCCAAATTTCGAGTGCTGTGAGCCGGCTCGAGGCAAAAGATTCGTGTAGACTCCCCTCTCAAACGGAGCAAAACCCGAGACAACATGTTAATGCAATCATGTTGAGGAGTGGGATGACATTGAAAGAGGTGCATAAGGAAGAAGAGCAAGATAAAAAGGAGATTGGCCTTGAAGAAGACTTTCAACCGGAAGAGAGGACCATAAAAGCAAAGTTTCCACCATTGTCCTCATATGAACCACTACCCCCATTCCCCGAAGCACTGAAGGAAACAAGGAAGCTGGAGAAAGATGCTGACATGTATGAGACTTTCGCCAAATGTGAGGTAAACATTCCGCTCCTTAACTTAATTAAAAGTGTTCCCCGTTTTGCTAAATTTTTAAAAGAATTATGCACAATTAAAAGAAAAAGCAAATTAAAGGGAAAACAAAAGGTGGAGATTAGTAAACGTGTCTCAGCGATATTTCAAAAGAAACTCCCCGAGAAATGTAACGATCCAGGCATGTTCACAATCCCATGCAAAATAGGGGACATTTTATTTCCGAGGGCCTTGTTGGATTTAGGGGCTTCGATCAATGTTATTCCATATTCGTTATACAAGTCTCTAAAACTTGGCCCAATGAATGAAATTGGTGTGGTAATCCAATTGGTGGATAGGTCTAGCACATACCCCGAGGGCGTCGTAGAGGACGTACTCGTAAAAGTTGAAAATCTGATTTTCCTTGTTGACTTCTACGTCCTTGAAATGGGAGATGACAATCAAACAACACCCATCCTCTTGGGTAGACCTTTTCTAAAAACCGCAAAAACAAAAGTAGACGTGTCTAATGGTTCATTAACTTTAGAGTTTGATGATCAAAAAGTAGAATTCAACATCTTTGATTCTACGAAAAAACAAATTAAAGACCAATCTCTTTGTTCTCTAAATGTTTTTGAACCACAAACACCGAATGTTTTTGTTGAAAAAAAATGTTGAGAAAATCACACTTTTTGAAAAAGAAGAACAAATTGAGCATAGGGAATTGTTCAAATTTTCAAAAAGAGAATGGATCCCACCTGGGGTTGAAGTAATAACAAGGAAGAAATCCCGACCTTACTGGAGAAGGCCGAAAAAGAAAGATGAAACAAGGGATGTTCACGATCCCATATAAAAGAAAATAAAATAAAAATGACGTCGTGCCACGACATTAAATCAAGCGCTTCTTGGGAGGCAACCCAATTTCTTCATTTTTATTCATGTGTGTGTTTTATTTAAAAAAAATGGTCTGGGATTGAACCCGGTCGGGTTGCTTCATAAAACACAGCACCCGGCCAATCGCCCGGGCGAGGCAGCTGAGGAACAGAGAATAATCAAACACCCGACCGAGTGACCTTCATATACCCGGCCGGGTGATTCTGTTAAAAACTCTCTGGATAGTGAAAAGTTAGGTCCGACCGGGTCTACTAAACTACCCGACCGGGCGTTTTGAAAAAAGAACTCACTGGATAAGTGTGAGTTAGATCCGACCGGGTCACATTACCCCACCTGGCCGGGTCATCAGGTTTTTACAACATAAGGGGTCGGGCAGACCATCTTTCTTCCCCATTTCACCTCCCCAATTCGAAAACCCTCCCCCATTTCCGCCATTTTCGAACACCAAACCTTCAATTCTTCCCCATTTCTCCATCAAATCCATCCCTTAAACAAATTTTCTTTATCTCCTCAACACCCTCTTCCATTTTTTACCCAAAAATCCTACCCAAATCCATCCCCAAATGAAATCCGAAACCCTAACCCCCATACCCCAAAGTTCCGATTTCCCCCCTAAAACTCCCAAGAAATCCCAATTTCTTCTCCTAATAATCATCCTCTCCACTCTCACAACCCCAAAATACCCAAAACCCACAAAAAATCCAATGTTCCAAACCCCCCCCCACCCCATACCCAAGTCCGGAAAAAAACCAAAAAAAAAAATCAACTTCAATGGCTCCTAAAAAGTCCAAGGCATCTTCTTCAAGGGGTAACCAAGCTATTGAACCTGTTCCCGGTTTTGAGAGTGTGCAGTTTGTCACCGAGGGCCACAAAACACGCTTCATAGGACAAACAAAACAGGAGGTAAGACAATCCCGTTTCATATGCATTGCTACATTAGTCTCACTTATGCTTGATGTGATTATGCGTGAGATTTTCACGAGCATTGGGATGCTTAGGATTTTTGAGATGCAATATGTCACCTACCCACATTTGGTGTATGAATTCTTTAGTTCATTTAACCAAATAGCAAATGCTGATGATCATGCTGAAAGTAGAATCACGTTTCGACTGTTGAATGAAAACCGTTCATTGACCAAGCGGGAGTTTGCCCAACACTTTGGCCTCCCCTTGTTCAATGAAGCACGTGAACATGACACTTTTGTGGGTGTAGAATTGTGGCAAAGAATGACAGGTCAGGTGGATGTGGAGCTCAGCCACCTTAGTGTGAATCGTGTCCAACATCAGGTCTTCCGAATTTGCTTAAAATTCTTATCAAACTGTTTTCTCGGAAGACCAAATAACCATCACACGAGGGTATGAGATGTTTGTATTCTTGGACAAGCTGTCTTACCAGGTCCAGATCAAGTGGATGTTGCCTCCATCCTATGGGACCACTTCAGAACAGTGGCAACTTCCACATGAACTATTAGGGTAGGGGGGTTGATTACACATTTAGCCACACTCTATGGCTTTGTAGCCCAGGCCCCAATACCTCAGCACCGCTAGTTTGCACATCCTGGCTTCTCAAAAAACCAAAGATATTGTTTTTTCTCATAAAACACCCGGTGGGGTAATATCTACAATTGGTTGATCGATCCACCTAATCCCATACATGTACAACTACCCTCAGACGACCTCCCTTTGGACCTTCTGGATCACCAAATTGGTGATGGACACCACTATTGTCTCCCCGGTAGAATACCACTTCATTACCAACCAGAAAAACCCCAACAAGAACAGCCTGCAGACGAACCACGCTTCATTCCTGAACAACCTCAACCACAATCCCATGCTCATCAATATTCCCCATTTGAGCAAGAAATGCTAAATAACATGAATGCTCTTAACCTCAACTACACTCAACTTCGGGAGGAAGTCGTGTTGTATAGAAATGAGCAGAGGCAGAGTTTCGAAAGGATAGAAGAGCAAAGACGAGAAGATTGACACAGACATGAAGAGGACCAACGGAGAACCTTTGGTCCGATATACTCTTACGTGGCACACCAGGGTGCTTTTGCCTCTATGACCACTCCCCCTCCCGCACCCTCATGGTATGATCCCACTCAGTGGGGTTACTTTGGAGGATCGAGCTCCGGTGGTGGAGGCGGGGATGACAGACACAGAGGTGATAACATGGATGAGGATACACACTTCACAAGCTACCAAGGATATGGAGGATTCTATGATGGCGGAGATGCAGGCGGGCACTAGGGACAGTGCCAGGTACTAAGTGTGGGGGTGTGGACATTTTTCTAGTATGCTCACAATCCTACACTTTTCATTCATATTTTCTCTTAAAAAAACTTGTTGAGTTAAACCCCACAAAGAGCAACTCAAGCAAAAATAAAAGCATTAAAATAAGAGTAAGGTTGTGAGAAATAAAAAAAATGTGGGAAGCTGGGAAGAAAACCTGAAAGGGCACCTAGGCAAAATGAGAGAATGAGAGGAAATCTTTTTATTTTGCAGGATCCTGAAGGTGACAAACTTAAGAAAAAGAAATGGAGATAACAATGCAGTTGAAGACCCCTTCTTACTCTATTCACTGTTTGGGGATGCTTTGTAATTTTTTTTTAAATTCGTTGATTGTTATTTTATCATTTGGGGGGACTGTAGGGACATGATCTATTTTACTCGAGACGAGTAAAAGTTCAAGTGTCGGGGTGTTTGATATGCACTAATTAGTAGTGCATAAATGTTTATTTTTATATTTGATTTGTGTGAATTCTTTACCATTTGTATGTAGTTGTAGACATTTGTTTAACTTTGTTTGTAATTGTTTTTAGCTTCCATATATAGTTGTAGAATAGTGGTAGAAGTTTTTAGCAACAAAAAGGGGAGAAAAGCTGAAGACAAAAGGGGCCAGGAGCACAAAACCCGGCCGGGTCAGACCCTGAACCCGGTCGGGTCTGATTCAACAACCGTAAGTGCCTGGAAAGTGCACTCACCCGGTCGGGTCCCCTACCTCACCCGGTCGGGTCTGACTTGACCCGGGACACTTTAACATGCCGAAAATCACCAGAACGTGGAGGATATTTGATTTTGACATGTACCCGGTCGGGTGGGCACTTTACTCGGTCGGGTACCCGGCCAAAGGTGTTGTAAAACACCTATAAATAGCCCCATTTTCCTTCACTTTTAATCATCCCTTCTTCCATACTCTTAAGCTCGGTTTAGAATAGCATTTCTTTATATTTTTCTAGCTATGTTTAGTCTCCAAATGAGGAGCTAAACTTCCGATTCTTGGTGTTGCTCTTGAAGTTTGTTGATTATTAAAGTTGTGAGTTATTTTCTTAAACTTTTTCCCTTGAATATTAATTATTAGTTCTTTCCTTAATACTATCTCTATATTAATGTTGGGGAGTGTTGCTAAGATGACAATTAGCTAACATCTTGACATTAGTTATAGTAGTATTTTCTTCCTCTATATTAATGTTGGGGAGTGTTGCTAAGATGACAATTAGTTAACATCTTGATATTAATTATAGTATGATTCATCTTCTTTAATAATATTCTTCCTTGAATATTAATTAATTCCTATTCATATTTCATATTAATATTTTGAACATTATTTAAAGGATCAACTAGTTTTGTTTCATATATTAATTATTACTAGAAATGATCAACGAACCGATGGTTAATCAATGATGGTTTCACAAGTAAGTAACTTCGGTTTATTAATGCACGGTCGTGGTTAATAAACTTAAGAGGGATTAATTTTGTTGGTTAAACAGAAACCGTTGTGTTGAGGTTGTAAATCTCAATTGATTTCATCAAGGAGTTAGAAAGAGTAAATGCTACTATTAAATCGGTATAAGGCGTTGTTCTATATTGATTAATAGTAAGGGTTATTAATGAACAGTCGTTGTTAATAACTACCCTCGATGAAGTGGATATACTCCCCGATTGAGTATTCAAGAGGGAATAAGTTATAGATATAACAATGATTGACTAAAATATATCAACAAGTGGAAAGTAGCAATGCCAAGTCCTTTTTATCTTTGAATTAAATCTCATATAAGTCGTTCATCTTAGTTTTTAATTTAATTAAATTATTCATCACCAAAACCCCCCTTTATTTACTAAGTTTCATAAAAAGAGAATTGTTCCTTTCCATGTGGATACGAACTCTACTACGCTATACTACGTATAAGTGTTAGTATTGAAAATTATTTTGACGCACCATGACAAAGTGCTTGTTAGTGTTTCGCCGGTTGCCCTCCTAGGGGTGGTGCGGTAGGCCCATAAGATGTTGTGGAGTTCTTCTACCTAGCCTCCCCCTTCGGCTTCCAGTTTCTTTTTTAGCCCCTCTAGCAGAGTTCGATTGACATTCTCCACTTGCTCGTTGCCTTGGGGGGTAGGCAACTGATGAGAAGGTGTGTTTGATGCCCCACGCCTCTAGGAGGGCGTAGAAGAGGGCTGCCTCAAACGGAGTTCCATTATCGGAGATGATTTGTTGGGGGACGCCAAACCGTGTGAGAATGTTCTTGAGGACAAAGTAGCGGCACCTGGCCTCAGTGATGCTGGCGAGGGGCTCGCCTTCCACCCACTTGGTGAAGTAATCAATGGCCATGATGATGTACCTGTTGTTGGAAGTACCCCTCAGCAAAGGGCCCACTAGGTCAATGCCCCATCGGGAGAAGGGTATAGTCATGCTGATGGGGGGCATAATTGACTGCCTGTCTGCCGGGAGCCTTCTGAAAGTGTTGACATGCAGTACACCTTCGGGCTAGGTTTTCACAATCCCGGGCCATTGTAGGCCAGAAGTAGCCTTGGACTATGAGCCTTCAGGACATGGAGAAGGGTCCCTGGTGAGCTGAGCAAGTGCCACTGTGTACTTCCTCCATCGCGACCTCGACCTCATCTTGATGAAGGTACCGGAGTAAGGTGTCGTTGTAGGATCTTTTGTAGAGCCTTCAGTTCTCGATTGTATAGCTGGGAGTCCTCAGTTTCGCTAATTTTGCGCGGGCTTCATCCTCGGGTAGTTGCCCCGTGGTGATGAAGGTGATGATGTCGGAGATCCAGTCCTCCGACCTTAGGTGTAGTTCCATGACGGGGCTCACGTGCATGCTTGAGAGACTGAGTTCCTCGATCCTTGTGATCTTTGAGAGGTGCTCCGGGGATTCAACTTAGAGCTTGGAGAGAATGTCAGCCTTAGTGTTTTGAGCCCTCGGTATTTGAGTGAGGGAGTGCGCCTCAATACGTTAAGAAACTCCTTGGCTGCTTCGTTGTATTACTTCATCCTTCCTTCCTTTGCCTCATATTCCCCTGAAATTTGGCCTACGACAAGCTTGGAGTCACACTTGACGTGAATTTGTCCGGTCTTCAGGTTTGCTTCTAGCCGAAGGTCACAGAGGAGGGCCTCATACTCCGCTTCATTATTAGACACCTTGAAGGAGAAACGGACCGCATAATAGGCCTGGAAGCCCTCGGGTGTGATGAGGACCACGCCTCCCCCACATGCATTGGCAGCCAAAGATCCATCGGTGTATAGAGTCCACCACTCATCCAAAGTTGCCGGGGGCTCTTCGTCCACCGCTGATCATGCCGTGCACTCCGTAATGAAGTCCGCCAGGTATTGGCCCTTGATGGCGGGCCTCGGATGGATGTCTATATTGTATTGGCTGAGGAAGATGGCCCATTTCACCATTCTGGAGGAGCTGGTGGGGCTCACCATGAGAGCGCCAAGGGGTTGGTGTGTGAGCACTTGTACTGGGTGAGCTGGGAAGTAATGTCCTAGCTTTTTGACAGTCCAAACGATGGCTAGCACCGTTTTTTCCATGGGGGAGTGCCTGAGTTCCGCCTCCTAGAGGGTCTTGCTGACGTAGAAGATGGCATGTTGGATGCCGTCTTCCTCCTGGATGAGCACTGAGCTGATGGCAGTAGGGCTAACGCCAAGGTAAAGATATTGGGTCTCTCCCACCTTGGGTTTGGAGAGCACGGGGGGTGAAGATAAGTACCGTTTCAACTCGTCGAAGGCCTGCTGGCACTTTGATGTCCATGGGAAGCCGGCTGTCTTCCTCATGATTTGGAAGAAGGGAAAGGCTAGGGGTGGGCGCGGTCCGGAATGGTCTGGTAAATTGGTAAAACCCGTAATGTATCCGTGAGGTTTTTAATGGTCCGGTACGGTCCGGTTCCAAGGATAGAACCGTTCGGTACCATGTCATTTCGGAAGGTACAAAACGGTTCGGTACAATGCCAAACGCATGCTAAAAAATTTGAACAAAACTTGCAATTAGTAGATATCATCACACCAACCAACTCGTGTGAAATGTTGATATAAATACAAGAAATGTTGATATAAATACAAGTAATTGAAGAAATTACTAATATTCACAAATTCACAAATAGTGCAACACAACTAAGAAAAAGTATAGCAAAATGATGACGCACGAGATAAATATCATCTTTAGTTTACTAAGTTCATGTGAAAATATAAAAACGAATATCATCAAATTGTTGAATATGATAGAAATCTTCAACGTTCTTCTTCTTCGTTCTAGGTTAAATATTACTTCGTAGTTCTAATTTAATTTATAGTTGAACCTTGAGAGCTAAGATTTAAACCATACTAATTAAGTTGTAAAAATTGCACAAACATGATACAACAAAAAGTCGTGGACATTACATTACAAGAAACGAATAGTCATTAATGATTTCTAAAATTTTAATATTCTTTCAATACATACCAAAGTATAACATAAATTATCTAAAAAGAAAAAGTAACAATATATATATATATATATATATATATATATATATATATATATATATATAGGTTTTGGTTCAAATAAGAACATTATCTTAGGAGAGAAATGAGAACGAATCTGGACCGTTAGATTTGCTTTAAGTGAAATTCAATGTGCATTAGATGAAATTGTAATGTGCATTAGGTGAAATTGAAATGTGCAACACAAAGCGTACGATACAATGTCATTATGTGAAGCTTAATTGTGCATTAGGTGAAATCGAAATGTGCACTAGGTGAAACTGAAATGTGCAGAATAAAAGGTACGATGTGATGTTATTTTTGTACATTTTATTCCGCACATTTCAGTTTCACATAATGCACAATTGAGTTCAAATTTTTATTCTGCACATTTCAGTGTCATCTAATACACATTTCAGTTTCATCAAATGCACATTTGCGTTCCACATAATACAATCCAATGGTCCTGATTCATTCTTATTTCTCTCCTGGGAGTCCGCTCTTACCGGAACCGCTACCTATATCAAGCACAAAGACAAAGATGTGTGCGCTGCAACGCTGATTCTTACACAACACAACTAATATTCACAAATTCACAAATGTATATCAGTCCATTAGCTTCTTTGTAACCCATGAGTTTGCCATCCTCTCCTATAAAAGGAGGCTAACTTATGGGAACCCAAAGGTTTTGAGAGAATAAAGGCTTAGAGATAGAGAGTAGGGTTTTCCGCTGCTCTCTCTCTCTCTCGAGGGAGGGCAGCGGCCGGTTCACGGTATACCAACGTTGTTGTTCAGCTCGATATCTTTATATCTGCTTCTTCTTTACTTCTAAGATTGTTAGATTGTTATGAACACGGACCAACACGGCGGAAGTCCTCGTAGCTGTTCGAAACAAAACGTACAAGAACAGATCTGATGCGTTGATCAAGGATTCATTAAATCTATATTGGATTGTAAAATCCAACCTTATATGAAGCAACTAAAGATCTGTAGAATATCGCCCCTACCTCCATGACTAACTCACCTTTTATACTCCACCAACAAATGGACGAAAAGGAGGCGCATGTCTGGCTGCAAATTAACTGCCCAAAATGGCACACAAAACCGAAAAGGCATCCAAAAGTAGGAATAAAAAGAAAATGTATGGTTGTGGTTGAGGGAAATAATGTAAATGAGTGTTTGCCACACAAAACGTTCCAAAAAGGGAAATAAGAAGATTTTTTCGATGTTTCAAAATGGTAAGTTGGAAGAATTTTACGTGATAGAAGAAGTATTATAATGTTTCTAACACTTTTCTCAATGTATATATAGTCATTTGTTGTTGAAAATGAGCCTCAATTTATTCAGGATATATCAATTTATTATGACGAAGTTGCAGCGAAAGCAAAAAAGCATCCACAAGTGTGAATCAATACATACATACATACATACATACATACATACATACATACATACATACATACATACATACATACATACATACATACATACATACATACATACATACATACATACATACATTCATACATACATACATACATTCATACATACATACATACATACATACATACATACATACATTCATACATACATACATACATACATACATACATACATACATACATACATACATACATACATACATGCATACATACATGCATACATGCATACATACATGCATACATACATGCATACATGCATACATACATACATTCATACATACATACATACATACATACATACATACATGCATCCATACATGCATCCATGCATGCATCCATGCATGCATCCATGCATGCATACATGCATCCATACATGCATACATGCATACATCCATGCATCCATGCATACATACATACATCCATACATACATAAATACATACATACATACATGCATACATACATGCATGCATACATACATGCATACATACATGCATGCATACATACATGCATGCATACATGCATGCATACATACATGCATACATACATACATACATACATACATACATACATACATACATACATACATACATACATACATACATACATACATACATACATACATACATACATACATACATACATACATACATACATACATACATACATACATACACACATACACACATACATACATACATACATACATACATACATACACACATACACACATACATACATACATACATACATACATACATACATACATACATACATACATACATACATACATACATACATACATACATACATACATACATACATACATACATACATACATACATACATACATACATACATACATACATACATACATACATACACACACACACATACACACACACACACACATTATACTTAATCACTAGCAGCTTTATTCATATGTGTTGTTAAGGGTACATATATCTCTTAATGTATTCAAATAAAAAAGGGGAAAAAATGTTTGATGAAACTAGATACCTAGGCGGCCGATAAAGCGCTCTTGACGGGCAACTAGGCGCTCTACGAGGTCGACTAATTCACCTAGGTGCCAATATATTAGTCAGGGAGCCTAAACTAAAATTGTGGCGCCCGACCATCGTCTAGCGCCTAGGCGGGGACTAGTAGGGTGTCTAAAGTGATGTTTAGAACAGTGATAATATGTGATTAATTTTTACAACAGAATTAAAAACAACTACTCATTAGGGAGCAAATACAGTGACACATCATAAAAATAGAGCAATTTGAAATCAAAACCCTGTCGGTGAATGTAACTCAACTGGTAGATAGGGATTCCGCAAGGAGTAAGTCTCGGGTTTGAATCCCGACAACTGCGATGAGTGGTTACAATCCAAAATTAATTCTCAGAACATCGAGATAAGTCTAAAATTGCATCTGTGACCGAGGTCGGCCCCGTCGAGATGGATATCAAATTCAACGCCTTAACCGAGATTGAGGTCAACCGCGGCCTTACGGAGTCAAAGAATTAAAGAGAGTATCACTACTGCACATGAACAAACCGAGGTCATTCCCTCCCAGATAAATGCATTATACCCGAGCTAGACCTCTTTCGCAAAGCTCAAGATCTCGGGGAAGATTATGGACTTAGGCATTTTCAGCACAAAAGATTCATGTACAATTATAATCATGTCAGCCGCATGACAGTTGTCCTAGGCTTACATCACCCAGACGGTTTTACATAGAAGGTTTCCCATTGAACACGTGTGGCTTTCTTACGCATACCGGTGCAAAAGAAGTCAATTATGTTACCTACCGTACCAATCAGACAAGAGTACCAATTCTCTTATCAATCAGGCTTTTCTTGTGTCATTGTACTATTAGATTATATGACTTTACTGGTTGCCCAAATATTTCACTTAGCACTATAAATATCACTTTCCAACTTGGTGGAAAGGGACGGCCATTATAACCACAAACTTATTGTTACTTTGCCAAAATTTATACTCAATTTATACTTAGCACTCTGAAGCTCTCTGATCTCTCATTCTCGGTTTCTGCTACCCCAGGGTCGGCGAAGCCATCAATTCTATTCATTTTTTCTTTGGTTGCGATTCAATTTAATAAGACTTGGAAGATATACTACCAAACTCAGAATTGCATATATATGATGCGATTTTGATTCAGTTTAGCTCGATTTAGTATGGTTGGGTTCAATTGAACCAAACTGATATAACCACTCCTTATCTCATTATTATCCGATAATTAATGTTTAGACAATCGCAAAATTTATTGGATAAGTAAAATCTTCTATGTCTATAATGATTAAAAAATGAAAAAGGCATTTTAAATTCAGCACACATAGAAATTAACAAAGAGCATCTTCGATGGAATTGCTTATTCCTCTTACACGCCCTTACATGTGGATTCCATTTTTTATCTCACATTTTTGTGTTAGGACCTAGATATCCCCCTGTTTATTTTAATTTTCACTTTTGTACCATTTTAACTCACTTTTCATCCACTTTCGCTCCTCTGAATCTATTAAAGTCATGCATGAATGTTGTCATAGAAATTGTCTACAATCTATTTCTATTTCTTTCATCTTTCTCATTTACCCTACAAACAACTTCCTCTATATCAAATGATATAGGGCATGTTTGGAATTAATTCTGTTTCTACTTCTTTTTTAAAAGCAGAAGTAGAATTAGAATCGGTTTTCTGAAGCTTGTCTCCCTCAGGTTCTAAAACATACTAACTCCGTCCTGGTGGACTTTGCCAAGTGCAATGTAGGTGAGAAATAAAAATAGTAAAAATTGTGTGGTACGGTTGAGATTTGTGCAGAGAAGAGAGAAATGTGCAGAATCACAAATTAGTTGCTTAAATAGGAAAGTGGCAATGTTTTTTGGAACAACCAAAAAAGGAAAGTTGGCAAAATATAATCCAATAGGACAGATGGAGTATATGTTTATGTTCTGCGAAGGAGCAGTTTTAACAAGTAGATCCAATTACCCCGTAATCGCCATATCAATCTCCATCTCTCTCTTATACCGCATATAATAGACTTCACTGGACTACACTATCCCATTGGAGTTGCAGTAATAACTTAAGGAAAAAGGACACAAATAGTACCTCTAGCTTTGTAACCCCTATAACTACCTCCAGAGGAAGTATTTATAGGAAAAATACGGGCTGGGCTCCCAAGCCTTGGGCTTGGGAGGCCCATTTACAACTGGACCGCTATTGGGCCGAATACAAAGTAAATGATGGGATATATAAATGAATAAGTGTAAAATCTAGTTCTGTGAGTCCTCCGTGGCCGACGAGGGTCTGGCTGACGAGGGCACGACCGATGAGGGCAAGGCCGATGAGGACACCCTGGTTCCCTGGCTTCAGGATCATATTCTGAGTCGGTCCCTCTTCGGCCGACGAGGGCACTGCGTAGTGGCTTGTGCTTTCTGTTCTTCTGAGTATTTTGGTCCTGGGGCCTAGACCCATATATTCCATCAGGAGTCCCCCACTCTCTAAGCTGAGATGCAGACAAAGTGAAGGAGAGTAGATTTCTGTGCTTGATGCTTTTGGCTGATGCGGGACCACGTTGGTCGTTCTCTGTCGTGGCGTTTGGTGGCCCTGTTCTGAGTTTGGCCGTTACCTTCCCCTTGATGTGGACGATGAGCGTTCCGGTCATGGGGGGCCGATGAAGACATTCTTTCCTTCTCACGACCTTCGGTGGCTGGATTTTGTTTTTGGGCCGAGGAGGCCACTGCGGTTGCATTCTTGTTTTGAAGACGACGAGCCTCCCTTATCTTGAGTGCCCGTTAAGGGTGTTGTTCACTCCTTCTGACCGTTGGTTAAAGTTCGTACTGTTGGCCGAGGAGGCCATTGGGGCTGCCTTTTGGTTGGACGATGAGCGTCCTTGATTGGTGGGAAAGATGAGCGCCTTTTGTGGTTGTGGACTTAGTATATTTTTGGATTTCTTTGATTTTGTCCTGATTTGCAAAGGCCGGTGTAGTGCCCCAGTCCCCCACTGCTTCAGGCCGAAGAGTAGGTGAGGGGTGGAGGAGTAAAGGATGTACCCAGGCCGAAGCGGACTCTCGTCTACCCCTGAATCCAATTCCTTGCGATTTCCTGGTCAAGGTAACCCTGTGGGAGAACCCTTGGACGCAGGTCGCTTTCAAGAAATTATCATTAGGGTTTTATACAGGGCCGATGGCGTGGGGTTTTCTTGGTGGTTTACCGCTGTGGCCGTTGAGAAAACCATGCGATGGGCATTCTGTTCAAGCTGATGTCGACTTGCCTTGAAATGTGATCTATCCATTTGAAGTATCTCTGTGTTGGGGCCGATACGGGCATGCTCTACCAGTGTGGCCGTTGAGTGGTTGGCCCGTTAGGGGTGAGCTGGCATTGTGGAAGTGGGCCTGACCCGACTTCTAAACTGGTGCCCAGCCCAATGGGCCTTGAGGGTGGTGGCCGTTCATGTGGCCAATGGGGGGTTGCCACGTGTAGTGACCATTGGGGGGGAGGTCTATAAATACCCCCCCCTCCGAACAGGTTTCCTCATTGCGTTCCTGAGATAACGAAGTGCTGCTGAATTTTCTAGAGAGATAAAGTTCTTGCAAGTGTTCTTCGTGTTCATCCAAGCTTCAAAGGTTAGTTCATCGAAACTTCCCTCTGTAATTTGCCTATTTCGCTTCCTAGGCCATTGATCCCTTGTTAGTGGAGATAGACTCTTAGATCCAAAGTAGAAATATCTAGGCTCTAGTTAACTGTTATAATGAAGCCTTTGGACGATGAGTACTACCCGTACGACGATGAGCCCTCTGCTAGGTCCCTTGATTACCGGGTCGTAGAGGAGTGTTGTGAGGAGATAGAGGAGTTGAGCTCCTTCAAGTCCGGGGAGGGTGAAGGTGAGGACGAAGAGGCTGCCTCATCGTCTGATGGTGAAGAAATAGGGGCTTCACGTGCTGTGGACGGAGCGTCTACATCGGCTGCGATCCCCTGCCCGAAGCCGGTTTCTGCTGTGAAGGGAGCTGCTCCGATGAGAAGGCGGCGGCCGAAGAGGGGTCCAGGTTTCTCCTACCTGGATCTCTCCAATCTTTATCTGATTAAGCCGGAGAGTAGTGCGGCCGACTACCTGGTGGCCCAGATGTACGTGGGGCCGTATGGGCGAGTTAGGGCGCCCAAGCCGACGGATCACGTGTTGAATCCACCTCCGGGGTATTTTGGAGTATACCACATGAGCTTCGCAAAGGGACTTAGGTTTCCCCTTCACCCCTTCATCACGGAGTATCTGGATATGGTGGGTCTCCCTCCGGCCTTGCTGACTCCCAACAGCTATTCGCTCATCGTCGGCTTCCTTCTCCGCTGCGATGAGCTAGATTTTAGGCCGACAACGGCACTGTTTATGAACCTGTACTAGATTGGCTGATGAAGCCACAAAACCTGTGCTGGCTACGCCAATCTCCAACAGCTGTCGAAGAAGAGGAGTTTCACTGATCTTCCTTCGTCTATTCACGGATGGAAGAGCAAGTTCGTCTTCGTGTCCTTGGGTGAGGACGGTACGGAGTTTCCTTCGGTTGGTCATGACGGTAAGTTCACCCTGCATGACGTGCCGAAGAGCAGTATTCTGGATGCCCAGGGAAGCCGAGAAGAAAGCCGTTTCGGCTGAGGAGGCCATGGCCTGCCTGGACCAACTTCGGGAGGAAGTGAAGGCCCTCCAGAAGGGTGTTGATGAGGCCGATGTGGCCTACCGACAGGTAGCGGCTGACCGGGATGACGCTCTGAGGGCTAGGGATGAAGCCCTTCGAAGCCGTGATGAGGCCCTGCTTCGGGCCGAAGACGCCGCCAGGGCTCAGGCTGATTCTGAGAGGGCCGCTGAGAAGGCCGTTGATGGCGCCATCGAGAGGTTCCTGGTCGATGGCTGGAAGGCCGACGACCACCGGCCCTGGTGCTACAAAGTCATGGCGGACCGGCTCGAAGATTGGGGCCAGAACTGCCCTGCTGGCCAAGCGTACTTTGCTCGGGAGATGGCCATCTACTATGATATGGGCCAGCAGAGGATGCAGTGGCTACTATACCGAAGGCTGCACCGGGCGTTCAAGAAGCTGAAGTTCACCAAGAAGTGGGCTAAAAAGAACCTGAAGCTTCCTCGGGTGATGAAGGATCCTGAGGCCGAAGCGAAACTCCCCCCGCCCCCTCTGGGAGGCAGGATCCAGTGCTCGGCTCTTCTATTGGTTCGCCCGTCTATTCCGACGATGACGCTATGACCGATACTGCCGTCTCCTCAGCAGGCGAGGCCGGTGAGGGTGCCAGAATGGAGGAGATCGAAGCGGAGCGGGTGGCCGATGAGACCGTTCCCGAGAGTTGATCGGCTGCATAATCTTTTTGTAATTTAGTTAGGCTGTTGTAACGCCCCTTTTGTAATGGCCGTTGAGCCCTCCTCGTGTAACAACTTATTATTAATGAAGTATGTTTTTGAGGCCTTATCATGTCTTTTCATCGTCTTGTTCTCCCTTTACTTTTGTTCTCGAGTTTTCAAAATTTGTCTGTGTTTGGGATTGGGACTTAGGAAATTTTCTAAGTACCAAGGCTTCAAATGAGTGGGTGTTGGCGTCGTCTTGGTATTACGCCCCCTTTCTTTCTTGCCCGAAACTTTGGAAAATATCTTGAGTGTTGAATCAATACCACACGTGGTGATCCCGTCGGCCCGATGTCTTTTTCAGTAGTTTAAATAGGGAGTCGTATCTGATTTCTGTAATCGTGGCCGATAAGGGTACCTGATCTTTGCCGTCTGAGTGTGATGGACGAAATGCTCCCCCATGGGACCTGACCTTTGGATTGTATGGACTGCTTGTCTCCTTCGGCTTTAAATGTTTTTGTCTCTTGCCTTAGTTATTCCAACTTTGAAATTTGTCTAAGTGTCAAACCAAAACATAGATAACTATCGCCTTTTGCTGGGGCCGAGGCGGGCACCTGCAGGTATTCGAGTGCCCGCTTCATCTCAAGGTTGTACCCTCGTTATTCAATACTTTGGAGATTTCTCTAAGTGTTGAGCAATGTAGTTTTCTTCTGTGTAGTACCGTTGTCGGCCAAGTTGGGTGGTGTGGCTGATGAAGGTACCCGAGTGTTTTGCCTCTTCCTTTGCATTCGCTTTCTTCAGAATTTTCTCTAAGTGTTGGAATTCACTCAGGGAACTTTTTTCAGAAATTTTCCCTAAGTTTTTGGGAATCACTTAGGTAATTTTCTTCAGAAATTTTCGGCTTAGGCAACCGCCTAGGTTTTAGCACCTTTAACGGCCACCCAGAATGTTGTGGCCGGTAGGGGTTGCCACCCGTGTGTTTAACTTTCCCGCGGGTGTTTTAGTGCCCGCTTCATCCTGGGCCTCCTTTCCGGTGTTCAACTTCAGGATTGTGTTTACGTGTCAAGCTATGATTCTTTGTTTTTCATGCTAAGTGTTGGCACTTCAGGTGGTCATGGCCGATGAAGGTTACCACCCTCGTTTCACCCATCCACTTTGGTTAGGATTTTTTGGGCGCATGCTCCGTCCTTGACACTTTCCTCGTAGTGGGTGGCCGCTTCGTCCGCGTTACCTGTTGGTAGTGTTACCTTTGTATTCAACTGATATGTACTTAGCCAAATGTGTGGCTTGATTTGTGGGGATCTATTTTTTCTACTCGAGGCCGGCAAGTGCGCACAGTCCTCGGCTTCCCTCTTTTTTTTTCTTTTTTTTTCGTTCCCTATTTCAGGGAGTGTCCTTCTTTCAGGCTTCGGCCGAAGGGGTCGATAGTCCTTTGGCCGGTTTGGACTTCGTTTATAACGTCCATGATCTCAGGGGGGGGTCCCGTCGCCTATTTATGACGCGGGCTAGACTTTTGGTTGGTTTCCAACGGCTGCCGTAGCCCATCCCTGAGTTTGGGGATTTTGTCACCTCGGCCATGATTTTAGGCCCGTCGTCCTGCGATCAGGCGCGTGGACGACGCGGTGAACTTCCCGTTTAAAGACGCGGGCCGTTTGCGGGCCCATCGTCCTGGGGACATCGTCGGCCCTGCCTGAGCGATTCGCTCTGAGGGGCCGGTACGACGTGCTCTTTCAGCTGGGCCTAAACCTTTCGCTGATACAAAATGCAATGGGGCATACTTGAGCTTTTCGCTCTAAGGTTGCAGATGCGAAACGCCACATCGGCCATGCTTGAGCCTTTTGCTCTAAGGTGGCCGATGAGGGCGCTCGTTAATGTGCTTCTCAAATTCCAAGAAATCAAAGGGAACGTGATTTTTATTCATAAGTGGCTCAAGGCCGAGGGTGGTGTTCAATCAATAACCCGTCAAAGGATGAGGGCTTCGCCGGCTGCACCTCCTTCGGATTATTGATAAAACTTCACCAAATGGTGTACATTCCACGTTTGTGGTACATTGGTCCCGTTTGGGCGTTTAAGCTTGTAGGTGCCGGGTTTCACCACGGCACTGACGATGTAGGGACCTTCATACTTCAAGGCTAGCTTGCCTCCTTCCGTCGGCTGACTTGCTTCCCTTCGGCGGAGGACATAGTCTCCCACTTGGAATTCTCGGGAACGTACCTTGGCGTCATAGTATGATTTCACTTGACGACGATAGTTCTCTGCTCGGATGAATGCCTGTTCACGTCTTTCGTCGACCAGGTGGAGGTCGATTTTCATGTTTTCCTCGTTGACCTCAGGGTCATACTGCTCCACCCGTCGGCTGGGAATGGTGACTTCCGTGGGGGCCTTTGCTTCAAAGCCATAGCACAAGGCAAAAGGTGTTTCACCCGTTGCCCTCCTTGGCGTAGTACGATAACACCACAGGATGTTGGGGAGCTCGTCGACCCAACTTCCTCCTGCGTCCTGTAGGTTCTTCTTCAGCCCCTCCATTATGGTTCTGTTGGCGTTCTCAACCTGCCCGTTGCCTTGAGGGTAGGCAACAGAGGAGAAACGGTGCTTTATTCCCCATTCTCGAAGGAGCTCCTGGAAGGGCGCCGCTTCGAACTGGGTGCCGTTGTCGGATATGATCTCTTGGGGGACACCAAAACGGGTGAGAATGTTCTTGTGGACGAACTTCTGACACCTAGCCCCCGTGATGCTGGCCAAAGGTTCCGCTTCAACCCACTTGGTGAAGTAGTCGACGGCGACGATGATGTAGCGGTTGTTGCCAGCAGCTCTGGGTAGAGGGCCGACCAGGTCAATCCCCCATCTCGAAAATGGAATGGCAGTGCTGACTAGGGCGTAGTTGACGGCTGGCCGACCAGGGGCCTTCTGGAGCACCTGGCACGTGGTGCATTTCCTGGCTAGATCCGCACAATCCCGCGCCATCGTCGGCCAGAAATCGCCCTGGACGACGAGACGCCAGAACATACTTAAGGGGCCCTGGTGTGAGGAGCAAACGCCACAGTGAACTTCTTCCATGGCCACATCGGCCTCGTCCTGGTGTAGGCATCGGAGGAGAGTACCATTATAGGATCGTTTGTAGAGTTTGTCATCTTCAATAGTGTAGCTTGGGGCCCTGAGCTTGGCGAGCTTGGCCCTCTCCTCATCCTGGGGTAGCTCCCCCGTTGTGATGAAAGTGGTGATGTCGGAGATCCATTCCTCCGGTCGCTGTTGGATGCACAAGATGGGGCTGGCATGGATGCTTGACATGCTCAGCTCCTCGATCTTGGCTAGCCTGGAGATGTGCTCCGGAGTATCCGAGCTGAGCTTGGAGAGGATGTCGGCCTCGGCGTTCTCGGCCCTGGGGATCTGTGTGATCTTGTAGGTTTCAAATGCCTTCAGCAATTCCTCTGCTGCCTGTTTGTATTGCTTCATCCGGCCTTCCTTTGCTTCGTACGTACCCTCAACCCGGCCCACTACCAGCTTGGAGTCGCACCTGATTCTGATGTGACTGACTCTGAGGCCAGCGGCAAGTCTGAGGCCACTGAGGAGGGCCTCATACTCGGCTTCCTTGTTAGATACCCTGAAGTTGAAGCGGATGGCATAGTAAGCTCTGAATCCTTCAGGGGATATGAGGACGACGCCGCCCCCGCATGATTTTGCGGCCGACGAGCCGTCGGTGAAGAGGATCCATGTGTCATCCGACTCTGGCCTAGGGGTGGTAGCGGTTGTCTCCCTTGCCGTGCATTCGGTGACGAAGTCGGCCAAGGCTTGCCCTTTGATAGATGGCCTTGGCTTGATCTCAATCTGAAATTGGCTGAGGAAGATCGCCCATTTCACCATCCTTGAGGAGCTAGTGGGGCTCCTCATGAGTACGCCAAGGGGCTGCTGGGTCAGTATGTGGACGGCATGGGCCTGGAAGTAGTGCCCCAGCTTTTTCACCGTATGGACGATGGCTAGCACCGTCTTCTCGATGGAGGAGTACCTGAGCTCGGCCTCCCTAAGTGTCTTGCTGATGTAGAATATGGTCTTCTGTACCCCTTCGTCCTCACGGATGAGCACGGAGCTGATGGCCGACGTGCTCACCCCCAAGTACAAGAAGAGGGTTTCGCCGGTTTTGGGCTTGGAGAGCACTAATGGGGACGAAAGGTACCTCTTCAGCTCTTCAAATGCTTCCTAGCACTCCGTCGTCCATTTGAAGCTGTTTGCTTTGCGCATGATCTGGAAGAAAGGGAGTGACCTCTCAGCTGATCTGGAGAGGAAGCGGCTCAGGGCCGCCAACCGCCCCGTTAGCCGTTGTACCTCTTTGACGTTGCGGGGTGGCTCCATGTTGATGATAGCTTGTATCTTCTCTGGGTTTATCTCAATGCCTCTCCAGCTGACCATGTAGCCGAGGAACTTGCCGCCTTGGACGCCAAAGGCGCACTTCTTGGGGTTGAGGCGGAGTTTGAACTCCTTCATGATTTCAAAAATTTCCCGGAGGTCGTCAGCATGTGTGGTGGATTGCTTGCTCTTGACAATCATGTCATCGACGTATGCCTCCATCGTCCGGCCGAGGACTGCTCTGAAGATCTTGGCCACCATCCTGGTATAGGTGGCGCCGGAGTTCTTGAGCCCGAAGGCCATGACGAGGTAGCAAAAAATTCCCTCCGGGGTCATGAAGGCCGTTTTCTCCGCGTCATCTTCATGCATGAAAATCTGGTGGTACCCTCTGAAGGCATCGAGGAATGACATCAACTCGCATCCCGCCGTCTCGTCCACCAACTGATCAATGTTGGGGAGAGGGAATGGGTCCATTGGGCACGCCTTGTTCAGGTCAGTGTAATCAACACACATTTTGAACGTCGGCGGTTTTTGGGCGAGGACGATGGTTGTTAGCCACGTCGGGTACTTCACCTCCTTGATGAGGTTGATTGAGAGGAGCATGGCGACTTCTCTTTTGACGAAGTCCCGCCTGTCGGCGGATAAGTAGCGCCGCTTCTACTTGACAGGCGCGGAGGCTAGATCGACGGTCAGCCGGTGGGTGATCACCTGCCGGCTGATGCCTGGCATGTCGTCCGGGCCCCACGTGAAGATGACGGCGTATGACCGTAGGATGAGGAGGATGGCGTCCCGCTGGTCCTGCGGGAGTTGCTTCCCGATTTTGAGGACCCGCTCCGATCGGGAGGTATCCAGGGGGACCTCCTCGACCTCCTTGGCCGGTTCGGCATGCGGTCTTTCCTCGTCCTTGGCAACGGCTGCTGTATTGGTGTCTATTCTCTGCCCTTCCCTCTCAGCCGGCCTCGTTAGCTTGAGGTAGCATGCCCTGGCTATCCTCTGGTTTCCTCTGGCGTAGCCGATGCCGCCGTTGGTGGGGAACTTCAGGCACAAATGTTTCATGGAGATGATGGCCTCCAAGTCCTCCAGTGTTGATCACCCCAAGATCAGGTTGTGGACGCACTGAAGGTTGACCACCATGAACTCCATGTTAATTTTAGCATGGTGGGAGCCGTCGCCGACCTCCACGGGGAGAACTATCGTGCCCTCAGCGTCGATAGAGTCCCCAGTGAAGCCGGGCAATGGTGTCTTGATCGACTTCAGTAGAGCTTTGTCCAGCTTCAGCTGCTTCAGCTGCTTGAAGGTGTCCCCCAGTGATGACGAGGGCCACCTTTATCAAATTGGGAGAGTTCCCCCTGACGAATAAGGCGCTCGATGGCTTTATTCAGCGTGATGCAGTCGTCAGTGTTGTGTGAGGAGTTCTTGTGGAACCGGCAGTATGTGTCGCCTTGCTGGATGACAAGGACCTCTTCGGCCGGCCGAGGAGCTTGTTCGATGAGGCCATGCTTCTGGGCCACTCGTACGCCGGCCCCTCGAGAGTGGAGAGGAACCAACGGCAGAGATATTCATCCGATGCGTTCACCATCAGCATGTTGTTCTGATAGCGGCTGAAATGTTCCTGAGGGTCTGATCGGCCATCGTAGGACTTGATGGCGTTTCCCCTGTACTTCTCCGGGATGGGGGCCGAGAGCACCCTGTTAGTGAAAAAGGTCCTGGTCCTGACCTGGATGACAGGGTCACCTCGCCCTTCGGCCAACTCCCTCTCAAGGGCGCTGACCTTGTTCATGAGAGCGTTGAGGCCAGGATCGTTGGAGGCGCCGGCCGTGGGGATGTTTGCCGATTGCCTGGCCTCCATCTGGGTCAGCCTCCTTTCTAGCTGGGCGATGACCTCGTCTCGGGGATCCCTGGAGGCCGCAGCGGTGCCCTGCTGGTTCTTCATGCGCTCGTCGTGGGCCGCATTGATCTGGTGGCGCACGTCGTCCTCGTGCAACTTTCCCTTGCCCTTGTCCAGGCGGGGCTGGTCCGCTGTCCGGGACACAGACCCCAAGCTTTCTCTTGGCGAGCTAGGCCGACGCTCACCAATCCGCCCTGCCATCCTCTCCAAAACCGGACGACGGCGCATGTCACCTAGCCTATTGAAGGCAGAGGCTTTTCCACGCGCTGGGGTCTGCCCAGGCCGAAGAGGGGAAACGGGGTGGGAGTGGGACGACGCCGTGTCAAGGCTATCACCCCCTCATTTTTGCCTAATCTGACGGCCAACGGTTGGGGCTGAGGAGGTGGAGTGACGTTCCCCCAAGTCCTTGGCAAGAGTGCGCTGAGGACGGTGGGGTTCTGAGCCAAGCTGGCGATGATGACCGACAACGCGGACTGGACCTGTGGATCCACAGACGGAGAAGCCGCGGTCATAGGCTGGGCCGGGGCGTGGTCTGTCTTCTCTGCGCGCTTCTTGTCCAGGCCGAAAAGGCATCAGGGGCGCCGCCGTTGAGCTGGTTGCGTAGGTCCGTCGTGAGGTTGATGGCCTCCTGGAAGACGTCCCCTCCTCCGACTTGGTCGGCCGTGGCGTCCTCCTCATGCTCCCTGGTCTCCTGATCCTCAGGAATGGCCTTGCTGACGAGGTTGCGGTTTGACTTGGTTCTTCCCATGATCAGTGGTTAGCTGTGCTTGGTAGCGATGAAGGGTGCCAAATTGACTGTTCTAGCTCTCAACGAGAGCACCAAATGATAGAGTATATATCTAGAGAGAAGTGAGAGCTAGAGAGAGAAGTGCAAGTAAATGCTTCAATAGAATGATTTTGTAACCCCTATAACTACCTCCAGAGGAAGTATTTATAGGAAAAATACGGGCTGGGCTCCCAAGCCCTGGGCTTGGGAGGCCCATTTACAACTGGACCGCTATTGGGCCGAATACAAAGTAAATGATGGGATATATAAATGAATAAGTGTAAAATCTAGTTCTGCGAGTCCTCTGTGGCCGACGAGGGTCTGGCCGACGAGGGCACGGCCGATGAGGGCACAGCCGATGAGGACACCCTGGTTCCCTGGCTTCAGGATCATATTCTGAGTCGGTCCCTCTTCGGCTGACGAGGGTCCTTTGGCCGACGAGGGCACTGCGTAGTGGCTTGTGCTTTCTGTTCTTCGAAGTATGTGGGTCCTGGGGCCTAGACCCATATACTCCATCAACCGCAATGAGTCAAGTCATCAATCATAGATAGACTAAGGGATGGATGAAAAACTGGACATTGTTGACTATCCTGAATGATATGTACACAAGTATACACATTAACATGCCTGAATGATAGAGTTGTCACATTTAATAATTAAATGCTCGATGCCTACTCACATTAGCGTTGTCAAATATACACACCATTATACTTAATCACTAGCAGCTTTCTTCATATGCGTTGTTGAGGGTACATATATCTCTAACGATACTAAAATGAAAAAGCTAAAAAATGTTCGATGAATCTAGATTGCTAGGTGGCCGATAAAGCGCTCTGGACGGGCAACTAGGCACCCTAGACGGCCGACTAATTATCCTAGGCGTCAAATATATTAGTTGGGGCAACTAAACTAAAATCGTAGGCGTCAAATATATTAGTTGGGGCATCTAAACTAAAATCGTGGCGCCAAACCATCGCCTAGCACCTAGGCGGGGACTAATCGGGTGCCTAGAGCGATGTTAAGAACAGTGATAATATGTAAACAATTTTTACCACAGAATTAAAAACAATCACTCATTAGGGAACAAATACAGTGGAAAATCATAAAAATAGAGCAATGTGAAATCAAAACTCCACTGGTGAATGTAACTCAACTGGTAGATAGGGTTCCGCAAGGAGTAAGTCTCGGGTTTGAATTTCGACAACTGCGATGAGTGGTTACTAATTAATATCTAAAATTTAGAATGTTCTTACTTGGATTGTTTTCAGTCTAAGACCAGACCAGACCAAACCAGACCAGACCAAACTTAAACAAAACAAATCAGACCAGATTTAAACAAACCAAACCAGGCTTCCATAGTTATAAAATACACAGAGACCACACATTTACCAGACCAGACCAGACCAACATAGTTATAAAATAAGTTCGGGCTGAAGTGGAATGATTGACTAATTCTATTGATTTATGAAATAATTATATTTAAAATATATATTATTAATAAAATAAGTAACAAATTATATATAAAAATAGTTAAAAATTGTCTTATACAATAACTCAGTCAATATAGTCAGAATAGTAACTTCAACTTTACTTTTTTTTATTATTACACAATTCAGCATGCGAAATCAAAAGTTACTTGTTTGGTAAAAAAGTTAGCTATAACCTTGATAAGCCAAAAAACAGGATCACCAAATGGGCTCACAAACGGGAAGTCGATTAAATAAATTATTGAAAAACAATGCGCCATAATATCCATAAAAAGTAAAAACACAATGTTTTTCAAATATTTATTTAACGAACTTCTAAATTGAGTTTTAAACTTAAATTTTTTGGAGATAATCTACATTTCATATAAAACATGCTCATAAATTTCACCGAAAGATTCCTCTCGAAAGCACCTCAAAAAATTTTACCATAAAAATTACGTAGAATTAGTTTAGGCGTGAAAATCAGCTTACTCACACCTATTGTAAAGAACTAAACTTGGGCATAATTTTTTTCATTATTTTTGGGCCTAGGGCCCTCTCCCCTGCCTCCCCTAGGGCTGTCCCTAAGACCCCTAGTCTTATTTTAGAATTTGTATATATTTTACTTTAATTTTGAGCAATTGTATTCAATTAAGTAAAATGGTCTTGACTATGTTTTATTCCGATAGTTAGGAGAAAACAACTGTATTTTTTAAACTCGGTAAGCAAACCACCAAAATTAGTGGGGCAAACTTCGGGGAACATTTGTCATGTTATCATAAATAATGAGAATAAAAAAATCCCATTTGTGAGGGGGACTGAGCCTAAACCTCAAACAGGGAAAACCCTCACAACAACAAGATGTGACAAGCCAAAGAAAACAATCAAAATCAAATAACATAAGGCATAGAATCAGCATCCAACCTAATAACACCCTAAAAAAGAATAAGTTGCCATGACCATCAAACGAAAGTTTTGCATTTATCAATATGGCAATCCAACACATCCAACTCGTTTTTCGCCCAGCGATTGGTTGGAGATTTCCATTTCTCCATCTAGTTCCTCTTCTGAGGCGTCCATTGGGGTCCGAAATGAGCAATAATTTGAGCCAACCTCCAATTAAAAGCCTGTTCAAAGCCCATTTTAGCGGTGCTTCGAACGGATGACCACGAGCGGTGCTTCGATAGGATGACTGCGAGTGATGCTTCAAACGGATGACTGCGAGCGATGCTTTGAACGGATGACCCAACCCCCAAAGAACTAAAGTATATCATCTCTTCTGGAAAATGTGAATGTCAATTAGTGATAAAATTATCCAATAGAAAATGGCTCGAATCCCATAACTAGAGCTCAACTCACCACCCGAGGTCCGGAATCCGAATCTGTACGCGGTGCTTATGAATCATCACACTCAATATTACGTGATCCGTTTGCGTGTGAGCGTCGAGTATTCAGTCGGGTCTACGTTGAGTTTTGGTGATCGGATCACATAAGCCCATATCAATGTTAAAATTACACACGCTTAATGACCTTCGTGCAGACCTCCTTCACTAACTAGTTACTTTAAGAGCGGACACTTTCAAGCAGTCAAACTGAAGCAACCTAGCGCCCTTGGAACCATCACCTACACCGGGAACTTGTGAACCAGCGAGGGCCACGAAGTGAGGCCTTAAATCTCGGAGGCTTGGTCTGAAACTAGGTAGAAGTCGCTAGCGACGAAGGTAGCTACTCCGACCCCCAAAGAACTAAAGTATAGAGGCGCAGAGATAGAGAGTAATGTTTGCCGCTGCTCTCTCTCTCTCTCGAGGGAGGGAAGCGGCCAGTTCACGGTATACCAACGTTGTTATTCAGCTCGATATCTTTCTATGTGCTTCTTCTTCACTTCTAAGATTGTTAGATTGTTAAGAACAGGGACCAACAAGGGATTATCAATTGGTATCAGAGCCGAGGCGTGAAAAAGGTGGAATCTATCTGCGTTTTTCGTTCCTAACGAAGAACTGCTCTGCTTTTCTTTTGTTTTTCTTTTATTTCGAGATTAGCCTTTGTAATCTTGTTTGTGAACGGAAATATGTAAACGTTATATTGTTGGAATCGCCATTTCATAACGATCCAGCAATATATCTTCTTTTTCGATTTCTGCAACTTTTCATTTTCAAAGATCTCTACATTGAGATTTCGAAATCCTTGTTTCTCGAGATTACAGAAAGGTTTTTGATTCGAAATTGATACAGGAAGAATCTCGACCTTCAGGGCTATTCAGAACAGTTGTCAGATTTTCAAAATTCAAAGTTTTCATTTTGCAGGATCTCGACATTTTGAGGATTTTGAAATTTGGGATTTCGAAATTTGGGATCTTCACATTTTGGGATTTCGATGCTTGAGATTTCAACATTCTGAAAGATTTCGAGATTTTTTGGATGTCTCGATGTTTTGAATCTTTCAAAGTTTGTTGTTTCTTGAAACTCATAATTTTTCGAAGCTCGACATTCTTCGTTGTTCATCAAAACTTTACATTATAGGATTTTTGAATGATTCCCTGATTATCAAAGTTTTTAGAAGTTTTCGATGTTCTGATGTTTTTCAAACAACAAGTTTTCGATATTATGAGGTTTTCGAAACTCCAAAGTTTTTGATATTCCAAACATTTTGAAATTTCTGAAGATTTCGAAGTCTCGAGGTTTTGTTTTGCAGGTGGATTTCGTCATTATTCTTCGAGGCAATCTCGAGATTAAGATCTCGAAGTTTAAACCTCAAATTGAAATCTCGAAGTTTAAACCTCGAAATTGTAATCTCGAAGTTTAAACCTCGAGATTGTAATCTCGAAGTTCAAACCTCGAGATTTAAAGCTCGAGATTGTAATCTCGATGTTTAAACCTCGAGATATTAATCTCGAGATTTAAACCACGAGATTGTAATCTTGAAGTTTAAACCTCGAGATTAGGATTTCGAGGTTTTGCCTTAGAATTTGTTTAAACTCCATCTGCTCTCGATATTCAACATCGAGAACCTCAACTTCGAAGAAATTCCTCAAAAACTCAAAACTCGAGATTTGCAGCGACATCGCACTGTTTTGGCAATAACTTTTGACTCGGTGATCCGATTTAAGCGAATCATATGTCGTTGGAAAGCTAACGAAAAGATCTACATGAATTTCTGGGTTTTACCCCGGAACCCCCAACCACGCGCCTTCACGCGCGGTTCTTGAGGGAGATATCGTTCACTTTCCGACGAACATTGTCATTCACCGATGTCAAGGTCAAAACTTAGGCAAATCTGTTCAAATTCTTCCCAAGTCAAACCTAAGGTCAAAGCTTTTCTAAACTACACTATACAGGTCAGAAAATCATAGATAATTCAATCAACCTCGCGTCAACGATCATTCTACAACAATCAACAATCAACTATTGAAGCCTCCCCTAACTCATCAACATTATGTGATCATCAATATGCTGAAATTCGAAATGATAGGCTTAGGGAAACCGTCATGTGTGGTACTTGTTCAGATTGCTCCACACACATGGCGGATATGACAAGGTGTGAGCAATCAATCCTTTCCCATTTTGAAGGGAAGTTTCAGTTTTCTCCTCCTGGCACCTTACACTGACAAAGCAAGGAATCTCTCTAAGGATGCAACATTTTAGGGGGAGTGTTCAATGTTCTCCTCCCCGGTGCCTAACAATGACAAAGCATACCGAGTGCTCCAGTTGAGGGGGAGTACAGAGAGAAAATCAAGAAAAAAATGAGAGATCATGTCCCTATGGCTTAGTAAACCCAACTAAGCCTACCCAAGGGGCAAAGTCGAGAGTAAGTGAGTGAGTGAGTGAATGAACATTATGAGCATTAGGAAGCAGAAGACTCAAATGAGCAAGAAAACAATAATCAATGATGAGTTTGTTACCTCAATTGTCTGCTATGGATTGAACATTTACTCCTAGTCACTCAAATACTCTGGACTATCCCTATAGGTTCAAGACTGATTTAATTAGATCCCGGGTAGAAGTCACTGCATCTTGGCCAACAATGCATGCTTAACCCTACCCAAGACCACTCATTTGTCTCCCAACAGACAAATGTTTAATCATATTTCACTTGGAATCACATCTCTCATTACTGTCTCCTTCTGAGGCAGGTGATACTGACTACAGTGGCCTCAGCCCCATGCCACTGAACCTTCATTGATCACGTTGTGTGTAGTTACTCACAACCAAATGTTTTGAAATTTTCTAGGACACAGACGCACTTTTTGAGTCAGTTGCAGGTCTTCAAGACCCGCGAGAACTTCCATAGGGCTCATCTATTACAGATGTAGACTAATGATTGGAAGGAAGTCCTGATGTTGCAACATAAGAATTACCAACATTTTCAGACCATTGCTTTAGAGTTTATCTCTATAGTGATGAAAACGGGCATCTACACGACCCCGAGGGACTACGTTATCATTTTAACTCTCTGTTTTGTTTTTCTGTTTTATTTCCCAGTTCGAATAAAACAATAAAGGCATGACGTACCGATTCATCGGATCGTCATGAGGGGGAGAGTGGTCCACATGTTGTTAACTCTCAACAAATCATTCTGGAACACTTCTCTCCTCCAACACTTTCTCTCCTATCTCCATCAAAAGCTTCAAATAAAATGGTCAGCTATGCTCACATGTCAATCATTATGTTCCGCTGTGCCACCGACAAGTTCTCCTCAAACGCATTCATTCCAAATAGTCAAAAAGACTACATTGTGGAGGAGACAAAGGTCAGATACTCTCGTACTGAAGATGAATCATGTGCACGCCTGGAAATCAACAGAATTATCATTCTAGAGGCGCCACCGGACTTCATTCAAGCTGATCAAGAGCAACTTCATAAAGGCAAGGTTTTCAAGCAAGCCAAAGGAAGCTGAGCTACACTGAAAAAGAGGAGCAACTCAACGCATTTAATCTACGCTCTCCTCTACATTGCTGAACAAGCACAAAGATAAAGATATATG
Source organism: Cuscuta europaea (assembly GCA_945859875.1). Lineage (NCBI taxonomy): Eukaryota > Viridiplantae > Streptophyta > Magnoliopsida > Solanales > Convolvulaceae > Cuscuta > Cuscuta europaea. The sequence goes on along the minus strand of CAMAPE010000045.1, from coordinate 1,590,343 downwards.
CGCTGCAATGCTGATTCAACACGATTGAACACCAAAGGGGAGATTGTTAGGAATATTTTATGGTGTCCAATCTAATTAAATATCTTTGTATCTGTGTAGTTATTAGTTAAACGTGTAATATGAGCCACAAATGTATATCAGCCCGTTAGCTTCTTTGGAACCCATAAATTAGCCATCCTCTCCTATAAAAGGAGGCTAACTTATGGGAACCCTAAGGTTTTGAGAGAATAGAGGCGCAGAGATGGAGAGTAGGGTTTTCCGCTGCTCTCTCTCTCTCGAGGAGGCCAGCGGCCAGTTCACAGTATACCAACGTTGTTGTTCAGCTCGATATGTTTCTATCTGCTTCTTCTTCACTTCTAAGATTGTAAGATTGTTAAGAACAGGGACCAACACGGCGGCAGTCCTCGTAGCTGTTCGAAACAAAACGTAAACAACAGATCTGATGCGTCGATCAAGGATCCATTAAATCTATACTGCATTGTAAAATCCGGCCTTATATGAAGCAATTAAAGATCTGTAGAAGATCGCCCCTGCCTCCACAACAAACCCACCTTTTATACTCCACCAACAAATGGACGAAAAGGAGGCGCATGTCTGGCTGCAAATTAACTGCCCAAAATGGCGCGCACACAAAACCGAAAAGGCATCCAAAAGTAGGAATAAAAAGAAAATGTATGATTGTGGTTGAGGGAAATAATGTAAATGAGTGTTCGCCACACAAAACTTTCCAAAAAGGGAAATGAGAAGATTTTTTAGATGTTTCAAAATGGTAAGTTGGAGGAATTTTACGTGACAGAAGAAGTATTATAATTTTTCTAACATTTTTATCAATGTATATATAGTCACTTCTTGTTGAAAATGAGCCTCAATTTATTCAAATAGATCAATTTAATATGACGAAGTTGCAACAAAAGCAAAAAAGCATCCACAAGTGTGAATCCATATATATATATATAGTTAAGGGCGTAGCCGGGATAGAAAGTTGGGGTGAGCCGGTAATAAGATGTTTTTCAAAAAAAAAATTACACATAGATTTTTACATTAACAATACAAAGAACATTCAAATTTAGAGTAGGTCGGGCCCGGCTGGCCCCCTACCTCCGCCCATGTATATAGTCACTTTTTCTAAAATGAGCTTCAATCTAATCGTGAAAAATTATTTTAATATGACGAAGTTGCTCCGAAGGCAAAAAGCATCACAAGTGAATCAAAATATTATCCACCCCGTAAGTCTTTGATGATATCAACATTTTTATAAATCTGCTTCACAAATGGATAGTCAACAATGTCTCTTATGGGTCATCCATCCATTAGTCTATCTAGGATTGGTGACTTGACTAATTATGGTATGTATGTTTAGCTTGAACCCATCTCTTTCCTTAAATGAACAATAATTAATTGAACATCAATTAATTCTCTTTCAATTAAGGAAACAGATGAGCTCAAGCTAAATGTATATAATATGCAATGTTCTAAAATGGGCCAGGCCGCTAGGCAAGCGTCTAGGTGGGCACTCGTCGAAGACGTATAAATTGTATTTTTATTAATATTTTTTGTATAAATATGAATAGTAATGTTGTGTTTTTATATGTATAAAAAATATACACACAAGTATACACATTAACATGCTTGAATGATAGAGTTGTCACATTTAATAATTAAATGCTCGATGCCTACTCACATTAGAGTTGTCAAATATACACAATATTATACTTAATCACTAGCAGCTTTCTTTATATGCGTTGTTAAGGGTACATATATCTCTTAACGTATTAAAATAAAAAAGCAAAAAAAAATGTTCGATGAAACTAGAGGCCTAGGTGGCCGATAAAGCACTCTTGATGGGCAACTAGGCGCCAATATATTAGTCAGGGAGCCTAAACTTAAATTATGGCGCCCGACCATCGTCTAGTGCCTAGGCGGGGACTAGTAGGGTGCCTAAAGCGATGTTTTGAACAGTGATAATATATGAGTAATTTTTACAACAGAATTAAAAACAATCACTCATTAGGGAGCAAATACAGCGACACATCATAAAAATAGAGCAATTTGAAATCAAAACCGCGTCGGTGAATGTAACTCAATTGGTAGATAGGGATTCCGCAAGGAGTAAGTTTTGCGTTTGAATCCCGACAACTGAGATAAGTCTAAAACTACATCTGTGACCGAGGTCGACCCCGTCAAGGTGGATATCAAATTCAACGCCTTAATCGAGCTTGAGGTCAACTGCGGCCTTACGAAGTCAAAGAATTATAGAGAGTGTCACTAGTGCACATGAACAAACCAAGGTCATTCCCTACCAGATAAATGCATTATACCCGAGCTAGACCTCTTTCGCAAAGCTCAAGATCTCGGGGAAGATTATGGACTAAGGCATTTTCAGCACAAAAGCTTCATGTACAATTATAATCATGTCACCCGCATGAGAGTTGTCCCAGGCTTACATACCCCAGACGGTTTTACATAGAAGGTTCCCCATTGAACACGTGTGGCTTCCTTACGCATACCGGTGCAAAAGAAGTCAATCATGTTACCTACCGTACCAATCAGTCAACAGTACCAATTCTCTCATCAATTAGGCTTTGCTTGTGTCATTGTACTATTAGATTATATGATTTTACTTGTTGCCCAAATATTTCACTTAGCACTATAAATATCACCTTCCAACTTGGTGGAAAGGGACGGCCATTATAACACACAAACTTTCTGTTACTTTGCCAAAATTTATACTCAATTTATACTTAGCACTCTGAAGCTCTCAGATCTCTCATTCTCGGTTTCTGCTACCCCAGGGTCGCCGAAGCCATCAATTTTATTCATTTTTTCTTTGGTTGCGATTCAATTTAATAAGGCTTGGAAGATATACTACCAAACTCAGAATTGCATATGATGCGATTTTTATTCGGTTTAGCTCGATTTAGTACGGTTCAGTTCAATTGAACCAAACTGATATAACCACTCCTTATCTCATTATTATCCGATAATTAATGTTTAGACAATCGCAAAATTTATTGGATAAATAAAATCTTCTATGTCTATAATGATTAAAAAATGAAAAAGGCATTTTAAATTCAGCACACATAGAAATTAACAAAGAGCATCTTCGATGGAATTGCTTATTCCTCTTACACACCCTTACATGTGGATTCCATTTTTTATCTCACATTTTTGTGTTAGGACCTAGATATCCCCCTGTTTATTTTAATTTTCACTTTTGTACCATTTTAACTCACTTTTCATCCACTTTGCTCCTCTGAATCTATTAAAGTCATGCATGAACGTTGTCATAGAAATTGTCTACAATCTATTTCTATTTCTTTCATCTTTCTCATTTACCCTACAAACAACTTCCTCTATATCAAATGATATAGGGCATGTTTGGAATTAATTCTGTTTCTACTTCTTTTTTAAAAGCAGAAGTAGAATTAGAATCGGTTTTCTGAAGCTTGTCTCCCTCAGGTTCTAAAACATACTAACTCCGTCCTGGTGGACTTTGCCAAGTGCAATGTAGGTGAGAAATAAAAATAGTAAAAATTGTGTGGTACGGTTGAGATTTGTGCAGAGAAGAGAGAAATGTGCAGAATCACAAATTAGTTGCTTTAATAGGAAAGTGGCAATGTTTTTTGGAATAACCAAAAAAGGAAAGTTGGCAAAATATAATCCAATAGGACAGATGGAGTATATGTTTATGTTCTGCGAAGGAGCAGTTGTAAAAAGTAGATCCAATTACCCCGTAATCGCCATATCGATCTCCATCTCTCTCTTATACCGCATATAATAGACTTCACTGGACTACACTATCCCATTGGAGTTGCAGTAATAACTTAAGGAAAAAGGACACAAATAGTACCTCTAGCTTTGGGAAATGCTACCTTCGTCCCTTAAAACTTTGCCAAGTTTGACCAGCACGAAGATTAATAAAGTAAAAATTGTGTGGTTGAGGTTTTTTGAGAGGAGAGAAAAATTAACTGGAACCACAAATCTTTTACTAAAAAGAGAAAGTGACCTTACTCTCATTGGTGTTTATAATTTTATAAAGATAGTCACTTTTTCGAAAATGAGTTTCAATCTAATCGTGAAAAATCAATTTAATATGACGAAGTTGCAGCGAATGCAAAAATCATCCACAAGTGAATCAAAATATTATCCACACCGTAAGTCTTTGATGATATCAACATTTTTATAAATCTGCTTCACAAATGGATAGTCAACAATGTCCCATGTGTCATCCATCCCTTAGTCTATATATGATTGATGACTTGACTCATTGTGGTATGTATGTTTGGCTTGAGCCCACCTGTTGCCTTGAATGAACAATAATTAATTGAACATCAAATAATTATCTTTCAATCGAGGAAACAGATGAGCTCAAGCTAAATATATATAATATGCAATGTTTTAAAATGGGCTAGGTCGCTAGGCGGGCACCTAGGCGGGGACTCGTCAAAGACATATAAATTGTATTGTTATCGATACTTTTTGTATAAATATGAATAGTAATGTTGTGTTTTTGTGTGTATAAAAAATATGTACACAAGTATACACATTAACATGTCTGAATGATAGAGTTGTCACATTTAATAATCAAATGCTCGATGCCTACTCACATTAGAGTTGTCAAATTAACACAATATATCTCTGAAGATATTAAAATAAAAAAGCAAAAAAAAATCGATGAAACTTGATGCCTAAGCGGCCGATAAAGCGCTCTTGACGGGCAACTAGGCACCCTAGGCGGCCGACTAATTCACCTAGGCGCCAATATATTAGTCGGGAGCCTAAACTAAAATTGTGGCACCCGACCATCGTCTAGCCTAGGCGGGAACTAGTAGGGTGCCTAAAGTGACGTTTAGAACAGTGATAATATGTGACCGATTTTTACAACATAATTAAAAACAATCACTCATTAGGGAGCAAATACAGTGACACATCATAAAAATAGAGCAATTTGAAATCAAAACCCTGTCAGTGAATGTAACTTAACTGGTAGATAGGGATTCCGCAAGGAGAAAGTCTCGGGTTTTAATGCTGACAACTGCGATGAGTGATTACTATCCAAAATTAATTCTCAGCACATCGAGATAAGTCTAAAACTGAATCAGTGACCGAGGTCGACCCCGTTGAGGTGGATATCAAATTCAACGCCTTAACCGAGCTTGAGGTCAATCGGGGCCTTACAGAGTCAAAGAATTAAAGAGAGTGTCACTACTTCACATGAACAAACCGAGGTCATTCCCTCCCAGATAAATGCATTATACCCGAGCTAGACCTCTTTCGCAAAGCTCAAGATCTCGGGGAAGATTATGGACTTAGGCATTTTCAGCACAAAAGCTTCATGTACAATTATAATCACATCACCCGCATAACAGTTATCCCAAGCTTACATCACCCAGACGGTTTTACATAGAAGGTTCCCCATTGAACACGTGTGGTTTCCTTACGCATACTGTTGCAAAAGGAGTCAATTACGCTACCTATAGTACCAATCAGTCAAAAGTACCAATTCTCTCATCAATCAGGTTTTGCTCGTGTCATTGTACTATTAGATTTTTTATACACACAAAAACACAACATTACTATTCATATTTATAAAAAAAAGTATCGTTAACGATACAATTTATATGTCTTCAACGAGTCCCCGCCTAGGTGCCCGCCTAGCAACCTAGCCCATTTTAAAACATTGCATATTATATATATATTTAGCTTGAGCTCATCTGTTTCCTCGATTGAAAGAGAATTATTTGATGTTCAATTAATTATTGTTCATTCAAGGCAACAGATGGGCTCAAGCCAAACATATATACCACAATGAGTCAAGTCATCAATCATAGATAGACTAAGGGATGGATGACACAGGGGACATTGTTGACTATCCTGAATGATATATACACATGTATACACATTAACATGCCTGAATGATAGAGTTGTCACATTTAATACTTAAATGCTCGTTGCCTACTCACATTAGAGTTGTCAAATATACACACCATTATACTTAATCACTGCCAGCTTTCTTCATATGTGTTGTTAAGGGTACATATATCTCTTAAGATGCTAAAATGAAACAGCAACAAAATATTCGATGAATCTAGATGGCTAGGCGGCCGATAAAGTGCTCTGGACGGGCAACTAGGCACCCTAGGCGGCCGACTAATTCACCTAGACGTCAAATATATTAGCTGGGGCGTCTAAACTAAAATCATGGCGCCGGACCATCGCCTAACGCTTAGGCGGGAACTAATCGGGTGCCTAGAGCGATTTTAAGAACAGTGATAATATATAACCAATTTTTACCACAGAATTAAAAACATTCACTCATTAGGGAACAAATACAGTGGCAAATCATAAAAATAGAGCAATGTGAAATCAAAACCCCACCGGTGAATGTAACTCAACTGGTAGATAGGGTTCCGCAAGAAGTAAGTCTCGGGTTTGAATTTCGACAACTGCGATGAGTGGTTACTATCTAAAATTTAGAATGTTCTTACTTGGATTATTTTCAGTCCAAGACCAGACCAGACCAGACCAGACCAAACCAGACCAAACTTAAACAGAGCAAATCAGATCAGATTTAAACAAACCAAACAAGGCTTCCATAGTTATAAAATACACAGAGACCGGACATTTACCAGACCAGGCCAGACCAGACTCCCATAGTTATAAAATAAGTTTTGGCTGAAGTGGAATGATTGACTGATTCTATTGATTTATGAAATAATTATATTTAAAATATATCTTATTATTAAAATAAGTAACAAATTATATATATAAATAGTTAAAAATTGTCTTATACAATAACTGAGTTAATATAGTCCGAATAGTAACTTCAACTTTGCCTTTTCTTATTATTACATAATTCAACATGCGAAATCAAAAGTTACATTTTTGGTAAAAAAAGTTGGCTATAAGCTTGATATGCCAAAAACAGGATCACCAAATGGGCTCTCAAACAGGAAGTCAATTAAATAAATTATTGAAAAACAATGCGCCATAATATCCATTAAAACACAATGTTTTTCAAATATTTATTTAACGAACTTCTAAATTTAGTTTTAAACTTAAATTTTGTGGACATAATCTACATTTCATATAAACATGCTCATAAATTTCACCGAAAGATTCCTCTCAAAAGCACCTAAAAAAAAATTACCTTAAAAATTACGTAGAATTACCTTAGGCCTGAAAATCAGCTTACTCACACCTATCGTAAAGAACTAATTAAACTTGGGCATAATATTTTTTCATTATTTTTGGGCCTAGGGCCCTCTCCCCTGCCTCCCCTAGGGCTGTCCCTAGGACCCCTAGTCTTATTTTAGAATTTGTGTATATTTTACTTTAATTTTGAGCAATTGTATGCAGTTACGTAAAATGGTCTTGACTATTTTTATTTCGTTAGTTAGGAGAAAATAACTGTGTTTTTTAAACTCGATAAGCAAACCCCCAAAATCAGTGGGACAAACTTCGGAGAACATTTGTCATGTTATCATTAATAATAAGAATTAAAAATACCCATTTGTGAGGGGGGCTGAGCCTAAACCTCAAACAGGGAAAACCCTTACAACAAGATATGAGAAGCCAAAGAAAACAATCAAAATCAAATAACATAAGGCATGGAATCAGCATCCAACTAATAACACCCTATAAAAGAATAAGTTGCCATGACCATCAAATGAAAGCTTTGCATTTATCAATATGGCAATCCAACACATCCAACTCGTTTTTCGCCCAGCAATTGGTTGGATATTTCCATTTCTCCATCTAGTTCCGCTTCTGAGGCGTCCACTGGAGTCCGAAATGAGCAATAATTTGACCCAACCTCCAATTAAAAGCCTGTTCAAAGCCCAATTTAGCCATGGTTTTGGTCGCTCTATTTGCACCATCCGGAATGAACTCCAGGCCCAAATTCCCCCGGCCAAAGTCAGAACAGCCCGTCTCTAGAATCCTTAAACAGGAAACGTCGGTCACCACATTTGGAAACCTCATTTCATCCGGAATGACCTCCTCCTCCATCGCCGATGAACCACTAAGGGGAATCTTGCAGCCGATTTCCCGTTCTGTCTGAAAAATCGCTCAGTTTAGCTTCACTTAGGATCCCACCGGTCTCTTCCATCTGAAGATTTGAGGCTTCGACTAAAATTCTGAAGTAATAAGCCAAGCTCTTGTAATTTTTTAGTCCCCTTTAAATTAATGTTCACCCAGCATCAATTAACCATAAATTTACATATTTGATGTATGACCAAATCTCTCACCGGCCTCGATTCCTTCCAAATCGCATCCCAATAAGCTTTCCAAAGATGCCTTGCTATTACACCAGGTAATATTGCCTTATAGAGTTCGTCCATTGTATTTCCAGCAATTGATATCCACCATTTCATGAGTTGATTTTGAATGCTATTAGCTCCACCCCCTCCAATTTGCAGTGTATTGTTAAAGAAATTCCAAACTGAGCCAGAGAAGGAGCAGTGGAGCAAGATGTGGTCCTGTGAGGCATTGTCTTTGTTTCATAAAGGGCATATGGAGGGGTATACAGCTGAGAAGGAGGCCAGTTGCTCTGGGAATGGTAGTCCTCTATGCCACACCCTGATCTTGGGCACCTGTTTTTTGTGCCATATGTGATTTGTTGATAAAGCCCTTCCTCCCTTTGTCCATAAAGCCTTGTAGGCTGGTTTTGTTGTAAATTTCCGATCTTTAGTGTATTTCCAATTTAAAGACTGAGAGCCCCTGACCACCATACCCTCAGCCTCCTTAAGAACAAGGCCGATTCTTCTCAAGTTGGAGCATCAGTAGGTTTACATTCCCCTGGGGCTCTCTTACCATTAAGACTGCTTTTCATTAAGACTGACCAAACACCCTCTCCTTGTTGAAACTCCCACCAGAGTTTAATACCAGAAATCTTCTGAATATTACCAAGAGACCTAATACCAACCCCTCCACAGTCAGTAGGCTTACACATGTCTCCGTATTTGATCTAGTGATGCTTCGGCTTATTGTTGTTGCTTCCCCAAATGAAATTAGAAATCTTTCTTTTAATCATAGTCATCATTGATTTAGGTAGACTTGGTAACTGCCAAAATATGTAGGGGAGTAGAATTGAGCACATGCTTAATTAAAGTGAGCCCGCCCCCTTGAGATAGCGACCTATTGCTCAAAAAAGATAATCATCTGTCAAACATAGGGATGGACTAAACCGGCCCGACCCGGAACCGGCCCGTTACTGTTTGGGCCCGGACCGGGACCGGTTGGCCGGTTCCGGGCTTTTAGCCCGTTTGGGTGGGCCGGGCGGGCCGGGCTCGGGCCCAACTTTTGGTGAACCGGCCCGGGCGGTTCGGGTCGGGCCTGGTTCAATTATTTTTTTTTCATTTTTTTTTTTGCTTTTCTAGGTTAGGGTTGGATGTTTTGGGGGGGTTTGGGGTAGGGGTGAGGGGGGGGGGGGGTGTCGGGTGTTAATTAGAAACCAAACAAAAAATTAACTTGACCCGGGCCCGGCCCGGCTTGGCCCGGTTAGGCCCGGACCCGGTCCGGTTCCACGCCCAACATTTTGCAAAAAAAGCCCGCCCAGGCCCGGCCTGGAACCGGACCAGCCCGGGTCCATCCCTAGTCAAACATATCCCATAGATCTTTGCAGTGAGTCACCCTTGTTAATCCTTTGTGTATTAGGACACCCAGATATTTAAAAGGAAGCTTAGCCACTTATCCTTTGTCACGCTCCAAACTGCATCTAAGCGTGTGTACAACCGTCGTATGACCAAGTGACGTCACTCGCAAGTCAACGTGACTTAATCATACAAGGCGTCCATGAAAATAGTCCATATCATTCCTCAGTAAGTAAACATACATAACAACATCACAGTTTAGATTGAATGAATAACAGAAATATTCAATAATCAATCATGGGCCACACATGGGCAAGATGGGGGCTCGCAGGCCCAAAATAATGTATTCAATACATAAATATCCATGAGCATAGTTTGTAGTTTACAAAAAATAAACGAAGCACGAATGTCTTCCTTTAAATCACTCCGCCGAACAAGGTGCGAATAGTAAGCTTTTGCTTCAACCTGAAATGGTGGGGGCCTGAAGGGGTCAGTACGCGAATACCGAGCGAGTAGCAGGCTAAATGTAGAATAAATAATTTTTCAAGTACAAGATCCAAACATAGGGTGATACATACATGTATAATCCTTTCCCCCGAGTTATGATATACTCCCTCCGTCCCCTTTTAAATGTCCCGGAAGAGGATGGCACGAGTTTTAAGAAAAGTAGGTTTGTGTGGTTGATATTAATAGATAAAGTAAGAATAAAGTAAGAAAGATTTTGAGCCACACAAACTTTACCAAATAACGTATGAGACAATTAAATAGGGACATCCCAATATGGTAAAAGGGGACGGAGGGAGTACATATCAGTATATATAAACACTTGGAAATACCCGACCTGTAGGTCATTGTTTATTTGGGAAAATAGTAGTTGTCAATATCCTTGACTTAAACCCAAACTCACCCATATACCTATGAGTGTATAGGACTCCTCCGGATCCAAATCAATTCATATTCCGAGTTTTAAGGATGGTTTAGTCCTTGAGTCTTCCACCATTTATACTTAAGAGTTTTGAGGACAGTAGCGTCGTCTTTGGGTTCTCCACCATTTATACATATGAGTTTTGAGGACAGTACTGTCGTCCTTGGGTTCTCCACCATTTATACATGTGTTTTGAGGACAATATCGTTGTCCTTGGGTTCTCCACCATTTATATACCGAGTTTTGAGGACAGTACCGTCGTCCCTGGTTCTACACCATCTTATATTCATTTCTATGATCTACCGTATATCATACATAGATAGTGTCTATATGATAATCATTTATCAAGATTAAATCAAGTCTTATAGCTTAAGCATAACAGTCCATGTAAAACCATGCACGTAAATCAACATATGGGCAAAACAGCATCAAATCGGCGTTGATTCAGCCATAACCGGTGCCGGTTCATGATTAAAATTAGGGGTGGACTCGGGTCCGGGCCGGGTCCGGGTCAGGCCTAGGCCCGGGCGGGCCGGCGGGTCAGAAATGGTGGACCCGGGATCGGCTCGGGTAACCACTGGGTCCGGGCTGGGCCGGGCCCATTATATTTTTTTTTTGTTTTCCTCTTCCTAATTAACCCCCCTCCCACCCCCAACCCCCAAACCACCCCAAATGGCCCAAAATACCCGGCCCTTTATTCTCAAGGTTTTTCTCTACTTTTGCAACTCCTTCTTCCTTGAGCTCCTTGCTTGCTTCAGGTTTCTTGGATATGGAGAAATGGTGATTTTCAGACCTCTCTCTCTTTCTTGGGTGTGTTTGGTCGAGCAAGTGATAGGGTGAGAGAGTGTAGGAGTCACTTTTGTCTCAATAGACAAATAAGTGATGGGAGGGGTCCTCCATGTACTTAGATGCCAAATACACCTCCTCCACACCTTCCCTTGTCAACCCAGCCCCCTTTAGTCTCATTGAGCATACAAAAATGTGGGGTGGCCCCACTTATGTGGGAGACTGGGAGGTCATCCCATTATGTCCTGATGTGTACAATCGACCCCGAAAGTTGTATTTCTCGGACTGTTTTAATTATATTTTATGTTATCGGGTCAAATAAAATATATTGTACATTCCCAATCACTATGGTCCGCAAGAATGAATGTACATTCACCAACTTTAATTTAGGAGTCCCCAAAATTCATTTCGGGTTATTATTTGATAAGTTACTAATATCCGTAATTGGACCTCGTTTGACCAACCGGTCAACCCTATGCTTTTGTTATGGCCCAACCAGGATATTCACCACCATATACATATTATCTAGACCAAGATAAATATAATATGTGGTCTCAAAAATATCATGTGCCCCCGCCCCCGATGTGGGTCCCACGTGCATTTTACTATTCACGTGAAAGAACTAATAAAAATTTACAAATTCATAAATTCACGTAAATTCATAAATCATTCTTCAAGGTTTATTACATGATTTACTCAAAATCAAATATATTTGAGGACAGTGTTACATCCTTATTCACCAACTGACTTGAAGATTGCTGATATGACTGAAGGAAGTCATTGAAGTTACTAACAGACTTAGAAGACCCATTCAGAAACACCATTAGCTTGTCCGCAAATGCCAAATGTGAGATTTGGGCACTTCTACCCATGTTGTAAGTTTCTATGTCTCCTGTGCGCATCAAATGGTTCAAGCCTCTTGAAACGACTTCGGATATGATAATGAAAAGCACATGAGAAAGAGGGTCTCCTTGCTCAACTCCCCTCGATGGTTTTAAAAAACCATATTGGGTGCCATTAACCATAACTGATATCAAAGTTGCTTTCACATTCCCCATAATCAACTCCTGGACTTTCTGATTAAATCCAAACCTCTTCAAAATAACCTCTAGAAAGTCTCGATCCACCCTATCAAAAGTTTTTGCCATATCTAATTTTACCACTATGTTTGAAGCTCTAACCTTCTTATCAAGATTATGTAGCATCTCAAGTGACACCATTACTTGATGCTTGATTTCTCTTCCTTTCATAAAGCCAGATTGCTCCAAAGATATAATTTTAGGCAAGCATAACGCTAACCAGCTAGCTAAAATGCGAGTATTAACTTTGCTAATAAAAGTAGATAGGCAAATAGGCCTAAAATCACCAAAGGACATGGAGGCTTTGTCTTTAGGTATGAGAACCATGTTCACACTACCCACACTTCTTGGAATCCGTGTACCCAAAAAGAATTCATAGAATGCAAGAACCACATCTTTTTTAATAATATCCCAACAATGTCTATAAAAGCCCCTCCAAAACCATCAGGGCCTGGTGCTGAATCTTTATTTAAATTCCAAATATCCTCTTTGATCTCCTCTTCCCCTGGCATAGCACTTAACATTTCATTATCCCCACGTCTAGCAAGCTCAAAATGTGGCTTAGCACCCTATCGTGAAAACAAGTGGCTTCCTTCATGTATAAGTTGGTGAAAAAAGTGATAGCCTCAGCCCCAATATCCTTCTTATCATAACACCATTCTCCATCCAGCTTTTGAATAGCTAAAATTTGTTGCCTTCAAAATTTTTCTTTGGCATTCTCATTAAAAAACGGATGTTAGCATCCCCCTCCCGAATCCATTTAACATTAGCCTTTTGTTTCCAAAATGTCTCCTGCTGTTTCACCCTCACTAGTAATTCAACCTGCTTTTTGAAACATTTTGCTCTCGTCTCCTCATTGGCGTTTTCTTCAAATTCTTTTTCGGCTGCCAAAGCTAATATCTCAAGCTTGTTAGTTTCAGTAAAAATATCACTCAAAATCTCTTTGTTCCATTTCTTTAAATCTCCCTTCAATGACTTAAGTTCAACACATAAACCCCTCATGCCTCCAATAGTCGGATATGCTTCCCATTTGCTCCTCACATAGGGCAAGAAATCCGCATTTGAAAACCGCATATTTTGGAATCGAAACTGCTCCCCCCCCCCCCCTGTCCCCACTTCCTCACAATAGTAAAATAGGACAATGGTCTGAACTTGATTTACTCAAGTGTTGAGTGCTAACGGCACCAAAATTAGAGTTAAGTCCCTGATTCACTAAATACCTGTCCAACTTTTCCCAGATGTGACCATTAGACCTCACCGCTATGCACGTGTAGGTAGATCCAATAGTTGGAAGTTGAATTAGCTCACAATTCTCAATGCAATTTCTAAAGCCTAACATGTCGTTTAATAATGGGCCGGCTGGGCCTTTGTACTCTGATAAAGCAGACACCGTGTTAAAGTCCCCCCCCCCCCCCCACACTATGCAGTCTGAGGCATCCTGCTGCACAAAATTGACCATACCCTCCCACAATCTGGTCCTGCCATTTCTCGTGTGTAATCCATAGACAGGTGAGAAGACAAAATTGAGATTCATAGGAAGAAAATTAACCTTGACCACCAAAGATTGATCTTTCTCTTGAATTGATTGAACATCAAAGGAATTTGTATTCCACATCATTTAAATTTTATTAGAAGTAGACATATACAACTTGTAGAAACGCAAATTATGCATAAAATAGTCACCCTTGTTTTGATTCACCATGGGTTCAATAATGGTAATAAAGTCAATGGAATAGTGCCTAGTAATTTCACGCAACCTCGGGTACGAAGAGGCAAGGCCACACACATTCCAAGTAAGTAACTTCATTAAGAAACATCAATGGAGGGTCCTTTGCATTCCTCTTGGTCGCCAATCTGGTTGTGACCGCTCGAAGAGGAGACTCTCTGATTTTCCTTCTTGAGACAACACCCAAAACATTTGCGTGCTCGAGTTCAATCAATACAACCTTTCTATGTAATTCACAGTAAACAAACTTCCATGAATCTTTGACAACCTCTTCCAAAGTAACCACCTCACCCTCAGAGTCAAAACCTTCCATTTCCACCTCCACCCTCACTCCTTCCGTACCATTACTTCCTTCCTCGAAGGAGATAAGTCTTGTGACATCAGTAACCGACTTGACATGCTCCATATTCCCTCTATCACAATTTATCTCTCCTCCTGAATTATCCTCTTCCTTCCAACGCTCTCTTCAACCGGGTGATTTTTCACCTCCTCCGGGATAGGGCCTTCCTCCGTAGCCGCCTCCTGGACAGGGCCCGTCTCCATCCCGACATTGTCTACCAACATATGATTAGGTTCCATCACCCCTTGAGCTATCACCTTTGGGTTTGTGATTGATTCAATGATTAGCTCGGTCACCCCTTCTTTGCAAACTTTGTTAGTACCCACCTCATTTTTCTTTGAAGACTCTGCATGGTCTTCTTTCAATACTATCACTTCCTTCCCCGTATTTTTTCGAGAGACTTGAATCCACCTCTCAGGTTGTTTTTGAATAGCCCTCCCCACATCTTTTTTGACCAACTGCCCATTCTTCGCACCTTGGTTTACATCCTTTTCTGACCGCAACTTTGGGATTCCACATTCCTCTTTGCAATGACCAAAACAGTTACATTTCACACAATACTTGAGTAAATCTTCATAGGTGACTGGTTGAACTATCTCCTTACCATTCAAAATGAGTACCCAAGTTGGCATCTCTTAAAGAAAGTCCAACTCCACACACACACTTTAGCCGTAGATGGTCGAGATAGATTTGTCGTAGCCGCATCAACCTTGAGGGGCTTTCCAATCATGCCGATAATGGAAAATATTGCCCTCTTGTCTTGCATGCAAATGCAACGGTAGGCCATCAAGAGTGACCCAGACCAGAACGATGGGAGATTGATTCCACATCCGGCCAGAAATCTGGAGTCCAACGAGTAACTCGCATCCTGAATCCCCTGATACTCCAAGTCTGCCAACAATGCTGAAAATCCTCCTCAGTTCCAAACTATAGTAAAATATGGCGTTGATCCAGCAACTGCAATGATAATGGACCATTGAACCCTATATTTTCGAAATCCCGTTGCAAAACCGCCATAGTTGGTCGTCCTCTAACAAACGATCCTACTAGTGCGAATTTGTGCTGAGCCGCAAGCTCTGTGACTTCGTCCTCGGGAAATTTTATCGCTAGCATCCCACGATGGCAGAATGGGAATGGACTTTCAAAAGAATCTCCTTGTTGGCAGCGAGAACCTCCGCAAACGACCTCATCGCTGCTCCCGACCCACTGACCGGAGCAGCCCAAACGGCTGCCGTCAGCATGCACGCTCACCTCGATTCTCTAGGGTTAGAGAGTGTAAGTTGCCCTAGACAAAGAGTCTCAATTAAAGAAACTTGTGATTCTTGAGAAAATCAACCGTATAAATCTAGGTTTTGATAAATTCTATGGTACTCATAAGAGCATCTTCATCCATGCGTCTCAAATTTTTAGTTGTTCATGTGTCTCTTGTCATGTCATTGCCATATAAACAAAATCAAAACTTACTATTTTTCCCTCAACCATGATCTCTATTCATTTTTGTGTTATTTTCAAGGAGGTATTTTAGTCATTCCAAATTAAAAGACATAGTTACATTAAATGTGTTTACTGGAACTTGAGAATAATCTTGAATAATCTAGGATTCAATATTTGATACCAAATTTTTTATCTAAATAATATTTCAAAGTAATATCATCTCCTCAACCATAATTTTAAAAAGATCTTCCACATCATCAAGATGATTCCCAAAAAATCTAATGGATGGGGATGTCATAAGTTATCATACAAAATATTGTACTCGTAGTTGAATTATTTAATTAAACCAATACTAATCAAATACTTTGGATGTGGTCCAATAACTAATCAAATAAATGATACTCCGTATTACTGTACCTCATTTTTTGCCTTGAATATTACTAAATTAAGGTCAATTTCCACAAATGTGACCATTCTCTAAAAAGACAAAAATGTGACTCAGAACGTCATGTATTTGGAAAAACATGATGTCATTGCCAGATTTTATGTCACTGTCATATGTCATTACACCAATTGTATGTCACTTTTGAATGTCACTCCCAATTTTCATATCACTTTACGATGTCACTTTCTGTGAAACGTGTTACTTTGATGTCGAGAAATTTTCTGACAACTTTTTTCGGCAACTTACTCCATGCCGCCCTTCCCACCGCCAACACCATTCCCTTTCCATTCCCTCCCCTCCCCCTAGCCCTGTCCTCGGGCCCACCAGTCCCTCCCCTGCCTCGCCTACCACCGCTAGAACCGCCTCAGCCCCTCCGTTGACCACCAGTAGCTCTGCTATTGTCCCAAACTCATTGTAGCCTCAGCCACTACCCAAATCCAACCCCTTAGACTACCCTCACTGCTGCCCAACCCTTCCTTGAGCTCCAAGCCTGATCTTCATCGCTGAATTGTGAGAGCACTGATAGGTTTGCGGCCACCGTCAACGAACTCGGAACCCTAGAAGCTGAAATCGATCGAACCAGTCATCCAAATCAATCAAACTCTAGCCATCATAGAAGCAGAATTGGAGGATGTCGAAAAGATCTGTCGTTGTCGCGACACGACCCCAAATGCCAAATCGCCGCCTTCACCATTGCAGGACTTCGCCTAAATCTAAGGGACCATTGTCAAGTTTGAAAAATGAAATGTATTGTTATAAAACTATCAATCTAGGACCTAACATTTCATAGATTTCGATTTATTTAATTTTTTATTAATTCCATTACTAAGTTTTGATAAACTTTTAGGGATAAGGGTCAAATTGGACACTATGATTGTATGAGAATCTCATATTGGACACTAAGGTTTCAAATGGATCAAATTGGACACTATGGTTACTTGTGTGTCTCATATCGGACACTAAAGTTTCATTTTGATCAAATTTTACGTACCTAACAAATAAAAATAACTTAATTTGTGTATTTAGATTTAGAATATATAATTAGATTTTCTGATTAAGAAAATCTATTATAATGTAATTGAATTCTTTAAATATTTGTAAATGAATTTAATAAATCGATATTTCTTAAACTTCCATAAAAATTATATGAGTGAAAAGTCCTAAATATATCTTTAAATTGTTAAATATAAGAAGTTATTAATTAAAATCAAATTATATATTCTAAAACTTCAAATTAAATATTCCAAAATTATATACGTAATTAAATTGGTTTATTTTCACTAAAAAGGAAAGAAAATGTAAGACTAACTATTTTTATTAAAGGAAGAAGATAATCACAAGTGAGTGTCCATAAACTATGAATTATGAAATTTCAGTGTCCAATATGAGATACATATGTAACCATAGTGTCAAATTTGGTCTATTTAAAACCTTAGTGTCCAATATGAGATTATCATGAAATCATAGTGTCCAATTTCAGCCTTATCCCTAAACTTTTATCTCAAAAGTTTATTGGTGTAATAAAACTAAATAATATTTCAAAATTTTAAAATAATAATAATAATAAAATTTATGATAACTTAGGTCCTAAATTTATAGTTTTCAATCATTCATTTCATAAATTGATAGTTTTTCATCATTCGGGTCCCATATCGATGCATTTTATCTTTCAGATCCCGGATTGATAAATCAGTTATCTTGTAGGTCTTGCATTGATAAAATTCCAATGAAAAATGATCATATTTGTTTCTATCCAAACCATATAAATAATACTTGGGAAAAATCCCGAAATTGGAGTAAAAAAACATTTGAAAATTTCAAAAAATGACTGTCATCTTTTTATTCCTTAAATAGGAGTAATTACTGTCAGTCTTGGAAAATACTATCATGTTTAAAGTCTGATACTGCCAAAATATGGCAGTAATTACTCCTATTAGAGAATAAAAACATAATAGTCCTTTTTGGAAGATACAATCATCTTGAGTCCTATTTAAGGCAATTTCCCATAATACTTTGGCAATTCTATCTTTTTTAATTACAGAATTGTAAAAATATTACCTATAAGTTTTTTTAAAACCGTATTACCTATGAGGTTTGAATGGGCAAAAATATGACCATTTTAGATATTGAAAAAAGTGACAAAATCCAACCATCGAAACTCTCCTGTTTCTCTCTCTCCTCTCCTGCAACATTTCTTCATCGCAGATCTACCTCCCCTTCTCCACCATTCCTCCATCTCTTCTCCATAGTCCGCCGACCGTTGTCCCCGCGCCTTTGTCGTCCGTCAGCCGCCCTCCCCTGTGCCTCCATCGTCCGTTGGCCGCCCTTCGCCTGCGCCTCCTCCTTTGCAATCGCCTCCGCTTTCGACACTTGCAGGTGTGTCTCCCCTCCTCTTTCTCTTCTTCGCCTTCTTCTACTCGACAGTCTAGCTCCGTCATCAATTTTTTTTACTCCAGGGGGCGTCTGGGGGAGGCGGCCTGGGGGCCTGGAGTAATTGAAACTCATTCCATTGAGTTTCGAACCCGAGACCTCTCGTAAGGGAGAGTGAGTCGGCGACCAGCTGGGCTGGTCCGCTTCCTCAACTTCCTCATCTCCTTCTTCAGATTCAACGATGGTGGCGTGGCTCTCCGATTGTTTAGTCAGCAGTTCGTATGGATCAAGATACCCATGCTGTAATGGCAAGGGTCAGTCTATGGTCGAATATGTGAGATCTGATTGTTGCGGTTGTGATGTAGTGGCTACGTTCGACCGATGCTAGGGCTGGGGCATTGGGGGTGTGGTCGACTGGCATTGTTGTGGGCCATAGTCTATTCTGGCGTTGTTGGGGTCATCAGTGAAGTTTGTGTTGTTGGGGTGGCCGTTCGACCATTATGTAAGATGGTGCGACGGTGACTGGTCAGGGCTGAAGGTTCGAGCTAGGGTTGCAGATAGGCAACTGGGTGCGGGGATGGTGATTGGTGTTACTGTTTGGCGATGGCAGCTAGACATGTCGATGGTGGCTGGTGTTGGTGCCGACGTTGGCGGCAACTTTGTGGTTGGAATCACTTGTTACTGTGGCGACGTCGTTGGCGGCTGGCCGAATTTGGTTCAAATTTGTGTTTCCTGCTATCACAGTGACACCAGCGGCGGTGTCGGTGACACCGGCGGCGGAGATGTCACTGTGAGGGTGGCACTGTGGCCAGTGGTGAGGATGTCATTGTGACCATAGGTAGGACGAAGATGTCACTGCGGAGGTGTCATTGTGCCCGGCAACGGTGATCGGTAGCAGCGGTGATCGACGGCGACGACAGTTACACGAGCGATGGTGGCGGCAGTGACACAGACGATGGATAGGTCAGTGACACCTCACATCACAGTGACATGATAGTGGTGTAGTGACATGAATAACATCTTTGTCACATTTTTGTCCAAATGTAAATGTGGTCACTTTTTTGGAAATTGGTTTTAATATAGTAATATTGAGGGGGGAAACCCCTTTTTTTTAATTCTGCAGTTCTCACTAGTGGTGGGCAAAAGACCCGGCCTCGTTGGTCCATCCTGGAATGTTCCGGTTCCGTTCCGAAATTGCCTTGTTTTATGGGACACATTATTTTTGTCACATACCGGTCCTGAACTGTTTCAAAACAAAACAGGATCAGGACAAGTAAAATATATCACGTTCCGTCTCATTGTCCTGAATTCAAAAGTGTACTTTGTAGTAGGTTAGTGAGTCTTCAAATAATAATAATAATAATTATTATTATTATTATTATTATTATTATTATTATTATTATTATCCTTTTTTACAACTCGATCAAATATCAATGATTATTAAAATACTAGTTGTTTAATAACAGAGCACCTAAAAACTCTAAATCACGTAGTATATGAACTATGAACTATCATTTATCTACAAAAAAAAAGAAATTAATTTTTACTCTCAAAAGCAACTTTTGTTTCTTGCAGCTAATCTTATAATTTGTTTTTTTTCACACATTTTTCTAGATCAATAGCAGTTTTTTGTTAGAGTTTTTTTGCACTAGTTCATTTTTCAATTAGCTTTGCTTTATTTTTGGTATTGTAATTTTTTCACAAAGTTTTTTGGGATGTCTCAAACCGTCTCATTTTGTCCTTGTACCAGTTTAAATGGGACAACAACAAAAAATGTCTTGTCCCGTTCCGTTCCGAACCATTATTATATTATAAACCGGGTTTAGTACCGGGAGAACCCAATTCGCGTTCCGTCCCGGACCGTGCCGAACCATAGTTCTCACCTTATTTTAGCCATTCGATCTTTGTCTAAACCGTTATAAATCTCACAAATCACACCTATTCATAGACCCATCAGACAAGCCGGTTTAAGGCGGAGGTTTTTGAAAAACCGACATGAAATATGGGATGAAATACGCCCTTTCTACAGTAGGGTTAAAATAAAAGTTTTTAGGGAAAAGTGTGAACTCCCTCCTAAAGTTTTCCTTTTAATTACGGAGTAGTTGATACCCACGAGTTTCCTACACTCTCCAGCTGTACGTATGCCATGCCACGCACAACTTATATAAACGATGGTCTGCTAGCATATTTTCATAAATCATACAGATTATATACGAAGTTTATGTTATATTGATCAGAATTCACTTATTAATATCTTGATCAACTGCCATTGATATCCCCAGATATCAACGTTCAAGTCAATAATGCAACTGGTTAGCATCATATGCATGGAGGCTGCGGCAGCAGACAGGAACATCGAAGGAAAATATTCCAGGAAATTAGATCTTAGTGCCCCGCTTTTATCTGCCAGGCGCCCGACAACACCTAGAATTCGCAGGTTAATTCACCCGAACACGAATGAAAATCGAATTCCATTTTCTTGGGAGGAGAGCGCGGGGAGGCCGAAGGATAATAATCTGCAGCAGGCTGATCACGGTAACGGGCTAATCTGGCCCGTTCCCAAACCGCCTCCAGGGTGTCAAGGGGACAGAGAGCTTCTGTACTCCGACGCTCTTGACGTTTCCATGTCAAGCGAATCTTTTTCGTCAGATAATACAGCTGATAGTAACAACAACAATAACAACAACAATAACAGCTATAAGACTCGTAGAAATATGTTTTCGAGAGCGGATGATTTAGAGCCCGGGGATTTGATCTTTCTAAGGTTCTTGAAGGATGCTAAGGCGCTAGCGACGGATCCATCGGTCAATGGTGGTCAGCCTGAATCAAGTTTTGCTCGAGCACTGGACGGGAGACAACTTTACTGCGAGTCTCTCACCAGCTGCACTGGCAAGGCGTGCGGCGGATGGGACATTCTTCTGCCATGGCGGGTGAAGCCGGAGGCAACTGATAGTGGCAAGTTGAGGAACTCCGTTGGGTTGGTGGCTTCTTCTAGAGTGGTAGATGCCTCATTGGGACACTATTGTTAAAACCCAACATAAGAGCGTAATTATGTTTTAATTTTAAACTAATATACTAGTAGTTCCTTCCAAATTTATTCCCAAATTAATTTACAATTTGTTGAATTAATAAAACTTACAAATTCAAACCTTACTACATCGAAAGTTGTATAGGCACAAAGTTCGACTTGCTAACAAATTGATATCCAAAATAAATTAATAAATATAACTGTGTCAACAAAGAACAGCAGAGATTGCAAACTATATTGAGACAATGGAAGTACTTATCAAGTCTTTTTACAAGAATAAACAAATTAAAATTATTTAGAGTGGAATGATCTCATCCTAATTGGGGTGAAAGAAAATGATCATATCTGAAGAAATGTAAGGTTGGGTGTAGAGGTTTGACGGAATGTGAGGGCGTTGTAAGGGTATTATAGGCCATTGCTTAAAATATAATCTCATTTTGTGCAATTTAAAATATAATCTATTTTGTCCAATCAAAGCTCCATTCTTTAAATTATCGAAATCAATAACAATTTCTATTAGAAATGTTTTTAACAATTTAAAATGCAGCATTTTGTTAGTAACATGATTCAAGTGTTAAAAACATTTTTTTCTTTCTCATGTCGTGAAAAGCAAGCTATCAATGGATTTATTAGTTATTACTAGGGTTGGACTCGGGTCCGGGCCGGGTCCGGGTCGGGCCTAGGCCCGGGCGGGCCGGCGGGTCAGAAATGGTGGACCCGGGACCGGCCCGGGTAACCACCGGGTCCGGTCCGGGTCCGGGCCGGGTCCGGGCCGGGCCCATTATATTTTTTTTTTGTTTTCCTCTTCCTAATTAACCCCCCTCCCACCCCAACCCCCCAAACCACCCCAAATGGCCCAAAATACCCAGCCCAACCCGAAAAGTTAAAAAAAATTGAAAAAAAAAATATTTTTTGGCCCGAACCGGGCCGGGCCCGGCCGGGTTGGGCCTTGTTTTAGGTGACCCGAGCCCGGACCGGAAAACCCACGGGCCGGGCCTACCCGGACCGGTCACTGATCGGGCCACCGGGTCGGGCCGGGCCGGAACAGTACCGGTCCCGGGCCGGTTCCGGGTCGGGCCACCCGGCCCGAGTCCATCCCTAGTTATTACACACCTGGGTTTGATTCATTACTGTTGCAAGTTTTTATTCTCGTGTTTTATAAGTTATCATAAAGAGCACTTCATTTTTGGTTTAGCATGAAAACAGTGATTACAAAAATGACCGCATCCATGGAAATATGGAATCAACATACATACACTATGTAACATAATATTAGGAATGTTGCAGGGAAGCAACAACCTTAGGAAATGACATTTAAGCACGTGAAAAGAAAATAGGCAAAGAAACAAGGAAGAAGTCAAGAAGGTAGCAAACAAGTTAGTCATTACAACATATATTCACCAGGTGACTGATATTTGACCACACTCTAAAATTTGTCTATACTGAATCCAGCTTTGGTAACCTCATAAGTATCCCTTTTCCTTGTCTTCTGTACCCCAGCTGTGAAGTGGAGCTTTGGTCCTTCAGAGGCAATGGCAGTGACTTTTACCCAAACCATCACCACCTTTGTTTTCATTCCCTCAATGCCAGCTAACTTTCCTTTCTGAAGATACCCTGTCACCGTGGTCATAAACCGCAAAACAGAGTTATCCCTGTAGCCCACTTCACAAATGGATGGTATGTTGACAACGAGCTTTCCTGTCGCTTCATTGAACTCGTAATGTGTTACATCACTAGGAAAAATACCTTCTGGCAAATCGTACTCCTTTAGAAGTTCTGACAATGACTTCTGCATCTTTCCTGCAAATGAAATACAATGGAGAATCATTAATACTTCGTATATGCTAATGGAATGCCTTATGTCCCTTACTACAAGAATCCTTTTTATTTGTTTTGCAAGCTCTGTAAAGACCTATGATGCATGAACGACGAGTATGCACATGCATCAATATGCAAATATGGGGGCATATAGGTGCGGCGACATTGCAAGTTTCGAGAACATATGACTTTCATTTAAAAAAAAAACAGATTCTGATCAGGTACATTTGCAATTTTCAAATAATAAAATATAAGAATTGATTGAAAAAAAATGACCATGTTTTCATGATTCAAATAGCTATACTATGGTAATAACCGTAATATAATTTCGTAATCATGATAGGATTTTGTAATTTAGATTTCAATTAAGAGTAACCAATAGCGGGATGTTAGAAATAGAAAGAAACTTCAATACTACTTTACAGCTAATTGATGGAATACTTGAAAACTTAATGAAATGATACAAGAAAGTTGGCTTTAATACAGGTATTGGTTTTAGGGATAGGGGTATGTATGGGAAAGTTATCCTTTTGGCTTGTTTACAAATTGGTTCTATACGTTTATACAATACTTAGAGTGAGTATTGGTGTATGATATATTTGGATATATGGATACGGTGCCACAACAAATTGTAGGCATCATAGATGAGACATGATAAAATATTGAAATGTGTAAGCATATTCTCAGATTAAAGGAGAATGAGAAAATAAAAATTAAGGCGGACAAGTAAAAGATATAATGATATACAAACCTTTCAATTTGTTGACTAGCCATTGGGTTCCGCTTTGTATACTGACTTGCAATGACTATGGCAACGGAAAGCAGAGAAATTAAAAATGCAGAAGAAATGAGAAAGGCAGAAAAGAAAAACAAAACGGCCCATGTGCTACACTATTACCATATAATCAAGACTATGGCAACGGAAAGCAGAGAAGCTAAAAATGGAGAAAAGAGATGAGAGAAGCAGAAAAGAAAAACACAAGGGTTTTTGTGCTACACTATTACCATCCGATCAAATGCCTTTTTGTTTATTTGATGGACCATGAGGGGAAATATAATGGAAATGTAATAGATATAAAAATTAGGTCATCAATGTGACAACATTCGTAAAATAGGTTAAAAAAATGAATATGTTTAATGAAATGTTTCATTGCTGAAAATAATTTGTTCTGCGGAAAAAAACTAGCAGATGATGTTTTTCTTGAAAATAAGTTGTTCTTTGAACAATACAATAATGATCCACCCCAAAAGAACTGGAGTAGTTCAGTAAAATGGTGTTCTCTATTCAAAAGAGTAAGTCATCATTTTCCAAAGAACAGAAAAAAATAAAGAACATCCTTTCCGCCCCAAACACAGGAACAATGATACGCTGTAATGTTTTCTGATAATTAATGGGAGCCAAGCAAATAAAAAGATTATGCTTTGTCGAATTACTATTCATTCAGATAATTCATGCATGAGTACTTTCAACATTATGGAATCCTTTCAACATTATGTTTTGTTTTGTTCACATTAGGAACAACACATCCATCTTATGCATTTATAATTTTATAGCTGTCTGTATTTCTTGCCCTGGTTTTAAATCATGCACACTGACCAATTTGTATTACATCTCTTCTATTGTTTAGAATTTGGAGTAAGCAGCAATGATTTCTCATTCCAAACCAACGATTCATAGTTAATGAAAGCATGAAAGGGACATTAATGATCTGATCTTAAATTATATACGACAAATGGTAGATACACTTCTATTCAGACAATACATTAAGAAACTATAAATAACACAGGAAAGGCCTGGAGCTGCGGAGCACTAAATTCACTGGCATGGATTATATCATATTCAGTATTTCAGGTATTAATCATTTGTATTAAACAAATCATAGACACTTATGCTAATTAAACAGAAAATGTACCACCTAAGAGATTCCTACCTAATTATGCAAATTAAGTCCAATATATGCAATTTAAAGAGGTAAAACTAATAGATCGGAGAAGGGGGGCATACGTTTATGTCGTCTCCGACGGAATTCAGCTCCTTGCTCGCTCTCTTGCTAAACCAGTAGGAACCCACCTTGTTCAATACCTGATCCATTTCTGGGCTATATGACAGACAACTTACAATAGAACGTCCAGAAGACAAACGATTGGATGATGTAGCTTTTCCCCGAATCCCTAACTTGAATCAGAAATCAGGAAAAGAAGGGCGAGAAGTTCAGCCGGACTTTCTTCGACCCGAGAATTTTCGGCAAAGCAAGTGGACTTACAACGCCAGCGTCTGTAGAGGATGGTCAGCTATCATTTTTCTGTTCACTCCGCGTGAAATGAAATAGGGAGGTAGGTAATTCACGGACCGATCTGGTAAGAATAATTCAAAGAAAAGAAGCGGTGTACTTTCCTATTTTATTTGACTCTAATTGGTACGTGTAATTTTTTATTAACGTGTCAACCATGTAATAATCAAAATAAATAAAATTAAAATTAACTTTTTAATTGAATTGGTTGAATTTACTATAAATAATCATTTTAACTATTTGTGATTATTTTTTTCTTAATTTTATCAATAAAATATACTCTTTTAATTATAATTTTTTCACAATTCGATCAGCACATTCAGCTAATTAAGTAGAACTTTACCACTTTTAAAATGTTCACTCAAGTCATAAGTTTAGTTTGTAATTTTAGAATGCTTTTACATCTAATGTTTTTAATGAAATTTTGATCTCGTCTGCTCGATGTATATTTGATCTCATCTAATTTGAATTTGTCATATTTAATCATTTAATTAAATGTCTTTTTTATATGCATTTTATTGTGAATTGTGATTCACATCTACGCTCATCTAATCTTTTCGAGTGTACTATTGATTTAATCTAAGTGAGACTGGTGTCTACAATCCATTTGGTTGATCCAAACTATTATTTCATCCGGTGACAGACTTTGTCAAGCGGGGACACTACCACATGGATGGGTCCGATTTAAGAGTAGTATATTTTTTCTAGTTCGTTCAAATTATTATTTTTAATCATTAAAAGATTATACAATGTCAACTTCAAGAAATATACATCTAGGGATTATAGCTGGTAAAGTTTTGAACCCATTACAAAGTTCTAAACAATAATCTTTGACTTTCTTAAAGAAATACATAACTTGGATTAGAAACGAATCGTCTTTGCATCATTTCTAGTTTTGGATTGGAATTCTCGTTATTTTTTATACTATAAAATGGTCGGGATTAAAGTTTGGAAATAAGATCATGCCGAACGCTACACGTTGTACATACCACAAAGTTTGTTGGTTCTTGTTTGAAATATTATACTATTATGTTAGAAAATGAAGTATGATTCATGTTTGCTATTTCATCCTCTTTTTTTATTATAAAAGAGCGGTCGTTATATTAAAATCAAGAACACATACAAGTCAATCTTCAAACAGAAATTAGAGATCTAATCGTGAACCCTAGGAGTATACTTAGAGTCAGCCACCTCATACAAAGCAACATGACTCGCTAAACCTGAAACGGGCAAATTTAGGCCTAAAACGAATGGAACCAAAACTTTGTCCATCAAAAGAACTCCAAAAATCCAAACATTCAAACCAAATCTACTCGGACTGAAACGAAAATAATTGCAAGTAAAGAGAAGATAATAGTGAAATAAAATCTTTCCACAAAGCATTCCTTGATATGGATCGGAGGTGGTTTTGGAGGAGGACGAACTCTTGCAATATGGGTAAATACTAATAGATCATATTGTAGGGATACTTTTGTAATTACTTATTCTTGGAATATTATATATACATGCTCAAGGCTACCGCTAGGGTAAGCCATTCAGTTATATTTCTCATATGGTATCATACTACGTACGATCCTAAAACCCTACGCTATGACTACCTCGCCACTTACCATTCAGTTATATTTCTCATAAATACCAACTCCACCACCGCCGGAATGGCTGACCAAGGCTTCACGATCCAGTCTTGATACAACCTCTCAGCCGCACTTCATTCATCCGCCAACACTATCTCCTTCAACGTAGTTGCAATCTCAAACTTTAGAACACTTAAAATCAGTATAATATGCCGCTCCGATCCAACCCCGTATTGATAGGGGCATCGGAAAATCTCAACCCCTACAAAGAGGGGAGACGGCCACTAGGGTTTCTCTCTAGAGAAAAGAAGAGGAGCGTCCTGATCTGATTATGTTTGTTATTTCATCCTTGAAAATAACTTTATTTAATATTATGATTTATTATATCGAACTTTTATCATACTGCAATATGAAAAATCAAAGTATAGTGATAATGTCAAGAATATGTCTAACTGCAAGTAATCGCTTCATCAAAATTACATAATCATTTACATTTCTTACTACAATTGTTAGATGTTGTTCGACGAGACTATCTTCATACTTAACAGTTACTTTTTTGTTCGAGTCAGTGCCGCCTCCTCTTCAAAATTCAAATTCGTTGACTAACCACGTCAGCGACACGTCGGTCAACATCTCGTCATTCCCCACCTCCACCGGGCTCCGGCGTCATCTCCCAGCATCAACGGCGAGATGAAATGCAACCTGCCGGAATTAGAAACAACCGCACCGAGCTCCCCCCAACTAACCCCCATCCCCGTCAGACCTCGGCGACCCCTAACGGAAGTGAAGGACAACGTCAGGGGGCGGTACGACAATAGCCGGTAAAACGCCAAGTCAAACCAAACCAGTAAAATCCACAAAGACAAACAGGCTTAGCACCCCGTACAACCCAAACCAAGAACAACATAATCAGTCAAGAACAAGTGAACATCCTTTCCCCTATCCGTCAAATCTCTGGTACCCATTGACCTCCGGCAAGTCATCCCCACACCCCCATCAGGCCCTCTGTGTGTCCCTAGACCCCTTTAGCAGCATCGGGCATTACCAGGGAACATGTCAGCACATGTAGAACCCCTCTGCAACTTTCAGATTGTGAATGCGTAATTTTATTAATTTACAGTATGTAATGTACAGTACTTATATATACAAGTTGATGAACAACAAACTACGTAACGGAAAGAAACTACTAGAACTTTAGTTAGTTATGCTGAGCTGTCATGCTTCGTTACTATATCTTGAGTCTCTTCCCTTTGTTTGTATTCTTTATCTGAATTCTTCCAATACTCCCCCTCAAGATGAGCACATATATATATATATTGTATATGCACATCTTGCTCAATAAGAACTTCATGCGTTTTATTGAGACCCCTTTTGTTAGTAAGTCTGCCAACTGTAATTCTGTTCTTAGATGCATCATTTTGAATAAACCTTTTGCATGTTGTTCCCTCACCACATGACAATCTATTTCTATATGTTTTGTTCTTTCGTGAAAAATTGGATTCGAAGCAATATGCATTGCTGTAATATTATCACAGAACAATAGGCATTTTTCTTCCCTTTTGATTCCCATATCTTCTAGAAGTCTTGACATCCACATTAATTCACAAACTCCTGCTACCATTGCTCTATATTCTGCTTCTGCAGAAGATCTTGAAACAGTTTGTTGCTTTGTAGATCTCCATGATATTAATGAATTTCCAATGAAAGAACAAAATCCAGTAATTGATCTTCTGGTATCATGACATGCTGCCCAATCTGCATCACAATACATTCTTATCTGCATGTTGTTTACTCTAGGATATAATAATCTTTGTCCCACTGTTCCTTTGATGTATCTTACAACTTTCATGGCTGCTCCCAGATGTATATGACTTGGTTTGGCAACGAACTGACTGAGTGAGTTAACTACATATGTTATGTCAGGGTGAGTCACTGCCAAATACAATAATTTTCCAATTATTCTTCTGTACTCACTAGGATCATCAAGCTCTTTTCCACCATCTTGCATCAGACTTATGTTTTGATCAATAGGAGTTAAAGAAGGTTTAGCATCCACCGGTCCACATTCATTGATAATATCAAGAGCATATTGTCTTTGGTTTATACAAATCCCTTCATCGTTTCTTGCAACTTCAATTCCTAGAAAAAAATCTCGGAAGGGTCCCGAATCTTTCAACTTGAAATGCTGCTTCAAATAAGTTTTCAAATCATCAATCAATTCATCATTGTTCCCAGTTATGATTATGTCATCAACATAAACTAATAAAACTATGATAAAATTCCCAGTTTTCTTTGTGAATAAAGAATGATCATTCTGGGATTGCTCATATCCGTATTGATTGATGATGGTGCAAAACTTATGATTCCACTGGCGAGATGCTTGTTTTAGTCCATATAAGGATTTTTCTAGCTTACACACCATATTCTCTCCCTGCCTAGAAAAACCTTGAGGAAGCTGCATGTATACTTCTTCCTCCAAATCCCCATAAAGGAATGCATTATTCACATCAAGTTGGAAGATTTTACATGATTGAGCTGCTGCAATACTTAACAAACAACGCACTGTGGTGATCTTAGCCACTGGAGAGAATGTTTCAGAATAATCAATCCCTGGTTTCTGTGTGTATCCTTTAGCCACAAGACGAGCTTTATATCTTTCAATAGATCCATATGAGTGATACATTATCTTATAGACCCATTTGCAACCAATAGCTCTTTTTCCAGGAGGTAAAGGTAGTAGGGTCCATGTGTTATTATCCTCAAGAGCAGTAATCTCAGTTTTCATTGCTGCTTGCCAATGTGGTATTAAGGAGGCTTCTTCAAAGGAATGTGGTTCAGATTCTTGTGCAATGGCTAAAACAAATTTGAGATATGATCCAGAAAGTCTATGAAAGGAAAGAGAATTTGACAAAGGAAAATTAATAGATTTGTTACCTTGAAAATGAGATGAGGCAGCTAACTGATGCGCAAGGTTACATTGATAGTCCTTGAGATAATGAGGGGGTTGATGTGTTCTAGTGGTTCTGTGAAGTGTTGGTATGTGAGGAGGAAATTCTGGTGGAGAATGCGTTTCTGTTTCATGATAATTCTGGTTATCATCAGAATGGTTGTTGTGATTAAAACTGGATGAAGATGAGGTGTGATAGATGGTGGAACTGATGTTTGAGAAGAAGGAATAGATGAAGGAGAATCTATGTTATTGGGTAGAATTGTGGGAATGGATGTTGGTGTGTTAGAAGAAGTTATGGTGATAGACTGATCAGAAGAAATTGATGCAAAAGGAAATTGATTCTCAAAGAAGTAGACATCACGAGATATTTCTTTGATCTTCCTGGTAAGATCATATACAATGTAGCCTTTTATGTTTGTTGGGTATCCAAGGAATATGCATTTATTTGCTCTAGAATCAAATTTTGATCTTTGATGAGGTATAGTGGAAGAATAACATAAACATCCAAAGACCTTAAGATGATGATAGGAAGGAAGTTTAGAGTAAAGAAGTTGAAAGGGTGAATGATTATCAAGGTTTGGTGTAGGGGTTCTATTTATGAGATATGCGGCAGTGTTAATGCACTCCCCCTAGAATTGTAATGGTAAATGGGCTTGAAAACGTAATGAACGAGCAACATCTAGAAGATGTATGTGTTTCCTTTCAACAACAGAATTTTGTTAGGGAGTGTATATACAGCTCTGTTGGTGTATGATTCCTAATTCAGCAAATTTTGTATGCATTTAGAATTCTTTTCCTTGATTTGACCGGAAGGTTTTTATTTTGGTGTTGAATTGGGTTGAAACATAGGATAGAAAATGTCTTATTTGTGTTCTTGTCTCAGACTTGGATTTCATAAGAAAGACCCAAGTGAATCTACTGTAGTCATCAACTACAGTTAAGAAATAGTATGCACCACATGAATAGGGGGTTTTCATGGGGCCCCAGATATCTAAATGAACAAGATCAAAGGGCTTATCAGATTTGTGAGGATTGATAGAAAAGGGAAGTTTATGTTGCTTTCCAAACTAACAGGCATCACAAACATCAGTAACTTTCATACAAGATATATCATTGAATACATCATGAAAAAGTCTCATTCGAACTAGGGAAGGGTGTCCTAGTCGTTTATGCCAAATATGAGAAGTAACAGTGGCGTTTGTGAAAGCTTTATTTACAATAGAAGTAGGCTGATTAATCTCTTGGACTATGTAGTATAAACCTTGAACTTGTTCAGCTGTCCCAATCACTTTCAAGGTGCTGGATTCCTGAATATGAGAATCAAGTTTTGAGAAAGTGAGTTGACAATTATTATCAGAAATCAGTTTTCCAACTGAAATAAGATTGAAATGAAATGAGGGAACAAATAAGACCCTTGTAAGAATGATCTTATGACTCAATTGAACCGTGCCGATATGTGTGGCAATGGTATGTCCTTCATTGGGCAAATGAATGGGTAAAGGAAAACATAAAGAATAGTGAGTGAACAAAGAAATATCACATGTGATGTGATCAGTTGCACCTGAATCTAAAAGCCATATATGAGGGTGAAGATGTGATGGAGATTGGTAGGCTCAGCGACGACGAGGACTTCGAAGAGCCCCCGCCAAAGAAGAATCACATTCACCTCATTGTGGGTGGGAACACTGGGGGGGACTCCGCCACCCAGAGAAAGAAATGGGCCCAATCCCTCTACATTGGGGAGGTGTCCCACGTTCCCCCCCAGCCGAAGAAGCAGCGAACGGAGGTGATCACCTTCACCAACAAGGATTTGCCTCCGGGTACGGAATCACACAGGGACACCCTCGTCATCCGGTGTGAGATCGGTGACTCCATCATCCACCGCACTTACATCGATACGGGGAGCTCCGTCAACGTGATGTACCTGGATACCTTCAAGCAGCTGAAGCTGGACAGAGCTCTGCTGAAGCCGATCAAGACACTGTTATCCGGCTTCACCGGGGACTCTATCGACGCCGAGGGCACGATAGTCCTCCCCGTGGAGGTCGGTGACGGCCCCCACCGCGCCAGGATTGACATGGAGTTCATGGTGGTCAACCTCCAGTGCGCCCACAACCTGATCTTGGGGCGGCCAGCGCTGGAGGACTTGGAGGCCATCATCTCCATGAAGCACTTGTGCCTGAAGTTCCCCACCAATGACGGCATCGGCTACGACAGAGGAAACCAGAGGATATCCAGAGCATGCTACCTCAAGCTAACAAGGCCGGCCGAAAGGGAAGGACAGAGGATAGACACCATCACGGCAGCCGTTGCCAAGGACGAGGAGAGGCCGCATGCCGAACCGGCCGAGGAGGTCGAGGAAGTCCCTCTGAATACCTCCCGGCCGGAGCGGGTCCTCAGAATCGGGAAGCAGCTCCCTCAGGACCAACGAGACGCCATCCTCCTCGTCCTGCGGGCATACGCCGTTGTCTTCGCGTGGGGCCCGGACGACATGCCAGGCATCAGCCGCCAGGTGATTACTCACCGGCTGACCGTCGATCCGGCCTCCACGCCCGTCAAGCAGAAGCGGCGCTACTTATCCGTCGACAGGCGGAACTTCGTCAAAAGAGAGGTCGCCATGCTCCTCTCAATCAACCACATTAAGGAGGTGAAGTACCCGACGTGGCTGGCCAACGTCGTCCTCGCCCAAAAACCGCCGACGTTCAGGATGTGTGTTGATTACACTGATCTGAACAAGGCGTGCCCCATGGACCCGTTCCCTCTCCCCAACATTGATCAACTGGTGGATGAGACGGCGGGGTGCGAGTTGATGTCGTTCCTTGACGCTTTCAGAGGGTACCACCAAATCTCCATGCATGAAGATGACGCTGAGAAGACGGCATTCATGACCCCAGAGGGAATCTTTTGTTACCTCGTCATGGCCTTCGGACTCAAAAACTCCGGCGCCACCTATACTAGGATGGTGGCCAAGATCTTCAGAGCAGTCCTCAGCCGGACGATGGAGGCATACGTCGACGACATGATCGTCAAGAGCAGGCAGGCCTCCACCCATGCCGACGACCTCCGGGAAATCTTTGAAATCATGAAGGAGTTCAGGCTCCGCCTCAACCCCAAGAAGTGCGCCTTCGGCGTCCAAGGCGGCAAGTTCCTCGGCTACATGGTAAGCCGGAGAGGCATCGAGATAAACCCGGAGAAGACACAGGCTATCATCAACATGGAGCCGCCCCGCAACGTCAAGGAAGTACAGCGCCTGACGGGGCGCCGACGGCCCTGAACCGTTTCCTCTCCAGGTCAGCCGAAAGGGCACTCCCCTTCTTTCAGATCATGCGTAAAGCCAACAACTTCAAGTGGACGACGGAGTGCCAGGAAGCGTTCGAAGAGTTGAAGAGGTACCTATCGTCCCCGCCCGTGCTCTCCAAGCCCAAAGCCGGTGAAACCCTCTTCTTGTACTTAGGGGTGAGCACGTCGGCCATCAGCTCCGTGCTCATCCGTGAGGACGAAGGGGTGCAGAAGGCCATCTTCTACATCAGCAAGACACTCAGGGAGGCCGAGCTCAGGTACTCCCCCATTGAGAAGACGGTGCTGGCCATCGTCCATACAGTGAAGAAGCTAGGGCACTACTTCCAGGCCCACGCCATCCATGTGCTGACCCAGCAGCCCCTCAGCGCGCTCATGAGGAGCCCCACTAGCTCCTCAAGGATGGTTAAATGGGCGATCTTCCTCAGCCAATTTCAAATTGAGATCAAGCCAAGGCCATCTATCAAAGGGCAAGCCTTGGCCGACTTCGTCACTGAATGCACAGCAAGGGAGACGGCCGTTGCCAACCCCGGGCCGGAGCCAGACGATACATGGATCCTCTACACCGACAGCTCGTCGGCCACCAAAGCATGTGGTGGCAGCGTCGTCCTCGTCTCCCCTGAAGGGTTCAAAGCCTACTATGCCATACGTTTCAACTTCAGGGTATCCAACAATGAAGCCGAGTATGAGGCCCTCCTCAGCGGTCTCAGACTCGCCGCCGGCCTCAAGGCCAAGCACCTCAAAATCAAGTGCGACTCCAAACTGGTAGTGGGCCAGGTGGAGGGATCGTACGAAGCGAAGGAGGGACGAATGCCAAGGGTCGAGAACGCCGAAGCCGACATCCTCTCCAAGCTCAGCTCAGACACTCCAGAGCACATCTCCAGGATAGCCAACATCGAAGAGCTGAGCATGTCTAGCATTCATGCCAGCCCCGTCTTATGCATCCAACAGCGGCCGGAGGATTAGATCTCCGACATCACAACCTTCATCGCGACGGGGGAGCTACCCCAGAATGAGGAGAGGACCAAACTTGCCAAACTCAGGGCCCCAAGTTATACCATCGAGGACGGCAAGCTCTACAAACGGTCCTATAATGGCACTCTCCTCCGATGCCTGCACCAGGGCCCTTTCAGCATGTCCCGGCGTCTCGTCGTCCAGGGCTATTTCTGGCCGACGATGGCACGGGATTGCGCAGACCTTGCAAGGAAGTGCACCGCGTGTCAACTACTTCAGAAGGCCCCTGGTCGGCCAGCGGTCAACTACGCCCCGATCAGCACCGCAATTCCATTCTCTAGATGGGGGATTGACCTAGTCGGCCCCCTGCTCAGAGCCGCCGGGAACAACCGCTACATCATTGTCGCTGTCGACTACTTCACCAAGTGGGTCGAGGCGGAACCCTTGGCCAGCATCACGGGGGCCAGGTGCCAAAAATTTGTTTACAAGAACATCATCACACGCTTCGGCGTCCCCCAGGAGATTATATCAGACAATGGCACCCAATTCGAGGCAGCCCCTTTTCAGGAGCTCCTCCGGGAGTTTGGGGTGAAGCATCGTTTCTCCTCCGTTGCCTACCCTCAGGGCAACGGGCAGGTCGAGAACGCCAACAGGACAATCATGGAGGGGCTGAAGAAGAAACTCCAGGCCGCAGGAGGTAGTTGGGTCGACGAGCTCCCCAACATCCTGTGGTGCTACAGAACCACGCCGAGGAGGGCGACAGGTGAAACGCCTTTCGCCCTGTGCTACGGCTTTGAGGCAAAGGCACCCACGGAAGTTGCCATCCCCAGCCGACGGGTGGAACAATACGAGCCTGACGCCAACGAAGAAAACATGAAGATTGACCTGCACCTGGTCGACGAGAGGCGTGAGCAAGCTTACGTCCGAGCAGAGAACTACCGGCGTCAAGTAATATCATACTATGACGCCAAGGTACGTTCCCGGGAATTTCAAGTGGGGGACTATGTCCTCCGCCGAAGGGAAGCAAGCCAGCCGACAGAGGGTGGCAAGCTAGCATTGAAGTACGAAGGGCCCTACATCGTCAGTGCCGTGGTCAAACCCGGTACCTACAAGCTTACGCGCCCAAATGGGTCCAATGTACCACGAACGTGGAATGTACACCATCTGGTGAAGTTTTATCAGTAGTCCGAAGGAGGTGCAGACGGCGAAGCCCTCACCCCTTAACGGGTTACTGATTGAACGCCACCCTCGGCCTCGAGCCACTTATGAATAAAAGTCATGTTTTCCTTGATTTTTTCGGAATTAAAGCAAAAAATTAGCGGGTGCCCTCACCGGCCACCTTCGAGTGAAATGCTCAGGCATGGCCGATGTGGCACCTCGCATTAGTAGCCTTATAGCGCAACGCTCAGGCATTCCATTGTATTTTGTATCAGCAAAGGGCTTAGGCCTAGCTGAGAGCGCACATCGTCTCGACCGCGTAAGCCTAGAGTGAAACACTTAGGCATGGCCGACGATGTCCCCAGGACGAGGGGCCCGCAAACGGCCCGCGTCTTGAAAGGGGAAGTTCACCGCGTCGTCCACGCGCCAGATCGCAGGACGACAGGCCTGAAATCATGGCCGAGGTGGCAGAATCCCCAAAACTCAGGGTGGGCAACGGCAGCCGTTGGAAACCAACCAAAAGTCTAGCCCGCGTCCTAAATAGGCGACGGGACCCCCCTGAGACCACGGACGTTATAAACGAAGTCCGAACCGGCCGAAGGACGAGCACACCCATCGTCCGAAGCCTGAAAGAAGGACACTCCCCAGAATAGGGGACGGAAATGGAAAAAGAAAAGAAATGAGAAAAGAACGGAAGAGGGAAGCCGAGGACCGCGCACCCTTGCCGGCGTCGAGCAATGAAAAAATAAAATCCCCACAACTCATGCCAAACCTGGCTGAGTACATATCAGGTAAACACAAATGTAATACCGACGGGTAACAGGGATGAAGCCTGCACCTATCACAAGGAAAATCCTAACCCCATTGGTTGAGTGAGGCAAAAGCAACTACCCGCGTCGTCCATGACGAACCGGAACTCCAACACTTAACACATTTCCCAAAAGCGAAGGATGGCTAAGAAAATACACCAAGCCGACGAAGGACGAGGAAGGCACCAAGTGCATAGGGACGAGACCCGGACATTAACAGGAGGCGTGGACGACGTGGCTACCCGCATCACCCACAGTCACGGAGCCCTGAAAAACAACCAAGGGGTGCCCCTTACCGACCACATCTCAACCAGCCGTTGAGGGCACTTAGCTAAAGGAGCTACATGAAGATGAACACTTAGAGATTTTCTAAGGTCCAACAACGAAAGGACAACGCCAGGACGAAGTGACCACCCTCAACATGTCCGCTTCGACCAAGGCAACGAAGGAACGGCACAAAGGCCGGTAAGGTCACCTGGTTATGAGGTCACTACATAGGCTTGGGACTGACAGAAAAATTCTAAGATCGAACAAGATCACCAAACACTTAGACATTTTTAGAAGAAATCCTAAGTGCTACAATGACGAAGAAACGCTGGACAAGCCGGTAAGGCCACCAAACTCTGAAGGGTGACTAAGTCATGGCCTGGCACTCATCAAAGTTCAAAAACAAAAGGAGAGGCTACCTCATGGACGAAGCGGACGACCACAGGCGCCCGCCTCGGCCCAAGCGTTGGGTGGCAGTTATCTAAGTCCTATCTTTACGCTTAGATAAATTTCAATATTGAAATAGCAAAAGGGAATAAACATACAAGACATTCAAAGCCGAGCAGGACAGCAAAACGTTCATTCATCAACAGTTTAAGTACATTGGTGGGCGCTTCGGCCATTACATCACATGGGCAGAAATAAAAGGTAACTGATTACAAGATAGGGAACGGGGAGTAGCCGATCAAGTCTCTTGGGCGCCCCCATCATGCCCAGCCTGGGTTTGATCTCCGGCATCTTCGGTTTCCTCCTCGGCCTCAGTCTCCTGGCCGGCGGCAGCTGCAGAGCTTGTGGCATCATCCAAGAAATCAAATTCATCATAGTCCGGCTCACCAAGGCCGGAACTATCGATCGGGGCCTCCCTCTCCGAAAGGGGGAGCTTGGCCTGCTCCTCGGGATCCTTCATCAGCCTGGGAAGCTTTAGGTTCCGCCTCGCCCACCCAGAAGTGTAGTTCATCGCCTTGAGGGCACGCGCTAGCCGCCGGCATAGGAGTCTTTGCATCCGTTGTTGGCCCATGTTATAATACACGGACATCTCCCTCTGAAAATACTCCTGGCCGGCGGGGGAGTTCATTCCCCAATCCTCGAGCTTGGTGGCCACAACCTCGTAGCACCAGGGGAGCCGCTCATCGGCCTTCCAGCCCTCGGCCAGGAATTTTTGGACGGCCTCATCGGCGGCCTCCACAGCAGCAGCCTCGGCCTAAATTTTGGCCTTCACGGCCTCATCGGTCCTGCGCCGCTCAGTCTCAAGCGCCCTCTGGCTCTCCGCAAGCTTGGCCAGGGCATCATCCCTGGCTGCAGCTGCCTCATCGGCTCTCTTCTGCAGAGCCTTGGCATCCTCTCGGAGCTGATCCAAGCAGGCCACCGCCTCATCGGCTGAGGCAGGCTTTTGCTCGAACTCCTTCAGGCGAGCAATCTCCCGTTGCTGCCTTTTGTTGCTCTCCATGAGCATAAAGGCACCCTGCAAAACAAAGGCAAAACAAGACTCGGGCAATGACTTCACGCAGACGACAAGGAAAACAACAAATCAAAGGGAAGGGAACTTACTTGGACGATGAGGTCCATCCCGCCCTCGTAGACCTTGACATCCCCAATCTTTCTGAGGTAGGCCCGATCCTTAGCCGGCATGGCCTGGGCAAGCACGTCATGGCCGTCGACGCCATCATCAAAAACACCCTCGCCAACGGGGTACTCCACCACCTTCTGGTAAGTGGCAGTGGCAATCTCCTTGCCAGCCCGTTTCGTCCGAGTCTCCTGGACGAGAGGGAGCGATTGGGCAACGTCGCTTGGAGCAGCGGTAAGATCCACAACGGGACCACCATCGTCCACATTTGGGACGGTCAGAACGCCGACCTCATCGACAGGGGAAGGAGACGGCGCCCTCTTCGTCTTCTTGGCGGGGTTCAGACCAAACTCGGTCAGTTTTTTCTGGCCGTCAGTGGGAGGCCGTTTCTTCTTTGGCTGGGCAGGCTTCGGGACCACGCCACCAGCAGCCTTGCCTCCCTCGGCCGCAGCTCGCCTTCGCAGCCAGCTCCTCGGCCACCTTGGCCTTGGCCAAGGCCATTATCGAGCGGCGATCCATCACAAAGTCTACACAAAAGAAAACAAACAGGTTAGCAAGGTAAAGGAACAAAAACAAAGGAAGAAAGCCGGAGGAAGTATTACCATCGGCCTCAGCAGGA
Source organism: Cuscuta europaea (assembly GCA_945859875.1). Taxonomy (NCBI): domain Eukaryota; kingdom Viridiplantae; phylum Streptophyta; class Magnoliopsida; order Solanales; family Convolvulaceae; genus Cuscuta; species Cuscuta europaea. The sequence goes on along the minus strand of CAMAPE010000045.1, from coordinate 1,551,316 downwards.
ATGCCCAAATCCGGGGCGTCGGCCTCCTCAAAGGTAGTGGTCATCCTCGGCCACAGTTGGGTGTCGTCCTCCTTGTCGCCATACACTGTAACACCCCGGGGCCCCACACAGACCCGAGGAAGTTACTCTAGACCTCTAGTACTGTCCCCACAAACCACCACGAGCCTTTACCGCACACTTTGTCCTCACTCATGCGCGCCCTGAGAAACTTCCCAGGGGGTCACCCATCCCAAGACTACTCCCGTGCAAGCACGCTTAACTTTGGAGTTCTTGGGTGATGAGCTTCCTTAAAAGGAGATGCACCTCTGTTGGTATGAGTAGTACTATTAATCCTCTTAAATTAATCTCGGGTATTACATTCACCCCTACTTAGGATCGCAACGTCCTCGTTGCGCCCTTAAACCAATCTCAATTAAATCCCAGAATCTTGCCCCGCTAAGTGCCCGCCCGAAATCCAATGGGTCAGCACACTGTCGCAGGGTTGCTCTGATACTAATTTGTAACACCCCCAAATTTCCCACCCAAAACGTTGACATAATTGAAATAAAACTTTTATTTATTCATCAAAGAGTTAAAGAAATACAGCGGAAGTCTAAAATAGGGAAATGGGTGTTACCGCCACATTCGGTCATCTCTCAACCGGATGCACAGGCAACTAGAACATAACAACTAATTTAATAAAAGTAAAGTGTTTGAAAAGTAAATGTTTATTTCATGACTAGTATAACTAAGGCGACTTCTAATTCGCTCTCGGGCCATGCAAGCAATCATCAATCGACAAGATCATCCTCACCTGCACAAATAAAGTGCAGAAACAAAACAAGGAAAAGAAAACAAAAATTAGTTTTAGAGCTAAGTAAGTACTACCCAACCCCGTAAAATAATCATGTTTGACTAAAATAGATCTTTATATAATAATATATGAAAATACTCACACCATCGAAATTCTTTTCACTTTGATTTTTTTCAAAACTACTTCTTTACAAAAATCCTCAACTTCTCTTTAAAACTTCATTATAACTCTTCTCTTTAATTTCCTCAAAAATCACTTCTTCTCTAACTTCCTAGTAATTTAGAAGGGCGGTGCTCAACCTCTCGGTAGAGCCCGGTGAACCGTGGTTACGGACGGCCACCCCGAACAAGTGCCGGTACCACAACTGCTCTGTTGGAAACGAAACGACTACCTTAAGTGTGCACACCCCCTAAAATGGATTCCAAGCCCTCCGAGTAGTAAGTCGTAACGAGTAGTCGGGACTCAGTCTACCAACTACCCCTGAATAAGATATCTTGAATGATTAGGGACTACTACTACCATAACTTCTTCTTAAAAGGGATCATCGATCCAAATATCACTTTAAACTCAAACTGTACTTCTTAGTAGTAGCAGACCTAATCACCCTCCACATTTATCCGGACGTGGAAAACCGACACCACGGATTTCTCCCGTGATGCTCACCTCTTATGAAATCATTCTTTTATCTGGAATTAATATACTTCAAAATATTTCTCAACTTCTCAAACTGCTTTAAAAATATTTAGATAAAATATTTACCCCCAAAAGCACTTAGTTTCACGAATCATCTCAGAATCACATGCATAAAAGTCATACTTCACACTTAAAATCATGTATCACATAATACATATATAATACGAGGAAACGATTTTTGGATTGACAGAGAAACTTACCTCTAGTCCGGGTGTTCCTAATTCTCTTCGTCTACTCCGGTCTCTAAATGAGCACCTTTTTAATTAAGATGATATAATTAGTCACTTACTCTTTAATAATTATTTTACTCGATTTTCACCTTTTATTAAAATTCAACAATCAATATCTTCCAATTCATACTAGTTAATTTTATCTACCCTTTATTTATAAATTCCTCTTTTTATAATTCTATTGTTTCAATAATAATTAATCATTATAAATCCATAATACTTTAATTATGCATTATATTAATCCCATTTAGTCTAACTTAAAAGGTCCAATTTATAAACTACAGTCTAGTGGCCCAAACTAATGGTGTCAAGGTTAAAGAAGTACGGAATATATATGCGGGTACATACGTACTGTAGTTCTTCTTCGATGTTCTCACGCAGTACTGGCGGCGCAGGGCTGGTTCAGCGATGGTGATGGTCGGCGCCTAGTTCTTCTGGTGGCAACGGCGAGATGGCCAGTGGCTACGCAGAACGGCGTAGCTTTCCTTTCCCACTCCGGCATGCAGAACAGTCCGGCAAGTTCCGTCTTCTACTCTTCCTTCAGCGTGAAAACTTCACAGAAGTACTGCGACTTGCGCGCTACTCATCTTCTGAAGACTCTGGTAACGAAGGAAACGGAAAACGGTAGTATGTTGGTGGCACTCCGGCAAGCGTTTTTCTTCCTCTCCGGCGAGTATGTGGTGTCCTTGTTTCCGGCGTTGCTTTCTCTGCGGTGCGGCTGTTTCGTCGGCCCTTAACGGAAGTAGGTTGATAGCAGGCGATGACGTTCAGCATCAGTAGTCCAGTCCGGCGACAGCAACTGCGGCCTCTCTCCTTCCTCCGGCATGAGCGCAGTCCGGCGAGCTCCTTATCTTCTCCAGCGGCCGACGGCGCTCTCCCTCTCCACCACTCTCTCATTTTCTTTCGTTTTCAGTTTCATTCTTTGTAGTTTAGGAACGATTTTTGTCTACATATAGCAGTAATATAGGTTCGGTTTTGCACAAGTATAACTCTGGTGTTTCACGCACAGGCCGGTCTTCATCCATGTATGTTTCAAATATGTATACGGCGGCAGGGATGTATATGAGGTAAAGTAGTTTTCTTCGACCTTAGGCTTAGGAGTATATATACTCCGTACGTAATTATTTTCTAGGGTTAAAAGAAGCAGGCCGAAGTGAAAGTCTGAATCCTAAAAAAAAAATTTGTCTCCTCCATGCGTACGTTCAGGAGTATACTACGGAGCATAAACGTAGTAACAATCATTGGTCATACGTTTAACGTATGTGTTTGCCGTGTAAGGCTTGCCAATTACTATGTACGTTACTATGTATTTATTCATGCGTTATACTCGGTATCTCCATATTTATACATTAAATATGTATGTATGTATGGCATATATGTATAAAATACTATGTCATGCACTCATGCATCCAACATGCATACGTGTGATTGTATGGGTTGAAAGTAACTCTTGCTTATTTGCTATTAGGGGTATATATATCATTAGGTTTGAGAAACAACTTTTACCATTTTTACTTTCACTACAATTATTGTAATTTTGTATACATATTATTAATCCATAGTAAAATGTTACTTGTACTATTCTCTCATAAATATGTAATTAATATCAGTATCTCTTACAAAAACTTCACTTTCATAATTATCATAAAAAAAAACGTTACATCTGTTAAGAAAATGTTTTTATCTGAGTAATAAAAATTATTTTTACCTTTATTTAAATTTTTGGAGTGTCACATTCTACCCCCCTTAAAAGATGCTTCGTCCCGAAGCATAACTACAATCAGATGACAAAAATTTATAAGTATTACATTCTACCTCCCTTAAAAGAATGTTTCGTCCCCGAAGCATAATTCTAAAATTTTCTTAGGAGTATTCCTATTCAATTTTCTACTCAATCACATACATAAGAGTAAATATGCACATATGCCCTAGCCCTTAGAGTTCTTCTCACTAGTACTAATCAAGTCTTTTGAGCAACATAACACCAATACGGCTATCTTAATTAGGCAACAATCACAGTTCACATGATTTCACATAATTCTTATGTCATCAAAATTAATCCAACATAAATCATAACAAATTAGGCATCCCACCATCTCACCGCGATCCTAAGCCTTAAACTTTATTCCTAATCAAGTTCTTTAATCCTAATTAATAAAATAATTCAGTCCATAAAAAAATTAGAAAACCTTTAAATGATTTTGAAAACATTTAAAAGATTTTGTAAAACAAAGGCTCTGATCCCATTTGTAACACCCCGGGGCCCCACACGGACCCGAGGAAGTTACTCTAGACCTCTAGTACTGTCCCCACAAACCACCACGAGCCTTTACCGCACACTTTGTCCTCACTCATGCGCGCCCTGAGAAACTTCCCAGGGGGTCACCCATCCCAAGACTACTCCCGTGCAAGCACGCTTAACTTTGGAGTTCTTGGGTGATGAGCTTCCTTAAAAGGAGATGCACCTCTGTTAGTATGAGTAGTACTATTAATCTGTTGGGAATATTTTATGGTGTTCAATCTAGTTAGTTATCTTTGTATTTGTGTAGTTATCAATTAAACGTGTAATACGGGCCACAAAAGTGTATCAGCCCGGGGACTTCCTTGTAACCCGTAAGTTTGCAGGTGGATTTCGTCATTACTCTTCAAGGCAAACTCGAAATTGAAATCTCCAGATTTGGATTTCGAGTTTTTGCCTTAGAATTTTGTTTAAATTCACCAGCTCTCGAAATTCAACATCGAGAACCTCAACCTCGAAGATTTTCCTCAAAAACTCAAAATTAGAGATTTTCTGCGACACCGCACTGTTTTGGCCATAACTTTTGACTCGGTGATCCGATTTGAGGGTCAAAACGTTAGTTTTCTGACAAACATTGTAAATCATCGATGTCCAGGTCAAAACTTAGGCATATCTGTTCAAATTCTTTCAAAGTCAACCCTGAGGTCAAATATTTTCTAAACCTAACTGTAAAGGTCCGAAAATCGTAGATAATTCAATCAACCTCGCGTCAACGGTCATCTTACAACAATCAACAATCAACTGCTGAAGCCACCCCTGACTCGTCAACATTATGTAATCTTCAATATGCTGAAATTCTACATGGTGAGCTCAGGGAACCGTCATGTGTGGTACTTGTTCAGATTGCTCCACACACATGGCGGGTATGACAAGCTGTGAGCAATCAAACCTTGCACATTCTGAGGGGGAGTTTCAGTTTTCTCCTCCTGGCGCCTTACATTGACAAAGCAAGGAATCTCTCAACGGATGCAACATTCTAGGGGGAGTGATCAATGTTATCCTTCCCGGTGCCTAACAATGACAAAACACACCGAGTGCTCCAGTTGAGGGGGAGTACAGAGAGAAAATGAAGAAAGTAATGAGAGAACATGTCCCTATGGCTTAGTAAACCCAACTAAGCCTACCCAAGGGACAAAGCCGAGCGCAAGTGAGTGAGTGAGCAAGTGAGTGAGTGAAAATTATGAGCATTAGGAAGCAGAAGGCTCAAGTGAGAAGTAAAACAATAATCAATGATGAGTCTGCTACCTCAACTGCCTGCTATGTATTGAACATTTACTCCTAGCCACTCAAACACTCTGGACAATTCCCAAATAGGTTCAGGACTGATTTAATCAGATCCCGGGTAGAAGTCACTGCATCTTGTCCAACAGTGCATGTTGAACCCTATCCAAGACCACTCACTTGTCTCCCAACAGACAGGTGTTTAATCATATTTCACGGGGAACCGTATCTCTCATTACTATCTCCTTCCGAGGCAAGTAATACTGACTACAGTGGCCTCAGCCCCATGCCACTGAACTTTCATTGATCACGTTGTGTCTAGTTACTCACTCCCAAATGTTTTGAAATTTTCTAGGACACAGACGCACTTTTAGAGTCAGTTGCAGGTCTACATGACCCGCGAGAACTTCCATAGGGCTCATCTATTACAGATGTAGACCAATAATTGGAAGGAAGTCTTGCTGTTGCAACACCAGAATCACCAACATTTTTAGACCATTGCTTTAGAGTTTATCTCTATAGTGATGATAACGGGCGTCTTCACGACCCCGGGGGGCTACGTTATCTTCTTTACATTCTGCTTGTTTTTCCTGTTTTTATTTCTGCAGAATAAAAGAATAAAGGCATGACGCCCCGAGTTATCGGATCGTCATGAGGGGGAGAGTGGTCCACATGCTGTTAACTGGAAAAAAAAAAATCATTCTGGGACACTTCTCTCCTCCAACACTCTCTCTATTATCTCCGCAACTCAAATGGTCAGCTACGCTCACAAGTCAACCATCATTATGTTCCGCTGTGCCACCGACAAGTTCTCCTCTAAAGCATTCATTCCAAATAGTCAAAAAGACTACATTGTGGAGGAGACAGAGGTCAAATACTCGTGTCCTGAAGATGAATTCCATGGGCGTCTCCTATTCTCCAAAGAATATTCATTCTAGAGGCGTCACCGGACTTCATCCAAGCTGATCAAGAGCAACTTCTGGAAGGCAAGGACTACATGCAAGATACTGGAGGTCCCTCAACCCATGGCATGAAAGATCAAATTGTCAAGAAGACATCAAAGGGGAGATTGCAAGGATTTCTTCAGATAGCCTTCTTCAGAAGTCAAGTTCAAAGACAAAGGAAGCTCAATAACAACAAAGACAAAGATATCTGCGCTGCAATGCTGATTCAACACGATTGATCATCAAGGGGGAGATTGTTGGGAATATTTTATGGTGTTCAATCTAGTTAGTTATCTTTGTATTTGTGTAGTTATCAATTAAACGTGTAATACGGGCCACAAAAGTGTATCAGTCCGGGGGCTTCCTTGTAACTCGTAAGTTAGCCAACTTCTCCTATAAAAGGAGGCTAACTTACGGGAACCAAACTGATCGAGAGAGGCTTAGAGAGCAGAGGCGTAAAGATAGAGAGAAATTAGGGTTGCCGCTGCTCTCCTTCTCCAGGGAGAGCAGCGGACGGTTTTCATACGGTATACCAGATTTGGTTATTAATCTTGTCGATTTCTTCCTATCTGCTTCTTTATCATTGTTATGATTGTTGTTTGTTAAATTCTGGGATTATCATAATCCTCTTAAATTAATCTCGGGTATTACATACACATAGTAACTGAAGAAGCCGAGGGCGGTCATCTTGTACTCGGTAATGTAATCTTTCACGCTCCTCGGCCCCCCGTCCAAGAACGCCTCCACCTGAGCGTCCAAGATCGAACTCTTCGGCGGGTCGTGCAGATTGAACCTCCCAGTATGGCCGAGAGAGGGAAATTCAGTGTCGTTCTCACCAAGGGACACGAAAACGAACTTGCTCTTCCAACCATGGATGGACGAAGGCAAGTCCGTGAAGCTCCTCTTCTTCGGCAACTGTTGGAGAGTAGCGTAGGCCGTACAGTTCTTGTGGCTTCCTCGGCCAATCTGATAAAGGTTCATGAAGAGAGCTGTCGTCGGCCTGTAGCCCAACTCCTCACAGCGGAGCAAGAATCCCACCATCAACGAGTAGCTGTTCGGGGTCAGCAAGCCCGGAGGAAGTCCCACCATGTCCAAATATTCAGTGATGAAGGGATGAAGGGGAAACCTCAGCCCCTTGGCGAAACTCATCGGGTATACTCCGAAGTACCCCGGTGGCGGATTGAGTACATGGTCCGTCGGTCTGGGTGCCCTAACCCTCCTGAACGGCCCCACGTACATCTGGGCAACTAAGTAATCAGCCGCGCTGCTCTCCGGCTTGATCAGGTAAATGTTTGTGAGATCCAGGTAGGAGACGCCTGGCCCACTCTTCGGCCTCCTTATTCTCTTCGGCCTCTCTGCTCCCTTCACGGCAGACACCGGTTTCGAGCACGGAATAGCAGTGGAAGTGGACGCCCCGTCCACCACTCGGGACGCACCTGCGTCCTCACCTTTTGAAGATGAGGCGGACTCCTCGTCCTCACCTTCGTCGTCCACCGGCTCTCCGGACTTGTAAGGACTTAAACGCTCTATCTCTTCCTCGAACTCCTCAAGCACCTCATAGTCGAGGGACCTAGTGGAGGGCTGGTCGTCGTACGGATAGTACTCCTCGTCTAAGCTCTTCATCATAACAACTATTACGAGCCTAAGGGGAATTACTTCGAATCTAAGGCGTTTTGGCCACTAACACTAGATCAAGGCTCAGGGAAGCAAAGTATGCAAAGGAATTGAAGAACAAGTCAAGAACTAACCTTGAAGGTATGAAGAACTCGAAGAACACCTTGAAGACTCTCTCTCTCTAGGAATTTGGGCAGCACTTCGATATCTCAAGAATGCAAGTAAGGAACCGCTTCGGAGGAGGGGGGTATTTATAGACACTCTCCAACGGTCACTACACGTGGTACCATATCAATGGCCACCTCAGCGGTCACCTTCCCAGCAACCGATGAGGTGCCACCCCTTCGAAAATGGGCCGGTCTCGAGAACTAACCTACCGGCGGAGCAAAACCCTACGGATCACACGGACAACGAACGCCCACAACGGCCTATACGCTTGCCGGCTTCACAATGCCAGCAAAGCGCCCGCAACGGCCAAGGCACCCAATGCCTCCACAGCGATAAGGGGATGACATCGGCTAGGAACGTCATGAACGCCCGCAGCCATCGGCCTTCGTAACGACCCCTGATGATAATTCTTTACAAGCGATCTGCGCACAAGGGTTCTCCCACAGGGTTACCTTGGCCAGAAAATCGCCATAAGGGTTGGATTCAGGGGCACTACGAAGAGGCCGCTTCGGCCAGGGACTTAAACAACTCCTTCACCCCTCACACTATTCGGCCTGAAGCAGTGGGGGACTGGGGAACTACATCGGCCTCAATAATACAGACAAAGGAAAAACGCAAACAAAGATGTAACCACAAAGCATGGCCACACCGTCCATGTATCACGACGGCGCCAAGGTTTTCGTGACTCCATCTCCGGCCAGGCACTTTGGACAACACGGCGCCTCGTCGGCCAAAGGCACATAACATCATCAGCAACGGCCAACAGGCCACCTAAGGCAAGGACATTCATCGTCTTCCGCCAACAGTTAATCATAATGGGCTCTTCGGCCAGGAACACGAAAGCCAACCAGCGACGCCCAAAAGGAGTGCGCAAGCACCCTCACCGGCCACCCAAATGAAAGGACGCCCATCGTCCTCGAAGCAAGGTTCAACCTCAACGGCCTCATTGGCCCAAACATAAATCTCAACCATCAACGTCCAAAAAAGGGAAAACGCGTCTTCAACGGCCACCATCGAAGCAGGACACTCATCGTCCCCAAACAAACACACCAAGGAAACAACGGCCTCCCCGTCCACAGCGAGGAGCAGGTAACGGCCAAGCATAGGGATGGCAATTTAACCCGACCCGACGGATACCCGCACCAAACCGAACCGGTCAAAATGGGGAAAACCGCTTTGACCGGGTAATGGGTACGGGGCGGGGAATACCCGATTTATGTAAACGGATAATGGGGCGGTTATGGGTTTATACCTACCCGCCCCGTTACCCGCCCCGTTACCCGCCCCGTTACCCGCCCCGTTTAATTTGGATACGGTTACCCGCACCATTATCCGACCCGCACAATTAACTTACATATTTTAATAGTTTATGTATTTATTATTTAATATATTAAGTATATATGAATAGTAGTACATTAGTATATGACACTTATTTCCTCTATTTTTTTTGCAAAATATTCAACTAATCGGCTATCCTTTGCAATTCTGATGAGTTGATGCTCAAAATTCACTATTTAAGATTTTTAATTTTCAATTTCATTCATCATCCTTTTTGTGTTAACTTCTACAAGATTTATTTTCTTCACATATTGATTATTTGATTTTCATGATTTTCTATACACCATTTTCACATTGTGACTCTCTTATTTTTTCACCCAATAACTTTCATAAAGCTCACATATGAGTTTAAAGTCCAAATATTGGGAAACATTACTCTAGATTGCTTTAATTTATGTAATTGCTAATAATTTTGTAGAGGTGTATTGGATGATTAGATTAATTTTGATTGGTAGCTCTAAAATAGAATACCTAAATCATAGTATTAGAATTACATTTTTTTAGAAATAATTCCAAATCTATAATCAAAATAAAAGCCGTGGACAAAAATGCGACTCTAGTAACTTTAGTATTTATAATTTTATTCAAGTGTTATATCGTAGTGACTATAAATATTACCCATGATAACTTATATTCACATTTATGTCCATATATTTTTTATTAGTAATATTTCAGGAAAAACCCTTCTCATTTTTATTATGTTACTTGTATACATTACTGCTCTTAAATTTAGATACTGAATGCCGGTGGGGTATGATTATTGAATTTTTGGAAGTTAAATGTTTTTGTGATTCATATTTAGATTTTACTATCGAGACAAGACTTAATCTCTTGATGTTGCTGTGGTAAGAGATTCATAATTTTCAATCTAGACATATATAATTTGTGAATATTAGGTTCAAAAGATTGTAATTTTTTGTGATGTTTTACAAAACTTTATTTGTGGTGCTACTTAATTTTGATTTTTTTAATTTAGGTGGTCAATTATAAGTAGTTAATCATCATACTAATTTTGAAGAAAAAAATTATCTTTTAATAAAACAAGTGGTGCTATTTAATTTTGATTTTTTTAATTTAGGTGATTGATTATAAGTAGTTAATCATCATTTTAGGATTTATACTAATTTTGAAGAAAAAAAATTACCTTTTAATAAAACGGTTACCCGCGGGGAAACCGTTACCCGCGGGGAAAACCGTTACCCGTGGGGAAAAAATACCCGACGGGTAACGGGGCGGTTTCGGGGAAAAATATTATCAAACGGGGCGGGTACGGGTAATGGTATACCCGACCCCGAACCGCCCCGTTGCCATCCCTAGCCAAGCACCGAACAAGACCACCAAAATGGGAACAGCGCCAACGCCACAACAGCTAACGGCCTGGGAGTTCCCGCATCGGCCAAAAGCACCAAAGCACGGGAATCTACTCTCCTTCACTTCATCTACGTCTCAGCTTAGAGAGTGGGGGACTCCTGATGGAGTATATGGGTCTGAGCCCCATGACCCACATACTCAGAAGAACAGAAAGCACAAGACACTGAGTGGTGCCCTCGTCGGCCAAGGGACCCCCGTCGGCCGGAAAGGTACCAACTCAGAATATGGTCCTGAATCCAAGGAACCCGGGTGCCCTCGTCGGCCGCGCCCTCGTCGGCCGTGCCCTCGTCGGCCACGCCCTCGTCGGCCACGAAGACCTCACAGAACCGGATTTTACACTTACTCATTTGTACAGCCCATTAGTGGCTTTGTATTCGGCCCAATAGCGGTCCAGTTGTAAATGGGCCTCCCAAGCCCAAGGCTTGAGAGCCCAGCCCGTATTTTCTCTATAAATACTCCCCTTGGGAGTAGTTATAGGGGTTACAAATCATTCCATTGAAGCATATTATTGCACTTCTCTCTCTAGCTCTCACTTCTCTCTAGATATACTCTATCAAGATGAATAGCAGAAGAAGCAGATACATGATTATTAAGAATTTCATGTGTACCTGATTTCTGAAAAGGAGAATTGGAAGCAACCTGGTTTGAAATATGGGGGTTGTTTAGTGAAGCCACATTACTTGTAGAAGCCACATTAATGCCACCTTTGATAAGAGAACAAAACTGTTGATACTCCTCTTGAGTCAAACTAACTGAACCCTTACCTGATTCTTCAATTTGTTCTTTTTGCATTATCGCATTCACAATATTCTTGTTCTTATTCTGCCATCCTCCATTTGTTTGACCAGATTGAGGCTTGAACCGAGCAAGTTTATGTCCAGGTGGATATCCAATAAGCTCATAACAATTTTCAATTGTGTGATTGGTTTTCTTACAGTGAGTGCAAATTCTCTGCTTATTTTCATGTTGATCAGTAACTTCATATGTGTTGTATCTGGACTTGTCTCCAGCATTATTTCTGTTATAATTTGGATTTGATTGTGCAGCCATTGCCATGTTCATAGTTACATTCTGATAGCCTACTGAAAAATTCAGTTCTTGATTTGCTTCTTCTTGCAAAATCAGATTGAATACATCATCAAGAGGAGGTAGGGGATCCTTTAACAATATCTGATTTCTTACTGGAGTGAAACATTCTTTGAGTCCCATGAGAAATTGCATAATACACTTTCGTTCAAGTCTTCTATTCATTTCAATCGAAACAAGAAAGTTATCAACAGAACATACAATTGATTCTTCATATTGACTGATTTCATCCCATAACGTCTTTAGTTTAGAGTAGTAAACACTGATTGGTGAATTATCCTGTTTTGTAGTAATTAAACTTTGTTCAAGCATGTATATGTGATTGTTGCTAGATCTGGAAAACCTGCGTTTCAATTCCTTCCAAACTTGAACCGCAGAATCCGAATATAATGTGAAGTCTCCTAATTCAGATGATAAGCAGTTAGAGATCCATGAAATTACCATGTGATTTGCTCTCATCCATTTGAAATAGTTTGGATCATTGATCGCTGGTCTGGACAAAGTTCCATCAATAAATGGCAACTTGTTCTTTGCTGACAGTGCAACATACATCAATCTACTCCATCGATGGTAATTGCGAGCATCTAGTTTCAAGCTGATCAATGACTGACTTGGCGATTCAGCATGATGAAGAAACAATGGATTTACTTCAGCTCCGCCATTGTTATGATGACTGTGTTCAGATTCATCATCGCTTGAAGCCATGAAGAACTGGTGAATTTTAGGGATTTGATGGCAGAATTATTTGATAGGTGTTTGCGGAAGCTCTGATACCATTTCAGATTGTGAATGCGTAATTTTATTAATTCACAGTATGTAATGTACATTACTTATATATACAAGTTGATGAACAATAAACTACGTAACGGAAAGAAACTACTACTACCTCCGTCTCGCTATGATTGTCCCATTTTACCTTATCGGTCCGTCCCACTAAGATTGTCTCATACCAAATTTGGTAAAGTTTGTGTGGCTCTAAATCATTTATTCTTACTTTATTCTTACCTTATCAATTCAATATCAACCACATAAACCAATATTTATTAATTTACGTGTCACCCCCTCTTGTCTCATTCTTAACAGGAATGAGGAATTAGAACTTTAGTTAGTTATGCTGAGCTGTCATGCTTCGTTACTATATCTTGAGTCTCTTCCCTTTGTTTGTATTCTTTATCTAAATTCTTCCAATAGCAACCACTCCAACCCGGTGCTTAGCCAAGAATGACCATCAACTGCGAACACCAGAGGCTTCGCCAAGGAGAAATGGTGGTCAGCAAGAAACGGGATGGTGGCCGGCCGTGTGAGTTCCATTGACGGATCGGCCCGTAGCTTAGACAGCTTCAAATCACCATGGCTACTCACCCGTGGGTATACCCGGGTCACCCCGAATCTAGGCTTTCACCATGGCTAGCCTGAGGGCGGCGGCAAACCCCACCCACAGACGACAAAGAAAATCAGCAACAGAGGTCATGGCGGAGGACCAAACTGTCTGGATCGATGGATCGACTCTGGCTAGTCCAAGCTACGAAAATGGAGGAGAGAGAACCCTAATGAGGCGAGAGACAGAACTTACCGTTCGTCAATGGAAGAGAAATCCGGCAAACCCCTGCCTACAGCGAGATGAGTATCCTAGTGCACTGCAATCCTAGTAGCGAAACTCCAGATCCAGTGAACCTTTAGCTTCGAGATACTTTTTCCATCATCGAATGTGACCAAGAACAACCCACCAAGAGGAGCCTTTTCCAAAAAGTTGCACTGAAATAACCAATAAGACCTGCCCACCGGAGCCACGAGGGCTTCAGCGGCGGCGACCACCGCGAGTGGCGGCGCCGGACGGGATTAGAGCAACCTAGAAAGTTTTCTAGTAAGAGAAACGGATGTACCTAAAATCAGCATTTTGCTCTAATGATGTGATGATTTTGTTACTTCTCCAAGCATTGCACATCAAGATTTTTAAACACCTTCAATAATAATACATTGCCCCAAACTATTTCATTAAAAGTTACAAAACAAATCAAAGTTTCTAAATAGAATTTATTGACAATCCACGTTCGATATAATTTAATAAGTTTTTATAAAATAAAAAATAATAAAAAGAAAGTGAATTAGAAGATGTGAAGCAGAGATCATGATACTCAATCTTAGACTCCTAATACTCAACAGAATAGGTCTTGTGCTAATTAAAAGTTCATTAATGCTCATTTAATAGAAACCGTTATTTTCATCTCAATATAGGAAGTTTGATGCTCATTGAAAATGTCATGATGTTTAATTAACAAACCTTGCGATTTTCATATTAATGCGCAAGTTGTAAGTTGCGTATACTCATTTGATATGGATATTATGCTCATTTTAAAAATGTCATATCAATGCATATTTCAAAAGTATCATATTACTTTAAATTCGCATATGGAAGTTTATAAAAGTTGATTATGGATAAAACTTTATAAGTTTCCATAAAATAAAAATAAGAAAAAGAAAGTGAATTATAAGATATGAAGCAGAGATGACGATGCTCATTGTTAGCCTTCTAATGTTCAACATAATATGTCTAATGTTCACTAAAACTTCATTCACGCTCATTTGGCAGAGGACGTGAATTTAATTTAAATTACCAAAATGTTGTCGACTGTACAATGCTCATTGTACGCCCTAGCAAATCAATTTAACAAATGACCACAAAATTAATGATTTTGTTAGGGTGTATTATGCATGGGCGTATTTCCTAAAACGCTACCTGCATTTTCTTTTGACTAGTTGCATTATTATGTTTCGAAAATACAAATTGTTCCAAAATTAATATTTCTAGAAAAAGCCAGATTGTCTAAATGGTTGAGTTTATCTGCCTTTCAAATATCATGTCCTGTTCAAAGCCAAATTGTGATTTCTTGTTTCATCCAGGCGCATATACTTCATGATCCATCACTCAAATTAATTACTTATCAAAGGAATTCGTCATGAAATTTCATGAAAATCAGAGTTTGATTTAACATGCCCTGAAGAAATGTGGTAATCAGTAATGCCCTATAAATTAAGTCATGGCATTAAATAGTGTAATTTATTTATAATTTGTCAATCATTAAATAAATCGGAATGTGCCTCATAAATTTTTGTGAGTTTTGGAGCCCGTTTGGTAACACAAAAATTGGCTGAATTGGCTGATTCCGCTGAAATTTATCAAGTTCTGACTGAAGTGGCTGTATTGGCTGTTTTTGCTGATTCATGAAAAAAAATATTTAAAATACTCCGTATTTGTTATCAAAAAATTAAATAAAAAATTATATGAAAAAATAGCTAAAATGATCAACTACAGTAATTTCAGCCAAAACAGCCGAAAAAATAACTTCAACCTTACTTTTTCTGCTTATTACAAACTTCAGCGCGCGAAATAAAAAATTACGTGTTTGTTGAAAAAGCTGGCAGATAAGTCTGGTAAGCCAAAAAAGAGGGTCACCAAACGGGCTCTTGATGTTATAAATAAAAATATCAAAAGAAGATTACAACATTATAACCCCGCAAGTTGTAGTGAAAGTTAAGGGCGTGTATATGTGCTTATCTTTATATATCCCACACGGAATACATTTGACCTTAGTAAATCTTTATAAGTCTACTCCACAACCTCAAAGTCATGAGCGTTTGAGTCTTACTCACACTTGATATTAGCATAAAGAATATTTTCTCCAAGTGTAGCCATAATTACATTGTGATTGATAATTTCAATTACTCTACAATTATTGTTACACTTGGCGAAAATATTCATTGTATAAATCTAATTTTTTGAGTAAATTGTTTTGCTCTGAATTTTTTAAGATTTCATTTGATGTGAATTCTTATAATTTGATATGAATATTTCTGATCTGGTTGAGTACTTGAGTATTGCCCATTTGTAATATTAGAGTTATATAAAAGATAAAAAATATTTAATTTGATATATTCTCGTGAAAATCATGTTATATTACCTGGATTCCCTCAGATTGTGATAAAGATTAAAGAGGGTATGATGCGGTTTTTAAGAAAAGCGAATATGTGTTGTATTGAGTTGATAATAATTGTGAGTAAAACAATGAAATATTACCAAATATAGAATGAAAAAAAGTTAGTGGGACAGACGGAAAAGGTAAAGCATGCCAAAATTAAGGGACGGGGGAGTATTAGAGTTGTATACGAGTCAAATAATTTATGCTCAGTTCGAGAGAGAGAGAGAGAGAGAGAGAGAGAGAGGTTCTAACTACTACTACTACCACTACTACGACCACCACCACTGACCACCACCACTACAGCCGCCATCGTTGCCACCGCTGCTCCTCTGCTACTGCTAATGCTCCTCCTCCTTCAGCTGCTCCTACTCCTTCTGCCCCAATCGTTATCTTCTTGTATTTTTCCATGAAGCTATCCATGTCAGGGCCGGCCCTGGGCCTGTCTGCCCAGCCCAATCGCACAGGGCCTGATATTTTGGAGGGCCCAAAAAAAAATTAGTATTACCCCAGCCCAAAACTTTTGTTTTTAGCCCAAATCAACTCCCCAGACTCAAAATCGGCAAATCCTGTTTCCCCTGCTCTCTTCCGACTCTTCCCGTCTTCCTGTCTTAGCGTCTTCACGACAAAGGCCAAAGGGACACCGCCGGTCCGCCACGGCGCCGCGCCACTCGGCCCACTCCGCCAGACCGCCGTCCACAACCGCACGCCGCTGCCAAAGGGACACCGCTCGGCTGCTCTCCAGTCTCCACGAGGACCACGACTCGACTTCAACCGACGACTCCGAGTCTCCCACGACACTCTGACTTCAGCCGACCGCCTCCGCCGCCCTCCGGCCTCCCTCAGATGTCGTCCTTCCGGTCAGTTACTAATTTGCTAATTCTTTTATTCATTTAGTTGCTAATTTGCTAATTCTTGTGAACTTTCAATTTATTGAATATTTGAATTGATGAATTGTCTTTTGAAATCTTGTAATTTGTTTATTTTCAGATTTAATGTTTGTTGAATTGTTGTGTTGTTGTTATTTTTTGATTTTTTGCATTTAAAGTAAATAATGCTTACACCCTAATTTTAAACTTAATATTAATTTAAAATTTATAAACATGTACATGATTATAGGAGAATTTCAATAATTGGTAATAATTATGTTTCCATATAAATACCAATCCGGTCATAAAAAGCGTCAAAGGAAAAGAAGATTTGAGGAGTTAACCCAATCTCAAAAAGGAGCTCTTGATAAGTTTATTATTAAAGAAGTTAGAGATGTTCAAGAGGGTGAACAACAAGAAGTGAATGTTGAAAATAATGTTGAAATACCTGATCAATGTGTTAACGAAATGGCTGAGAATTCTGATAAAGAGGACCACAGAATTGATGTTTTAGATGATAGGCCAAATAATTCTGCTTTATTTGACATATATGATCCAAGAAACTGGGATGCTCTAGATTCAAAGTTGACAGACACTTTGGTAGAGAATGGTCCTAAAAGAGATTTAAATTTTGTGGAAGGGCCTAAAGGTAAATTCTCTAGAAGATTCTCATCAGCTTTTTACACTAGAAGTTTGCCTAATGAAGAGAAATGTGATAGAGACTGGCTTGTTTATTCAAAGGAGCTTGATAGGGTATTTTGCTTCTGTTGTAAGATTTTTAGAAAAGGTGTAGGCAAACGTTCTTTAGCTAACACGGGTTTTGATGATTGTGGACATCTTAGTGCTAGACTGAGAGAACATGAAACAGGTGTGGAGCATATGGGTAACATGAGGAGTTGGGTAGAGTTGAGGCTTCGATTACAAAAAAAATGAGACAATTGATAAAGTAGCTCATGATCAACTTTTGAAAGAAAAAGAGTTTTGGAGGCAATTGTTGTTTAGGGTGATTGCAACTGTGAAATATCTTGCTAAGCATAATTTGGCCTTTCGTGGAACGAATGAGCGGCTCCATCAGAATCATAATGGGAATTTTTTAGGATTAATTGAGATGTTGGGTGAATTTTATCCTGTTATTCAAGAGCTTATTCGTCGCGTCGACAATAAGGATACTCATCATCATTATCTTAGTCATAAGATTCAAAATGAATCGATAGAGATGCTTGCTTCAGGAGTAAAATCTAAGATCATTAAAACAATCAAAGAATCTAAATATTTTTCTGTCATACTTGATTGTACTCCTGATTCGAGTCACCAAGAACAAATGACTTTGATATTAAGATGTGTTGATATCTCCTCTTATCCGATTAAAATAGAAGAATTTTTCTTGGAATTCTTGATTGTGAATGACACGACAGGACTTGGCCTTTTTGAAGTGTTGCAAAGTGTGTTAAAATCTCTTGATCTTGATATTGATAATGTTAGAGGACGAGGATATGATAATGGATCAAACATGAGAGGTACGCATCAAGGTGTGCAAAAAAGACTCTTGGATGTAAATCCTAGGGCATTCTATACCCCTTGCGGTAGTCATAGCCTTAATTTGACCTTGTGTGACATTGCTAATTGTTCTCGAAAAGCAAGAGATTTTTTTGGAGTAGTGCAACTGTAAGTTTGAAGAATTAATCTTCCTTGTATATTATTGAGCCATCCGGCAATGATATATATACAAGTTTACAGATAAACTAAAGTTGTTACAGATCCTAAATATTAAGATCTATCTATTCTATCTAATCTACGAGCTAATCTAAGAATTAGAGACCTAAATCAACTCTAATTCCTATCTATACAGTCCCGGATGTACAAATAATAAAAATAACATGTATATGCTACATTTTTCTACACTCCCCCTCAAGTTGGTAAGTATATATCATACATTCCCAACTTGCTTATAAGAAATTCAAACACTGGTTTAAACAGCCCCTTTGTAAAGAAATCAGCTGTTTGTTCTTTGGTAGATATGAATGGTGTGCACACAATTCCAGCTTCAATCTTCTCTTTGATAAAATGCCTGTCCACTTCAATGTGTTTAGTACGATCATGTAGCACAGGATTGTGAGCAATATTAATGGCTGCTTTATTGTCACAATATAACTTCATAGGTAGGTCCATTTCCATATTCAACCCTGACATCATTCTCTTGATCCAAAGTAGTTCACAGATTCCATTAGCCATAGATCTAAATTCAGATTCTGCACTACTTCTGGCAATTACATTCTGCTTCTTACTCCTCCAAGTCACCAGATTCCCCCATACATAAGTACAATACCCAGATGTAGACCTTCTATCAGTTATTGAACCAGCATAATCTGCATCTGTAAAGGCTTCTACACTTCTATTGTCACTTCTTTTAAAAAATAATCCTTTCCCTGGACAGCTTTTCAAATATTTTAGGATCCTGTAGGTAGCATCTAGATGTTCCTGGAATGGATTATGCATGAATTGACTAACCATACTGACTGCAAAGGCAATATCTGGCCTTGTATGTGCCAGATAAATCAACCTTCCCACCAATCTTTGATATTGGTGAATATTAACTGGTACTCCTTCCTTGACATTTCCTAACTTTTGATTAGGGTCAATTGGAGTATCTATTGGTCTGCAGACACTCATACTTGTTTCATGAAGTAGGTCTAGTACATACTTCCTCTGGGATACCACAATTCCCTTCTTTGATCTGGCTATCTCCATGCCAAGAAAGTACTTCAATTCTCCCAGGTCTTTGATTTCAAATTCCTGAGCAAACTTCTTCTTCAGGTCTTCAATCTCTTTACAATAGTTTCCTGTAAGAATTATATCATCCACATAAACAATTAGTACTGCAATCTCTCCCTTAATGGAGAATTTCATGAATAGTGTATGGTCTG
The DNA here is from genome assembly GCA_945859875.1 of Cuscuta europaea. Taxonomy (NCBI): domain Eukaryota; kingdom Viridiplantae; phylum Streptophyta; class Magnoliopsida; order Solanales; family Convolvulaceae; genus Cuscuta; species Cuscuta europaea. The sequence continues at coordinate 1,531,792 of CAMAPE010000045.1, read as the reverse complement.
CTTGGGCTTGCTTGAATCACTGCTTCTTTATGAATTGAGTAAACCTTTCAAACCAAGCCCTTGGGGACTGTTTAAGTCCATATAAGGCTTTCTCCAGCTTGCACACCTTTGAGCCATATTGTTCCTCAAACCCAGGAGGGGGGCTCATGTATACTTCCTCTTCAAGCTTCCCATTTAGGAAAGCATTCTTCACATCTAACTGTTGAAGAGGCCAGTCTAGGTTAGTAGCTAGAGATAGTAGGATCCTTATAGTATTTAATTTTGCAACCGGAGCAAAAGTTTCTGTATAATCTATGCCATAGGTTTGTGTGTATCCTTTGGCAACCAATCTGGCCTTATATCTTTCAAGTGTACCATCTGCCTTGAATTTAGGGGTAAATACCCATTTGCATCCCACCCTTGGTTTGTTTTTGGGTACTTCTACAGCCTGCCATGTCTGATTCTTTTCAAGAGCATTCATTTCTTCTAAAACAGCCTTCTTCCACTCAGGTATAGATAGAGCTTCCTGTATGGTTAAGGGAATAAAAACAGTGGAAAGACTAGAGGTAAAGCAAGGTAGTCAAAGGCGTTAGGCGCACTCAAGGCGACAGGGTTAGCCTAGCGCCTGAGGCGCAAGGCGCAAAAAAGCGCTCGCCTGACTCATGTCAGGCGCACTGCTTAGAAAAAATAACACATACTATTCTCCAACAATCAAACATGATGTACCAGTTCACCATATTGAAGGAAATGCATTAAGAAGTCATGTTCCTTACAAATAAAGTCACGCTTCACCAAAATAAAGTCACGATTGATCAAAATAAAGTCACGATTAAGTGATTAAGCAAAATAAAGTCATGACTCATGATTCACTTAAAGTCTTAAACACTAAAACTAGAAAATAAAACATAATTTGATTTTAGTTTTGTAGCCCAACTGCCCGTTTCCTGCAGGACTATTCGTCATTAAAATCTGAGTCTGTTTGTTCCCCATTTCCTGATTTATATCCTCCTACATCCTCTTCAATTTTTCTATCACTTTCCTCATCCACAAGCCTACGACTAGTGCTTGCACTATGAATTGTGGACCGTCTTCTAGTATATTTTAAGGGTTCTTCCGCTCCAGTTGCTCTACTCACAGCACCCCATGTCAAGCCATCATCTTCCTCATCACTGAAAACTAAATCATGTGCAGCACTTTGATGATCAGTGTTTCCAGTCAACCACTCATTGCAATCATCTATGTTGTCTAAAGCAATTGGATCGGTGATATCTTTGGAGTCGAAACGAGCTTTCAAAGTTGCATTATACTTCACAAAAACTAAATCATTTAGTTTTTGCATTCCTAGCTTGTTCCTTCTCTTTGTGTGAATCTAAAAATACAAAAAAATTACTTCTTTTAGTGCTTTAAGTGTTTTAACTTTTAAGTGTTTAACAATTAATTCGTAGGAGTGCTGATTAAAATGTACCTGTTCAAACACGCTCCAGTTACGCTCACAACCTGAAGCACTACACGTGAGGCTAAGAACTCTCATGGCCAATTTTTGTAAGTTGGGAGTTGTGCTCCCATACAAGCGCCACCATTCAGCTGTATATATGACAAAAAAATCAGAATTTATTCATTATTATAATTGATGCATTAATTTGGCAGATTAATCTGACAAAAAATCAGAATTTATTCAAAGTATTAATTAAAAAACTGCATGTTACCTGGTGCCTTGGTCTTTCTTGTCAAAACTGCCAAGTTGATGCCAAACAAACCCTCAGCCCTTGTGTACTTTGACAGTTCATCAATAATAACAAGTTGTTCTTCATCCTCGGGAACCAGTTTAGCTATGCAAGCATACAGTCCAGCCGTGACCTCACTATTGAATTCAATTTGCGGATCGGCATAAAAAAAGCGGGGTTGAGGTAATGGCCAGCTGCGTGCAGGGGATGGTGAAGCTGATCTTGCCATCTAGAATCAATGATTTTGAATGTTTCTTTATAGTTATCATCTCTTCCATTAAAAGCTTTTATTATGGCTTCTTTGGCTCTATCCATAGCCTCATAGATGTATCCCATAGCTGGTTTTCTTTCGTTGTCAACAAGTCGAAGAGTTTTCACAAGAGGGCCCATAAGTTTGAGTATGTAATAAGCATTATCCCAGAATGTAGGCTTCATCATACAGTCTTCGACTTGTTTTCCAGAATTAATCTTCCTTGTATATTATTGAGCCATCCGGCAATGATATATATACAAGTTTACAGATAAACTAAAGTTGTTACAGATCCTAAATATTAGGATCTATCTATTCTATCTAATCTGCGAGCTAATCTAAGAATTAGAGATCTAAATCAACTCTAATTCCTATCTATACAGTCCCGGATGTACAAATAATAAAAATAACATGTATATGCTACATTTTTCTACAGCAACGAATCTACACACTCTTTGCTAATTCTACAAAAAGATGGCAAACTTTACAAAACAATGTCCAAGGATTGACTCTAAAATCCTTATCAACCACTCGGTGGGAAAGTCGTGTGGAAAGTGTCAAAGCAATAAGATTTCAAATAAGTGACATTCGAGAAGCATTGCTAGAATTGGCCGAGACAGACAATGATTCTAAAATACAAAGTGAAGCTAGATCCTTAGCTACAAATGATCTTTGTAATTTTGAATTTTTGCTTGCTACAGTTATTTGGTATGAAATATTATATGCTGTTAATTTGGTGAGCAAAAATCTACAAGCAAAAGATATGCTTCTTGATGTTGCTATTGTTGAAGTCAAAGGGCTAATTTCTTTTTTGAGAAGTATAGAGAAACTGGTTTTTTAGTGCTATGCATGTGGCTAAAGAAATAGCCAGTGAATTGGAAGTTGAACTAGTGTTTCCTCAGAAACGTGTACTTCGCAGAAAAAAACAATTTGATGAGAGTGTTGGTGAATCTTCTGTATCATCCACATCAACACCAGAAGAGCTGTTCAGAGTGGAATACTTTGTCTACATAGTTGATCAATCTATTGGCTCATTGACACGGAGGTTTGAGCAATACAAAGTATATGAAAATATGTTTGGGTTTTTGTTCAATTCTGAGAAGTTACAATCTCTTACGGATTTAGATTTGGAGTCATCTTGCACTCATTTACAAACAGTACTGCAGAGGGATGGGCAATGCAGCGATGTTGATGGCCACGATTTGTATATTGAGCTGAAGTTGCTTAGAGAGATTTTGCCAAAGGAAAAGATAGGGGCAACAAGAATTTTGAGTTCTTTAAAAGAAATGAATTGTTTTCCAAATGCCTTTATTGCGTACAGAGTTTTGCTAACCATTCCGATTACAGTGGCCTCGGCAGAACGAAGTTTTTCCAAGTTGAAGTTGTTGAAGTCCTACTTGCGGTCAACTATGTCACAAGAGAGACTCAATGGATTGACGTTGATATCCATAGAATCTGAATCACTCGAAGAGATTTACATTGCAAGTTTGGTAGATGACTTCGCATCTAAATATGCTCGAAGAATGTCTCTTTTTAAATAAACTGTAAGTTATTAATGACTTTTTTCATTTTAATTATTACGTTTATTAGTAACTTGTATTGTAAGACAATTTGCTTGCGTTTAAACTTGAAAAAAGGCCCAAATTTTATTGTTGCACAGAGCCTCCGTTTTCTCGGGATCGGCCCTGATCCATGTAAACCTATTGCTTTAACCTTTTGCAAGAACCTTGCCAAAATTCTCTTTGTGATCCCCTCCTTTCTTCCAATAACAACAATCTTCTCGGTGCCGTACTCGTCTAAGCGAACACCGCCGAACACAACAAGCTAGACGTAGCCTGAGACACAACCTAGAGAGAGAAAGTCGATTGTTTTGTACTATAGTCTATAGGAACAAAATTAGATAAGGCGGTTCGTTCATAACTATTTTCCCAGTTTTTACCGTATAAGTCCCAACTCCCAAGCCTACTTTATAAACATACAATGCCCTCTGGTTAACACCTACCTATTTAACGTCAAGTGTCAGGCCTCATATGATAATCACAGGATACCCTTCGGCTATGGGAGTTGCCTCATATCCGATAGCTCACTACTAATATTCCGTATCCACCAGGTATTTCATCTTCCACACCATCGCCACATTACTATTACTCCCAACCTAGGAAAATATTCTCAAATACTCCGTAAAATCTATTTTCTTGTTTCAATTATCCAGACGTGAAATACAATTCTTAGATGTTTCTGTCGTTATTGAATTTGTAGATGGTTAGACTTTCAAAGCTGAAATAACATCTTCTATTAGCCCTATATTATTTTTACGTTTAAAACAAGTGTTTGCTTGGTTACGACTTGCGAGTATATGAGTATATCTTTCACCTTTGCCATTTTATGTTTTTTTTACTATAGCAGATGATTCTTCTGTATTGTTTTTTTTTTCCAGTTCTGATGTGGGATGCGTAGTACCATATGGGTACTATTGGTCAAGGTCGTATCGATAGGAGGACCAAAAGTGGTAAAAACTCGTTAGATTTTTCAGTAGAATGCACAACTCCTGTTTCACACAATACAGAGTACATTCAGTTGAGAGAAACAAAAACTAGCAATTAAAGCAAAACGAGATTGTCAAGTGCTTAGCTATCAGGCATAAGCATATTTGCTTCTTTAGTGGAGTGTCTACTTTTATCTTTGTTGCAAGGTTCAGTCAGTTCTCGTGAGAGTATATATAGATGGATTGTAGCTTGTTATGCTGTCTTAGTCATATGTCAAATCTCCAACTTGGTCACCCTCCAAGGGCCTCTCATTTTCCATAAGGCCAGCCCAGTCCCCTGGGTACATGCTTTACTGATGCTTAAAGCAAAGGAAAATTGAGAGATGTTATATGTGCTCAACATTGTTTGTCATGCAAGTCACTGTTGACCGTTGAGGTGTCAAATTATGATGATTTAGTGTTTTTATTGGTTGGCACAGGAAGCCAGAACAGGGAAATTAGGACAGTGAATATGAACCCATCATAGTTTCACAGTTCTCAATAAAAAGCACATTATACTACTGTCTTGATCTTAGAAGAGCATTTTGTTGAACTCATGGTCTCCTTTTTCAAAATTTTATGTTAAGAGTGATGTTCTTCTTAACTCATTTTTTGAACATGTTACTTTTCTCTATTTTAACCAGCTTAGACTAGACCAGATCATATATTTAAGCTAAGAAAATTAGACAAGTTTAGAGACATGCAAACTATATAAGAAATATTTAAACCAAACAGGATAGATCGCAATTTTGGCGAAGACATGTAAGGTTGTTAACATCAAAGATATACTGTCATTGTTGATTGTGGGTCTCGTTGCAAGGAGTAAACCTCATGCTAAATATCCCCCAATTTTCATATTATCAGTTTCTAAGTTCATTGCTTTGTATGACTGAAATATATAGAAAAGAGTATTTTCTGTGCATTAGGATTGAGTTTTGTGATTTACACGTGCGGGATATAATATGCTTGAAGTAGAGGTTCAAAAGCAATTATTTGTGTTGAGATGCATCACATGTTTAGGAAACTGTTGCCAAAATTTCATCTAATTTATACTGAATGTAATTATACTATTAGTTGCAGAGCCTATATTAGTTTGGGCATTAAAATCATAGGATGCGCGAGTTGGACTTTGTTTCTCTGGTTTATTAGTTTAGAACTTTAGATGCATTTTTTTAGTGAGACTATTCTTGTTGCTCTATGTTGGATTCATGATGTAATGTAGGCGCTGATCATAAAAATCATATACCTTTTCAAAAAATGTCATATACCATGTACTCTCACCCTAGCTAGTCAATTTACAAATGATCAGAACATTACTTTTTTTTGTTAGGGTTTTTGGGCGTATTTCCTAAAACATTTTCTGTATTTTCTTTTGAGTAGTTGGAAAAGTATAACTACTGTAGTAGGTAACTAGGTGCTATACTGTTATGGTTCCTTATTTATGGACACTCTTGTTGATGATCAGAATGCCTGGTATGCCTGGTATGAGCTTTTTATTTGTAATGATCAGATTGTTTTAGATATTTAATTACACTCTTGCTCAACGAACTGTCTTGAATATGATCCATCTTTCTGTAATTTGCAGGAGAAACTTTATTTAGAGTTGGGGTTGAAGTGCATATATATATATATATATATATATATATATATATATATATATATTCTCACATTGTAGATTAAAGGCAGGCAGGCAATGGGAGAGGAAACAAATGAAGTTGGGTTTTCTCATGATGAAGGGAAGCTTGTGTTGATTGCAGGTTCTGAAAAAAGATTGGATTTAGATGCTCGTGAAGGGGCAACAGAATCAGATGATGAGTCTGATGAAGTGTCTAGCGGAAAGAGTGGAGAGGAGGAGTCAGAAGAGGAGATAATGCCTTTTAGTTTCTTAGTCGATGATGCTAATTACGAAGAACTAGCTGAGAAAAAGAGAAAAGCCATTGTGTCTCATGAAGACAAAAAAGGGCCTTTGAAGAAACAGAAGGGGACTGAGTTTCTAGGTGCTAGTATGGATGAAATCATGGAAGCCATGAATTACGGTAGCAAGAGGAAATCGAGGAAGAAAAAGAGAAAAGGAAGGCGTAAAGGTTCTAGAAGAAACGTGGACCCCGAGACCACAGAATTGTTAGGTGAGGGCACACTGTGCTATGCAACTGGGGATTACGAAAGGGCTATACAACTGCTAAGTGAGTGTATCAGGCGTAACCCAACACACGATGCTTACCATACACTCGGCCTTGTTCACTACGCAAAGGGTGATAAGAAAAGAGCTATCTGTTATTACATGCTTGCAACACTAAGTGTAAATAGGCCAAAGGACACACCTCTCTGGAAGTCGCTTCTTTCTTGGTTTATAGATCAAGGGAAAACTGCGGCTGTTAATTACTACCTTCCCAAGGCCATTGCTGCTGACCCTGATGACATCATGCTTAAATTCCTCGGCGCGTCTCATTATACTGAACTTAAGGAGTATGAGAAAGCTGCTAAGCTATATCAACAGATACATCACCTTCGTCCTGATGATTCTGAAGTCTGCATGGCAGCAGCTGAGCTGTATAAGCAGTGTGGTAAGGTCGAATCCTCCCTGGTTGCTCTTGAGAGTTATCTCAGCCACTTCCCAACTGGTGGCGATCCCAGAGTCATTTTGATGCTAACTAGCATATACATTGAGAATGGCGAGTATTGTAGAGCTCTTCAACTTATTAAAAAAATAGAAGATTCTCCCAGAAGTGAATCTTCATTTAATGATCTAATAATGGCTAAGGCAGGAATTTGCTACCTTCATCTCGGAGATCTAGATAATGCACAATCCCTTTTCGGGACACTACGTATTGAGAACATGAATGGTTTTACCGAATCAATCATTGAAATCGCAGACACGTTTAAGAAGCTTGATCACCATCAATCTGCTTTGCATTACTACTTGATGTTGGAAAGCGGATTGGGATCAACTAGTGGAAATCTAAATTTGAAAATCGCAGAATGTTACTTATCTTTGGAAAAGTGGGATGAAGCAATTGGATGCTTCTACAAAGCTCTTCCTTTGCTTGAGAACAGTGTTGAGACTCGGCTGACCTTAGCTTCGCTTCTTCTTGAGAGAGGGAGAGACGAAGAAGCAATACTTGTTCTTTCTCCCCCAAATTCAGACTTTGGATTGAAAACCATCTTTAATAACAATAGCACCCCTGATGAAGAATGGTGGAATGACATGGAAGTGCAACTAAAGCTTGCCAGGATCTACCGAGCTAAAGATATGTTTCAAGAATTTGTAAATGTATTCTATCCCTTGGTTTATCGGTCTTTTACTTCTGAAGCTTCAAAGGTAGCAGCTAAGAAAAAAAAGCTCCCGAAAAGAGTGCTTCTAGAAAGAGCCAAAGTTTTAGATGACGATCAAACTGACAATCTAGTCCAGGGATTTAAACCTGTGGCTAACGTAGATGATAGAAGAAAGGCCTCCAGAGCAAAGAGGGTCCTTTTAAAAAGATGTTCATTGAAAGATGAAATGAAAAGAAAATCTTTAGCTGCTGGTATGGATGTGAAGAGTGAAGATTCAGATTCAGACTCAGAATCTCGGGTATCTCTGCACAAGAAGAAACCTCCGACGCCCAAACTCCTAAAAGATGCAGAGAATCATCAACTCTTTGTTGACTTGACCAAAGCCCTGGCATCTCTAGGAAGATACGAAGAGGCATTTGATGTTTGCAAACTCACACTCAGTTTTGCTTCAGACATATTGTCAGATCAAAGGAGAGATAGTATTGTGAATGTCGGTGTCCAATTGGCATGTAAAGTCCAAGACACAAAACGTGGTTGCAAGTTTCTAAAGCCTATCCTTCTTCAACATCCATATAAAATGGCGTTATGGAATTACTACTACAAAGCACTGTCGAAAGCAGACAGCACTATCTCAAAAAACAACAAGTTTCTACAACGTGTTCGCAATCAACAGAAAGATTGTGTCCCTCCTATTGTTATCGCAGGGCATCAGTTTGGCGAGATCAGTCAGTATCAAGTAGCAGCTAGGGAGTACCTGGAAGCTTACAAACTTCAGCCTGATTGCCCTATAATTAATCTTTGCGTAGGAACTGCACTGATTAACTTAGCATTTGATGTTAGGCTGAAGAATAAGCATGAATGTGTGTTACAAGGGTTGGCTTTTTTGTACAACAATTTGAGGTTGTGTGGGAAGAAGAATGATTGCCGCCAAGAAGCCCTATACAACATAGCACGGGCATATCAGCATGTGGGGCTTGTGACTATTGCAGCTTCGTACTATGAAAAGGTGCTAACGACTCCACAGAAGGATTGCCCAATCCCGAGGTTTCTCTATGATGAATGTCAGTATGCACACCGAATTGAAAAACCCGGTGGCTATTGCAGCCTTCATAGGGAAGCTGCGTACAACCTTCACCTGATTTATAAGGCTAGTGGGGCATTTGACCTTGCTAGGCAGCTTTTGCAAGATTATTGCACTGTTTGAAGCTCTTTTCTTTCCCCTGCTATATATTGCTACTATCTATGCTTGTACTGAGATTTTGTGAACCAGCAAGTATGTTGTTATTTATTCCCTTTATTATTTTGTAGATATTTACATGTACTTTGTTGGTTTGTACTTTTGTGAGTGGCTTATCTGTGTTCTTCAAATAGTTGCCTGCTTGTGTTATGTTTATTTTGTCGGGTGAGAACTTTTTCATTCAATGAGTGTGAATTTCCAAGTATCCACAAAATTGCCCATCTTTAACCCATATATAAATTCATAAACCTTAATAGATAGGTTTTAAATTCATAGACTTGATGGTTTTAAATAGGAGTATAAGGTTTTCTTCACTCTTCATATTTGATTATGAAAAATGTCACAATTGATTAGGAAAAGATAATATAGCCAAGTCCTAGGAGCAAGGGGAAGCAATTTAATATTTCATATTTTCATTACGAAAAGACCGTGAACTTTGCTTCAAGTAAACCTTTTGTTTCTCTACTAGCAAAAGATGATTAATTCTAAAAAAACTAGTAAATTACAATCAAAGTGCACATCAATTATATGTAGGGTGGACGAAACGGAATCATATGCAATTTGGTTTGAGTTTGATAGTATTTCTTGCAAGAGCGAATTGAACTAATGAAATTCAATAAAACTTTCATATATTATTAAAGAGAGAATTTCCCAAATGGGACTAAAACTTGGTTAAAACTCCAAAGTAGGACATTAAGTTTTTTATTACCTAAATAGGACTTTTAATTACCGATCGGACAAAATTGCCCTTAATGAATTTAGCGCATGATCTTTAGACTTCCGACTACTCTGTTGCGGTGCCCTGCATCGATACCTTCATATTGCCGACACCACCACCCTCTGCGCAAGGCCTTCAGTGCACAGACCTCCACTATCGTTGGCTGATTGTCGCCGCCTGGGTGACTGCTGCCACCTAAGTGAATGCCGTAGCTGCCCGACATTAGTTGCGAGATAAGACCGCCATTGTATCTCTTGTAAGATGGATTCCACTGCCCTCTTTTGTAAAAAAATGTCACCTTTGTTCCCAAAATGTCATGGAGATGACATTTCCATATATAAAAACATGGCAGTCGTGGAGAATGTCAAGTTGGTGCCATTTTTACTCTTTATAAATGTCAAATAAAAACTGTCATCTTGGTAAATGTAATGTCAAAATAGTGACATTTTTTCCAAATGAGTGTTCAATAACATAGCAATTATGCCATTTTCAGGTCCAATTAGTGAGAAAAATAATATGAACGATTTAAAGTGAATTAGATGGAATTTATAAAAAATGAAGAGAAATGACTTTCACAATTCAAAATTTTATTTAAAATTTGATTGATAAAAAACTAAAAATAATGTTAAAATAATGTTGGCATTTTGGAATAGAAAGATGACATTTACAGAAGGAGAAGAAGAAGAGCAAGAAGAAAAAGAACAAGAAGGAGGAGGAGGAGGAGATGGAGGAGGAGGAGGAGGAGAATACCTGATTTTGCTGGAGATGGCGTCCGGCGCCGAGCAGGCAGCTGCGATGATAGGCCAGCGTCGAATTGCGAACTTATGAACTTGCGATCGATGGAGGTTGAGCTGCGTCCATGACAGTTGAGCTGCGTCCTCTGGCGATCGATGCAGAGGGATTTGGGGAAAAGATGATTTAGGGATTAGGGACAAAAAGGTAATCTGGAGTCCCATTTAGGAAATTTAAATCTTGAAGTCCTATTTTGGAGTTTTAACCATGTTTTAGTCCCATTTAATGTAATTTCTTATTATTAAAACATAACAAATTTAAACCAAACCAAACCGAAAAATAGTACCCCCTCTGTTCCAAATTGTAAGATACTTTACAGTTTACGATGTTTGACCGACGATAAAGCAAATGGATCCTTGTTTGCACTCATATTAGTTTTAGAAAGAAAAAATTACATATTCAGAAATTATATTAAAAGCTTTACAAAGTCACAAAAACCAGAATCAAATTTGATAAAAAATTGATTTATAAAGAAAGAGATTAAGAGTGAATTGTGTTGACCAAGGGATTAGGGAGTATGATTTTTGTTTGGAAATAATTTTTCCGATCCGTTCTAACTCGAAACAAAATGGATAAGAATCAAACTAAAAACCAATATGCCCGCCCCTAATTATATGTCTACTTGATGTCATAGTCTTGTTATAAAAATATCAGAATTCCAAACCAGTTAAAACTTGGCAAGCCTCCAACCGGAATTTCTGAATTCTCCTTTTTCAAGAAGCCGGGTTCTTGCCTTCTCAATTCTTCTCCAGAGGCCAGACTCCTCTACCTGTCTCGATCCGAATGATGTTCCCGTTTTGAATTTTTCTTCTTTTTAACTGGCCTGAATAAAAAAATGGACCAAACCTGATTTGGGCTCATAAATAGGTTCTAAAACTTATAACCCGTCTTGGACTAATAGAAAACCCGAAATAATTAAATTTAATATAAAATCAATATAGCATATGAATATAATTTATAAATAATTTCTAATTGATGGAGTATATGGCCCGGGGACCCCCGGTCCATAGACTCCCACTACTATAACAAAGGCCCAATAAGCCCAGGAAGCACAGCAGGCCCAAATCACAGCGCTCCAAGTGCCAAGCAGCCCACGACGTACACTTGGGTGCCTTCGGTCACCATGGCCGAAGGCTTATAAACTTACAGTACAGCTGCTTTTGAGCACTCGAAGTGCCTGGGAGAAAACGGCGAAAACAACAGCTTTCGGCAATTAGAGCCCTCGGCACTCTGAGGCCCTCCGTACGCGGAGCCTTCAGACTGTCATCTACAGCCGAAGGCATCCTCCTCGGCAGAATCATCCAATCACATGTGCTGGATCACCGTACCAAGTACAGACGTCGCGTCCAACCACCGCATTTAATGCGGCCACATGCGAGTGCCAGTGCCACCCCGGCTGAGGTGGCCCCTCGACCACCAGAATACTAACACGTGTCCTTATCTAGCATTTATTGCTGCTATAAATAGCACCCATTTCCCCATTTGTAAACCACGCTGAATTCATATTGAATACTCTCTCTCTCTTACTTTTGCTCTGACTTCTCTCTAAGTTACTCCCCGTAGTAACCCCTTGGATAGATACCCCCGGGTACACTTACCCATCATTTAGTGCTCTCGGTGAGAGGCCTCGAACAATCAAGTAAGAAACCCCCCCCCTCGCCAAACACAGAAGCACCTACCAAAATGGTGAGAGCAACTCGTGCCCACTCAAAGACTCTTGAGGACAGGAACCTGGCCCTCGGCGTAGTCGACGTCCCCGAAGCCTCTAACAGGGCTCCCGAGGGCGGCGTCATCGCCGAGTTGGACCAGACGACTGTTGACCTACGCCTTCAGCTCCAACAAAATGACCCTGATGCCCGCCTCGGCATCGAGGCCAGGAAAAAGGACCGGAGCGAAAACCAAGTGAGCCCTCCGGTCCTTACTATTGACGTGCAATCGGCGTTCTCCGCTTTCATCCAAACACTCACTCAGAACCCGGGTGCCTTCAGCACTCTGGTACCACTTCAACCCCAAATCGGGGAAAACGCCGTGCCTCCACTGCCTCCCCTCCCCTTCGGCAACCCCATCCTTCGGATTGGGAACGACGAGGAGATTGTGGCTCAGGACACCGCCTCCTAGGAGGTTCAATCCCGGGACCGCCACGGTGCAAACAAAGAAAGGCCCCGGACCTCCGCCCTCGAGAGGCTCGAAGGGGCGCAAGACCGCCGAGGGGTCCAAGACCGCCTCGGGGGAAAGGTGTTCCAAAGGCCCCAGGAAAGCGGGGGATCCGTCTCGAGAGAAGATGAGAAGCGTCCCCCTCGGGACAAACGCAAAGCACCCCTCCATGCCGATGACGCCCGGCATCAAATCAACCAGGCCCACTCGGCCTGTGTCTGTTCGCAGGGGGCGGAGGCCCTCCCGAAGGACCCCAGAGACGAAATCATTACGGCCCTCCAGCGCCGGATTCACGAGGTGGAGGCCATCAGAGCACACGCCACCGTTTCTGCCCCTCATGCAGATCTCAAATATGAGGCCATGCTGGCCAAAATGGAGGAGATGCAGAAGAAGATGGTCGAGGGCTCCGGGGAACCCATCATCCAACTCCGGACCCGGACGCCATTTACCCCAAGGGTATTGGCGGCCCGGATCCTGGATAAGTACCGGGGATAGCCCATCCGGCCTTATGAAGGAAAAACAGATCCCCAGGAACATTACAGTTGCTACCAAAACAGCATGATGATGGTGGGGGCATCGGACGAATATTTGTGCCGCTGGTTCCTTTCCACCTTAGAGGGACTGGCGTACGAATGGTTCAACCGATTGCCCGAAGGAAACATTGATTTGTGGTAAGAACTCGCCCATCGTTTCTTGACACAGTTTGCGGGAAGGCGCCGAACAAGAAAACACTTCTCCCACTTACTAACAGTGAGGCAGAGGAAGGAAGAGACCCTTTGAGACTTCTTGGAACGCTGGAGAACGGAGGCTGATAAAGTCGACGGTGCCGACGATAGGACTCTCCTTGCCCTACTTCAAACAGTCCTCCGCCCCAGGAATTTTTCAAGGAGCCTCATCATCGAGTCTCCCCGCGATTACATAAGGGCCCTACAGCGGGGGGACCGGTACGCCGAGGCCGAGGAGGTGGAAAAATGCCATCACAACCCTAACCAGCAATGCCCTCGGCCAGAGGACAAAGGCAACCGGGGGCCGGGGGTTCCCCATAATCAATCCAAGGGTTCGGCACCCCTAGGTGATCGTCCCCGGCATGGCCAAGCCAAACCCGGGGGAGGTTACCAGGGAAACCCGAAGGCTTGGGCCCAACCCATTCTCCTGGAGCACCCTCGGACGCCCTTGACACACCCCGTCAGTGTCATCCTAAACTTCACCGAGGAGAGGGGGCTAGTGGAGCGCGACTCTCGCGCGCCCCTAGAGGTATATGCCATCAACCCCAATTATCCTTACTATCGGTTCCATCGCAACCAAGGGCACAATACCGACGATTACCATCAGCTAAAGACGGCCATTGAAAGGTTAATACAGGCAGGCCACCTGTCTCAGTTCATCAGAGGCCCTCCGCCTCAGGGGACCCCTCACTACCAGGCCCCCCCTAAGAAAGCAAACGCTTGGGTCAACCCAAACACCACCCCCCTCGGCGACCCGAAGGGTAAGAAAAGGGAGATTGGAAACTCGATGATGAGGAGGAGTACAACCAGTACCAGGAGAAGAAGCGCCACATCCATATGATCACTGGAGGTAACACAGGGGGGACTCCACCGGCCAGCGGAAGAAGTGGGCTCAATCGCTATACGTGGGGGAAGTCACTCATATGCCCCCAGTAAAGCGGCTGAGGGAGGAGCCCATCACATTCACAAACGCTGATCTCCCTCCTACTTCCTCTCCTCACAGGGATGCTTTGGTGATCCAAAGCAAAATAAACAACACCATCATTCATCGAACCTACATTAACACGGGCAGCTTCGTCAATGTAATGTACCTCAGCACATTCAGAGAGCTGCATCTGGAGAGGGGGTCCCTTCGGCCCATAGAGACACCTCTTGCCGGCTTCACCGGAGACACCATTGATTCTGAGGGGGTCATAACCCTCCCGGTACTATTCGGCGACGAGCTCCATAGAGCCCAGCTCAAAGTGGAGTTCGTCGTCGTCAACATTGACTACGCCCACAACATCATCCTCAGCAGACCAGCCCTCGAGGACCTCGAAGCCATCATCTCCATGAGGCATATGTGCCTCAAGTTCCCCGCCGAAGGAGGCATCTGTTACTCAAAGGGGAATCAAAAGCTTGCCCACGCTTGCTACCTTCAAGTGACGAAGAAGGTTAGTAAGACTGAGTTCCGTGTTGACACCATCACCGGAGCCGTCGAGGAAGAAGAGAAGAGGTCGAGGGCTGAACCTGCCGAGGAGGTAGAAGACTTCGCGCTCGATCCGGCCAAACCGGAGAGAGTCATGAGGATTGGAGCCAAGCTCCCCGAAGATTTGAAGACCGACATCACAAATGCCCTCCGTGCCTACTCCTTTGTTTTTGCATGGGGGCTGGAGGACATGCCCGGGATCAGCCGCAGGGTCATTACCCACCGCCTCTCGGTGGACCCTTCGGTCAAACCTGTACAACAGCAAAGAAGGCCCCTCTCGGCCGAGAGGAGGGATTTTGTGAAGAAGGAGGTTGTCATGCTCCTCTCCATCAAGCACATCAAGGAGGTGAAATACCCCTCATGGCTGGCGAATGTAGTCCTCGCACAGAAGCCACCCACCTTCCGCATGTGCGTGGACTACACGGATCTCAATAATGTGTGCCCTATGCACCCTTTCCCTCTGCCGAACATCGATCAACTGGTGGATGAGATTGTGGGGTGCGAAATTATGTCATTCCTCGACGCATTCCGCGGATATCACCAGATTTTTATGCAAGAGGAAGACGCAGAAAAAACGGCCTTCATGACTTTCGAGGGCATATTCTGCTATCTTGTCATGGCCTTCGGCCTAAAGAACTCAGGCGCCATTTACACCCAGATGGTGGCCAGAGTCTTTCAGGCCGTCCTAAGGTGCACCATGGAGGCCTATGTCAATGACATGATCGTAAAAAGCAAACGTTCAACAAGCCATGCTGACAACCTTAGGGAGATCTTCGCCATCATGCAAAAATTCAACCTTCGGCTAAACCCGAAGAAATGCACCTTCGGCGTGCAAGGAGGCAAATTCTTGGGCTACATGGTGAGCCAAAGGGGTATCGAGGCCAACCCCGAAAAGATCCAGGCCATCGTCAACATGGAGCCCCCACGCAACGTAAAGGAGGTCCAACGGATGACGGGCCGCCTGGCAGCCCTCAACCGCTTCCTATCCAAGTCAGCGGAGAAGTCCTTACCCTTCTTCCAAATCATGAGGAAGACCGCCGGCTTCCAATGGACCTCAGAATGCAAGGAGGCCTTTGACGAGCTCAAGAAATACCTTTCCTCCCCTCCTATGCTCTCCAAACCCAAGGTAGGGGAAACTCTGTACCTTTACCTCGGTATCAGCCCGGCTACCATCAGCTCAGTCCTCATCCGGGAGGAAGACGACGTCCAACATGCCATCTTCTATGTTAGCAAGACCCTCAGGGAAGCAGAACTCAGATATTCCCCTGTGCAGAAGACAGTGCTAGCCATCGTCTGGACCGTCAAGAAGTTAGGCCATTACTTCGAGGCCCATCCGGTCCAGGTCCTCACTCACCAACCCCTCGGCGCTTTGATGAGGAGTCTCACCAGCTCCTCCCGAATGGTAAAATGGGCCATCTTCCTTAGCCAATACAACATTGACATCCGTTCGAGGCCTGCCATAAAGGGCCAAGCCCTGGCGGACTTCGTGGCGTAGTGCACGGCCCGATCAGCGGTAGATGAGGAGCCCTCAGCACCCTCAGATGAGTGGTGGACCCTCTATATCGATGGCTCCTCGGCCACCAAAGCATGCAGAGGGGGAGTAGTTATCATTACACCCGAGGGCTTCTGCGCCTATTATGCCATCCGCTTCTCCTTCAAAGTGTCCAACAACGAAGCCGAATATGAGGCCTTCCTCTGTGGCCTTCGGATGGCAGCAAACATGAAGGCCAGAATGATCCACGTCATGTGTGACTCCAAACTTGTCGTGGGCCAAATCTCCGGAGAGTATGAGGCCAAGGAAGGGAGGATTAAACAATACAAGGAGGCGGCTAAAGAATTGCTCAAGGTATTTGAGGCACACTCTCTCACCCAAATACCGAGGGCTCAAAATTCTGAGGCCGATATTTTATCAAATCTTTCGACCGAGTCCCCGAAGCACCTCTCCAAGATTGAGAGAATAGAAGAGCTCAGTGTCTCGAGCATACATGCGAGCCCCATCATGGATATACATCTCATGCCGGAGGACTGGATCTCCGACATCACCACCTTCATCACCACAGGGCAACTGCCCGAGGATGAGGCCCGCGCAAAACTAGCAAAACTAAGGGCTCCCAGCTACACGATCGAAGACAGAAGGCTTTACAAATGATCCTACAACGGCACACTACCCTGATGCCTTCATCAAGACGAAGCCGAAGTCGCCATGGAGGAAGTGCACAGTGGCACTTGCTCAGCTCACCAGGGACCCTTCTCCATGTCCCGAAGGCTCATAGTGCAAGGCTATTTCTGGCCAGCATGGCTCGGGATTGCGCGGATCTCGCCCGAAGGTGCACCGCCTGTCAACACTTTCAGAAGGCCCCCGGCAGGCCAGCGATCAACTATGCCCCCATCAGCACCTCCATACCCTTCTCTAGATGGGGCATAGACCTTGTGGGCCCTCTGCTGAGGGGTACCTCCAACAACAGGTACATTGTCGTTGCAATCGACTACTTCACCAAATGGGTGGAGGCTGAGCCCCTCGCCAGCATCACTAAAGCTAGATACCGCCACTTTGTGCTCAAGAACATCCTCACAAGGTTCGGTGTCCCTCAGCAAATCATCTCCGACAACGGGACTCAATTTGAGGCAGCCCCCTTTTGTGCCTTCCTTGAGGCATGGGGCATTGAACATACCTTCTCATCTGTTGCCTACCCTCAGGGCAACGGTCAAGTGGAGAACGCGAACCGGACTTTGCTTGAGGGCCTAAAGAAGAAGCTAGAAGCCGAAGGGGGAGGCTGGGTAGAAGAACTCCACAACATCTTATGGGCATACCGCATCACCCCTCGGTGAGCAACAGGTGAAACACCCTTCTCCCTTTGCTACGGGTTCGAGGCTAAAGCTCCCACTGAAGTGACCCTTCCAACCCAAAGGGTCACCCAGTACGACCCATATGTCAACGACGACAATATGGCCCTCGACCTTCATCTCATTTCAGAATGCAGAGAGCAAGCCTTCATGCGGGCGGAAAACTACCGAAGGCAAGTCAAAAGCTACATCGACGCCAAGGTCCGCTCTCGAGAATTCCAAGTGGGGGACTATGTTCTACGACGAAGGGAAGCAAGTCAACCAACTGAGGGCGGCAAAATGGCGCCCAAGTTTGAAGGCCCTTACATTGTGACAGCCATCATCAAGCCTGGGACTTACAAACTCAAACGCCCCAATAGGACAGAGGTCCCTAGACATTGGAACGTACATCACCTAGTTAAATTTTATGAGTAATGTTAGAGCGGCCAAACCCTCATAACTAATGAATGTATTATTCTACGGCCCAATGCCTTCAATTTTTGAAGAATGAAGACATGTTGAAGACATCAAGTACAAGACGCTTATGAGCGGCCAAACCCTCACATAAGCCCCCCGGCCCAAGGCCTTATCACAAGCAATACCCTTCGGCACCAAGTGCCGAGGGTAGAAACCCCAATCACCTACAACAAATACAGAAAACACCAAGTGTTTTTAAAGAAGACCCCTTGGTACCAAGTGCCGAGGGTACACAATCCTATCAACTCCTAACAGCGGAAAAAAAACACCCAGTGTTTTTGAAGGCCCCTCAGTACCAAGTACCGGGGGCCGTATGCTGAAACAAACACCCTGTGTTGCTTCTAAAGTCGTACCCCTCGAAGACGCATTTACACCGAAGGCACCACCTATCGGTGTCGGCAGCACGTAGTGCCCCCAGCCATTTGCAACTAGTGTGCAAATGAAAACCCTTCCTTGAAACGCTTTCCGTGTCATTACCCCAAGGGAATGACAGGCAACTAATATGCCCAGGATTCGACTTTCAAAAACGGAACGCTTTCCGCACCATTACCCCAAGGGAACGACATGCATCTTATAGACGCCCAGGATTCGATTTCCGAAACGAAACGCTCCTCGCGTCATTACCCCAAGGGTATGGCAGGTCACAGACTATGTCTCACGCTGAGGGGACGACTTTCAAAACTGAGGTGCTTTTTGCGCCGTCCCCCAAGGGGAGGCAGGCTACAGACTATGTCTTATGCCAAGGAAATGACCATCGATCCCCTCGGAACTCGGAAGGTTAACCCGAGGGGGGAGCTAATGGTGTATACCGTTGCCTCCCGATAGGCCAAGCCTTACCAAGAAACCAAGTTTCTTGAAGCCTTCCCTTCGCTACCCAAAAAAAATGGAGTGAAAGGGAGTAGAGTCAATGAGCAATCAATGGGTACAACACTCCATGACAGAAGGCCCTTCGGCATTACAAGACAATACAGGTCATACCGAGGGCTCCCCCCGGGAACACCTCCGGTACCGGGAGGCTACTAATTCCCGAAGGCTACTGTTCAACAAAGGTCATCAAAGAATGGGCTAAGTCCACATTCTGCAAGCCTCCAGCATTTCAACACATACCAGAAGCATCGACATTGTATTTGGGACCTAACTACCGAAGGCTATACTTCGGAAGGGAACCTGATCTAATACATTAGACTACAGAATTTCCTAAGTCCACACTTTGACACCTACCTAATCCGAAGGCTCATAGGCTAACCAAGGAGCGAGGGCATCTACTACACATTACCGGAGACCAACACTCACAAGTCAAGGGAAATTATTCTAAGTCTACAAAGGTGGATGCCCCCGGGACCACTACCCTTGACTGAGGAAAACTTTGAATAAGGCTGGCTACTACAAATTGAGGGCATATGTGGCGAAGGCCACCCATTCATACAACAGTTACCCCGGGGGCTTAGTGACAAGCAATACTGGGAAAAATTTCTAATTCCTAAAGGCCTGGCCCTCGGTCAACTCATCATTCAACTGAAGGCTCGGTGGTAACATTACACTTAGAAAGATTTTCTAAGTCCTGGGATGATTGGCCCTCGGTCAACTCAACATACCACCGAAGGTTTAGTGGTAACACCACATTTGAGAATGTGGTAAGTCATGGACTGTTGGCCCCCGACCACCAACGAGTGAAGACATACAACTATTGCAACAGAAGGCATACAAAAAAGGATGTCAGCTGAGGGCAAAAGTTGTGAACAACACTTAGAAAAATATTCTAAGTCCTAAGAATTTGGCCCTCGGTCAAATCATAATGCAAACATACACGCATACATGAAAAGAACGTAAAGAAAAACGAAGGCCATTCACTCACCAGAAGGGAAGAAAAGAGTAAATTCAAACATCAAAGCCCGGAGGCATATCATTCATTCAGAAGATAACATTCAAATGCAAGGGTAGAAAATGTGTTTAATTACAGCAAACCCCGAAGGCGCATCATACATCACAAAATATTGTTCAAAAGATTTACAAATACAAAGTCACTCGACGGCTTTCTCATCAACAGCCTTCGAAGTGGCGTCCCCTTCAGCAGCTTTGGAGGTGACCTCTCCACCGGCATTCTCCTCGGCACCACCCTCGCCGGACTCCCCCATCATCATAGAGTCATCAATTACTGGCCTCTCCTCGCCTGGAGGAAGGGGAATTCTCACATTCGGCTGCAGAAGGGGAAGACCGTACGCCGATGGATCAAATTGCTCAAGGGGAACGCCGAAGTGCCTGGCGAGCCTGTGATAAATCAGATGCTGAGTGAAGAATTTGCCTCCTTGATAAAAGGAATCGCCCTTCTCGGCTAGCCACATCTTCCCGGGGCCTTCGACCCAAGCATCGACGCTTTTTTCCACCACCGAGGACACCCAGTCCTTCCTCCTCTCAGCGGTCCAGCCCTCGGCGACGAAGTTCTCGACTGCAGACTTCTCGGCAGCAGCCACCGCTTCGGCCTTGGCCCTTTCGGCCTCCTCAGCAGCTTTCTTCGCAGCCTCAGCAGCGACCCTCTCAGCTTCGGCCTTGGCCTCCTCCACTGCAGATGTCACTCTCTGCTCTGCACCCTCGGAAGCCTACCGGAGGGCCTCCTCCAGTCTGCACATCTCCAGAAGGGCAGCATCCTTGTCGCAGATGAGCCTCTTCAGGGACTCCTCCTGCTGGGCCTTCTGGAGGCGCCACTCCTCAAGCCTCTGGGCCTGTTCCCCGATGGCTATGCAAGCCTGTGAACAACGAGCAGGTTTTTTTAGACAAGTACTCAAGATATGCTAAGCATTAACACAAGAACAAAGGAAAGGAAACTCACTGTGAGAGAAGACCAGAGGATCTTGCTCTCGAGGGCATCATCATATGTGCCGAGAGCCTCCGTATCCATCACCGAGGTGATCCCCCGCGGGAAGGCCTTCGGCTCAACCGTGGCGTGCATCACGGAAGTTCCGTGGGCCAGGGAGAATTTCACGGTCTCCCGGGCGAAATCTCCCAAAGGAAGATCAGAAGGAGCCGTCGCCACCTCAGCACGCGGCTCAGAAGTGGAATGTTCATTCACTATCACAACCGGGGGGTCATCCTTCCCGGCATCCCCCTTCTTGGGTTTCTTGCCCTCGGGACCACCACTCTTTCCGACGGCCTTCTTCTTCTTGGCAGCAGCAGCCTCCTGAGAGCTTCCGTCCACAGCACCGGCGTGAGTAGTCGAGGGCTCCACCACCTCCCTCTGAAAGAACACATCCACAGGCTTCTGACCCGAGGGATCCTTCTTCTTTGCTTGGGCCTTGCCCTTCTTCTTCTTCAACGCAAAGAGAGCGTTTGGGTCCATGCTAGTACCTGCAAAAGAACGGGGACGGGTTAGGCCGAAGGGTCAAAGGCGTCAACAAATATCAAAATGCAAAAATTCCTAAGTACAAAAATGAAGGCCCTCGGTAGCTACCTCATGTCCCCTCGAAGGCTTTGTCAATAAGGGGGTATTTCTCATCCGTTTCCCCCAAGAAACCATAGCACCGGAAGCCGAGGAGATACAAATCGTCCTCGAGGGTTCATTCCTTGATCGTCACGTTCTTCAAACGACCCTCCGGAAACTTGGCAATCACCTTGCCATCCTTTTCGAGGGCGGCACTTCTCACCCTCTCATGCCGACGGAAACGGTCCCACAACTCCCTCGGGAAGGGGTTCTCGGTTAGCCTAACATAGCACCACCGCTCCCTCCATCCCTTGTTTGAAGAGGGCACCTCGGTGAACAGCCTCCACTGGGCGATCTGCTGCAAGTTTGCAAAACCCTCGGCGTTTGCATGCCCCCCCGGCAAAGATTGAAACTTTGGAAAAATAGGTCGAGGCTATGGGCCACCCCGCAGTCTCAGCAGAGGTGAAGAAATCCAGCAATGTACGAGTGGCTGTTAGGGGTGAGTTGGCAAGGGACCAAGCCCACGAACCGGAGGTACTCCCGGAGGAAGGGGTGTAAGGGAAATTGAAGGCCCATTGAAACGGAGAGGATATGCACTGCGATGCACCCCTCGGGCGCCCGAGACAACACATCGTCAGGACCTGGTTCTATCACTGTCACCGAGGGCCCTACATGAAGGCATGAAGCTGGGTCACATAGCATTCAGCCATATCAGCCTTCGACTTCAACTCCAGGGCGGCGGTGTTCAGGTAGGAGTACCCCTCGGGCATATCAACAGGCTTCCCCGCGTCTGCAACACTTCCCTTTTTCTTGGGGACCTTCATCTTTTTCTCGCCCTTCGCCGAGGGTGCCGCTCTGAGAGGTTCTGGGGTGAGGGCTCGAGCGGTCCCTTCCCCGGTGGCTATGGCTAAAGGGATGGCGATGGTTACCCGTTGGTGCTCCCTCTCCTCCTCCTCGACGACAGTTTGCATAGCGAGGGCCATCTCCTCGTCGGCATTAACTTGCTCGAAGTCCTCGGCTTTGACTTCGGTAACCAGATCTTTTTACAACTCCCTAGCGAGAGCAGAATCACCACCGGCCGAGGGCTGCTCGCTTGTAGACTCCACATCGGAGATGCTTTCCTCCTCAGCCGAGGGCTCCCTCGAGATGTCTTGCGAGTCACTTTGGGATGACATTTTTTTAGAACTAGAGTACAAGGGTTTCTAAACCGAAGGCTTCCTAAAAGAGCTCTAACACTTAATCTAAAGCCAGAGAGCAGAACTTACTAAAACGGTGAAGAACGGGTGAAGAACTGATCTTGAAAACGAGGATTGGATCAAAGGAAACTTTCTCTCTCTAGAAATATTTTGCCAGAGCTTCGCTACAATGATCGCACAAGAAGAATGGCCCTGGCCATGGGGTATTTATAGCCTCCCAACTCCAGGCTTGGGCCATGAAACCGGGCCCCCGAGAGAAAAATCATCATTACACGCCGTCCCTTCCACCCACCGGTGACACCGGCCCGCAGTCAGCCAGCAGGTGCACGCCACGTGGACGTCACCTCCAACGGCTATATTCTGACGATCCATATTCCAACGGTCATATCTCAACGGCTCTA
The DNA here is from genome assembly GCA_945859875.1 of Cuscuta europaea. Lineage (NCBI taxonomy): Eukaryota > Viridiplantae > Streptophyta > Magnoliopsida > Solanales > Convolvulaceae > Cuscuta > Cuscuta europaea. Next base: position 1,508,636 of record CAMAPE010000045.1, on the reverse strand, counting down.
TTTCACAGGCTAAGGTGCCCTCAGTTGGCACCTATCAAACAACACTGTGCATGCCTTCAGGCTTCCTCTTTCGGACTCCTTCATCAAAGGGAGCCCACAGATTAACAACGGGAAACCCCTCAGGACCCCTCAGCCCTCAACATGCCGAGAACCAGGAAACCCCCCGGGGTCACACCTTCAAATAACAGGGAACTCCTCGGCACACAGGGATAATCACTGGCATTCATCAACAATGATCACGCCTTCAGCCTCATTGACTGGGGGACTACCCTCGGCAGACCCCGGGATGCTCGCTCATTATTATCAACTACGGGCGCCTTCGGAGGAATGCTCCCAGTAGACCCTCTGGGATATCAACAAAGCCCCTTCGGCAACTCCACGCACACGCCCTCAGATCAAGGATAACCTTCAGCATCAACTTTGTCCTTCATCTCAGACCAAGGTTTCACCTTTTCGATTCATCATTGGGGGAATTCGGTGCACTCTTTTTCCCTCATTAGGATTTTTTCCCACAGGGTTTTTCCTAATGAGGTTTTTAACGAGGCATCCCCCAAAAATGAAACGAAAAGTGTCAAACTTCGGCCCCGTGCAACAGCAAGCACCACTCTACTCCTTTTCACCACTTTACAAGTGCCTCAAGGAGTGGGGGACTGGAGAACCCCTCCGGGAAAATCACAGAATGCTAAAAATTATTCTCACAAAAACATCAACATCCTTCAGTCCCAAAATATGGGGGACTTAAGGACTGCCCCCGGCAAAATCGTGTGCAAACGCAAATCTCTCACAGGTTTACAAGCTACAACAAGGCAGCATCAGAGGACAAACGCAATTACTCCTTTTCCCTCAAGTACCTTTCGACAAAAGGAGTGAGTGACTCTTGATGGAGTATATGGCCCGGGGACCCCCGGCCCATAGACTCCCGCTACTATAACAAAGGCCCAATAAGCCCAGGAAGCACAACAGTCCCAAATCGCAGCGCCCCAAGTGCCAAGCAGCCACGACGTACACTTGGGTGCCTTCGGCCACCATGGCCGAAGACTTATAAACTTACAGTACAACTGCTTTTGAGCACTCGAAGTGCCTGGGAGAAAACGGCGAAAACAGCAACCTTCGGCAATTAGAGCCCTCGGCACTCTGAGGCCCTCGGTACGCGGAGCCTTCGGACTGTCATCTACAGCCGAAGGCATCCTCCTCGGCAGAATCTTCCAATCACATGTGCCGGATCACCGTACCAAGTACAGACGTCACGTCCAACCACCACATTTAATGCGGCCACATGCGAGTGCCAGTGCCACCCCGGCTGAGGTGACCCCTCGACCACCAGAATACTAACATGTGTCCTTATCTAGCATTTATTGCTGCTATAAATAGCACCCCTTTCCCCATTTGTAAACCACGCTGAATTCATATTGAATACTCACTCCGTCTCTTACTTTTTCTCTGACTTCTCTCTAAGTCTCTCTATAATCATGGACGATGAAAACATGACCTAGTAAACTTTAGTAACTACAGATATATTCAATTTGTTTACTGTAATCATGATGAAAATATATCTAGACTAACTTGTGAATGATTTATCTAGAGTAAGCAGGCTGCCTCAGAGGGAGGGTAGGCAGCACAATCGGACAAGGCCCAAAAAGTTGGAGGGCCAAAAAAAATTTAGTAGTAGTATACTGCTACTCTACTGTTCCGTATTACTTAGCCACTTGACCAAATAGCAAAATTAAAAGGAGCTAGAAACGGTGTGAAGGGCTGAAGGCGTGAAGCGAAGGGGAGTGGGCGAGGGGCGAACATGACAACTGCGATTCTGGGGACGAAGTGCGAAAGGCCAAAGGGCGCAGCCACATAGCCAGCGACTATGTGAGACGAGCGACTGAGCGAGACCTGCGGCTGGGGACTGCGGTTCTTCACTCGTTTTCTTCTTCCCATCAGCAAATCGAAGACTCCACTACTCCACTCCAGGTAATTCCTCCACTCCTCTGTAACTGATAAGAAATGAATTAATAATTTATTAATATTTTCATTATTAATTTTTTGTGTAAGTTATCACTTTATGTGAATATGTGATTTTAATCATTTCTTAGGATCAATGGGGAATAGGGATTCAGGGTGTCCGCTTACTAACCTGATGAATTGATGAAATAATGAAATTTAAAAAATTAGGTTGTTATGTATAATTTAATGTAATTAATTGATGAATTAATTAAACTATTTATATTTAATAAATTGGTATAAATATGTTTATACTTGTTAACTTGTTAGTTATAGTCCTTAAACAAAAAATAAATCAACTTTTCACATAAATCAAAGTGACATTAAAACCATATGGAATGAAAGGGTTTGGATTCCACGAGCAGATAGGGGGATTAGCTCTGTGTTAATTCTACAAAATCTTGGAGGAGCAATCTTGTTACAATATTATGCATTCCATTCCATGGTGTCCAGCTCATTAGTTTGAACAGTGGATAACTGCCATATTACTTTGTTTCAATCTGCTGCTAGTAATGTCTATTGTAGATGATGATCTATGTAAGGCTCTTTTTTCATGTTCTGTTGATTAAATCATCCTATCTTGAAAAGAGGCCTTATTCACACAAATTATCTTCTTGTGGGTTTGGGTTTGGGTTGTGTTTCGTACTAAAGGTTTGTTCTTTTTCATACAGATATTACTAATTCTATTCAGCCACTAGTTTCAAGAAAAAAGTACAGGTTCTTGGAGGATTTCAATAAATTCATACTTTTCACTTAATGAGTGCTTTGGTTTTTATTATTATTTTCTTAATGAACTTGTAATTTAACACAAATTATCATTATTTGTTACTATTGTGATTTTTATTTATGTTTCATTTCTATTTGTGTTAGAAAGGAATGTCCAAATTTTGTTATTGCCCATAGCCTCCATTTTCCCAGGACCCGCCCTGAACTTTAGTCTCATTTTTATTCATAAGTTTATTTCGTAATATTTTTAGAAAATCTATCTTATTTATTTTCTTGCATCTTAAACAAAATATTTATGTTCTTTGGATTTGAATTGTTCATGATTTTAAAGACCAATATGCTTTGATTTTACAAAAGCATTTTAATCGGCCCAATCCGAGACCATCAAAAAGTAATTTCTCTGTTTAGCAAAAACCCCATGCACCCGTGCCCAAAGCTTCTCAGATTTGTTTTGCAGGCTGAAGAAGTAACAGGCTTCAATATCAAGATATCTTCGCTTGTTAGTTCTTACCTTCTTCTGATTCACTCATTCACCAATTTCACATTTCTGTAATTTGGATATAAGGCGAGTGGCGATTACACATATTTGGTCATTGGATTTTGGAGGCGTAGCATCGTCAACGCTTATTTTCTGAAAGATTGAAGGACTCAGACTGAGCTTCTTCAGTCCTTCTAAGGCCAGATAGAGTCAACCCAGAGCACACAGTCAGCCCTCGCACAAAGTTTCTCTTCAGGTTTTTGTTTCCTTTATTTCATTATTGTTATCTTTTGATTTTTCCATTTTATTTTGTCCCTTAGAAATTTAAAATATCAATCTGGATATTAAAAAACCTAAATTTGTTACAAAAGAATCACTATTTGTTTTGGAATATGAAAATATATGTGTTAATGTTGGTGTAAATGATGTTATTATTAATTTTTAGTATTATCATTGATATTGATTATAATGTTGATGCAAATATTAATGCTTAATTGATAATAGTTGTGATATTGGTGGTTATATTAACGGTAATGATGATATTGTAGGTAATTTTTATAACCTTTTACTGTTAATAGTTTTGGTTTATTATATTTGAGTTGAATTGTATATTACGTAGTATCATTATTTACTTTTGATAAAACAACTTTTCATATTATACGGAGCATTACTTTCAAGAAATATTATTACGGAGTATTTTTAATATAATATTTTTATACTTTAGCAAGTCCTTTTTTAATTTTGAACATGGCCTTATTTGAAACTACCTACTTCCCTAAATTAATCATACATTTTGCTTTTTCATCCGTCCCATAAATACCCTCTATTTATTCCTTTAATATGAGTAAATAAATCTTACTTTAGGAATAAAACATACTTAATCTTTTTTTAACTGTGTACCGTTTTACTCCTATTTTGAATAATTTCTTTTTAGTTAATCCAAAATAAATGAATAAAAATATTATCCTCTCCTTACTGTCATTGTCTACTCTCTTTGCTTCCCCTTCTACCCGCTTCAAACCTGCAGTAAACTTCTGAGCCCTATCCTCCATCATCAACTCTCCTGCTCTGTAAGCCCTGCCTCTCTTTTTGTGTATCTTACTCTTCATTCTTTCAATGAAGACGAAAAATACTAGAAACTGTTAAAATTAAAAATTGGCATCTGTTCAGTTATTATTCAGTTTAATAGAAGGGGTAATGTGATTTTGCATTGGACTTCACGTTCCATTTTAAGAAAAGTTAATGTGCGCCCCCATTAGTTAAAAAAAAATGTGAAGGAATGAGGTGCAAACTGCAAAGACTAAAATGTTATAATAAATAGGGTGCACACATTTTTCTAATGAGGTGCAAAGTTCAGTTTTGCCTAAACCATTAACTATGGGGTGCAAAGTCAAATCCTCCCTTATCAGAACTTCCATTTAAGAAAACTTTTAATTTTTGTGGTTACTAGTTTAGTGCTATGATTCTAAGTTTGGATTTAATTTTCTAACCGTATTAATGTTACTAGAGACACTTACTTCACTGCATAAATATAACTTATATTGTGTAATTGTTATACCTTAATTGCTATTTATGTCAATGTTATCCATCGTATTTATAGAGATTTTTAGGCTTTTCTCTGTAATCCGGTATCCACTATGGAACTACACTGAAGTACACTAACAATAACAACATCCAAGCCTTAATCTCAAAAGAATTTGGGGTCGGCTAACATGAATCGATCTATGATATCGATGCCAAACAGATAAGACGGACCACACTGAACTTACACTAAATTACAAAAATTCAGACATCTCTGCTTCTTCACAGAGAGTCTACTTTTATCTTTGTTACAAATTTCACTTAGTTTTGATGGGAAAATGGGCAAAGCAAACAGAACTACTTGATATAGATGAATTGTAGTATGTCATAGTGTCTCAGTAATTTGTCCAATTGGCAATTCGCTCAATCTCCTTGGGTCTTTGTTTCCTCAAGGCCAGCCTAGGACCTTATGGAGTTATGGAGATGGTATATGTTCCTCAATTTTGCTTACATGCAAATAAGTTATAGATGAGGTTTCAAATTATGATAATGTGGCATGTTTTTCTTAGTTGGGACAAGATACCAAGATAGGGAAATTGGGACAGCGGATCTGAAGCCACCATAGCTTCACAAATTACAACACATAACATTGTATACACTGCATTGCTCTTAAGAAGAGCATGCTGTTGAACTTGTTTTCTGTTTCTCTTCCCTCTTCAAATTTCTCTGTTAAGGTGATGTTTTCTTCATATCTTTTTTATGGACTTAACACTTATTTTAATCAGAACAGGCTAGCCTAAATGTAATATACTACTCCCTCCGTCCCACTTCGTAAGATACTTTACGGTCTACGATGTTTGACCAACGATAAAGCAAACCGATCCCTGTCCGCACTCAAAATATTTTTAGAAAAAAAATTTCATATTCAGAAACTACATTAAAAGCTTTACAAAGTCGCAAAAACCAGAATCAAATTTGATAAAAAATTGATTTATAAAGTAAGAGATTAAGAGTGATTTGTGTTGACTAAGTGAACTGTGAATAGGAAACATATCTTACAAATTGCGACTATGGGAGTATGTATTAGATTAGAAATTTAAACAAGATCTGGAAATATGAGATCAAACCATAAACATTCAGACTAGAGTACTAGACCAGATATATTAAGAAATTCAGATCAAGCCACGTTTTTCAGACAAAGAGAACCTGTCCTAAAGTGAGGACTTACATTTGTCCAACAAGCGGAACAAGAGTAAATTGTAAACAAGTGCATCCCAATTTCTCAAAGTTGGGTACAAGTCCCCTGAAAACCAAGTATTTATGTTCTTTAGAGCGGTGTTTCAGCACTGCAAATAGTGGAATCATAATGAACACACATCGTGTTGTTGGAGACAAAGATGGACTGATCATTGTGGATCATGGGTCTCGCCGCATGGAATCAAACCTCATGCTAAGTAAGCCCTCCATTTGTCATATTGATTGTTTTTAGTTTTTTATTTTTTATTTTGAGGGAGCTTGTTTGGTTTGGTTTGGAAGTTACTGTGGGAGCTGATACTTGCTGTTCTTAAATTAATGAATGCAGATGAGTTTGTTAATTTGTTTAGAGATAAAACTGGTTATTCCATTGTTGAGCCTGCTCATATGGTATGTTTTTTCTTCTCTTTTCTCTCCTGTCTTGGGTTTCTAGTTTAACGAGGAAATTCCCTAAATAGGACTAAAACATGGATAAAGTTCATAAATAGGACTATCAATGTCTTATTCCCAAAATAGGACTCATTCACTCCTATTTTAGGAAGTTCTAATCAAGTTATTTTTTTAATAGGAGTAAGTAAGTTCTATTTGGGGAATAAAACATACTTGATCCTGTTTTTGAACTTAATTTATGTTTTAGTCCTATATTGAGTAATTTCTATTTCCATCATTTCTTCCATAGATAAGTTGCCTGATGGACTCACCATTGCTTAGGTTTAAGGTTGAGAGTATGTGACTTATAGGCTCTGATATGATGTTGCAGGTATTTAAACGTTAAAAGAGATTCATGCTTGACTACTTTCTTTTTCTGTCTTGAAATAATACGGAATCCCGTCTAACTAGGAACCGTAGATTGTTGAGAACATTTTTTTAATTCATTCTAATTTTTATGAAGCTGTGTCACTCGATGTCTTTGATTGTTATGATCGACAATTGTTGAAGTCTTCACTAGTGGGGTAGTGGCTTCTAGTGAAGACTTTATTACAACTTATGTAGAAATGTTATGGACATCCATTTTAGAATACATTGGTATTAATACCATCCAAGGAATCTTTCTGGAACTAAAGACTAGCCACATTAATTGAAACCAAGTACACATATCCAGTGTTTGTTTTCAATGTTTTAACTTATCCAGGAGCTGGCAGAACCCTCGATAAAAGATGCATTCAGTTTGTGTGTTCAAAAGGGGGCAGACCGGGTGATTGTATGCCCATTCTTTCTCTTTCCTGGAAGGCATTGGCATCAGGTAAATGTTCTTCTAGTTTTAATCGATCCTCCTGCAACTCCTGTTTTGGAGGCTAAAGAATGTTGTTTTTCACATGTTAATTGACAGGATATTCCTCATTTGACTGCTGAAGCTGCTAAGGAGCACCAGAACGTTTCATACATTATAACCGCACCTCTTGGGTTGCATGAACTACTTGTGGTATGGAAAGAGGAAGCACCTGAGTAGTTCCCATACTTATTTCTACTAAACATCCTCGTATCCTATTTTCAGAAATTCAGTTGTAGGGTATGTTTGGATCCCAGAATTTACTAGGAAATGAAGAAACGTTGATGGAACTTATTCATTATTATTATTATTATATGTTTGGTTTTACCACAGTGACCATTCCTTCTGTTTCTTCCTTTTTTTATGCTATCTTACAACACGATTGCTTCTTCCACTTTCATATTCATTTTATGTTACTTTTCTGATAATCGTTCCTATAAATTAAACATGGGTCCACTCTAACCCAGTTAGCTTTGGAATGTGGTTATTACTGTGCAGGATGTCATGAATGACAGGATTAAAAACTGCTTAAGCCATGTAGCAGGAGAAGCAGATGAATGTGCTGCCTGTATTGGATCAGGGAGATGCAAGCTGTATTAGTTGGTCCATTCAACTGCAAATAAACAGGCATGCAAGTTGATTTTGCTCTGAGATTTTGCTCCAGGAAGAAACAAAGCACTTTATTTACATTGAGCATGTTATACACATATCTACCTCTTGAGAAATGCACTTTCTTTTTAGAAAGAGTAGGGCTAGAAAAACACGTTATTAGTACATTTTGTGCCTACATCTGTGCGGAAGGTATCTATTGGAAGATGAAAACATGTCAAACAAAGTGTTTTAAAGAAATGTAATCCTAACTTATCGTTTTACAGATAATAGTACCTGAGAAGGCATGTGGTGTTTTATAATTTATAGTTCCCAACTTTAAGAAACAATGTATGATTACTTTTTCGTGTAATTTTTTTCCCCAATTGGCTTAGGCCTTGATGTGCCGGTCCTGGGACATTTCCTAATTTGTCTTTGTATACTATCTTTGTAATCTAATTATGCATTTTAGGAAGTACTCTGTATAAAAGTCATTGTAATATACACCACTCCGAGTAAATCATGAATGATGCCCTTGAGCATACTGAATGGAATATGATGCTCGTATTGTGGAATTTCACAACGTTTTTTACTCCTATCTATTGCAACTATTCTTCAACACATGCCATTTCTCTTATTAGTGTTAATTAGCTTTCACTGGGTTAGTTATTCTCTAATTTTTCTTCCTTCATTAACTTTGTACCTTTTTAATAAATTTAATAAGATCCGATTTCCGTAATAAATATAGAGAGAAGAAGAAACATTTTATCAATGAGAATGTAAGACTGCATTGGATAAGTGAGAATGTAACTGGTACATTGAATTTTAGACTTATGCATTATGTGAAATAAAAAATGCGCATTGTCATGATTCATGAACTGGAAATTGATTGTTGCATTTTATAAATAAACCAAGAGTTTTGTGTTAATTTGAACCATGCATTATAACATAAATGTGCATTACAATGAACTATTATGTGTGCTTCGTTTCAGTTTCACCTCATGGAAAAAATCGTTCTCACCATACCAACCATTATCAACTATCCAGTGACCGAAGAGGCAAGAGCTAAAGATACTTGTTATGGGATTATCAGCAATCCAACCTTAACAGCTGGCCACTTAAAGACAATGCTCAAGACAATATAAAACCTAAACCAATCTCAATTCCAATTGCAGACCATAGCCTCCACCACAGCACTTGCTTCAGCACTGTCCCTGAACTCAAGAACAATTTTGGAAGCAAAATCCTGGACAAACTGGTCAACAGCTTCACGCTGAGCAACTGGGAGCTGGGAGAGGGTGTCCATATGATCCTGGGTTCGTGCAGCACGCTCATGAACAATCTTGCCAGCAGAATCCTGCACAAACTGGTTAATAGGATTGTGCTGAGCAGCTCGGAGCTGAGTAGCATGTAGCCTGAAGATGGTGTCCCTATGAAACTGGATTCGTGCAGCACGCTTTCCCTGGTACCAGTTTCCATGATCAATTTCATAAACTTCAAGGATAATCTTGACTTGACGTAGAAGTTGTTCATCATTTGGAGCATTTATCGGGGAAAGTTCTCTTAGACGGATGTCCTTGGGGATATCATTCTGCTTCAATGGGTCAATATTCCCCTTGCAGTAAACATTCAAAGGACCAGAAGCAATTTGGGCTGCAACTCCAGCTTGATCAAATCGTCGGTATAGGTCAACTGCCTGAGGGTTGAGGTATCCAAGGAGTGGCGTTTCAGCTACAGCATTTAAGGCCTTCTTCACTAGACCAGGAGAAGAGAGCCATGTTACCCTATACTTGAAAACATTAATAGCAGATTCAATGTCACCTAGTGTATACACCTCAAAGAGGCCTTCAATAGATGGAGAATGGATGATCATATTGCAGACCTCTCCAAACCTTTTCTCACTTAGGAAATCCAAAAATACTGCTCTGTAGGAATCATACCAACGTTTATTACCAGTAGTGCTCCCAGAAGAAAGAATACAGATAGATGTTATTACCACCATCTTTGATGCAGCCCTCCATAGATTAAAATTGCTTTCAGTTGCAAGGGATGTAGATGGAGCAGCCTCATTAGGGACAGTAACAGCTGCCTCATTGTTAATGGGAATAACACCAGATGAAACTAGAGCCACTATGGTAGAAGCAAATGCAACATCCCTGAGATTTGTCTCATCAAGATCATTATCAGACATACAAGCCCTCAAGTTTGGGATATCAGATGAATATTTCTTGATAGTTAGTCTGGAAGTACTCATATGAAACTTTAGGGGCATAGGTAGAGCCATCAGCTCACTAAGTGGGTCAGGAACTCCTGAAGGAGTAAATTGAGGAGTAGGAGCTTTAGTCGTAGGATCAGTATAGCCTCTGACTTGATCATGTTTCTTGCCATTATACTTGTCAGTCTGTTTTGAGTCACCAGTCCCCATCATATACGCAACTTCTGCACCCAATCAGACCATGAAAGGAGGCATGACCTCTAGTAGTTATATATGGGTTGGAATAAGTTCAAATAATGAACTTTTAATATGCTTGGGAAATCCAAAGGGTGGATGTAATATATTTGATATGCTTGGGAAATCCAAAAGGTTGATGTTTATTGCTTTTAGTTACACGATGAGCCAATGTACATCTTTAAATGCTGGTATTTAGAACCACCATAATAACGTGTTGGATAACCAAATCAAAAGTTGTACTAGTTCATTGCGCAAATTATATGGTGCAACCGGCGCACCATGAGGATGGTGCGCCCGGTTGCAAAAACGACGCAGTTATCTTTTTTTTTTTTTTTTGCTTTTGATGTTAAAAATGATAATAACTTTTTTATTTTTGATCCGATTTTTATAAAATTTATATCAACATTTTTTATTTTTCATGATCTTTCAAATGAGACCAATATTGTGTATGTAATTTTAAGAAATTATTGAACTATTATATTAATGAGTATTGGATTATAAGAAAAATCGAATCTGTTTGGGAGATGATAGGTTTGTGAAATAGAAGATCGAATCTGTTTGGGAGTGGATCAGTGGCCTCAGTTACATTTGATAATACATTAAGTTACATCTTTTTATGAGCGAGTTATATTTTTTTATAAGCAAGTTACATCTTTTTATAAGCGAGTTACATCTTTTTATAAGCAAGTTACATCTTTTTATAAGCGAGTTACATATATATATACACACGAGTTGCATTTGACATGTCTGAACGCGACTTACATATATTTACACGTAAAGTTACATATTTTTACACGTAAAGTTGCATATTTATACACGCGAGTTACATATTTATACACACGAGTTGCATGTGACCTGTCTAAATGCGAGTTACATATTTTTTTACGTAAAGTTACATATTGTTACACGTAGAGATACATATTTATACACACGAGTTGCATTTGACTTGACTGAACGTGAGTTACATATTTTAACACTTAAAGTTACATATTTTACACACAAATGTTAATATGTTAAAATTACATAGGCAATATTGGTCTCATTTGAAAGATCATGAAAAATAAAAAATGTTGATATAAATTTTATAAAAATCGGATCAAAAATAAAAAAGTTATAACCATTTTTTAAAAACAAAAGGAAAAAAAAAATATAAAACCGTCCCGGTATACGGTGCTCACCGTATACCGGTTGCACGGTATACGCACTCAGTTCATTGAGATATACGTGTGTGTGTGTATAGAGAGAAAAGTTCTCCTCCGGACTTTCTGATTCACTGCCGTTCGACTGTCGTCATTTGATGTTGTTATCCGTGAATTTTTTTGATAAAATTATGTAATTATGTTTTTTATGAAGTACAGAGTATATTTTATGTCCACAAAATTTCAGTTCAAAGTTTAATTGGAAAGTCGATTAAATAAATTATTGAAAAACATTATGTTAGGTTATTAATATTTTTATTATTACTATTATTGTTATTTATCATTGTTGTTATTGTTGTTTGTATGTTACGGAGTACTATTTTTATACATCTATTTATACATTTTAAAAATACATACGTAGTAAGAGTATGTGTTTTCACAAAAAAAAAAATCTTAACTTATTTTTTTTTAAATAAAGAACTAATATATGCTCTAAAAGTAAATGTGCTTAAATGATTACATTACTTTTTTGGTTTAGGGACTCAACTGACATGTTTGAAACAATAGAAGTACCTATTTGAACATTTTCCCATAAATTTGTATAGTTTAAGAAATGACATAGATCATTTTCACATATTAGCACCCCCTAATTTACCTGTTAACACGGTCAATTCATCTAAAAATACAATACATATAAATTTGTAATCACTCTATTACTTAGTCATTATAAATAATTTATCTTCAATTAATACATACTCCGATAAACCTTTGGAAATGGAATAATTCTATGGCAAAATAATTTATGCATCAAGCAGGTGAATTACCAACGGAACATTTTAAAAGATTTTAACCCTGTGAGGGATTGAAGGTGTTCGTTCCCAGACACTCATTCCTTAACACCTTGTGATGTTAGCTTTTCATGTTGGAAAAATGTGTTAAAAATTGCATTAAATAGTCATTTTGGAGCAATTATTTGAGTGGCGTCCACTTCCGATTTGGGTCAGGTTAAAGTGGTTTCGGATTGTCCTTGTTAAGGGCTACAATTCGATATGTGGTATACTCAAAACGGATAACGGGTGAATGAGAAATTGATTCTCGAAGTTCACTCGTTGAAATGAAAAAACTGAGAAAATGATGGGTTTCTAATGTGTTTTATCCCACGCCGGAAAACTCAAGAGATTTTCACCCCCTTATAAAGGGAAGCCTCTTTTAAGGAATTAAGATTCCTAAAGGTAAAGGCTCTCTCTTACGCGCAGGCGCGCAGGGGGGTGCCCTGTGCCGATCAAATCCCAAAACGGAGAAGGAAAATCGTGACTCGTGTGCGCGGGCGATTTGCGTACACGAATGTTGTCCGAAAAATATATCATTCAAAGATACGGTCTAATTTTTATTTCTTCCCGTAACGTTTTGTTTTTCCCAGTGCCAGAAGGGGTCGAATTCTGCGCGAAACAGAGATGCTCCGTTTCTGTACAGAAGTGCTCGAGTTCTGTCCGCAACAGAGACGCTCGAGGTCTCCCGTTCGCAACAGAGACGCTCGAGGTCTTCTGTTCGCAACAGAGACGCTCGAGGCCTTCTATTCGCACCAGAAGGTCTTCTGATCCGTTACAACAATAAATGCCCAACGTTCGTGTCTGATTTGCGTACACGAATGCTGTCCGAAAAATATATCATTCAAAGATACGGTCTAATTTTTATTTCTTCCCGTAACGTTTTGTTTTTCCCAGTGCCAGAAGGGGTCGAATTCTGTGCGAAACAGAGATGCTCCGTTTCTGTACAGAAGTGCTCGAGTTTTGTCCACAACAGAGACGCTCGAGGTCTTCTGTTCGCAACAGAGACGCTCGAGGCCTTCTATTCGCACCAGAAGGTCTTCTGATCCGTTACAACAATAAATGCCCAACGTTCGTGTCTTTTAATGCTGCGTTAAATAGACAGTTTATGGACTATTCAATGCCCAACGGACAGGTCATTGATGTCCAACGTTCAGGTCCATTAACACCCCATTTAACACACCAAAAATCCTCCTATAAATAGCTGGCAGGTGGTTTGCAACAAGACACAACACACAATACATTCCTCACGTTTCTTGAGCTAAAAAACACTTCCAGCTACTCCGAAATTTCCCTAGTGTTCGGCTATTGTTCCAGTTCGCCGGGACTTTCGTTTGTGTGCTCAAACGATCGTTCGTTAGCCACCGTATCCTGGGAAACAGTCGTTGCAACGCTTCTAGCACCGTGGGAGGTGACGAATACGTTTTAAGGACATTGTGCGTAGCACGAGCTCTGGCTAAAATCTACTCCATCTTATTTTATGTTTTTTTAGCTATTTTATTTATTAATTAATTTTATTTAATTAATATTTATTCATTTTTTCCGAAACACACCCAACATTTCATTCCAAATCTGAATGTGTTAATACCCGAATGTGACTTATTATGTCATGATGGTAAATAAAAATCAAAGACATTCGGTGTCGGATGTTACTTTTTTGTTGAAAAACCTGTTTGTAATCATGAACAACTTTATGTGATTGTATCAAGAGTATCTAATTGCCAAGTGTTAAAAATCACATGGCTAACAATAATGAGAGAGAACAAATATTGAAATCGAGAATTTTTATATAAAAAGGGGTTTCATAACCTATAGGCTATAGCATGGAATCTAATGTACATTCAAATTATATTTATATTGCATGTTACTTACTGTTTTGTGGTGCTACATTTTTTTTTGTACAACTCCGTAATCATTGATAAATCATATTGAATATATTTCATTTTATGTCAAGCTTTATTATTGTACAGAGTATAATTCTAAATAGGGAAAAGTATAGAAAACATATGTGTGGTTGTGCCCGTTTTCATGCAGATAGGGTCATGTGTTTCATTTTTTAACAAAATAGATCATATGTTTAAACTTCCTTGTCACAAAGGGTCATGACGTCTGACCGTCAGAGGAAGATGATGAATAGTATTTACGATTTTCAAGTGTCTTGAAAATTCAAAGAAAAATACTGAGAGATGAGCCTTAATAAGACGACCTCTAGGCCTGTCATCTTTCGCTTTTGTTTACGGCCACCTATGTCACCGGAAAGTTCATCGAAAAATGATATTAGCGAATTCATTTTTAAAAAAAAATCCAAATAAATCACAAAATCCAAAGGCGAAGATGGTTTGGAGGTCGTCTTGACGAGGCACACCTTCCAGTATTTTTCAATAAATTTTTTGGGCACTTCTAAAAATCAGGGTTACTGTTCATCGTCTTCCTTTGGCGTTTTTAACGGCGTTAGGCGCCATGATCCTCCTGTGATAACGGAATTTAAACATATGATCGACTTTGTTAAAAAACGAGACACATGACCCTAACTGAAAACGTGTCCAACCACATGTACGTTTTTTGTATTTCACCCTTCTAAATAATTCAATTTAATGTAACAAGCATGTTTTCATTTCAAATTTGACTAAAATTAATTATACGCATTAAATTCACCAATCGTGCATCGCACGAGTGTTCAACTAGTAAATATAAGAGCATTTTTTGCTATTAATATCTTAAAAGGGGAAAAACTATACTATAGACCCCGTACTATAGCCAAAATGTCAATTAGGTATTCACACTTTTTAAACACCCTACTGAAACTCATAAAAATGCTCAATTGGGTTTCGGCCGATAGAAATCCGATCTAAATCAGTTGGTATACCGTCGGAGCGGCTCACGGTGAGCATCCTGCTCCCAGGGCCTTTTTTTAAATTCAACAAAGGCTGATATAACTCGTGTTTAAACTAATGTAACTCACATTAATAAGAAATGCAAATTGAGTCAAGTTGAAATGTAAGTTGTCTAAAACGTAATATAAGAAGTGAAACATTGATTTCAATGTAAATAATGAAAAAAGGAGTCTAATTACCCAATTATTTAACATAAATAGTGTATATGTTTTGTTTTTAATATCAAGACTATAAAAATGATTTTTTTAATAAAAATAACTTTTCTTTGAATAAGGCTGACAATGAGTATCACGATATCTGCTTCATATCTTCTATTTATTTGGTTTTCTTTTAAAAAACTTATTAAATTATATGTATAAACAATACCTATGAATTTTAATATGTGAATTTAATGTGATATGATACTTTTGAAATATGCATTGATATGACATTTTACAAATGAGCATAATTTTGATACCAAATGAGCATATGTAACTTACAAAATGTGCATTAATATAAAATTGTAAGGTTTGTTAGTTGAACGTTACGGCATTTCCATGAGTGTTAGATGAAAATCATGTTAGATGAAAATCATGATTTCTGTCAACTGAGCATTAATGAACTTTTACAATGCATTACATTTATTCTATTGAGTATTGGGAGACTAATATTGAGCAGCGTATATGACGTATTAAAATCTATATGACGTGTAAAATGAACTTAATGTCAGTACCAATGAGCATACATAACCTACAAAGTGAGTATCGAAAAAATTAAAATTGTCATTTGAAATCATTTTTTTTTTCGGAAATAACCACACGTGGTGGCGGGAGCGTCGGGGAACACTACCCAAATTTATTAAAATTAAGTAGATTACAAGAAAGTTTAAGGAGCGGTACAGATAATAACACGCATAAAGTCAAAAGCTGATAAGAAACAAGGGTTTAACAGTCGAAGTTTTTTGAAGGTATCCCGACTGTAGACGAAATGGATCTGTTATATCTGTTATGGAACTGAATAGCCTTTTCGGAGATATGGTTGATAGGTCTTTGCTTCCGGTTTAGAGGACCTGTATCGTGTCAGTGCCGTAGCAAGTTTGTGTGGAGAGTCCAGTCTCGCATCAACAGGGTAAATGTAATAGTCGTCTTCATTTTGCGGGCGTCTGGATTGACTTATTGTGATCATCGGGTGTGATGTGTATCCCACCTCGTAGAATAGTTGTTTGGGTTCCGGAGTTGCGTTTGGGGCCATGGCACAATTGCCTTTATTTTTCTTTGCCTTCACCGGAGTAAAGCCGTCTAGGTCTTCATGTGGAGGTAAGTGTGAATGACTTGCATTAGAAAAGTTAGTAATAAGGGGGGTGTCCTCAGATATAATATCATCATTGGACCGGGGATGGTCAAGTGTAGTATCTGCACGGTTAATTGCCAAATATAGACCAGAATTATGCTCAAATCCTTATTTGTTTATGCGCTCAAATCCTCATTTGTTTATGCTCATTTCGTTTAAGCGTTATGCTCATTTGGTATTGATGGATAGTCTACCCGGGGGTATATATCCGAAGGGTTATTACGGGGAGTAACTTAGAGAGAAGTCAGAGCAAGTAAATAAAAGTAGAGAGAGAGTGTATTCAGTGTGTTATCACTTGGTTACAAATGGGGAAAAGGGGTGCTATTTATAGTAGCAATAAATGCCGGGCAGGGACACGTGTCAAGCGCTCATTGGCCGAGGGGTCACCTCAACTGGTTGGCGCTGGCAGCCGCATGTGGCCGCATTTAATGCGGCTGTTGGATGGGACGTCTGTGCGGGGTACGGTGATCTGTACGCATGTGAGGCAGATATCTTGTCGAGTGAGATGCCTTCGGCTATAGAGCAGTAACCGAGGGCTCTCCCACCCGATGGCACCCTGGTGCCGAGGGCTCACAGTGCCGAGGGCTACTGTTTTCGCCGTTTTCTCCCAGTTTCCTAATTTGCTTGAGAAACCCGCTCTGTGATAATTTGGAGCCTTCGGCCAGGGGGCCGAAGGCACCCCTGTGCGTTGTGCGGACTGCTTGGTACTCTGGGTGCTGTGATTTGGGCCTGTTGGGCCTGTTGGGCCTTTGATGGAGCAGTAAGAGTCTGTGGGCCGGGGGTTCCCGGGCCATATACTCCATCAGGAGTCCCTCACTCCTTTTGCCGAAAGGTACTTGAGGGAAAAGGAGTAACTTGTGCTTGCCCTTTGATGTTGTCCCATCGTGGTTCCTGAAGTTGGTGAGGAGTTGTTGCTTTTATGTCTCTGCCGAAGGCAGTCCCTCAGTTACCCACATGTCGGGACTTGAGGGCTTGGTTTGTTGTTTGTTGGAATTTCACAGATTTTGTAATTTAATGATTTTCCCGAAGGGGTCCTCCAGTCCCCCACTCCTTGAGGCACTTGTAAAGTGGTGAAAAGGAGTAGAGTAGTTACGTTGCTGTTGTGGGCCGAAGGCTGACGCTTTTCGTTTCATTTTGGGGGGATGCCTCGTTAAAAACCTCATTAGGAAAAACCCTTTGGGAAAAAATCCTAATGAGGGAAAAAGAGTGCACCGAATTCCCCCAATGATGAATCGAAAATGTCAAACCTTGGTACAAAGTGGAGAATGACGGGAATGCCGAAGGCTCTCTCCTCTGAGGGCTCCTGTGTTGATTAGCCGGAGGCTTGCTGTTGATGTCCTGGTGGCGCCGAAGGGGAGCCCCTCAATCCAGGGATCGAGGGCCTGCCAGATGAGGGCAGCAGTGAAGCTGTTACCGGGGGGTCCACTGTTTGTCGATGAGTTGGTGATGAAGATACCCGAGGGCCATGGGCCATCCGTCAATGAGGCACTCCCCGGGGGCTACCCGGTTTTGCAGTGCTGAGGGGAAAACCCCGAGGGGTGCCCTGATATGCAGCCCTAGGGATCTGAAGGAGTGATCCCGAAGGCGTGTGTAATGTGCTGTGTGGGGCACAACCCGGGGGCACTTCTGAGTGAGTGTACCCGGAGGCTATCCTTGATGAAGAGGAGTGAAGTAGAAAACCCGGGGGCTTCCAAAATATAGTCGTTGGAAATATAGCCGTTGGAATATGTAACGACGGGATATAGCCGTTGGGGGGGTGGCACACGTGGCGTGTGATGGCTGGCTGTCCGTGGGCGGCATCACTGGTTGGGTGAAGACGCGGTGTGTAATGATGGCGGTCCGTCCGGAGGCCCGGAACCCAGGCCCAAGCCCGAATTCCAGCGCCTATAAATACCCCAAGGCCAGAGCCATTCCCGCTGTGCGAACTCAGTTGTTTTAGCGAAGCTCTGCCAAAAAATCTAGTGAGAGAAACTCCAGCCTTCGGTCCTAACTCAGCTCTCGAGGTCAGTGCTCCCTGCCTTTCTCCTTCTAGCATAGCTGTACTGTGCCCTTAGGTTAGGAGATAGAAAAGTTAGGAAACACTTACCGTCTACGAGCCCTCGAACTAGAGTGCGAATGTCGTCCCAGAGTGATTCTCAAGATATCTCGAGGACGCCCTCGATGGAGGACGAAGGCATCTCCGACGTGGAGTCAAGCAGTGGTCAACCCTCGGATGGTGGTGATGCAGCCCTGGCCCGGGAGGTCCAGAAGGAACTCATTGCGGAGGTTGAAGCCGAGGGCTTCGAGCAGGAGTGCGATGATGAAGACTTAGCCCTCGCATGGCAGACAGCGGAGGATGAGGCACACAATGAGAGCTCGAAGGTTACGATTGCTGTTCTCCCCCCTCGGGGTTCCGGGGAGGCCAGTAGATCGAGGCCGTTGGATCCGATACCTCTGAGGGCGGTTTCCGGTTTGAAGAAGAAGAAGGCCGCTACCAAGAAGAAGGAGAGGGCCGTCGATCAAGGAAAGCCCGTGGACATGCCCGAGGGGTATAGTTGGCTGAACACTGAGGCCCTCGAGATCAGGTCGAAGGCTGACAGGGCAGATCTGTACGTGACTCAGCTGCACGTGGGGCCCTCAGCCGAAGTGGTGGAGCCAGGTCCCGACGACGTGTTGTCCAGGGCGCCCGAGGGGTGTATCGCTATTCACGTCCTTTCGGTTTCCATGGGACTTAGGTTCCCTCTGCACCCATTCCTCCGGGAATATTTGCGGTTTGTTGGCTTGGTCCCCTGCCAACTCACGCCCAACAGCCACTCCTACATTGCGGGGTTCCTCCAGCTCTGCAAGTCCCGAGGGGTGAAGCCCAGCCTGGATCTATTCTTCCAAAGCTTTAATTTGTGCCGGGGGGGCACGAAAACGGCGAGGGGTACGCCAACCTGCAGCAGATTGCCCGCTTCAAACTATTCTCCGATGCTCCTTCTTCCAACAAAGGATGGAGGGAACGTTGGTGCTATGTAAGGTTGGATGAGAGCCCATTCCCGAGGGAGCTGCGTGATCGATTCCGAAGGCACGAAAAGATCAGGAGTGCCGCTCTCGAGAAAGACGACCTAAAGCTGGCCAAGTTCCCGGAGGGGAAAAACAAGAACGTGGCGATCAAAGACTGCACCCTCGAGGAGGATTTATACACCCTCGGGTTCCGGAGGTACCGCTTCATAGGGGAGACCGATGAAAAGTACCCTCCCTTCAACAAGGCCTTCGGAGGGGCCGGAGGTAGGAGCCGAGGGCTTTAGAATTTTGTACTTAGTTTTTTTTTGCTTGGATGTTATCGTCCCTTCGCTTAGACCCGTCGGACTAACCCTTTGTCTCCTTTGTGCAGGTATCCCCGTCTCTATGGTGAACGTAAAGGGCCTTGCTCGTTTGAAGAAACAGGACCCGAAGGGGTCGGGACAGGGCATCCAGAAGCCCGCCACTGCCCTCTTTAAGAAAGCCGAGGGCGATGCCGCTGCCGGCAAGAGGAAGGCAGTGACCAAGGGGTCCCCCCCGGCTACCAAAAAGCCGAAGAAGGGGGATGTCGCCGAGAAGGAGCCCCCGGTCATTATCGCTGATGAGCACCCCGCCTCCGGGGTGCAGGTGGAGAAGCTGCCGGGTGGAACGCCGCCGGGGGCAGAGGAGTTGCTGCCTGAGATCCTCCAAGTCGCGTTCCCGAGGGGTACATCTTTGGCCAGCGGCGCTGTCGACCCGGGGGCCATCCTGAGGGGTATGACCCCTGAGACGGATAGGGCTGCCCTCGGGGCCTATAATGATGCGGCCCTCGAGGACCACATTCTCCTCTCCTCCCTCTCTGTAAGTGTTTACCTGGCTTTCTCCATCTTCTCCTTTGATTATTTTGTGTGATTGCTTTTAACTGTTTTTGTTGTTGTTCTGCAGGCTTGCTTAGCCCTCGGCGAACAGGCTCGGAGGCTTCAAGAATGGCGCCTCCACAAAGCGGAGCAAGACGCTAGAATGAGGGAGTGCCTCCTCAAGAACCAAGAGGCGGTGAAGCTGGGGGCCCAGCTAGAAGAGGAGCTCCGGCAGATGAGCTTGAAATTGGAGGCTGCAGAGAAAGGCAAGGCTGATGCTGAGGCCGCTGCTGAGGCCGCTGCTAAAGAGGCCGAGGACTCCAAAGCGCTAGCCGTCGCCAAGGCTCAGGAGGAGGCCGTTGAGGCCTTTGTCGCCGAGGGTTGGAGAGACGAGGGGCGCAAGATGTGGGTGTCCTCGGTCGTGGAGGCATGCGTTGAAGAATGGGCCGAGGGCCCTGGGTGGGAATGGATGGCCCGGAAGGGCAGAGAATATTATGAGGCCCGCGAATTCTTCACCCAGGCCCTCATTTACCGGAGGATGGCTCGGCATTTGGGCATTGAGCAAAAAGATTTCTCCCCCTCGGCGTATGGCCTTCCTCCCCTGCAGCCTGATGTCCGTGAGTCGCTCCCGGAAGGTGTTCAGAGGCCCGACCTTGAGGACACGGAGTTGAAGAATGAGGCCGAGGACGACGCCGTCGAGACCGGAGTGGAGGCATCATTGAGGCCGGCTGCAGAGGGCGCCCGGTGAATGATGCTGTTGTAGTTGTAGAGTGACTTCATAATTTGTAATGTCTGAATATATTTTGTAACGAACAACATTGATCCTTCGGCTTCAGCCCGTTTGTAATAGTAACATCGCAATTACACTCGCTTTTTTTTTATGATTGAATGATCGCCTTCGGGCTTTGTATATATGACTTGTACCCTTCAATTCCTTTCTTCTTGAATGTATGCCTCCGTTTTCCTTGAGTGTATGCCTTCGGCATTTTTGAATGTATGTGTTTGTTCCTTTGAATGTATGTCTTAGGACTTAGAATACTATCTGATTGTAGCTAGCCCTTAGGAGCCTTCGGTAGTTGGGCACCCTCTGCTGGATATGCAACCGAGGGTTCAGCAGCAATTAGGACTTAGAAAATTTTTCTGTGTAGCACACCATAGGGCCTTCGGGTGTTTGCAGTAATCCAAATCCTAGGACTTAGAAAAATTTCTAAATGTAGATTTCCCCTTGAGAGCCTTCGGGATATGGCCTCCCTTCCTGATGTGTGAATGTTGGGCCGAGGGCCCAATGCACAGGATTTAGAGATTTTTTGCAAGTGTAGTATGTCATGTAGCCTTCGGCTACTGTGTAGAAATTTTTCTGGAGTGTTGATTCCTTGTGTACTATAGCCCTCGATTGATAGCTAGCCTTCGGCAATTAGGTCCCTTGAGATGAGGGTGAAATATGTAGGACTTAGAAAATCTTCCAAGTGTAGAGTTTCCCTTGGGAGCCTTCGGGAGATGGCGTCCCTCCATGATGTATGAGTAGCTGACCGGGGGGGGGGGGGGGAATATGCAGGACTTAGAGAATATTCTAAGTGTAAATTTCCCTTGGGAGCCTTCGGGAGATGGCATCCCTCCTTGATGTATGAGTAGTTGACCGGGGAAAAACATGTAGGACTTAGAAAATATTCTAAGTGTGGATTTTCCCTTGGGAGCCTTCGGGAGATGGCATCCCTCCTTGATGTATGAGTAGTTGACCGGGGAAAAACATGTAGGACTTAGAAAATATTCTAAGTGTGGATTTTCCCTTGGGAGCCTTCGGGAGATGGCATCCCTCCTTGATGTATGAGTAGTTGACCGGGGGGAAAACATGTAGGACTTAGAAAATCTTCTAAGTGTAAATTTTCCCTTGGGAGCCTTCGGGTGATGGGTGCCCTCTGATTCCACACCATATTGCAGATGCCCGGGGGCTACTCATTTAGGACAGAATACTTGTTTTTTTAAGTGTTGTTGTATTGCATGGCCTTCGGCCACCATATTCCCTTGGCTGTAATAATGATTGGGTCGGGGGCCCAATCTTTAGGTATTAGAATTTTTTCAAGTGCTGCTTTCCTGTGTAGCCTTCGGGTGCCCGGGGGCTGCTCCTTCAGGACTTAGAATTTTTCTAAGCATAAATTGATGTTGAATCCTGTTGTTGTGAAGAAAGCCAATGAGGAGTGTGTGCCCTCGGCATACACTCTAAAAGTTGTAGAATTTGACCCTTGTCATGGGGAAAGGGCCCTCGGTATTTGTACATAACAGATGCCTTCGGCGTTTGTTTGAAGTACCGTTTAGTGGACCTTGGATAGTCCAGTCCCTTTGTATTGTTGAAGCCTTCGGTGTTTTTGTGACCGGAGGTGACCAGGTAGTGGACTTAGCCGTTTCCTGATAATATTTGTTTGAGTGGTATCCTTCGGGAAATAGGAGCCTTCAGTTACCGGAGGTGTTCCCGTGGGGAGCCCTCGGCTTGTTGTGATCTGTTGGAGTGTACTCTTTGATTTCTCGCTGAGTCTACTCCCCTTCACCCCCTCTTTTTTTTTTTTTTTTTTTGGTTGGTGGTGAAGGGAAGGCATCAAGAAACTTGGTTTCTTGGTAAGGCTGGGCCTATTAGGAGACCATCAGAATACACCAATGGCTCTCCTCCCTCGGGTTAACCTTCCGAGTTCCGAGGGGATCGAGGGACGTTTCCTGGGCACAAGATATGGTGGTCCGTAACCTGCCTCCCCTTGGGGGATGGCGCGGAAAGCGCCTCATTTTTGAAAGTCGTCCCCTCGGCGCTAGACATAGTCCGTGGCCTGCCACACCCTTGGGGTGGTGGCGCGGGGAGCGTTTCGGTTTGGAAGTCGAATCCTGGGCATTTCTCATACCTGTCATACCCTGGGGGTAGTGACGCGGATAGCGTTCCGTTTTTGAAAGTCGAATCCTGGGCATTTCTCATGCCTGTCACACCCTGGGGGTAGTGACGCGGAAAGCGTTTCAAGGAAGGGTTTTCATTTGCACACTAGTTGCAAATGGCCGGGGGCACTACGTGCCGCCGGCACCGATGGTGGCGCCTTCGGTATATGCGTCCTCGTGGGGTACGGCTTTTAGAAACAACACTTGGTGTTAGTTTCGATGTGTAGCCCCCGGTACTTGGTACCGAGGGGTCTTCTGTAGGAACACTTGGTGTTCTCCTTTGTTGCAGTTGATGGAGGTGTCTACCCTCGGTACTTGGTACCGAAGGGTCTTCAAGTGAAACACTTGGTGTTTCCCAATAGATGTTTGGAAGTTGATAGGAGAGCATCTCCCTGGCACTGGGTGCCGAGGGCTCTTCTGTAGGAACACTTGGTGTTCTCTTTTGTTGTAGTTGATGTAGGCGTCTACCCTCGGTACTTGGTACCGAAGGGTCTTCAAATGAAACACTTGGTGTTTCCCAACAGATGTTTGGAAGTTGATAGGAGAGCATATCCCTGGCACTGGGTGCCGAGGGGTCTTCTTTGGAAGATCTTGGTGTCTTCTGTAGGAACACTTGGTGTTCTCATCTTTTCTTCTTTGATGTTGAAGGTGGGGATGTACCCTCGGCACTGGGTGCCGAAGGGTCTTCTGTAGGAACACTTGGTGTTCTCATCTTTTCTTTTTTGATGTTGAAGGTGGGGATGTACCCTCGGCACTGGGTGCCGAAGGGAAATGAAATACATGGTGTTCCTTGTTGTTGGTGATAGGAGTTCCCTCCCTCGGTACTTGGTACCGAGGGGTCTTGACTGAAAACACGTGGTGTTTTCACTGTTTGTTGTAGGTGTTGATGGTGTCCGCCCTCGGCACTTGGTGCCGGAGGGGGTTCTTCTCGTGGTGAGGCCTGGGGCCTGTAGTCAGTATGAGGGCTTGATGTCTTGAATGTATCTTCATTCTCCGAAATTGGAGGCCTTGGGCCATAGGATAGTACATTCACTAGTTATGAGGGCTTGGCCGCTCTTACATTATTGATAAAATTTAACTAAATGGTGTACATTCCAGTGCCTAGGGACTTCTTTCCCATTGGGGCGTTTGAGCTTGTAGGTCCCGGGTTTGATGATGGCCGCTATGATGTAGGGGCCTTCGAATTTTGGTGCCATTTTTCCTCCCTCGGTTGGTTGGCTGGCTTCCCTCCTCCGGAGGACATAGTCCCCCACTTGAAATTCTCGGGTGCGAACTTTGGCGTCGATGTCGCATTTAACTTGCCTTCGGTAGTTTTCTGCCCGGATGAAGGCCTGCTCCCGGCGTTCTGAAATGAGGTGGAGGTCGAGGGCCATGTTGTTGTCGTTGACCTCGGGGTCGTATTGGATCACCCTTCGGGTAGGAAGGGTGACTTCCGTAGGAGCTTTGGCTTCAAAACCGTAGCAGAGGGAGAAGGGTGTTTCACCTGTTGCTCGCCGAGGGGTGGTGCGGTAGGCCCAAAGGATGTTGTGGAGTTCTTCTACCCAGCCACCGCCCTCGGCCTCCAGCTTCTTTTTGAGGCCCTCGAGCAAGGTCCGGTTGGCATTCTCTACTTTCCCGTTGCCTTGAGGGTAGGCAACGGAGGAGAAGGTGTGTTTGATGCCCCATGCCTCCAGAAGGGCACAGAAGGGGACTGCCTCAAATTGTGTCCCATTGTCGGAGATGATCTGTTGGGGGACGCCAAACCTTGTAAGGATGTTCTTGAGGACGAAGTGACGGCACTTCGCCTCTGTGATGCTGGCGAGGGGTTCAGCCTCCACCCACTTGGTAAAGTAGTCGACGGCCACAATGATGTACCTGTTGTTGGAGGTACCCCTCGGCAGAGAGCCCACAAGGTCTATCCCCCATCGAGAAAAAGGGACAGAGGTGCTGATGGGGGCATAGTTGACCGCTGGCCTGCCGGGAGCTTTCTGGAAATGTTGACATGCAGTGCACCTCCGGGCAAGGTCAGCACAATCCCTGGCCATGGTTGGCCAGAAGTAGCCCTGGAGAATGAGCCTTCGGGACATGGAGAAGGGTCCCTGGTGAGCTGAGCAAGTGCCACTGTGCACTTCCTCCATTGCGACCTCGGCTTCATCTGGATGAAGGCACCGAAGTAGCGTGCCATTGTAAGATCGTTTGTAGAGCCTCCCATCTTTGATGGTGTAGCTGGGAGCCCTCAGCTTTGCCAGTTTAGCGCGGGCCTCATTCTCGGGTAGCTGCCCTGTGGAGATGAGGGCGGTGATATCTGAAATCCAATCCTCCTGACGTTGTTGTATGTTCATCACGGGGCTTGCATGGATGCTTGAGAGGCTGAGTTCCTCGATTTTGGCAATCTTAGAGATGTGCTCGGGGGAGTCTGCCGAGAGTAGATAATATGTCGGCCTCGGAGTTCTGAGCCCTCGGTATTTGAGTGAGAGAGTGTGCCTCAAATACCTTAAGCAACTCCTTGGCCGCTTCCTTGTACTGTTTCATTCTTCCCTCCTTGGCCTCATATTCTTCGAAGATTCGGCCAACAACCAACTTGGAGTCGCATTTGATGTGGATCTGCTGAGCCCTCATGTTGGCAGTCAGCCGAAGGCCACATAGGAGGGCTTCATATTTGGCCTCATTGTTGGAGACCTTGAAGGAGAAGCGGATTGCATAGTAGGCCCTGAAGCCCTCGGGAGTAATGAGGACTACCCCTCCCCCGCATGCTTTGGTCGTGGAGGAGCCATCAGTGTAGAGGGTCCACCAGTCGTCCGAGGTAGCCGAGGGCTCCCCGTCCGTGGCTGCCCTTGCGGTACATTCCGTCACAAAGTCCGCTAGGGCTTGGCCCTTGATGGCAGGCCTTGGACGGATGTCAATGTTGTACTGGCTCAAGAAGATAGCCCATTTAACCATGCGGGAGGAGCTGGTGGGGCTCCTCATGAGGGCGCCGAGGGGTTGATGAGTGAGGACCTGAACTTGGTGAGCCTGAAAGTAGTGGCCCAACTTCTTGACAGTCCAAACGATGGCCAACACCGTTTTTTCCACAGGGGAGTACCTGAGCTCGGCCTCCCTTAGGGTCTTGCTAACGTAGAAGATGGCATGTTGAATGCCGTCTTCCTCCCGGATGAGCACAGAGCTGATGGCCGCCGGGCTAACCCCAAGGTAGAGGTAGAGGGTCTCCCCTACCTTGGGTTTGGAGAGCACAGGAGGTGAAGATAGATATCTTTTGAGCTAGTCGAAAGCCCCCTGGCATTCTGGAGTCCATAGGAAGCCAGTCGTCTTCCTCATGATCTGGAAGAAGGGTAGCGATTTCTCCGCCGATTTAGATAGAAAGCGATTGAGGGCTACCAGGCGGCCCGTCAACCGTTGAACTTCCTTCACATTGCGTGGGGGCTCCATGTTGATGATGGCCTGGATCTTCTCGGGATTGGCCTCAATACCCCTTCGGCTCACCATGTAGCCTAAGAATTTGCCCCCTTGGACGCCGAAGGTGCACTTCTTCGGGTTTAGCCGAAGGTTGAATTTTTGCATGATGGCGAAGATTTCCTGGAGGTCGTCAGCATGGCTGGAAGATTGCTTGCTCTTGACGATCATGTCGTCGACATAGGCCTCCATGGTGCGCCCTAGGACGGCTTGAAAGACCCGGGCCACCATCCGGGTGTAAGTGGCCCCCGAGTTCTTTAGGCCGAAGGCCATCAGCAGGTAGCAGAAGATGCCCTCGGGAGTCATGAAGGCAGTTTTTTCGGCGTCCTCCTCGTGCATGAAAATTTGATGGTACCCTCGGAAGGCATCGAGGAAGGACATGATCTCACACCCTGCGGTCTCATCCACCAATTGATCAATGTTTGGTAGAGGGAATGGATCCATAGGGCATGCTTTGTTGAGATCGGTGTAGTCCACGCACATGCGGAAGGTAGGGGGCTTCTGTGCGAGGACTACATTCGCCAGCCATGAGGGATATTTCACCTCTTTGATGTGCTTAATGGAGAGGAGCATGGCGACCTCCTTTTTCACAAATTCCCTTCTCTCGGCGGAGAGAGGTCTTCTTCGTTGTTGCACTGCTTTTGCCGAGGGGTCCACCGAGAGGCGGTGGGTGATGACCCTTCGGCTGATTCCCGGCATGTCCTCCGGCCCCCATGCAAAAACAGTGGAGTGGGCGCGGAGGGCGTCGGTGATACCGGTCTTCAAATCTTCAGGGAGCTGGGCTCAAATCTTCACGACTCTCTCCGGCTGGGCCGGATCGAGCGCAAAGTCTTCTACGTCCTCGGCCGGTTCAGCCCTCGGCCTTCTTTCCTCTTGGTCGACGGCTCCGGTGATGGTGTCAACACGGAATTCCGTCTTGCTTACCTTCTTAGTGACCTGAAGATAGCAGGCGCGGGAAATTTTTTGGTTCCCCCGGGAGTAGCCAATGCCCCCCTCGGCGGGAAACTTG
The DNA here is from genome assembly GCA_945859875.1 of Cuscuta europaea. NCBI lineage: Eukaryota > Viridiplantae > Streptophyta > Magnoliopsida > Solanales > Convolvulaceae > Cuscuta > Cuscuta europaea. Next base: position 1,480,997 of record CAMAPE010000045.1, on the reverse strand, counting down.
AGGCAGAGGTGCCTCATGGAGATGATGGCTTCGAGGTCCTCGAGGGCTGGCCGGCCGAGGATGATGTTGTGGGCGCAGTCAATGTTGACGACGACGAACTCCACCTCGAGCTGGGCTCTATGGGGCCCGTCGCCAAAGATCACCGGGAGGGTTATTACCCCCTCGGAATCAATAGTGTCGCCGGTGAAGCCGGCAAGAGGGGTCTTAATGGGCCGAAGGGACCCCCTCTCCAGATGCAGTTGTCTGAAGGTGCTGAGGTACATTACATTGACGGAGCTGCCCGTGTCGATGTAAGTTCGGTGAATAATGGTGTCGTTTATCTCCGTCCGAATCACCAAGGCATCCCTGTGAGGACGAGAAGTAGGAGGGAGATCTGCGTTGGTAAAGGTGATGGGTTCCTCCCTCAGTCGCTTTACCGGGGGCATATGAGTGACTTCCCCCACGTAAAGCGATTGAGCCCACTTCTTTCGCTGGCTGGTGGAATCGCCCCCTGTGTTGCCACCGGTGATCATGAAGATGTGGCGTTTCTTCTCCTGGTAGTGGGGGTACTCCTCCTCCTCTTCTTCAAAGTTTCCGATCTCCCTCTTCTTGCCGAGGGGGATGGTGTTCGGATTTACCCAAGCGTTTACCTTCGTATGGTGCCCTCGGGGAGGTCCCTGATGAGAAGGTCCCTCCTGCCGAGGGCTCTGGACAAACTGGGACAGGTGCCCTGCCTGTATTAATCTCTCGATGGCCGTCTTCAGTTGATGGCAGTCATCGGTCCTGTGCCCCTGGTGCCGATGGAAGCGACAGTAGGGGAACTGAGGGTTGATAGCATGCACCTCCGGGGGTGCGCGAGAATCGCGCTCAACGAGGCCCCTCTCCTCGGCAAAATCGAGGATGATGCTGACGGGGTGCGTCAATGGTGTCCGAGGGCGGTCCAGGAGAATGGGCTGGGCCCAAGTCTTAGGGTTGCCTTTATAACCTCCCCCGGGCTTGGCTTGGGCTTGCCGAGGGCGGTCATCAGGGGGTCCCGAAGCCTTGGGGCGATTTGGAGGAGCCCCCGGCCCTCGGTTATGCTTGTTGTCAGCCCTCGGGGGCTGCTGGTCCGGATGTTGGTGATACTTCTCCACCTCCTCGGCCTCAGCATACCGGTCCCCCCGCTGCAAGGCCCTTATGTAGTCGCGGGGGGGGGGGGGGGGGGTTCAATGATGAGGCTCCTTGAAAAGTTGCCAGTGCGGAGGACGGTTTGTAGGAGGGCCAGGAGGGTCCCGTCATCAGCGCCGTCGACTTTGTCGGCCTCCGTCCTCCAGCGCTCCAGGAAATCCCGAAGGGTCTCATCCTTCTTCTGGCGTATTGTTAGGAGGTGGGAGAAGTGCTTCCTTGTGCGACGCCTCCCGGCGAATTGTGTCAAGAATCGTTGGGCGAGTTCTTGCCATGAATCAATGCAGCCCTCGGGCAGCCTGTTGAACCATTCGTATGCTGGTCCCTCTAAGGTGGAGAGGAACCAACGACACAAATATTCGTCTGACGCCCCCACCATCATCATGCTGTTCTGGTACTTGCTGTAATGTTCCTGGGGGTCCGTTTTCCCGCTGTAGGGCTTTATGTGTTGCCCTCGGTATTTTTCCGGGATCCGGGCCGCCAATACCCTTGGGGTAAATGGCGTCCGATTCCGGAGCTGGATGACGGGTTCCCCGGAGCCCTCGGCCACCTTCTTCTGTAATTCCTCCATTTTGGCCATCATGGCCTCGTATTTGAGGTCTGAGTGAGGGGTGGAGGTGGTGGCGTGAGCTTTGTTGGACTCCATCTCGTCAAGCCGGCGTTGGAGGGCCGCAATAATCTCGTCCCGGGGGTCCCTCGGGAGGGTCTCCACCCCCTGCGAACGAACCCGGGCTGAGTGGGCCTGGTTGATTTGGTGCCGAGCATCATCGGCATGAAGGGGTGCCTTGCCTTTGTCCCGAGGGGGACGCTCCTCGTCTGCCCTCGAAATAGATCCCCCGCTTTCCTGGGGCCTTTGGAGTGCTTTCCCCCCGAGGCGGTCTTGGACCCCTCGGCGGTCTGGCCCTCCCCCGAGCCGGTTGAGGGCGGAAGTACGGGGCCTTTCCCTGTTGTCATTATGGCGGTCCCGGGACTGAACTTCCTGGGAGGATGTTTCTTGGGCCACCACCCCTTCGTCGTTTCTCACCCGAGGGGTGGGATTTCCGAAGGGGTGTGGCAGAGGGGGAAGTATGATGTTTTCCCCGATCTGAGGGTGAGCTGGAGCCAGGGTGCCGAAGGCACCCGGGTTCTGGGTGAACGTCTGGATGAAGGCGGAGAGCGCCGATTGCACGTCGATGGTGAGAACCGGAGGGCTGACTTGGTCATCGCTCCGGTTTTTCTTCTTGGCCTCGATGCCGAGGCGGGCATCGGGGGCATTTTGTTGGATCTGAAGGCGTAGGTCGACAGGCGCCTGTTCCAGCCCAGCGATGACACCGCCCTCGGGAGCCCTGTGAGAGGCTTCGGGGGCGTTGACGTCGCCGAGGGCCAGGTTCTTGTCTTCTACGTTCTTTGAGTTGGCACGTGTCGTCCTCACCATTTTGATAGAGGGCTAGTGTTTTGTGTTTGGTCGAGGGGGAGGGTTTCTTACTCGATTGTTCAACCTCTCAACGAGAGCACCAAATGATGGATAGTCTACCCGGGGGTATATATCCCAAGGGTTATTACGGGGAGTAACTTAGAGAGAAGTCAGAGCAAGTAAATAAAAGTAGAGAGAGTGTGTATTCAGTGTGTTATCACTTGGTTACAAATGGGGAAAAGGGGTGCTATTTATAGTAGCAATAAATGTCGGGCAGGGACACGTGTCAAGCGCTCATTGGCCGAGGGGTCACCTTAACTAGTTGGCGCTGGCAGCCGCATGTGGCCGCATTTAATGCGGCTGTTGGATGGGACGTCTGTGCGGGGTACGGTGATCTGTACGCATGTGAGGCAGATATCTTGTCGAGTGAGATGCCTTCGGCTATAGAGCAGTAACCGAGGGCTCTCCCACCCGATGGCACCCTGGTGCCGAGGGCTCACAGTGCCGAGGGCTACTGTTTTCGCCGTTTTCTCCCAGTTTCCTAATTTGCTTGAGAAACCTGCTCTGTGATAATTTGGAGCCTTCGGCCAGGGGGCCGAAGGCACCCCTGTGCGTTGTGCGGACTGCTTGGTACTCTGGGCGCTGTGATTTGGGCCTGTTGGGCCTGTTGGGCCTTTGATGGAGCAGTAGGAGTCTGTGGGCCGGGGGTTCCCGGGCCATATACTCCATCAGGTATGTCAGAGCGATACTGTAAGGGTTGGATTGTTCTGTCATGTCAATTTCACCAGAATCTAGTCTATACAGATCATTAATGTTGTCATCTAGAATCTATGCAGTAGCGTAGATGGAAGAACGGCGACGGACCGGAGAAGCCTGAATTCTAACGGATCGTAGCGCCAGTGATTGGGCAGCCCATGTGAGACTAGAACAAATCAGGTTGCAGCAAGATGAAATTTGCTCTTGGTCAGATTCCATCAATGGAAGAACTCTGCACGTCGTTTGATGTTGATGATGAAGCTTGGAGCGATGGCAGGTGGCTGGTGAATGATGAGCGGTGATATCAATGGTGGAGGTTGAGCGTCTAGCAGATATGGATGGAAGAAGAAGACTCAAAGTTCAAGAGAATTACAAAAATACCGGGTGTATAGGTACACCCGGGTGTATAGGTACACCCGGGTGTACCTTAATTATAGTCTACGGTTGTATTGTGTAACTCGCATTATATTCTAGTGTAATTCGCATTATGGAAAATGGAAATCACATGTAAGCAGGATGTAACTTACTGAGAAAAGTTGACATGTAACTTACACAAATAGATATGTAATTTTAGGCAAATTCTGATGTAACTTGAGTGTGTGCAAGATGTAAGTTGAGAAAGATCTAAAATTTTCATTGCAATCATCCTGATGTACTATTTAATATACTTTGTTTCAATATGGAAAGGTTATAGTTGAAGGATCTATGGCAATTCAAAGTTGTGTGTGGTGGATGAAGCTTTGGCTATTTCAGGAACACCTATTTCCGTTCCGGCATAGCAGGCGGCTGCCAGAGAGATGGTGGAAGGCACCAAACAGTCTCCTTGAATCACCTTAAGGCTAATTAAGACATTCAAATTCATGCCGGACTTGGAAGACGGCAGATTCAGCCATGGGAATAGCTAATTGGTCGTCAATTGCTCAATCGAAATTTGTTGAAGATGCTTACCTTCTTTGCTATCTTTGGCGCTACACATGGAGACCTATTCTAACAAAACGCAAAGCAATGGGAAACAGAAGGGGTGCACATTCTCTCCTCTCTTTTTTATCCCAAAACGATACCGTATTGGGATCGGTACACCATCCGCATGGTGGGCCGATCCCACGGTATAATTTGAAGATCTAAATGGGGTTAACTCGTAACAACTTTAGCCATTTTAGGTTAATAAACTAGTTGTACTAATTACTTTAGAGTTTTACGTATATGTTACGGAGTATTGACAGTTTTTTGGACGATCTAAATAGGCTGTAAACAAATAGTGTAATAAGGCTCTAATGCGGAAAGAACAATCTCCATCTATGATTTATCGACTGTTGTCAACTAATAATACATGAGTTTAATGCACCAAACCCCCCGTGATATAAAATTTCAGCACATTAGCCCCTTGTGTTTTCAAAAATGCGTCAAATCCTCTTGTGTTTTAATTAATCATGCACAGAATCCCTATTATGAATAAATTTAACGATTTGGAAATCACTTTTCCAAATATTATGATTGAATATGCAAGTAAATATGTCAAAATATCTAAATCATACAAAAATGTTAATCACTTTTCTTTTAGTTGACGATTGAATTTATTCATAGAAGGGATTTTACGCATAATTAATTAAAACACAAGAGAGTTTGACACATTTTAAAATCACATAGGACTAATGCGCCGAATTTCCATATCACGAGAGTTGGTGCATTATATCCAATAATACATGTATGTAAGATGTGTTTGACATTTAGTGATTAACGAATAGTGAATTTTGTTAATGAATTGTTAATAGCAAATACAATCAGCAAATAGCAAGTTTGACTAATGTAATGAATAGATGATTTACAAAAAGATGTTTGATAATCTAATTGTTTGAACATAACAATGATTAGAATGATTGTTTTCAAAACACTAACCCAAAACTCTGATATTTCTACCGTTTTCATTTCAACAATTCGGTAAAAAGAAAAAACCTATAACTCAAGGGCTATTTATTAAACAAATTTTTGGAGTGGAAAAAAAATAAACAATTTTTTCCCTTAAAAAAGTCAAACTACTACTTTGAATTTGCATTTGAATTTTTTGGGGGTAATTTGAATTTGCACCTCATATTATTATCTAAATTAGACTTTGCACCCCATTTTTAAAAATTTTTGTTTTTGCACACCAATCCTATATGAAAATACAAAAATGCCCCTCCGTTAACAATTTGTTGGCCTTCAATACTATCGAGGGTAATTTGGTCTTTTCATATGAAATTGGGGTGCAAAAATAAAGATTTTTAAAAACGGGATGCAAAATCCATTTTAGACAAACTCAAAATAACTCCTTTTTTTTTACTAAAACACCATTTTCCAAACATGCTGCAATTAAGAATCAAAATAAGCTTAATAGCTATGGTTAATGAAGAAGACATGTCAAATCAAAACCACTGCAGCAGCATAGACTACGTGGCACTATAATTGCACGATCACCGGGCCAGTGGGCCACCATGTATCTATGCTCACCGGAAACATAAAAACTCCAATAATTATCCTAGTCTCCGGCCGCCGGAGGAGATGATATCGACCCGAAAACCCGTTCATCGTCGTTCTGATCTCCGCTCCCAGCTGCTGGGTTTTTATTGAGCAGACGAGGGGATTGGTTACTGTAAGAGAAGGGCGGCTGCTGGAATGCCAGAACGATTTGGTCTTCTTCTTCCCCCGCATTAATTTCCCGCCCTAGAGGTTGCCTGAGCTCATCATCGTCATCGTCAACATTTGTGTTGGAAGGAGAAGATCGCCTCCGTCGCATGAAGGCCGCCGCCGCCGCCGTTAAATCGATTCCAACATTTTGCTGTTGTGATAACGAGGAGGGCCGCCGCATCAAAGGGTTGTTGGTCGGAGATATTCCTTCTTCTCTCCTTGCTCTGCCTCCCGGTGTTGTCATAGACGCCGACAACCTTGCCGTGCCGGAAAATAGATCCAATCGGCGAGGATAAAGCCCTCCCGTGTTGCCGGAGAACGGCCCGGCGGGTATGCCGGTGAATTCCTGGACCATTTGCCTGAAATTGGTGGTGTCGGTAGTGAGTACGGTAGTCGGCGCTCTCCTGGAAGCCCTGCTCCGTTTCTTTGGGTTGCTCTTCTTGGCCGCCGGCTGCGACTGCGGCGGAGATGATAAATCACCGGGCCCGCCACGACCCAGAGTGACAAAATTCGGATTGTGATTATTATTGGCCATCTCAGCAAGCACTTGGTGTTGGTGATGATGTGACGCGCCACCAAACAGAGGCGGCGATTGATCGGATCTTAGCAACCCCAAAGGCGGCGGCGGCGGCCAAACAAGACCACCACCCACGGCGTCATTGTTATGATTATGAAAGTGGGAATTGAGAGATTGGGGAAAGTTATTTCCATCATCTTCGTCGTCGCCGTCGTCGTGGGGATCGAACAGAGACAGAGCCGGCGGTGACTGTGACAGAAACTGACCCTGGAGCTGCTGTAGCGAAGTGGAGGATGATGATGAAGGCGAGACCAATAGCAAGTGTTGTTGCTGCTGCTGCTGGGTAATTGTGTTCACGAATGTCGTCGCCGTCGTGATTGGGGTCGTCGGCTGATCATCGCCCCCTGCTGCCGCTGCACCGTAGTACTCATCTTCTTCTTCCTCTCCGCCGCTCGATGAACACTGCTGCAGGAGGCCCACTTTACCATCATTACCCGAATCCATACCTGAGATTTTATGCTGTGATAATTATCAGAAAAAAGATGGCCAAATTAATACGGAGTAAATTGGTAAAACAAATCCAATGATAATTGAAAACAAAATGTCAAAGATAGCTAGGTGAACTTTTATAACATTTCTAAAATTGACTTTTTAGGTGAAATGCTTTCATTTTGTATTTTTGTTCACTTACGGCCCGCTTAGTAAGTCTGTGTTTTTTGATTTATCAAAGTTATTATTCAATTTTTTTAAAATATGTAACTTTTGATTTCACACGTAAAATTGTACGCATGTACGGAGTATAATTATAAAAAAAGTAAAGTTCGAGTTATTTTCTGACTATGTTGACTGAAATTATTATAAATGATCATTTCAGCTATTTTTACATATAATTTTTTTTCTTTATTTTATTAATAAAATATATTTTAAATATAATTTTTTCATAAATAAGCAGAATCAACCATTTCAGCCAGATTTTCATAAATTTCGACAGAATCAATCGATTCAGCTGATTTTCGTATTCACACAGGCTCTTAATTATGATATCAATTCTTAATTACATTTTAATTTAGATTTGCAACTTTATAGAGGTTTTAATCTAGTTTTGAGAACTATTTGGTATCATTAAAATTGGCTGAATCAACTGAGAGGCCGTTTGGCAACCCTCATTTTCGGCTTATCAGGCTTATCAGCCAACTTTTTTACCAAACACGTAAACTTTGCTTTCGCGCGCTGAATTGTGTAATAAGCCGAAAAAGTAAGGTTGGAGTTACTTTTCTGGCTGTATTGGCTGAAGTTACTGTAGATGATCATTTTAGCTATTTTTACATATAATTTTTCCTTTATTTATTAATAAAATATATTTTAAAAATATTTTTTTCTTGTATCAACAGAATCAGCCAATGCAGCCACTTCAGCCAGAACTTCATAAATTTCAGTAGAATCAGCCAAAACAGACGATTTTCGTGCTGCCAAACGGGCTCTGAACCTATTGAAATTTATAAAGTTCTGCTTGAAAATTATGGATTAACTGATTCTGTTGATTTATGAAAAAATTATATTTAAAAATATGTTTTATTAAAAAAAATAAGAAAAAATTATATGAAAAATAGTTAAAGTGATCATCTGCAGTAACTTCAGCCAATATTGTCAGAAAAATAACTCCAACCTCACTTTTTCTTATTATTACACAATTTAGAGCGTGAAATCAAAAGTTACGTATTTGGTAAAAAAAAATGGTTGATAAGTCAAAAAAACAGTCACCAAACGGGTTCTGAATATGTAAAATTCAGTAAAATAATTTGAATTTATTATTGCTTGATCCAAATACTACAAACTTTACAAAATATTTTGGGACAGGTGATATGCATGTAATCTCATACTTCATTTATCACATTTTACCTATTTCATTATTTTTTTCATTTGTTTGAAAATTAGTGTCATATTTTTCTTTTTCACAAAAATTGGTCTTACAATAAACTCAAATTTCAACCACAACTTACTTTTACTTTTTCTCTATCACTTTATTTCTAATTGTGCTAAATCAAAACGATACCCATAAATTGATAAAAATTTAACTTTGTCACTTTTATTTGTATATCTTTAATTTGCACAACTCTTTACAATGCAGTTTTTTGTTATTATTTCACACTTGACACTAATTTGGCAATATCTAATGGGCCAAAATAAATACTAGTAACAAAAAGCAAACAGTATATGCTAATTATTAATTTGAATATGTATTTGATACATTTAAGCACTACACTCATCCCACAAAACTTTGGTTTTTCTTGTTTCTTGTTCAGTAGTAATAAACTTTATACAATGATTTAAATCGGTCTATGAGCCTGTTTAGTGGTCCTATTTTTTGGTTTACCAGACAACTTAGTTAACTTTTTCACCTAACTTGTAACTTTTCATTACGCACGCTAAATTGTGTAATATAAGAAAACGTAATTGTATAAAAAAAAATAAGGTTGAAATTGCGCTTCAAGTTGTGTTGACTGAAATTACCGTAAAGGGTCATTTTAGCTGTTTTTCATATAATTGTGTCTTTGTTTTATTAATAATATACGGAGTATACTCTAATTTTCTTTTTTCCATTAATTAACGGAATCAATCAATCCAAGCAGAACCTAATAAATTTCAAAGGAATCAGCCCATACAATTTATGTATTACCAGGCGTCCAGGGTCTATATGTAATGTAAATCTCACAACTTCATAAAGTTTAACAATGAGCCCACATATTTTTCTTATCATACGTATATCAAGAACCATCCCAGAACGCCTATAATTTGCTTACTCCTTTCGTCTCTATAATTGTCTCATTTTTTTGTTAGCATTTGCGTAACTCTAATTTATTCTCACTTTATCGACTCATCATCAACCACATGATTGTATTTTTCTAAAAAACCACACCACTCTCTCGTTCCCGGAGGGCGGAGAGGTATTATGTTCTAGCCGCATAAGCTTCTCGTGCCTTCAGTTCGCTGATGATAAGATGATTTAATTTGATATTTTTAGGATGAAACTTTGTAAACACGTAAAACACGAAGTGCTCATTATATCAATATATAATAGTTATATTAAATATACTCTGTAAATGCCTGGCCTGGGAAACAAAATATTAGTTGCTGGGACGCGCGTACCTGGAGTGATGAAGCTAAGCTAGGAATATATTATGAAGAGTATAGTAACTCCTGGCTTCTTCTTACTCATTTGAGGATCCAGATCCTGCCCAGCCAACGTACATCTTTTCTTTGGATCTTCACCAATACGGATTGGAGTATGCGTTTATCTTTGATTCAGTTGGAGTTTAGGGTTTGGGTGGAAGATCAGAATTAGGATCGGATGGGACTGCGGTGTCAGCTTTGGTGGCGAGCGCGCATATGATGATGATGATGAGAGGCAGGGCAGGTAGTGGAAGGACTACTAAAAGACGATGGATCATCAGATAGATGGATGGATGGACTGGATGGTGCCCGTGGGTGGCGACGGGTCAACTCAAACACCAGGTGCGTGCCTAGTAGCTAGCTAGGGGGAAAGGAAAGTTGATCAATTCAACTCTACCTGGCAAACAAAAATGAAAACATTATTCTCTCGTTTCCTGAATAAACTTCCAACTTTCCTTTTTTCGTTCGTTCCGATTAAAGTTTCTACTTTCCATTTTTAGTAAAGAATTTGTGATTCACAACGATTCTTACGCATTTCTCTCTCTTCTGCACAACTCTCCACCAAACAATACTCATTATCTTAAACTGTGTGTCAAACCTGGAAGTTTAAATAAGAAGGGGGTAGTAGTTAGTTTATCAATATGAATGCATTGTGCGCTGACAATACTATTACCTCTAATCATTGTATCATTGAAATTGAAAAGTGTATAATTGCAACAATGGCAATAGTGCTTAGAAATTGAACTATGATGGAATGTTTTCACTTTTGTGAGAGTAAAAGTTTATATGGAGTATGATTTTTCCGTTGAATTTGTCATATAGAAATTCAGCGCATTAGTTCTTTGTGATTTAAAAAATGCATCAAAGTTTCTTGTGTTTTAATTAATCATAGACATAACCTCTTTTATGAATAAATTTAATGATTTTGAAACCACTTTTCCTAATATTTTGATTGAATATACAAGTAAATATGTCAAAATCTCTAAATCATACAAAAATTTAATCATTTTTCTTTTATTTGACAATTGAATTTGTTCATATCAGGGATTTTATGCATCATTAATTAAAACACAAGGGGGTTTGACGCATTTTTTAAATCACAGAGGGCTAATGCGCCTAATTTCCATATCACGGGGGTTTCGGTGCATTAAACCCGAATTTTTTCAAATTTAGAATTAGAGTTTCAGACTCTATCTTCGAGGTTATGATTAAAGTTTAATTTACATTTTGTTAGTTAACTTTTGATCGGTTTAAGAATCCTTAGAGATGAGATGTTATCCTTTTTAATGCTTTTCTCTCCTATTTGTATCTCAATTTCTACACCCTTTTACTATGGAATTTTATTAGTCCGGGACCTGAAAGATAGAAGAATTATCAATCCGGGAGCTGAAAGATAAATGTATCGATATAAGACCCGGATGATGGAAACTATGAATCTAGGATTTCATTGATTGAAAACTATCAATACAGGACCTGAGTTTTCATAAATCTTACTCCCTCCGTCCCGAAAAGGTTTGCCAAATTTCCTTTTTTGGATGTCCCAAACAGATTTGTCATTTCCATTTAAAGTAAGGAATATGTGGCTAAAGTTAATTCTCTCTCCTTTGCACAAATTTCAACCATACAATTTTTACTTTATTCATCCACGTGAAAGTCAAAGTTGGCGAACCTTTTCGGGACGGAGGGAGTATTATTTTCTTTATTTTCAAAAATTTAAACATTATTTATTTTTATTAAACTAATAAACTTTTGTGAAGAAAAAATCATCAAATATTAGCAATGTAATTAATAAAAAAATAATTAAATCAAATCCTATGAAATGTTAGTTCTTAGATTGATAGTTTTTCTTCATTCGGATCCTCTATCGATATATTTCATCTTTCAGGTTCTAGATTGATAAAAAAAAATTCAAGTCCCGAACTGATAAAATTCCCTTTTACAATGTACAAAAAATCGATTACACCTATGTACTTGAAAAACCCTCAATTGAACCTTTTTCTATTACTTTCTTCTTCTTTTTCTCTCTTTATATCCTTTTTTCTTCTTCTTTGTGATCTGTTTCTTCCCTGCTTGTACACAAACTCATTGTTAAAATGGATTCCGAATAATCAAACTGAAATATAAACAAAATAGAGAAGAAATAGATCTCCATTTCAATTGATGTAGAATTCCAGTACAGGGTTTGAAAGGCGTTGCTCTCTATTTCTCTCCTAATGTGTGCGTGAATGCCTAGTTGCTATGCCTACGATTCTTAGAGTTTACTTAAGTTAGCTATCCTTTTATATGTAACGATGCTAACATACATATTACACAATAGTAAATGAGCCTAAATACATGAGCATCACATATACAATAGCTAATCTAATAATAACACAAATACAAAGGTAAATAACATGATTGAACACCATAAAAATTCTCTAACATTCTCCACCTTGGTGTTCAATCAACACTGCAAGCGCGTGTATCCTTGTCTTTGTGTTGAAATCAGACAATGTAGAGGAGTGATTAGATGAGATTATTGGTTGAGTTGCTTCTCTTTTGTCTTGATCTTCAGTGCAGTTTAACTTCCTTTGTTTTCTTGGAAAGGCATTTTAAAGAAATTCTTATGATCTCCCCTTTTGATGTCTTCTGGCACTTTGTTTTTTGATGTTGGAGGTTGAGGGATCTTCAAATTCCTGCATGTAGTCCTTGCCTTTCGAAAGAGTTCCAGGCGCACAAGAGATTCATCTTGTGTATTTGGTTATCAAACTTTTGTGTCCTTCAAAATGTAGAGCAGAAAAAATATATGGTTTGTGAGTATAACTGGTTATTTGATTTAAAGATAATTTGGCTATTATGATGAATTTGAGAGAGTAGTGAGCCGTCAATTTACGTGTTGGAGGAGAGGAGTGTCCGAGAATGATTTTTGAAACTTTGTAAGCACTTGGACTACTCCCCCCCTCATGACGACGATCTGATAAATTGGGACGTCATGCCTTTATTCATCCTTTTATTCTTACAACAAAAAAGTGGATACATTGTGGTGTTCCATTGTCACATTATCAATACAATGAAAACATTGATGTATGACATGTATATAATAATATAAGCATTGCGGTTATAACAAGATTTCCAACCAATCATCATGAAGCATCTACAGTAGATGACACTCTGGTCGTTGCGGCATGATTAAAAGAATCATCATATGAAAATTGTAGCCCCCAAGGTCGCATAAGCGTCCGTTATCATCACTAAATGCAGAGATGAACTCTAAAGTGATGGTCTGAACAAGTAGTTGAAATTGATGTTGCTACTTCAAGACTTTCTTCCAATCATTGGTTTACATTTATAGTAGATGAGCCTATGGAAGTTCTCGCAGGTCATAAAGACCAGCAATTGACTCTAAAATGTGTCTGTATCCTAGAAATCTTAAAACATTTGGAGACGGAGTATCTAGACATGACATGGTGATCAATGAATGTTCATTGGCATTGAGTCGTGGGTCACTGTAGTCGGTATCAGTCGCCTCTGAAGTAGATAATGATAAGAGATGAGGTTCCCCATGAAATATGATTAAACACATGTCTGTTGGGAGACAAGTAAGTAGTCTTGGGTAGGGTTGCACATGCGTTGTTGGACAGAAGCAACGACTTTTACTCGGGATCTGAATAAATTAAGTTCTAAACCTATGAGGATTGTCCTAAGTATTTGAGTGGTTATGATTAATTTCTAGATTGATAATGCACTTGAGGTATCATACTTGCCTTTGATTATTTTTCTCTTGCTCACATGAGTTTTTTACTTCTTATTTCTTATAGAGTTCACTCAGTCACTCACACTCGGCTTTATCCAGGCCTAAGATTTTGGAATCGAGAATCGGAAAAATGACCGGAACCGAACCGATATAAAACGGTTCAGTTCAGTTCCTATTTTTTTTTTCTTAAAAACTTATCGGTTCGGTTCTTAATATATACTATCGTTTCGGTTCTCGATTTCTTATACGTATGTTGCCAAGAAACCGATATAGAACCATTAGTTCATTTTTAATAGCTAACTAGTATAGTATCCGTGCATACGCACGGGAAATAGCAGTCCGAGCATATAGTTTTACTTATGATCTAATTGAATATTAAAATAAAAACAACTTTGTAGGATTCAGCATTTTCGAAAAATAATAGTACAATAATCTAATACCATAAAGTATAACTCATACAATAAATATTCAATAAAGAGTATATTAGGAAAAATTAATTGACAACACATATTTGAATTTGCAACTTATTAATTTTCATGATTAAATTAATTTTGAAATTAAATATTATTCTAAAAAATTGAGTACAATAAGTGATTGACATAAAGTTTAAGTGAATACAATAAATATTAAAATTAACGAGTACTTCATATTAGTTAAATAAGAACTTGCTACTCATCAGTTAAATTAGTGCTAACATAAGAGAGAGAAAATTATACTGCTCAATTCTTAGCCAGTTTATCTTATACCTAAAAACATTATGTATGAGAGAGAAATTTTTACTGCTTAATTGTTATCCAGCTTATATTATACTTAAAGAACAACATATATGAAAATTTCTCTACTCAATTGTTAGCAAGCTTGTTTTCCAATACCTAAAAGCACTACATCTGTGAGAAAATTCTTCCGCTCAATAATTAGCAAGTTTATGTTGTTATATAAAAAACACTGCATATGAGAGAAAATTATCTCTTTGAATTGTTAGTCGGATAGTATGATATCGAAAAGATTAATTACAAATGGGAGCGAAAATTTATATGCTCAATTGTTAGCCGCATTATCTTATACTTAAAAAGAATTACATATGAGAGAAATTTCTCTCACTCGATTGTTAGCAAACTTATCTTCTTAGCTTCTTATGTTAAGAGCAATACATATGAGAGAGAAATTATCTTGCTCAATTGTTAGTCGTCTTCTAATATCTAAAAGGACTACATGAGAGAGAAAATTCTCATGTTCAACTATTAGCAAAATTATCTCCTTATACCTAAAATCCTTACATATTAAAGAGACAGTTCTCCCGCTCAATTGTTAGTCGGTTTATCTTATACTTAAAAGAACTATATGAGAGAGAAAAATTGTTCCGCTCAATTGTTAGCAAGTTTATTTTCAAATAACTAAAAACACTACATATGATAGAGAAAATTCTCCCGCTCAATCGTTAGTTGGCTTATCTTATATCTAAAAGCAGTATATATGATAGAGAAAATCCCCCCTCTCAATTGTTAGCTGGATTATCATTTACCTAAAAGCAATACTTGTGAGAGATAGACATAGATTAATCTCGCTCAATTGTTAGACGACTTATGGCTCAATTGTTAGATTAATCTCGATCATATGATTAAAAAAATGTCTCGCTCAACTATTAGATGACTTATCTTACCTTATATACTAAAAAGCACTACAAATGAGAGAGAAAATTCTCCTACTCAATTGTTAGTAAGTTTATCTTTTAGCTTCGTATATCTAAAAGCAATACAAATGAGAGAGAAAATTATCTCGTTCAATTGTTAGCAAGCTTAACTTCTAATACCTAAAAGCAGTAATCTTCTTATTATACTTAAAAGAACTACATATGAGAGATAAAGTTATCCCGCTCACCCTTTTCCCTTGAAAGAGGACATTTTCCCCCTTCTCTAACGGTGACCTACGGGGAAGTTAATAGCCATCGGTTCTTAGATGCAAATACCCTCCAGTATTGTATCTAAATGCCTAAATCACATCCAAGCCTGTATTTTTTTTGTGAGCAAATATTTTAAATAATTCAACATGTGGCAAATTAACTAACTAAACATCGAATTATCTATCGAATAAGACAAGACAAGACAAGATCAAACCAGTTCAGATCAAGCCAAATCAGATTAGATCAGATCATAAAATTTCAATTGAAATAAAAAAAAATCATTAATCTGGTCTGCTTTGAAATTTCATTATATATTATTTACATATTATAATCCATATATAATTCATTTGTATTCTTTTATTATTAAAAATAGGGAAAATCGCACTTTTAGTCTCTGAAATAGTCACCACATTGAAATGTCAGACTCATGTTCCCCAGTTAATAAATGTCACCCGTCAATTCTCAAAATTGCTGTAAGTATAGTCTTTTGAGGGGTGAAATTTATAATGTGGTTGAAGAGTACATTTCACCCCTCAAAGGACTACATTTACAGCAATTTGGACAATTGAGGGATGCTATTTACAATCTCAGAAATACGCGTCTGACATTTCAATATGGTGACTATTTCAGGGACTAAAAATGAAGTTTTCCCTTAAAAGTAATAAATTACTCCCAAATTATTGTATAATATAACTTCTCAACATATCATACATTTTTAAACATACGATAATATGAAGATATACATATTCAGAAACTATATTGAAAGTTTTATAAAATTAATAAATGAAAAACTTTAATAAGAGTTGTATATATTATGTAAAAGATTATAAAGGAGTTTACATTGACCAAAGAGCATTGTGGTATTCTTGGGTCAATGTAAAGTGCTTTATAATCTTTTACTTTATATATTCAACTTTTATTAAAATTAAATTTTCTTTTATTAACTTTATAAAACTTTTAATGTAATTTCTGAATATGCATATGTTCATATTATTTTCTGTTTATAATCTATTTATAATTAGTTTTAATATTTTATTGTTATAAATAATAAAATTTCTTTAGAAATATTGTACACTACTGTATATGTTCTCGATTTGTACCGTATATCTTCTATAAGTAGAAGGGGAAAACATTATTGTATGATATAGAAGATTAAATAGTTTTCGCATACGTTTAATCTTAATAATATACTCATTGAAACATGTATGATAAGTCGAGAAGATATACTGTACAACAATTTGGGAGGATTTTTTTTTTTAATAATAAATGAATACAAATAAATTATACGGAGTAATATATAAATAATATACAATGACATTTCATAGCAGACCAGACTAAGGATTTTTTCAATTGAAATTTTATGATTTGGTCTGATCTGATTTGGCTTGATCTGAATTGGTCTGATCTTGTCTTGTTCGATAAATGTCTGGTTTCTGAGCATTTTATAATTTTCTAGTCAGGTTTTGTCAGATATGATCTTTTCTAGGACTGAAATAAGTCTACGTAAAAACTTCTAAAATAGACAAGATCAAAGCAGGCAAAATTAATCAGACCAAATTATTACACCAGATCAAAAAAATCAATTCAATTTAAAACATCTTTAACTATAGAATTCCACATTTAATTTAGTTAGTTAATTTGCCACATGTTTAATTATTTAAGACATTTGCTCACAAACAAATATAGGCTTGGATGTGATTTAGCTAGAGACAATATTGGGGTGTAATTGCATTTACCAAAAGTTCTCAAGACATGATTGTTAACATATCCGTATGGTCACCGTTAGAGAAGGCAAATTATACCGTGGTACCATGCGGCCAGTATACCATATGCATGGTATACCAGTACCACATATGGTGCTGTTTTTTCATTTTTGAAGCATTACGTACGTTTCTTTTCTTTTCCTTCATGCCATCCAGGTTTGTTTGGAGCACTATTTCCTCTCATTATTTTTCTTTTTTTATTTTCTCCAATTATTTTCACCTCCATGAAAACACTAAAAACTAATTTTGATTTATTTATCTTTATCTTTAACTAACTAAATTAAAATTGAATTAACTTTTTTCTTTAATTACCAGTTTATTACTAAATTTCTTAACTTTTTTCTTTAATTACCAATTTATTACTAAATTTCTTAATCCACATAAAATAAGTACTACCAAATTTATTTTTGGTGTAATACTTTTTTCATTTATACATCTTTTTAGTAAAATATTTTTCATATTCATACACTTCTTTTATAATATATTTTTATCTCTTTTATATGTTTGTAGTTTTTTAAGACATTAAGTTTATTTATTTCGATTTACATTTGATAAAACATAAGATTATATTTTTCATATGTGTGAGTTATGTTACAATTTCTGGAGTTACATTTGATAGTATATGAAGTTACATCTTCTTGTTCACGAGTTACATCTTTTTATGAGTGAGTTACATTTTTCTATGTGTGAGTTACATTTGGATTTGCCTCAATAATTTACATTTTGCATACACCTACGTTAAATTTCCCATCAATGCGAGTTATATTTTTCATAATACGAGTTACATCACAAAATAAACTCATGCTATTGAAACAACATTTTTTTTTTGTAAAAAAAGATTTTTTTTGGCAAAAAATATTTTTTTTGGAATTGTTTTTTCTCTTTAAAACATTTTTATGGCCCTAATATTAAAAACAAAACATATTCACTATTTACGTAAATTAATTGAAAAATATTAAACTCCTTGTTTTCAATGTTTACATTTAATATTTTATGAAGTTACATCTTTTTATGCACGAGTTACATCTGTTTATGCCTGAGTTACATCTTAATGTACATGAGTTACACGAAAAAATCCGTTTTAACTATATCATTTTTATAGCCCTAATTTAAAAAAAAACTTATTCACTATTTACAAAAAGTAATTGGTCAATTAGTATCAATTTTACATTGAAACCAATGTTAATTATATATATACTCTATTTAATTATATCATTTTTATGGCCCTAATATTAAAAATAAAACATATTTTCTAATTACAAAAGTAATTGAGTAATTAGGATCAATTTTCCAATCTTTACATTGAAATCAATTTAGTTTTTTCTTATATTTCGTTTTAGACAACTTACATTTAAAGTTGACTTAAATTACATTTCTCATCAATGTGAGTTACATTTTTTTAAACGGGAGCAAGGCCGTGCCGTGCGTGAGGCAGATGAGGCACTTGCCTCAGGGCCCAAATTAAAAAAATGTTAAAATTTTAGGGCCCAAAATTTTAGATATTTCTATGGTATATATATGTATTAAATTTACATATCGGGCTTCCTTTGACCTTTGCCAAACCTTTGTCCGCTGTTGTACTTCAAAAAGGAAACCCCCCAAATCCCCAACTATCTTTGTTCGGCCAGTTTAGAAACGGAATAGCCATAAGCCCACAAATGGAAGAAGAAGGGTCTTGAGGCGATTTATGATTCCCTTGTCCCGGCCTTAGACGAATCGATCAACAACAGGGCCTTAGCTAAGGTACATTAATTTGCGATTCCCTTGTTCAGGTCTATAGACATAATCGATCAACATCAAGGTTAATCTTTCATCTTCTTTGCTTAGCTTCTAAATTTCTAATATTTTTCTATTTAAAGCCTTAAAAGGATTTATAGCTACCAAAATACAAATATATCTTATTCTGTGATTGTGATTAGGTTGCTATGTGATTATGTGAATATGTGATTATGTATATTCTGATTTTGTGTGTTAGAAACTTGAGATTTGAGAATTGAAAATTGGGTGGTGAAGAATCAATTTTATTATTAATCAATAATCATATAGTCCATATGAAATAACTAATAAGTTAAGACTTTTATGATTTTACTTTATTTACGTGTTTAGCTTTCAAACTAGTAAAGCCATTTATTATTGCAGCTAAAACTGTCCGGCGAGTTGTACTTAATTAGTTATTTAAATACTTTGACATTGATGTAATTTTTATTTAATTAGTCGTTTTTATGATGTTTAATTTTCAATTTCAAAGAAAATAATAGTAAAATAAATACTATCTAATGCATAGGGCCTTTTATGAAGTTTGACTCAGGTTCGATTTTTGATAGGATCGGCACTGAACGGGAGTAACATCACCCTGCTACTGGAATACAAAATAAAAAGTTAATGTTCATCCGCGTGTACTGTTCATCTGTGTTTATCCCTGGGAGCATGATGCTCATATATAGTGGACCGGTACCACGATATACGGACCGGTTAGAGAAGGGTGGAAGTGCCCTCTTTTAATGGAATAGGGAAATTTTTGCTCCAAAATTAAGTTTGAGGGCTTAGATGTCCTTTAGTGACAACTCTATGGGGGATTTTGCCCTTTCTCCCTTATAAATATAAATATTTGTGTAAAAATTGTATTTTAAGTCGCATATTGCATGTAGACACCACATCTTATAGTTTTTTTTTCATATTTTCTTGGTTGCAGTGTATCATGAACTTTAAATCACAGACCTATTACTCTCGCTCGAAATTGCAACATTCAATTATTCATACTTAAAAAATTGCAACATATCATAAGAAAACACACACATTTTTGCCAAAAAAGACACTTACACACATATTATATACTGTTTATTTATAATCTATATTTGAAAAAAAAAAGAATATTTTATTAGTTTATAATTAGGTGTGATACCAAAGTTGCTAACGAATTAAACGATAACCATATTTAGACATGTTAGGATTATTGGTTGATATATTTCTACTGGGATTTAGAAATGCTAATTTAATACTCTTATATAGTTAAACGCTTTTTAGATACGAATATTTGTATGACACATAAGTGAAGCCTAAAAGTGGCATAACACTTGAGATCAGTAGTGGTGAAAGAAAAAACTTATCCTAACTATTCTCACAAGTTCATCCCAAATTAAGAATGTAAAAATAATGTCAAAAACAATTTGGAGAACACACTTTTGTAAAGCTAATAACACTTATGTATTTCTTAGCATAATCTTAACTCGTCAATTGAGAGAAATCCAAAGTCTAAGAATTATATCGAGAAAATCTCAACTCTGTCAGCTTCAAGCATGCCATCTGTATAATATTTAACTTCTGCAATCTCCATATAGAAAAAGCATTCTATGGGACCAAATATACGTACATTAATGCTGAAACTTCAAATAAAATTAAATCTTACTACCTCCGTCTCGAAAAGAAGTTCTCACTTTCCTTTTATGGATGTCCCAAAAAGAAGTTCTCATTTCTATAAAAGGAAACCATTTTTAACCAAAAAGTCACAACTATCCTTACTTTTTACCCACTTTTTGTTTGATTTGACATAAAGTAAGGGTATACTTGGAAAGTCAAAACAAAACTCTACCTTACATAAATATGTGTATAGGTGAAACTATGAACTTCTTTACGGGACGGAAGAAGTATTTTATAAGTTTCAGATATAACTCCGTCATGATATCTTTTTTTGGTATCATGCATGTCCCAAGCCAGGATAAAGGAGGAGGGTGTTGTGGTAGGCGTGTGACGGTCAACAGTATCACCTAGTCACATCACATGACATGAATCGAAATATGAATATCGCTAATGCTAGGTCGTCACTCGTAAGTGACGCGTCATCCCTCCGCCTGGGGGTGGTGTCAAATATGCAAGGGCGCGCTACACTTCATAGACCTGGGTGCGGTGATAAGAATGTTAAGGTTGCAAGGTCGCCACCCGAAAGCGGCGCGTCGTCCCATTGCCCGGGGATGATGTCAAATATGCAAGGGCATGGTGGGGTCCGAGATGGGGCTAAGAACATAGGATGGAGTGCTAGATTGCGTTTTGGGACATGGAATGTTGGGTCTCTTACAGGCAAATCTTCCGAGGTAGTCGAGGTTATGAGGAGAAGGAATATCAGCATTATGTGTGTGCAAGAAACTAAATGGGTTGGAGAGAACGCACGTGAGATTAATCTTGGAGGTTTTAAGTTGTGGTATTCGGGGAGAGATAAGACCAGAAATGGGGTAGGCATTATTGTGGCGCATGACTATGTTGAGGATATGGTAGAAGTCTTCAGGAAGAACGATCGCATCATGAGCATTAAATTGGTGATAAGGGGTGAGATTGTGTCTTTGGTAAGTGCCTATGCACCACAAGTGGGATTGGATGCATCTATAACTCAACAGTTCTGGGAAGATCTTGAAGACGTGGTGCGACGAGTGCCAAGGGGAGAGAAGTTGATCATAGGAGGTGACCTCAACGGGCATGTGGGCTCGAGTCGTGATGGCTTTGAGAGTATTCATGGCGGACATGGTTTTGGCACTAATATTGAGGCGGGAAAGAACATTTTGGATTTTGCCTTGACGTATTAGTTGGCTATAATGAACACTTGGTTTAAGAAAAGAGACTCTCACCTTGTAACCTCTAAAAGTGGAGCTAATAGTACCCAAATTGACTACTTCTTAGTACGGACCACTTGGAGAACTAGCTACACTGATTGTAAGGTTATTACAGGTGAGAGTGTTATCACTCAGCATACGATGCGTGTGCTTGACTTTCGAGGTAAGAACCATAGAAGACAAGTTAAACAACAAGTGGAGCCAAAGATAAAGTGGTGGAGGCTTGAGGGTGATCTTCAACAAAGCTTTACACACAAAATGGTCGGTGAAGATGTATGGCGTATTGATAATGAAACACATGTGGATGATGTGTGGTTATCAATGGAGTTGACCATTAACAAAGTGGCAAAGGAGGTACTTGGAGAATCTAAATGATGTCTGCCACCTAAAAAAACACATCTTGGTGGAGTGATGAGGTGAAACAAGCCATAAGGAACAAAAGAGATTACTACAAAAAGTTGGGGACAAGTTGGAGTGATGAGAACATAGAAGCATACAAGGAGACTAAAAGACAAGCAAAGAAAGCCGTAAGGTAAGCACGAGGGAAAGTGAACAAGGAGTTGTATGAAAAATTGGACTCTAAGGAAGGAGAACTAGATATTTATAGACTTGCTCGTCTTCGTGATCACATGACTCAAGATATTGCAAAAGTTAAGTGTGTGAAGGATGTGGATCAGAGGATATTAATGGACGACGGAGAGATAAAAGAGAGGTGGAGGTCATACTTTGATACACTATTCAACGTGAACAAAATGCAAAATATCAGTTATTTGTCCATACCAGATTGTATGGTAAATCGTGATTTTGTGAGAAGGATCCAAACAACGGAAGTTAAAGAAGCTCTGAGGAAGATGGGACGGAAGAAAGCAATGGGGCCAGATGGCATACCGATCGAGGCTTGGAGAAGTTTGGGAGAGAGAGGCGTCGATTGGTTAACAAGTTTCTTCAACATGATTTGGAGAAACAACAAGATGCCAACGAGTTGGAGGAAGAGTACTCTTATCCCCTTATTTAAGAATAAAGGCGATGTACAAGAATGTGCCAACTATCGAGGGATTAAGCTTATGAGTCACACCATGAAACTTTGGGAGCGAGTGATTGAGCAAAGACTTCGAAGAACTGTGAAGATTTCAGAGAATCAATTCGCTTTTATGCCTGGTCGCTCAACAACTGAGGCCATTCACCTTCTTCGGCAACTTATGGAGAAGTATAGAGACACTCATAATGATCTGCATTTGGTGTTCATTAACTTAGAAAAGGCATATGATAGGGTACCTCGAGAAGTTCTTTGGTGGACCTTAACTAGGAAAGGCATATCACGCAAGTATATCAGCATCATCATGGATATGTATGAGGATTGTACTACAAGTGTTCGTACTAGTGTAGGAAGGACTGAAGAGTTCCCTATTACTATCGGAGTGCACCAAGGATCGGCTTTGAGCCCTTTCTTATTTGCCATAGTCATGGATGAACTTACGAAGTCAATTCAAGATGATATACCGTGGTGCATGATGTTTGCCGACGATATTGTATTGATTGATGAGACGCAATCAGGTCTTAAAGCAAAGTTGGAAGTATGGCGACAAACATTGGAGAATAAGGGTTTCAAACTAAGTCGGAGCAAGACAGAGTACATGGAGTGCAAGTTTGGTGGAGGTAGAAGCAGTGGTAATAGCGGAATTACTCTGGATGGTAAGGAGATACCAGTCAGCGATATGTTCTGTTACTTGGGCTCCATAATTCAGACTAGACTGAAGGGTAAATTTTATAGGACAACAATTAGGCCTGCATTACTGATGGTGTAGAGTGTTGGGCGGTGAAACAATGTCACATTCAAAAGATGAGTGTGGCAGAGATGCGCATGTTGCGTTGGATGTGTGGGCATACGAGGAAGGACCGCGTGAGGAATGAGACAATCAGACAAAGGGTGGGAGTAGCACCTGTTTAAGACAAGATGCGTCAGTCGCGCCTACGCTAGTTTGGTCATGTGCGTAGAAGACCGAGTGATGCACCTGTCAGACGAGTTGAGATGTATGGAGAAGAGGTAGGGAAGAGAGGGAGAGGAAGACCCAAACAGACGTGGGTTAGGGAGTTCGAAGTGATATGCTTCTTCTGGGGTTGGATGAGGGCATGACTTTGAAGAAAACTAAGTGGAGGGCGGGTATTCGCGTGAAGGAGTGATCTCGTATAATCTTTTTCCCTCATATTTTTTTCTTTATTTTTTATCTTTATATATATAAGCATTATTTGTAGCCTTTTTATTTTATCATTTTTATGTATATTCATCTCTTTTTATATTATCTTTTTATAATAGCTTATCTTTTTTATCTTTATTTTCTTTCTTTTCCTTTTGGTTGTGATATCATGTATCGATTCATGTTACCCACCCCAATATCTTTTGAGACTAAGGCTTGGATGTTGTTGTTGTTGTTATAAGTTTCAGATATCACGTGAGCTATTTTTTGTGAAAGGGCCAATCAGGATTGCAAAAAAAGTAATACGCAGAATAAATACAAAAGCAAAAGATCTAAGTAAAACATCCTTAGTATGTTGTTTTCAGATAAAAAGAGTTCTTAAATTCATTAGGGTAGTTTAGGGAAGGACATGGGTCGGTTCGGTCCCAGTTCAAGGCCGAGACCGCCCAGTCCAAAAGAAATTGGTTGGGCTTGGGTCCGAACCGTCTTTTTCCGGGTCTGGTCCGATTTTGAGTACCCAGCCAATCCGGCCATAGACCCAGACCCGGTTCCCATTATTTTTTATCTTCTTTTTTGGCCAGATCGAAGCTTAAAAACTTGGATTGGGACTGAAACTGTGACTGAAACTGCCCAATTCAATCTCCAAAACTGTGAACCTGGACCACCTGGTACCTGGTCAGGTACCCAATCCTGCACAATAACGGGCACAACTCTAGACCGGTGTGGGACCGCCATCCCCTAGGGTATATATATATATATATATATATATATATGTGTGTGTGTGTGTGTGTGTGTGTGTGTGTGGTGTTGATCTAGATGTATTGCATATTTGAAACCCAAAATAGGCAATACATTCTTTCGTTGATCTATATATGGCGGGTGATTTGAATTTAGTGAGAATGAGTAGATTTTTACTATACTTGTGGCATGTGTCATATCCTCTTCCTCATCATTAGTATGCTCTTTTTCAGGATAGAAGAAGGTCTAAAAGGCATCAAGGTTGATCTATACATGGTGTCCATCTTGATGTTCTCCATATTTGAATCCAATATGGAGCACATGCTTTCATTGTACTATATGTGGTGTCTATTTGAGTGTATTGAGATTGCGTTCTTTGTTACTAACCTACTATATTGTGGCAGTTCAAACATTTCTTTTATCCGGAATGAAACAATAGGAGCACATGAGGACAAATGTGCATTTCATAGTTAGGATCACAGGAAAAGAAAAGTTCATTACAGTTACAAATCCAATCAACATTTGTTGTATAAAAATATATATTTAGAAGTGTTTAACACTAGTACATAATTACATATTTTACATGCTATTCGAATTCACTCTCCTTGTCTTTACCCTTTCTTATGAGATCTTCCCACACCTGCAATAGCTATTTTTATTAAATCTTTCATAAAAAATACGTAATTATACATACTCCGTTGTATCAATGTGCAAGCAGAAGTCTTCTTGGATAAAGTAGACAACCATAAATGGGTATTTTCCCCTTCCCCTTAATTAGAAGTAGCAGCAAATGTCACAAAGTGTTGGTTTGGTCGCTTCTTCTGGAGAAAAATGACCTATGTATTTTTCGTTTTCATATATCACTGTGTTTAAAATATGCTATAGTCAGTATGTTACATGTCATTGTTTCAATGACGTGTCTTTGGCTATTGCATAATGAACTATCTAGTTAGTTGTTGCTACGAACATGAACTTATTTCTTCTCAGCAGTAGTTTTCTCATAAGTTCTGCACTTTTGCATACCATTTCTCATACTACAAAAAATTGCTCAAAATAATCTGTTTTGTCAGTTTTAAGGAAAGGAAACAGAGTAGAAAGCCTGAGAAGAGATATGTGCAGACTCTACATTGTATGCCATTCCATAGTCCCATAGGGCAAGGGTGTAGGGAATTTCCACCTTCTTTCTTGGAAGTTGCAAAAAGGCATCTCACACTTTCTTGGAAGGAGCTCTCCAACAAATGAAAATGGGAAGAAGATATGGAGAAGATGGAAGCACTACCTATTGTCTCTAAACCAGCCCTATAAATAGAGCGTTCTATTGTTGTTCATATCATCAGTTTAGAAAGTGAGAAAAGTGTGTGAAGAGTGAAATACACTTAGAGTAGGAGTGTATTGGTGAGGTTTGGTTTTTTGTAATAGTTGAGTGTGAGAGTTTGCTTCTCCTATTGTAATTCTGTTCTTGATATTGAATAGAAAAATTTCCCAATCCCAACAAGTGGTATCAGAGTGAGGTTGAGTTTCCATACACTTTTTCTCATTTTTCAGAAAAATTTCTAAAGGTTAGAAAAATGTGATTTTTGAAGTTGCTCGGAATCACGATCTGATCATACTGTTAGATTCGTCTCGTCGAGAGGAGAAATCTGGTATTTTAGGGTAATTTTTTGGCCACAGGAAGAGTCCGTACGCGCCGCCCAAACGCCACCGGAAACTGCCCGCGTCATCACCGCGTCATCACACAGTCCAAAGGAAGAAGACGAGACACGTCATCGCCACATCGTGCTGAGTCATCGTCCACGTCATTCACATAATCCGTCTCCACTGCCACGTCATCTGCCACGACAGCGACACGTCAGCGCCAGCGCAGAACCAGCTGTTGCCATGTCATCAGCCTGCTGGTCTGCCCACTGGGCTGCTGTCTGAACCGGACCGAACCGGTTCGTACTTGTGGAGGCCGGTTCACCCATTTCCAGACCGGTGTTGAACGAGATCAGACCGGTTCCTACCATTTTCGGCCATTCTGGATCCAACGGTTAGCTCCGTTTGTCCAAATTCGGCTTCGAAAATAAGGTACGAAATGTATTGAGCGTTTTATTATGGATAAATCATCGTCCGACACCATGATTGCGCTCACTTCCACAAACTACAATATGTGGAAGCCTCGGATGGAGGATTTGCTAAATTTGAGGGATTTAGCCGATCCTCTTGATAATAATGGCGTCAAACCGGATGAAAAGACGGATGAAGAATGGATAAAAATGAATCGAAAAACTATCGCACAAATTCGACAGTGGATCGATCATAGTGTGTTCCACCATGTTGCTCAAGAACAGAGTGCTTACACACTATAGGAGAAGTTTGGTAGCATGTATCAAGCAAAAACCGCTCGAAATAAGACGTTACTAATGAGGCGATTAGTAAACCACAAGTTATGAGGTGGTATTTCGGTGTCAAAACACACCAGGTCACCAGTCAGTTCCAGGATCTTGTAAATCAGTTGAGCACCACCGGATGGGTTCTCAAAGATGAAGAGCAGGCAATATTACTCTTGAGCTCTCTACCTGACAGCTGGGAGACTCTTGTTGTCACTCTCAGCAATTATGCTCCCAATGGCAAGGTGACTATGCAGATGGTCACAGATGCCATTATGAACAAAGAAGCCCGAAGAAAAGAAGCCGGGACTGAACAATCATATGCCCTCATATCAGAAACTAACAGACGAGGGGGAGGCAGAAATGAAGGAAGAAGTCGAGGTCGTGGTAGAGGCCAAGGTAAAAATAGAGGAAACTCTCAAGTTTGCGGCAAATCACAAGAGAGAGGTATGTCCTTTGAAAATAATACTTGGTTTGAAGGATATTGCAATTACTGTAGTAATTATGGACATAGAAAAAGAGATTGTAGAAAGTTTCTACGAGAACAGCCGCAGACGAGTCAAAATACTAGCCAAGAAGATGGTGCGACCATGGTTAGTTTGTCATCAGACGTGTTACTCGTTACACATGGTGAACAAGAATGTTTACACGTAGGTACTCATGATGTTGAGTGGGTGGTTGATACAGCCGCATCATTTCACGCCACTCCACACCAGAACTTATTCACATCTTATAAGTCCAGAGACTTTAGAGCTGTGAAGATGGGAAACACCAGTTTTTCAAAGATTTTTGGCATTGGTGATGTGCACATAACAACCAATGACGGATGCGCACTTGTGTTGAAAGATGTTCGACACGTTCCGGATCTTAGTTTGAATCTAATCTCCGGTACAGCTCTGGATCAGCAAGGATATCTTAACCGCTTCAAAGAAGGTACGTGGAAGCTATCTAAAGGTTCCTTGATTGTTTCAAGAGGCCATATTTGTGGTACTCTTTATAAGACCCATGCAAAGCTATGTCATCCAAGTCTCAATGTTGTTGAAGAAGAGACAGCACCAAACTTGTGGCACCGGAGGTTAGACCACTTGAGTGTGAAGGGATTGCCAACTCTTG
Source organism: Cuscuta europaea (assembly GCA_945859875.1). Lineage (NCBI taxonomy): Eukaryota > Viridiplantae > Streptophyta > Magnoliopsida > Solanales > Convolvulaceae > Cuscuta > Cuscuta europaea. The sequence continues at coordinate 1,452,941 of CAMAPE010000045.1, read as the reverse complement.
CAAAGAAGGAAACCATTTCCTTGGGCAGAGGTGTTGCCCTAGATCCATGCGAGCACTGTCTATTTGGGAAACAACACAGAGTTTCCTTCAGTTCTACCAGGAAGAACCATTCACAGTTACTCAGTCTTGTCCACTCAGATGTATGTGGACCCATTGAAGAGGAGTCACTTGGAGGAAGCAGATATTTCGTGATATTCATTGATGATGCATCACGAAAGGTATGGGCTTACTGTCTAAAGAGTAAGGATCAAGTGTTTGATCATTTCAAATCATTTCATGCCATGGTAGAAAGAGAAACAGGGAAGAAGCTGAAGTGTCTACGTTCAGACAATGGAGGAGAGTACACTTCCAGTGAATTCTCAGCATATTGCGCTGCATATGGAATCAGACATGAGAATACGGTTCCACTAACTCCACCACACAATGGTGTAGCCCAAAGAGAATGAACATAACCATTGTGGAGAAAGTTTGTTGCATGTTGAGTATGGCTAAACTACTGAAGCCATTCTGGGGTGAAGCTGTGCTGACAGCGTGTTATCTTATAAACAGGCCACCTTCTGTTCCTTTAAACTTTGAAATGCCAGAGAAGAAATGGTCAGGAAGATATGTTTCTTACTCTCACTTGAAAGTGTTTGGGTGCAAGACATTTGCACATGTGTCACAGGAGTTGAGACAGAAGCTTGATCTCAAATCAAACCCATGCATTTTCATCGGCTATGGAGATGAAGAAATCGGATACCGGTTGTGGGATCCCGAAGTGAAGAAAGTTTTACGAAGCAGAGATGTTGTATTTCATGAAAATGAGTTTCATGAGTGTGTCTCAATCATCAGCACACAACATACTCCAGAAGACAAAGTGCCTGTATCAAACATTCCTCTCAGCGACGAGGAGATGCATGATACCACTCACCAAGAGAGTGATGGTTCAGTTAGTGATGATGATGCTCACAATGATGATATTCCTCAGCAGGGGGAGCCTTCATCTGAAGACGAATCTGAAGGTATTCATAATCGACGTTCTATGCGAGGCATAGTTCCACAGAGAAAGTATTCCACATCCGAATGGATACTTGTTGCCAGCGAGGGGGAGCCAGCGAGCAGCGCAGGAATGATAGAAACAAAGAAAAAGGTGGAGGGGGAGATTTGTAGGGAATTTCCACCTTCTTTCTTGGAAGTTGCCAAGAGGCATCTCACACCTTCTTGGAAGGAGCTCTCCAACAAATGAAAATGGGAAGAAGATATGGAGAAGATGGAAGCACTACCTCTTGTCTCCAAACTAGCCCTATAAATAGAGTGTTCTATTGTTGTTCATATCATCAGTTTAGAAAGTGAGAAAAGTGTGTGAAGAGTGAAATACACTTAGAGTAGGAGTGTATTGGTGAGGATTGGTTTTTTTGTAATAGTTGAGTGTGAGAGTTTGCTCCTCCTATTGTAATTCTGTTCTTGATACTGAATAGAAGAATTTTCCAATCCCAAAAGGGGGCAGTATGCTCTAATAACAATGGATGCTGGATGACTAAAAAGTCTAGGCTCATGGAGTTTGAAACTTAATAAGCTATATGGCAATAACTAATGCTATGAGTAACAACAGATCAATTCCACTTAGGCACTTATAATATCTACAATGATTTGTTCTACTTAAGGTTTTCTTTTTTTTTTTACTCCCGATCCTGCATGAAATTTGAGTAATTTAATTAAAGGATAAGAAGTACATATACCCCTATTCTATAATCTGCAGAACAGATATACTCTTAATGTATATTTAGGCTCAAAAACTTTTAAAATCAACTTTGACGTACAAAAAGACCAATTTATTAACCATCCATTAACAACACTGTAAGTCAAATTGTTCTTCAATTTCTTCTTCTTGTAAATACCTATATTGCTTCTTGACTTTGCAAACAATTACATAGATTAATGCTCTAGCCCCTTTTTTTATTCCTGATTTCTATTTTTGTCAAACCCAATTTCACCGCCACAGTTTTTGAAACGGCGATTCAGTTCCATACTTCCATCTTAATGATTCAATATGGTTGATGGGTTAGTCTGAAACCAAGTTAAAAGTATAAGTTAATTCACATGAAGCTGGAATGCATTATCAATATATTAGAAGTATCTTTCACATTTTGTTCCATACCTAGAAATGTAGATTAAATCATAGTGAGCCCCGCCTAGAAAGCAACACACAAATTTAAGGGAAGTGCTGAAACGAATGAAAATAACATTTAAACAAATATACAATTGGATCGAGAACTTGAAATTGCATGCTCATCAAGAAAATCAGGATAGTGTCTAGACACGAACTCAAGGATAAACCTAATGGAGAAAGAAATTAAACCTATACTCGTATCAGATATGATAAATTGTAATATGCTGATTAGAAGTTCACACAGTTCAAATCGGAAAATTTGAACAACAAAAATAAATTCACGTGATAAATATGTAAGTGGTGAAGAATCCAAGGTAAAAAAAATTGTATAATTTCTCTGTTTTCTTGATTTCTCTCTCCTAAATTGTCCTGTCCCGGACCGCATCAAAGCGCGTGTACAACCACCGTACAGTCAAGTGACGTCACCCTCAAGTCAACTTGACTTAATTGTACAAGGCACCCATGAACATAGTTCATACCATACTTAGTAAGTAAACATACATGACAACATCACATTTAAACCCATGAATATAAGAAATATTCAACGGTAAATCATGAGGCACATCCGGCTAAAACATGGGTTCGCATGCCCGAAACAGTTTATAGTAATTCAAATATTCATGAGCAAGTGTTTGTTGGTTTAAAGATAATAAGGAAGAACGAACCGCGTCTTCCTTGATGTGACTTCATCCGATTAAAAGGTGCAAGTAGCAAGCTCTAGCTTCAACCTGAAATGGTGGGGCCCTCGAAGGGGTCGGTACGCGAATACTGGCGAGAAGTACACTAAATGTAGAATTAACTAACGTTTCAATTATAACACTCAAACATAGGGTGATACATATACTTATATCTCTCCCCCTAAGTCTTGAAATACATATCAATATATACACTTGGAAAATTCCCGACCCGTAAGTCATTGTTTACTTGGTAAAATATTAGTAGTCAATGTCTTTGACTTAAAATCCCAACTCACCCAAATACCTATGAGTGTATAGGACTCCTGGTCCAATCAAGTATTTTAAGGACACCAACTGATCCTGAATTACGAAACTGTAATCTATGAGTTTTGAAGACAGTCCAGTCCCTGGGTACTCAACCTATTGTATTCCGAGTTTTGAGGACACCGCTCGGTCCTTGGGTACTCCACCCATTACATTCTGAGTTTTGTGGACACCACCTGGCTCTTGGGTATTCCACCCGAATAAATGAGTTTTGAGGACACTACCCGGTCCTTGGGTACTGCACTCGAACCTATGGTCTACCATATATCTTACCCGTCTATGGTCTATATCATAATCAATAATCAAGACTAACTCAAGTCTTATAGCCTAAACACAATCCTCCGTGCAAAACCATGCAAATAAACCAATACGGATAAAACATGGCCAAACAGGCGCCGGTTCAGCCTATAACCGGCACCTGTTCATAATTAATTTTTTTTAATTGGTTTCCCCGTACTCAAACCGGCGCCGGTTATAGCCCAAACTAGCGACGGTTGCTTGTCTTGCAACTGGTCAACGCTCCGTTGTCCGCCCGAAACGACTCCGATTAATTCGAAACTTAACCACAACATGTATTAAGTCTTAAAAAATTAATATGTGTCATTTTGGTCATTAAAACGTCACGTATGTTTTTTAAATATTTTCATATCATTTTCATGCATATCTTTATAGTAAAATTCACACAAGTCTAATCCTCTTGGCTAATAGCATGCTTAAACTCTTTTGAACAAATATAACATTTACTTAGTTAATCTCATACTTAACTCAAGAGTTATAAGACATTAAGTTGTCCACTCACCTTGAATGAGCTTTAAGAAGTTCTACCATTCTCAGTTGAACTCCGGCGAGCTTTGAAGAACTCCGATGATACCTCCGGTGACTCTTTCAACTTCGTAAAAGCAATATTAACACCTTAGACAAGTTCTTAACAAGGTTGTAACATCCCAAAACCCATGTCAATGCAAATAACCTTAAAAAATTATTTTCCGGCAAACCGGTCACTATGACTTCTAAGTCCGTTCTTGGACTTAGAACTACCTTGCAACCCATAATACTACACTTCTAAAAATGTAGAACAATACTAGGGGTCCTCCATATGATATATAAGCCACATGGTATGAAAATAAAGGAGAAAAATTTGGTATGAGATCATTACCTTAATCCTTGAAGCTTTTCCTCACTTTTCCTTCTTAAAATCTCTTTCTTGAACTAGCTTTGTTTGAGCTCGAATTTGCTATGGAAATGGTGGATATTGAGAGCTTCTCTTATCTTTCCTTATGGATTGAGTCGCGTGAGTGAAGATGGGGAGGAAAGGGGATGGCCTTTGTCTCATTTGGGAAAATGAGTGAGAGGGAGGTCCACATTATGTCAACTCTCACCCAATGCAGCACCCTCAACCATCCTAGCACCTCGACCCATCACCTCCAGCCTCCCAAGTCGTCCTTTTCTTGCATAATTTTGTGGGGTGGCCCCCACTCATGTGGGAGATCATCCCTTTAAGCCCTTGTACATTCGGTCTTGAAGGTTGTATTCCTCGAATTGTTTTAATTATATTTTATTTTATCGGGTCAGATAAAATATATATCTTCCCAATCACCATGGGCCTCTAGGATGAATATATATTCTACAACTTTAATTTAGAAGTCCCCATAATTTATTATGGACAATTATTTGTTAAAATACCAATACTGATATATGGGCCTCGTTTGACCCACCGACCAACTCTACATCGTTGTTATGGCCCAACATGAATGTACACCCTCACATAAATATTATTTATAGCAAGATGAATATAATATATGGTCCCAGAAATATTGGGTGGTCCTTGCTCCCGTTGTGGGCCCCACGTGCATTTTACTAATCACTCGAAATAAATAATAAAAAATTACATCCTCGTAAATTCAATAATCATTCTTCAAGGTTTAATATATAATTTGGTAAAAAGTAAAAATACTTGGGGAAGTGTTACATAAATTATGATCCTTCGTCCTATAACTTCCTAGGGACGTGTGAGTGACCCCTCAAGCTAGGTTTGACATTTAGGATTCGTTGCTAGCCTCGAGGTAAGGAGTAGTGCAACCAAAATCACTATTTTGCCACTATTATTGTATTAATTAGGGTTTGTGTTATTGAAATTTTATGAATATTTTGGCTATTATAGTATGTATGATGATGTATGATTTTCTGGGAATTTTTGAACGTATGATTTATGGTGAATTTATCAAATCTATTTGCTATGACCAAAATTGTGAGTTTTGGGAAATATTTATTTTGAATTGAAAAATTGTGAAGATTGCTTTGGTATAAATTGCATTATGTTATGAACACCTATTTGTACCCTATTTTGAGATTATATTTTGGTTTCAAATACCCTAATTGTTGGTGGTGATAAATGCTATTTTTGGGAGGTGTTGTATCAAATCTTTTGCCAAATTGTAATCAACGATTTCTGAATATTTTCAGCACCCGAGGGTAGTCTGTGGTGTCAAATTCTACATCCGGATAAACATAGGATTTTGGTGCATGGTATAGGGTAAGGTTACTATTATCTGGTGGTTGATTTTCTCTTGGTTTGGTTTTTGATATTTTTAGCATCTGGTAGTAATCCGTGGTGTCGGTTTCTATATCCGAATCAATGTAGGACTTTGATTTGATTCGGCTTGTGTGGTATTAGTAGTCTATATTCCACTTTTATTGGATTCGTCCTTTCTTGGGTAGTCGGTAGAAACTTTTCCCGGCTATATGAACTTCTTATTAAATTACTTGGAGGGCTTAAAATCTTTTTAGAGGGTGTGCACACTTAAGGTAGATGTTGAGTTTCCAATTGGTACGTGGTTTGGATGGGGTCCGGGTTACCAGGTGGTTCGTAGGTTGCCTCGGGTTCTCTTCTTGGGAGCTCCCCCATCTTTAAAAGAATCTAGGAAAGATTGGTTCAAATGATTTTCGGTAGATTATTATTGAATATATTTTCTGGTGGGTCGGTAATCAACCCAACAACTTTAGGGCTTAAATATATATTTTGGGAAGTGATATTTTTGGAAAGTTACATTTTGAAAGGCTAGATACATTATTGGAAAACCATTCTAAATAGTTATATTTTTTGGAGACTTTTATTCTTGGAGGGTTGTATATTTGGAAAGTTATATTTTTGGTGTGATATATTGTTGAAAATCTATTTTTTCAAAAATTATTCTTTTGGAATGTGTCATTCGGAATGTGATATTTTGGAATGTGGAACTTTGAAATGTAGTGTACTTTGAAATGTTGTATTGTGATTGTTGTGTTTTACTTTTATGTGGAGATGCGATTATTTGAGATTATTTGAGATTACTTAAATATTCTAATTGCTATTTTAACTACACATGTTATTTTTGAAAACATATATTTTGCTCTTATATGGAGAAGTAAATTATTCAATGTTCATAAGTATTACTCTAACTATAAAGATATTTTCGAGTGATGCAAATTATTTTGGAGCTATAAATGTTAAAAGAAATATTTTACTACTATGATGACTAGATTGTTTTGGAACAAGAATGAAAAGAGGTTTTGATGAACTACTATTTCATAAATATTTTGAATAAATGTTTTACTCATATGTTGAGATGTGAATTATTTTAAGTACTAGAAATTTTATTTTAATTATAAGTGTGTATTCAAATTATGGGTATATTATGGAATTATAAATTTTATTTTGAATGTTAAATGTTGTTTTAAACAAGGATTAATGTTTTGGAAAGTCTTAATGATTTTTGAAAGATAATAATTTTAAATTTAAGGTCTTTCTTTTATTACAAATGTAATATTAAGTTCAAATACAATTTGAAGGTGATATTTTACACTTATAATGTAGTTAAAATATTTAATGCTTACAAAAGCCATTTTATCATCTAAAGGATGTTTTGAAGTGCAACTATTATTTTAAATTTGAAAATAGTTTTTTTGGAAGTATATGGATTTTTTGGATTATATTATGTATAAAAATCTATTTATTAAACTATACTCCATAGTACTTTATGGGGTTGGGTCGGTCTTAATTAGGTAAAAAGCTAATTTTTGTTCCTTTTGTTTGTTTTATTTTCTGCACTTTATTTGGTGCAGGTGATGAAAAGTACGATTGATGAAGAGAGCTGCTCTAGAACAGTTAGTTTAGTTACTGATCATTTAATTATTTAAATTAGATTTGAGATTGTGTAGACAATTAAATCGTTTCAAGTTTTAAATACTTTTAATCTATTTAGGTTGTGGTTAAGCATGTGCATTCGATTGTTTGAGAACCGAATGTGGTGGTAACATATATTGAATATTTGACTTCTGTTGCAATGTAATCTCTTTTGAATTTAAATATTTTGGAAAAACTATCTTTATATCCGCTGTTTTAGTATATATTTTGGGGTGGCATTTGGGGGTGTTACATGAACCATTGCCATGGAGTGCTTGTGTCTATGACGATTTGAACAAAGAATATTCAAGTTTGCTTTATTTTGATTTCAAGTTTTATCTTTCGTTCATTAGTCAAATTATCTGGTTCTTGGTTTGTTTGTGTTCGTGGTAAATTTGAGATGTCTAATTTAGCTATGATCAATGGTGATTGCCTCAAAATGTTCAGTAAAAAGTTACGCTCAGTTTTGGGTAAACTGTTTTATGTTTGTTCAGGGGAGAATGAAGAGGATCCTTTGATTCTTATGAGTCCAGTGAAGTGGTGAAGAGTACGGTGACCTTAAAGGTCTATAAGAACTCGGTTTTTTGGTGGTCAGCGATTCGAACTTCTTCAGAGGTGGCTGCCTCAGAGTCTGATCGTAGGACGTCTTTTGAGTCTAGATGCAGTTTGTTGAAAGATAGGTGGTGAATTTGGAGCTATTGGTAGTTGTAACTTTTGATTCAGTTGGTATTTTAATATTAGTCTAGTTTCCTTTAAAAATAGATTGAATCCTTAGTCCTAACTAACGATGAGCAATTCAGTTTACGGTTCAGTTTTTTTCGGTTTTGGTTTATTCAGTATGGGAGATGTTGTACCAGACTAAAACCATTTGTATTTCAGTTTGGTTTTGGTTTGAATTTTGGTTTTACCAAAGTGAAAATTATTAGGTTCAATTTAGTTCGATTTGATTTGGTTTCTTATTTTTACTCCCTTCTTCCCTAAATGTTGTTCCGTTTTACAAATGACACGTGGATTAAGAAAGTGAGTTTTGTGTGGTGGAAAGTTGTGTAGAGGAGAGAGAAGTGTTTAAGAATGTGTAAGAATTGATGTGAACCACAAATTATTTGCCAAAAAGGGAAATTGAAGTTCTTTTTTGGATGAATGAAAAGGGAAAGTTGGAAGTTCTTTTAGGGACGGAGGGAGTATTATTTTGTTTGATCAAGTTCTATATTTTAGAAATAGAAAATGAAAATAGTAGTCCGTCTGATCTTCTTGTATTTATTATTTAAATAAAATGTAAAAGGAAATAAAAGATAGAAAAAGAAATAATAAAATATTTTAAATTAACACCTAATTTATCTTACTAAGACTGATGACATTAAAACTTCTAACATCTATTCGATCACTAGAAAAAAGATCCGCTTCTCACAAAAAGTAAATTTATAGTTGATTATCATTTATATTATCATATAAAATATTTAAAGAAAACCAAATGAGTAGGTGGTACAAATGTTGTAATATTCACAATTTTATTCAAATGAATCATGCAAAAAATATAAATGCAATTTGCTATTGTTATGGTCAAACATCTTTTTATACATGTAAACTACAAAACATAGCAAATACAAATATGTCGTAATACAATTAAGTTGTTCAGTGTTGGATTTGGTTTACGAGTCCACTACAAGAAAATTGACTTTTTGTGACCAATAATTTGCGACCCACGTCTAATATGATCGCAACACATATACTAATAGGGACCGCATTTTATTTGGTTACAAATGCATTAATTTTTCTGGCACCGTTCAAGTATCCGTTCACTACTTCCCTAAAAACTTTGTTTTTGTTTTTATTTTAACCAAAAATTTGAAAAAGTATTTCCTCCGTTCCTATTAAAACTTTCAACTTTCCTTTTTCGTCCGTTCCAATTAAAATTTCCATTTTCCCTTTTTAGTAAAGAATTTGTAGTTCACAACATTTCTTACACATTTCTCTCTCCTCTGCACAACTCCCCACCACATAATATCCACTATCTTAAATTGTGTTGACACACAATTTGAAAGATAAAATAGGAACGGAGGGAGTAACACGTAAATTTCTTCTCTTCCGGAGAAAACCCCTTCGTACAACATCCCTACTCATCTATGGACAAAGAACTAAATCTCAGCCTCTGCACTCAAACGGAAGTCTCAAACCAAGCCATCCATTTGAACAATTTGTTAGCAAACAGTTTACTTAAATAAATTTAAGACAAGTCTATCAAATAAGTCCTTGAACTTTCATAAAAAGTGCAAATAAACCCTTTTATAGGAAGTTCTGTCTGGCCGTCGCCATTAGGGGCGGTTTGCGGTGGAGTTATTTGATGAAACTTTTTGAGCATCTTCTTCATTAAGTCTAGTTTACTCATACCAAATTTCAGCTAAACATTCAATCAAGAAGGCAGTCAAATGAATTTTTGAAGATAACTGCACAGTTAGGCAGTGCAATATATTTCAGAAAATCATTTGACTGCCTTCTCGACTGAATTTTTTTAGCTCAAAAAAAATCATCAAAAAAGTCCACCGGAAACCGTCTCAAATGACGACAGCCGAACAAAACCTCTTGTAAAAGAACTTATTTACACTTTTTATGAAAGTTCGAGGACTTATTTGATAGTTCTCCCTAAACTTAAACCATATCAAACTACCGATTTGAGGTTTGATTGGATTCAATATGATAAAACCAAACCACTTTGCCGAGTTCTAATCCTAACTACCAGACCAAATTTGTGTACGGACTGAAAGAAATCAAATGCTAGGTCTAATAAAAGGAGAACAATGGATTTAATTGAGGGCCCGGTCTAGAGAGAAAAAAAACAGCTTATTATTTGAGCTTCAAGGCAGCATAGAAAAACACCACACGTAAAAAAAACACAACACATAAAACTCTGAGCCCGTTTGGCAGCACGAAAATCGGCTGTTCTGGCTGATTCTGCTGAAATTTATAAAGTTCTGGCTGAAGTGGTTGAAGTGGCTGCATTGGCTAATTCTGCTGATACAAGAAAAAAATATTTTTAAAATATATTTTATTAATAAAATAAAGAAAAAAATATATGTAAAAATTGCTAAAATGGTCATCTACAGTAACTTCAGCCAATACAGCCAGAAAAGTAACTCCAACCTTACTTTTTCGGCTTATTACACAATTCAGTGCGCGAAAGCAAAATTTACGTGTTTGGTAAAAAAGTTGGCTGATAAGCCGAAAATAAGGGTTGCCAAACAGCCTCTCTATCTCCTGTCGCACACCACATATTTCACAACACATTCAGATGCAAGTGACATTTTTCAAATTTATTTTGAAAAATAATTTTCACCCTCCAAAAAATATTTTGAAACCTCCAAAATGAATTTTCTGGGTTTGCCCCTACCCTTAGATTGCCTGCTGCTATCAAAACTTTGTTGTTAGACTGTTGGTTGACGCCGCTGCGAACACCACTGATAGATGTCTGGCTAGCTATGCATAGGAATTAAGGACAATTAATTATAATTATAGTAGGAGTAGAAAAAAATACTTAACTCTGTCTCAAAATAGTTAGCCAAATCTTAAAATTTGGACAATTGTTTTGATTAGAATAATATTATGAAAGTTATATTTCATAATTTTTATACTTTTATGAAAGCACTTTAACAAAGAACATTTTTATATCGTATTATAAATAATTTTTAATAAATTCCTAATTTATATTTTGATCAAAGTTTTGGATCAGGAACGAAGGTAGTACCATACTTGCTACTACATATTTTGGGACGAATGTATGTACCATACAAGTTTTTTGCATCTATATTCCCAAAATAACCAAAAATATTTAGTCAAATTTACGATTGAAAAAGTTGTGAAGTACTCCCTCCGTTTTCTTTTAATTACAACAATCAACATTTCAGTTTATCAATGCACAAGTTTGCACATTAATATCTTTCATTCCTTATTAGTAAAAAAAATTAAAAAATTCATATTTTGAAAATTTGGAATTAGAAGAATTTAACAATATTTTTTAAAAATTTAATTTATACTACCTCCGTCCCAAAAAATACTTTCCGGGTTGACTTAACACACTTATTAAGAATGTGGAATAAAATGGAAATGTATGGTTGTAGTTGTTTAAGAAAAAGGTAAAATGAATGTGAGTCACACAAATTGTCCAAAAAGAGAAATTGAGAAATATTTTTTGGAACGACCCAAAAAGGAAAGTGAGAAGTATTTTTTGGGACTGAGGAAGTAATATATTACTCTCTCCGTCCCGAAATTATCTTCATACTATGCTTTTCAGTCCGTCCCAAATTTATCTCCTCTTTCCTTTTTTGTCAAAGAATTTGTGAGATTCACAATCATTCTTAGATAGTAATTAATACTCTGTAAAATATAATCAGAGTAGAATATATGAATAATGCAAAAAATCTGATATTACAATTAAAAGAGAGATGAGATTATTTACTCAGTGGCCGTTTGGAGGACCAAAAACTGGCTGAAAAGCCTGAAAATGCAAAAAATATGCCAAACACTCGTTAAATGGGCTGGTATGGCTGATTTTTATTTTCAGCTAAAAAAACAAGCCAAAACTTACTTTTCCTGCTGAAATTTATTATTGTACTGTTAGGTGAATGTAATTACTAGTCTATCCTTCGTTTGTTAGGAATCGGTGGGTTTTTAATGTTTGGCATTGATATTTTTTATTTTACAAATTGATGTACGTAGTACGGAGTATGTGATTACTACATTCAAAGTTTATCAATTTATTACTCTCTCCGTCCCATAAAATTCTTTCCACTTTCCTTTTTGAGCCGTCCCAAAAAATTCTTTCCACTTATCATTTTTGGACAATTTGTGTGGTTCACATTTATTTCACCTTTTTCTTACATAACCACAACCATACATTTTCACTTTCTTAATCTCCGTGCCAAATCAAAGTGGGAAGAATTTTATGGGACGAAGGTAGTATGACACATTAACGGATTAACCCACTAATATTGTTCTTCCTTTGTTGATACGATATACGAGTAATAATTAATATATCCTTCCTAAGTCTATCCTTTGATTTTAAATATTTCACCAAAGTAACTCTTTCATTCGAACTAATAATTAGTTCTAAGAGCAATTATTTAATGAGTTAGTTCTAAAGTAATCAGTTAATTAATTAAGTAACTAATCAGTTATAATAACCTAATCATGCAAAAATAATTTGCTAGCTAAGTTCCTATATTTAACACAAATAAGCTAATACCCTTTATGGTAATTTTACCTTCAATTAGTTATTTCAACCTAACATGTTACCAAACATTTTCACTTCAGCGGATTCAGATTTTTCAGTCATTCCAGCAGTTCCGGCCGTTACCAAACAGACCCTCAGTTTGCAGCTGCAGAAATCGTGTTTTACTCCTTAGTAAAACGCCGGCAAAAAAATCGAATTTACTCCATTGACTCCGGACAATTACTTTTTATTGTTAGTAGACAACATTCATTGACCACGAATGTCCATCTTCTCTACTCTCTCTAAACACTATAAAAATCTGCTATTCGAAAGCTTCGCCATCAGTTTGAAGCTGCTCATAGTCTCTGTAATTCCTCGGACGAATCTGAAAATTGGAGCCACTCTAGACTAGCTCCAACTCTTTTTCCTTGCTGGTATGCATTTCTTTTTAATGTAATTTCTCTTCGTGCTTTGGTATACATACATTTTCATTTCCAAACCTCTACTGGATTTCTCTAAAACTCTACAAACTTCTTGTTTTTTCATGCAGATCTGAATCATTTTTACTTTGTTCTTACTTTATAATTTTATGCAATATTCACTGCATAATCTCATATTTCTAAATAAACACTTCTAATTTACTTCCTGTAAATGCCAATATCTTTAAACTAGAACACAATGATGACATCAAACTGCAAAATTGTGCCAACTCTTATTTTGCTACTCCGTATTAAAACATGACGTTTGCATTGCTCAGTTTCCTGTGTTTTTTGTGCAACATAGCTTACATTAAAGTCTACAAAATTTTAAGGTTTCAGCGCTTTAGGAAATCTGGAGAAAGTTTTATTTTGATGTTGTAGCATAAAAAGTAAAAAGGAAGTTGGATCTCAATCTTGTATTTAGCAGAATGGATAAGATTTGTGCATCTAGATTCCCACCCACACGGCCCAATTGTATACTCCCTCCGTCCGGATAGTCTCGTTTCTTTTTGTCACAAGTTTTAATAAAGTGGTTGAAAAGATAAAAGTTGTGTTTGAGATTTGAGTAAAAATAAAGTGAAATGATATGGACCACATCTTTCTTTCCAAATAGGGAAACAGTACCATCATTTTGGGACATCCCAAAAAGGAAATACAGGTTGTTGCTTCCAGCTTTCCAAATCAAAGTGTAGCATTTGGGTGGGTGGGTGGGTAGGCGTCATCAGTTACGACATTTGGGTGACTTTTACAAATTGATTTGCAATATACTCTCCTTAAAGTCAACTAACTATAAAGTTAAATCATTCGGCACTTAAAAAATAAAAACCATATTGAAAAGTGAAAACTTTATAAAGTCACAAGATCCAAATTAGAATATACTCTCTTCTTTTCATAAAATTTGGCCAATGTTGACTTGCACGTGTATTAATAAAGTAAAAATTACGTGGTTGATATTTGTGCAGAGAAGAGAGAAATAACTTTAGCCACATTACTTTAAAGAGAAGTGCCAAAGTTTTTTTTAGGACGACCAAAAAAGGAAAGTTGACCAAGTTTTTTGCGACGGAGGTAATATTAGGGAAATGTACTTAAATATGAGTAAATATATTCTTAATTGTCAAAACAGGAATAAAGTTTAAAAATTCCATAAATAAAAGTTATTATTTGTAGTTCGACAGATTGCCACAGGCAGAACGCCAGATTGCTGCATGCAGTTGGTCTCCAGCCACCGTCGCAGATGTGCACGCTGCTGCAGATCTAGCCGTCGCTACTGCAAACCTGGCCACCACCGCTATAGATCTAGCCAGATATAGCCTCCACCGGCCACCGCTGTAGATCCGATTGACGCCGATGTAGATCCGGATCGCTGCCACAAATCGCTGCCAACTCCGCTGGTGCCTCCATTGTTGGACTTTCGACCACCACTGGACTGATCCCGCCACCAACGGATTGTCCTATTTAGGGGAAGGGAAAAAAATACCTACTCCTATTTTGGAATATAAACAACAATTTAGTCCTATTTAGGGTAATAATCCGAATGTATTACTTCCATCCCATTGGACATTGTCAAGATTGTGTTAGGTGTGAAGTAAGAAAAGTAAACATTGTGAGGTTGAGAGTTGTGCATAGGAGATAGAAAAAGGCAAAACCACAAATTAGTCACTCAAGGGGAAGTAGCAAAATTTTGGCACAAACCAAAAAAAGAAGTTGACAAATAGTAGGCTGTATTGATAAAATATTAATACAGTCTGAGAGAGTAATAAAAGATTGGGAAAAGTACAGAAAATGTTCTTGTGGTTGGGCCCATTTTCAGATAGGGTCATGTGTTTCATATTTTATCAAAGTGGTTCACGTGTTTGAATTCCATTATCATAAGAGGGTCACATCGTTAAACACGTCTGAGAAAGTCGGTTAATAGTAACACCGATTTCCAAAATTGCCCAGAAAATTAAAAGAAAAATACCGGAAGGTGCGCATCAACAAGACGATCGCTAGGCCATCTTTCTTTTTTTGTTTAGAGCCACCATTGTCACCGGAAAGTCCACCGGAAAAGTTACATTAACGAATTCATTTTTAAAAAATAATCCAAACAGATCCGAAAAATGAAAAGGCAAAGGTGGTTTGGAAGTCATCTTGATGAGGCGCACCTTCCAGTATTTTTCCTTTAATTTTCAAGACACTTTTGGAAATCGGTGTTACTATTACTGTCTCCTCACACGTTTTTAACGGCATGACCCTCTTGTGATAACGGAATTCAAACACGTGAACCATTTTGACGAGAAATGAAACACATGACCATATATGAAAATGAGCCCAACCACAACTATCTTTTTTGTACTTTTCCCTAAAAGATTAATATTCTGAATAAGTAAATACAACCAAACTGTGTTGATAAAAAAAAGTAGGCTGTGCAAAGCATTTTTGGGAGAGAGTAAGAAACAGTGATGCAGAGCTGTCTTCAAACAGTGATGCAGTGTCTTCCCTGAGTGTCTTCAAACAGTGATGCAGTGTCTTCAATGAGAGTATTTGACATTTTCCAATATTCCAAGCTTTTCTGTAAATCTTAATTTATGCATTCATTAAAATCTTGAATTTTCTAATGTGCTTCTACTTTCAAAGGTAGCTCTTAAGCAATGTCAATGAGACATTTTATCTTCATCTATTTTTTTGTCTTGTTTTATTGTGGACTAACTTAGCATTAATTTGTGTTCTACTCATGAAGGAACTAACTACATATTGATTGAAGAGGAAAAAATGAAGGAAAAGATGAGGTTCTTGATTGGGATGGTTCTGATGTGCTCCTGGGTGGTGATAACCCATGCAGATAGTATGCTCTACAAAAATCCTAGTAAGCCGCTGGGTGTACGAATCAAGGACCTGATGAAGAGGATGACTTTGGAGGAAAAAATTGGCCAAATGGTTCAGATTGAAAGACAAGTCGCTTCTTATGAAGTCATGAAGAGATACTATATAGGTGAGCGGGTTTTGTTTTTTCTGTAGAAAAAAGTAAATAAAGAATATATTATTTTTGTATTAGATCTGATAACCAGATATGATATAGTGCAGGTAGTCTGTTGAGTGGAGGTGGGAGTGTACCAAGGAATGAGGCGCCTGCACAGGCTTGGGTGGACATGGTGAATGATTTCCAGAAGGGGTCTATGTCGACCCGGCTCGGGATTCCTATGATCTATGGAATTGATGCAATTCATGGTCAAAACAACGTCTACAATGCTACCATTTTCCCTCATAACATTGGTCTTGGAGCTACTAGGCAAGTTGATGTCAACTTGTATATATCTATCGATTGCACAATTGAGCTTACTTGTATCTAATACTACCTTAAGATTTTATTATCATCTAGAACCTTATATACTAGTATCTTTTGTATTCTAGCCAGTGTGGGACAACCTAACATATTTACATATCCCACAATCTATATTTTCTTAATATGTATGAGGAGATATCTTAATGTGTATTGTATGATTTTCACCTCTTAAGAACTCTTTTGTTAACCATAATTTGTCCCCAATTAAGCGTTATACCTCTCTTAATTAATGTATTGATTCTTGTTCAGTTTTAAATTATGTTTGCACTGAATGTTGAATGTGTAGGGATCCTCAACTGGTCAAGAAGATAGGAGCTGCAACTGCTCTTGAAGTAAGGGCCACTGGGATTCAATATGCGTTTGCACCATGCATTGCGGTAAATAAGTTCGTTCAACCTAAACACGTTTCAAAGAAATCTCTGTGGGATGTTATGCTCTAAATAGTAAATCATTGGATGATAATGACGTGCCTAGGTATGTAGAGATCCAAGATGGGGTAGGTGCTACGAGAGTTACAGTGAGGATCCGGAGGTAGTCCGGTCTATGACTGAGATCATCTCTGGACTACAAGGGGAAGCACCGCCTAATTCCCTCGGAGTCCCATACGTTGCTGGAAAGTAAGTTGAGCATGTGAAGTTATTGTTTATCTGTGATTTCAGAAGTATTTTTAAATTATAATATCGGTTATTCCAAATATCTAGGAATAATCTGCTTAACTGCTTTAGATATACATGCTTCATGTTTGAGTCTATTAGACTAAGAACTTAACCCCTTCATTGATTTCCCAACTTTGTTTTTCGGAAAGAATAAAAACGCCATGATTAATATCATGTATAAGGTTTTAAGCTTCTTTCACAATTTGGTTAAGGAAAGTTTAAAAACAAGCACACAAAATTTAAGAATAGTTTGCTCCAATAAGCTACTATCCTGTGGGTAGATGTTAATGAATCATAAATTCAAGAATAACCTACTCCGATGAGCCAGCTTTTGTGAAGACGTTATTTATTAATTCATTGCATACCATACAAATTTAAAAGTACAAGTTATAACTTCATACATTCTGCAATATAAAGAAATGTTTTGATTTGACCTTTATATTTCTACAGAGAAAAAGTTGCAGCTTGTGCCAAGCACTATGTAGGTGATGGTGGCACTGTGAAGGGCATAGATGAGAACAACACAGTGATAAGCAGGCATGGCCTCCTTAGTATACATATGGGAGCCTATTACAATTCAATCATCAAGGGCGTGTCCACTGTCATGGTTTCCTATTCAAGCTGGAACGGCGTGAAGATGCATGCTAACCGTGATTTAATCACTGGGTATCTCAAGGGAAGACTACGTTTCAGAGTAAACCCCAACTTTTGTTGAATTTGTAAACGTGCCATATGTGCATTTTCAAATATTGATAAAAATGTGCGGTTTTACATTGTCAGGGATTTGTTATCTCAGACTATATGGGTATCGATGTGATTACTCCTACCAGGCATGAGAACTATACATACTCCATTCTCCACTCTGTCAATGCTGGAATTGATATGGTTAGTCAGAAAATCAAACCCACCGTCTTATAAGTGAAAAGAGTAACGAGATTTAAAAGCTTTGTTAGTAATGCATAATCTTTAAAGTTAAGCCCCGGTTCTAAACACAATAAGTAGTTTTTATCTAATTGCAGTTATTTGGCTGATATGAATGTTACAAACAAAAAAGGGCTGCACAAAGCAGTTATTAAATGTTTTTTCTTTTAGAAATGTAGCAGATTCAGCCATATCAACCCAAGAACACCAAGTGCCCATTTGCTTGTGAGCATGAATGGGCTGAAATGACTGGAATTATTTCAGCACAGATCACCAAACTCTTCTTAATTCAACCAATTCAGTTGATTCAGCTATTCTTGTCATTTCAACAGCCACCAAATGGAACTAGTTTACTAACCATGTGGTTTCTTAATTTTTTTTTGGCAAATATTGCAGGTTATGGTTCCAAACAACTATACAGAATTCATTGATGGACTTACTTTTCTGGTGAAGAATAACTTTGTGCCGATGAGCCGAATTGATGATGCGGTTGCGAGAATTCTTAGAGTGAAGTTTATAATGGGTCTCTTTGAGAATCCCTGGGCCGACTATAGCTTGGTGAATTATCTTGGGTGTAAGGTAATGTCTCTGTTTCTTTTTCATTGGTGCAAATGTGGAGTCTCTCTGCCCTTGTGTTGTGAATTTCCATGTTCAAATCCTTTTAGATTTAAATAAGCTAGCCAACTACACATAAGCGCCCAAATGTGCCTTTCCAGTTTCTGAGTTACACCCTCAGCAATTAGGTTAGGCATTCGATTTCTTAAGAGCATGGTTTGCATCTAGTGCAAAAAGAATGAAAGAGATCATTTCAGATTTATGCTTACTTTGGAATTAATCGGTGCGTAAAAGTAAATAACTGTTGCAAAACTAGTTTATTAATTAATACTAAGATCCCTATGTAACCGTTACAAGAGCATAAAATAATAATAGGAATCATAAAACTAAAGGCTGATTAGTTAACTAGTAACTTACTAAAACAAATATTAATAAGAGAAAAAAGTAGCTCCATATGTCGCACTAAATTGTTGTGATTTATATTATTTCTCTCTGCGTGGACCTCAACCTCAAATTCTTTACTTTTTTTATCTCAAGTTACAGTCAAAGTTGGTCAAATTATAAGGGACAAAAAGTATAGTATTACTAAAAACAATGCTTGTAAGAATACTATTACAAAGACTCAGTCCATGATCCATTCCATAATCTTCTTGACATTTCTTTTGTGCGACTCTATCATGACGTACACATCTATCACTATTGTGGTGGTATGTCAATAATTTCACACATTGTTAGGGAGCTTTGGCACTGCAGACACCCATTTTGTTGTTCTCATGTAATTAGAGTTAAGTTAATTCTTCTGGGTGTTTAATAGTGACTTAGCAAGCATACTTACTTTGGTGTAGGAGCACAGAGAGCTGGCAAGGGAAGCTGTGAGGAAATCTCTTGTTCTCTTGAAGAACGGTGCAAATGGAGATGAGCCAGTTTTACCTCTTCCAAAGAAGAGATCAAGTATATTGGTTGCAGGAACTCATGCAGACGATATTGGCTATCAGTGTGGTGGGTGGACAATAACATGGCAAGGAGTTCCTGGCAACAGTACTGTAGGTATGTATGTTAGTTAGATGGTTCATGCTATTTCCCTGTTGGCTACATTTCAACAGAAAAAATGACAAAAACCTATGAAAACAAAACACACGAATAGAATTACAAAATGTTTAGGAACATGCCCCTGTCCAATAGTATGTTTTGCTACCCTTTGAAGTTTGAATGCAAGTATAGTAACTTTTGTTTTAGGTCCTTGTAAAATTAGTTTGTGTTATTCATTCATTTAACTTACGGTGTTTTCTCATTAGAGCCTTTTCGCCAACCTCTAATTTGGCTTTGTGTTGGACGGAGTCAACCATTCCACTTAAACTTTTTATAATTCATTGGTAATAAGGACCAAGTGAATTCATCATTCTCATTTTCAGTTAACACCCCTATCTTGCTAGAAATATGCTTTTTTCAATAGTGCTGTGGGAAAGCCAGAATAGCATTCTTTAAGCCATGATAGTTTTTCATAAAACAGAGGTTGATGAAGAAGACTACAAAGAAAATGACAAAAAATTCTAGATTTGCATGCAGAGACAAAACATTTTAAAACCTAAATCTATGCAATCATCATCATTATCCTACTGTCGCAAAGGCTCCCACCTACGGTGGGGGTAAGGGGATCAGATGTACGCGGTCTTAACCCTGTACTAGAACACAAAGAATCTGTTTCCGGACGACCCATAGTCGAAAATTGAATTGACCAATTGCTGTTTCATAACAAAGAAGTGCAAACAATTTAGTGAGCTATTTTGTTTTATTCCATCATATTCTCAACCCAAAAAGTAGTGAATCTTTGGCTCCATTGCAAAATGATGAACCTCTAAATCTATGCAATGAGATGATATAAATTTATCTCTTAAATATAGTGGGTGAAATGTGGGTAACTTCACAATGTGATTTTGACAGTTAACAGATTGTTTCATTCATTTATATAATAGAATTGTTTCATTCGGGCAGGTACTACAATACTCTCGGCTATTAGAAACACCATTGATCCTAAAACAGAAGTCACTTTCAAGGAAAACCCCGATGTTGGATTCTTGAAATCAAATGACTTCTCATATGCCATTGTCGTAGTTGGAGAGAAAACATATGCCGAGGGCTACGGGGACAGCTTAAACCTGACCATCCCTGAGCCTGGACCCACAATCCTAACAAATGTGTGTGCACATGTCAAATGTGTTGTGGTTCTCATCACTGGACGGCCGGTTGTGATCCAGCCATACCTCCCACAGATTGATGCCCTTGTGGCTGCTTGGCTTCCCGGAACCGAAGGCCAAGGTGTTGCAGATGTCCTCTTTGGTGATTTTGGTTTTACTGGCAAGCTTCCGCGGACTTGGTTCAAGACAGTTGATCAACTTCCCATGAATGTTGGAGATTCACATTATGACCCACTCTTCCCTTATGGCTATGGACTTACCACAGAGCATGTAGACGCTTAAAAGGTCCATATAGTTTCCATGTATCTGTAGCCTATAGGGAGGGATATATGCAAAAGAGAGAAATAGAAAAGATTTTACCGGCCTACACTTCTATTGTCTAGCACTAGTATAATAAAGTTGAGCCTAACTCATCCCAAATAGCTCTCAAGGAGGTGGGATTATAACTTATTAGAGATTTCATCATCACGAAATTTGAATCAAGCAATAAACTATGCTAATAATGGTAACAAGATTGAAGGAGTGTTTGCATCTTCTTTTACTTTTGTGCAGTGATTTATTTTAGAGATTATACGGAAAATGCTCTGTAGTAAAATTTGGCAATATTTGAAAACAAAAGTGATTTTAAAAAGGTAATAATGTTGGATAAAAGGTATTGTTATAAAAATAAGCAAAACTAGTTTAAAGATTTCCCCTTACTTTAAGTTTTAGATTTAAAGCAGTTCATTTAGAAAAAAACATCTGTTTGAAAACACTATTATTAGTAGGGGTGGTTCGGTACGGATGTACGGTATACCGAATATTTTTTCTCATATCTTTGACGTACTAAAACATTTGGTATGCAAAATTTATATATTGTTAGTAATATTTTGGGAAAAAAACTTCCCATTTTCATTATGTTACTTGTATACATTACTGTTCTTAAATTTAGATGTTGAATGCTGGTGGGATATGATTATTGAATTTTTGGAAGTTAAATGTTTTTTTGATTCATATTTTGGATTTTACTATCGAGACAAGACTTAATCTTTTGATGTTGATGTGGTCAGAGATTCAAACGATTGTAATTTTTTGTGATGTTTTAAAAAACTTTATCTGTTGTGCTATTTAATTTTGATTTTTTTAATTTAGGTGTCAATTATAAGTAGTTAATCATCATTTTAGGATTTATACTAATTTTGAAGAAAAAAATTATCTTTTAATAAAACGGTTACCCGCGGGGAAAACCGTTACCCGTGAATAAAAAATACCCGACGGGTAACGGGGCGGTTTTGGGGGAAAATATTATCAAATGGGGCGGGTACGGGTAATGGTATACCCGACCCCGAACCGCCCCGTTGCCATCCCTAACTGAAATTCTAGTTAAAATGGCTAAATTTGATGGATTATGAAAAGTTATATTTAAAATATACGAAGTATTTTATTAATAAAATAAAGAAAGCGTTATATGAAAATAACTAAAATGGGCTTTGTATAATAACTTTACTCAATTCAATTAGAAAAATAACTTCTATCTTATTTATATTGATTATTACTAGTACAAATATCAACTCGCGGAATCAAAATTCACGTGTTTGTTAAAAAAGTTGAGTAATAAGGCATATATACACCAAAAGTTAGGGTTATCAACGGGTTAACTCTACGTTATTTCTTCACAAACTCCCCTGTGTTATTTCTTCTTCACGAAAATTGCCTCCCTCGCTCCCTTTCTTTGTGACGGCCACTGTTGAGGAAAGATATTTAATTTTTTCAAGGTTGTACTATACCACCAACAATAAGTTTTAGTAGATAAAAAAGAAGTAATTAACGTATATAACCTAGTTTTTTTTAATATAGGAGACTATATACTCGATCTTACTTTACACTTTGTGTTAAATTGTTCCCATAAATAGAGAAAATATGGGTAGTCATGAATAGTTTAGGGTTGCATTTGTTCCTTGTCCTTTTTATATCATTTTATTTTTGTAGTATGTTTCTAACATACTTTTATGTTCATTGACCATCCAAAGTTTGTCATCATTGATCAAGAAAAGTCAATATGACGAACCTTTTCAGAATGGAGGTAGTAGGTTTTAATTCGTTTTTCGGTCACATTATTACTTTTCGGAGGAACGAAGACTACACGTTAGAGTGGTCTCTTGTGAGCTGTTTTCACATGCAATGAGATGAAGCCATAATGATAGGATACTTCAATTCAACCGAAAGCTTTTCTTTGATGCGTAATGGTTTACATATATATCATCTCACTCACCCATTTGGGCATCATGTGTACAAGTTTTATTTGTATTTTGAGTAAACTTTAAGTGGACGGAATGATGGACTTGATGGTTGAAGAATGAAGTAAAGTGCACTTTAATTTCAGTAGACCCACTTACCCACCTTCAACCCCTTTATTGTAATAACAAGCCAAGCAAGAGAACACCGTTTCAACAACCTTAGCTTTTACACTCCTAAGTACAAAACCTAGCTTTGCTAGCATGTACACATAACTTAATAATCCGAAATAATGACTTAAATAAGACTAAAACATGGTAAAAACAAGAGCACGGCTTTTCGGCGTCATGTACTCGGAGTGAAAGTGAGATGAATGTAAGAAACTAAAAGTAACCATTTCCAAAGAAATAATACGTAGTAGATTTACGTTCGACTCAACTGTACTGTTATTCCCTAAAAGAACTCAAAGAAGAATGTCATCATTAGAACATTATAATTTCATTATCGATTCATAATGTCACCATCAAATGATAATGTCATCTGATCGGCATTTTGTTGAGACATTGACTCAAGAAATGTCAAAAACATACTCCATAAAAGTGAAAAGATTATTTTCTTTGACAAAAATGTCATCTTGGCAATATGAAATATACTCGGTAGGTAATTTTTTTGTTAATCTTTAGAGTAAATTAAATGAGGTTGCTAACTAGCTTGTAGCTATATATTGTGACAACAGTACTTATAGTACGTACGTAGAGGAAGAATTGTTATTCTTATTTTTATTACTTCCTATAGCAATAACAAATAAATCCCCATCTAGACGCTCCATGGCAAAAACATACGCATTACTTTCAACATCTCTTCCCATTGTTCCTGTGACAAGAAACCTTTCTTCAAGACTATGGGATATTAGGGGCTTGTTCTACTCCCTCGGAGCCTTCCTCGTTGCCGCTCTCGTATTCGGAGTTGTTTACCTCACCGGGGAGGCCAAAGATTTCTTGTTTAGCGGCAGCAGCCCGGAAAGGCTCACCGCCGACGACCCGCCACCGTCAAAGTGTGATTTGTATTCGGGAAAATGGGTATATGACAACAAGTCACACTACCCATTGTACAAGGAGCAAGAATGCACCTTCATGTCCGATCAATTGGCTTGCCAAAAGTTTGGAAGAAAAGATTTGGACTATCAACATTTGAGGTGGCAACCCTATCAATGCGATATTCCAAGGTTCGACTTAGTTATTACTCATATATACAGTCAATTAGTTATACATAGTATCATTTAAGAGATTTGCTAATGGTGCCTATAACTAATAATTATATTCACATAAAAAAAATTCATTAAATGTACCATTATATTTTGGCAAAAAGAACATTGGAAAAGCCGGTTTTTGCATGAGATTTTCAGCCAAAAATAGAATTTTCAAGTAGGACTTCAATATGTACAATTTCTCTTACTCTGTTACTCCTATCCATTTCATTTTTCTCATATGTACAATCTTCCTCACGTCGTACTTTTATTTATTTCTTTTTTTAAAAGGATTATGTGGTTAGAAACATATTGTGCCCCCTTACCTAAACAAATTTAAACTGCAAAAGTTTACTATCTTAAAAGGATGAATCGTCATAGGCCTCCACACTGACCAAACAGTTAACTGGGAGGATGCAAATTGAGGAAGTTTTAAGTTTTCGATAGAACTGAATAAGTCTTATTTTAAGAACAAAACATAACTACCACTTCGTTTTTGTCTATGTTTTACTTCTATTTAGATCAACACTTTTTTATTTTATTGTTTTGTATGTGTTTAATACGCGGAGTAATTATGAATTTGAAATTATCGGTTTTGGTTTTGTGTGTAGTGATCGATTTGAGGTGGGTGAAGTGAATGTATTGATGTTGATATATATTAGTGCATATGCATTATCTAAGGTAGGTTCAATGCCATAGCATTGCTTGAGAAACTAAGGAATAAGAGGCTTGTGTTTGTTGGGGATTCTTTGAATAGAGGACAATGGGTTTCCATGGTATGTCTTGTTGATTCTGCCATCCCACCATCCCTCAAATCCATGCACTACAAGTACAATGCCTCCTTGATCATTTTCAAAGCTATAGTAAGTTGCACATAATTTTACTTTTGGTTAATTTCATTAATTAGCGGAAAACAATTTTTTATTTTTAATGCCTGAATAATGAACTAGCCTTATGCTGTTAGCGGTTAGCGGTTTGCATTAAAAATGTTTTTAATTAGACTGTAATTTTCTGGTTGAGTCTGATTTAGTTTGGTTTATATTCTGTTTTGGTTTTATCTGATTTGGTCTAGATTAGATGTCTATTCTGTGTATTTTATAACTTTCAAAATTTGGTCTGATTCAGCCTTGTGTGACCTGGCTTGATCTATTTAAAACTAGTCTGATCTAATTTGATGTGGTAAAGAATAAAAAAAATTGCACAACTTTTTGTACTCATATCATATAGAAATGAACTTGTCCGTTCTGGATTGCCCCTATGCAATTCTTTCAAAATGTACGATCGTAAGCTTGATCGTAAGTTTGTAAATTCAAGGGGAATTTTGAGTTTGTACTATACGTTTTGAGTGATATTGGATTTTGCATTCTATTTTCAAAAATTTTAGACTTTGCAATCTATCGTACAACAAATTTTGAAGAAAAGTTCCTGAATAGAGTGCAAAGACAAAGACTTTTAGGGGAAATAGGGTGCAAAATTCAATATCACCCAAAAAACGGGGTGCAAAGTTAAAATATCCCATCATTTAATTTCCATATACCTATCAAACACATGCTTTTATTATGGAAATAATATTTAATTTCTTTAGAATTACTATATACGAAGTATACTTCATACTACCAGTATATTACGGGGTTTCTTCAAAATTATTATTAAAACAAAACTTATTCACACAAATATAATTATCCTAATAGTTACTACGAAATACAATGTAATGTTATGGTAACTTATGTTTAAAAAATAAACATGAGTTACTATGATTCTATTACTACTATAGTACTCATCGGTGACATTTTTGTAAATAATCTTTATTTTAGTCGTATATATGTAATTAATTCATACTCCATATACTACTCAACTTCTAATTATGTGCTTGCATGTAGGAATATAATGCAACAATTGAGTTCTACTGGTCACCATTGCTTGTAGAGTCCAACTCCGACGATCCGGTACATCACCGCCTGCCGGAGCGGATTGTGAGAGCCAATTCAATCGTAAAGCACGGCCGGAGGTGGACAAATGGTGATTTTCTTGTCTTCAATACTTACCTCTGGTGGAGGCAACCCCATATCAAAGTCTTGTAAGTAAATAAAGAATGATCAGTTTTTGAAATGCTTGTTTAACTGGAATTGTTATTAGGAAATGAAATTAGTCCAGCCCAATTAATCTAAATTCTTTCATCCATACTGAATATCTAAAATCCCATAACTCATCGGTCATCACCTTCTTAAACACCATTATTCTCTAATTTTCTCTCTTCTTCACACTAGTGGAAAAACGTGAAAGGGAAGCGTTTTTAAGCAGAAACGCCTCTAATTCCACTAGGGTCATAAGAATTTGAAGGAATTCTTCAACCTTTTCTTCATGCTGGTATACTCTGTTTTTGGGTAACCGATTTTTTTTATTCTATCATTGAAACAAATACTTCATTGGATATTTTTGTTAACAACTACAACCACTGTACGGAGTATTAAATAAACGATTGGGAGTATAAAAAGTGATTCTTTGAATAAAAATATTTGTTTTGCATGTTCAATAGTATAAAAAACGATTATACAGAGTGTCCGCATGCTCAGGGGCCTAGGCCCCACCTCAAAACAAAAAAAAAGAAATTACTAGTATATATATATATACACTACATATTATATATGTACTGGGAAGAAATTGTATAATTAGAAGAAACGTCCTATTGTAAACAAAAGTTACGTTGGTGTGATGGTAGTGATGTGATTGACAGTGTAGAGGTTATGTGTTTGATTCCTAGCTGGAGCAGCATTTTTTTTTTTGTATTTTCCATCCAAGTCTAGGAACATGCTATCTTACACAAATCAAGTCTGAATTTTAACTTTTGAATACTAGGATGCAAATATTAAGTAGTCCAACTAATTGGGCTTTATTAGTCTGAAAAACCAATTAGTTCAATTGATTGAGCTTTTTGAATATTGTCCTAAAAATTAATTAGTTTAATTCATTGGGCTTTTGAATATTGACCGAAAAATTAATTAGTTGAATACATTGGATTTCGTAGGTGAAAATAAGTTTTCTTTACATAGAGTATAGATTTTAAAGTAAAAAAATCGATTTATCTTGTTTCCGAGAAACTAACCTAAAAATTGGCACTAAACATTTGGGTAACCGATAAAACTTCGGTTCGATATCTATGACTTTTAAGATAATTGTATTGTCGGTTCTGTAATATTCAATTTATTCTTTGACATTTCTATGATTTACATTTTGACTTCTAAGATATTATTATACTGTACTACATTTTGACATTTTTTTTATAATATACGTTATTTAATTAAATTTTGGTCCCACCTGAAGATATTTGTTGTTTCATTGGGATTTCCCCTGTTTTTCATTGCCATGGTGTTGTTCAGATTTTTGTTGTTGAATGGGTTAAAGAGATTGGTTGTAGATGTAGAAAATTGGTTTTCGCGCATCCTTGTATACTTATTTTTAATATTTATACACGGATGCTTAAAAAGTATGTTCCATATTTTTATATTTTTCCCGGAAAAATGTTTGTCAATTGGTGGGATGTTCGGACCTGATTCTGCTTATGCTTCTTTTTTAAAAACAGAAACAGAATCAGTTTTTAGAAACTGGTCACCCATATCTTTTAAAAAAACTGATTCTAAGAGCAAATTAGAGTACCAGAATAACTTCTGCACTTTTACCCAAACACTCCAACTTCTGCTTCTACTTTCTGAAGAAGCAGAAGTAGTTTTAAGAATCAGATCCAAACACCCCCTGAGGCTGCTAAAACGAGGCTGTTTTTTTTGCTACATTTGCTATTGATTTTATCATTTTAAGGTTGATTTGTGGTAAAAATGTTCTTACCCTCTCGTATTTTCCTTTAAATTGAAATTAGCTATGTGCATACATTCAATTTTTTAATTAATTAGAAATGTTTGATCATACCCTTACATGTAATTTTATAATTTCAACTACTTGCAACAGTTAGTTTTGCCAAACAAGACTATTTAAAACAGGCAGCTTTCATGGAACAACTACGATCCAAACTTTTCAACTCAAAAAAGCTTTTACCTCCGTCCAAGAACTAAACTTTCATTTTGAATTTGCACGCGGATTAAGAAAGTGAGAAATATGTGAGCTTAAATTGTGCAAAGGAGAGGTAAAGTGGGGACAAATGATTTGAAGCACAAATTATTTGCCAGAATGAAAAATAAAAATTTATATTGAGAAAGAATGAAAATAATTTTGGTACGGAGGAAGGAAAATCGTAAAATACTTACTGAGTGATGACGTTTAAAGAAAACGAACTTAAACTGAAAAAGTTTAGCGCGCGGAATTTAGGGATTAGACGAACAAATAATGACGAATATACGATTATAATAAAAGTAGTAGACAAAAATGTGACTTTATATAATTTAGTAACCTTAATAATATACGGAGTATAATTACTGATTATCATATTCAAATTCACACTAAAGTGGTTATATTTATACTGAAGTGACTACATTTATGTCATACGGAGTAAGTTTTATTTTGAAAGAAACTTAAAGGGAAAACTATCAAATAAGTCCATGTACTATACTGAAAAAGTCGATTAGGCCCCCGTACTTTACAAACACTCAATTAAGTTCTCGAACTATTAAAAAACGTTCAATTAAACCCTTTTGGTGGGTAAGTAACCGATTTCCCGGTTAAATGACGACGATGGCGACGATGTGCTCGAACCCCAGCAATGGCGGCTTCCGGGAAACAGGTTACATTTAACCGGGAAACCGGTTACTTACCGACCAAAAGGGCTTAATTGAACGTTTTTTAATAGTTCGAGGTCTTAATTGAGTGTTTGTAAAGTACGAGGGCCTAATCGACTTTTTCGGTATAGTACGAGGGCTTATTTGATAGTTTTCCCAAACTTAAATCAAACATTAAGCTTGTGAACTATTGGGGGTTGCAGATGGGCTCCACTTGATGAAAGTAGAGATGGAGTCTACAAAAATGTGGACATGGTTCGCAGTTATGAGATGGCCTTGAAAACATGGTCCGATTGGCTTGAAATACACATCAACCGATCTAAAACCCAAATCTTTTTTATTAGCATGTCACCCATCCATGAAAGGTACACACATTAGTCTACCTAAACTTAATCATAAATCATATTTTTGCAAATACTTTCCTCGAACTCAATTAAATTCTCAAACTTTAAAAAAATGTTCAATTGAGCTAATTAACGTCTTATACGCCCAGTCAGCAAGTTACCTGCAGATGCGGTGCCCCACGTGTGATCCACGTCAGCATTTAACCACTGGTTGGTCTACTAAGCCGTCACATGTGTCCCATGTTAGCAGACAAACTGTTGACTGGGCTGGTAACATGCTAATTGGACCGATTGAATAATTTTCCAAAGATCGGGAATTTGATCGAGTGTTTTTCAAGTACGAGAATGTAATTGACATTTTCGTGATAGTATGTATACATATCTGATATTTTTTCCTATTATATTTGATGTGTCTTTTTTGTTAAAAATGGGCACCACTGAAATGTTATATTTGATGCGTCTTTTTGCGTTTATTAGATTTTGGCCAAGAGTTAGTGATGATAGATTGATAGTAGATCTGCCAAAGTTCAAGATAGATGTGCTATATATGTTGAAATGTTCAAATCAATATATTTCTCATCAAAACTAGAAAAATAAGAGGCAACTTTGATTATGTGCAATAAATTTTGAAATGCTCAAAAGTAACATTGCAGGGCAGAAGAATGGGGTAAAAAGGTAGGGGATAATTGCTATGGGGAGACAGAGCCCATAGAGAATGAGGGATATCAAGGAAATGGATCAGATCCCAAAATGATGAGATTAGTTGAAGCAACCATTGAAGAGCTGAAAAACAGAGGGTTAAATGTGGGATTGATTAACATAACTCAACTATCAGAGTATAGGAAAGAAGGACATCCATCAATATATAGAAAACAATGGGATTCTTTGACAGAAGAACAAATAGAAAAGCCAATATCATATGCAGATTGTATTCATTGGTGCCTTCCAGGAGTGCCAGATGTGTGGAATGAGCTCCTCTATGCTCAAATACTCAACCACATCTTATGATTAACAACTTTCATATTCTTATTAAGATAGGTAAAATGTTAAACATTAAATGGAAATTCATGCAAATTTGTAAATTTCAATTATCTATGTCTTTCCAACTCTGATTCCGCAAGTTTATATATAACACTGTTCTAGAAATCACTTTAGACGCCCGACTAGTCCCCGACTAGGCTAGGAGGTGGCTGAGTGCCCTGATTTTAGTTTAGGCGTCCAACTAATTAGTTTGGCGTCTAGGTGAACTAGACGGGTGCCTAGGTAAACGAACTAATTGCCCGTCTAGTTGCCCGTTCAGAACGCTTAATCGGTCGCTGATGAAGACGGGTTTAATCACCGACAAAGTAAACGGGCTAGGAAGAGTTCAACGACGCTTCAAGACTATGTGGTAAATTAGAAGTCGAAGTGCTGCCAGATTATTTTTAAACTTTCTGTTTCCGTATTAATATTTATTTAGCTAGTAGAGTTGGAGTATAGTGTTTATTCCTAGCGAGTAGGATTAGTATTTGTTTTGGATTCATATGCCTATGTTATTACGTATGTTTAGGGGTATAAATACATGCCTCTTCTTTATCAATAAAGATTATTGAGAGCTTTTTAATTAAATTTGGCTATAAATAAGGAGTTCCAAAGCTACCAACCATTGCTAGCGATGTGTGCGTTTAGCAACATTGTTTAAATTTATGAAGAGTAATAGATAAGATATAAATAAGTAATTATAACCACTATTTTGTATACATTGAAACATTTAGTCATTTAGAAATTGCCGAATGATGGAGTATATGGGTCTGAGCCCCCGGACCCACATACTCGGAAGAACAGAAAGCACAAGACAACAGAGGGGCGCCCTCGTCGGCCAAGACGCCCCCGTCGGCCGAAAAGGGGCCAACTCGGATTACGGTCCTGAGTCTAAGGAACCCGGGTGCCCTCGTCGGCCGTGCCCTCGTCGGCCGTGCTCCCGTCGGCCACGCCCTCGTCGGCCACAAAGACCTCCCAGAATCGGATTTTATTCACACTCATTTCTGCAGCCCATTAGTGGCTTTGTATTCGGCCCAGTAGCGGTCTAGTTGTAAATGGGCCTCCCAAGCCCAAGGCTTGGGAGCCCAACCCTAATTTTCTCTATAAATACTCCCTTTGGGAGTAGTTATGGGGGTTACAAATTCATTCTATTGAAGCATATTATTGCACTTCTCTCTCTAGCTCTCACTTCTCTCTAGATATACTCTATCATTTGGTGCTCTCGTTGAGAGCTAGAACAACAAAGTTAGCACCCTTCGTCGCTACCAAGCACAGCTAACCACTGATCATGGGGAGAACTAAGTCAAACCGCAACCTCGTCAGCAAAGCCATCCCTGAGAACCAAGAGCCCAGGGAGCATGATGAGGACGCCACGGCCGACCAGGCCGGCGGAGGGGACCTCTTCCAGGAGGCCTTCAACCTCACAACGGACCTCCGCAACCAACTCAACGGCGGAGCCCCTGATGCCCGCCTCGGCTTGGACAAGAAGCGAGCTGAGAAGACGGATCACGCCCCGGCCCAGCCTATGGCCGCGGCCTCCCCGTCCGTGGATCCCCAGGTCCAGGCCGCGCTGTCGGCCATCATCGCCAGCCTAGCTCAGAACCCCACCGTCCTCAGCGCACTCTTGCCAAGGACCGGGGGGAACGTTACTCAACCTCCTCAGCCCCAACCGTTGGCCGTCCAGATAGGCAACGACGAGGGGGTGGTGCCCCAGGACACGGCGTCGTCCCACTCCCACCCTGCTTCCCCTCTTCGGCCTAGGCAGACCCCAGCGCGTGGAAAAGCCTCTGCCTTCAATAGGCTAGGCGACACGCGCCGTCGTCCGGTTTCAGAGAGGATGGCAGGACGGATTGGTGATCGTCGTCCTGGCTCGCCGAGGGAAAGCTTGGGGTCTGTGTCCCGGACAGCGGACCAGCCCCACCCAGACAAGGGCAAGGGAAAGTTGCACGAGGATGACGTGCGTCACCAGATCAACGCGGCTCACAACGAACGCGTGAGGAACCAGCTGGGCGCCGCTCCGGCCGCCAGGGACCCCCGGGACGAGGTCATCGCCCAGCTGGAAAGGAGGCTGGCCCAGATGGAGGCCAAGCAGTCGGCCAACATCCCTACGGCCGGCGCCTCCAACGACCCTGGCCTCAACGCGCTCATGAACAAGGTTAACGCCCTGGAGAGGGAGCTGGCCGAAGGGCGAGGTGACCCCATCATCCAGGTCAGGACCAGGACCCCTTTCACCAACAGGGTCCTCTCGGCCCCCATCCCGGAGAAGTACAGGGGGAACGCCATCAAGTCCTACGATGGCCGATCAGACCCCCAGGAACACTTCAGCCGTTACCAGAACAACATGTTGATGGTGAACGCGTCCGACGAATACCTCTGCCGTTGGTTCCTCTCTACTCTCGAGGGGCCCGCGTACGAGTGGTTCAACGCGCTCCCCGAAGGGAGCATCGACTCATGGCAGGATCTCGCCCAACGCTTCCTCACTCACTTTGCCGGGAGGAAGCGCGCGAAGAAGTATTTCACCCACCTCCTCTCCGTCAAGCAGCAGCACGAGGAGTCCCTCCGGTCATTCATTGATCGGTGGACGAGGGAGACCGAGGAGGTCGAGGGGGCCGATGAGCGCACCCTCCTCGCCTTGTACCAGGGAGCCCTCCGCAGCTCCACGTACGCTAGGAGCCTCATCACCGACCCCCCGAGGTCGTACGCCAAGGCGCTCCAGCGCGGAGGCTTGTATGCCGACGCCGACGAGCTCCACAATCACAAGAGAGAGGGGGGCCATCCCCCCAAGAAGACAAATCCTTCGCCGGCCCCGGGTCCGTCCCCGGCCGGCCAGGGTGCCCAGGGCCGCCACGGCTCTGGTGGACAGAGTAAGAAAGATCGCCACTGGCGGCCGAGGTTGGAACGGCCGGGGGTAACCCTCACCCACCCGGTCGGCACCATCCTCGATTATGCTGAGAAGCACGGCCTCATCGAGCAGGCTCCTCGGCCGCCGAGGAGATCCTTGCCATCCAGCAGGGCGGCACATACTGCCGGTTCCACAAGAACTCGTCGCATAACACTGACGATTGCATCACATTAAAGAAGGCCATCGAGCGCCTTATTCGCCAGGGGGAACTCTCCCAGTTTGTCAAAGGTGGCCCACGCAAGAACACTTGGGTAAACACCGGCAAACATGGGGGCGAACCCTCTGCGAAGAAGCGGGAAATTGGTAGGCTCAGCAACGACGAGGATTTTGAAGAGCCCCCGCCAAAGAAGAATCACATCCACCTCATCGTAGGTGGGAACACTGGGGGGGACTCCGCCACTCAGAGAAAAAAATGGGCTCAATCCCTTTACATTGGGGAGGTGTCCCACGTCCCCCCTCAGCCGAAGAAGCAACGGACGGAGGCGATCACCTTCACCGACAAGGATCTGCCTCCGGGTACGGAATCACACAGGGACGCACTCGTCATCCGATGTGAGATCGGTGACTCCATCATCCACCGTACTTACATCGATACGGGGAGCTCCGTCAACGTGATGTACCTGGACACATTCAAGCAGCTGAAGCTGGACAGATCTCTGCTGAAGCCGATCAAGACACCGTTATCCGGCTTCACCGGGGACTCTATCGACGCCGAGGGCACGATAGTCCTCCCCGTGGAGGTCGGTGACGGCCCCCACCACGCCAAAATTGACATGGAATTCATGGTGGTCAACCTCCAGTGCGCCCACAATCTGATCTTGGGCCGGCCAGCGCTGGAGGACTTGGAGGCCATCATCTCCATGAAGCACTTGTGCCTGAAGTTCCCAACCAGCGACGGCATCGGCTACGCCAGAGGAAACCAGAGGATAGCCAGGGCATGCTACCTCAAACTGACGAGGCCGGCCGAGAGGGAAGGCCAGAGGATAGACACCATCACAGCCGCCGTCGCCATGGACGAAGAAAGGCCACATGCGGAGCCGGCCGAGGAGGTCGAGGAAATCCCTCTGGATACCTCCCGGCCGGAGCGGGTTCTCAGAATTGGGAAACAACTCCCCCAGGACCAACGAGACGCCATCCTCCTCGTCCTGCGGTCATACGCCGTAGTCTTCGCGTGGGGCCCGGACGATATGCCAGGCATCAGCCGCCAGGTGATCACTCACCGGCTGACCGTCGATCCGGCCTCCGCGCCAGTCAAATAGAAGCGGCGCTACTTGTCCGCCGACAGGAGGGACTTCGTCAAAGGAGAGGTCGCCATGCTCCTCTCAATCAAACACATCAAAGAGGTGAAGTACCCGACATGGTTGGCCAATGTCGTCCTCGCCCAGAAACCGCCGACGTTCAGAATGTGTGTTGACTACACTGACCTGAACAAGGCATGCCCCATGGACCCGTTCCCTCTCCCCAACATTGATCAGCTGGTGGACGAGACGGCGGGGTGCGAGTTGATGTCGTTCCTCGACGCTTTCAGAGGGTACCACCAGATCTCCATGCATGAAGATGACGCTGAGAAGACGACATTCATGATCCCAGAGGGAATCTTTTGCTACCTCGTCATGGCCTTCGGACTCAAAAACTCCGGCGCCACCTACACTAGGATGGTGGCCAAGATCTTCAGAGCGGTCCTTGGCCGGACGATGGAGGCGTACGTCGATGACATGATCGTCAAGAGCAGGCAGGCATCCTCCCACGCCGACGACCTCCGGGAAATCTTTGAAATCATGAAGGAGTTCAGGCTCCGGCTCAACCCCGAGAAGTGCGCCTTCGGCGTCCAGGGTGGCAAGTTCCTCGGCTACATGGTAAGCCGAAGAGGCATCGAGATAAACCCGGAGAAGACGCAGGCTATCATCAACATGGAGCCACCCCGTAACGTCAAGGAAGTACAACGACTAACGGGGCGCCTAGCGGCCCTGAACCGGTTCCTCTCCAGGTCAGCCGAAAGGGCTCTCCCCTTCTTCCAGATCATGCGTAAAGCCAACAGCTTCAAGTGGACGACGGAGTGCCAGGAAGCCTTCGACGAATTAAAAAGGTACCTGTCGTCCCCACCCGTGCTCTCCAAGCCCAAAGCCGGCGAAACCCTCTTCTTATACTTAGGGGTGAGCACGTCGGCCATCAGCTCCGTGCTCATCCGTGAGGACGAAGGGGTGCAGAAGGCCATCTTCTACATCAGCAAGACACTCAGGGAAGCCGAGCTCAGGTACTCCCCCATTGAGAAGACGGTGCTGGCCATCGTCCACACGGTGAAGAAGCTGGGGCACTATTTCCAGGCCCACACCGTCCATGTGCTGACCCAGCAGCTTCTCGGCGCACTTATGAGGAGCCCCACCAGCTCCTCGAGGATGGTGAAATGGGCGATCTTCCTCAGCCAGTTTCAGATCGAGATCAAGCCAAGGCCATCCATCAAAGGGCAAGCCTTGGCCGACTTCGTCATTGAATGCACAGCAAGGGAGACGGCCGTCGCCAACCCCGGGCCGGAGCCGGAAGATACGTGGACCCTGTTCACTGACGGCTCGTCGGCCGCGAAATCATGCGGCGGCGGCGGCGTCCTCATATCCCCTGAAGGATTCAGAGCTTACTATGCCATCCGCTTCAACTTCAGGGTATCCAACAACGAAGCCAAGTATGAGGCCCTCCTCAGCGGTCTCAGACTCGCCGCCGGCCTCAAGGCCAAGCACCTCAAAATCAAGTGCGACTCCAAACTGGTAGTGGGCCAGGTGGAGGGATCATACGAAGCAAAGGATGGCCGGATGAAGCAGTACAAACAAGCGGCGGAGGAGTTGCTGAAAGCGTTTGAAACCCACGAGATCACTCAGATCCCAAGGGCCGAGAACGCCGAAGCCGACATCCTCTCCAAGCTCAGCTCGGACACCCCGGAGCACATCTCCCAGTTGGCCAAGATCGAGGAGTTAAGCATGTCCAGCATCCATGCCAGCCCCGTCTTGTGCGTCCAACAGCGACCAGAGGACTGGATCTCAGACATCGCCACCTTCATCACAACGGGGGAGCTGCCCCCGGACGAGGAGAGGGCCAAACTTGCCAAACTCAGGGCCCCAAGCTACACCATCGAAGATGGAAAACTCTACAAACGGTCCTATAATGGCACCCTCCTCCGATGCCTGCACCAGGACGAGGCCGACACAGCCATGGAAGAAGTTCATTGTGGCGTCTGCTCCTCACACCAGGGCCCTTTCAGCATGTCCCGACGTCTCGTCGTCCAGGGCTTCTTCTGGCCGACGATGGCACGTGACTGCGCCGACCTGGCCAGGAAATGCACCACATGCCAGGTGCTCCAGAAGGCCCCTGGTCGGCCAGCTGTTAACTACGCCCCCGTCAGCACCGCAATTCCATTCTCCAGATGGGGGATCGACCTGGTCGGCCCCCTGCCCAGAGCCGCCGGGAATAACCGCTACATCATCGTCGCCGTCGACTACTTCACCAAGTGGGTCGAGGCGGAACCCTTGGCCAGCATCACGGGGGCCAGATGCCAAAGATTTGTTTACAAGAACATCATCACACGCTTTGGCGTCCCCCAGGAGATTATATCAGACAACGGCACCCAATTCGAAGCAGCCCCTTTCCAGGAGCTCCTCCGGGAGTTTGGGGTGAGGCACCGTTTCTCCTCCGTTGCCTATCCTCAGGGCAACGGGCAGGTCGAGAACGCCAACAGAACAATTATGGAGGGGCTGAAGAAGAACCTCCAGGCCGCAGGAGGTAGTTGGGTCGACGAGCTCCTCAACATCCTGTGGTGCTACAGAACCACGCCGAGGAGGGCGACAGGTGAAACGCCTTTCGCCCTATGCTACGGCTTTGAAGCAAAGGCGCCCACGGAAGTTGCCATCCCCAGCCGGCGGGTGGAACAATATGAGCCTGACACCAACGAAGAGAACATGAAGATCGACCTACACCTGGTTGATGAGAGGCGTGAGCAAGCTTACGTCCGAGCAGAGAACTACCGGCGTCAAGTAAAATCATACTATGACGCCAAGGTACGTTCCCGGGAATTTCAGGTGGGGGACTACGTCCTCCGCCGAAGGGAAGCAAGCCAGCCGACAGAGGGTGGCAAGCTAGCATTGAAGTACGAAGGGCCTTACATCGTCAGTGCCGTGGTCAAACCCGGCACCTACAAGCTTAAACGCCCGAATGGGTCCAATGTACCACGAACATGGAATGTACACCATCTGGTGAAGTTTTATCAGTAATCCGAAGGAGGTGCAGACGGCGAAGCCCTCACCCATTAACGGGTTACTGATTGAACACCACCCTCGGCCTCGAGCCACTCATGAATAAAATCATGTTCTGATTTTTTCTTCGGAATTTCAAGTAAAACATTAGCAGGTGCCTCCGTCGGCCACCTTAGAGCGAAAGGCTCAGGCATGGCCGACATGGCCCCTTGCATTTGCAACCTACGAGCAACAAGCTCAGGCACTCCATTGTATTTTGTATCAGCGAAGGGCTCAGGCCTAGCTGAGAGAGCACATCGTCCTGGCCCCGTAAGCCTAGAAGCGAAACGCTCAGGTATGGCCTACGATGTCCCCAGGACGAGGGGCCCGCAAACGGCCCACGTCTTGAAACGGGAAGCTCACCGTGTTGTCCACGCGCCAGATCGCAGGACGATAGGCCTGAAATCATGGCCGAGGTGACAAAATCCCAAAACTCAGGGATGGGCAACGACAGCCGTTGGAAACCGACCAAAAGTCTAGCCCGCATCATAAATAGGCGACGAGACCCGCCCTGAGATCACGGACGTTATAAACGAAGTCCGAACCGGCTGAAGGACGAGCACACCCTTCGGCCGAAGCCTGAAAGAAGGAAACCCCCCGAAACGGAAAAAAAAAATTGATATAAGGGAAAAAGAGGGAAGCCGACGGCCGCGCACACTAGCTGGCCTCGAGCAATGAAAAAATAAAATCCCGAACTCAGGCCCAACTAGGCCAAGTACATATCAGTTGCACACAAGTGCAGTACCACTAACAGGTAACATGGACGACACGTCCACACGCTACAAGGGAATAATCAAGGCCGAAACACACGCCTATAAAACCCTAACCGCATCGGTTGGGTGACATGCGAGAGGTGACCTTCATCGGCCATAGTCCTTTGAGGCACCAACGCTTGGTATAAAACAAAGAACCACAATCCTGAGGATGACCAGGACGAAGCGGGCACTTATCACACCCGCGGAAGGATCAAGCAATCAAGAAACAACCTCTACTCGCCACAGCATATCGGATGGCCGACGGAGGCACTGGAACCAAGGCTGTTGGTCAAGCGAAAGTTCTTTGGGAATTTGTTCAAGTGTTTACTAAACACTTAGAAAGAATTTTGATAAAACAGGTTCCTCAAGAAGGAACTAGGGCCAGCCGACGAAGGTAGAGCCATCTCCTCGGGAAAGCAAGGGGCCCCCTCATGGGCCACAAGACCAGACCTTGGCCGATGAGGGTAGGGCCACCTTTAAGCCGACAGCGGTACCACAAGGAAGCAACTATGCCTTACATCTACTTAGAAAATTCTCTAAGTACTTAAATAAGGGAACTCTAGACGAAGCGGGCACCTTTATACCCCAGGGCCGTTAGCTACCTACGCCCTTGCATATGTACTTGGAAAAAAATTCCAAGTTCAAAAGATCAAGGTGAGGGCGCCCTTGTCGGCCACAAAACAATGATGTAGGCCGACAACGACACTGGTTCAAACACTTGGGAAATCTCCCACAGCATTTGTCAACAACGAAAAATCCATTGCCAGGACGGAGCGGACACCACGGTCAAGGCAAAAAGGGAAGCACCTAAACGGATCCAAAACACTTAGGAAATTTTGGAAGAAATCCTAAGTGTTATGATAGTAGAGAAACGACAGCCAGGCCGATCAGGCCACTAGGCCGGAAAGACAACAACTACGTGGACCCAAAACACTTAGGAAATTTTTGAAAAAATTCCTAAGTGTTACGATAGCAAAACAAAGATGAATAGGCCGACCAGGCCACCGGACAGGAAGGCCGACCTCACGGACGTAACGGACACTTGCGGGTGACAAATGGCAAATAAGCATACAAGGAATTCAAAGCCGATCAGGACAGCAAAAATTTTCATTTATATTCAATTCAGTACAAAGGTGGGCTCTTCGGCCGTTACATCATTTGGCAAAAAATTGAAAAACTAACTACAAATGAGTAGCCGATCAAGCCTCTAGGGCACCTCCATCTACGGCTGGCTCTTCAGCCTCATCAGCTCCCTCATCGGCCTCAGTCTCCTGGCCAGCAACGGCTGCATCGCTGGT
Source organism: Cuscuta europaea (assembly GCA_945859875.1). Taxonomy (NCBI): domain Eukaryota; kingdom Viridiplantae; phylum Streptophyta; class Magnoliopsida; order Solanales; family Convolvulaceae; genus Cuscuta; species Cuscuta europaea. The sequence goes on along the minus strand of CAMAPE010000045.1, from coordinate 1,413,518 downwards.
GGCATCGTCCAAAAAATCAAACTCAGTATAATCCGGCTCGCCAAGGCCGGAGCTTTCAATGGGGGACTCGCGCTCCGACAGCGGAAGCTTGGCCTGCTCTTCAGGATCCTTCATCAGCTTCGGAAGCTTCAGGTTCCGTCTAGCCCACCCAGAAGTGTAATTCATAGCCTTCAAAGCACGGGAGAGCCGCCGACACAGGAGCCTTTGCATCCGCTCCTGGCCCATGTTATAATACACGGCCATCTCTCTGCTGAAATACTCCTGGCCGGCGGGGGAGTTCATCCCCCAACTCTCAAGCCTGGCGGCCACCACCTCGTAGCACCAGGGGAGCCTCTCATCGGCCTTCCACCCCTCGGCCAGGAACTTCTCCACGGCCTCGTCAGCAGGCCTCACAACGGCGGCCTCGGCCTCAGCCTTCGCCTTCACGGCCTCCTCGTTCTTGCGCCGCTCGGCCTCCAGCGCCCTTTGGGACTCCTCGAGCTCCCTTTTTCTCTCCTCGAGCTTGGCCAGGGCATCGTCCCTGGCTGCAGCGGCTTCATCGGCCCTCGCCTGCAAAGCCCTGGCATCATCCCGGAGCCGATCCAGGCAAGCTACCGCCTCGTCGGCCGAGGCAGCCTTCTGCTCCAGCTCCTTCAAGCGAGCTATCTCTCGGTATTGCCTCTTGTGGCTCTCCATGAGCATGAAGGCACTCTGCAGAAACAAAGGAAACAAAGTCAGGCAAATGATTTACACGGACGACGAGAAAAACGACACTTACGAAGGAAAGTAACTTACTTGGACGAGGAGGTCCATGCCGCCCTCGTAAATCTTCACGTCCCCGAGCTTCTTCAAGTAAGCCCGATCTTTGGCCGGCATTGCCTGGGCCAGGACGACGTGGCCAGGGACGACATCATCAAACACGCCCCCGCCGCCGGGGTATTCTACCATCTTCTGGTAGGTGGTACCGGCAACCTCCTTGCCTGCCCTCTTCGTCCGTGGTTCCTGGACGAGAGGAAGCGATGGAGCAGCATCGCCAGCAGCAGTAAGGTCCACGACGAGACCACCATCGTCCACGCTGGGGACAGTCAGAGTACCGGCCTCGGTAGTCGGAGAAGGAGAAGGTGCCCTCTTCGTCTTCTTGGAGACGTTCAGGCCGGCTTCAGTTAATTTTTTCTGGCCGTCAGTGGCCGGCCTTTTCTTCTTCGCTGGGGCAGGCTTTGGGGCCGCACCAGTACTAGCCCCGCTCCCATCGGCCGCGGCACGTCTGGCCGCCTCGGCCGCCTTAGCAGCCAACTCCTCGGCCGCTTTGGCCTTGGCAATAGCCATTATGGAACGACGATCCATCGCAAAGTCTACAAAGGAAAAACACAAACAGATTAGTAAGGCAAAGGAACAAAACATAAAGGCAGAAAGCCGAAGAAAGAATTACCATCGGCCTCAGCAGGAATGCCCAAATCCGGGCCGTCGGCCTCTTCAATGGTGGTGGTCATCCTCGGCCAGAGTTGGAGGTCATCCTCCTTGTCACCATAGACATGGTACCTCAAGAAGCCGAGGGCGGCCATCTTGTACTCAGTAATGTACTCCTTCACGCTCCTCGGCCCCCCTTCCAAGAAAGCCTCCACCTGAGCGTCCAAAATAGAGCTCTTCGGCGGGTCATGCAGGTTAAACCTCCCGGTGTGGCCGAGGGAGGGAAACTCGGTGCCACTCTCACCAATGGACACAAACACGAACTTGCTCTTCCACCCATGAATGGACGTAGGCAAATCCGTGAAGCTCCTCTTCTTCGGCAGCTGTTGAAGAGTAGCATAGGCCGCACAGTTCTTGTGGCTTCCTCGGCCGATCTGGTACAGATTCATGAATAGTGCCGTTGTCGGCCTGTAGCCCAGCTCCTCACACCGGAGCAAAAACCCCACCATCAAGGAGTAGCTGCTCGGCGTCAGCAAGGCCGGAGGAAGCCCTACCATGTCCAGGTACTCAGTAATGAAAGGGTGAAGGGGGAACCTCAACCCCTTAGCAAAACTCATCGGGTATACTCCAAAGTATCCCGGTGGTGGAAGAAGAACATGGTCCGTCGGCCTGGGTGCCCTAACCCGCCCGAACGGCCCCACGTACATCTGGGCAACAAGATAGTCGGCCGCACTGCACTCCGGCTTGATCAGGTAGATGTTGGTAAGATCCAGGTAGGAGATGCCGGGTCCACTCTTCGGCCTCCTCACTCTCTTCGGCTTAGCGGCTCCCTTAACGGCGGACACCGGCCTCGGGCACGGAATGACAGCGGAAGTGGACGCCCCGTCCACCACTCGGGACGCACCTGCGTCCTCACCCCTTGAAGAAGAGGCGGACTCCTCGTCCTCGACCTCGTCGCCCATCAGTTCTTCGGACTTGTAAGGACTTAAATGTTGTATCTCCTCCTCGAACTCCTCGAGCACCTCATAGTCAAGTGACCTTGTGGAGGGCTGGTCGTCGTAAGGATAGTAGTCTTCGTTCAAGCTCTTCATCACAACTACTACGAGCCTAAGGGAGGTAACTTAGGATCTAAGGGTGCTCAAACGCCTAACACTAAATCACTAGCCTAGGAAGCAAAGTATGCACAAAGTACAGAAGATGGCGATGAACACTAACCTTGAACAACGACGAACACGAAGAACAGGCTTGGGAGTTTATCTCTCTAGAAAAATGGCCAGCACTTCGACAATTCAGAAGGCAAATGTGTTTTCTCGTCGGAGGGGGAGGGGTATTTATAGAACCCCCCCACCCAACGGTTACTACACGTGGCACCCTCCCAATGGCCACAACAACGGCCACCAATGGGAGGCCACCGCGTCACCAACGGGCCAGGACCAACCCACATCGACAGCCCACAGGCAAATCAGACCCCACGGCCTACACGCTTGCCGGTTTTACAAGTACCAGCAAGAGCCCACAACGTCCCATTTGCTTGCCAGGGGACTACATCGGCCAGGAACGTAACAAACGCCCATAACGGCCACAGAACAAATGAACAAAGAGCCCACAGCCATCGGCTCCTCGTACTAACCCTTGATGATAACTCTCTACAAGCGATCCGCGCACAAGGGTTCTCCCACAGGGTTACCTTGGCCAGAAAATCGCCATGAGGGTTGGATTCAGGGGGACTACGGCGAGGTCGCTTCGGCCAGGGACTCAAGCAACTCCTTCACCCCTCACACTCTTCGGCCTGAAGTAGTGGGGGACTGGGGGACTACATCGGCCTCAACAAAACAAACAGGAACAATACGAGGTGCCATGGATGTAACCACAAAGCATGGCCACATCGTCCACGCATCACAATGGCACCTCGTCGGCTAGAAGCACATAACACCATCAACAACGGCCAAAAGAAGTACGCAAGCACCCTCATCGGCCACCCAAAGGAAAGGGCACCATCGTCCTCAAAGGGAGCAACCTCAACGGCCTCATCGGCCCAAAGGTAAACTTCAACCATCAGCGCCCAAGCAAAACGTGCCTTCAACGGTCACCATTGAAAGAAGGACACTCATCGTCCCAAAACGAAGACATCAAGTAAACAACGGCCTCCCTGTCCACAACAAGGAACAGGTAACGGCCAAGGGCAACAAAGCATGGGAATCTACTCTCCTTCACTTCGTCTACGTCTCAGCTTAGAGAGTGGGGGACTCCTGATGGAGTATATGGGTCTGAGCCCCTGGACCCACATACTCGGAAGAGAGAAAGCACAAGACAACAGAGGGGCGCCCTCGTCGGCCAAGACGCCCCCGTCGGCCGAAAAGGGGCCAACTCGGATTACGGTCCTGAGTCTAAGGAACCCGGGTGCCCTCGTCGACCGTGCCCTCGTCGGCCGTGCCCCCGTCGGCCACGCCCTCGTCGGCCACGAAGACCTCCCAGAATCGGATTTTATTCACACTCATTTGTGCAGCCCATTAGTGGCTTTGTATTCGGCCCAGTAGCGGTCCAGTTGTAAATGGGCCTCCCAAGCCTTGGGCTTGGGAGGCCAACCCTAATTTTCTCTATAAATACTCCCTTTGGGAGTAGTTATGGGGGTTACAAATTCATTCTATTGAAGCATATTATTGCACTTCTCTCTCTAGCTCTCACTTCTCTCTAGATATACTCTATCACCCAATATAGGAGTAAACATAAACATAATTGCACAAATAGGAGTAAAACTTAAAACTTCCTTCAATAGGAGTAAACATTAATTTTGTACCCTTAATATCCCTAACCTAGTTAATTCTAAAATATGACTTATTTAATCCTAACCTACTTAATTTATGACTTATTCGATAATAATAATTTATTTATTTATTTATTTTTCAAAAAATAAAAAAATATTTTTTTAAAAAAAAATAAAAAACTCAAAAAAATAAAATAAAATTCACTGCCGCCTCTGCCGCCTCTGCACCACCACCTCCAGTCATCAGGGGGGAAATGCCAAGTTCATTACGAATGCCATATTTATGGCAGAAAACAATGAAAATGTTGGCATTCGCAAAGAGAAATATGCCATGTTTTTGGCATTTTCAGGAAAAAATGACAGTTTTTAGGAAATGGAATTTTTTTCACCACTCGAAGGTGGTGGTGCAGGGAGTTAGTATAGGCGGTGGGAAATGCATCCATATTTTTTTTAATTTTTTATGGAGTTTTACTATTTTTTTTGTTAATTTTAAAAAAAAATCAATTTTTTTTTTAATTTTTATTGTATTAATATTTTATAAATTTTTTAATTATTTTTCTACGATTTTTTGAATTTTTTTCGAATTTATTATGAATTAAACATTTACTTAAAAGTTGTTGGGCTTAAGGCTTGGGTAGGGTTATACTTTTCAAAACACTAAAGTTAATCTTATTCAAAACATGGTACTCCTATTTTTGCATTTTGCCTATGTTTTGCTCCTATTTGGGAAATTTTGTCTTAGTCATTCTATTGAATTTGGTAATTTCAAAGGGATTTCAATTCTTATAAGTTTTTGTTCCATTAGGCGATTTCTTATCCTTTTATCAATCATCATGTAAATACAATCGTTGTTTTGAAAAGATCGATGTTCAATTTTGGAAAAACCTTAAGAACAACAACGTCACTAAGAAGCGGACGGCCTAGCAATCGTCTAGGGTAAGGTTGGAGAACGGCACCGTTGGGACTTCCGGCCGCGTGGGTTATAGGCTTCCAGGTATGGATTTATACTGATAGACGATCAATCGCTCGTTTTCTTTGGAGTTTAATCGCGATTGGAGACAGACGAAGTATCACGCGTCAATTGTGTTGGTGATCTAATTCAGCCAGTTGGGTTGAATTTCTCTCGATTCAATAGCGACGAACCAAAACCAGACAGAAGGAAGGTATTTACCACCGATTGGAGCTGAATAGTAGAGGTCCGTCTAGCTCGCGTATCGGCAGCGGAGATGTGGAGACTGCTTGCTTTCGGATTGGTCGTGTTCATGCAGTACTTTGACTAAGAGAAGGAGGTGACTCACGGGAAGATCAAAGTGATTTACTATTTGAAGGGGAGGATCTGCAAGACTGATTTACTATTTCTAGTTTGTTGTTTTCAATCCAAATTATTTTACTATTTCTATTTTGTTGTTCCTGTGACAAATAATAAGGGGGTAGATTGGTGCATTGTTTTGTTTTAGTTGATAGATTACTGCTCGGAGGCAATCATACTGATTCAGCCGCTAATTGTTGATATGCTCTCACAGTTTTAGTGATTAGTCTTGCTCTTCCTAGAATGGACTATTCTATGTCTGATTATGACGTGAGGGGGACGATGAGCATTGGTTTTCCATGGATAGAGGAGAAGTTGATAAACTAAATTAGTGAGAGTGAACAAAAAACTTGCTTTGAAAGCAAACGTAGGGAGTACAATATTAGTAAGCTAACATCCAATTAGCCATTTAGCCTCTAGTTGGATGAACAACCTTTGTAGCAATGCGCAAATAATGATAGCCAGAAAACGCATGGACAGTGGTGACAACTCCTCCGATGATTGAAGAGAAAGATGTAAAGGATTGACATGGCTTTTCAGAATTAGTTTTCACCAGTGTTGATACTCCTGTCCAAAGCAGAGCCTCTTCTAAAGCGAACAAAACCCTGCCATATATGTGTACCCCATTATAATATGAACAATTCATATACACCTTCTTATACACTTGTCTGTGACTGACCATTTTTTTATCTGTGAATCAGCGTGTTTTGTCTGTCACAGATAAAAAAAATATCCACAGACAAAACACAGACAAAACCCTCCCAAATTTTTTGTTATATATATATCTATGTGTGTGTGTGTGTGTGTCAGAAAAATAATTAGAATACCCCAAACTTTGAAGGGGTGTGAGGTACGCACCCCAAACCTACATATGTAATTTAAATAACCCAAACTTTATATAAAAAGTTGATTTAGCACCATTGTCATGTATTATTTCTTTCAAAAATGTTAATTTTTTGTGTTAATTTCATAATTTAAAATATTTTTGCATTCTTGAAGATACAATTAACATTCTAAACTTCCATTGTAAAATAAATAATACTACACCCACTCTATATAATTGCAACATTTTTAATTGGGAAAGTTCCCGAAATAGGACAAAAATAGTTTCAAAATTCCAAAATAGGACTCCCATGTTTTTTATTCCCAAAATAGGACTAATTACTGCAATGTTTTGAAAATACTGACATGTTTGAAGTTTGGTACTGTCAAAACATTGCAGTAATTAGTCCTATTTTGGGAATAAAAACATGACAGTCCTATTTTCGAATTTTCAAATTGTTTTAGTCCTATTTCGGGTAATATCTCTTTTTAATTTGCTATTTTAAAATATGCAATGAAGTGATGAACACCGTAAATTTACATTTTTGAAAGAAATAATATATGAGCATTGTGCTAACATAACTTTTTATATAAAGTTTAGGGTATTTAAATTACTACATATGAAAGTTTGGGGTGTTTATCTCACACACCTTCAAAGTTTGGGGTATTTTAATAATTTCTCCCATGTTTGGGGTATTTTAATAATTTCTCCCATATATATATATATATATATATATATATATATATATATATATATATATATATTGGTTCAAATTTAACATGATCTTAGAAGAGAAATTAGAATGAATCTGGACCGTTAGATTTGCTTTAAGTGAAATTCAATGTGCATAAGATGAATTGAAGTTGTAATATGTATCAGGTGAAATTGAAACGTGCAGCACAAAGAGTACGATAGAATGACAGTATGTGAAGCTAAATTGTGCATTAGGCGAAATTGAAATGTGCATTTGGTGAAACTGAAATGTACAAAATAAAAGGTACAATGTGATGTTATTTTTGTACATTTTATTCCGCACATTTCAATTTTACCTAATGCACACTTGAGTTTAAATATTTATTATGCACATTTCAATATGATGTAATGCACATTATATATATATATATATATATATATATATATATATATATATATATATATATATATATATATATATATATATATATATATATATATATATATATATATATATATATATATATATATATATATATATATATGTGAAGGGGTTCTAATGAGGAAGCGGTCCAGCCCAGCTGGTCGTCGACTCACTACTCTCCGACCCTTACGGGAGGTCTCAGGTTCGAAACTCAATGGAGTGAGTTTCACCTAGATTACTCTGGGATGCCCCAGTCCCCCTCCCCCAGACGCCCCCTGGAGTAAAAAAAGGAAGGGTTCTAATAAGAACAACCCTTAACGTGAGAACGTAAGAACAAATCGTGACCTCTTATCTCATAAAATGGATGATGATTAACGTCGATGGTCCATACTTATATGGTGGAAGGACAACAAAGTAATCCACACGTATGTTAATAAAGGGCAACAAAGTAATTTCCGTTAGAGGTTTCACTTATCAAAAAAATAGGAAGAGATGAAAGGTCAAATCACATAAAATATTTTTAGTTTAAAAATCGATTTAACTTTGTTAAATAATAATCTGATTTTAACAAAAATTATATCAAATTAAATAATTTTCTTATCTTTCATTTGACACCAATATGTCAAATATAATTTTCTTTTTAAAAAAATAAGTATACTATGTATACAATAAACCACAAGAAACGTCTTCATATATACATGCACAAGAATATGTATCAGACACACAATAACTTATATCTAATGCACAAGAGCCGGTATCTAAAACACAATACATATAAGAAAAATTAAAACAAGTATCTTAAGCACAAAACCCAATATATAATGCACAAAGAACAATATCTGACATAGAACAATTAAAAACTGCATAGTAATTAATATGTAAACATAAGGATTTCACACAACTTAAACTAATATATAACACACAAGAAACAATATCTAATGCACAAGAAATATTAGTGATTAGGTATGTACCTAACGCACAAGAGCTATTATCTAACACACAAGAGCTATTAAAAAATTATTATATCATATGTAAATTATGCTCCGCGTTAGAATAAATCAAGAGCTGTTATCTAACACACAAGAATATGTAGCTAACACACACGTATAAATATCCAATACACAAGTACAAGTGTTCAACGCACAGTATGTATAACAAAACACTATAATAAGTATCTCAAGCACTAAATCCAATATTTAATGCACAAAAAGTAAGAACTAAGTAATATCATAACAAGTATGTCATGCACAACAACCGATATCTAACACACAACCGCGAATATGTAATGCTTATGAACAGATATCTAACACACAACTCATTTATGTAATGCACATGAACATGTACATATCTCACATTTTGTATATATCAATTGTGCATTACTGAATGTGTGTTATGCATATTAGAATAAGTGTACATTAGAATAATTTGTGTATCACTATATGTTAGTTGTGCACTATAGTCAATTGTACAATGATATTACGGAGCTTTTAGAGTTTTTGAGAAAATGGTCTTTGAAAATAAGATAGTGCACAAAAGTACTTCACTTAAAAAAAAATGAAAATCATTATTAAAATGAAGACATGGCTCCTTACATTGAATATGTCAAACAAAAAAATGGAATGCACTACGAATATTTTCTTTCCTAAAATGAAGCACACGTATTAATTGAAATGACGGTTACAAAACTATCAAAATGTTTTATGTGAAAATGCCCTTTGATACTTATTCGATCATCTCAATGCATTTTATAATTTGAATGACTCAGATTTATTTTCACGTTCTCACGTTAAGATTTGTTCTCCTTTGAACCAAAGTATATATACTCCCTCCGGTCCTTAATTAACTTTACACTATCCTTTTTGGGTCGTCCCATATTAAACTTTACACTTCCTTATTTGCATTATTTGGCAAACAAATCTACACCAAAAAGTGTCAAACAGTGCCAAACAATGTCAAACAGTGTACTCTACAGTAAAGTCAAAATTATTTCCTTAATATATGTGAAGTTAAAGTGTAAATTTCATGGAGGATCGGAGAGAGTATATATAAATAATATAGACACACATGTACATAGTATAAACGTTCAAACGTACCACGTGATAACAAAAAGAAATCTTGCTTTGTTCTGCTGTGAATCTCCGTTGCTTTTCAAAATACTGCAACAAAGGCCAGAGAATAGAAACCACTGAGCGATGATGAGAAGGATTGGGCTCATTACGAGCGCTATGACAAGGGGCGCGCTCGCCGACAAATCACACTTGGTCCTGTCAGTCCGGTCATGCACCTATAATTAATTACATCCGCCGGCCGGGATATAGAATTCATTAATCAAGCAAAATGATTGAAAACTTAACTTATATTGATATCTTATTATAAAAATAAATATGCAAGCTAGAAGAATAATATAACGAGGAAATACTACGTAGCAATAACGTAACGTACCCAAATATATTTGATAGTTCCTGCTACAATCCCAACGAGGCCTGCTACAATATCAAACGCAACAAAAAGACCAATCTGACACTGATCGGGAGAAACCATTTTATTAGCCTGAGGTTAACAACTCAATTAAGTGGAATTGAACTAACGAGGTATATATGATCGATATTTATATGGGAAAATTCAGGAAACATGTTATGCGAATTAAAACTTTTTTATCTTTGAATTGTCGAAGTAATTTTTAAAAGCTTTTCGAAAAATAAAGATCTTTTTTGGAAGATACGCGTACTCACAAGCTTTTGAGAAAATGGTGGTAACTTTTAACATTAACGAGGCACAACAGTTTGATATACCGAAGAGAACTAGATCAAACAATCGATTTTTTATCAAACAATTACAACATTTTACTTTTAACATTTTTTCAATTACTAAAAACTAATAATAAAAGACAAAAATATGACTTATTGTAAAATTTTCAGTTACTAAAAACTAAGAAAAGACAAAAATATTTTTTTTCAACTAATTGCGTCAAATAAAGTCTTTTTTCCATGAGTATTACTACGTATTAAATTAAAGAGTTTTTGCCATGTTCGATCCCTCAACTATTATGTAAGTTACACTTTTGGTATACTCCACTTCTAATGTTTCCATTTTTAGTCTTCAACTATTGTGCTAGAGACGCTTTTAGTCATCGACTTCACGATTTCCCACATTTAGTCCCCTGATTATTGTCAAATTGACACTTCTAGTCCTCCCATTATGATTTAGACACAATAATTGAAGGACTAAAACTGTCACTATTATAATAGTTGAAGGAACAAAAATGTCACTTTTATGAAAGTTGAAGACTAAAATATGAAAACTTTAAAGACGGGTACCTCTCTAGCGCAATAGTCGAAGACTAAAAATGAAAAAAGTCAAAGTCGAGTACCAAAAGTGTCAATGTCATAATAGTCGGAGGACTAAAAGTGTCAATAACTCTTAAATTAAATTTAAAAGACAAAAGTATGACTTGTTTTATATTTTTCCAAAAAAGTGATATATTCAATGACTAGTTCCATGTGACTCATTATCTACTTGTGATTTGTCACTCCGAAATATAGTATAGTGACTAATGACCGGTTACTCGTATAGGGTGATTAAATATACTTTTGTCCAAAAATTTCGTTACTAATATACAATGTCATTTTTCTCATATACTACGTATATCTTTATCTTGCTGTAAAGGTTAGCACTACGTATTATAATTCGTGCCTTGTAATGTGCGGCTACCCAAAAGCTTAATACTTTGTCCGGAGACCGGAGTACTTCCTTCCATTAAAAAAGTTTTACAAAAATGAGCCTACTGGACAGCAATATTGTTTCTCTCGTTGCAATATTTTAATTATCTTTCGTAATGAAAATTATACTAGTATGTTTTAAAACTAGATTATAGGATTCACCAAACCATAAAAGACAAACTGAAAAATAGTAAAATCCATTCTAAATTCAAAGAATAAAACATTTTTTGTTGATCCAAAAGATATTTTTGGAAATTACTTTCTGTAGAAAGAAAATATCAGACAAAAGAAATCTCCCGATTCTTTTTGCACCGTGCTAAAGTAAAGTCGTCTCTCCATTAAATAAGGCAAATGCCATGATAGTGTTTCTGGCTTTTTATTGATCCTATTTGGTTCACTTTCAATTTGTTCTTGAAATTTAGAGATCTCATTTGAAATAGTCAAAGTTAATGAAGTGTTACGCGATATTTTAAGATTGTACTACGTGATGGATAGTGTATCCCGGGGGTAACTTATCCGAAGGGTTATTACGGGGAGTAATCTGAGAGAAGTCGGAGCAAGTAAATCTAGAGAGAGAATATATTATAAGTGTGGAGCGTTTTCAGCGTTTATGACTTGGTTACAAATGGGGAAAAGGAGTGCTATTTATAGTAGCAATAAATGCCGGACAGGGACACGTGTCAAGCGTCCATTGGCCGAGAGGTCACCTCATCTGGTTGGCGCTGGCAACCGCATGTGGCCGCATTTAATGCGGCTGTTGGATGGGACGTTGTACAGGGTACAGTGATCTGTACGCATGTGGCGCGGATATTATGTCGGGAGAGGTGCCCTCGGCTGCGGAGGACTAGCCGAGGGCTCTGAGTGCCGGGGACCCCTGGGTGCCGAGGGCTCCAGGTGCCGAGGGCTACTGTTTTCTGCCGTTTTTCCCAGTTTCTTAGTTTGCTCGAGAAACCCGTTCTGTGAGAGTTTAGAGCCTTCGGCCAGGGGGCCGAAGGCACCCCTGGTGCGCCTTGCGGGCTGCTTGGTACTCTGGGCGCTGTGATTTGGGCCTGTTGGGCCTTCTGGGCCTGTTGGGCCTTTACTGGAGTAGTAGGAGTCTGTGGGCCGGATGTTCCCGGGCCATATACTCCATCAGGAGTCCCTCACTCCTTTTGCCGAAAGGTACTTGAGGGAAAAGGAGTAATTTGTGTTTGTCCCCTGCCGTCGTTCCGTTGTAATCTCTGAGGTTGGTGAGGAGTTGTTGCTTGCATGTCCCTACCGAAGGCAGTCCCTCAGTTACCCACATGTCGGGACTTGAGGGATTGCTTTGCCGCCTGTTGGAATTTTTCACCAATTTTGTAGCTTAATGATTTTCCCGAAGGGGTTCTCCAGTCCCCCACTCCTTGAGGCACTTGTAAAGTGGTGAAAAGGAGTAGAGTTTAGTCCGTTGTAGCATGGGGCCGAAGGCTGACGCTTTTCGTTTCATTTTGGGGGGATGTCTCGTTAAAAACCTCATTAGGAATAACCCTGGGGGAAAAAATCCTAATGAGGGAAAAAGAGTGCACCGAATTCCCCCAACGATGAATCGAAAATGTGAAGCCTTGGTCAAAAATGGAGAATGATGGTAATGCCGAAGGCTCTCCTTGTTCTGAGGGCTCATGTGTTGAGTAGCCGGAGGCTTGCTGTTGATGTCCTGGGAGGTGTCGAAGGGGGCCCCTCAATCTGGGGATCGAGGGCGTGATGGATGAGATATGTAGTTGAATTGTCACCGGGGTGTCCCCTGCTGGCTGATTAGTTGGTGATGAGGATATCTGAGGGCTCCCCTTACACGTGTGCCGTAGGCTATCTGTCAATGAGGCATACTTCCCGGGGGCTACCCGGCCCTTACAGTGCTGAGGGGTATTCCCGAGGGGTGGCCTGATATGAAGCCTTGGGCTTCTGAAGGAGTGATCCCGAAGGCGTCTGTTATGTACTGTGTGGGGGATTACCCGAGGGCGTCTCCGGGTAAGTGTACCCGGAGGCTCTCCTTGATGAAGTGGAGTGAAGTAAGAAAACCCGGGGGCTGTCAAAATATAGCCGTTGGAAATATAGCCGTTGGAATATGTAACGTCAGGATATAGCCGTTGGGGGGGTTGCCATGTGGTGCGTGCTCGTTGGCTGCCCGTGGGCGGGCGTCACCGGTTGGGCGAAGACACGGCGTGTAATGATGATAGTCCAACCGAAGGCCCAGTTTCCAGGCCCAAGCCCGGATTCCAGCACCTATAAATACCCCATGGCCGGCTCCCTTCCCCCTGTGCAAAATCCCTATAGCGAAGCTCTGCCAAAATTTCTAGAGAGAGAAACAGCAGCCCTCGATCAATCCCTGCCTTAAGGTCAGTTCCCCCTGCTCTTCTCGTTGTAGTTAGCTGTGCCCTGTGCCCTTAGGCTAGGAGATAGAATTTTTTAGAAAACACTAGTGTTTCCGAGCCCTCGGACTATAGCCAAGATGTCTTCCCAGAGTGACTCCCAGGACATATCGAGGGATCCATCGGTGGAAGATGAGAGCTTCTCAGACGCTGGGTCCTCAAGTGAGCAGCCCTCGGTCCAAGAGGACGTCGCGATGGCGATAGAGGTACAGAAAGACCTGACGGCTGAAGTCGAAGCCGAGGGCTTTGAGCAGGAGGCGGAGGACGAAGACCTAGCCCTCGTCGTGCAGGTTGCAGAAGAGGAGGAAGCAAAGGAGAGGACAAGGGTGGACAGTGGCTGTCCTTCCCCCCCCCCCCCCCCCCCCCCCCGCGGCTCTGGTGAAGCAAGCAGCTCGATCGAGGGAGAAGAAGGCGAAAGCGAAAGCTGCTACCAGGAAGAAAGTCGGGGCTGCCGACCAAGGGAAGCCCGTTGATATGCCCGAGGGGTATTCTTGGCTGAACACTAAGGCCCTTGAGATAAAGTCGAAGGAGGACAAGGCGGATCTCTACGTCACGCAGCTACACGTAGGGCCTTCGGCCGTGGTGGTCGAGCCGGGAGTTGACGATGTGCTGTCTCGGGCGCCCGAGGGGTGTATTGCAGTACACGTACTGTCGGTCTCCATGGGCCTTCGGTTCCCTCTGCACCCCTTCCTCCGGGAGTACCTTAGGTTTGTTGGCTTGGTCCCCTGCCAGCTGACACCTAATAACCACTCCTACGTGGCGGGTTTTTTGAACCTCTGCAGGGAACGAGGGGTGACCCCCAGCCTGGACTTGTTCTTCCAGAGCTTCAACCTCTGCCGAGGGGGTCACGCGAATGCCGAGGGCTTCGCCAACCTGCAGCAGATAGCTAGGTGGAAGCTATTTACAGAGGCGCCTTCGTCCAATAAGGGCTGGAAGGAGCGATGGTGCTACGTCAGAGTTGCTGAGAGCCCATTTCCGGCGGAACTTCGGGATCGCTTCCGTCGGCATCCGAAGGTTGGAAACGCCGCTCTCGAGAAGGATGGCTTGATAATAGCCAAAATCCCGGAGGGCCGCACGAAGCAAGTGTCTATTAAAGATTACACTGCCGACAAGGAACTCTTCGCCCTCGGCTTCCGGAGATACCGCTTCATCGGGGAAACGGACGAGAAGTATCCCGTTTTTGCTGAGGCCTTCGGGGGAGCAGAAGGTAGTCTACGAGGGCCCTTAGTCTTGTACTTAGGCATTCTTATTTTGCATCCCGATAGTTGTCTGTTGTATGGATCCTTCGGGTTAATCTTTTCTCTTCATTTTCTTTTTTGCAGGTATGGAGGCTCTCTTTGCCATGAAAAAGAAGAAGGAGAGGGGTCAGGTCCAGAAGAAGGAGAAAAAGGAGCCCTCGGGCCAAAAACCCATTGATGAGGTCTTCCCGAAGGAGGTTGTGGAGCCTTCTGTTGATGTTGCCCTTGCCACTGTGGCCGGGGGGCCGAAGGCCGAGGTGGCCGCCAAGAAGAAGAAGGGAGGCAAGGGGGTGGAGCCCCCGATCAAGAAACAGAAGGTTGCCCGGGGCACCGTTGGAATGGCGGCCCCCCTCATAGTAATTGATGATCACCCCTCCGCTGACTCCCCGGCCGTTGACACCCCGATGGCTCAAACAGATCTCCCCCCGGAGAACTTGCCTCGGGAGATTCTTCAGCTCTCTCTCTCCCCGGGGGCATCTGTGTTGCATGGTTCAGCTGAACCGATGTCTTTCCTGAGGGGGATTACCTCGATGATGGATAAGCAAGCCCTTTCCACCTACGACGACGACGCCCTCGAGAGCAAGGCCCTTCGATCATCTATGGCTGTAAGTATTTTTACTTTGCCTTTATCTTTAACACTTAGTATATTCTCAACGCCCGTCTGAACCCATTATCCGTTATTCAACAGGCGTGTATAACCCTCGGTGAGCAGGCCCGAAGGCGCGAGGAGTGGCTCCGTCATAAGGCCGAGCTAGAGAAGTCCGTGAAGGAGCTGATCCATGACAAGGACGCTTCCCTCCGGGCGGTGTGCAAGCTGGAGGACGCCCTTCGGCAAGCGGAGCTGAAGCTGAAGGAGGCCAGAGATGACGGCAAGGCCGAGGGCAAGGCGGAGGCCGAGAGGGTTGCGGCCGAGGAGAGGAAGCAAGCGGCTGAGGACGCCAAAAAGGCCAAGGCCGAAGCCGATGTCAAAGCCCGAGAAGAGGCCATCGCTGGGTTCATCTCCGAGGGTTGGAAGGCCGAGGGCCAGAGGGAGTGGGTGGCCTCTGTGGTGAAGGCCTCGATCGAGGAGTGGGTGAAAGGCCCCGGGCTCGACTGGATGAACGAGAGGGGCGACACCTATTATCAAGCCGACGAGTTCTTCACCCAGCATCTGGTTTACCGGAGGCTCGCCCGGCATTTCGGCACTTCCCTGGAGGAGTTTGACCCCTCGGTGTATGGCCTTCCCCCGTTGCAGCCAGATGTGAGAGTCCCCCTCCCCGAGGGCGAAGAGCGCCCGGTGATTCATGATTCTATGATGATGAGCGGTGATGATGATGGTGCTACCATCGAGGACAATGCCGTCGAAGAAGAAATCTCCTCCAAACCTGCCGCAGGGCCCGTCGATGAAGTTGCTGATAAATCTTAATTTGTATTTAGCTGATTTTGAAAAATCTTTGTAATGAACCTTTGTCACCCCTCGGCTTTAGCCCGTATGTAATAGTTACACTGACTTTCCTTCTGATGATTGATGGATGAATGTTAGCCTTCGGGCTTTTATATATGAATGTGTTGTCCTTCTTTTCTTTTGAATGTATGCCTTTGTCTCGTTTTGAATGTATGCCTTTGTTCCTTTGAATGTATGTTTAGGACTTAGAATACTTTCTTCCAAGTACGTTGCCCCTTGTAGCCCCCGGCTACTAGTAACCTTTAGTTACTTTAACGTTTTACCGGGGGCACAATGTTCAGGACTTAGGAATATTTCCAAGTGTGTGTTCATCTGTTGGCCCCCGGCTGATCTTCCCTTCTGGTTCCGTGTAGCCTTCGTGCGATGGCCGGAGGTGAGGTGCTTTAGGACTTAGAGAATTCTACTAAGTGTTTGAATACGGTCATGGCCTTCGGTAGTTGGGCACCCTTTGCTAGATGTGTGACCGAAGGCCCAGCAATAGTTAGGACTTAGAAAATTTTTCTAAGTGTAGCACACCATAGGGCCTTCGGATGTTTGTAGTTCAATGGCTGTGTGATGATTAGGTTGAGAACCCAATCCTTAGGACTTAGAAAGATTTCTAAGTGTAGTTTGCCCTTGGAAGCCCTCGGCTAGTAGCCTCCTTCCTGCTGTGTGAATATTGGGCCGAGGGCCCAATATACAGGACTTAGAAAATTTTCGGAGTGTGTTGTGGATGTTGAACCTTCGGTCAGTGAGGAGTCTGTCCGAGGGGGAATACTTGGGACTTAGAAAATTTTCTGAGTGTGTCTCAGATGTTGAGCCTTCGAGCGGTCCTGATAGGAGCCCTCGAATCATTGGGTGAACCTTCCCGTCACGTGGATATTTGGTCGAGGGCCAAATATTTAGGACTTAGCTTTACTTACAAATGTATGGTGTCAAGCAGCCCTCGGCTATCATGGTCCCTCGGTTGACCGAGGAAAGAAAAAATATGTAGGACTTAGAAAATCTTCTAAGAGCTGTTGCATCATGTAGCCTTCGGCTATCATGGTCCCTCGGTTGAAATAGTGATCAGGCCGGGGGCTCAATCCTCAGGACTTAGAAAATTTTCTAAGTGTTGCTTCCTTGTGTAGCCTTCGGTTAGTGATAGATGCCTCCGGCTGTTGTCATTTTCCCATAGCGTGGACTCATGGAAAATTTGTAAGACATTGATGTTGTAGTGAATGCTGGCGGGTTATAGGTGCCCTCGGCATTCATTTGAAAGGTTCTTGAGCTGCCTTAGTCAGTTGCATCCCCTTTTACAGGATAGGACCCCTCGGTAGCAATGGATGACCTATGGTTGGTGCCCTCGGCACTTATTAGAAGTGAACCCATCCCTTTGTATTGTTGAGTAGTAACCTTCGGGAAATAGGAGCCTTCAGTTACCGGAGGTGTTCCCGTAGGGAGCCCTCGGTATGCTGTGATCTGTTGGAGTGTTGTACTCATTGATTTCTCGACGAGTCTACTCCCCTTCACCCCCTCTGTTTTTTTTTGGTTGGTGGTGAAGGGAAGGCATCAAGAAACTTGGTTTCTTGGTAAGGCTAGGCCTATCAGAAGACCATCAGAATACACCAATGGCTCTCCTCCCTCGGGTTAACCTTCCGAGTTTTGAGGGGGTCGAGGGTCGTTTCCTGGGTACGAGATATGGTGGTCTGTAACCTGCCTCCCCTTGGGGGATGGCACGGAAAGCGCCTCATTTTTGAAAGTCGTCCCCTCGGCGCTAGACATAGTCTGTGGCCTGCCACACCCTTGGGGTGGTGGCGCGGGGAGCGTTTCGGTTTGGAAGTCGAATCCTGGGCATTTCTCGTGCCTGTCATACCCTTGGGGTGACGACGCGGAAAGCGTTCCGTTTTTGAAAGTCGAATCCTGGGCATTTCTCATGCCTGTCATACCCTGGGGGTAGTGACGCGGAAAGCGTTTCAAGGAAGGGTTTTCATTTGCACACTAGTTGCAAATGGCCGAGGGCACTACGTGCCGCCGGCACCGATGGTGGCGCCTTCGGTATATGCGTCCTCATGGGGTACGGCTTTTAGAAATAACACTTGGTGTTAGTTTCGATATGTATCCCCCGGTACTTGGTACCGAGGGATCTTCTGTAGGAACACTTAGTGTTCTTCTTCTATTTGACGTTGATGGATGAGATGTGTACCCCCGGTACTTGGTACCGAGGGGTCTTCTGTAGGAACACTTGGTGTTCCTCTTTTTGATGTTGATGGTGGAGAGGTGTACCCCCGGCACTTGGTGCCGAAGGGTCTTGAAATGAAACACTTGGTGTTTTCCTGTCGCCGGTGATGGGAGTCCCCACATTTGGTACTTGGTACTGAGGGGTCTTGTTTGAAACACTTGGTGTTTTTACTGTCGTTGAAGGTGTTGATGGTGTCCGCCCTCGGCACTTGGTGCCGGAGAAGGTTCTTCTCGTGGTGAGGCCTGGGGCCTGTAGTCGGTATGAGGGCTTGGCCGCTCATAAGTGTTTTGCGGTTGTTCTTGGTGTCTTGAATGTGTCTCCATTCCTCAAAAGTGGAGGCCTTGGGCCATAGGATAGTACATTTACTAGTTATGAGGGCTTGACCGCTCTTACAATATTGATAAAATTTAACTAAGTGGTGTACATTCCAGTGTTTAGGGACCTCTTTCCCGTTGGGGCGTTTGAGCTTGTAAGTCCCAGGTTTGATAATGGCTGCTATGATGTAGGGACCTTCGAACTTTGGTGCCATTTTGCCTCCCTCGGTCGGTTGGCTAGCTTCCCTCCTCCGGAGAACATAGTCCCCCACTTGGAATTCTCGGGTGCGAACCTTGGCGTCGATGTAGCCTTTGACTTGCCTTCGGTAGTTTTCTGCCCGGATGAAGGCTTGCTCCCGTCGTTCTGAAAGGAGGTGGAGGTCGAGGGCCATGTTGCTGTCGTTGACCTCGGGGTCATATTGGATCACCCTCCGGGTGGGAAGGGTGACTTCCGTAGGAGCTTTGACTTCAAAACCGTAGCAGAGGGAGAAGGGTGTTTCACCTGTTGCTCGCCGAGGGGTGGTGCGGTAGGCCCAAAGGATGTTGTGGAGTTCTTCCACCCAGCCACCGCCCTCGGCCTCCAGCTTCTTTTTGAGGCCCTCGAGCAAGGTCCGGTTGGCATTTTCTACTTGCCCGTTGCCTTGAGGGTAGGCAACGGAGGAGAAGGTGTGTTTGATGCCCCATGCCTCCAGAAGGGCACAGAAGGGGGCTGCCTCAAATTGCGTTCCGTTGTCAGAGATGATCCGCTGGGGGACGCCAAACCTTGTGAGGATGTTCTTGAGGACAAAATGACGGCACTTCGCCTCTGTGATACTGGCGAGGGGCTCAGCCTCTACCCACTTGGTAAAGTAGTCGATGGCCACAATGATGTACCTGTTGTTGGAGGTACCCCTCGGCAGAGGGCCCACAAGGTCTATCCCCCATCGAGAAAAAGGGACGGATGTGCTGATGGGGGCATAGTTGACCGCTGGCCTGCCGGGGGCTTTCTGGAAATGTTGGCATGCGGTGCACCTTCGGGCAAGGTCAGCACAATCCCTGGCCATGGTTGGCCAGAAGTAGCCCTGGAGAATGAGCCTTCGGGACATGGAGAAGGGCCCCTGGTGAGCTGAGCAAGTGCCACTGTGCACTTCCTCCATTGCGACCTCAGCTTCATCTTGATGAAGGCACCGAAGTAGTGTGCCGTTGTAAGACCGTTTGTAGAGCCTTCCGTCTTCGATGGTGTAGCTAGGAGCCCTCAGCTTTGCTAGTTTAGCGCGGGTCTCATTCTCGGGCAGCTGCACTGTGGTGATGAAGGTGATGATATCTGAGATCCAGTCCTCTTGGCGTTGTTGTATGTTCATGACGGGGCTTGCATGGATACTTGAGAGACTGAGTTCCTCAATTTTAGCAATCTTGGAGATGTGCTCGGGGGAGTCGGCTGAGAGCTTAGATAGTATGTCGGCCTCGGAGTTCTGAGCCCTCGGTATTTGAGTGAGAGAGTGTGCCTCAAATACCTTAAGCAACTCCTTGGCCGCTTCCTTGTACTGTTTCATTCTTCCCTCCTTGGCCTCATATTCCTCGGAGATTTGGCCAACGACCAACTTGGAGTCGCACTTGATGTGGATCTGCCGAGCCTTCATGTTGGCAGCCAGCCGAAGGCCACATAAGAGGGCCTCATACTCGGCCTCGTTGTTGGAGACTTTGAAGGAGAAGCGAATTGCATAGTAGGCTTTGAAGCCCTCGAGAGTAACGAGGACTACCCCTCCCCCGCATGCTCTGGCCGCGGAGGAGCCGTCGGTGTAGAGGGTCCACCAGTCGTCCGAGGTAGCCGAGGGCTCCCCGTCCGTGGCTGCCCTTGCGGTACACTCCGTTACAAAGTCCGCCAGGGCTTGGCCCTTGATGGTAGGCCTCGGACGGATGTCAATGTTGTACTGGCTTAGGAAGATAGCCCATTTCACCATGCGGGAGGAGCTGGTGGGGCTCCTCATGAGGGCGCCGAGGGGTTGATGAGTGAGGACCTGAACCGGGTGAGCCTGAAAGTAGTGGCCCAGCTTCTTGACGGTCCAAACGATGGCTAACACCGTTTTTTCCACAGGGGAGTACCTGAACTCGGCCTCCCTTAGGGTCTTGCTTACATAGAAGATGGCATGTTGGATGCCGTCTTCCTCCCGGATGAGCACGGAGCTGATGGCTGCCGGGCTGACCCCAAGGTAGAGATAGAGGGTCTCCCCTACCTTTGGTTTGGATAGCACAGGGGGTGAAGATAGATATCGTTTGAGCTCGTCGAAAGCCCCCTGGCACTCTGGAGTCCATTGAAAGCCAGCCGTCTTCCTCATGATCTGGAAGAAGGGTAGAGACTTCTCCGCTGATTTAGATAGAAAGCGGTTGAGGGCTGCCAGGCGGCTCGTCAACAGTTGAACTTCCTTCACATTGCGTGGGGGCTCCATGTTGATGATGGCCTGGATCTTCTCGGGATTGGCCTCAATACCCCTTCGGCTCACCATGCAGCCTAAGAATTTGCTCCCTTGGACGCCGAAGGTGCACTTCTTCGGGTTTAGCCGAAGGTTGAACTTCTGCATGATGGCGAAGATTTCCCGGAGGTCGTCGGCATGGCTGGAAGATTGCTTGCTTTTGACGATCATGTCGTCGACATAGGCCTCCATGGTGCGCCCTAGGACGGCTTGAAAGACTCGGGCCACCATCCGGGTGTAAGTGGCCCCTGAGTTCTTTAGGCCGAAGGCCATTACTAGGTAGCAGAAGATGCCCTCGGGAGTCATGAAGGCTGTGTTTTCGGCGTCTTCCTCATGCATGAAGATCTGATGATACCCGCGAAATGCGTCGAGGAATGACATGATTTCACACCTCGCGGTTTCATCTACAAGTTGATCGATATTGGGCAAAGGAAAAGGGTCCATAGGGCACGCCTTGTTGAGATCGGTGTAGTCCACGCACATGCGGAAGGTAGGAGGCTTCTGTGCGAGGACTACGTTTGCCAGCCATGAGGGATATTTCACCTCCTTGATGTGCTTAATAGAGAGGAGCATGGCGACCTCCTTCTTCACAAATTCCCTCCTTTCGGCGGAGAGGGGTCTTCTTCGTTGTTGTACTGCTTTTGCCGAGGGGTCCACCGAGAGGCGGTGGGTGATGACCCTTCGGCTTATTCCCGGCATGTCCTCCGGCCCCCATGCAAATACAGTGGAGTAGGCGCGGAGTGCGTCGGTGATACCGGTCTTTAGATCTTCAGGGAGCTGGGATCCAATCTTCACGACTCTCTCCGGCTTGGCCGGATCGAGTGTAAAGTCTTCTACGTCCTCGGCTGGTTCAGCCCTCGGCCTTTTTTCTTCTTTGTCGATGGTTCCGGTGATGGTGTCAACACGGAATTCCGTCTTACTTACTTTCTTAGTGACTTGAAGATAGCAAGCGCGGGCAATTTTCTGATTCCCCCGGGAGTAGCCAATGCCCCCCTCGGCGGGGAACTTGAGGCAGAGGTGCCTCATGGAGATGACGGCCTCGAGGTCCTCGAGGGCTGACCGGCCGAGGATGATGTTGTGGGCGCAATCGATGTTGACGACGACGAACTCCACTTCGAGCTGGGCTCTATGGAGCCCGTCGCCAAAGATTACCGGGAGGGTTATTACCCCCTCGAAATCAATAGTATCGCCGGTGAAGCCGGCAAGAGGGGTCTTAATGGGCCGAAGGGTCCCCCTCTCCAGATGCAGCTCCCTAAAGGTGCTGAGGTACATTACATTGACGGAGCTGCCCGTGTCAATGTAAGTTCGGTGAATGATGGTGTCATTTATTTCAGTCCGAATCACCAAGGCATCCTTGTGAGGAGAAGAGGTAGGAGGGAGATCTGCATTGGTGAAGGTGATGGGTTCCTCCCTCAGCCACTTTACCGGGGGCATATGAGTGACTTCCCCTACGTAAAGCGATTGAGCCCACTTTTTCTGCTGGCTGGTGGAGTCGCCCCCTGTATTGCCACCGGTGATCATGAGGATGTGGCGTTTCTTCTCCTGGTAGTGGGGGTACTCTTCCTCTTCCTCCTCCAAGTTTCCGATCTCCCTCTTCTTGCCGAGGGGGATGGTGTTCGGGTTCACCCAAGCGTTCACCTTCGTGTGGTGCCCTCGGGGAGGTCCCTGATGAGAAGGTCCCTCCTGCCGAGGGCTCTGGATAAATTGGGACAGGTGCCCCGCTTGTATCAATCTCTCGATTGCCGTTTTTAGCTGGTGGCAGTCGTCGGTTCTGTGCCCCTGATGCCGATGGAAACGACAGTAGGGAAACTGAGGGTTGATAGCATGTACGTCCGGGGGTGCGCGAGAATCGCGCTCAACGAGGCCCCTCTCCTCGGAAAAATCAAGGATGATGCTGACGGGGTGCGTCAATGGTGTCCGGGGGCGGTCCAGGAGAATGGGCTGTGCCCAAATCTTAGGGCTGCTCTTATAACCTCCCCCGGGCTTGGCTTGGCCTTGCCGAGGGCGGTCATCAGAGGGTCCTGAAGCCTTGGGGTGATTTGGGGGAGCCCCCGGCCCCCGGTTGTTCTTGTTGTCAGCCTTCGGGGGTTACTGATCTGGATGCTGGTGGTATTTCTCCACCTCCTCGGCCTCGGCATATCGGTCCCCCCGCTGCAGGGCCCTTATGTAGTCGCGGGGGGGGGGGGGGGGGGGGGTTCGATGATGAGGCTCCTTGAAAAGTTACCGGTGCGGAGGACGGTTTGTAGGAGGGCCAAGAGGGTCCCGTCGTCAGCACCGTCGACTTTGTCGGCTTCCGTCCTCCAGCGTTCCAGGAAGTCCCGAAGGGTCTCACCCCTCCTCTGGCGTATGGTTAGGAGGTGGGAGAAGTGCTTCCTCGTGCGACGCCTCCCGACAAACTGTGTCAAGAATCGCTGGGCGAGTTCTTGCCATGAATCAATGCAGCCCTCGGGCAACCGGTTGAACCATTCGTATGCCGGCCCCTCCAAGGTGGAGAGGAACCAACGACACAAATATTCGTCTGACGCCCCTACCATCATCATGTTGTTCTGATATTTGCTGTAGTGTTCCTGGGGGTCCGTCTTCCCGTTGTAGGGCTGTATGTGTTGCCCTCGGTATTTTTCCGGGATCCGGGCCGCCAGTACCCTTGGGGTAAATGGCGTCCGGGTCCGGAGCTGGATGACGGGTTCCCCGGAGCCCTCGGCTACCTTCTTCTGTAATTCCTCCATTTTGGCCATCATGGCCTCGTATTTGAGGTCTGAATGAGGGGTGGAGGTGGTGGCGTGAGCTTTGTTGGCCTCCATTTCATCAAGCCGGCGTTGGAGGGCCGCAATAATTTCGTCCCGAGGATCCTTCTGGAGGGTCTCCGCCCCCTGCGAACGAACTTGGGCCGAGTGGGCCTGGTTGATTTGGTGGCGAGCATCGTCGGCATGAAGGGGTACCTTGCCTTTGTCCCGAGGGGGACGCTCCTCGTCTGCCCTCGAGACAGACCCTCCGCTTTCCTGGGGCCTTTGGAGTGCTTTCCCTCCGAGGCGGTCTTGGACCCCTCGGTGATCTTGCTCTCCTCCGAGCCGGTTGAGGGCGGAAGTGCGGGGCCTTTCTCTGTTGTCATTGTGGCGGTCCCGGGACTGAACTTCCTGGGAGGCCGTATCTTGGGCCACTACCCCTTCGTCATTCCTAACCAGAGGGATGGGGTTTCCGAAGGGGTGTGGCAGAGGGGGAAGTATGATGTTCTCCCCAACCTGGGGTTGAGCCGGAGCCAGGGTGCCGAAGGCACCTCGGTTCTGAGTGAGCGTCTGGATGAAGGCGGAGAGCGCCGAATGAACGTCGATGGTGAGAACCGGAGGGCTGACTTGGTCATCACTCCGGTTCTTCTTCTTGGTCTCGATGCCGAGGCAGGCATCGGGGGCATTTTGCTGGATCTGAAGGCGTAGGTCGACAGCCGCCTGTTCCAGCCCAGCGATGACACCGCCCTCGGGAGCCCTGTGAGAGGCTTCGGGGGCGTTGACGTCGCCGAGGGCCAGATTCTTGTCTTCTACGTTTTTGGAGTTGGCACGTGTTGTCCTCACCATTTTGATAGAGGGCTAGTGTTTGGCGAAGGGGGAGGGTTTCTTACTTGATTGTTCGAACTCTCAACGAGAGCACCAAATGATGGATAGTGTACCCGGGGGGTAACTTATCCGAAGGGTTATTACGGGGAGTAATCTGAGAGAAGTCGGAGCAAGTAAATCTAGAGAGAGAATATATTATAAGTGTGGAGCGTTTTCAGCGTTTATGACTTGGTTACAAATGGGGGAAAGGGGTGCTATTTATAGTAGCAATAAATGTCGGACAGGGACACGTGTCAAGCGTCCATTGGCCGAGAGGTCACCTCATCTGGTTGGCGCTGGCAACCGCATGTGGCCGCATTTAATGCGGCTGTTGGATGGGACGTTGTACAGGGTACGGTGATCTGTACGCATGTGGCGCGGATATTATGTCGGGAGAGGTGCCCTCGGCTGCGGAGGACTAGCCGAGGGCTCTGAGTGCCGGGGACCCCTGGGTGCCGAGGGCTCCAGGTGCCGAGGGCTACTGTTTTCTGCCGTTTTTCCCAGTTTCTTAGTTTGCTCGAGAAACCCGTTCTGTGAGAGTTTAGAGCCTTCGGCCAGGGGGCCAAAGGCACCCCTGGTGCGCCTTGCGGGCTGCTTGGTACTCTGGGCGCTGTGATTTGGGCCTGTTGGGCCTTTACTGGAGTAGTAGGAGTCTGTGGGCCGGATGTTCCCGGCCCATATACTCCATCACTACGTAAGAAGTTTTATAAACTATCAAACCACAAAAATCAAACTCAAAAGGGAAAACCGTCAAATAGGATCTCATATCACAAAGAAAAAGTCAATTGAGTCCCCGTACTATTAAAACACACAATCAAATGCTCAAGCTATAAAAAAGAGAAAATTGCTGTGTAGGACTTAATCAAAGCAATTTTATAAAAATAGTACATACGTATGTTTCTTCCTTCCGTAAGAGCTATGTAGTTCTAATTTTGAAAACTTGATTTTAAATTTCCAAATTTACCCTTAATGTCTATGTATTGCCTGCTATTAAGTTATTATTCGAAATTATTGTCTGTTTACTGACAACTTAATGTCTATGTATTGTCTAGTATTTGCAAGTATAAATGTATGCACATTGTGCGACACCGTTTCTCCGCCTCCGATCCATCCCGAACTGCTTCCGAGCATCTTAAGTGAGGGACTGCTTCAGATTCAGCAAAAACAAACCTTGAGGCCGACCATTTTTAAAAAAAGTATACTTTTTTCAAATTTGTTAAAAACTTGAAAACTGTTAAAAATGGAATAGGAAGTCGCTCCTATTCCATTTTTAATATCTATTTTAAACTATCACTACACACAATTAGGAATCCAAAAATCTCACATTTAACCATTTGGACTCCTGATACCTCACCGCTCCAAGTGGTCTTAGTGAGCCATATATCAGTTCTTTGTTCAAGACTGAATTCATCCCTATACATCATTTCTTGTGACTTCCTTACGCAACGGCTCACTTTTTTCCTGAATTCATCCCTATTATCTCTCCATTCTTTAGCAGCTTCCACATTTGCAGGTGATTCATCATTGGGGCTTGAAAGCATGGATATAATACTTAAAACGATACTCTCCACCGTATGGACAGGTGACCAACGCTCACTAGCAAGTTCATAGCCATTTGGATCATCACCGGGGGATGAAGAATTGAAATGCAAACTTTCCCATCAGCATATACAGTACATTTGGATGCCACATCTCTGAGGTAAATCTTGTCGGAGGAATTGGTCGGATAAACCTGCAAAAAAGTGTTAGAAAATAATATAGCTCGAGTCGCGTAAACGCTGTCATCAAGAAAGTATTTCCGACTAGCGAGAACCTTTCTCCAAGATAAAGTGAACTCTTCAGCGTAAGCAGGTAACAGAACAACGAAAGTAGAAAATTATTAATCCAGCAGAGTGAAATTATTGAGGGATGTTAAGCTCGAAAATAATTTGCAGTCACACTTGGAAGCTCCTGGCCGAACTCAAATTTATACATGCACGTACCAGTGCCGAGCTTCCCGGGTGTATTAAATTTTAGCTAACGTTTTTATATTAAATAATACGTAGTATTAATACCACTAGTATAGTACCCGTGCGATGCACGGGACATAAAAAGTAAAATGTAAAATGTAAATGAATGATTTGCAAATTTTGAAATACATTTTATACTTCTATACAATTGTGGAATACAAAGAATTCAAGTTTAAAGCAAATATTAGTAGAAAAACAATGAGATGCCTTATAAAGATGGTTGGAACCCTAGTGGGTCTGTGGGTGAAAATTTCAAATTCTCCAACAGTTTCTTTCCAACTTTGATACGGAGCATTATCTCATTGAATTCAGTTATTACTATTACGTATAAACTATTTCTTGTCATTTATTTGCCAATAATTATGATTTTAAAAATAAAACTTTTCTGATGTAAAAAAACACGGTGTTTATTTTGTTGTTGTTACTTTTAGACTCATTTTTGAACAAATTACTCCAAAGTCATAAGAAAAATTAGCCATGACATACAAAGTTTAAAGGATAACATGTCGGCGGCCTAACTTACAACAAAGCTTAAAAGACATGATCATGAACTTACGAAGTAGTCCGTAAAAGATAGTCCTAACATGCATTTGGTCTGCTGTTTTTTTACTAAACATCTGGCCTGCTAATTTTAAACTTTACTTCAAAGTGCTAACACCTGGCCTACCCGAGACAACATCCCCGTTATCGCACCTCCCCTTCATCATACTACGGATTACGGAAAACACTACATAACACTACACTTACATTCCTTTAAAACCTTCCTAGCCAAACACCGCCTCCAAGCCCTCTCATATCTCCCGTCATAGCTCCAAATTTCAGAAAAAAAGGAAGATAAGCTATGGAATATATCTGTGATTTCAGATCTGGGTTTTCTCAGACCTGAGTCGGATCACATGTCACTCCATCGTCGTGCACTCAATGGATGTTTGTTTGCTGCACCAGCGGAAGTTCGTCGGGACGTCCCAGGCCTTGTCACCAGCTCCAGCACCGCTGTCGCCAGCGACAGCGCCAACCGCGCGCTGCCACGGAACTCACTCACCGTCGTACCCATCAGGCATCAGCTATAGTCCACTGAACAAAACCTAGAATTTCCAGGTCTGAAAAAATCGCGCCTCGTGGACCCAGCTCCTCAATCCAAATGCAGGGAAAGCATGTCAATCCAGACCCCGACGCATGAATGGCACCGGCCATTCGATCTGGCCTCCACGTTCAATCCAGCACCTGCTCCTATTCCCCGTATGAGTCGCGGCACCGCCAGATCCCGATAGCCGCTAGCTACCCCGGCCACTTTGTTAGCCGTCTCCCGCCACAGTCCAGCCAAGTACAACTCAAGCCTCAACCACCACCACTTCAGACATTATTACTATTTATAGGGGTCTTAATCTTGGAGTATGAGCTGGATTTAATTTCAAATCACATATCCCAAGGAGTATACGTACTTTTAGTACACATTTCATGTCATTGGGATGCACAGTATTACTCTTATCCCAAAGGTAGGGTGGCGTGCCGACACGCACGCTCATTTGGTCGAGTGGTGGGAAAAATTGACACGCACGGATAGCTCATTTGGTCGAGTGGTGGGAAAAATTGGACGTAGACCAAGGTTCGAATCCCGCAGTGGCCAAAAGATGATTTCCAGAATCTGAAATAAGGCTGGCCTTCTGATACGCACGGGTAAAGGCCTACTGCCACTTTACCGACTGAATCATCGTGATTTACTCCCCCATCATCCTGTCGGGTCGGGGTGGAGGATCCTTGGGGTTGGGGATTCAACTTAATTTGGACGTAGGGTGGCGTGCTAAAATTAACAAAATATTTGAGAAGTTGCGGAGTAGTCAATTTTGTCATTAGTGCTGAGGATACATTCGATCAAATTTAACTATTGCCTATTGGACAGTGAACCCTATCCTTTCTTTTGTTCTCTTTCCCCATGTTATGCGACCAAAGCACTGTGTAAAACCCGACCCGGTCTTTTACCCATATTTTTGGGCGGGAAACCCTCCAGTTTTTCCACTTCTTTTTATATAAAGATAGATTAGCCAAAACGTTGAACCATTATTATTACTTTAAAAGCTTAAGTATTGAAAAGAAACGTTAAACCAGACCAGACTAGATCAGATCAGAACAGACCAGATCAGACCAGCAAATTACAGTCCAAGTAAAAACATCCTTAATACCCGTAGTATATAAGAAGTAGATGATTTCCTGTAATTAAGGTTGATGACAGATTGTCAATCAACTATTTTCTATGTTCCACTTAAAACAAGATGTGTGTGACAGCATGAATGTTTAATTTTCTTTCCCCTTACTAGGAATTCGGGAGGCATTAAATTGCAAATACAAATGTGAGGTGGCAGTTTCCTGTATTCCGATTGGTTTAGAAAAATATGGGTACCGAAACCCTTCTAATTTATGTTGGTACCATAGAAGAACCCTTATTATTACTTTAAAAGCTTAAGTATTGAAAAGAAACGTTAGCAATATTTCGTAGTATATTAATTATAATTAATAATGCTAATGAATTCCAACCATGAAGCCAAAGTAATGTTCCGTACACATGATTTAGTATGTATAATATGTATAAACATTTATTAATAAATTAGTGTGTGAAAAATAATTAAAGAAAACAACATTTTATTCATTTGAAATACTACTATTTTTCCAACAATCCCCCACATATTTCAAATGAATAATTTTAGATTTTAAAATATTTTATAAAATTTCTGCTGGATTAAAGGAATGAGACTTTAAGTTTGGTGTCCGTAGACTATGAACCAAACCGAGACGATTAAGTCTTAATAAACCGAGCTTTTGGTGAAACATATAGTTTCTATGAACCAACAAGCTACTATTGGTAAATCAGGGCCTTAACGGTCGTGTCTCATCCTGCACAATTTCTCGTTATTACGCCGTTGTGCGCGTAAGGCCATGCGTGTGCTTGGTGTTCATGAGTGCTCTAGAAGTTTTTGTTGAAAGTAATTTCACCTTAGTCGCGTGTGGCTGCATTGGCTTGCATGGCTTCATGCATACGTAGTATTTGGTTAAGAATTATTCATTTATTGTTGTTTTGAATAAGTCTAAATATGGTTCCTATTATTTAGGAGTTTCTTTGAATGGTTGTTTGAGTTGTTTAGCACGTTTGAACATGGCTACAAATTAGGAGATTGTTAGCTTATTGTGTGGTCATTATCTCATGTAATTGGCTATATATTAAGCCTACGTTTTATGATCTATATGTGAGCTTTTTTATATTACATATACTTGTTTTCCTTCTTCGTGTATAACATCTTACATTTGGTATCAGAGACTGTGTTAAGATCCGCTCTACATACACGAAAGAAAACCAAGATAAACACCCAATATGCAAAGCTCAGCAAATGGAAATTATGTTAATCAATTGCCCTTGTTTAAGGGAATTAGCTATCACTTTTGGAGCCTGAAAATGAAGACCCCCTTCAAGTCACAAGAACTATGGAGTACGGTGGAGGACGGGTTTGTTGATGATCAGCCTGAGGAACCTGATCAAGCCCTTCGAGAGAAAAGGAAGAAAGATGCAAAAGCCCTTTTTCTCATTCAACAAGCTCTAGATGATGATGTTTTTCCACGCATTGTTGCAGCCTCTACTTCAAAGGAAGCATGGAGTATTCTCAAGCAAGAATATCTTGGAGATAAGAAGGTGATCATGGTCATGCTACAATCCCTAAGGAGGGAAATTGAGAACACACGCATGAAGGACAAAGAGTCGGTTTAGGACTATCTATCAAGGATTACTTCCTTAGTTCAGCAAATGAAGTCTTATGGTGAGGAGATCAAACCTCAGCAAGTGGTAAGTAAGGTAATGAGAAGTCTTAACCCTAAATTTAGCCAGCTTGTGTGTGCAATTGAAGAGGCAAAAGATCTAGAGACTTACACCTTTGAAGAACTCAAAGGATCTCTTCAAGCTTATGAAGAAAGAAACAATGGTGAGGCTGAAAAGAGTGAAGAACAAGCTTTTTAGGCCCAAAATGATGCACCTAATGGTCAAGCCTTTCAGTTCCCAAGAAGGGGAAGAGGAAGAGGAAGAGGAGGCTTCAGAGGTGGTCATGGTGGAACAGGCAAAGGAAAAGGATCATCTAGTTATGGAGGAAGACAATCCAGTCCAAAACCTCCCATTAAGTGTTACTATTGTAACAAGAATGGGCATAAAGAAGCTGAATGTTGGAGAAAGAATCCAGACCTGGCTCCAAGAACTGTAGATCATAGGTCTAATTATGCTGAGAAAGAACAGTTGTTTATTGCTCATCATAATTCAGATCATGATGGAGGTATAGTGTGGTACATTGATAGCGGTTGCTCAAACCACATGACAGGATCCAAAAGTATGTTTCAGCATATTGATGACACTAAGAAGGGTGTTGTCAGATTAGGAGATGGTAAGCTGCTTGAAGTAGCAGGTTTGGGAGTAATCTCAGTGCAGACAGAACAAGGAAGGAGGAAATCTTTATCCAATGTACAATATGTCCCACACCTTGCTCATAATCTGCTTAGTGTTGGACAACTAGTGTCAGGAGGCTACTCAGTCTCCTTTGCAGATGGAGTGTGCATAATCAAGGATGGCAACACAAATGAAGTCTTGCTAAAGGCTGAAATGGAAGGAATAAATTATTTCCCATGGACCTGACCTCAACTTGTGGAAAAGCTTTGGTGGTCAAGGGAGAAGAAAATGCCAAACTATGGCATCTAAGGTATGGTCATCTTAACATGACTAGTCTGCAATTACTGAGTGCTAGAGG
This sequence comes from Cuscuta europaea, assembly GCA_945859875.1. Classification (NCBI taxonomy): domain Eukaryota; kingdom Viridiplantae; phylum Streptophyta; class Magnoliopsida; order Solanales; family Convolvulaceae; genus Cuscuta; species Cuscuta europaea. Next base: position 1,381,999 of record CAMAPE010000045.1, on the reverse strand, counting down.
GTTTGTTAGAGGCCTACCTAGTATTGGCAAGCTGGAACTATGTGAAGGGTGTATATATGGGAAGCAATCTAGAGGCTCTTTCCCCCCAGGAGGTTCATGGAGAGCTAGTGAATGCCTAGAGTTGCTCCATGCGGATCTTTGTGGTCCAATGGAAACTGAGTCATTAGGAGGTAGCAGGTACTTTCTAATGATTACTGATGATTTTACTAGAATGTCTTGGGTCTATTTCCAAAAGACCAAGTCTGAAGCACTTGAAAACATTAAGAAGTTCAAAGCTTTAGTTGAGAATCAGACTAGGAAGTCAGTCAAAGCACTTAGAACTGATAGAGGAGGTGAATTCAGTTCTAAAGCTTTCACTCAATTCTGTGATGAGCATGGCATAAGAAGAGAGTTTACAGCACCCTATACCCCTGAGCAAAACGGGGTAGCTGAGAGGAAAAATAGGATTGTTGTAGAGATGGCAAGGAGTATGCTCAAAGCTAAAAATATGCCAACAAAGTTCTAGGGAGAAGCTGTATCCACATCTGTATACATTCTCAATGTTTGTCCAACTAAAGCAGTTCAAAATTGCACTCCATTTGAAGCATGGAGGAAGAAAAGACCATCAGTAGGCCATCTGAAGGTGTTTGGATGCATAGCCTACACTTTAGTGAATCAGAGAACCAAGTTAGAAGACAAAGCAGAAAAGTGCATTTTTGTGGGGTACTCAACTCAGTCTAAAGCGTGCAGATTGTATAACCCTCTTACTGAAAAGATAATCATCAGTAGGAATGTTATCTTTGATGAAGAAGCAGCCTGGAATTGGGAATCTGAAACTAAGCAAGAAGCTGCAACATCCAGAGTTGTGAGTCTTGATGACAGTCTTAACTCAGGCAACTCTGGTGACCCAGGGAACTCTGGTAACCTTGGCAACTCTGATGACTCTAGCAACTCTGACACTGATGATGGCTCAAACTCCGGCAACTCATCAACTGACCAACCAAGAAAAGTAAGGTCACTAATAGATATCTATGAATCTTGTGACTTTGCTTTTATTGTTACTGAGCCTGCAGATTATCAAGAAGCTTCCACTTGTGTTGAGTGGACACAAGCAATGAAATAAGAGATAAATACCATTGAAAAGAACAAGACATGGGAGTTGGTGAACCCGCCTAAGGAGAAAAACGTTATTGGTCTGAAGTGTGTGTACAGGACTAAGTACAACTCAGATGGGAGTATCTCAAAGCATAAGGCTAGACTAGTAGCCAAAGGTTATGCTCAGCAAGAAGGGGTGGACTATGAAGAAACTTTCTCTCTCGTAGCTAGATTTGAAACTGTAAGGATTGTCCTTGCACTAGCTGCACAATGGAAGCTGCCTGTGTATCAATTGGATGTTAAGTCAGCATTTCTTAATGGTGACTTGCTTGAGGAAGTATTTGTTCATCAACCACCTCGCTTTGTGAAGAAAGGGGAAGAAGATAAAGTGTACAAGCTCAAGAAGGCTTTGTATGGGTTAAAACAGGCCCCTAGAGCATGGTATAGCAAAATTGATGCCTTCTTCTGCACATCAGGATTTCAGAAAAGTGACAATGAGCCCACTTTATATGTTAAGAAAGAAGGTATGGAGTTTTTAGTTGTTTGCCTCTATGTTGATGATATAATCTTTTTCAGTTCTTCACAAAGCATGCTAGCTACCTTTAAAGAATCCATGACCAATCAGTTTAAAATGATTGATTTGGGGCTACTTAAGTATTTCCTTGGTCTAGAAGTGCAGCAGAGAAAAGAGGGTACTTTTCTATGTCAGAAAAGGTATGCTCTTAATTTGCTTAAAAGGTTTCACATGGAGGCTTGTGAAACTATTGCTACACCCATGAATGCAAGTGAGAAACTTCAGAAATGTGATGGTACAGGGGAGGCAGATGTCACACTCTATAGAAGCATGGTAGGAGGACTCAATTATTTAACACATTCTAGACCTGATTTGGCTTACTGTGTTAGCATTGTGTCAAGATATATGCAAAAGCCAACAAAGCAACACCTTGGTGCTGCAAGAAGGATTCTGAGATATGTAGCTGGAACTTTGGAGTTTGGCCTATGGTATTCAAGTGTGAAGGAATTCAAACTGAGAGGGTACTCTGACAGTGATTGGACTGGGTGTATGGATGATAGGAAGAGCATGTCAGCATCAGTCTTTGATCTAGGTTCAGGAGCAGTTACATGGAGTTCAAAGAAGAAAGAAACCATTGCCTTATCTTCATCAGAAGCTGAGTATGTGGCAGCAGGATCTGCAGCAAAACAAGCTCTATGGATAAGCAAGTTATTGACAGATTTGGGATGCATGCAAACTGAAAGTGTTGAGCTATGGTGTGACAACAAATCAGCTATAGCAATGGCAAGAAATCCAGCCTATCATTCAAAAACAAAACACATAGATGTGCAGTATCACTTCATCAGACAACTAGTGGCAAGTGGAAAGATTTCTCTTCAGTTTTGTGGCACAGATTGGCAAAATGCAGACCTGTTTACAAAGGCTCTAAATCATACAAAACATTATCACTTTGGGAAGAGAATATGGATGACTAAGTTTGGATCAAGGGGTGGTGTTGAAAGTAATCCACCTTAGTCGCGTGTGGCTACATTGGCTTGCATGGCTTCATGCATACGTAGTATTTGATTAAGAATTATTCATTTATTGTTGTTTTGAATAAGTCTAAATATGATTCCTATTATTTAGGAGTTTCTTTGAATGATTGTTTGAGTTGTTTAGCACGTTTGAACATGGCTACAAATTAGGAGATTGTTAGCTTATTGTGTGGTCATTATCTCATGTAATTGGCTATATATTAAGTCTGCGTTTTATGATCTATATGTGAGCTTTTTATATTACATATACTTGTTTTCCTTCTTCGTGTATAACATCCTACAGTTTTGTCATGCTTCATAGAGGCGGCCCCACCTCACACTCATATAGGTGATATCATCAAGTGTGTACCGCTTTTCCACACCACCCTAAAATTAAGGGTTATGATAATCATTAAGAGCTTTTAGCTCACCCTCTCGAAGAATGCGGTTTCTAACCTATATCTCACATCATGGAAATGGACAGTTTTAGTTAGGCTAGCAGAACTAAATGGAAGACTTGTTATTACCCATATGACCTTGCTTTATGGGATCTCCAATCACACAAGTTGGGTTCCCATCCCCATTTGTTTCAAAGTGACACAAGTCTCATTTCCTTAGATGTTTCGGTAATCAATTTTCGTCCTAGGGATACTGTCAAAGGAGTAGCTAATTCCTTCTGACTTCACAAAATTAATGGAAATAATTCCATTCTCAAACATCATTTCACCACTTTTAAGGGTGAATGGATATCCACTATTTTAATTTATCTCATGTGAGTCGACTCGGATGTCATCGTTGTATCCCGATAATACAACGGATAATTCTCAATAAGAAATAACATCGATGTGACCCCTTACTACATCGGATAATTCTCAATAAAATATATACCATCATTGTATCATTGTAATACAGTGAATAATTCTCATATAACATCATTGTACCGCTCTAGGACAATGGATATTTCTCAATAAAATGTATCATCGTTGTATCAATGGATTACAACGGATAATCTCAATAAAAATACCATAATCAATGGTACCTATCAAACGTCTCAATAACCGCCTCAATGAGGTCCAATTCAATGATCCCTACTTGGGTCATGAGTATATCGGTTCAATCTTCCGACAACACAAACTATGTCGGGCCTAGTATAATTTATAAAATGTAATAAACATCCAATAATTTGGGAGTACTCATGTTGAGCCTAACGATCACCTCTATATTTTTTTTAAGTGCATATGAAAGTCATAAGGGATACTCACGAGTGTGACATTAAAATGTCCAAACCTCTTCATATATAAGTCTATCAGCCTAATGCAATTTGAGATAGTGTAACACCATCATCCTTCCTTGTGACTTTCGTATATACCCAAAATCACTTGTGTTACCCCCAAGTCTTTCATTAAAAAAATTAACATATCAACCACATATACAAGCAAATAATAATGCACACACCATTTCACATTTAGTGTATGTACACTTTGCGTTCCTGACCATTAACCACATGACCATCCGGTTGCACCATATAAATTTCTTCCTCTAGCTCACCATTTAAATACACAGATTTATCATCCATTTGATGAAGAAAAAAAATTGTAGATAAACTCGATTTCAGTTTGTGTGGCCTCACGCCAAAAAGTTTTTTTATATTATTTTTTTTTTATTTTTTAAAGAAACATTTCCAAAGGATTTTGCTATCCTTGGCCTCTTACTTCTTCTCAAAGGAGAAGGTTCATCATTAAAAGAATGATTTTCTTTTAATGGATCACTATCACTAGAGGGTTCATCATTAGAGGATTTATTTGCTTGTAATGGGTCAGTCACAATCACTATATGGCGCAACGGTCTTGTGTTCAATTTTCAAAGGAAACACATTCTCTTAAAATTCAGCATTTTTTTTTGTTTCAAGAACGTATAAACAAACAATCATACATGCATCATTTAGTGTGTACACATTCTCCAAAAATGATCACATTAATAACATCAATAATATAGCATAAAGTATTGCATATTAGCACACTATTTCTTTTATTTAAGGAAATCATATATATGCTCCATTGTTCTAATTTATGCAAAAGTAGTCAAACGTTATAAAGCTCATTTTCACTCAATGTGATAGGTAATAAAAATATAGCTAAACACCCACACAATTCTAGAATTCATATAGAGATAATTTATATCTCAACCTTTATTTGTACACAATGATTTTATCAAATAAAACTCACCTTTTAAACTTAAATAAGATAAAATATAGTTTATCTCGAAAAATCACCAATAAATGTGACAAGAACTTTTACCACCTCTAATCACAATGTAGATACTCTAATAAAATTTATAGAAATTCATCAGATATACCACAATTTTCTAGAGGTGCTCACATATCACTATATATCAATCTTAGGATATTTAGGAGTTTCATATGTCAAACAAAAATAAGGCCCACAAAAAAAATCATGTAAAACGCCAAATCTATTATATCACACAATACAATAATTAACCAACTGAAAGTACGCAGAAGCATCATCATGCAACATTTCAAAAATACTAAGTACAAAAAAGTCCATCCTTAAAATAGCCATTTCGCACAAGAACATCATTTTTTTATCATAACAAATGTGTCACAACCAAAAGTAATAAAGTTTGACACACGAGCTCTTAATTGTGTCCATCCATAAAATAGCCATTTCGCACAAGAACATCATTTTTTTATCATAACAAATGCGTCATTTTTCTTAAGTCAACATTTTTTTAGAAATGGAAACTAAATTAGTTCGAATCTCGGGCACATGAACATGTCATTTAGTGATAAAGTTTTTCCCGATGTCAACTTAAGAAGAACTTTCTCTTTTTCATGCACCTTAACGGTTTTGAGGTCCGCTAGGCACACGAACTCTTCATCATCTCCTATTGTAGTATAGGAGGCAAAAACATTTTTTTTTACAAATATGCTTGGTAGCCCCGGCGCGCGTCTACCACCCACTCATTCACATCATTAGCTTTACAACTTTGAAAAACAACTGCAATACAATTATCATCACTACAAACCAAGTTTAAACTTGATTTTAGTGGGTTGTTGTTTTTCATAATTGTCATTTTATCACTAAATAAACGAATAACAATTTTCTTAAAAATGGAGTTAAAGTATTACTTATTGTAAGTAGGAAAGTGGATAGACTAACTGTTATTCATAGAACACTTTTGTGAGCGTTTATCCGATTGAAAATGGCTTCCCATGCGGGTGTATCACAGCCCTGTGAGATCGTGTGCAGACATATCCGACGCTAAATACTTTCTTGAGATTGTTGGAGGAATTGGTCGGATAAACCTGCAAAAAAGCGTTAGAAAATAATATAGCTCGAGTCGCGTAAACGCTGTCCTCAAGAAAGTATTTCCGACTAGCGAAAACCTTTCCTCAAGATAAAACGAATTCTTCAACGTAATCCGGTAACAGAACAACGAAAGTAGAAAATTATTAATCCAGCAGAGTGAAATTATTGGGGAATGTTAAGCTCAAAAATAATTTGCAGTCACACTTGGAAGCTCCTGGCCGAACTCAAATTTATATATACACGTACCAGTGCCGAGCTTCCCAGGTGTATTAAGTTTTAGCTAACGTTTTTATATTAAATAATACGTGGTATTAATACCATTAGGCAAAACGTTGAACCATTATTATTACTTTAAAAGCTTAAGTATTGAAAAGAAACGTTAGTAATATTTCGTAGTATATTAATTATAATTAATAATGCTAATGAATTCCAACCATGAAGCCAAAGTAATGTTCCGTACACATGATTTAGTATGTATAATATGTAAAAACATTTATTAATAAATTAGTGTGTGAAAAATAATTAAAGAAAACAGCATTTTATTCATTTGAAATACTACTATTTTTCCAACAAATCTCACCGTGAGAGGACTATTTGGGTAATTCTGAGGAAAGCTCATAATGGCATTGAAAAAAACCCCTTCGTATAAAGTATCAGGAGGCCCTATAATCTTTACGCTCCATTCGAAAAGGTTGTTTTCGTCAACCAAGCCAGCTGAGAACCCATCAACTGGGTTTTAATTTGCAGAGATCTCTAAACTTTTCTGGAGAAGAAGGCTAGCCTGGGAGGGCGAAGGTGAAGCCATGTGAGGAGAGAGGGTTTAGAATGAGAGAGGAAGAGAGAAGGTTCCTCTTCTCTAGGGTGCCAAAAGAGAGCGAGGGACTTGCCCCAATTTCAACTCCATCGTCAAACCCATTTCGTCCCTCCCACCTCCTCAAGTGTCGCACCATAATCACCGGAAATGCAGCTCCATCGGCGGAGGCCGCACAGAGAGCATCTCTGCTAGTCCGGCGGAAACGCAGTTCCGCCGGCGGGTTATTAAATAGTGATGCATTTATCTAGAATATTCTATGTAGAAAAGGCTAGAGATGATCTAGAGAGTTAAAGCTAGAAAGTATTCTAGAAAATTCTCTACTAGAGAATTCTTATGTAAAATCTAGAGTAATTAGACATAGATGTAGAATACTCTAGAATCATAGCATTTAATAAGGATCTAGAATGATCCTCTAGCTCCTATAAATAGGACTCATTGTACTCATTTGCATACCAAGCAAAACCAAGAAACATCAATACAATACTACTTTTCTAGAGACAAGAGCTCTCCTCTAAAACACATCATCTACATTACACCTCACTAAAATCACTTATTCTACTCATACAACCAACAACCTCTTCTATTTTCTAACAAGTGGTATCAGAGCTTGTTCGATCATAAGCAGGCATTATGGCGACATCAAGCTTCTCGGTATCAACTCCGATGTTCAATGGAGAAAGCTATGATTATTGGAGTGTCCGTATGAAGACTTGTCTAGAATCACATGATCTCTGGGATATTGTTGAAGAAGGAATCATCATGCTGGAAAGGGAAGCGACGACGCATCAACTTCCGAGGTACGTAAGAAACAAAAACAGCAAAATGCTAGAGCTCTCTATCTTCTTCAACAATCCGTTTGTGATACTATTTTCCTGAGAATAATTCGTGCTACTACGGCAAAAGAAGCTTGGGATATTCTTAAGGAGGAATTTCAAGGAAATGAGAAAGTTAGAACTATTAAATTACAAAGTTTAAGAAGAGAGCTCGAAAATTTAAAGATGAGAGATTCTGAAATGGCAAAAGATTATTTCTCTCGGGTTATACATATAGTCAACGAAATGAGAACTCTTGGAGAAAACATAACCGACGAGAGAATAATCCAGAAGGTCCTAATCAGTCTCCCTGAAAAATATGATCCAGTAGTTTCGGCTATTGAGGAGTCAAAAGATCTATCAAAAATGTCCATCACTGAATTAATGGGGTCGCTAGAAGCACGTGAGCAAAGGCTAAACAGATGACACGAAAGTTCATTAGAAAGTGTCTTCCAGTCTAAGTTCAACATTAAAAGGAATCACTCGAGAAATGGTGAAAACTTTAAACCACATAAAGATGGGAATTCTAACAACAAGGAGAGGAAGACGAACTTTCCACCATGCAAAATATGCAAGAAGACTAATCACTTAGAGAAAGATTGCTACCATCGAGGAAAGCCACAATGCAGAAATTGCAAGAGGTTCGGGCATGAAGAAAAAGATTGCAGAGATAGAAGAAACTATCAGGCCAACTATTCTGAAGATTTTAAGGAGAAGGAGTACATGTTCTACGCATGTCACTCAGCCATAGAAGCAAAAGAAGAAGAGTGGTACATCGATAGTGGGTGCAGCAATCACATGACATCCAACGAGACCATCTTCCATGACTTAGACACCTCTATCAAGACAAAAGTCAAGATGGGCAATGGCGATTTGGTGGAGGCAAAGGGGAAAGGTACCATTGTCATAGATACAAAGAAAGGTACGCGCTTTATTAGAAACGTTCTCCTAGTGCCACGCCTTGCACAAAATCTACTAAGTGTTGGCCAAATGATGGAAAGTGGATATGCCTTGCACTTTGAGAAAAATTCTTGCCGAATTTATGACAAGAACAATAATCAAGAAATTGCTGAAGTAAAAATGGGAAATAATAGAAATTTTCCTATTCAATGGCAATATCCACAAAAGGCGATGGTGGCTCAACTGAGTGATACGAGTCTATGGCATCGAAGATTTGGGCACTTCAATCTCAATGCCTTGAGATTACTACACCAAAAGAAGATGATGAGAGACATGCCTCTACTGGATGAAAAAGAAGGAGTATGTGAAGGATGTATGGTTGGGAAGCAGCACAGGCAACCATTTCCAACAGAAAAGACATGGAGAGCCAAACAGATACTAGAGCTTGTCCACACCGATGTCTGCGGTCCAATGCGCACGCCTTCAGTTTCGAAGAACAGGTACTTCATACTCTTCATCGATGATTACTCTAGGATGACATGGGTGTATTTTTTCCAAGAAAAATCCGAAGTCTTTAGAATATTCAAGAGATTCAAGAACTTCGTGGAGAAACATAGTGGTCATCAAATCAAGAAGTTGAGAAGCGATCGATGTACCGAATACAACTCAAAAGAATTTGACAAGTTCTGTGAAGATGAAGGTGTAGAGCATCAACTAACAGTAGCATACACTCCACAACAAAATGGGGTATCTGAAAGGAAGAACCGCACAGTCATGGAGATGGCAAGGTCTATGTTAGCTGAAAAAGGAATGCCTAAAACATTCTGGGCAGAGGCAGTATATACTTCAGCCTATCTTCTAAACTGGTGTCCAACTAAGGCGGTTTTAAACAAAACACCTATTGAGGCATGGTCTGGACAAAAGCCTTCAGCCAAACATTTGAAGGTCTTCGGAAGCATATGCTACATTCATGTTCCATCTGTTAAAAGGCACAAATTAGAAGACAAGACAGAGAAGGGCATCTTCCTTGGCTATAGCTCCAAATCCAAGGGATATCGAATCTACAATCTCGAGAAAAAGATGTTGGTGACAAGTCGAGATGTGGAGTTTGACGAGCAAGCCTCTTGGAATTGGGAGACAGAAAAAGTTGAAAGAAAGACAACTACTGTCCAACTAGAGGAAATACCATAAGAGGAAAATCTCGATCAACAAAGCCCCACGTCTACTCCAAGATCCTCTTTTGAAGCTAATACATCAATAAATCACGACTCCTCGCCAGAGTCCCCACCTCTTCGGGTAAGAACTCTAGCAGACCTATATGAGTCTACTAACATCTATGAAACATGCAACTTTTGCTCCTTGGAGGCATATAGCTACACCGAAGCCTTCAAAGAAAAAGTTTGGATTAAAGCAATGGAGGAGGAGATCAAAATGATAGAAAAGAATGATACTTGGGAAATGGTAGATTTTCCACATAACAAGGAGGTTATTGGAGTCAAATGGGTGTATAAAACAAAACTGAACCCCGATGGCTCAATTCAGAAGCATAAGGCAAGGCTGGTTGCAAAGGGGTATGCTCAAATACCGGGAGTTGACTACACAGAGACGTTTGCACCAGTTGCCCGGATGGACACAATAAGAACACTCATAGCTCTTGCAGCTCAGAAGAAATGGAAAATTTATCAGCTAGATGTCAAGTCAGCCTTTCTAAATGGAGAGCTACGAGAAGAAGTGTATGTGGAACAACCAGAAGGATTCATCAAAGAAGAAGGAAAAGTTCTTTGTCTAAAGAAAGCGCTTTACGGGCTCAAACAAGCTCCACGAGCGTGGTATAGCAAGATTGATGGATAATTCACCCGTCAAGGGTTCAGGAGGAGTAAGAACGAGGCTACACTATACATCAAATCCCAAGGTAAATCTGACATTCTCATCGTCTCTCTATATGTTGATGACTTAATTGTCACGGGAAATAATTCCAAATTAATTGAAGAATTTAAGAGAGATATGATGAACACTTTTGAGATGAGTGACTTGGGATTAATGCACTACTTCCTTGGCATGGAGATAAGTCAAGAAGAAGAAGGCATATTCTTATCTCAAGAAAAATATATTAAGGATGTTGGTCCAAAATAGGACGCTCGTAGGCTTTTAGGAAAGCTACGTACGACACTCAAGCAAGAATTAGGAAAGTACGAATATGGAAAGTTAGCCAGAAATAGCATATAGAATTCGTTTTCCCTAATCTGAATTACAGCCCGCCTTTTATAGGCGTATACAAATCGTAACTGCTACCGATAATAATGACTAATCAATTACAACATTAATACAGAATTAATACATAATTAACAGTGCATTAATTGCTTCACCGTTACTCTTTCGGGTTGGGAGGTCGGCCGGACTGGTGGGCTCCCCGCTGGGCAGGCAGGCAGGCGCCAGGTTGTGGACTTGGATCCATAGGTCCAAATTCGGGGCTTGAGCTGATTAGGCTCTGGCCCTAGTCTCATTACTCCATCATGAGTCCCCCACTCCCTTAGTCGAGTAGTAGACTCAGCTAAGAGGGAGTAGTCCAAGTCAGTTGCTCTTCTCTGAGACTAGAAGATCTCCGCCCTTGTCCATGTTGGGGAGATGCCTCATTAAAAACCTTCATTGGGAAAAAACCCAATGGGAAAAAATCCTAATGAAGGGAAAAAGAGTACATCTGACGCCCCCAAGATGAAGCAAGAGGTGAGATCCTCAGCCTTTATTGCAGTGGTCGCCATCTGCGAATAGGATGGCTAGAACTGTTCTTCTCATCGGGCACAGACTCGTCAGGTTCGTCATTTGCTTCCTTGAAGATGGCAAGACCCTCAGTCCCCCACTTCATTTAGTTGTACCTACACATAAAAGAAACTAGTGTAGAATAGGGCATCTGGCCTAGTGTGGAACCACGGCTCAGTGTGTAAGTGAGTCGGACTCACTACTTGAAAAAGAGTGACATCAAGTTCCCAAGTTAGGCCTCAACCTAGTCTCCGAAAGAAAGATTGAATCCGCGAGTAAGTGAGTCGGACTCCTCACTCGAATGGATAATCTAACCCCAAAGAACTAAAGTATATCAAACTTTTCGAGAAATGTGAATGTCAATTAAGTGACAAAATTGCTCGGAAGAGCGTGGCTCTAGGCCCCTAACAAGAGTTTAACTCGCCGCCCGAGGTTAGTAGTTCGAACCCGCAAGTAAAAACTTTTGAACGGGTGACTCATCCCACGAGGTCGGAGTGTGATGCACTATGAAGGGGTAAGAGCACACGAGAACTCGTATGAAGTCAAGAGTGTGCGGTATTAACATTTATATTGGAGCTTATTAATCGTCACACCCGTATGACGTGACCCGGTGGCGCGAGTGTGTGTGATCGGCCAGTGTACGAGTGTGTGTGCTCGTCCAGCGTACTCGAGTGAAAAGATTTCATTAGCCCGTTATTCAATGTTAAAATTACACACACTTAATAAGAGTAAACACAATCATATCACTTAAAATATCTTTTCAAATGTTTCAATCTATGATTTTTTTTAAAATCTTTTTGCTAAATAACCGTAGGAGAGATTTTTAGCACTTATCTTGTGGTCGAGTTCGCTCAAAATTTTTGAGACAAGAGCATTAGATTGGTTGACCTCTACGACATCACCTTCAGATGTGCTATTTTTTTTTGGACTGAAAGCTTTGTTAGGCGCTAGGAGAATGGGAATTGGACCAGGGATCCAGAGCAGTGCTGGCGTGATCTCAACAATGACTCTCCAGTGTTAGTGGCGAAATCAGGTGCAGCATTCGGTGCATTGTCATCCTGGATGGTGAGCACAACTTTCGTTCAATTGAAATTCCAGATTCTTATGTTTTGTTCATCTTTTTTGAGATTTCGAGAACAATCTTTCTTGCATTCTTTGTGATTCCTACTAAACTGATCTGAGAGACAATAACAGCTCTCAATGAAAGCACCAATGTTGGTCCAAAATAGGACGCTCGTAGGCTTTTAGGAAAGCTACGTACGACACTCAAGCAAGAATTAGGAAAGTACGAATATGGAAAGTTAGCCAGAAATAGCATATAGAATTCGTTTTCCCTAATCTGAATTACAGCCCGCCTTTTATAGGCGTATACAAATCGTAACTGCTACCGATAATAATGACTAATTAATTACAACATTAATACAGAATTAATACATAATTAACAGTGCATTAATTGCTTCACCGTTACTCTTTCGGGTTGGGAGGTCGGCCGGACTGGTGGGCTCCCCGCTGGGCAGGCAGGCAGGCGCCAGGTTGTGGACTTGGATCCACTGGTCCAAATTCGGGGCTTGGGCTGATTAGGCTCTGGGCCTAGTCTCATTACTCCATCAAAGGACATGCTAAAGAAGTTTAAAATGCAAGACTGCAAAGCCGTCGTTACTCCACTGGTTCCTAATGAAAAATTGAAGAAAGAAGATGGGTCAAAGCAGACGGACGCAACCAATTATCGAAGTTTGATTGGGAGTCTACTCTACTTAACGGCTACGAGGCCGGACATCATGTATGCTACAAGTTTGCTCTCGAGGTTCATGGAAAGTCCAACTGAGACTCATTATGGAGCGGCAAAGAGACTCCTTAGGTATCTACAAGGAACCATCAATTATGGTATTTGGTATAAAACAACTCCTGACTCACGACTAACTGGATATAGCGACAGTGATTGGGCTGGATCTCAAGATGACATGAAAAGCACCTCCGGTTACGCATTTAAGATGGGTTCGGGAATTTTCTCATGGGGATCAAAGAAGCAAGATTATGTTGCACTATCTTCAGCCGAAGCCGAGTATGTTGCAGCAGCCGGAGCAGTGTGCCAAGCTATATGGCTAAAAAGAATATTAGAAGACATGGGAGAATTGCAAAGTTCTGCGACTCAAATATTTTGCGACAACAAGTCAGCTATTGTGATGGCTAAAAATCCAATTCAGCACAATCGTACTAAGCACATCGATATCAAGTATCACTTCTTGAGAGATGTCCAAGCAAAGGGGCATATTGAGATGAAGTACTGCCCAACAGAAGAACAATTGGCAAATATTTTCACGAAGGCCCTGCCAAGAGACAGATTCCAGTTTCTGCGAAGAATGCTTGGAGTCACCGACAAATGCATCAAGGAGGAGTATTAAATAGTGATGCATTTATCTAGAATATTCTATGTAGAAAAGGCTAGAGATGATCTAGACAGTTAAAGCTAGAAAGTATTCTAGAAAATTCTCTACTAGAGAATTCTTATGTAAAATCTAGAGTAATTAGACATAGATGTAGAATACTCTAGAATCATAGCATTTAATAAGGATCTAGAATGATTCTCTAGCTCCTATAAATAGGACTCATTGTACTCATTTGCATACCAAGCAAAACCAAGAAACATCAATACAATACTACTTTTCTAGAGACAAGAGCTCTCCTCTAAAACACATCATCTACATTACACCTCACTAAAATCACTTATTCTACTCATACAACCAACAACCTCTTCTATTTTCTAACAAGGTTCCTCTGCTCTAGGGTGCCAAAAGAGAGCGAGGGACTTGCCCCAATTTCAACTCCATCGTCAAACCCATTTCGTCCCTCCCACCTCCTCAAGTGTCGCACCACAATCACCGGAAACGCAGCTCCGCCGGCGGAGGACGCACAGAGAGCATCTCTGCTAGTCCGGCGGGGTACCAAGTTGGCCCTCTTACTATCGTCAACCACTTAACCCGTCCAGATTCGCGGCCGAGTTGTCTTACCCACCACCAGTTGTGTCCGTGGCTACAACGGTTGCTTCCGCAGCCGGTTCCCGCAGTGGAATGTACCTACAGCCGCCGCGGGGGCCAGGGGGTGCATAACCCATCACCCGTCCCATATTTAAGCGGGGACGAAATAATTCCCCATCCCCATAAACGCCTAGAAATTTTATAAAGCACGTTGAGTGCTCGTTATTGAGCACGTAGTAAGGCTCGCAAGGAAAATACTCCGTATTAGGCTTAATATTTGTTAAGTTAAAATATACTCGTCATCATTAGTTTGCAGTTTGCACTTTGCACTACGCCACTTAGATGAGTTTTTCAATCTTATATTACAACTCCAAATAATATGAACTTAGACAAGATCTGTCTAAATAAAAAATAAAATAAATCATTTATCAGTGTTTTGTTTCTGAAATTAAAAAATTAATCTTATTAGTCTGATTAATTCGTAATCCTATACTCCCCGTTTCATATACAATGTTTTTATCTAGAGATTTTATCAATGCAGGATTTGAAATATACTTCGTAGATGAGTTATCAATCCAGGACCTAAAAGACGAAATATATCTAGAGACCTTTTCACCCGTCTCTCGAAAGGACTCCCTAAGGGTCGTTATGGCTTTAGTAGCTCACTCTGATCTTGAGCTACATCAAATGGACGTCAAAACAGCCTTCTTAAATGGAGATTTACACGAAGATGTTTATATGATACAACCAGAAGGTTATGTTTCTAAGGGTCAAGAACATCTAGTGTGTAAACTCAAGAAGTATATTTATGGGCTCAAACAAGCATCTCGACAATGGTACCTTAAATTTGATGAAGTCATGAAATCAAATGGCTTCATTAAAAACAAAGTAGATCAATGCACTTACCTCAAAATGAGTGGGAGCAAATTCATCATGTTTGTGTTATATGTTGATGACATCTTATTAGCAAGTAGTGACTTGAATTTATTGCATGAAATAAAACGCTTATTATTTGGTCATTTTGACATGAAAGATCTAGGTGAAGCTTCTTATGTTATAGGCATTGAAATTCACTGAGACAGAGTCAAAGGGACGTTAGGCTTGTCCCAAAAGGCATACATTGAGCGCAGTTTAGAACGTTTCAACATGCAACAATGCTCTACATCAGTTACTCCAGTAGTTAAGGGAGACGTTTTTGGGTAATTCCAGTGCCCAAAAACTGAGGTTGAGAAAGAGCAAATGAAACTCATTCCTTATGCTTCCGTAGTTGGAAGCCTGATGTATGCTCAAGTTTGTACTCGTCCAGATATTGCATATGTATCCGGTATGTTGGGAAGATATCAATCTAACCCAGGATTAGATCATTGGAAAGCCGCTAAGAAAGTTTTGCGGTATCTTCAAGGGACTAAGGAGTACAAACTTACATATCAGAGGTCTATTAATTTAGAAGTGGTTGGATATTGCGATTCCGATTTTGCTAAGTGCAAAGACGATAGGAAGTCTACTTCGGGATACATTTTCTTGCTGTCAGGTGGGCCAATATCTTGGAAAAGCCACAAGCAAAGACTTACGACTACTTCAACAATGATGGCCGAATATGTTACGGTGTACAACGTAACATGTCATGGGATGTTGTTAAGGAATCTTATCAAAGGATTCAAAGTAGTGAATTTCGTCTCAAGACCACTAAGGATTTATTGTGACAATTCCGCGGCCGTGAGCTTCTCAAACAATAACAGTTCAAGTGGAGCGGGATTGTTCCTCGATACAAAATATTTGTTCGTTCGAGAAAGCGTGGAGGAAAACGAAAACTGTATCATACACATCAGCACAAATGATATGCCAGCAGATCCTCTCACCAAAGGACTTCCGCCCAGTATTTTTCAAAGACATGTCACTAATATGGGCTTTATCAAAGACCCTGTTTAGGAATTAATAGCATAGTGTCTGATTAGTTATCTTATTTAATATTTCAAGTACTTGATTTAGAATTCCTCCTTAAGTATGTTTTGTCTATTCTTCATTGTGCACACAAAGTTATTTAATAGACAAACATAATACCCTAAGTAATAACAGTTCAAGTGGAGCGGGATTGTTCCTCGATACAAAATATTTGTTCGTTCGAGAAAGCGTGGAGGAAAACGAAAATTGTATCATACACATCAGCACAAATGATATGCCAGCAGATCCTCTCACCAAAGGACTTCCGCCCAGTATTTTTCAAAGACATGTCACTAATATGGGCTTTATCAAAGACCCTGTTTAGGAATTAATAGCATAGTGTCTGATTAGTTATCTTATTTAATATTTCAAGTACTTGATTTAGAATTCCTCCTTAAGTATGTTTTGTCTATTCTTCATTGTGCACACAAAGTTATTTAATAGACAAACATAATACCCTAAGTTTAATGTCATTTGGCTTATATTAATCCTTATACTCTTTAAGAAGTGTCAAAATATGATTAATGAGGGTCCCAGATTATATTGACCCGTTTGACTGTATTTATTTGCTTTGACATTATTATAGGGTAAGATGATTTTTTCTTGGCCAACACTTACTTATGTATAAATGATCTCAAGGTCAAGTGGGAGAATGTTGGAAAATATTCCATTTAAGTGCCCTTGGACCATTTATAAAATTTAATATATATTGGGGACAATTATGTCTTACAATTAAATTTGCCATATGACAGATTTGGTCCCTGTATTTATGTATAGTTAACATATGATGGGTATGTTTCAAAATTAAATAATACATAAGGGACCAAAGGGGTTTCTCTTTGATACAAGATATAAGGCTCGTTCATTCTCACGACTAATACGACCGGACACGTTTCTTCCCCAAAGGTCTCAAGAACACCTATATTAGGAGACCCAAGGAAGATCGTTTAATCCATCGAAATCTGTTTGTATCCTTAGAGAATCCAAAGACATCATGGCTTAATGATCTTCGCCATCAACGTTTGGTTTCTCCTCAACCGGTTAGTTTTCTTATTGTTTGATTATATGAATTTTATCATGTTTAGTGAGATTAGATCCTATTTGGGACTGAATTTCTCAACAGTTCTTACTTTTCTTTTTGTTTTAAACAGGATACGTTAATGATGGGAGCAGATTACTATGAAATAGAATCTAATATTCTATTTCTATAAATTTTTATTTACTTTTATTCCCTAAGATGTACTAACCGAGTGTTGTGGTTGTCATCCAAGTTCAGCAAATTTGTGAACTCGAATAGTCGAATTGTCCATCAAAGCGTTATTATTAACATGTTCAGGGCTATTCCCCATCAAGAAACATACAAGTAGTTCACTGTCATTGAAAACAAACGAACAATAAAGATATGGAGAAATCCATTCATTCCTATCACAGTTCAACTAACCGCAACACTATGTCAATTAGCCGCACCAGTGGGTATTTTCCGCAGCAGCAACCCAATTGACCGGAGCAGTTGTTTTCATTCCTTTCTCTTAACTAATGCTGTAAACTTATAATAGTTGCTCAAAATCTAAATTAGATTAGATGCAAGGGAAAGAAAAGTGAAGTTTAAAGCCCTCCCAGGTTCTTAATTGCTGCTGCGGCTGCTTGCATAGGAAAAGGAAGAAACCTGCTCTGTAGCTAATTGACCAAAAACGAAAGAAAAAAACTCCTACCTACGACTGCTATTGTGTAAAGAAGAGGCAGCTCCAATTACTCTTCATTGAAAACAAACTTATTAGTTGGATAAAGTGTTATGCTTTAACAAATACTGGATGAATAAAATTGCCTAACATTAACAAATACGTAACCTCTTTATACTCTGATTTCTAAAGCAAAAAGAATATAATATCTACCAAGTCTATTTGCAGATTTGCCTAGAAGTTTGAAACATGGTGGAAGAAGCAATTCTACTCCGTACAAAAAATAACAACGAACAAATATGGATAAGCAATTCAGAAAAGAGTAACTTACCAGGAGTTTTTCTTCTTGATGAGACGGTTGTTCTTGGCGAGGCGAGCAAGAGGAGAAGACCCAAGGAGAAAGTCTGCGTGAAATCTATTGGGAAAGCACGAGACATTCGATGAGAAGGACTATATATACGATTAGGTCTAAAGTCCATGAAAATCCATTATTTTGTAATTCCACAAGATTTGTTAATATTTTGAATACACTCGTACTTTTATTGACTTTTAGAAATCCTAATTGAATACACCCGCACTTTTATGGACTTTAAAAAGTCCTAATTGAATACATCTAGATTTCTAAAATCCATAGACTTCTAAAATTTTGCCACGAAATCCTTAGACAAGATCTGTCTAAATAGAAAATAAAACAAATCATTTATCAGTGTTTTGTTTCTGAAATTAAAAAATTAATCTTATTAGTCTGATTAATTCGTAATCCTATACTCCCCGTTTCATATACAATGTTTTTATCTAGAGATTTTATCAATGCAGGACTTGAAATATACTCCGTAGATGAGTTATCAATTCAGGACCTAAAAGACGAAATATATCAATATATGATCCGAATGATTGAAAACTATAATCTAGGACGCATTTTTCATGAATTTTACTTTTTTTTATTTTAAAAATTTAAAATATTTTCTAGTTTTGTTAAACTAATAATAAACCTTTCTAAAGAAAATTTCATCAAAAATTAGAAATGGAATTAATAATATATTAAATAAATTAAAACATATGGAATTTTAGGGTCATAGATTGACAATTTTCAATCATTTGGGTGCTAAATCAACACATTTTATCTTTCAAGTCCCAGCTTGTTATTTTTTAAGTCCTGAATTGATAAAATTCCTATTATATATCTTTTAATTTTTGCCATCCTTTATTAATACGAAGTATTTATCATCACATGATGAAGCCTTCAAATGGCGTATAGCATGCGAACTAGTAACCCTAATGTATTTTAACTTTAGTTTTTTTAAAGAGTAAATTACATAAATGGTCTCTAAACTATCATCACCATATCGTTTTGGTCTTTCAACTAATAAATTTATCATTTTAGTCCTTAATCTATTTGATGCATTTTAATCCAGTCCTTCCGTTTCATTTGGTTGTTTACATTAACGGTGGTCAAACATACATTATTTATAAATTGTTATAAGACCCATCCTAAATTAAATAATTCCCCTTTGGCAAAAAAATACTAGGGTCAATTAGCTAAATAGGACTAAAAAGTGACAAAAATGAACAAATAGGATTACATTTTTTAAATTCCCATAATAGGACTATTTATGTGTGTTTCGACAAATATACCCTTGTAGGTTTTGAAATGTTTTAATTAATAATAAAATCATAAAAAATAATAAAAACCGTAAAAAATAATAAAAATTGTAAAAAATAATAAAAATTAATGAAATATTTATAAAATAAAAATTTTATTTTTTTTCAAAAGCAAAATTAAAAATTAAAAATAAAAAACACCGCCGCCTCTGCCACCCCCACCATAACTAGCTCTCATGCATCCCCGGAGAAATCCGCCAACATTTTTAGTAATGCCATATTGATGTAAGATTCAATGAAAATGTTGGCATAATGAAGATTAATAATGCCATTTTCTAGACATTTTTCAGAAAAATGACATTTTTTACAAAAGCGGTAGAATTTTCACCGATCGAAGGCGGTGGTGCTGGGAGGCCGTGGGAAAGGTATCCATTTTTTTTTACTTTTTATGGGTTTCTACTATTTTTTAAAGAAGTTTCAAAAAAACAATATTTTTGGAAACTTTGATTTTATAAATATTTTATTGATTTTATGTTTTTTTTATTTTTTATGATTTCATTATGAATTCAAATATTTCACGATGAGTTATTCCCTTAGGAGTATTTATGGTATAAAATCAATGTTTAGTGGTATTTGGCAAATTTAAAAAGTAATAGTCCTAAATGTGCTTTTAAAAGACTCATTAGTCCTATTTAGGAGTTAGGACAATAACTACAAAAAAAACTAAATATTTCCCTTGTTAATGAAATTAACTTTAATCAAGCATATTTTTAAATATTACTCAACAACAAATTACTCAAGCATATGATTAAATACTACCCCTTATGTATTAAAATGTTTATTAGTTAAATGCTAACTTCTAATGATTAAATGTTTTAATAATCTATCATTAATTTTTTTGTTATGAATACTCCATTTAGTAATAATACGTAATAATAATAATAATAATAATAATAACAACAACAACAACAAAAAATAATAATAATCCCAGCACCACCACCTTTGATTTGTAAAAAAAAATCCTCTTTTGTAAAATATGTCATTTTTCTGAAAAATGTCTAGAAAATGGCAATATTACTCTTCATTATGCCAACATTTTCATTGAATCTTACTCCCTCCGTCCCGAAAATGTTTGCCATATTGACTTTTCTTGGTCAATGACAATCAACTTTGACCAACGATATATTTTAATACGTAATTATTTAGACTATGAAAATTATATCAAAATATTCCTCATCAAAAATATTTTCATAAGAGTATAAAATTTATAAATTATATACAAATATAATAACTAAAATCATTGCTCAAAGTTTGTCATCATTGACCAAGAAAAGTCAATTTGGCAAACCTTTTTGGGACGGAGGTAGTACTTCATTATGGCATTACTAAAAATGTTGGCGGATTTCTCCGGTGATGGGAGCTAGTTATGGTTGGGGTGGCAGAGGCGGCGGCGTTTTTTTTAACGTTTTTTTATTTTTTATTTTTTAATTTTTCTTTTGAAAAAAATAAATTTTTTATTTTATAAATATTTTATTGATTTTTAATTATTTTTTACGATTTGTTTTATTTTTTACAATTTTTATTATTTTTTATGATTTGATTATTAATTAAAACATTTCAAAAGCTACAAAGGTATATTTGTCCAAACACACATAAATATTCCTATTATGGGAATTTAAAAAATGTAATCTTATTTGTTCAATTTTGTCCCTTTTTAGTCCTATTTAGGTAATGGACCCTAGTTTTTTTTTGCCAAATGGGAATTATTTAGTTAAGGATGAGTCTTATAACAATTTATAAATATTGTATGTTTGACCACAATTAATGTAAACGGCCAAATGAAACAGAAGGACTGGATTAAAATGCATCAAATAGAATAAGGATTAAAATGATAAATTTATTAGTTGAAGGACCAAAACGATATGGTGATGATAGTTTAGGGACCATTTACGCACTTTAACTTTATACGAACTAGTTACATAGTACGAGTATTACTTAGGGAGATTTACCTTAATAGTACCGAAACATGACTTTTTTCCCAAAATAGGACCAATTAATTTAAACATTCTTAAATAGGACTTTTTATGTGTGATTGGACCAAAATACCCTCACTGTTGTTTATTTATTGTCTACTTATTGTCTATTTATTGTCTATTTAATGTCTGCCGCCGCCGCTTCCGCCACCACCGGACTGCCCCACCACCGACGGACTGCCTTGGTCATGCAAGAAAACTAGGGGAGCAATTAATTGAGTTAATTAGTTAATTAATTCAATTAGGGGTAAAAATGGAATAGTAAGTAATATTTAGAGAACCAAACATTGAGTCATATTTTGGGGAAAAGCCTATTTTTTTGTCTTAGCCATTGGCAATTTTCTCTATTACTTATATTAATCCTAATACGGAATAATTAAATTCCTAGCATGAGCCGTACTAGCATGAGCCGTTCTAACTTCTAAGTGCTCAATAACAAGCACGGGCTTTCTAAAATTTTTGCATAAACGCCCCACCCCACCACCCGCCCCAACTCCCCCCACGGGTCCCATTGTCATCCTTAGGAATTTTAACTTCTTCAATAAAGAGGGTTTCATTTATAATAGGGTGAAAATCCCTTGGGTTTTCCCATCATTTTTTCAGTCTTTTCATTTCAATAATTGAATTTCGAGAATCAATTTCGCATTTACCCGTTATCCATTTTGAGTGCATCACATATCGAATTATAGCTCTAACAACGAGAATCCGAAACCACTTTGACTCGATCCAAATTAGAAGTGGACCCCACTCAAATATTACTCTAAATTGACCATTTAATGCAATTTTTGTTGGGTGTGTTTCGGAAAATAAAGAAAATTAATTAAATAAAATGACTAGAGAAAAACAAAAAAGGAGATGAAGCAGAATTAGTCAAAGCTCGTGCTACGCACGATGTCCTTAAAACGTATTTGTTGCCTCCCACGGTGCTAGGAGCGTTGCAACAATCGTTTCCCAGGATACGATGACTACGAACTAATGTTTGAGCACACAAACAAGAGTTCCAGCGAAGGAGAACCAAGTATGAACACAGAAGGAATTTTCAGAGTAGCTGCAGGAGTTTTTTAGCTATTTATAGGATGATTCGTTGTGTGTTAAATGTAGTGTTAATGGACCTGAACGTTGGACATCAATGAGCAGTCCGTTGGGCATTGAATTATCCATAAATTGTCTATTTAACGCAGCATTAAAAGATAAGAACGTTGGGCATTAACTTTCATAACGGTTCAGATGTGCGACAGAAGACCCCCAACAGAACACCCTTTCGAGGGGTTCTGTCCGAAGCCAACAGAACACACCCCTTTGGAGGGGTTCTGTTCGACGCCACCAGAACACGTATGGTGTTCTGGTCGAAGCCTGCTGTCCGGAACACAATAGATTTTTGGACGGCATTCGTGTCCGCAGGTCGCCCGCGCACACGAGTCGCGGTTTTTCTTCTCCGATTTCGGGATTTGATTTGCACCCCCCTGCGCGCGTGGAGAGAGTCTTTACCCTAAGAAATCTTAACTCCTTAAGGGGTGAGTCCCTTTATAAAAGGTTGCAAATCCCTTGGGTTTTCCGGTGTGGGAAATAACACACTAGAAACTCATCCTTTTTCCCAGTTTTTCCATTCTAACGGGTAAACTTCGAGAATCAATTTCTCATTCACCCGTTATCCGTTTTGAGTGTACCACATATCGAATTGTAGCCCTTAACAAGAGCAATCCGAAACCACTTTGACCCGACCCAAATCGGAAGTGGGCCCCACTCAAATCATTTCCCCAAAATGACCATTTAATGAAATTTTCAACACATTTTTCCAACAATTTTTAACACATTTTCCAACATTTTGTTCATGTAAAAAAAGCTAAATTTTGTAAATGTTGTCCGTCAAAGTTTTCCCCATCTTGGTTCTCCAAAAAAAGTAATTTATGCAAAGTTATTGGGATTGAATTGTTAAATGGATCTCTTCTTCGAGGACTATAATTTTCGGACACTTCAAATTTGAAATTAAAATGTGTAGGTTTTAAATCTTCAAGAAGAAATTCCCACATGAATGATTATACAACTCATAATTTATTTCAATCTGGACCGGAAATTTCTTCCCCCATCAAGATCACTTTTTAAGGGCGACAAATCCTCTTTGTCATATATATTTGCTATCTTAACGATTGGACTTTGAACTTATCCATTATTTTAGCCAATTTTAGTTTGAAACAAATATCTGATCCAAAGATCGAAAATGGGAAAAACAAAAACAAACAAAAAAGACAGTTTGCTCTGCGTGATCAATATCATAGGATAGGATTATTAATTTAGTTTATGATGCATATAATGGATGGATTTTTAGGGGTTATCCGATCCATGTCGCCCCTATTTACTCTTCTGCCGCACCGTCAAGCGGAGTAATGCATAACCCCAAAAGATCAAGTCAGGCCTCCAAGTGTGACATCAACAGGCAAACAGGTACTTGATTAATTATCAACATTGCTTAATAGATATACGTAAAATGTTGTTTATACACGTTTTTTTCAAATGCTATATTACACGCCGGTCGAATTATCTCTGCACAGACAATTCACCTAGCGTATAAAATGGTGTGTGCAAAAACCGTGCACACGAAACATTATTATTGATAGACTTAATAAACTTTTATTGCGCTATAGTGCAGTTTAGATTCAAATTTTGCACTTTTGCATGATGGTAAAATGATCACTCATTTATGAAAATGTCACCACAGGTTTTATCTAATGTGTTGCATCATTCGCAATCTTAAAGGCATCAAATCTGAAACTAAATCTAACCCTTCTCTATTTGATCCAAAATTTACATGTACGATGATATGTCAGAGACAAAAAAAGTTTCAAAACAAACATTAATGTCTCATGACATTGAATTTCACTTTGTGCATACAACATGGGTGAATTTGCAAATCAAATTTTCAGATAGTTTTTTATATAGAGGCATAAGTTTCCTTTATGGTGTCCTTTATGGGCAATCATTTCACAAACTATAGTTATCTTTATGAGCAATGTACATGTTATTGATAAATTTCCTAAAAATACGAATTGTTTGTGATCTAATATCACTGGTAATGATTGTTTAGTGAAACTTTCTTATATTATATTTAATTGAAATGAGACAAAGTGTTCTTATGTTCAAGGAAATCAAAACTAGTAGAAAAATGTGAAGCATGGATGAAAGAGGTGGACATCATACATATTGGCCGATCCTCAGACACAACCTTCAGTGTATCGTTGGAGCCTTTCTTGTAGCATGTGTGCTTGTCTCTTATCACAGGACTTCAGATATTGAAGAAATTTTGATAGAACAAAAATTGCACCCACCTAAACGAAATGTCTCATCAATCCCAAAATGCAATTTTTTCTCAGGCAAATGGATCTATGACAATGTTTCATATCCATTATATAGAGAAAAAGAGTGTACTTTCCTAGTGGATGATTTTGCTTGTCAAAAGTTTGGGAGGAAGGACATTTTGTATAACCATTGGATTTGGAAACCAAAAGATTGTGATCTCCCAAGGTCCCTTTTCTTTTTAAAATAACAATTACTCCCTAGATTACTACTTGTTGGCGGCTTCATTGGCACCGGTATATATATTGGGGGTGTTTAGAAAATTGCGTTTCGGTAAAAAATTGACGGTTTGACCTATTTTAGCGTTTTGAATAAGTGAAAATGTTGTTTAATAAATAGTTGTTTCGCTAGTCAAACCTGCTGACTGAGTCCGCTATTGAAAACCTTTTGACATAAACCGCTATCCGCTAGTTCATGTCCGCTAAATGTCAAACACGGCCATTATATAAGTCCAAATTAAAAGTTTGAACTACTTAATGACACTAGTTTGTGGGAGCCAAGATTTAAATTCAGAGAGGGCGGGATGAGAATTGAGAAGCCAAGGTCAAAATAAATAATCTCTGATACAATGTCATGAATGTGTGTGTCATCTACATAAAAAACAATAGAACTTATTTTCCTTATTTTAAAAAAATAAAATATAATATTGTTTCGTCTCTTTGTTTACTATCTAAATGAATATTAAGATCATTTAAAAAATTAAAAATATACTCCTAATAAGTTTAGGTAGTCAACCCGAGATGATTCGATTTGATAACAGACTCAAGAATCAAACAAGACTCATTTTGATTTGAGTATGTTTCAGGTTAAAAATCGTCTTTGTACCTACTTTCAAATCGCCAGACCCCCCGGTTCTTGTGGTTTGACCAATATGGTCAATCTGAGGTTCAATATACTGGTCATAACAACAATTGAGAGGCCAAACTCATCATTTTCTCTTCATTTCATCATTCTTGTTTTGTAGGACTTTTGACATTCAATATAATTTGTGTGGTGAAATTGTCAAAGGTTTAATGCGACTACCCTGCTAGAAAAGCTGAGAGGGAAGAGGTTGTATTTGTGGGAGATTCTCTTAGCAAGAACCAATGGATGTCAATGGTGTGCTTACTCGAACCTTCTTTAGCTCCTTCTCTTAAATTTTCCATTTGGAAGGGCAATTTGATAACTTTTGAAGCCAAGGTGAGAAGAAAAAATCACCTATACTACCTCAATCTTTATATTATGAAAAAAAATCCATAAATATGACCGAAACAAGAATTAAGTTCATACATAGTATTCATTGGCTCCTATTTTGGGAAGTTTAAATCAACTTATTCTTTTAGTAAGATTAAGGGAGTGTTTAATTTGCAATTGCTTCTACTTTTAAAAAGTGTAATTTTTAAGTGATTTTGGAGAAAACCCTTAATAGTAAATGTTAATAGTGTTTGAGAAAAAATGTTTTTGAAAAAGTAAGAGTTGATAGTGTTTGGTAAAATAAGTATTTTTTGTGTAATAGAAAAAGTGAAAAGGGGTTTAAGACACTCACCCACTTGCTTCAAGCTTTTAGCTTTTAAGTGCTTAATTTAAACATAAGTTGTCACTTAAAAACATCCATTTCAGTTTTTTAAGCCAAAAGCTGAAAAAACTTTTTTTTTGCAAACACTCCCTAAATAACTCCTATTTGGGGAATAAAACATTAAAACATACTTCCTCCGTTCTTTTTAAGTTGCAACAGTCAACTTTGGCACATTTGCCAACACACACATTTGACCGTAAGTATATCTTAATCTTTATTAATAAAAAAATATTAAAAATCAGATTTCGAAAATTTGAAATGAGATGAATTGAGAAATATTTTTTTTAAAAAAATAATTTTCATAAAATAATAGTGTAAAATGTAGTCAAAGTAGATCATGTGAACAGTGCAAAAAGTCAACATGTTGCAATTAAAAAACGGAGGATAGTATATACTTAGTCCTATTTTTGAATTTTGTGTATGTTTTAGTCTGTTGAGCAATTTTTATTACTCCATATATCATTTCCATATCTAATGGACCTTATGAGAAATGAAAATTTGTATGATTATCATGAAGGAATACAATGCAACAATAGACTTCTATTGGTCTCCATTGTTGGTAGAGTCCAACTGCGATGATCCAGCGGACCATCATGTAAGAGACCGAATTGTGAGAATAAAGGCAATTGAGAGGCATGCTAGATACTGGACAAATGCAGATATACTTGTCTTTAATTCTTTTATGTGGTGGCTAGAACCCACCATGACACTTCTGTAAGTAAATTTCAATAATATTTTTAGTAACAAAGTACTCTAACTATATACTTAAATATATAGAACTCATATCATGGATATACAAGTATAATTATAGATGATGACATAAGCCACTTTCAAATAGTGACTCTAATAAAAATTAAAAAATATATATAATTACTATTGTCATGGTTTACATTATTTCATATTTCATATTTTGGATTTTATATTCATATATTCTATATTATATTTATGTTTATTAAATTTAGAACATACTTATATTTTATACATTGTTTAATTTTAAATCTATATTATGTTGGGAAAAATACCTATATATGAGTAAAACTCATGCCGATTCCCAAAATATGACCATGGATGATTCTTTCTCAATATGTTACTAAATATGTATGGAATGACATAATTAAAAGGAAACACTCGGTTGTATGGGGCATGGTATTTGGCCATATAAGTGGTAATTTTCTTTGTATTAGGGAAACAAAGATGTAAGTCATATTTTGGGAAACACACAATGTTTTGGTCATATAAGTGGTAATTTTCTCTATTATGTTTGTGCACTAGCTATGATTTCATAAATACAAAGTAAAAATTAATTTTATCCATTATTTTTAATTTTACTTATATCTTTATCAACATTGCTTCATATAATTATAAATAAATTGTAATAAATAAAAAAACTTGTTACTCGTTAGTATATGAGTGGTTAAGATTCTTATGTGTGAATCAAATCATTGTTGGTGCTCATAGGTGGGGATCATTTGAAAGCCCAAATGCAGTCTATAAAAAGGTAGAAATGAAAAATAGACGTTATGAAATGGCATTAGAAACATGGTCAGATTGGTTGGAGTTCAACATTAACAGATCAAGAACACAGATGTTCTTCATGAGCCTCTCCCCTTACCATAAATTGTATGTTACCAATTATTTCCTTACTATTTCCTTATGTATATGTAAATATTTTCTTTGTACTATATGTTCTTAGACTTGTACTAGATCTCTTGAGTAATTTATATTTATTCTCAGGGCAAGAGATTGGGGGATGCAAGCGGATCAAAACTGTTACAATGAAACACAACCAATTTCAAGATCAGATTATTGGGGAAGTGCGACAGATAAAGGGCTTATGCAAATTGCAGAAACGGCTATAAGACGCTTAGAGAGTAAAGGCTTAAAAGTCAATTATCTAAACATAACACAACTTTCTGATTATAGAAAAGATGGACACCCCACTATCTACAGGAAGCAATGGCTACCTCCAACACAAGAACAATTATTGGACCCAAAGAGCTATTCAGATTGTGTGCATTGGTGCTTACCTGGGGTCCCTGATGTTTGGAATCAAATTCTTTATTCTTACATTATTGATGAGATATAATGATTGATTAAAGTACATTTCTATAGGATTGAACTAGTACAATAAGTATTTATGACTATGAGATATACATTTTTTGTGCACATGTTTTTATCGGCACATTTTTCTTCACGTACATCGTACATTCGTACATACAAAGAGTGTACTTATGACTATGAAATATAAACTTTATGTACGAATTTATCTTTTTAAATGTGTAACTCCCAAATGAGGGGAAGGAGTCTCTTCCCATCTCCCTCCCCTTCCCTTCTCTCTAATCTCTTCAAAGTCTTCCCCTTCCCCTTCCCTTCCCTCAATCTCCGAAACATACTCTTAGGGTACATTCGGGAATTAAGTTCTAGAACGGAAGGGAAGGATGATGAGGGTTTATGACATTCCCTTTCTTATTTTGGAGTTCAAAATTTGGGAGAAATGGTTTTGGAGAGTGTTTATAATCCTCAAAATGGCTCAAATGTTCAATTTGTAAGTCCCTTAAATTCGAGAGTTTTGAAGAATAACTAACTAAACGGTAACTTCACTTCAATTTAAAATGAATATATATTAACTATTTGAATCTATCATGTCTCAGAAATGATTTTAATTCATTCAAAGACTCCCTCTTTCCAAATTTGTATTTCCCCAACAAGAAAAAAAGATTCATTCATCTTCCCCTTCTTCTCCTACAACTAATGACCATTATTTAGAAGAAAGAAATATACTGTGTAGAAAGTAAAATTTTACCTCCAGAATATCAACTTGATACCATATTAAATTTAAGAATAATAATGAAGTGAAAAATTAGGGATGAACGTGAGAGGATATTGAATATTTGATACAAAGAGATGTAAATTTTACAAAGGTCTCCAAAGGTTACCTCCCATCCGAAGAGTCGGAATCACTACGAATGAGCTTACGGACTGAGGAAGAAAGTCGAACACTAAGCTTACCTCAGTGTAATTTACCCATCGACACTGGGTCACTGGAACCTCCATGGCAGACACCCACCAAGGGATAGAGAGTGCTCCTTCAAACCTTCAAGCCATTAGGATCCTCCTCGCAACGAATGAAGACTTAGTGATATATCACGGAAACGATTATACCGTAACTAACAAAACAAATTGCTTAAAATTTCCAAAAGCTGAAGATAAACTCATGAATGGCATAGCCAAACCGAGTGGAAGTTTGTGCAATGGAAGATCTCTAGCACTGAAGATGGCAACCTAGGATTGACAAGAAAGCCAATCCTAGTGAGAGACGCTCTCAATCCTGTCTAGAACTGCCGCACCACTCCTTTTTATCACAATTCTAGAGGGACGGAGGTAGAAATATATTATATACTCATTTTTTGACTATTCATTCTATTAGGTTAACATTTTAGGATGAGACCTCATATTTTAATCGAATATGTTTACATTGCAAACCTAACTATCTATATCACTCTCAATTGTATTTGTCAATTGGAAATGTATAAAATGTTTATTCGTACATAAAAGTTCATCCATCTACACATGTATGAATATTATGTCAAGATTAAAGCTACTACTAAACTAATACTCTTAAATAAGTAATAAAATTTTGTTTAGATTTTGCATCATGATTATCTTTGCTATATAATGAAACAAATAATAGATAATATATGAACAATATGTTCTCAAATAACTAAGAGTCCAGATTTTATTTCCTAATGCATCTTAGAGAATAACTGAATTAATTATGTATAATAATAATGACATGACATGCATATATGATGCATTATTCTCTCGAAAAGTTCATTTATGTGTGTGTGAGCGCGTGCGTGTGAGAATGCGCGTGTGTGTATTGATATTATTAAAATTAGGATCATTACATCATACTCGACAAAACGGATATCGACTACGACACTATTCCAACCACAACGGATAACCCTACAATTAGATATAACAATTATCACCTAAAAGAGCAACATGAGTCACTAACCACCAAGCGAGCATAAAACAATCATCGATTATCATGTGGGTCCACATACATCCAACAACATCAAAACTAGCAGAATTGATAGCAATGGGGGACAGTGGAAACTTATATTGGGGGAATGTAGTAGTTAAAACAAAATAATTGCAGAATTTTATTACTACTACTATACATTCGTTCTTAAATAAGTTCAACTTATTAAATTTTACATTGTTTACTTGTTCTACTTTTATTTATGAATGTATTAATAAATTATTTTATAAAAATACTATTAAATTTGGCAGTCATCCCAACAAACCTAACGCCATATTCTTTATAAAAGAACGTAACAACAGAATAAAACTCATAAAACATAACAACAGAGCAATTGAAAAAGTCAATGGTCTTTAGATCTAATCCCTTAACTTAACATGATCAATGCTTATCTCAATCGTGTACTCGTTTGTTTGATGAAAATGAAATACAATCTTCCAACCGTAGGCAATCCCATCCACCCCATAACGGCGGTTTAGGAGGAGGGTGAGCCACTAGTGATGTCATATATGAGATGGACAACATGACCATTTTTCATAGGAATTGATCTTTGAAAGGAAGTCATAAACCTTCGGGTAGAAACATAAGGGTCATCCATATATATATATATATATATATATATATATATATATATATATATATATATATTTATATAACTAGTAGCTTCATCCATATATAACGGCACGCAAAACCCTAGGCAAAAGCCTAGCTCATCCATCAGTTTTAATGGAACCCTAGGCAAAAGAGCTCCATTGAGAAATTTGAGAGCCTTTAGGATGTCACATTGTCTAAAAAATATTCACGAGCTTGACCCGTATCCACACACACAATTTAGCAGGCTACATGCTAGTGTTTTCTTCTCTCTATCCTTATGTATACACACAACTCATATATATTGATTACAATCATTCTTGATGTACACACCCTTGTACACACCTTATACACACCATGTTTGTGAAATTTTTTTTTGTCTGTGAATCCCGTTCACAGACAATATTTTGTTTGTGCAAAACATTGTCTGTGAATCGATGTTCACAGACAAAAAAAAAGCTTTCACAGACATAGGTGTGTACAAAAGTGTGTATAAGAATGTGTACAAACATCATTTTTGTATTGATTAACATTCTGAGATACCAATTTAATTTTTTAAATTGAAACTAGTCTTCAAAAAATATCAACTTAAAAATTAGTCTCTTGTTTGGAAATTTTTAAAACTAATATTATTTTTTCTTCAACCTCTCTATTAGTTTTATTTTTGTCTGAACCCATGATGGTAATCTATATACAACACAAAAATGTTTAAGCCCAAAAAGTTAATAAAGTTTAAACAGCAACTACTTTATTTTTTTTGGCAAAAACAGCAACTACTTTATTAGAATTTGTTATATGATTTTGGATAAATATTAGGCATTTATTTGAATTCAGGGTATATGTACCAAAAAAACCACTGACCCATCATAGAAAGTTAGAAACTACCATTTTCAAACATAATAATAATTTACTTAATCTAGTTTCCGGATTTGCCCGTAATAGAGGGATAAATTTGGTGGGGCCTGTGCATTTCCCAGCCAAGTTCACATGATAAAGACAGTGTTATCGTCCAAGTTAACTTTACAGAGCACCTTAATTAATTCGTTAATGACACACTCAGCTGTTTCTGAACTGCCAGTATAAGTAGAAAATCACTATTTACAGTCAACAATCTAAGTCCTCGATTTGTTTAATCAGATTCTCTCCGCCATTTTTGTCCGCTTCTCTCTCTGTGGGGCGCACAGAAGAAATGCAGAGGTGCCCGAAGAAGAGAGCAGCGCAGTACCCTCTGATTGCCCTCGTCTTCTTCGCTTTCATAGCCTTCTTCTCCATCTCCTTTAATGGACGCCACATTCAAGATTTCCGCCACACCGATCGCACATCTCCATCTGATGAAGACCCTTTTCTCTTGACCCAGAAGAATATGACCCCGACCCCCACTCAGTTTAGTACAGGTCCCCTCTCCCCCCTATTCTCTCAACATCATCTCTAATCTGATTCTTTTTTGCTTTAAATTGCTAAATGTTTAACATTCTAGGTCATTAGGTAGAGGTAGCGTTTGATCTCTCTAGGTTTGTGTGAAAATGTCTAATTTTTTGTTTTTTTCTTAGAACTGGACTCTTAGTATGTGGTCTAGCGTTTTAAGTTCTATTAATGGCAAGCCATCATTTGACCTATCTAACCTTTACTAGAGAATCTCAAGTTTTAATATGGTGTCACAGTCAATTGTGTAATTGATGTCGTTAGGACTAAAAAATAGTACAGAGCTTTCTGTTTTGATTGCTGCTATTATTATGATTTTTGGAGGATCATATAAGAACCAAGTCTATTACACAGTACAAATATTGTTGGCAAGTTTCTTTGTTTAGATGGTTGTTTTCCTTGTTCTGATTGCGATCTTTTTTATACGTATTAAAATTTATGTGGTATATGTAGCTAGGGAATTGGATAAGTCCAGTAGATGCCTCAAAACGGTAGAGTATAGTGGTAGGAGACCGCATTGGGCTAATGGCATTCCAGAATTTGGCAGCGATCGAAGAGAAATGCCAGAGAGGTGTGACATCTTTTCTGGCGAGTGGATCTTGGATAACACTTCACGACCTCTTTACAATGAGTCCGATTGCCCTTACATGTCTGACCAATTGGCTTGCCAAAAGCATGGAAGGATTGATAAGGCCTACCAGTACTGGAGATGGCAACCCGATGACTGCAATTTGAAGAGGTACTTATTTATGTGTCTCTCAATTGATATTAGCTTTATAATTAAGAAATAATGACAAATATATGACTAAAATAGAAGTAATAGACAAAAACATCACTTTTAACTCACAGTGACCATGTTGATGTCAATTTTACACTGCAGGGCTGTGGTGATATTTTACAGTGCCCGTGTAATCGATGTGGTTATAATTTTGTAGTAATACTCTAGGAAATACCTCTTATACTAACTGATCATTCTTTCGGTTTGCAGATGGAATGCGACTGAAATGTGGGAGAAATTGAGGGGTAAAAGGCTAATGTTTGTTGGGGATTCGTTGAATAGAAACCAATGGATGTCAATGGTCTGTATGTTGCAATCTGTCATTCCCCCTCATAAACGATACATGTCACCTCAGCAACATCTTTCAATCTTTAGAACTGAGGTATAATAGAACTTGAGACCTGTTAAAAAATGGGAAAAGCGATTTTCTACTCACGTTTCTTTTATGTGTATTTGGACAGGAGTATAATGCTAGTGTGGAGTTTTTATGGTCACCGCTTCTGGTAGAATCAAACTCAGATCATCCAGTTGATCATCGATTGGCGGAACGAATACTCCGTCCAGATTCACTTCTCAGGCATTCGTCCCACTGGGTAAATGCTGACATTTTAGTCTTCAATTCTTACCTCTGGTGGAGACAAGGCCCCGTTAAGCTTTTGTAAGTTTAGCCAAGTTCTCTAATTTAAATATGGGAACCTAATGCCCTGAGTTAATTTTTTTGTTGAAAAAGTGAAAACAATTACTAAAATAAATAATGGACAAATATTTGGCTTTAAAGTTTAAATACAAGCATTTTGTTATGATTATACAGACCACAATGATGTTCAATTTTTCACTGCTGTAATGATGATGATTTTATTGTAGTGACTAGTGGCGTTGTAGTTATTTTTTGTTTATAAGCTATAATTTAGTAAAATTATAGGAAATCCCTTTTTGTTTATATTTAGTGAAATTTTATTTAAATAAAAAAGAAAGAGTTTTCCTATAATTTTACTATAATAATGTAATGGAAAAAAGTATGACTCTATGGACCAACTACAGTCACTGCAGAAATTCTAAAATACTACTATGGTCATTGCATTAAAAAAAATAACATCACCATGCACTAGTCATTGTGAAAGTAACACCATCAGTAAAAGTCACATATTTATGTCTTTTTTATTTTTATTTTATCAAAATGTCATTTTCCCAAACATAAAAAAGACAACCGAAAAAGGTACTTATATTGAGAAAAGATGGGATTGGTGTAGCTACTTGTAATTAAGAGTGACACTGCTAAAGTGCTAAAGCATTATTACTTATAAACGTCCAATGTTTGTGCAGATGGAGCAATGACAAAAAGGGAATTTGTGAAGAAATAGATGGACTGGGTGGGATGGAGCTGGCCATGAGAGCATGGGCAAATTCGATAGCATCTCACATTGACCCTTTGAAGAAAGTTTTTTTTGTTACCATGTCTCCTACTCATAACTCGTGAGCAAAATCCCTTTTGTCTCTAGAATTCCTTGGTATTTTCAAATGCTTGAGTTTATCAATAGGCCGGCTTGTCTGGATGGGAAATTTTAGTATTGAGTCTTATTGGGGCTTGAGGTTTTATCTATTTGTTAATCTTCAATTACAAATTAATAATCATGTTCTCTTTCGGGACACATCTGTCACTTCTTATGAACAGGAAGGCAGAATGGGAACCAGGAAGTGAAGGAAACTGTTATGATGAGAAACTCCCAATTGAAAACAGAGACTACCGGGGGAATGACTCTGATGTCTCGACAATGCAGATGGTGAGAAAGGTATTGGACAATTTAGGCTCAAAAGTTTCTGTTCTCAACATCACTAAGCTTTCAGAACGTAGGAAAGATGGGCATCCAACCATTTACAGAAAGTTCTGGGAGACGTTGAGTCCTGAGACGTTAGCGGATCCTGCAAGTTACTCAGATTGTATACACTGGTGCCTGCCTGGTGTCCCGGATGTTTGGAATGAACTATTGTTTCACCTTTTGTAAACTGAGGAATGTCTTGTAAGTAATTTTTTGCAGCTGGTGAAGTGTAAAGTTTTGAGCCTAGGCACAATTGCACATCTCCGAGCGTGGCTGCTTATATGAATTTTACAGTTACCACTTTGTAAAATGCTGTTTTTCATGTTCCTAAGCGTTTGCAAATATACTGAAATGCTAATGGGAACAACATCACTGAAATACGTGTTCTTGTATCTAGCAAGAATTCTCTATCATCTAAACATCCCCGCCTATTCATCCCTGATTCCTGAAGCAATAATACATACTAGTACATAACTATGGAGGACTTCTTTTTAATACTAATGTCTTTTTGAAAACCATCACAACAACACATGTATAATTATATTTGTTTCCATATACACACATATTATAGTGTCTACTTCAATTTACGAATGTGTGGGATGATAATTCAATATTTAGAGTACAAGCTAGCAGTCTCTAGCTTCGTTTGGTCATGTTCCTCCTACTTTCTGAGTTTCTTCGCATACTGATCCACCCCCTTCCTCATCTTGACCACTTAATCTTGTGCATTTTCCATTTGTATAAGGGGGGGTGTTTGGATCTGATTCTTAAAAGCTCCTTCAGGGAGTAGAAGCAGAAGTTGGAGTGTTTGGGTAAAAGTGCAGAAGTGATTCTGGTGTTCTAATATACTCCTAGAATCAGTTTTTTTTAGAAGCTGGGGTGATCAGTTTCTGAAAACTTATTCTGATTCTGTTTTTGCTTTGAAAAAGAAGCAGAATCAGTTCCAAATATGGATGGACTCGGGTCCGGGTCGGGCCTAGGCCCGGGCGGGCCGGGTCCATTATCATTTTTTTTTGTTTTCCTCTTCCTAATTAACCCCCTCCCACCCCCAACCCCCCAAACCACCCCAAATGGCCCAAAATACCCAGCTCAACCCAAAAATTTAAAAAAAATTGGAAAAAAAATAGGTTTGGGCCCGAACTGGACCCGGGCCTGGCCGGGTCGGGCCTTGTTTTGATTGACTCGAGCCCGGACCGGGAAACCCACGGGCCGGGCCTACCCGGACCAGTCACTGACCGGGCCACCAGGTCGGGTCGGGCCGAAACAGTACCGGTACAGGGCCGGTTCCGGGTCGGGCCACCCGGCCCGAGCCCATCCCTAGTTCCAAACACCGCCTAAATACATCGACAATAGGGAAGAAGGATGCTTTGTGGTTCAAGTGGATCCTGAAATCTATTTAAACAATGCTAATGTCTGAGCATGGGACCTGGCACTAGTGCATGTATCCCCGTTTATTAAAAAGTTAGCCGCTTTAGAACTGTTCCGCTTATCAGTTTTGGTGATGTAACACAAACAACTTGTGATTTGTGTTTCATGTGTAATGTGCCCGTCTAAAATCAAGGATGCCTTTTATTTGGAAAAGATGCATTCCACCTAGATTCTCTTTCATTGTCCAGTTATGCTTTAGAAACAGGCTGGGCACTAGTAGGTTATAGAAACTATAACTTTTGTTATTCACAATGTGAGGATGCCCCAGGCATCATTTCTTCTAGTTCCAGTGACAGGGATAATATGGAGACACTATGTGCTTGACTGGGAGTGAGGAGGTCATTCACCATCAAAAGTGCTGTTACATGCTTTAAGAAGGAGCATGGAGGGGCTAGGGTTCTTAACAGAGTTGTTAGATTGGTTTTTTGTTGTACAATCTACACAACTTGAAAAGCAAGGAATGCAATGCAATATAGCCAATCTACTTCAAGAGTTTGAAGTTTGGAAGTGTCAATCAAAGTTCTTGCGTACAACGGTACAAGGTCTTGTATACATTATATCCAGTTGAACTTGTTAATTTTTTACCTGAATTTATTAGTCTTTTTAGCCCTTTTTGCTCTTTGTCCTAGTTAGCTTTTTTGCATTTTAAACGTGTTCTAAACATGTACCGTTTTTTAGTAAAAAAACACGTTTAAAACGAAAAATAATGTCGGTCCGTTTAAAAGGGGAAAAACTCCTACTTGCTGTATAAAAACGTATTTTACAAAAAATAGAAACCTGAATTGATCAATGGAATGAATGCATGAAATGCATTGAAGATCAACATTAGACTATAGTTTAAAAGCAGAAAGGAAAAGCTCCTCCCTGTGGCCCCGTGTTTTTGTATTGTTACAATACAAAATATACTATTATTAAATACTAAAATTAATCGCATGTTGGCTAAAGCTAACATCATAAAAGACTAAAACTTAAAATTATACGCGTATATGTATTTACACATTTTTTAAAAGTCAACATTTTTTTCAACGAATTTTTGATCGTTTTTCATTCATGTAATCAAATAAAACGTGTATGTATTAAACCTCGTTTAATTCCCGTATCCTATTTAACTAACTATGCTCAATTGCTCATCGTTGGTGTGTTGCAGTTCAGCAGTTGTTGCACCGTTTGTGTTCTTTGTGTTCGGTCAATGTTTTGATGTTTTGATTGTGGTTTTTGTTGATGTATAATGGGTATATGTACGATAGTTGTTACCAAGTTCAATCCATTTGAAACTAATGTGCCATAATGACTTTACTAAAACCATAAGAGTTACTATAAGTGGTAGTGAGTGGTACTATATTTTGGTGTTAAAGGTTCACTTATAACCATTTTTTCATATCCGAAATCTAAGCCACTATTGACTCTTTGACAATCTTAAAAACAATTCATATTGTGTTAGTTTTGTACCAAGTACACGATAAGATAACATGAAAGAATTTCGTTTTATGACCAATCTTATTTCAAGTATCTTCATTTATATGAAAATAACCCCGAGGAAGCGGTCCAGCCCAGCTGATCTCCGACTCACTCTCCCAAAAACAATTCCACAATTCATTTTCCATACATATTAAGGAAAATGAAGTGATTGACACTGTTTGGACACTGTTTGGCACTGTTTGGACATTGTTTGGCACTGTTTGACACTGTTTGGCACTGTTTTGCACTATTTTGATGTAGATAATTTGCCAAATAAGGAAGTGAAAAAAAGTGTGAAGTTAATTTTGAGACATCAATTTAAAGAAAGTGGGAAGTTGTTTTTGGGACAGAGGGAGTAACTGAGTATTCAATTACGGAGTAGTTGGGTAAGAAATACGTAGTGTTACAATAGTTCAACACTTTTCTCACACGGGGAGTCATGAAACTCCGTACTATATTACCGCAAAATGGATAATGAATGTTCAATCAAATCTCTCTAAATAACAGTATTAAAAAAATTAGTCAAATTTTGACATTACTTGATTTTAAATATGACAATATATATTGCCACAAATAACGTTGTTTTTCAAGCATGACAAAACATAGTCCTATTAGAGAATAAAATCATATTACTCATTTTGGAATTTCAAAACGGTTTAACTCTTATTTAGAGTAATTTATTTAGGATGAATCGGATATAAATAGATTAGAACATAAATACTTGTGAAACACATATAAAGACAAACTTAAATTATTGTGTTTGATTTGATTAGAGTTGATCCTAAAATTACAAATCTGTTAAAATAATTTCCTTCATTTGGTATCAGAGCAATTCTCTTAATCATTTCAAACCGATAAAAAAAAAACATAGTTCACGTTTCTGGAATTAATCAAAGTCGATGAACTAAAATAAAATTTTGATGACTAAAATATCATTTGATGACTATAATGAAATGGCGTCAGACACTGTTGATGAACGCTAAATTTTGGCAGACAAAAATTAATGAAATTTAAGGCTACGCTTTTGAAATCTAAATCGTAGTATTGAAATCTGTCAAAATGTTTTCATCGAAGTGTTGCTACGTCCATAGCATTCAAATCATTCGCCAAGATTATTCCTTGTTTGCGTTGATTCAACTTTCAAAAACATACGCGATCCACATTCCTATATGGGCTAAAATAATAACTAAGTTCTTAATAATAACAAATAGCATAAAGATTAAAATATAAAGTATTTAATACATTTGTTGCGTATTAGGATAAGTAGTGGTCTATAAACTTTTAACTTTTTTATCTCAACATATATTTGTGATTAATCATTCTATTGATGTTTTAACTTATATCATATTTATCTAATCATCCCAACACAATATGTCATTACTTTATTACTTTATGGCTATTTGATAATTTATTTACCCCATTTTTTCAATCGTTAAAATATCTCTTGCAAAATCCTATGCAATTTATTTTAATGATTAATTAATGTTTTAATTTCCTTTTACGTAATATTCATATCTCATTTAAATAATTTTCCGTTGCCGGATAATTATTTAAATTGGATATGAATCTAAATAAGACATTAATGTGTAGCGAAATGACAAATCCAAAGGCGAGTCGTTACGTGACATATATTATAAAATGGTGTTTTTAATTTTAAGCCCAACTTAATGTGAATATTGTATTTCTTTTTTGCCCAAAGGTGACTTACAATATTCATATGGCGTATTTTATTTTTATTTAAAAAAAAAAATATGTTCGAAGCACTTGAATATTGGACATAGCCAACGCAAATCCAAAACTCAAGTAGGACCTTATTTTAGTCTATTATTTTGGTGTTAGTAATAGACTTAATCTTCAATATGTTATTTTGCTTACCTTATGTGATTGCCCTATATGTTTCAATTCACTTATGTTCTTCTAAAATTTATATGTTCTAATTGTGATAATCCAGCATCCACTTTAAGTCCTAATTATGGGATTGAACCTCTAACCGGCACTAATTTTGCGTCATGGCGAGATGCCGTTAAATTAACTCTTGGAATGATGGATTTAGACTATGCTTTGAGGCATGATCCTCCCGCTGCACTCACTGACCAAAGTTCACAAGAACAAAAACGAGTGTATGAACAGTGGGAGAGGTCAAATAGAATGTCTCTCATGGTTATAAAGAATTCCATCTCGGTTGCTATTCGCGGAGCCATACCGGATTCAGAAAATGCAAAAACATACTTGGACTCCGTTGAAGAACAATTTAAAGGCACCTCCAAGGCATATGCGAGTACTTTGATTCTGAAGATGTTGAC
Source organism: Cuscuta europaea (assembly GCA_945859875.1). Lineage (NCBI taxonomy): Eukaryota > Viridiplantae > Streptophyta > Magnoliopsida > Solanales > Convolvulaceae > Cuscuta > Cuscuta europaea. Next base: position 1,341,808 of record CAMAPE010000045.1, on the reverse strand, counting down.
TACAAAGTACGATGGTGTGAGTGGTGTGCGTGAGCACATCATGATGATGAGTGACATGTCCCACAAGCTTAAGGGCATGGACATGGAAATTAGTGAGGGTTTTTTAGTGCACTTCATTATGACCTCTCTTCCGGCACAATTTGATCCTTTTAAAATAAACTACAACACTCAAAAGGACAAATGGCAAATGAGTGAACTCATTGCCATGTGCGTGCAAGAGGAGGAGCGCTTAAAGATTGAAAAACCCGATGTTGCTCATCTCACAACCACAAACACCGGGAAAAAGAAAGGCAAATTTAACACTGGAGAAAGTTCAAAGGTTCAGAAAACAAATGCAAATGCAACCCCTGGCTCAACCGCTCCTAAGGGCCTGTTTCGTTGTAAATTCTGTCATAAGAAAGGACATGGCCAACGAGATTGTCCAAAATTCAAGGAGTGGCTAGCAAAGAAAGGTAATCATCTATTTATGATTTATGAGTCCTTTAATATTAATGTTCCCACAAACACATGGTGGGTTGATTCTGGTTCTATGGTACATGTTACAAACTCATTACAGGGATTCCATTCAATCCGGAGGCTGGAAAGAAACCAAAGAACCATTAAAGTCGGCAATGGTGATGATCTAAATGTTGAAGCCGTAGGTACTTTGCAATTAGTTATGCAAGGTGGCTATTGTATTAACTTATATGATACTCTTTATGTACCGAGGATGACTCGGAATCTAGTATTTGTACATAAGTTAGATAATGATGGATATTATGTAACATTTGGTAATAATAAAGTCACTATTACTTTAAATTCCGACATTATTGGTTATGGTTATTTGGATGGAAAACTTTATAAGTTAGACCTAGATGACCAATTCTCAAAATCATTGTTGTCATATAATGTAAGTGAAAATTTACATAAAAGAAAACGAGATTTGGAAACCTCATCTATGTTATGGCATCAACGTTTAGGCCATATATCACGAGACCGAATGTTGAGACTCGTGAAAGATGGAGTTTTACCAACTCTCGATTTCAATGATTTTGAGACATGTGTGAAATGCCTTAAAGGCAAAATGGCAAAAGGAAATAAAAGAGGCGCCACATGGAGTTCTAATTTATTAGAACTTATACATACTGATATTTGTGGACCTTTTCCCGCCGGAATATCTGGACATAAGTCATTTATCACTTTCATAGATGATCACTAACGTTATATGTATTTGTATTTAATTAAAGAGAAATCTGAATCACTTGACACATTTAAATCTTTTAAGGCCGAGGTTGAAAATCAACTCGACCGTAAGATAAAAGTAGTGAGATCAGATAGAGGGGGTGAGTATTATGGTAGACATACTGATATTGGTCAAGCTCCTGGTTCTTTCTTTGAGTTTTGTAAAGAACATGGGATCGTGAACCAATTTACCATGCCGGGTACTCCTCAGCAAAACGGTGTTGCTGAAAGAAGAAATAGGACCCTCATGGACATGGTAAGAAGTATGTTAGCAAACACCACCTTACCTCAATTCTTATGGACCGGGGCATTAAAAACGGCAGTCCATATACTCAATAGAGTTCCTTCTAAATCCGTTCCTAAAACACCTTATAAAATTTGGACGGGAAGAAAACCGAGCTTGAGATATATGAAAGTATGGGGCTGTCCCGCCGAAGCTAAGCTCTACAACCCTCAACAAAGAAAGCTTGACATGAAAACAGTCAGTTGTTTCTTTATAGGGTATCCCGAACGATCAAAGGGATATAGATTCGATTGCCCATCTCATTCCATTCGCATAGTTGAAACTCGTCATGCCGAATTTCTAGAAAATTCTAACATTAGTGGGAGCAATACACATCATGTTGTCAACTTACAAGAACTGCAAGAGGAGGGTCCAATAACCTCATTACCTCTTTATTCTATTGCACCTATTGTAAATGACATTTGCCCACCTAGTGCCTCTCCCGAGGAAAATATTGCTCCTAATATGCCAATAAATGAAGGTGTTCCAAATTTAGAGGAACAAATCCCTGAAGTTACCACTGAACCACCTCAAGAACTCAAAATTTCATTAAGAAGGTCATCGAGGTCTAGAAGACCTACTAACTTTGATGATTACATAACCTATCTTAATGAAGTTGACTTGGATATAGGGAAAAATAATGATCCTACATCTTATAATGACGCCATTAGTAGTGACCAATCCACTCAATGGAATGAAGCTATGATTGATGAGCTTGATTCTATGAGAAAGAATGACGTATGGGAACTTGTTGAACTACCTAAAGGGGTAAAACCCGTAGGATGCAAGTGGGTTTATAAAACCAAGTTAGACCCAAATGGAAACGTCGAAAGATATAAAGCACGTTTGGTTGCTAAAGGTTACACTCAAAAGGAGGGGATTGATTTTCAAGAAACTTTCTCTCCTGTGTCTCGAAAAGATTCCTTAAGGATCGTTATGGCCTTAGTAGCCCATTTTGATTTAGAGTTACATCAAATGGACGTTAAAACGGCTTTCCTTAATGGTGATTTACATGAAAATGTGTTCATGGCTCAATCGGAAGGTTTTAAGCTCAAGGGTCAAGAACACCTAGTATGTAAACTAAAGAAATCCATATACGGGTTAAAACAAGCATCAAGACTGTGGTACTTGAAATTTGATGAAGTCATTAAAAGGAATGGTTTCAATAAGAATCAAGTGGATCAATGTACCTACTTTAAAGTGAGTGGGAGCAATTTTGCCATACTTGTCCTTTATGTTGATGACATCCTTTTGGCAAGTAATAGTTTGAATTTGTTGCATGAGACAAAGCGATTACTTTCACGCCACTTTGACATGAAAGATCTCGGGGAAGCCTCTTATGTGATTGGCATTGAAATACATCGAGATCGAGCCAATGGTGTGTTAGGACTGTCTCAAAAGGCTTACATTGAGCGTATTCTTGCTCGCTATAACATGCAACATTGCTTTCCCTCAGTTGCTCCTGTAGTTAAAGGAGATGTTTTCGGTTCTTTTCAATGTCCGAAAACGGAGGTAGAAAGGGAACAAATGAGTTTGATACCTTATGCTTCTGTAGTAGGAAGCTTAATGTATGCTCAAGTTTGTACTCGTCCGGATATTGCTTATATTGCTGGAATGCTAGGTCGTTATCAACATAACCCCGGCCTAGATCATTGGAAAGCAGCAAAGAAAGTGTTGCGATATCTTCAAGGGACAAAAGATTACAAACTAACTTATAGAAGAAGCGATAACTTAGAAGTGATTGGATTTTCTGATTCGGACTTTGCAAAATGCAAAGACGATAAGAAATCTACTTCAGGGTATATCTTTATGTTAGCAGGCGGACCTATCTCGTGGAGAAGTCATAAGCAAAAACTAACGACAACCTCAACCATGATGGCGGAGTACGTTGCAGTTTATTATGCAACTTGCCATGGGATGTTATTGAGAAACCTTATTAGTGGACTCAAAGTCGTGAATGTAAGGAATAATTGTATTTAGATTTTGATGATGCTATATTAATTAGGACTTTAGAGTACCCCTGTTAGAAATTATGTATTAGAATTTTCCCTTGTAAAGTTCTTAGCATAATCGACTACCAGAAGGCCCCTCTACCAGAAGACCTCCGGACAGAAGATTTTGGTTCTCTGTCTAGGAACAGAAAACCTCAGGGTCTCTGTTACCCTTTAGCTTGACAGAAACCCTCTTGGTTCTCTGTAAGCTACTATCAACAGAAGTGCTCAAGATCTTCTCTGATTAGTTCTCTGCCAAATACACCAGAAGGTCTGACACTTGGAAGAAATCCACAAAGCCGGGAAGTCAACTAAAAGATTCCCTCAACGGCTAGGAGTATGAAACGGAAAAGCTACAGTGCTCGCATTAAATGCTCATTTAATGCTCCCCATGCTCCGTGGAGTAATTGCAGATGATTGGCCGCAATGTCAGGATTACTTTATCCCAAAATAGTAACCCGCCAACTTTACCGGGTCCTACTGGTCAAGTCAACTGCTCGCGCATTAAATGCAGTTGTCCTCCTACTCCTCCAACGGGAAGACAACCTCAGTATAAAAGATACACTACGAAGAACAACCGGACAACTTTGCAACTTTTGCTACACATTGCTACTACTCTTCATACAAGATATTAAAACTCTGAAAAGCAAAAGCCTCCTTGAGATTCAAACTTATTATCTTCTACAAGAGAAGGCAGAAGTTGGAAAAATACCTTTTTCCAACTCAAGCAAAGTTCCAAGTGTTCTTCAACTCTTCAAGCTCATCACATACAAATCTTTTGTAACGAAGCTAGTTGGAGGAACCTCTGTTTCAACAGAAACTCTTCTTGCTACAAGAAGGACGTCCAAGTAACTGGAGTAGTGAAGTGGTGATACTTCCAGGAAGCTCAGTGAAAGGACCAGTCTTAAAGGAAGCCAGGCAGTGCATCCCAGGAGACATCTAGGCTTGAAGAAGACATGGAGTGCTTCTTAAGTTCTACGACTAAGGCTTTGTAAACGGCAGTTTTTACAGCTTAGTGGAACAGTGGATTAGAGGAACAAGTTGTTCCTTGAACCACTATAAAAATCCCTGGTGTCGTTTACTTATTACTTTAATACTTGCACTTAGATAGAACTGTCTAACTCCTTGGACTTGGTATCTGTGTTCAGCAGAACTTGTTCTACGAGTTAACAGAAGGCCTACTGCCTTTGTTTCTCTGAGGCTAACAGAACTCCCTACCAGAACCCCATCCGCTGCCAGTCTGTTCTTTCAACAGAACAGGCTATTCTGTAAATCTGGTACTTAGTTTAAAAAGCTAAAAACCAATACAGTCTATTCACCCCCCCCCTCTAGACTGTATCCAGTATAACCGGGACCAACAAGTGGTATCAGAGCCAGGTTGTTCTAATAATCTCTTAGGTTATTTGCTGAACAAAGATCCACTTGTTTTTTCTGTTTGACCTCATCTCTATCTGATATAATGGATCACTCCTTGTCCAAGAATCTTATGTTTTCAGATCTTAAGTTTGATGACTGGAGGATCCGGATGAAAGCACATCTCTGTGCTCTACATGATGAGATGTGGGAAGTTCTAGATATTGGCCCTTTCACAAGCTTCCAGAAGGTCAATCCTGAGCATGCCATAGACAACACCAGACCCCAGATGATCAGTAAAGCCAAGTCAGAATGGACCACTGAAGAGAGGAGAAAGTACAACCTAGACAATATTGCCAAGGACATCCTCTACAAGTCCATTGATGATAGGTACTTCAACAGAATCAAGAAGTGCAAGACTGTTAAGGAAATCTGGGATACTCTTGAGCTCATTGGAGCTGGTGATGAGCAAGAGAAGGACAACAAACTAACCATAGCCAACAAGAAGTTTGATGACTTCAAACTTCTCCCTGGTGAAAGCATCTCCAAGATGTATGACAGGCTCCTCACTCTCACTGGAGAGATCTCTGAGCTTGGCAAGGAACTCACCACCAAGGAGATCAACCTGAAGGTGTTGAGGGGACTGCCCTCAGCATGGAAGATGAAGGTGGTTGCTGTCTAAGCCAGCAAGGATGTAAAGACTTATCCCACTGATAAGCTCATTTCAGATCTCAAAGCTCATGAGTTTGAAATGATTGAAGAGAAGGAAGATGTACCAGAAGAGAGGACCACTACAGCCCTCACTGCCAGCACATCAAAGGTAAATGATTTTGACCCTTCAGTTCTTTTATCTGACGAATATATGGCTGCCTTTTCTAGGAGATTCAAAAAGTTTATGAAGAATCCCAAAGATGGAAGGAGTCCATCTTTCAACAGAAAGCCATACCAGAAGGTCAAATCAACAGAAAGCAGTGGAGAGCTTCTCTGTTACAATTGCAGACAACCTGGTCACTTCAAGGCTGATTGCCCCCATCCAAGGGTGTCCAAGAAACAAGGACAGGTTGGAGAAAAGAAGAAGTACGAGGACAACTCCAGAAGGAGAAAGGCACTTGTGACAGAACAGCTAGAGAAAGACCCTCTGTCAGAAACAGAATCCAGTTCTGACTCAGATTCTGATGAGGCCTTCTGTTGCCTTGATACTGAGACAGAAGACCTTTGCCTCATGGCTCATTCTGATGATGAGGTAACCTCTACTTCTGAATCTAGTTTTTCTTCGGTAGGCTTAGCTTTTGATTCTGATTCAATGTCAGAATTTTGGGAAGAGTTTAAGGCCATACGAGCCACTTATTCTTCTGTAACAGAAGAAAACAGTAAGTTGAAAGCTGAAATTCTTGACTTAAAGAAGGAGGTTGAGATCAAAATCAATCTTCTAATTAAGGAAAGAGATCAACTGGAGACTGAAAATGTTTCTCTTCTCAAGAGAATAAGAGAAATAGAGCCTCTCGAGATTAAGTACAAAGCTTACCAGAAGGCCCAGTCTTCCATGGAAAAGATTGTGCTTGATAAACAGATTGGCACTGGTTTTGGTCTTGGTTATGGCTCAACAGAATCAGGTGAGCCTTCTGTAATGCCTAGCACCAGAGTTGCTAAGGCAGATAAGGTCATAGAGCCACTGATTTCTAGCCCCATCTGTCAAGCTGGTGTATCTGGCACCAAGGTTGTTCATGAGGAAGTCAGACCAGAAAAGGGAAAGATAAAGGTTCAACAGAAACCCTTTTTGAAAAATAATGAACCTAGCAAAAAACCTAACAACAGAAAAGGTTTTCAAGATAACAAAAATAAAAGACCATTCATTGACAGACAACCTCATGTCAATCGTGCCAGAAATGATCACCAGAAGGGCAAATATCAAGAGAGAGTTAACTTCAAGCAGAAGAGGTTGGCTGGTCAACTTCAGAAGCCCAAGGTTAACCGTCCCTCTGCTCTTGATAGTATATGGGACTTCTTTCCAACAAAGAAGGCTATGCAAAAGTATGTAAACAGGAAGCATGACCCTCACAAGCATCTGCCCAAAGTGAATCACACTTCAGTTTACTACAACTACCAGGTGGACAATGGGTACCACCCACCAAGGTTTCACTTGATGAGACCAAAATGGTACCAACTACCCAGACTCCATGACCCCCCAGGACCCAGCATTGCTTGGGTACCTAAATCTTTCTTTTGATCTTGCAGGAACTGTGTGCTGGAGCCATCTCTGAACAAGAATGGTTTATTGATAGTGGATGCTCCAGGCACATGACAGGTGACAGAAGTTGCCTAACAGAGTTCCAGAAATGCAAAGGACCTAGGGTTACTTTTGGAGGTAATGACAAAGAAGGTCAAACAAAAGGAAGAGGAAAGCTGATCAGGAACCAGATAGTCATTGTTGATGTCTCATATGTCAAAGGACTGAAATTCAACTTGCTAAGTGCTAGCCAATTCTGTGACAAAGGCTACACTGTTGAATTCACAAAGGACTTCTGCTATGTGAAGCATGAGACAACAAAGGAAGTGGTTCTTACAGCATCAAGAAAGAAGAACATCTATGTAGTTGATTGGAACACTGCAAAAGATGGAGTTTGCCTGATAGCCAAAGGAGATTCAAAACTGAGCTGGGACTGGCACAAAAAGCTCAACCATTTGAATTTCAAAACAATCAACAAACTGGCCAGAGAACACATTGTAGAAGGGCTACCAGACATTGTGTACAAGAAGGAGACCCTCTGCAGTGCATGTCAGAAAGGCAAACAAGTGAAGAATTCCTTCAAACCCATTGCTGGAGATCTTTCTACAAGCCCTCTAAATCTGATTCACATGGATTTATTTGGACCTGTTGAGACTCCAAGCGTTGGTGGCAAGAAATATACCCTAGTCATGGTTGATGACTACTCCAGATATACATGGACTGTTTTTCTATCAAAGAAAAATGAAACTCTTCAGAAGTTACCATCTCTGTTAAAGCAACTTCAGACTGAGAAGAATTTGAAAGTGAAGACAATCAGATCAGACAGAGGAACTGAATTTGTCAACCAAGTCATAAAGGACTTCTGTGATCAGAATGGAACTTTTCATCAACTTTCTGCCGCCAGAACCCCTCAACAGAATGGCGTAGCAGAAAGAAGGAACAGAACTTTAAAAGAAGCTGCAAGAACAATGATTGCAGAATCTGGATTGCCTATGAGATATTGGGCTGAAGCAATCAACACTGCATGCTATACTCAGAACAGAAGCATGATCAACAAGAATCACCAGAAGACCCCTTATGAACTCTGGAAGGGAAGAAAACTAAACATCAGCTACCTTCATGTATTTGGATGCAAGTGCTACATTCTCAACAATGAAAAGGAGCATCTGAAAGTATTTCAAGAAAAGGCTGATGAAGGAGTCTTTGTAGGCTATTCAAACACCAGTAAAGCCTATAGAGTACTCAACAGAAGGACTCTACATGTTGAAGAATCCATACATGTGAAGTTTGATGAAAGCACCTCTGTTAAAGAGGTAACAGAGATTCTCAAGGAAGTCAGCATAGAAGACAGAACACCAGAACCAACAGAAGAGGTGGCAGACAACCCTGCATTTCCAACACCTGCACCAAACCCCCTTCTGTTGAATGAAGATGAAGACTCTGAAGATGAGGAACCAGAGAGACCAAGACAGCAGCTGACAGAACCAGACCTAACATGGTTAAGAGATCATCCTCCTAACCAAGTGATTGGTCAAATCAGAAGTGGAGTTCAAACCAGATCCACATCAAGAAGAGAAGCAATGCTTGTCTGCTATATATCTCAGATGGAACCTATGACAGTTGAAGAAGCTCTTGCAGACTCAGATTGGATCAATGCTATGCAAGAAGAGCTCACTCAGTTTGAAAGGAACAATGTATGGGAACTTGTTCCTAGGCCAAAGCACCAGAATGTCATTGGAACCAAATGGGTATTCAAGAACAAAGCAGATGAAGATGGCAACATTGTAAGGAATAAAGCAAGGCTAGTAGCTAAAGGATACTGTCAAGAAGAAGGAATAGATTTTGATGAGACCTTTGCACCAGTTGCCAGACTTGAAGCCATCAGAATCTTTCTAGCCTATGTTGCCTACAACAACATCAAGGTCTACCAGATGGATGTCAAGAGTGCATTTCTGAATGGAGATCTTGAAGAGGAAGTTTATGTGGAACAACCACCAGGTTTTGTCATTCCTACTCAATCTTCTTGTGTCTACAAGCTTAAAAAGGCCCTCTATGGTCTTAAGCAAGCTCCCAGAGCCTGGTATGACACATTGTCCCTTTTCCTGGTGAACCATGGGTTTACTAAAGGAAAGGTTGACAAAACTCTATTTCAAATCTCTGTTGCTAATCATATTCTGTTAGTACAAATATATGTTGATGATATTATATTTGGTAGTACTAATCCAGAACTGTGCAAGAAATTTTCTCAAGTAATGCAGAGTCAATTTGAAATGAGTATGATGGGAGAACTCAGTTACTTCCTAGGACTTCAAGTCAAACAAGTTCCAGAAGGGATCTTTATCAATCAAGGGAAGTACACCAGAGATCTAATCAAGAAGTTTGGAGTGGAAGGCAAATCATCAGTAATGATTCCCATGAACACTTCACAAGGAATTGGTCCAGATGATGAAGGAAAGGATGTAGATGCAACAACATATAGAGGAATCATAGGATCTCTGTTGTATCTAACTGCAAGCAGACCAGACATCTCATTCTCTGTTGGAATCTGTGCCAGATACCAATCAAAGCCCAAGGAAAGCCATCTAAGTGCTGCAAAGAGAATCATCAGATACATCAAAGGAAATCCAAATGCAGGCCTATGGTATCCCAAGGGAAGTAACTTTGAACTAATTGGTTACTCTGACTCAGATTTTGCAGGTTGCAGACTAGACAGAAAGAGCACCTCTGGTCACTGCCAATTGCTAGGAGGAAGGCTTGTTTCCTGGTTTAGCAAGAAGCAGAACTCCATCTCAACAAGTACAGCTGAGGCTGAGTACATTGCAGCTGGGAGCTGCTGTGCTCAGCTACTCTGGATGAAGCAACAACTGAAGGACTATGGAATTCAAGCAAAGGAGATCAAACTGTTGTGTGACAACACCAGTGCCATTGCTATCACTCAGAATCCAGTTCTTCATTCCAGGACAAAGCACATTGAGATCAGACATCACTTCATCAGAGATCATGTTGAGAAGAAGCACATTTGCATGGAACATGTGCCAACAGAAGACCAGCTTGCAGATATCCTGACAAAGCCTCTTCCTGAGGCTAGGTTCAACAAACTAAGAGAGGAATTGGGAATGATGGATGAGATTCCAAGGGAAAGTTGAAAAGGAAGGCCCTCTGTTGCTCATTTGCTGTTGACAGAATACCTGCAGCAGAACCCCTTCTGTCAACCTCTTCTGATCCCTACCCTAGCAGAACACCTCAGCAACAGAAAACCCCCCTTCTACAGAAAAACCCTCTTATGACTATCAGAAGGTTGTGGACTTAGAAAATTCTGTCAACCGGGTAACCTAGTAAATTATTAAAGGTCCTTTACCCTTTTACCCTTAAAACGGTATCAAGCCGTATAATATTTATTGCGCCCCCGTTTATTTACTGCGCCTCTTTTTACATTTATTGGTATCTTGGAACCATAAATCAATTCCAAGCGTCCACTAACCCAAACCCATAAATTCCCCTTTCGCAAACCTAAACCGCTACTGCTCTCATTACTTTCAAACTTTCAAACCTCCATAGCTCTCTGATTACTCTCTGCTCAAATGGCCTTCATCAACATTAACGACCTCACCAAGGAGGAAATCAACACTCTAGTCTCAAACATCTACACAGGGATGAACTGCGACCTCTCCGCACTCCCTGAACTCGCTTCAAACCACGAAACGATGATGAAAATCATCAAGGGAATGGAGGACTCCCAACTGAACAAAGTGGTAGGATATCACTTTGAGTCCTACAGTACAAGAGACGTAGCAGAGTTTTATCTCAACGCTACATACGAAGGGGAGACCATTCGGTCAAATGTCAATGGTGAAGACATTACCCTCACTCCTGCAGACCTCAACGCCCTCTTTGGCGTAGTGGAGGACCCTCAAGAAGAAGAAACTGAAGGTTTCCTAACTCTGGACAGTGTCAAGGTCACTGTGGACAACTTTGTCCAACTCTACTGCCGACCTGAAGTGGGTAGAGTTCCAAAGCTGTACATGAAGAAAAACCTCCTTCTGAGCGACTATGAGAAGTTGGTCAACATCCTGCATAGGTGTGTCTGGAGCAAGAGCACCTCCACAGATGACATGAATGTACTGAATGCAAAGGCTGTCTTTGCAGTTCATCATGGGATGAACATCAACTGGGGACAGGTAATTGTCAAATCCCTTGTTGAATTCATCAAGAAGAAAGACAAGGAGACCGGTCTGTTCAAAACCCCCATGGGTTATGGTCTCCTAATCTCTGAAACCTTGCTCAAGGAAAGGATAGGGCTGAGAAACCCTATTGAGGCAGACTACACCAAGTTGCTCTTCCTCAACACTTCAAGTGACAGGAAAGTTGCACTCAAGGCAGAGCAGAAAAGACTCAGAACCCTTGAGTTCAACAGAGAAAGGCAACAACAGAAAGTTGTTCAGCCAAAGAAAGTCTCAAAGAAGCAACAGAAACCTCCTACCTCTTCTGATTCTGAAGAAGAAATGCCTTTGGTGAAAAAGGTGGTCAAGAAGGTTCCCAAGAAAAGGACCACACTTGTCAAAGTCCACAAGATGGTGGCAAAGAAATCTGTCCTCAAGAGAAAGGCACCTTCACCTATCTCTACAGAAAGCACCCCCTCTGCCTCCCCCATTGCAAAAAAGGCCAAGGTTTTGACACCTGCGGCACAGGAGAAGCTGGAGGACTCTGTCACCTCTGCCCTAGCCAACAGAAATGCTTGGCACGGCAAGAGGATCATCTTTGAGTCAAGTGACTCAGAAGAAGAAGTAGTGGTGCAGAATGCCACTACTCAGGGGGAACCACATTCTTCTCCTCCTGCCTCTGCACATGATCAACCTCTGGTGGTTTCTTCACCAGAACAACAAGAAGATAGCAGATTTTCAAACCCTGCAGAACCCCTACTGAACAACTACTCCACCCCTGATAGGGAATTCATCAGGGTTCTGGCATGGAGAAAGTGGAGAGTGGGACCTCTCACTGAGCTACTGAAGAACATGTCCCACTTCATCTCTGAAGAAGAAGAAGTACTCAGATGGGCTGACACAGAAGATGTGGAGTCATGCCTAAACAAGGAGTTTCTTCTTTCTGTCCTACAGAAGAAGAAGGAGAAACTTCAAGGAAAAGCACCTCTGTTCAGAAACTCACCAGAAGACCATGTGAAGGCTCTTCAAAGGCATGAGATGAATGACTTTGATGCTTGGTTAGTTGAGAAGAAGAGGAAGGAGTCAATGATCAAGTTTCGCCACAGTGCACATGGAGAAGGTGAACCCTCTACTGCAAATGATCTACCCCTGGTCATGGAAAGGCTTGTCAAAGAATGGAGAGATTCTCTGTTCACAGAAACTATACTAGAGGTAATTCCCCCAATCATTCCTTCTCCCCCTCCCTCTCCTAAAACCTCTTCTCCCCAACTCCAACAGAAATCCCCCTCACCCCCACAGAAAACCATCTCCCAACAGAAAACCCCTCCACACCAGAAACCCTCCACCCCCAAATCTTCATCTCCTTCACCCTGCAAACCGTTCTCTCCTCCAAAGAACAGATCACCATCCCCTCAAGGACAAATTATCCAATATCAACACCTACAGATCATCTCTTCAACAACACCACCCCAACAGAACACCTCTTCACCCAAAACCAAAAACTCTTCTCCCTGCAAATCCCAACCCTCAATCAGATCCAGATCACCATCACCTCCACCCTCTCCTCCACAACCACAGAATGCTCCCTCACGCCAATCTTCACATCAACAGGAAAACCCCTCCAACAAGAAATCCATAACTCCAACTCCCTCTTCTCCAAAGCCTGCACCACAAGATGCAGCCATTCCAATCTCCCCGCAACACTCTGTGGCTTCTACTCCCATCAAGAAACCTATCTTCAAGGTTCATTCATCCTCTAGTGATAATGATGGGTTCCTCACCTCCTCCATAGCTGCTGACCTTACTTCCAAAAGGAGGAAGACCCCTCCCCAGAATGAAGAACAACCCAGAAGGCCTCCTATGCCTAAATCAAGAGGTCTAGGTATGTCTGGGTACACAGAATCCAAAGAAACTAAGCCCCAAATCTCCTTCAATCAATTTGTCACTGCAGCTGAGGACTTTGGTGGTAAAGTGCTTGATGGAATGGATCAACTGGCTGAGATCAACACTAAGCACCATGAGCATATCACCTTTGTTCATAATCATCTTGAGGCTGGACTTCATCATATCTCAGAGAAGGTTGAAGCATTGACTCAGACACTGGTCACCTTCATGGAATCATCATCTGCAAAACTTAATGCTGTTGCCAGAGAAGTTGATGGTGTCCACTTTGTTCTCTACTCACGATCTCAGACTCTCAACAAGCAGAATAAACAACTCAAGGATATAACAGAATCCCTTGACATTGTACAATGGTATGAAGACCAATCTGCTGAGAAGTTTATGCAGCTACAACTCTTAAACAATGATCACAAAGATCAAGTGGCCAACATGATCAAGAAGGATCAAGAAAGATATCAGAAGCTGATACTACTTGAAGCTAGCTCTCAGGACATCAAGTCTGCTCTTGATCGTCAACATAACTTGATAGAAGGACTGACTTCTGTCACACAAACCTTACCAGAAACTCTTGAGCAGATTGCCATCTCCCAGGCAACAGAGTTCCAGAAGATTGCTATGATGATCTCTGACCTGGATGATGCCAAAAAGGGGGAAAAGGAAAAGGACCCCCAACAGAAGAAATTGCCCCCTAGGCCAACTGCTGGACCCTCATCTGATATTGATCCAACCCCTTACTTCCAGGCCTCCCAACAGAAGAAGAGAGAAGCTGGTACTTCAAGGCCTTCTTCTCCTCGCAGAGGTTCTACCAAGAAGAAGAAACCCTTGAGCTTAACTGAGTGGAGAATTGGAGGCTCTCAAAAGATTGACAGAGCACAGTTTGAAGAAATACAACAGAAGATGACCCCTACTCAAAGACAGAATCTCTATCTTGACAGAGACGGTCATATAAGGGTCAGACATGGTGGTTCCCTGGAAGAGGCTGAATATTGGTTTCACAAGAGAGTACTCCCAGGCAAGGATGTACATGAGGGAGTACTTCACTATCTGAATTGCAAGCTCTCTCCCATTTGGGCCTCCTGTCAAGCACCAGGAAATTTGGCTGGCATAAGAGAAGAAGTGAATGCTGAACTTAAGCATCTGAAAGAACAAGATCGCAGAACCAGAGCTGAAGCTGAAAGGAAAACTCTGTAATTCCTTTTAAACTTCCCTTAAAACTCTTGATCTAATAAAAGCTTATCTCTGCTCCTTCTAAAGTCTCTTTGCCTCTCTACTCTTTGTTGCTTACTGTTTTATTCTGTACCTGTTTCCTTTTGAACTGCTATCTGAATGTACCGTACTCTTACTATTTTCCTATGCCAAGTTGCCCACCAAGATTTTAATGGAAGTTTTTAAACTTAATTTTTCTTTATGGTGAAGGCACTTCTCTGGAAATAGTTAAAGGGTTTTGGCATCATCAAAAAGGGGGAAATTGTAAGGAATAATTGTATTTAGATTTTGATGATGCTATATTAATTAGGACTTTAGAGTACCCCTGTTAGAAATTATGTATTAGAATTTTCCCTTGTAAAGTTCTTAGCATAATCGACTACCAGAAGGCCCCTCTACCAGAAGACCTCCGGACAGAAGATTTTGGTTCTCTGTCTAGGAACAGAAAACCTCAGGGTCTCTGTTACCCTTTAGCTTGACAGAAACCCTCTTGGTTCTCTGTAAGCTACTATCAACAGAAGTGCTCAAGATCTTCTCTGATCAGTTCTCTGCCAAAGACACCAGAAGGTCTGACACTTGGAAGAAATCCACAAAGCCGGGAAGTCAACTAAAAGATTCCCTCAACGGCTAGGAGTATGAAACGGAAAAGCTACAGTGCTCGCATTAAATGCTCATTTAATGCTCCCCATGCTCCGTGGAGTAATTGCAGATGATTGGCCGCAATGTCAGGATTACTTTATCCCAAAATAGTAACCCGCCAACTTTACCGGGTCCTACTGGTCAAGTCAACTGCTCGCGCATTAAATGCAGTTGTCCTCCTACTCCTCCAACGGGAAGACAACCTCAGTATAAAAGATACACTACGAAGAACAACTGGACAACTTTGCAACTTTTGCTACACATTGCTACTACTCTTCATACAAGATATTAAAACTCTGAAAAGCAAAAGCCTCCTTGAGATTCAAACTTATTATCTTCTACAAGAGAAGGCAGAAGTTGGAAAAATACCTTTTTTCAACTCAAGCAAAGTTCCAAGTGTTCTTCAACTCTTCAAGCTCATCACATACAAATCTTTTGTAACGAAGCTAGTTGGAGGAACCTCTGTTTCAACAGAAACTCTTCTTGCTACAAGAAGGACGTCCAAGTAACTGGAGTAGTGAAGTGGTGATACTTCCAGGAAGCTCAGTGAAAGGACCAGTCTTAAAGGAAGCTAGGCAGTGCATCCCAGGAGACATCTAGGCTTGAAGAAGACGTGGAGTGCTTCTTAAGTGCTACGACTAAGGCTTTGTAAATGGCAGTTTTTACAGCTTAGTGGAACAGTGGATTAGAGGAACAAGTTGTTCCTTGAACCACTATAAAAATCCCTGGTGTCGTTTACTTATTACTTTAATACTTGCACTTAGATAGAACTGTCTAACTCCTTGGACTTGGTATCTGTGTTCAGCAGAACTTGTTCTACGAGTTAACAGAAGGCCTACTGCCTTTGTTTCTCTGAGGCTAACAGAACTCCCTACCAGAACCCCATCCACTGCCAGTCTGTTCTTTCAACAGAACAGGCTATTCTGTAAATCTGGTACTTAGTTTAAAAAGCTAAAAACCAATACAGTCTATTCACCCCCCCTCTAGACTGTATCCAGTATAACCGGGACCAACAGTGAACTCCATATCGAGACCATTGAAGATATATTGTGACAATTCTGCAGCCGTTAGTTTCTCAAACAACAACAGTTCGAGTGGGGCTGGATTGTATCTCGATACAAAGTTCTTGTTCGTACGTGAACGAGTAGAGGAAAATAATCTTTGTGTTGAGCACATTAGTACTCATGATATGCTAGCAGATCCAATGACAAAAGGTCTACCACCCAAAGTATTTCAAGAGCTCGTAACAAAGATGGGTTTTACTAGAGATCTTATATGAAAGCATATTATCATAATTTCCTCAAATATCTTAGATATATTGTCTATATTAATGTATGCATACAATTATTGATCTATAGACAAATATGTACACTTTAGTATTGTGTATTTTCGTCATTATGGCTTGAAAGTTTATAAGTACTTTTATGTTGAAGTTTTAGTATAATTGACGGGGGTCTTTTGTTGATAACAACATTAATGACTGTATCTTTTTATTATGACTTTAACATAGAATATGGTGAGTATTAACATTGGCCAAATTATGAATACTCATCATAAAATGGTCACTCGGCCAAGTGGGAGAATGTTGGAATAATTTCCATTTATGTGTGGCCTTAGGACCATTTTATATTAATTAATTAATTGTTGCTATTCGTAGTGACTGTGCCAATATGACGTAATAAATTCCCTACTTTATCTAAATATTACTTGATGGGAGTAATTGTAATTATTTAAAGGGATAATTGATTTACCGTTAGATGTCTATAAAATAATTAATTAATTAGTTAATTAATTAATTACTTAAGAAAGGACACATCTATTCATTGTGTCTCTTCCCTCATACACATACACAAGGGATGCAATGACTAGTCATGTCTCTTAATAAAAAGGTTCCTAGGGCTATAAATAACACTATTATGCTTCCCTAGAAAACTAACCAAAAAATCTATCCATCACTAACAAGACATTATAACGGGAATCATGGCTTCTTCATCATCAAAGACTGCATTTCCTTCAAGTAAGTAAATCGGCTCTTATACTTGTTAAATTATTGTGTTTGATTTGATTAGAGTTGATCCTAAAATTACAAATCTGTTAAAATAATTTCCTTCACTAACTTCTAAGTAAAGATATTCTGAAATAGAAACTTTAGTAATTGTCCTAAATAAGATTAAAACATGCCTTAAAAGCACAAATAGGAATATACTCTAAATCATTCACAAATAGGACTAAACATTAAATGTTTTAATTCATAATAAAATCGTAAAGAAATATCAAAATTCGTAAGAAAATAATAAAAAATTAATAAAATATTTATAGAATATAAATTTAAAGATTTTAAAAAAATTAATAAAAAATAGTGAAAAAACATAAAATAAATATGGATTCCTTTCCCACAACCTCTACCGCCTCCCAGCACTACCTCCTCCCCCGATCGGTAAAAATTATTCCATTTTGTGTAAAAATATGCCAATTTTTCCGATAATATCAAGAAAATGACATTGTTACTCTTTGATAATGCCAAAATTTTCTCCGAAACTGCCATCGATATGGCATTACCGCATTACTAATGCATGTTGGTATTTTCTCCGGTGATCGGAGCTGGTGATGCCTGGGGGTGGCAGAGGCGGCGACAAAGGAATGCATAATTTTTTATACATTTTTTATGTTCTTATTTTAATTTTAAAACTTTTTAATTTATATTTTCTAATTTTTTAAATTTATTAATTTTAATAAATATGTATTGTAGTCCTAAAAGCTATATGGAAGATTTGTGCAAACACAAATATGTATTTTAAAACTTTTTAATTTATATTTTCTATTTTTTTTAAAATTTATTAATTTAAAATAATGTAGTTTTATTTGTGATTTTTAACCATTACTCCTGGTAATTATCTCTATTAATTATCTCTACAAAGTGTGACTTAAACCCGCCACAACTCCAGCTTTCTCTCATGTTCACTCATCTATATATTTATCACTACTCTATTCCGAGTTTTTTTCCGGATTAATGTTAATTAATTAATTAATTAATTACGGAATTAGTGTTGGGTTAAAACTATTTACCAATATACTGTTGAGCTTAACCTTGGTGGGGGAAAGTCGCCAAACCGTTTGGCGACTCTCTACATAATACGAAGAGAATGCGTATAAACGAAGTACACTTGGCTGGCAGATAACACATGGGAAGATGTGGGGGCTGGCCGTGCTTATACCGTAGAACCGGTGCATGGTGAGCACCATGCATCCTTTCTTATTTTTTATTTCTCCTTTTCTTAAAATTGTTAATAATTTTTTTATTTTTGATCCGATTTTTATAAAATGTATATCAAATTTTTTTATTTTTCATGATCTTTCAAATGAGCACCATGCATCCTTTCTTATTTTTTATTTCTCCTTTTCTTAAAATTGTTAATAATTTTTTTATTTTTGATCCGATTTTTATAAAATGTATATCAAATTTTTTTATTTTTCATGATCTTTCAAATGAGACCAATATTGCCTATGTAATTTTAATTTTTTACATTCATACATTTTTTGTAATATATTTTTATATGCACACACTTTTTCTATAATATATTTTTTTTATCACTTTTATATGTTTTTAAGATATTGAGTTTGTTTATTTTGCGTCTAGCTTGGAGTTACATTTGATAATATACAAAGTTACATCATCTTATACTCCAGTTACAAGTTATTATGTGTGAGTTACATCTTGTTATGTGTGAGTTACATCTTGTTATACACGAGTTACATACTTTTATGCGCGAGTTACATGTAATTATGTGTGAGTTACATCTTGTTATGTGTGAGTTACATCTTGTTATACACGAGTTACATACTTTTATGCTCGAGTTACATGTAATTATGTGTGAGTTATATCTAATTATTTGTGATTTTTTACTTATCTTTATCTTGAACTAATTCAATTATAACTGAATTATTTTTTTTCTTTGCCAATTTAATACAAAATTTTATTAATCCACATAAAATAAGTATATTGTATTTCATATTCATACATTATTTTTCAAATGATAAAAATGAAAGATGTAGCAGGGGTTTATTTCGTGGTGTAACTCACATACATTAAGATGTGACTCGCGTATATTAAGATGTAACTCGCGTACAATAAGATGTAACTCGCGCAGAAGAAGATGTAACTTCATAATATATTATCTAATGTAACTTCAAAATAATTTGTTAAAATTACATAAGCAATGTTGGTCTCATTTGATAGATCATGAAAAATAAAAAAAATGATATAAAATTTATAAAAATCGGATACCAAATAAAAAAGTTATTACAATTTTTAACAATAAAATAAATAAAAAATAATGGAATCAACCACTGCGTCGTTTTGCAACCGGGCGCACCATCCTCATGGTGTGTCGGTTGCAGGGTATAAATTGCAGGGGCCTGGGGGCAATTAGAAGAAAACCTCTTTTTTCTTTAAATGACTATAACTTTCATATTTTTCTTCCAATTTTTTTAAAACATATACCAAATTTTATAACTTTTTGTGATCTTTGATATGACACCAATGTAATATATAAAGTTTAAAAAAAATCAGAAGACCATATGGGGTGAAAAACTAATTGCAATTAGGCACCGGAAAAAATTCTACTTTTGGTCCCATGACTATTATACCACTTCCACATTTAGTCCCTTACTTTCAGATTATCCACATTTAGTCCATGACCATTATCCTCTCACCACCCCTCATCCTTCTCGCCAAAATTCTGGGAAATTTAGTCCACTTATCAGCCTCAGAATCAGTCTTTGCATTAAATTTTATATAAGGTTGAGTTTTTCATATCAGTCTTTTCATTGAATTTGGTTTTTCATACCTAAAATCTGCATTAAATTTGCTGAAATTTTGGCCGGAAGGACGAGGGGTGGTGAGAGAATAATGGTCATGGATTAAATGTGGAAGTGGCATAAATGTGGAAGTGGATAATCTGAAAGTAAGGAATTAAATGTGGAAGTGGTATAATAGTCATGAGACCAAAAGTGGAATTTTTTCTAATGCACCGTCAATAAACGTAATTCTCAACCAGCTTAAACCAAAATTATGTATTCACCCTGTTAATTCAATTTTTCAATATATTTACCCAATATTAAAAAATGTCTATATTTTTAGTGTAAAATATTCTGTGTATAATGATCTCATTTTCAATGTCCTGGCTCTGCCCCTGCGTATAATGATCTCATTTTCAGTTATAACAAAGAGTGTCTAAAGGCAAATTAGGAATTTAAAAATTGAGTGTAAAGAACTGTGATCGAATCCTCAAATTTTCGTAAATTTTTTTGGTTAAAAGTTGATGTAGATTAAAAAGTGTAAGAATTTCACTAAAAACTATATTTTTAAAAAGTGTAAAAATAAATGCCTTGCTCTTTGACTTTTAATTAAGTTCTGACTAAAATGGCTGCATTTGGCTGATTCTTCTGAAATTTATGAAGTTCTGACTGAAATGGCTGCATTGGCTAATTCTGCTGATTTAAGAAAAAAATAATTTTAAAATATATTTTATTAATAAAATAAAGAAAAAAATATATGTAAAAATAGCTAAAATGGTCATCTACAGTAACTTCAGCCAATACAGTCAGAAAAGTAACTTCAACCTTACTTTTTCTGCTTATTACACAATTCAGCGCGCGAAAGCTAAAGTTACGTGTTTGGTGAAAAAGTTGACTGATAAGCTTGATAAGCCGAAAAACAGTGTTGCCAAATGGCCTCACAGTGAAATTAGATGTGCATTTGAGTATGAATAAAGTAATGTATTTTGTGAAATTAGATCGTCAAAAGACTCAAAACAATAGGTATAGTAGAAGGACTCATAATTAGTATGCATGTCGAAACTTAACCCTTGTTTGTTGATGTCGAGAATTGAGATATACTTGAGACTTGTAATTAACTGCTTTTGAAACAAGAATCCAAAGTTACGATGGACTTTTGAAAATTAACACCGTGTAAAAATTACCAAAAAAAGACGGAACTTGAGAATACCATACTAGAGTGTACACTAAACTCAATTTTAGAACATGATTTGCAACCGGTCTATTTGTTGACCTATAAGAGTTTAATACAATATGAAGTACAATATAATACAATAAAATACAACACAATACAACACAACATATACTATCCTCCGTATCTCATTAATTGCAACATTGGCATATATACACTATTGATGTACTTTACTTTAACTACATTTTATTTATTAATGTATGTGAATTATTTTTTTTGAAACATGTTGTTAAATTCGTCTCATTACTAAGTTTTATAATCTGATTTTTATTTTATTTTTACTAATACAGAATTAAATATAATGACGATCAAAGTTGTGCGTTGGCAAACGTGAAATGTTGACTGTTGCAACTAAAAAGAGACGGAGGAAGTATATTACAATATTACGCGTTAGACCTGCAAAAAACGGGTTCGAGCTGGATTCGGGCAGAGTTTTTCTAAATTTTTTGCCCAATTGAATGAGCGGGTCAGGCCTAGTCTGCAAGAAATAGGCCTAACCACATTCGATTGAGAACCCCAGCCTATATGTACATAGAATTTTGACTTAAAATTCAACCGAGAAGTGAGTTAAATAAATTGTTGAAAAACAATGTGTTTTATATATAAATTAAAGCACAATGTTTCTAAAAAAATTATTTAACTGATTTTCTGATCGAGTTTTAAGCTGAAACTTTGTGAACATTAACTACACTTCATGAAAAGCATGCTCACAAAATTTTGACTCTAAAGACTGTCAAAAGGGCTTGGTCGTGCAAAATATTTGATCAGGTGCGCTTGATCAGATCAGTTCTCCTTAAATACAATACACAAGAAATTTTGATTCCAAGTGAGAGCTTTTCTTAGACTACCATGCTTTTAATTGGATTGATCTCAATCCAATATCATATCATTTCTTGTCAAATCTAAACAGATCAGATCACATTACGACTATGTTTGGCAAACATAAGTCTCTACCTTCTACCTTTTATACAGTTCAAAAAGTCTCTAAAAGTTTCTAGTTATATGTTTGGGCATGACAATTTTTAAGAGCTTTTCAAAAATTAAAAAATCTTTTTTGAGATGCTACAGGGAGTAGCATCTGAAAAAAGACTCTGACTTTTAGTATTAATTAGTCATAACAGCTTGTATATCAAACCGAACTAAATCAAACAATCAACTTTTTACCAAACAGTTACCACCTCTTTTCTTTAAGATCTTTTCAGTCATTAAAAGCTAACGGTTATTAAAAAGATCTTTTCTAAGACATCCTAAATACTCCGTATATTAATAATTGACCATGGTGGAAGGACAAACGTCTTTCAATAAACCGGAAAAGCCGGAAATGGAGTAAATTCTATGAGTGACATATTTTCATCTAGTAAATTGTATGGAGTAAAAAAAATAAAAAAATTGCCGCAAATTAAGGCATGAGCAATTAATTTACACATTTTTCTGTCTCCCTCTAGTCTCCTTCCCACGTAAACTGCCACTATAAGTAAGTGACTAGGGTTCTTGAGCTTGCAGCAGCCTACCACTACTATTCTCACCATCTTCATTCCTAGCTAACTTCTGCAATTTCATTCCTTTCGTTCCAATTTCCAGAACCCAAATCTTTCTTCATCTCTTCAGCTAGCTTAGTCAGGATACAAAATCAAAATGTGTGGAGAATCTGTAAAGCTCAGGAGGGATAGCACCATGGACGATCATTTCATATCATGGCAGAGCTTCAATTCACTTTTTGAAGTCTTTAATTTGGTCGTCTGTAGCGTTATCCATCCTGAGTTTCATGGCTTCTTCGTGCTAATTCAATAGTAAATAAAGGCGTAAAGCTAGGACCATAGTCCATGCACATATAACTCCTCGACCAAAGAATACACAGTACAGTTCCACAAACTCCAAGCCAGATCAAGAGTTCTACCATTGTTCTAAAAATCATTGTAACGTCCAACTAGTCCCCGCATAGACGTTATGCGGTGGTCGAGCTTCCCAATTTTAATCTAGACGCTCCGACTAATTGATTTGACGCCTAGGTGAATTATTAGTCGGTCATCTAGGGTACCTAGTTACCTCCTCAACGCGCTTAATCGGTTGCCTAGGCGTCTAGATTCATCAAACATTTTATTTTGCTTTTATAATTTAGTATTCTAAGATATATATGTATCATAACTTGAACCATGCATATGCAAAAAAACTACTAGTTGTAGATTAAGATAAAAACTATATATGTTTATACACACACAAACACAACATTATTAATCATATTTATGCAAAAATATTGATAAAACTATAATTTTTATGTCTCCGACTAATCCTCATCTAGCAACCCACCTAACCGCCTAGTCGCTAGGCGTTGAGCTGGGCCCAACTACTGCCTAACGCCTTTTAAAACATTGGTTCTACCATAATACTACGTGTCTAATTAAGTATGATACTCCGTACTATATTACTATGTACTCTATATGTATACTATATTAACAAATGTATTTTTTATATGTAGTACTATATATATATATATATATATATATATATATATATATATATATATATATATATATATATATATATATATCCATGGAATTGAAGCCGTTTCAATCTTATTCACTTTAAGCTCTTCTAGCCCCCTCCCCAAACCCTAGAAAAGACCCTAACATTTATTAGGCAAAGCATAAACATATTAGACTAAACTTAATATAAATAATTAAGATCAAATTTAAATAGATCAAATTTAAACAGAAAATATTAATTCAATTAAAAAGCATCTTAACACATCAAATAGAACCATTATTATTTTCATCATTAAAAGAGGAAATTTTGACGTAATCACTCTTTCCAATGAATTTTAAGAAATTATTATTGCAGCGTTGCTATTTGTACTGATAACAAATCATGTACTACGTATCATATATGTAATTTTTACATCTGCTTTTACGACTTTACGTGCCTAATATAAAATTAGGTCATTCCTGAGTTTTTTTATTGTGATTTCAAGATGACATTAGTTATCTTATATGGGTTGGAAAGTGCACGACCCGTTCAATTATCGATTCTAGTAATAAAATATTAAAATATAATGGGAGATGTAATTAATATTAAAGGAAAAAACTCACAACATGCAAAACAAAGGACTACTTAAGTTACAAGGATAAACTCTAGGTGTTGATAGGAGTTAATGAATATCTCAAATGAGAATGTGAATGGTGTTTTTTATAGGACAATCGGACAAGAGATGTGACTAGGTCGGATACTCAATTGGGTATCCTTGACAAGTACTACAACAGTGCTGAAATCAAGTCATCTCCGGCCATGACATTACACAACCTCCACCAAGACTCATGTTTTTATTTTGAGTTATATTTTTTTTTGTATGATCCAATTTGTGCAAGTCTAGTCAAATTTGGTCCTATCCATTACTATTTGATTGGTACAAGTATATGCACTTATAATTTACATCTACTCAGACTCAAGTATAGCTTACACAACCTCCGATAATTATTGATATTTTCATTTTAACTGATTTTTTAAATATATTCTAATTTTTTGAAATCTAATTATGTTTGGTAAATTTTTGATATACTAGTATTTTATTACAATATAGTTTATATTTCTAATCTAATACTGCGTGTATGTTTAAATTTAGTCTAGTATAATCTGACTTATTTAAGATTTCATACTACCTTCATCCCGTTCAAAGATTCTCATAGCAAAATAATACAATTATTTAGACAATAATTAAATATGCTAATTCGTGAATATTTTGAGAAATAATTTTAATGAGTATATAATGTAATGGGTTATTGATGATATTTGTGATATTATTTTATTTTTTAATATTTTATGATCAAATTGTTATTTAATAGTGTTAATTATTTATTAAAATAAAAAATAAAAACTTATGTAAATGTTCAAAAATAAGAAAATGAGAATCTTTAAATTTAAACGAGATAATGGGAATAGGGTGGCAACATCTTGAGGATCGAAGCCTAATCTTTGCTGCCAACCGTTATTTCAGTTTATTTAATTGGAACTTTGGATTCCAAATCATGTATTGATCCCCTGTAACGACGACGGGCTTAAAGAGTTTCGGATTCCCAATCAAAACTGAAGCCACCCAACCATGGCGTCTAGCGTCTCTCATCGCTACTGCTACCACAATTTTTTGACGCATTCACTTCTCCATAGCTCACACAACTTCTCTTCCTCCGTTTTCACTCACCGGAATCTACGAAACTGTAAAGTTTCAGTTCGCTTTAGGACTACTGCCAAATCATATCTGAACAAAGTCCCGGGGGTTAAGCCGGACAAATCAGCTCATGATTCCGAATCTAGAACCGAATCTTCATCTAGTTCGGATTCCGGGGTCAACAATCCGGATCCGGATCCTCCATTACGGCCGTCTCTCTGGAACTCGGCCTCTCCCATATTGTACCATTTTCTACATACTTCATTAATCTATTACCGGCTTATTTCTTGTTTCGTGTTATGCTATTATTTAAACTTTCTTGTTTACTGTTTCAGAGAGGGATTTAAAGTGGATGGACTGGTTAGGGAGATTTTATCAGTTGCATTGCCTGCTGCACTGGCTCTGGCTTCTGACCCCATTGCTTCGCTTATTGATACTGCATTCGTTGGCCACTTGGGTACTCCCGTTTGTTAAAGATTTAGACTTCAAAATATTTTGTTCCACTTATGTAAATACTTCGTATATGTTTTGATTGATGGCATTGTAAGTGAAAACATGTTGGTTAAAGATGTCCACATTCTAGTTATTTTGCTCCAATGATGTAAATGTGCCGCAAAGGCTCCCACCTACGGTGGGGTAAGGGGGGTCGGATGTGCACGTTCTTGCCCGTGTACCGAAGCACAAAGAGACTGTTTCCGGATGACCCATAGTGAAAACCGCGTCAAAAATTGCATGAACCGACTGCTACTTCAATAAAGAAGCGCATACAGTTTAGTGAGTCATTTTACTTTATTCGATCATATTCCAAAACCAAAAAATAGTGAATCTTTTGCTCCATTGCAATTGATGGAATATACCATGATAAAATATACGCAATATAATTTGTTTGGGTTCGCCAAAATTGGGTTACACAACACTTGGGTCAAACAAGACTAAGAAATTGGATCCAATCGATTACCTAGTTAGTATTAAGCCGGTTTAACCCATGGTCATATAAACATATCTGTTTTTCTTTAATAATCAAATTGATTTCGGACTTGAACACAGTTCAGAATTTAAGCTTTTTTTTTTGCATAACTATAAGCTATGGACACATATTTGCCATCAATTTTATGCTCTGAAATTTCGTAGGATCGGTTGAATTGGCAGCAGTCGGGGTTTCAGCATCAGTGTTCAACCTTGTATCGAAGTTGTTCAACATTCCTCTCCTGAATGTTACAACTTCTTTTGTTGCCGAAGAGCAGGCATTACTGAAAACTGGTAATTTTTTAACTACCATAATATATAAATATGTATAATGTATTTCATATTTACTGATGTTGTATTTTACATTTGGAATGACATTGAAATCAACTCCTGTTGCTCGGCTATGTTTCTTTGGGTAGATGGTGGTGCCGGTCAACATGGCAAAATTATTCTTCCTTCAATATCAACTTCATTAGCACTTGCTACGGGCCTTGGCATTGCAGAAGCTATTGCAGTTTCTTTTGGCTCCAGCTTTCTGATGGATACAATGGGTATAACTGCTGTATGTGTTACTTTTTTCTAACATACTTTCTCAAGTCCTCAATCTTTATTGCCAATACTAAAAAGCTAACAAATTATCTCATGTTTACTGGCACACTTATTAGCTTTTTTAATCAGATAATATGTAAATTAAGAGTCGTGTGGTTTTTAATTTCCCTTTTGGTGTGGGATGGGTGTGAGCTTATGGTCCACCAGAACGGAAATATATATGGAGTAATTAGCTTCAAATAAGATGCTCATCGAATGTCTTAGAGTTTTATTTATGAAGTTTCTTGACTTAGCTCATTCATATTTTGTGAGTTACAATTTTACAGGATTCGCCAATGCGCACACCTGCTGAGCAATTTCTTACCATGAGGGCATTTGGTGCTCCAGCAGTTGTAATAGCACTTGCCACTCAGGGAACCTTCCGTGGGTTCAAGGACACAAAGACTCCTCTATATGCAGTTGGCAAGTATATCTAATTCCTGATTTTTTCCATAAATAACATTACAACTCTTGTGAACGTGGGACCATCTTAGGGATGAAAACCTCAAGGTTATGTTTGCAACACGGAATAAAGTAGAATAGGGGAGAAAAGTGTGAGGGTAAGAGTTTTTTATGTTTAATGTTTACTTGGAAAATACGAAGGAAAACCATTTGGGGTATTTGATCGCAAAATATTTATAAATTTACATATATTTATATTCATAGTCTTTATAAAGTAGTAATATGTAAATATTATATGTTTGAAGAGAACATTTAAATTTTGAGTTGTTGAGTTTGAACCAATTTTTCACTTTCCCCCAATTTCTATTTCCTTCCATAAATTTCCCTTCTTGTTTGATCCCCTTTTTCTCGCCCTAGCATTTTTGGGTATCCAGATATACCCCAAGTAAATGAAAAGGCTGTTGACCCCAAACTCTTTTGGGACTAAGGCTTAAATATTGTTGTAAATGAAAAAGCTCAAGCATTATACTATGTCATTTGGTCACATAAGTCTTTTCGACGATACAGGTACCGGTAACTTGCTGAATGCAATATTGGATCCAATTTTGATATTTTTCTGTGGTTTTGGCATAAGTGGTGCTGCAATTGCTACTGTGATTTCTGAGTATGTTTAAAATGTGGTAAAAACTGTTCTGTAATTACTTTGGATACACGTTTTACAGATCTTTCAGCACGTAACCTCTTTTTGCCTTACCTTTTTCCTATGCATTATGTTTATCAGGTACTTGATTGCTTCCATCCTGCTCTTCAAGTTAAATGAACGAGTCAGTCTTATTGTTCCAGATATTGATGGGGGAAGAGTTGTTCGATATTTGAAATCTGGTAACATTTAAGAAATGCGAAGTATGTTATAATAATCTAGATTAGAATAACATGCTTGAATGGCCGTTCCAGATCATACATTGATTTATTGCTAACCTGATGCTACTCAGTCTGTTCAAGATGGGTTATGGTGTTCGAAAAAATGCATACACAAACACCAAACTCATTCTCACTATTAACACCATAATACCAACTATGTTGGGATCGGTTGAATGAGATTTAT
This sequence comes from Cuscuta europaea, assembly GCA_945859875.1. Taxonomy (NCBI): domain Eukaryota; kingdom Viridiplantae; phylum Streptophyta; class Magnoliopsida; order Solanales; family Convolvulaceae; genus Cuscuta; species Cuscuta europaea. The sequence continues at coordinate 1,313,578 of CAMAPE010000045.1, read as the reverse complement.
ATTCAATTACTTTTCTAATATTAATAAACATAAATTCACAAAGAAAGATATATACTTCAGTACCTAACTACTGACTTAAATCCAAAATGCTGAATTTCATGACTCTGAATTTTATTGGGACATCCAAAATACTAAAACACTTGAATCTACATGGACTATTGTCTCTTTAGAAGCAATGATTTTTATAAGCCATGCCTTCTTTCTTTCTCTTCTTCCCTCGAACATACAATCTGCCTTATGCTGACCATGCTCATATCACGTGGCAGGTGCTCTACTTACTGCGAGAACATTAGCAGTTTTTGCAACCACTACACTAGCAACTTCACTGGCTGCTAGAGAGGGTCCAGTATCTATGGCTGGTCATCAGATTTGTTTCCAAGTTTGGTTGGCATTGTCTATGCTTACTGATGCTTTAGCTCTGGCAGGCCAAGTATATATATGAGCCTCCTACTTGCTACAGCATTCCCACAATCACTGGAAGTTCCATATGTTAAAAATCCAAACATGTTTTTTTACCTTACTCTTATTTTTTCTTTGTAAGGCTTTCCTTGCCAGTGATTATTCTCAAGGTAACTATAGCAGAGCACGTGAAGTGGTCTACAAAGTCTTGCAGGTTGGCAGCTTTTCTAGTCTACTGCCATTTTCCCATCCATTAAAAGAAATAGTTAGCGGTGTGCAACTTTCTAAATATTATTTCTTTCGTTAGATTGGTATGGTAACCGGAGTGGGCTTAGGTGTGAGCTTGCTCCTGTGGTTTGGAACATTGTCCAGCTTATTCAGCTCAGACTATGACGTCCTACAAATCGCCAAATATGGTACTTTGGTAAGGATGATCTTTTTTAGGACAATATGGGTGGGATTAATAGATAAATGAGTTGTACATTAGTATATACTAATTTGTCATTTTTTATCTTTTATTTTACAAATTTCAAGTTGACGCGATATATTCTTAAAATGACAATTAAAGCAGTTTTTTATTTTTCTGAAAAATTGCCTAGTTTGTTGCAGGATCTCAACCAGTGAATGCTATTGCTTTTTGAAAACTATATTACGGGGGGGGGGGGGGGGGGGGGGTTAATTAAGAGAATCATATGCGGTTTAAGTTATAGATTGAATATATACTAATTTATCATTTGTTTATCTTTTGTTTTGAAAATTTATAGATGACGCAATATATTCTTACAATAATAATTAACACGTTTTTTTTTTAAATTTTGCCTAGTTTGTTGCTGGATCTCAACCAGTGAACGCTATTGCTTTTGTTTTTGATGGACTATATTACGGGGTCTCAGACTTCGAATTTGCTGCTTACTCAACGGTATAGCATTGCTCTTTATTCTAACTAGCATTTGTTGCTCTTGTGTGTTATCTAATACTATTCTTTACTTGTGGTGACCAGTTAGTGATTGGATTGATCTCCTCCTCTTTCTTATTGGTGGCTGCTCCTTTCTTTGGTCTTGCTGGAGTTTGGGCAGGGTTGTTTCTTCTCATGGCTTTGCGTGTGGTAGCAGGATGCCTAAGGTGCACTGATTCTCTTTTTAACTGTTCCAAGAACCATAATTTCTATTTCAAATATTTCCTTATTCATTTTTTCTCAAAATATGACATGCCATTTTAACAGTGCCTTATTGCTTAGTTAAGTTTTTAAAATCATCCGATTCTGGTAAACTAATAGTCTATTACATGATCTGATGTGAAAAAAACTCAATAGTCTGAAAATTTTAAATGTTTAGTCCGGTATGATCTGAACTTTCTGATTTGATCTAATCTGTTTTAGTCTGAATGTATCTGTTATTTTTAACTCAAACAAGAATAAGTAATACTAAGTAAGAAACAAGAATACAGTGAATACAACACCACCTTTTGGTCTATTTTGTCAGACAAGAGACCATGTAAATTTACTCTCCTGTAGTTTGTTTGCATTAAATAAAGAGTGACCTAATTATAATCCTTAGGGCTATGTGTTAGGTTAACAAGAGAATATTATTCTCCACAATTTTCATAAATTAACTAGATTATCAAAGAATATTCTTCAAAGCACCTCAATCATTTTTTTAAAAAAGTGAATACTTCTTGATTTTTTGTAGAATATTCTATCATTCATTAATTTTAGCATAGCCTGATATGCCTAAAGAAAAGAATTGGATTTACCTTAAATAAATTAGTATGTTTAAGTCTGATCAGTCTTTAACATTTGTACAGACTAGGAACAAGAACTGGACCCTGGAAATTGCTATGGCCTGAATTCCAGCAGGACACTACTAATGTAGCGGATGGGTTGTCAGTGCAAAAAAAAAAACAGAACATGAATAGTCTTTAGTATATTTACATATGATGTATGTATGTATACATAATATACATATTATGTATGTATATATGTAAACTACGTATGTCCTAATAATATGACTTGGTTTGCAATTCTGGATTCCTTAATGAAAACTGTATCTCAGAAAGCTCAGCCGTCAGCATCTCATATATGCAGCTAGAAAATGTAAAGATCTCAGGTATAACCTATGTGCTACAACCTAACCAGCAATGAGTAGAGATAAAATTGAACCTGCTACTTTTACAAGTCTTTTTAGATATTAGTAACACCTGTGAAGAGAGTTGAAAATCAAAGCATTTCAACAAAGAAAGCTTCCAACTTGTTATCTAGTAGCTGTGTGTTATAATGTTCATTTTAGTGAAGAACAAAAAGCTGACTAAGGGCAAAGATTTGATAGAAAGAGAATGTTTTTCTGTTATAGGTTAGGTAATTTATCATACCCCTCCAAACCCCGAACAAATTTTCTTTTGGTCTCGATATGATTGTATTTGGTTTTACTTTGTAATAAAGCAAGCAAAATACTGTTATGACAACACATCAAACAATAAGTAATCAATAATGTCTTTATCCTCTTCTTTTATTCCCTCTTTACCAGCATACAATAATCTCAAGAAATAATTGTAGAGTATAGTGTATTGGATCTAATCTATCTACTGCGCTCCGGCAAATAAAGTCAGTCTCCATCTTGTTTTGCTTTTGAATCATCATCTGTATCAAACAGCTCAAGGTTTGGAGCCATACTAAAACTCTCTTGCAACAGGTTCTTAAAAAAATCACTCCCATCCTGATTCTCCATGAAGAATAAGGTTTCTGTTAAGTTTATGTGTTCATCTGTATAGTGATTGTCTTCTTCCAGCAAAAGGCTCTGCAAATAGTCAAGTTGTGTTTTCAACTCAGGTTTCGGCTCAGCTGAATCTCTATTCTCATCCTGGCTAACCCAGGAGTGATCTGAACAGTTCAAATCCAGCATTTTTTCATCTTCAAACTCTTTTAAAGAATCTATCATTTGGGGAACAAAAACCCTTGATTCATCGTCTTCAACCGTGCAAATTGAGGAAGAACCAGAATCATGTCTTGTCAAAACATATGACTCCTCTGCACTGAATGGTTCTGACCCCTCATCAACTGAACAAACTGTGGAACCAGAATCATATCTGTCCTCTACTCCTACACCATCTGGGAAGTTAAGTATGGCATTTGGGCCATACATTACCCTGGCAGCCATATCATAAGCAAGAGCACCTTCAACAGCTGTGTCAAAGGTACCTAACCAATAGCGGCGCGCTTTACCGCCATATCTATCACCGAGACCACAAGAAGACGGCTCCCGGATTTCTGCAACCCACTTTCCCCAAGTCCTCTGCCTGACACCCCTGAACTGGTGATTTGAATTCTCAGGTCCTCCTCTACCATGAATGCAGTCCTTGCTTGGTGATCCCTGAGAAGGAGAAGGACAAGCAGCAGCAGCCGTCCTCTTCTTCCTAGCCACAACCACACCAGTGGCAGCCTGGTTGGTGTTATTTAAAGCTTTCCATCTCATTAACATCTCCTCTAGAGGTTCATACCTGTTGCGTCTTTTTCTCATCTTATACTGCTCACTCAACAAGCAAATTTTCAACTGTAAGGTTCTATGAATCTTCTTATTCAGCTATTAGAGGGTGCCCTCCTTCCCCTTGAAAGATTTGTTATAGTTGCTCTGGCAAGCCTTCTAGTGAACTTTTCGCCTCTGCGTAAACTTAGGAAATTGCTGGAATGTTTCCGGTTATGGAAGAATGAGATTTTTATAATAAATGAATGAATGAATAATAATAATACTTGGTGATCACGGGTGAGGTTGAGATCCTGGCTGCATATGGAGAAGCGTATTGGCGTCCCAGTTAAGTAATAACTCTAAGAACGAGCTTCGATGGGATATTACTTGATACGGTACAAGAATTGTAAACCTTGGGCGCCAAGGAAACGACTTACCCCCTCCTCCCTAAAATAATACTCCCTACTATGTAACATTATGCCCCGTTTTTTCTTACCAAACATATAGTTTTGGGATAATGTTCAAATTCGGCACTATGGTTTCACGAGAATCTCATATTGGACATTAAGGTTTTAAATATACCAAATTGGACACTATGGTTACATATGCATCTCATATTGGACACTGAAATTTCATAATTCGTAGTTTTTGGACACTCACTTATGATTCTCTTCTTCCCTTAATAAAAATCGTTAGTCTTACATTTCCTTTCCTTTTTGGTGAAAGTAAACCAATTTAATTACGTATATAATTTTGGAATATTTAATTTGAAGTTTTAGAATATATATTTTTATTTTAATTAATAACTTCTTATTTTTAACAATTTAAAAATATATTTAGGACTTTGCATTCATATGATTTTTATTGAACTTTAAGAAATATCGATTTGTTAAATTGATTTACAAATATTAAAGAATTCAATTACATTATAATAAATTTTCTTAATTGGAGCATCTAATTATATATTCTAAATCTAAATACACAAAATAAGTTATATTTATTTTTTAGGTGCATAAAAACAAGAGAAAAAGTAATGGAGCCAAAGATTCATTATTTTTTGGCTTGAGATTATGATGGAATAAAGCAAAATGACTCACTAAACTGTCTGCGCTTCTTTGTTATGAAGCAACAGTCAGTCCATGCAATTTTGGATGCGATTTTCACTATGGGTCATCCGGAAACAGTCTCTCTGTGCTTTAGTACAGGGGTAAGACTGCGTACATCCGACCCCCCCTTACCCCACCGTAGGTGGGAGCCTTTGTGGCACTGGGGTAAATGAAAATGATAAAAACAAGAGAAAAAGAATACTTATAGGTAGTATCTTTCAAGGTGAAAATCATTGATGGGTGTCCGAAAATGATCAGAAACACATAAAATTCGATCAATTTGAAACTTTAATGTTCGATATGAGATTCTCATACAACCATAGTGTCCAATTTGACCCTTATCCCTATAGTTTTTTATTTTGCGCGATCAATTATGTAATAATAAAATGAGAAAGGTTGAAGTTACTTTCTGACTGAATTTGCTGAGTAGGACTTTAGTTAATTTTACTATTTTTTTCATTTTATTCTAAAAATATATTTTAAATATTATTTTTCAGAATTCAACATATTTTGTCAATTTAGCTGCCTCTACAAGTGCAAAAACTATTATATTCGATTCAAACAAAATTCGAATTTTATAGGAATATGAAAACACACACGCTTGGATGTTGAAAACACACACGCATTCCTTTTGGTTGTGATATCATGTATCGATTCATGTTAGTCGACCCCAATATCTTTTGGGACTAAGGCTTGGATGTTGTTGTTGTTGTTGTATGAAAACACACACGCATATACAGGGGCGGAACTGCCGGGGGGCAAGGGGGCCGGTGCCACTGCTTCGACCGCCGGAGATATGGGGGTATGGGGAGCCGCCGGAGGTCTGCGTTGAAATTTCCGGTGAACAAGGAGGGCTGGAGCAAAGTGGAACCGTTCGTCTGTTCGTGTGCTGCGACCGATTGAGGAAGAAGATCTTTTTTTAATTAAACAAAACGACGTCGTTTGGTATTGGATTGGGAGAAAAATTAGGGCCAAGCGAGTAAAGCGATGGTCGCCCCGCCCCACCGGACACCGGTCACAGCCTCACAGGCGACTATGTTCCGACTTGGCGACTTCACTTCCTATTTCTTCTCTTTGAAATTAAATAAAATTTGGTATTTGACTATTGATGTTTTTTAAATTCATATTTTTGATTTGAAAAAAATGTCATATGTAGTCACAATGTAGTGTAATTGTGTAAAATAGATTGAATTAAATATAACGATTATGTGTTATTGTAATTTTTTGTGTTAATGTATTGTTTCATTTGTTTGTATTAATGAAGTATTTATGATAGATTAATAGTTCGACTTGAAATCTTGAATTAATTATTTGTTGTTTCAATATTTGTCATTAGAGGATGTCAATTGAGAAGTATTTTCCCCGGAAAAAAACACCAATAAGTTTCGATAATGAGGTTATTATCCAACGTTTTCAGAACATGAGGATCCGTAGGTTGGATTTAGCACCATTACGTTAACCCTTTTGATTAAATTTGGTATGTTTTGTTAGTGTAATTTGTTAAGACAATTTTATTATTAATGTGATGATTTACATAAAGTGATTGTGCCCCTGCTTAATTTTTTCTCTAGTTCTGCTACTGCGCATATATAGGCAAAGTTGTTAAAATCTCGATTTAAATCGTAAAATCGTACGATTTTACGATTCTACATTAATAAATCGATTCAAACCACAGGTAAAATCATAAAATCGTAAAACAATTGTACAAAAACCATGCAGAATCATTTAAAATCGGAGCAAAATTGTAGGAAAATATTTTTTTAGTGAAAATGGTTCAAATTTATTAAAAGTAACTACTTCAAATTGATACATAGTTACAATGATTATAATAATATCAATAGTATATTTAAAAAGTAATGGATTCTTGTGTTATTTAATTATTTTTATGTTTTACCTATGATTAATGTTATTATTCACTACATTTACATTATTAAAATAGTTTATAAGTCTTGTTTTGGACCTTGTAGGTATAGTTTTATGTAATGAAATGATACAATACCATTAACTTGCAGCTAACGATTTTAAGACATGTTTGATAAAATCTTACGATTTGTTATTCGATTTTACAATTCGATTTTCAAAAACATCTAAAGATTCGATTCAAAAATACGATTTTAACAACCTCGTATATAGGGACGAGGCGAATGAGGTACAAATTGTGCATATTGTGCAAACATGATGCATTTTTAAACTCTTTATATTGCATATTAGGGTTCAAATTAAGTGTTGCATATTATTATATCATGAAATATCAATTGTATATTAATATTCAAAAAGCTACATTTCAATTTTTTTTTGATTTTATTAGAAAAATGTTACTATTCTTGTAACCTTTATTATTTAAACCATAAAAGAAGCAAATGTGAGTGGAATATAAAATGAAATGCAATTGATAAATGAATACGATTGCAAAGATTCAGTAACATAAACGTATCCAAATAAGGTTGTTTTCCTTTAGAATAATAGAATGTTATTTCCAACTCAGTAACACAAACGTATCCAACTTAGTAACAACTTTTGTTTTTTGGTTGTTCCAAAATACTTTGACACTTTCTTATTAAAGCAACTAATTTGTGGTTCTACACTTTTCTCTCTATTCTACACAAATCTCAACCACACATTCTTACTATTCTTGTTTCTCACATACTTTGCACTTGACAAAGTCCACCGGGACGGAGGTAGTAGAATGTTATTTCCAATTTACCATCGTGTCCTTGTTGGGACCCTCAGGATGGGTGTCATCCTTTGTTTTTGCAGAAATGTTATTTGAGCCCCGCTTCGTGTACACGCCGGTTACACATCAGGTTATACACTGGTCAAATTGTCTGTGTACAAACAATTTGACCGGCTATACAGACAATTTGAAGAAAATCGATTTCTACACAGACAAAAATAAAGAGTTGTCTGTATCACAGACATTTTAGACGAGAATTTCTATAAAATGTTTGTGATACAAACAATTTTAAATGAGAATTTTGAACAAGAACATTAAAATGTCTGTGATACAGTTTTTTTTTGTTTGTGTGAAAATCAGTTTTCATAAAACGCTGATCAAATTGTTTGTGTAGCCTATTAATTTATTTATAGACAGACAATTTGATCGACGTGTAACTTGGCGTGTAAAAACTGGGATGTACAAATGGGAATTTTTTATTTAGCCTTGTTTCGGATGGAATTGGTGAATTTATTTAGATCTACTGTTAACTGTTTCTTGAATGAATGAGCGCAGCAAAGCGAGAACTATACGCCGGCGGGTCGGATCCGCAGCCCGGACAGAGCAACCATCATGCACCCTCTTTCCAAGAAGCTGAAACAACCATCTTCATATTTCTCATTCTTCTCTCCTTCTTCCCTATTTCTTTGTCTACTCTGTGTTGCCGCTCTCTTCTTTAGGTTTTTGCTGTTGAAGTCCTCTCCATCTTCACCTCCAAATGACAGTCCCACCAACCGGGAACCGTTGTTCTCTCCTTCTTGCAATGTTTCGCATGGACGGTGGATCTATGACCCGACAGTCAAGTCTCCTCGCTATGATGATACCTGCAAGGAGATATACAAGGGATGGAATTGCATTGGGAGGAACAAAAACAATGCGCTCGATATCTTCAAGTGGCGGTGGAAACCCTACGAGTGCAATCTCCCTCAGTTCAATGCTCTCCAATTCCTCGACCGTTTCAGAAACACCAATATTGGTACTTTTCTCTACTCAGACCTTCAAATGTATGCCTTATTTTGATGCGAATTGTGGTTTTAGCTATTGATTTTGTACAGTTGTTTTTACTCTATGGTGATTTAAGAGGGAAAGGAGGCTTCGTTTTTGTACTTGCTTTTGCTCAATTTTGGATTTCTCTTGTAAGAGGTTCTAATTTAATTGATAATTGATGCATTGATAATTGCTTTTGCTCCATATATCTTTATTAGGAATTTCAGAGAAAACAAACTACTAGGTATTCCACTCTTTCTTTGTCTTGTATCTGAGGATTATTCACTAGGAATACTTCTATGACCTGACAGGCTATGTTAGTAGTATATTGTTAACAAAGGCTCACTTTTTTAGTCAATTGCAGGCTGGAATCCCACTGTGTGGGGGCATGGCATGGGTAGAGGTCTTTGCGCATATTAAACTGTGATTCTTTATGGGAAACATATTTCCTGTTTTTAATTTTTTAGTTTCTCAGCTCAATGTTTTGAATTGAAAATGCATATGTAATTGCCTGACAAAGTTCTGACTTTTATTTAATCTGCATATGGTTTATGCATTACTCTGCTTTTGTAGTTTATTAATATATGACTGCTTACTTTCAAAAGTTAAGCGACACCTGTGGCTGTGCTATGCCAGATGTAGATTTTATGGCTGCTTGTAACAGTGCAGGGTTTATTGGTGACTCCTTAAATAGGAACATGTTTGTCTCCTTGTTTTGTACTTTAAAACGAGTGTCTGGTGAAGTGAAGAAATGGCATCCTGCTGGTGCAGATCGTGGCTTTACCTTCCTCAAGTATAACCTTACCATTGCATATCACAGGACCAATCTTTTGGCTCGTTATGGTAGGTAAGCTAAAACATTTTTGCAAATGTTTCGTGTTTCCAATATAATTTCACTCACTGTTTTACCATCTAATTATGTGAAGCTTACCTCTTTATATTATTGACCAATTTCATGTGTGCCTCCGTCTAGCCTATGACCAACAAAATATCCATGATACTCGTTGAGTTTTTCTGCATGTAGTGTGCTTTCATGGAATCAAGTACTTTATATTAATGCTTTTTAGATTTAATAATGCTTATTTTGTCCATCCAAAAAGAAGTTTTTTCAAAACAACTACCATATTTATTAATTGAGTTTTTCCAAACAATACCTCCCATTTGAAACAATGAGCTTATGTTTATGTAAATTTATGAAAGTTGATCCATTGGCCCAAGGTTCGCAATTGCGTATTGCATTATCGAGGTGAATTTTTAGAATTGCATATTGTATAAGCCTCATTGCGCAATGAGGCGTATAACTGAGCCGTGTGTGTATATATATATATACACTAGCTTCGACGCGCGCGTTGCGCGACAGACGATGCCCAATGAGGGAAAATAAACGAGACAATAAATGACAAAATACAATGCATTTATGCAGTTTGAACCATCTGTTCACAGCAAAAAAGGAGTCCAATGCGGCATTTACACAAACACCAGGCATTGGATTTTGTAGTTACGAGTGTTTAACTTAAAGGGCAGATCAAACAGGTGGATGTTACTGTTGTTTAAAGGTTACACTAAGATACACCATGAACAAAAAAAGGTACAAGCTTGATCAATAATGATTAGGAAGGGCCGGAGGTGTTGTTGCATACAGGGGTGGAGATCTCATATTTCTTGGAGCGAGTGGATGTTTCTTCCATTCCGCATGCTGAAATGACCATCATCAGTGCCATACCACGGCCATACTTGATAATGGCCAAAGTGCAATCACGGTTCAAGTCAAAAGTCATTTGAATATCGCGTAACATTGGTTCCTCCTCAAGCACAAAATATCCATCATCCTTGCCATAGTGCACTTGCAACCTGCCCCTCATGTCAACACATGACCTCAAAAACGCCTCCCAACATTGCTGCATTAGAAATCAAGAACATACTTTAAGGAAACATACAATTTTAGCACTGTCTTGTGCTGGATTCTGACCCTGTGGTGTGGGTTTTGTTTGCTGTTTGGGTGATTGTGAGTTGCAGGGATGTTACCTGACACAACTACACACCTCAATATGAAAGTTTATATAAACAATAAATGTGTTGTATTACTTCAGTTTCATTGTTTCTTGGACAATGCGTTCAAGCCTCTAAAAAAAGCGTGAAACAATAGATAGTGGAAAACTAAATAATAAAACATCAAGGAATGGAAGAGTGCACATACCTTAGAAGTTTTCTTTCGCACATACAGAAAAGAGGGAGGACAGTACAGGGAGGACAATACAGTCGCCGGTTTGAGCAATTTGGAAGAGAGGACTCCACATAGACAGGGAATTCATCTGCAGTTTTGAGGAATATACATAAAGAACTCATACATGGATTGACCCTTCATATAGACAAAATGATAGACATGGGAAGTGAGCGGCAACCTAACTAAAAACAGTATGTGCAAGGGGTGGAACCCAAACCAAAAAGGACAATGCAGTCAGAGTACCTGGCTGCGCTGATGTGTTGGAAGAAACACTTGGTTTTACAGCTAGGTTTAAAGAGAACCCCAATTCATCAAACATCAACACCTGGAATGTGAAATCGCCAATGTGTCGTAGGAGAAGGTATGTGCCGAACCCAACATTGTTTTCCACTAAGAAGTCAACAAATCCATTGGAGAAAGAGAAGTCATCAACTTTGACTGTCCAGGATGTAGCACCATAAATAAGGCGAGCGTACAGTTTGGCATGTTCAAACAGACGTCGACGCATGCACACAGGTATGTTCTGTACCATATCATTTCGATGTAAATAGGTGTTGTGTTAAAATAAAAAGCAATAAACTAATAAGGAAATGGGAATGGCATGGAGGAAGTGTACAACAGACTCAATGTCAGTGGCATTCAAGAGAAACCAAACAAATGTGAATTGCATGACATCTGGGAAATGAAACAAACCATTCCGTTGGCACGCTACAAAGATCAAACAATAGCAATTAAAAAGTTGTGAAAATGAACAAAGATGGTGTGGGCTGTTTAGTTACAATAGAGAATGTGAAATAGTGCACAAGGGAAAACAACAACGAGATGCAACCTATGAGTATAGGCATTGAGCCACCTCTGCGCACAAAATGGGCAAGTTTGTGTTCAACCTCAGCTTTGTTCCTGAATAGTTTTGGCATAAGCCTGAAGTAGCCAATAGCTCGCAACAAGTTCTTCCAATCTGGACTTGTATGACACTCGTACTCCTCCTCATTGGTGCGGGTAACCACAGCAGCAACAATTCTTCGTCCGTGGACTGTGTTCACATAGTAAGTGTTTCTCTTCCACATGCATCCTTGGCAGTTTGAACAACACAATTGGTGAACAAATCCATAGAACTGTAAACAATAAACAAATTAAAGCTTTTGTCAACAAACAAAAGCTCTGTCACTTCAAATGGTTCATCAAAACTAACCCTAAGATGCATGGACAGGGAGACCAGGGAGACAACAATTAAAAACGCATAAAAGCATTAGGCTACACTAAAACACAAGAATGATTATCTCACCACAATGCATGCCTGGCTAACCTAGTGATAAAGCTTTGACAACCAGAGAGTTTGGGAGAGGAGTGTGGAGAAGTTACCTATCTCACGGGTAGGAAGAAGGAACGATGCTGAGATGCTTAGCGATGAGCGCGGGCTTCTTCGGGCAGTAGAGAGAGAGACAGAGGGACGAAGAGGCAGTTGGTACGGAGAGTAAATGAAAGTGGGCGGCAAGTGTATTTATAATTACATTCATTTAAGTGATGGTGCACTTAATAGGAACATGAAATTTTAAAAAATTTGCAAGAATCTAAAATAAAATTTGTCATTTTTGTAGGTACTGATAATATTCAGGCCTTTATGTTTTATGTGTGCTACACTGCACAAAACAAATAGGAAACTTAAAATTGGTGTTCCTTTTTTTACTATTTTGATTGATGCAACTCATATGATGAATTGGCTGAAGCTAAAAAATAAGATAAACGGTTGAATCGAGATTCTATTAATTTTACCCAGACTCCCAAATTCAGCTGTTTTGTAGTTACCCACGAAAAACTAAATCCAAACAGCGGCAGGTCCACCTCTGTGTTTCTGGTTTGACATCCGCTAGTAACATCTCAACTGCCATTTCTACAATAGACTGTACATAAAAAGGGATGGGAAGCATGTAAGAACAGTAAGTTTATTCAAGGAAGTAGTAAAAAAAGTGACAAAAACAGGACTACTATTAGGTGACCTTTAGTTAATGAAAGGCACAATTTCATCGTAAACAACATTGGATTTGCTGTTTCGCATCGCTGGCCTCTTCTTATTCGGACAAATCACAATTTTAATGGACTATGCATTTCTAGTTCTTGACATTGCAACATAGAGCTGTCCATGAGAAAAGACGGGTTCTTTCAAATATATACCAACGAAGTCGAGGGTCTGCCCCTGGGATTTGTTTATCGTCATGGCAAAACAAACTTTGATGGGAAATTGAGTGCGTTTGTATGACATAGTACAGTGTTCATCTTTAGAGATTTCCAAAGGAATCTTGAGGATGAAAACATGTTTTCCTATGTGATCTTTCGAGGCAATGAAACAACTTAGGACATGATATCCGAATAAGTCACATATCAACCTGGTCCCGTTGCACAGGCCCTCACATGGATTCAGGTTGCGCAGCAACATCACAGGACAATTATGCTTCAAAGTTAATCTATGGGGGGCAAACCAGCAGGGGATAATGTATGCAGGTAATCTTCGAAGTGCATGTATTTAGACTCAAGTGCGGTGTTGTAACTAAGATATGTGTGTTCTTCCCCAGGAAACTTGACCATCAAAGATGAATTGATGAAGTCTACAATGTCATTTTTTGTAGTAAGCACAACACGTGACATTAGGCAATAAGGGTCAGTTTGAAACACGTGCAAATCCGGATACACGGCTGAAAAAAGTAAATCCAACGAAGTAGCTTCATCAATCCAAGGCAAAATAAAGTTGGAGGGGATCTTTATTCTGCCACATGCGTCAGTTGGTTCGGTTCCATTGCCAACACGCAAAAAGTAGTCACAAAAGGCAGGATCTTCATGCGTCCGCATGTGTAGTATCAAACGCATGCGGTGGACATGAGACCATATTGTCAATGATTTTATCAAGCATGCATCAACAAAATCTTTCCTTGACCCAGATCGGACCACGGGTAAAGTTTGTCTGAAATCACCGTCAAAGACCATGACTTTTCCTCCAAAAAGGGAATCTACGTCAAGGATGTCCCTTGAAGTTGTGTCAAGGCTCTCAATAATCTTTCGATTTGCCATGGATGTTTCATCCCACAGGATCAGATGTGCTTCTTTAAGGAGTCTGGCCTTAGCTGAGCGTTTGCCAATATTGCATATATATTTTGACTCAACATCAAGCGGCAGTTTAAAGCGTGAATGTGCAGTACGTCAACTGGCAAAATGGATGCAGTAATGCCAGAGCTTGCAGTAGCAAGAGCTATCCATTTGTTTGACCGAGTGGCTGCCAACAAGCACCGATACAAAAAACTTTTACTAGTCCCACTTGGACCATCAACAAAGAAAACAGCCCCACAAGAAGAGTAAACAGCCTCCATCACAGTGTCAAATGCAATCTTTTGATGAGCTTTCGAGAAAGAAATGCTATTTAGATCTGCATCACTCACCAATATACCACGCTCAGCCTCAATCTCACGACTGTGTCTCTCAAAACCAGCAAGATCTAAGTTTGCGGCAACCAGACGTATGAGTTGATGTCCTTCCCCATTGTTGCAAACAGTTCTCGCAACAACATCAGCGCAGCCTTTTCCGCTGTTGCGGGGGGCTGGAACCTGGCCAAGTCTTCGCATAAATGAGTTTTGTAGTCCAACCATAGTGCACGAGGGTCTGGCCCTGTTGAAAAACAAAGGTGTGTAGCAAAGAGTCTGCGAAGACTGGAAAGCAGTTGGAACAACATTGCCTCATCCATTGATGCACGTATTACAAAGTCCCCTTACAACAATCCGCGATGTTCAGCTACAGCTCTGAAAGTGGCAGCTACGTTCCCATTTACATTCTTTAGATTAGCAAATGATGTGGGCGCGCGTACATTGGCGAGCAAGAGGCATAGGTAGTATCGGTCCCCTTCAAAAGGATTGACAGAAACAAGTCTGCCAATGACCTTCCTTTTCTTTCGCTGAGTCCATTCTCTCTTGTGAGCAGTCCAAACAAAATGTTGAGGGAATTCAACATGCAAGAGGTTCAGCATTTTCGCAGTTTGGTTGGATGCATTCATGGCGAAAAACTGGGTCAACATCGTTTTCACAGAGTCTGGGGATTCAGTGATGTGAGTGATGCGTTGGTCCCCGTGAAAGGTAATGTATTGTGAATTTTCCAAGTGGACCTTCAACTGCAAAACAACAGGTTTCATCTCATTGATAGTAAAGCCGAAAATCCGCCACACAGCTTCAGATGGGGAAACCCAACACGCTTTTTGGAAATCAGATATCTCATCGACGAGTTCACTGTCCCCCGCACCCGACAGGGCCATGATGACTCGATCATGCCCTTTATACACATATTCACATATGTATTTTACCGACTTCACACTTGCGCAAACCTCAACATTGATGTGGCAATCATACTTTCTCAACAGGTGTGCATTATAAGGGACAACCCACTGGTTGTCAAGAGAATGCTTCCTCACGCTCACAGTCACACCAGAAACCCGCCTCCTGTACGTAGGAAAACAGTTTTCATCGAAGATTGTTGCAGCAGCAACTTTCCGGGGAAATTTGCTCCTGCATGAAGGAATTTCTGAACCATGGGCCAAAACCATGCACGAGCATTTCAGGTTCATGAGACCACAAGGGCCATGGATCATATGTTTCTTAACCAACCTATACAGTTTTGGATGAACTGCAGGATCCAGCATCTCGGCACTAATGAGCTGATCACAACGCGCAACTGTCGTGATCTTGCATGAATGTGACAAGATAAGTAGAAGTGGGCGTGAGGAAGCCCTCTTTTCTGGAACTCAATGATATACGTGTACGCAACCTCCTTTTCAAATAGAGACCCTTTGATTATGTCTTTTTTGAAATCTTCCAGACAGGCACGAAATATGCGGGCCACGAGCTCTGGACGGTTTTGAACTTCATCTGCAAAGGAAAACTGCTCTTTGATTTCAGGCCAATTGGGGTTGCATGTAATAGTTATGAACATATCAGGTTTACCAAAATTCTGCACAAGGGCCATCACATCCATGTAACGACCACGCATGTCGCGTGGTCCACACCTATAAACGTCCCAGGTAAGATCACACGGCGACCTACATCACTGCAATTTTGAACGCCTGCGCCTACGCTGTCTACCAAACCTTTATAGGTGTCTGACCGAAATTCACGCTGCTTGCCGCGGTACTAGTCCAGATGTTGAGTTTCTATTTTTATGTAGAGATCTACAATATACTGTTGAAACAAACAGTTTGTATGAATGAGGTGTTCTGGTGGCGCATCTGAAGTTTGTACGCATAATACTACCTGCACGACACAGATTGCCGATGCCTACCTTCACTCCGCAAGGTTTCTTCACCAGCGATTAAAGCGGCATCCGTGTCAAATTGGCTGCAGCTTATTGACACAGGGGGTAAAGGTTGCAGGGCACCTCTGGTCCTGCCTGCAGCAGCCTTTGGAATCCCTTCATGCCATCCCACTTCACTAAGAGGGAACAAGAGAGGGTATTGCAACGGATCGTAACACCCATAGTAGTAATGAATGTTCTGTCATCTGCCACTATGGGCATACACACGAATATCCCTATTAGAAACCAACCCATCGTACTCGTCCTCAACTCACACAGCAACAACCTAGGACGACGTCGGTCGATTGTAAACTCGGTGATCAAAAGAAGGGTCATCATTTAGCACGATGGAGAATTCTTCAGTCTGATCTATATCAGACAATGCTTTGAAAAACTGTGCATATGGGTTCCCCGAAAGCACATCCATCAACACTGTCACAACTTCCTTATCCAGATGATCAATGCGATCCAATCTATTCGCCACAACACATTCTGTGTCATAGAAGTACAGCTGTAGGTTCCTAGGTGGGCAGCCATCAGGAAGCAAGTTATTAATGAAATGGTATATCTGACCTTGGACTCTGAATGTGTATATCCCTTGGTTTCGCTGGCAGAGTTGCTTGTCGTGGTTATAAATCCCTATCGACGTAAATGCAAAAGTATTATTGTATGTCCGCACGCAGGACTGGAAGTGCTTAGACAAAAGGTCGCGCGATGTGAATAACCTATGCAGCTGAGCAGGCATTTCAGTTGAAGCAAGCACAACCTCGCCTCGACTGCAACACATGGTGGGGGTTCATATTGAACGTGCTCAGCCCCACAAAACAAACAGTCAGACACAGGTTTCAAAGTGTAGGGTTTCAGAGTGTAGGGTTCACAGGTGGGAGAAGCTGCAGAAGTGCCTTCCCCAGCACATTCCGAACGGTCACAATCATCTGCTGAGCATCAGTTTAGATAACAAGACATCAGAAGGTTTGTAACATGCGAAACAGGTGATAAATCATAACAAATGTGAACTCAAGTGGGACATGCATCCAGCACCACATTCCAGCGTATGACATGGCAGCACACACAACACAACGTGGCGCACACATGAGCAAGGGAAATGATAAAATGTTCAAGAATTTGAGTTAAGGTGAAACATTTCGACACAACCAGTGATAATCATTTAAAGGGCCGCACATACAATGAATACACATCGAGCAAGAGAACGATGTCAGGAAAGCAAGTAAGGTTACACATGACGGGATAGGGGTGAGCAAATAACTGACAAAACCGATAAAACCGAAAACCGATACCCAAATCGACCGAAAAAATCGGTCATCGGTCGGTCATCGGTTATTACATATTAAAAGAAGTCGGTTATTCGGTTATTCGGTTAATCGGTTAACGGTCGGTTATTTTAATCGGTTATCGGTCGGTTAACCGAAAACCGAATTATAATTGAAGTTTTCTGAATATTATTTCCTTGAATTCATTTACAAGAAGTACATAAGCTATTTATACAGATAGGAATCCTGAGAGAGTCTATTCAGCACCCTAGGTGACTGTCTAAATACTAAACATAAATGATTGAGAACTGAAAAGACAGCAGCTATTAAATACAACCTGAAGCACTAAAGATACATAATTACAGTAATAATAAGGAAAATAAATCCTAGATTAATGATGTCTCTTCGTTTTATCAAGTATCAACACTCCCCCTCAAGCTAGGTTTGTAGATATCCGTCATGCCTAGCTTGACAATAAGACCCTGGAACCTAGGACTGTGCAGAGGTTTGGTAAACACATCTGCAACTTGATCTTCTGAGGGAGTGTAGCTTAGTTCGATCAGACCCCCTTCAACCTTTTCTTTGATAAAGTGCCTATCAATCTCAATATGCTTGGTCCGATCATGTTGGACTGGATTATGAGCTATGTTGATTGCTGATTTGTTATCACACCTCAATTCCATTGGTCCTTTCCACTTGATTCGTAAATCTAAGAGAATAATTCTGATCCATAGAAGTTCACATAAGCCATGGGCAAGAGCTCTTAGCTCAGATTCAGCAGATGATCGTGCCACAACATTCTGTTTTTTGCTTCTCCATGTCACGAGGTTTCCTGCTAGGAAAACACAGAGACCAGTAGTTGACCGGCGGTCAACGAGGGAGCCACCATAATCTGCATCAGTGAAGGCTTGGACTGATAATTGCCCACCCTTCCTGAATATTATCCCTTGCCCTGGACTTCCTTTTAGGTAGTGAAGAACCCTATAGGCTGCTTCTAGATGTGGTTTCCTTGGATCATGCATGAACTGACTCAAAACACTAACTGCATAGGCAATGTCAGGTCTAGTATGAGAGAGATAGATAAGTTTGCCACACAAGCGCTGATACATTGATGAATCAACCTTGGGTTCATCAGTAGCAAGTCCAAGCTTGTGATTAGGATCCATAGGTGCATTAACCGGTCGACAAGCACTCTTACCGGTCTCATTTAACAAATCTGTAATGTACTTTTGTTGGCTGATAAAGATGCCTTCAGATGAGCGAGCAACTTCAATTCCAAGAAAGTATTTTAGAGGGCCAAGAGACTTCATCTCGAATTTGGATTTCAGCTGCCCCTCAAGACGTTGTTTCTCAACTGGATCATTACCCGTCACAATGATGTCATCCACATATACTAAAAGAATAGTGACTCCATTTGGGTGAGAGTGTTTGTAAAAAAGAGTATGATCCCCTTGGCTTTGACTATACCCAGCAGCAAGAACAACCTGTGTGAAGCCGTCAAACCAAGCACGAGGGGATTGCTTGAGACCATAGAGGGCTTTTTTTAAATGACATACATGTGTAGAGGTTCTTGTTGATGTTTTATTAAAGCCTGGGGGAATGTACATGTAGATCTCATCATGCAAGTCACCGTGGAGAAAAGCATTCTTGACATCAAATTGCAATAAAGGCCAATCAAAGTGAGATGCCAAGGATAGTAGGATACGGACAATATTGAGCTTAGCTACAGGAGCAAAGGTCTCTTGATAGTCAATCCCATACGTCTGAGTGTATCCTTTAGCCACAAGACGAGCTTTGTACCGCTCAAGAGATCCATCAACCTTGTATTTGACAGTAAAGATCCACCTGCAACCAACAACATGCCTCCCAGGAGGTTTAGTCACAATATCCCAAGTATGGTTCTTTTCAAGAGCTCTAATTTCCTCTTGCATAGCATCCCTCCATTCTTTCTTTCCTAATGCCTCAGAAACAGAGTTGGGTATGGGAATTTCATTAAGTCTCTGAACAAACAAGGCATGTGAAGGAGAGAAGTTATCAATGGTAACAAAATTAGCAAGAGGGTATAGAGGTGTTTTGGTACATTGACGTACACCCTTGCGTAAAGCAATTGGCGGAGATGGTGGTGGAGAAGAAGAGACATTACCTGGGTCAGCCAATCGGTCATGCGTCAACAATGGAGTGAACCTGTTTTTCCTTGAGTACACTTTTGTCACTAGTAGAGGAGAAGATGGGTCATGAGTGGTGGATTTAGTAGGTGTAGGAATGGGATGGTCTGGTGGTGTATTTGATTGAGGTTCAGGTGATGTTGAAGACTGTTGGGAAGTAGGTGAGGTTGCTGACACATCTAAGGAAGGTGATGGATGATCATGTGGTGGTGGTGATGGGATGTCTGGTGATAAAGGCTTAGGAGGGTAGGAGATTGTATGTGGTGGAGAAGATGTAATAGTATAGGTGGGCAGAGGTGAAGGATGTGGAGTATCTTGGGATACAGGGAGAGAAGTAGGAGTGTAAAAAGGTGTGTCTTCGTGAAAGGTCACATCTGCAATGGTGTATGTCTTTCTGGTTGTAGGATTATAGCACTTATATCCTTTCTGAGTTGGAGAATAACCAAGAAAGATACATTTAATAGATCGTGGGTCCAATTTTCCCCTATGAGGTGGAGGAATATGAACAAATGCAGTACACCCAAACACCCTTAGATCAAGATCAGAAGAAATTCTGGTTTGAGGAAAGAAATGACGGAGAGATTCAAGGGGTGACTTATTTTGGAGTACCCGACTGGGAATTTTATTGATGAGATGACATGATGTGAGTGTGGCTTCCCCCCAATAGTGTTTAGGCATATTTGATTGAAACAATAAAGCCCGACTGACGTCTAGGAGATGTCGATTTTTTCTTTCTGCTGTGCCATTCTGTTGTGGTGTGTACGGACAAGAGGACTCATGAACAATGCCTTTTGAGAGGAAATAAGAGGAAACGGTTTGATTGAAGTATTCAAGAGCATTATCAGTGCGGAAGCGTTTTATTGTGGCGGAGAACTGATTATGAATCATATTGCAAAAGATAGGAATGATGGAACTCACCTCACTCTTGTTTTTTAGCAGAAAAACCCACATAAAACGTGTACAATCATCAATAAATGTAACATACCACCGGGCACCAGATATATTAGCAATTGGAGCAGGACCCCAGACATCACTATGTATAATATCAAAAGGAGAACAACTGATTGTATTACTTCTAGAAAAAGATACACGAGACTGTTTAGCAAGTTCACAGACATCACATTGAAATGTAGAAACATCAATACTACTAAAAAGACTGGGAAACATGGTTTTTAGGACATGAAAAGAGGGATGACCAAGACGCTTGTGGTGAAGCCAAATAGTGTTGGTATTGGCTGTGATTGTGGTAAGAGCTTTTTGTGGAGGTTTGGAGACAAACAGTGCATCAAGGTAGTACAGGCCATCTCTTTGTTTAGCAATTCCAATCGTCCTCCCCGTGTGTAGATCCTGTAATAAACAGTGGGAAGGGAAAAAAATGGCAGCACAATTAAGATCAACTGTGAGTTTGTAAATAGAAGCAAGGTTCATAGCCAGGTTTGGGACATGTAGGGTGTTTTTCAGATTTAATTTTTCAGAAAAAACAACCGTACCAAGTCCCGCAACCTTTGTAGGTGTCCCATCAGCAGTAGTAATGTGCGTGGATGTAAAACATGGATGATAATTAGAGAGTAAAGAGGGTATGGCAGTCATATGAGATGTGGCACCTGAGTCTAATATCCATTGGGATTGTGAACTCTGTTCCGAAGCATTAAGACAAAAAATAGTAGAGGTTTTACCTTGCAGGGCCAAAGAGCTATGACCAGAACCATTTGAGTTATTAAGAGACTGTAACATCATACGAATTTGCTTTAATTCCTCCTGGGAAATGGGCCAAAGATTAGTAGAGCTCTCAACAATAGTGGGAGTGACTGAGTTGGCACGTCCAGCACTCATTCCACGTCTGTCTTGGCTTTTTCTTTCTTTCTGTAGATGAGGATAAAGTTTCCAGCATGTATCCACATTATGGTTGGACCGCTTGCAATGATCACACCATCTTCCTCCCTTACTACCCTTAGTTTCCTTAACATCTGAAGGAGTAGATTTGGCAGCAAGAGCTGTACTGTCAATCAGATTTGTATTCATCATTATATAGCGTCTGCTCTCTTCATGTTTGATAGTGGCAATGGCAGAAGATATGGAAGACAGAGGAGTAATGCCAAGAATTTGACCCCGAGTCTGATCATATTCGGGATTTAAACCAGACAAGAAGCAATATAGACGTTGCTGATTTATATAGTTCTTGTGAAGAGCTGCATCTGCAGCATTCGACCACTTCATCGTTTGATACTGGTCAAGTTCAGACCATCGTCGTTGGAGGTCAGTTGCATAATCTGTGACAGATTGTGAATCTTGCTTAAGATTCGTTGTTTTGAGCCATAAGTCATAGACAAAAGCGCCATCTTTAGCAACAGAGTAGGACTGCTGTATGAAATCCCAGATTTCTTTAGCCGAGTCCATGTATAAACATGTACTGCTGATGTTGGGATCCATAGAGTCCCATAACCAGACCCGTACGTTGGCATTAGTTTTCTCCCAAATAGCAGCATCAATCTCTCCTTCTTCTGGGGTAGAGACAGTGAGATAATCTTCAAGATCTTTGCCACGTAGAAGAGTGTAAACCAGCTTTGACCACCCAAGATAGTTCCTGCCATTGAGACGGTAAGATGGCGGGATAGAAGGGAGATCAAATTTCTGGTTTCGAAGAGCAAACGCGGCTGCAGTAGCAGCTGAAACAATGGTTGAGTGATCAAGGTTACTTGAGGCTGATTCGGCTTCTTTAGACATGATAAAACCCTTGATGAAGAGACTCCACCGGGAGTTAAAGAGAGAGAAGGGTAGAGACACCCAAAAAATGACCGTTGGAGAGGTGATAGGCTGACTCAAAAAAGGCTTAGACGAAACCAAGCTCTGATACCATGAAGTTTTCTGAATATTATTTCCTTGAATTCATTTACAAGAAGTACATAAGCTATTTATACAGATAGGAATCCTGAGAGAGTCTATTCAGCACCCTAGGTGACTGTCTAAATACTAAACATAAATGATTGAGAACTGAAAAGACAGCAGCTATTAAATACAACCTGAAGCACTAAAGATACATAATTACAGTAATAATAAGGAAAATAAATCCTAGATTAATGACGTCTCTTCGTTTTATCAACAATAATCTACTTCGTATAAACGTTTCTATGTACTTCATTTATGTTATGATGTTTCACTTAAAAACATATCATAATTACTCTAAGATATAATGTCAAATATATGACCAAAATTAATATTGTGGATACAAACATATCATGAATGGTATACTCATGTTAACTTTAGTCATATTCTAGTTTACTTTAGTATCTAGTACTCCGTAATATTAAAGGAAAGCCCTCATATTTTAATAAATCTCATGTATTTAGTATTTAGTGGTTAACCCAAAAGAAATAAAATGACACTCGTGCACAAGAAAAACTACCAGTAGCGTAACAAAACTAATTTTATTATGAGATGATTTAATTCATTTCTTCTTACTTATTTCATGAATGGAGAAAAAACATTTTATATACGATCAGTTATTTCATTCATTTTGTTTTGTAGTGTAAAAAATCAATTATTTTCATCCATTTTTGTATCAAATATTTTTTCTAATATTTTTATTTAAAGCATTCAATTTTTTGGAAAAAATATGCTTAAAAAATTTGTATGGTCGGTTATTGTCGGTTATTTGGTTACCGACCGAAACTGAACTACAGTTTTTCGGTCGGTTATTGTGATGTTATCGGTCGGTTTCGATCTTTTATTAGAGTTAAAAAATTTGGTCGGTTATTCGGTTATCGGTCGGTTACTTGACCGACCGACCGAATGCTCACCCCTATGACGGGAAATAAGGTTCGGTTCAATTTTGGAATCACGGGAAAAAATGAAACATCAGATACCATCACTGATTCGGCTCGAGGAGAATTCACAAAAGGGAGCCATATCGAATGATGACACACCTGCAAGACCAGCATCACAACGAACACCATGGACCGGAAGCAATGATTCAACGTTTTGCACACCCGAACTCAAGGCCTTCCTCACTTCGCGCCGACGTTTGCTTCGGCGCGCTCGCTGCTCATCGGGGGCAACAACGCTGCCGAACCCCCTACGGACGGGATCGACAAATGTGTTACTCATCCATTACAAAATAATAACCCCAAAGAATCACTACCATATACAACAATGGGAATCCACCCTAACCCAAGTCAAACAACTGTCACACCCACATATAAATTCAAGTGTCATGGCAGTAGGCAAATATAAACAAAGGCTCCACACATCACAGCACAAACAAAGGCACAGTTCAAGGGGAATTCAACCCCATAACATAGAAGAAGAAAACATTTCAAAGCAGGACAACCATACCAAAAAAAACAGCCAAAAAACACATAACTATAAAAAAACTCCAAAGCAGCACTCACAAATACTTACAAGAACCGCACAGTAGGCGTTGTAGTTGCAGAATGGACTTCCCAAACACCTGAGAACACACCAAATAAACCATATATGAGTATTCTTATCAGGAGGAAGAAGACACCACCACCACACCACATGACTAAACAACAACTTCCTTGCATACCAAACATCCAACAACACAAAAAACAATGAAAATTGCCATAACATCCCACACCTCCACAACCACACCATGAACAAGAACTGCTGCAGGAGAAATTCAAACTCAACCAAAGGAACATAAAACCCCATAGTCCCTGTCATTCCAAGTCACAGCAGATAAAACAGCCACAACACAAGTGCAAACTCAAAGAAAGAAATGTAAACCCCATTGAACCCTGTCACGAACATCCCTGCAACTCACAATCACCCAAACAGCAAACAAAACCCACACCACAGGGTCAGAACCCAGCACAAGACAGTGCTAAAAAAACAAAAGAACGGTCTCAGCCAAGACGCCAAACAACCATAAACAAGAACCCTCATGTCCCAAAACCCAAAGTTCATGTAATGGCTCACCCCACAAAACCCAAAAACACACACAACGGACGAACAGTCACACCAACACAAAATAAAGGACAACAAAGACAAGACAAAGGAAAGCAACAGAGAGAACTCACAATTCCGAGCGAGAACAAACGTAGAGAGATGAAGGAGCAAATCAAGAAAAGAGAGAGCTTCGCGTATGGGTATCCAAGCTGCGGAAAAGGTTATTATATCATCCGGGGGAGCTTGTCCGCACGTTCAAAAACAGCAACAGTGCCAAGACTCTCCTGTCCACAGAAGCGGTTAAAGGCGCGGAAACAAAACGAAAAGCTTCCGTTAAGTGGCCTTGCGCGTAAAAAAAACCCGTCTGCAGTGTTGTAATGGAATAGGCCCATGATAACGACATTCGCTCTTTATATATATAGTAAGATATATATTTAGTAGTATTCCTGTCCGGAATTTCCGGACTAGACCACCATTCGCCCACCTCGTTTTGAGGTGGTTCCCGGTGGATTTTTTTGATGAAATTTTGTGAGCATGTTCTCCATGACATGTAGATTATATCCACAGAATTTCAACTAAAAATTCAATCGCAAAGTCAGTTAAATAATTTTTTGAATATAAATGTGCCAAAATGTATATGAAAACGTAGTTATTTTAAAAAATTCAACTGACTTCTTGATTGAAGTTTTAGCCGAACTTTTGTGGACATAATCTACACTTGATGCAGAACATGCTCACAAACTTTCATCAAAAAGTTCCACCGGGAAACACCTCAATATGAGGTGACTGGACGACGGTCCTGTCTGGAAATTCCAGATATGAATATTCGTGTATGATCAAGCAAGACCCTTGTTTGGGAAAGAATTCTGAGCCTAAATTCATTTCCTACATTCCGCCCCTAAATTCGTAGGTGGTATGCACGTATTGGATGGTGAAAAGTTGCTTCACTTCTCCACATCAAATAATTGCATGGCGTATATGGTTTGTAGCTAAACAATGTAGACCTATCCTTGCTCTATTTCTGGGTGGATGGAGTACACTGGGACTACATTTTTCTTGTGGATTTATTTTCCTGTCCATTTCATGTTTTCTGATATTTGCTTCCTGGTATTGAATCCTAAATAAAGAATCAAGTATATGTGTGGTTCATGAGAATTGGTAGAATTATGGAGTGCAGAATGGATTAAGAAGCACTGACCATCATGATGTATTTTCTTATCAGAGATGACTTGGGTTATAGCTTTGTTATTTAATGTGGTTTTATAGCTGATGATTTTGTTAAAGTTAATGTCATTGGCGCATAGAGTTTTTGACACTTTTAGTCCTCCGACTATTGTGTCAGTGACACTTTTGGTACTCGACTTTTAATTTTTCCATTTTTAGTCCTCGACTATAGTGCGAGAAACACTTTTGGTATCCGTCTTTGAAAATTTCCATATTTAGTCTTTCGACTTTTGTAAAAGTGACACTTTTAGTCCTTCAACTATTGCAATAGAGACATTCTTAGTCCTCCACTTATTGTGTCAAAATCATAGTAGAAGGACTAAAAGCGTCAATTTGGTAATAGTCAAAGGACTAAATGTGGGAAACTTGAAAGTAGAGGACTAAAAGTGTCTCTCTCACAATAGTTGAGGACTAAAAATGGATAAATTAAAAGTCATGTACCAAAAGTGTCACTGACACAATACTCGGGGACCAAAAGTGGCACAAACTCTTGGCGCATAAAAAGTTAAGTAATGTCTACTGAAGCATGGTACTTGGATTTTGTATCCTAAACTCTTTTTGTTTTGGGTAGGTGGACAGCCAATGCCAATGCTGGTGTACTAGAATCTCTTGGATATAAGGAGGGATTCAAAATTGATGTTGACATACCGGAAGGAACATGGGCAGATGCTCCATTCTTCCATGATATTCTTATCTTTAACACGGGGCACTGGTAATCATATTTGTGATTATTATTGTGACATCAATGAAAAGTTCCTTGCATTGATTTGCATTTACAATGTGTGGTGCCTCCTATGGCATACACAATTTATATGGCTACTTATTTTCTGTTTTGTCTTAGGTGGTGGGCTCCTTCGAAGTTTGACCCAATAAAATCACCCATGCTTTTTTTCAAAGATGGGAAACCTGTCATGCCTCCTGTACTGCCCGAAACAGGCCTTGATTTGGTTCTTCAACATATGGTATTGCTATGTTTGTCTTCCTTGCGTTTGATATAATGGATAGAAAAAAAATATGGGCTAAACTTGCAAGAATGCATGGAAAGTAGTGTTAATCTATCTTAGCATGTTCTTCATATATCTAAGAGAGCGTAAAGAAATGTTGGAGTTGCTATTAGATCTTATCTGTTTATCATACTCTATATCCGCACTTGTATTCTTGCAAGTTTAGCCAGATCAGTAGAGCATTTTTTTTTAATATTAGCATGGTTTTCTGCAGAATGCAAACATAATTAATTGATGGACAAACCGGATGAATTCAAGCATTTTTTTATTGCCGTAAATTTGTTGATAACTGAATTATAAATAGATGTTTAATCCAACCTATTTAGCAAATTCGATTCATTCTCTTACTGTCTCACTCAGTCATCTCAGCCAAATTTACCCTTACCAAATGGGCTCCTGATTTGTGATATAGAACTCATTCATAAAGCTCACATATTTTAGCATATGACTACTTTCTAGATATCATATATAGAGGAAAGAATTCGGGAAAATACCATCATATTATTTAGAACACAGTCTCCCAGGCATTTTGAGGGTGGTGATTGGGACCATGGTGGCTCCTGTCAGCGTACACACCCTTTGTCTCTTCAAGAGGTAACTCTATTACATTATGATGTTTGTTGAGGGTGTCGGGTGGGCACACTAGTTTCTATGGGATTCAATCCGAAGTTGTATTATTTATGTCAATTACAAAATGTTGGGGAAAAAATCATCAAAACATATTCGACAGTTATTTTTTAAATACTGTGTAAATCGTAAATTGTAGATAACATATTAAATTCAATGATCAAATAGTATTTTGTGAAATTTGGTATTTTATCTCACGTTAATTCCTATATGTCATTTGCATCCTGGGTCATATTTTGTTTGATTTTGCACCCCATCCAATGTTTTGTTGTCTATGCACCTCATGTCTTATTTTCTTTTGAGTATGCATCCTAAGAGGGATGCACATTGAAATATAAGCATGAGTTGTCAAGTCAAAGATGGAAATTTTGTATATGCAAATTGCACAACATGTTTACTCCAAAGTATAACTTTGCATCTCTAAGGCTTAGAGAATAAAAGATGAGGTGCGAAGTGAAATATTGGGATACATGTGATACATATACCCAATTCCCTGGTTGGTTCATGATTATTTTTAATATCAAGTAGACATGCACATGAATGAATATGTATGTATGTATGTATGGGAACATGTGAGATTTTCCCATCATACATGTACCCATTCATATTCATGATTATGTAATGTACGTATGTATGGGTTATATGTGAGATATTCCCACCATACATATATGGGAAAATCGATCCTATATATCGAGTGATTGATTTTCGGGAATTCAAAATTAGCACCTGATCCCAACCCTTAATGCTATGTATTATATATTTGCTCATGGGTTACCACATTTCAGGTAGAAGAATTTTTCTCTCTCAAGAATAATGGAACTAATGGTGAGGCACACCTTGTGAATCAACACCTTCGCAGGAACTTAGATGGAACTAAATTTAGAATATTGGACATTACTCATATGAGTGAATTCAGAGCGGATGCCCATCCATCAACAGTGGGCGGGAAAAAACACGACGATTGCATGCATTGGTGTTTGCCTGGACTTACTGATACATGGAATGACTTGTTTATAGCACATATTAATTCATTAACCATATAGAGCTCAGGAACTCAAGTGTGTTTTGCAGTTTGGATCTTTTGTATAACTGCCTTGATTCTCAGTAAATTTAGCCCCTTTTGTTTATCAAAATTATTTGTTACCCTCATATGCATTCACTCCTTGATTCATTCTTTGACGGTTTGACCGATTAACGATGACTAGTCCATTTTAAAATTTCACATAGCCCACTTTATAAAGGGTAATGAAGTCTTACATGTATCTTAATTTGCTCCTACCAGTACGGTAATTTTTTAACTTTTAACTTACACTTTTATAGTAGTTCTATTATGTACAATTCCTACAGTTTCCTCCAAAGGCAATTAAAGTCGATGAAAAACTGAAAATTGATTGGAGCAATTAAATAAAATAAGTGAAATATTTAAGGAATATGATCAAAATTCAAAAGTGGATGATTGCCAGATTACAAAGTTTTTTCCTTAGGGTTGAATGCCCTCAATTTCATGTGTGATATTAATCTCATGAACTTTATGATATATTTTATTTTAGTTCATGGTATAGATTTTTCTTCTAGAAATGCAAGTGTATGTAATTACATAATTTGATAACATCAGTATGACATTTCCAAGGAGAAACCTCTTTAGTTTAAAAAAGTGAGAGGGTTTCAAATTATAGGGGCTCCCCTAAAGTTAGGGATGAACTCGGGTCCAGGCCGGGTCCGGGTCGGGCCGGCGGTTCAGGAGTGGTGGACCCGGGACCGGCCCGGGTAACCACCGGGTCCGGTCCGGTCCGGGTTTGGGCCGGGCCGGATCTGGTCCAGGTCTGGACCGGATCCGGGCCAGGCCCATTATCAATTTTTTTCCCCTCTTCCTAATTAACCCCCCTCCCACCCCCAACCCCCCAAACCACCCCCAAATGGCCCAAAATACCCAGCCCAACCCGGAATTAAAAAAAATGAAAAAAAAAATAGTTTTGGCCCGAATCGGGCCCGGGCCCGGCCGGGTCGGACCTTGTCTTAGGTGACCCGAGACCGGTCCGGCCGGGCCACCGGGTCGGGCCGGGCCGGAACAGTGCCGGTCCCGGGTCGGACCACCCGGCCCGAGTCCATCCATACCTAAAGTGTGGACACACATGCAGGATAAGGAATATCACCAATTTCACTGAGATTAAAGTGACAGGAAGAAGAGCAAAATAAAACATAAGAAGCTGGCACCAAATCCATTGACTTCATCCATTTTCTGTAAAACAATAAAAATGGAGTTTGAAGAAAAAATTACAATGCCTACTAGTAAATATGAACAAAATGGGAAAGCAACATATAGCTAAAAGGAGCAAAATAATTATAGTCAGACAACGCCAAGTGTACATTCATGAGGTGACCAATTGCAGGTCAATCAAAACATCTAACACCATCATAAAGTGCGACAAAATGAGATCAACAATAGTCAAGTAGTCTACTCTACATACACATTAGTGCTTCCATGTGACAATTCATTCACCTCCAAATGATCTGCAAGAACAGAAGATAAAGATTTAAGGGAACAGCGGGATTTATGAAACAGAGAAAGGTAGAAACTGTGGAAGAAAATACTATAACCCCTTCAAAACATGGAAGGGTAGTGTTACACCTTACATGTTAATTCATTGCTCATGATAACTAGGATATTAAATGGGGAAAGCTGATATTCCCTCCACCCCCAAAAAACACTTCTTTCAAAACTATTTTGGCCCCAAATGAGTAGAGTTTGAAAAAAACCTAATTATTCATGTTATTCCATTTATGTACAGCCAAATCGGCTTCATGAAGGGCAGGTAGGGGGATTTCCTCTTGAATGGTCAACAGCTTCTTCTTAATGTATCCATGGTTAGCAACCCTATGAGCAGGAAATTTCTGAGGCTTGTTTCTAAACGTGCAAGTAAGCCTAACGTTAGTCTTCAGGGATGAATTGCAAATGTCTGGTAATTTGTAAAGGGTTTGGAGGTAGCTTCGAAGTTCCATCTCAACAATAAGATTTTCAAAGACCACTTGTAAGCCAAAAACAATTTATGTTAAATGCAGCTAAGTAGCAACATAATCATCACAGTATCAGGAGGAACAAACACTCTTGTTTCCTGAGCTTGCTTAAAAGGTCCTGGACAAGTGTTATTGACATGAACTGGAACATGCACAGATAACTGTTGCTCTCTCTTTCCTCCTGACCTCTGATTGTAGTAGGGTACCAATTCAAAGCTCCTTAAGTCTTAAGAATTCTCCTGCAAACTAACCCACTCATCTTCAGCAACCATTTTCAATGCCATATTGAGATGTGTCACCATCTGCAGTGACACTGAATTGCACCCACGAGCACGCAAGTGCGTCAGGTAATCTCTAGCAGCATATCCTGCCTCCCAGAAAGCTTCTTAATAATCTGTAATCCTAAACAAACAGTTACAGCCTTACAGGTTCAAACATTTTCTTTTTAAATCCTAAATCTCGAGGTCTTGTTCTTACTAATTGCACACTAAACATCTTTCAAACTTATCAAATTGGGCTTGGGCAGGTAAGTTGAGATTTATGGCACTAAGTATTGAGGATCGTTTATCTAAGAAAGCTGTTGAAATAGAATGTGAAAAGAATGTTTGAGTACAGGTTGATGCTCCATAGTATAAGTTTGTTGTTACCCTTTGTACTGGTACAGTTCCGTGTTTTGTCAGTTTAAACATGTTGTTCATTATGAAAACAAGCTAAATCACGGTAGTCTGATGGCATATAACAGCTGTACTATTTTATATTGTTATTGATTAAAAAATGAATATTAGCAAGCTAAAGGAAAATTTTCAGGGAATACTTCAAGCACTTATGCAGACCACAACATGCCTATTGATGGATCACTTGAGTAGCAACCTCAATGTGACGACCATTGGATAGAGTAAGGGTTCTGCAGCAAGGTTCTTGGTGAAAAGAAAAGAATGTTCCTAGACACTGAAGAGGGGGGTTCAACGACTTCTTTCAAGCACAAAATCTGTATCTTAATATATAGAGTTTTTTTATTGAAAGGTTAACATACTATGTTATCTAATAGTAATTCAATCAACTTTTATTCATTTGTGGCAGAAGCAATGTTTACTAGGCAGTAGTTGGGCTCTCAAATGGTGTCTAGCCTGCCTAATCAGATGCCTAACCTGTTTAGAAGTGAGTAGCTTTGGAGCAATGTGGATCGTTGCGCTTACCGCTACACTAAAAGCAATCGCTGATAGTGTAGCACGCTCCTCCCCCTTTATAGCACAAGTGAAGCACCACGCGGTTCGATTGCACCGACAGGCTTGCAGATTGCTGGCACCGCATACCCACGGTCCAACAAGCAATGTGTAGAAGGATCAAGGTTGAATAATAGAAATGTACCCCGCAATTTTGTGACTTTTGTTACTTCTGCAATAGACTAGGGTGTACACAAGAGCAATTTTGTAACTTGCATGGACAACCATCCACAAGGAAGTATAACCAAAGATGGATCTGGGCACACAAATGAGCATTACCAGAATTTGCTAGTCAAACTAAACACAACAAAATATTGTTCAAAACCAATCAGAAGACCTGGACATTCACAAATGCTCCTGAAAGTTCTTTGACTTCCCTGACTTTAAAGCTCTCTTTGAATCCCTGACTTAGGAGATGCAAATGATGTTTTTTGACCAAATATAAGTAAATGGCATTGGTATGTGTTATGAATCTCACTGGTTAGTATCAAGTTGAAGTGCAAATGTATATTTTAAGTTCCAAAGTTCAATCAAGTTCAACTTTTAGTTTCCCAAATTCACGCAGATGTTCAAATCCTAGTAGATCTGAAGTTGGAAATTTCATATTCAATTCGAAAGTGAATAACTGTTATATTTATATGAGTAATGGGGCAATTACTCTATGCACACCATAGTTGTTACGGCGTGGTTTTGCGGCGCGGCGCCTCCGGACTGCCATACCGCCATGGCGATATGGCGCCCGTCGCGGCGGCATCGTGGCGATAAGTCGACATATAAAGTAATAAATTCATAAAATGTTTTACATACTAAAATGCCTACATGTAACATTTGTAGCCAACACTAAAAATGAAATGGTAAAACATGTAATCACAGAAACAACATAATCCATAAGACCATAAACCTATAGTCATCAAAACAATCACATACATTATCCATAATCCAACATTATCCATATCCATTAAATAAAAATAAAATAAAATTTGTTTTCATAAAGTTGAAACAATGGAAACTTTTCTTAAAATAGTAGCAACACAAATTAAATAGTATTGGAGTAACTCAGAAAATACAATAAAAAGACCTACACACTAAACCGACTCAAGTCAAACTCTAGTCTCTACACAAATATTGAACAAAAAAAACAGCGGACAACAGTAGCTGTGGGACACAAGCGACTACAGCCTGGACGACGGAAATACAAGCTGAAGCTTGAGCGTGCGGACGATGAACGATGAAGACGGATGGAAGCTGTGCGTTTGAGATGTCATCGAATCGTAGATAGGTCTGTTTTTTTTTATTATATTATGATTTTGATGGGTTCAAACAATTGGGTTTGGGTTTGGGTCTGTTCAAAATTGATTAACTTACGGTTGGGTCGTCGCTTAAGCGTCTATGGCGTGTTTCCGATGCCAAAACGACGCTGCGTCGACGCCAAATGGTTTATGGCGTCTCGACCTCCCATGGCGAGCTTCAGATAGCGCCACGACGATACAGCGACATTTAGGCGACGCCATGGCGACGCCGTAATAACTATGATGCACACCCACCCCATTTATTCTAGATACATTCACATGCACCATTAAGAGTTCAATCTTGTAGTTTTATAAATTACATTTTATAAATTATGGCAGATTATATTACATTTGTTCTTATTTAGTTGCAACACCTTGAATATCATGTCTTCCAACACATGACTTTGACAATCAATATATTCCATGGGATATTAGTGAGAATTAAAAAAATCATATTTTCTAATTTTACTTTGAAACAAACTTTATAATATTATTTATAATATTATTTTTAATATATTACTCCCTCCGTCCCGCTATGATTGTCCCACCTTTCTTTTTCGGTCCGTCCCACTAAAATTGCCTCATACCCATTTTTGGTAAAATTTGAGCGGTTCTAAATCATTCTTACTTTATTCTTACTTTATCAATTCAGACAAAGGGTGGGAGTAGCACCTATTGAAGACAAGATGCGGGAGTCGCACCTACGGTGGTTTGGTCATGTGCGTAGAAGACCGAGTGATGCACCTGTTAGGCGAGTTGAGATGTGTGGAGATGATGTGTAACAGAAAAATAGAAATCAACGGAGTGAACCGTTGCCCAGATAATCAACGATAAAAATACCGTTGCCCACAGCCAAAAGGCTAAACTCTAACTTTATTCCAAGATAATAAGAATGAACCCTGGCGAGGGGTATAAATAGCCTTCTACAAGAAACCCTAATCAAGCCCATATTAATTAAACTCTAATTAAGCCCAAATTAACTCAACTAACTACTCTACTAATAATAGGCCCAAATTAAAACATAACATTAACTTAATAATAATAATTAAACTATAACGACAGTCCTAACTCGGCCCACGGAAGTGGGCCCAAGCCCGGTCTCGCCCCATGCTCTTCCCACTCTCTATCAATCCATTCTCCTTCAAAATAACCTTGTCCTCAAGGTTGAAAGCTGACAGATGGGGAGCTGAAATTCCCTGGAAAATATCATCTCTCTTTCCTGAACTCTTTCCTGGCCGGTTATTTCACAGTACTCATGCTGTTGGAGGTCTAACTCTTCCTCCTCCTCGGGTATCATTACCCGCAGCTGCTTAAAGGGACAGTCGTGCCCCGGTGTAAATGGTTTCTTACACCTAAAGCATAATCCTTTCACCCTCAATTCTGCGAACTCCTTTGGTGGAAGACGAGTGAACTGAGAGCGTGTCGTAGGTTGCCCAAACAGCCCTGACTTCATCCCCGGAGGCTGTCCACTATCCTTCGCAAAGCTGCCCCTTGATCCCTGCAAGCTGCCACCACTGGCAGTCAAAGGAGGACCCGTGTTTGCCATTAAAAAGATGCTGGAACGTACCCCTGCAGAATTATAATTCGGGATGCCATTTCCTCCACTTTGGACGGACAGATTATGCTCCACATCGCGAGCTAATTCCATGGTTGTCTCCTGGTTTTCTGGCCGTAATAAGCGCAACGAACTTCGGATTGCTTCCCCACGTCCAAAAAGGTTTAATCCCCAACCCCAAGGGCCCCCCCACCCCGACCCGACAGGATGGTGGGGGAGTAAATCACGGTGACTCAGTCGGCAAAGCGGCAGTAGGCCTTTACCCGTGCGCACCAGAGGGCCAGCCTTATTTCAGGTTCTGAAAACCCCCTTTTGGCCGCTGCGGGATTCGAACCTTGGTCTACGTCCAATTTTTCCCACCGCTCGACCAACTGAGCTACCCGTGCGGGTTCGGATTGCTTCCCCAAGTCCACTCATGTAGTAGCCCAAATAATGATCGTCGGTCAATCCCGGAACTTGGCTAGCCAATTGAACGAACAAGGTATTGTATTCCTCCACCGACCCAATTTGTTTGACGCCGGACAGCCGTTCAAACCTGTTTCCCTGATATCGGGAATCAAATCTGACCACCAAGGCTTGCTTAAATTCCTCCCAAGATATGCCAGGTTTGCGCGCCTTTAACCACGTCACCCAATAGAGGGCAGTCCCTTCCATAGAAACCCTAGCCGCTGCAACTTGTCTGTCTGGTGGGGTCCTGTTGAGCTCGAACTGCTGCTCCACTCTCGCCAACCACCCAATTGGGTCTTCGCCATCGAACGAGGGAAGTAGCGTTGTGGCTGCGGTGCGCAGTCCGCCATCATCGGAGAAGACAGATGCGACGTGGCCGGAGGAATCGCTCTCGACGGTCGCGATGGGAGATTTCTGCGGCGGCACCATGGCCTTCGCGATTGCTGCAAGAGAGGCTGCGATTTCCGCAAGCTGGGCGGCCTTCTCTTCCAGTTTCTGACCTTGTGTGTCAAGTTTCTGTCCCTGCAGATCAAGTTTCTGTCCTTGCGTGTCAAGTTTTTGATTGATTAGGACCTGTTCAGCCTCCAGTTCTGATAAACGTTCGTTGGTTGATCTCGTCATTCCGGTGGGACAGGATCCGGCAGGTCGGACCAATTGAAATGTAACAGAAAAATAGAAATCAACGGGGTGAACCGTTGCCCAGATAATCAACGAGAAAAATACCGTTGCCCACAGCCAAAAGGCTAAACTCTAACTTTATTCCAAGATAATAAGAATGAACCCTGGTGAGGGGTATAAATAGCCTTCTACAAGAAACCCTAATCAAGCCCATATTAATTAAACCCTAATCAAGCCCAAATTAACTCAACTAACTACTCTACTAATAATAGGCCCAAACTAAAACATAACATTAACTTAATAATAATAATTAAACTATAACGACAGACCTAACTCGGCCCACGGAAGTGGGCCCAAGCCCGGTCCCGCCCCATGCTCTTCCCGCTCTCTATCAGGAGAAGAGACAGGGAAGAGAGGGAGAAGAAGACCCAAACAGACGTGGGTTAGGGGAGTTCGAAGTGATATGCTTCTTCTGGGGTTGGATGAGGGCATGACTTTGGATAGAATTAAGTGGAAGGCGGGTATTCACGTGAAGGAGTGATCTTGATAATCTTTTTTCCTCATCTTTTTTCCTAGTTTTTTTTATCCTTATATATATATAAGCATTATTTGCAGCCTTTTTATTTTATCATTTTTATATATATTCATCTTTTTTTATATTATCTTTTCATAATAGCTTATCTTTTTATCTTTATTCCTTCTTTTCCTTTTGGTTGTGATATCATGTATCGATTCATGTTAGCCGTCCCCAATATCTTTTGGGACTAAGGCTTGGATGTTGTTGTTGTTGTATCAATTCAATATCAATCATAACCCCATTTTTCTTAAAGTCAAAGCTTGAAACAATTAAAGAACAGAGTAAGTATGCATAAATATGTGTTTAAAGAAATTTGAACCTATTGCATATGTACATACATAAAAAAACACTCACATATATTAAAAAAATCAATGTCTAACATAAAACGGAGTATAGAAACTAAAGTTTATGTAAGTAATTAATTAATCACGTTTATACAGTGAAGCAGGAGGGGATTATGGTTTGCTTAAAGATTTCCAGGTGGGTGGTGGGGAGGAGAAATTTTCCACTAAAGAGGGTGTGATAATATACACAATTGTCTCTGATTGCCCTCCCTGACAAAGGCCTAGAGAAAGGCACATTCATCAATCCATGCGAACTATGGCACCTAAAACCTATGTTGCAACAAATGCATCAAACACAAGTTCTAGAAAAGCTAGAATGAGCTTAGGATAATTTACTTCAGACTCACAAAGTGGAGGCTCGATGCAAACAGAGACATAATCATCAAATGTAAAATATAAAATAAGCATACTAAATAGACATAAATCATTAAGTATTTGAAAATCATAAAAGAAAATAATTCGAAATGAGAAAGTAGTACACAAAAAATTAATAAAAAGAAGAAATTAAGAATGTTCATATTGCATTGACAAAAAAAATACCCACAGATTACCTCAAAATGGTTCCATGGATCTACCAGTCACATAGAAAGGAGGCTAGAAACCATATGTAATGCACATGCCATGGATTCAAAATCATATACTATGTAATAGGTATTTTCCTTCGTGCAGATAACCTATAACAACCAGTACTGGGCCTTAACCCTTAACCTAACAGCAGGACAAGTAACTCAGTTTTTATGAGATCCTTCTTTCCGCCCAAAAGAAGTCACCTCAATGACATATCAAAACGATTTTTTATGGATGAATGAAGGCACCTTCCAAAATGTAAACAAAAAGCACAGCTTTAGCAACCTGTTCTGCTCTCATAAATCCTATTCCTGGTCAATATCATTTTTTATGCACACATTTTTTCCCAACCCAAATGGGACTGAAAGTTGTAAAGCTGGATCAGGATAGGGTAGGCCCCAAATCACAAAAGTTTATATGATCTCGAACTTAATAAGGATGATCAATTCACCTTAGCAAGGTCTATGATTTGGTCAGCAAAGTAACAACACAAATTCACTGCAGGCCAGCAACTTTGCACCTTAGTTTCAAATTATGATTTTCCTGTCAACATTAAAAAATTAGGTGTCAAATTATTCAGAGTACAGCATATATAGCGGGTGCAATTCACATGGAGAAAACAATAATAAGAAAAAAGGTGCACATGAAATGCTTAATGTAGAACAAAAGTTGTCTTTCCATCATGCAATGTTCTCACCTGTTCAAGAACTCTGGCAGAGCTCTTCTCCACCAGTCTGGACAAGCTGTCAAGCTTGGCAAGCATTTTCCCGTACAACTGCTCTACTTCAGCAGTGTAATTGGCTGCATTAGACCCTAATAGGTTACTGAATCTGGCAACTTCAAACCCTTCTGCACACATATCCAATTCCTTTTGATCTTTCACTCCCTGTTGAATTCCAGCCGGGTTCTCAGTTTTCTCATCCTCAACCATTGCATTGGAGCACCTCAAGTCACAGGTCAAAGAAGGAAATGGAGAGTTCGGACAGAAAGACTCGTAATGAGATCGGAAAAACGGGCCAATATTGATGATATCAAGGCTTTTGGGATCGAAAGAAGAGGTGGAAATCCGGTATTGGAAAGCCTTATACTCATGGGTGTGTATGAGCTGGTCCTGGAACGGCGTCGTAAGGAGAATGAAGATAGAAGGGGGAAGAGAGACGGAATGCGGGGAGTTCTGGGGAGTGATTGATAGAGAAGTGAGTGAGTTGAGGGACAACGTGGTGGTAGAGTCGTGAAGCGAGGGGCGGGGGGCGGTTCTCCGGCGGCCGGAGAACCAGCCGATGAGGGTTGAGGATGGCTCCTGACTGTGGGACTTGTAAGGGAGGGAGAGGTGAGCAGGGACAGAGGTGAAGGATGTGACGATTGCAGTGAGGGTCGGGCCGCTGGAGCCGTCCGCGGCGGAGGAGGAAGTGGAGGCGGAGGTGTCATCGGAGAGAGAGTTTGTGGTGGAGAAAGAAAGATTACCATAAAGAAGGCCGTGGAGGTCACCGGGAGCGGCGGAGAAACGGTGGAGGAGGGCGGCGAGGGTTGGGCCTGAGATTTGTATCTTGTCGATTCCCGTGTCATCCATGGCTTCTCCAAAATCAAAATTATCCAAGCGCCAATTGATGATGAACAGACTAGGCAAAGTGTGGCTCGGTATAACCGAAATGGCAGTTCGGTACACTACAATCCGGCTGCCATTTTTGAATGATTACTCCTTTTTCCAAAGTTCAAATCTTTGTTAGCTCCATTGAACTTTTTAATTCTTAAGATGATATCACAAGCAAGTAAGCAACTACTTCTTCCGTCCTCGCGTAGGACTTTATCTATTTTTTCTTTTTCATTTCTAAAAAAATTAGGTAATTTTCTAATTTAAGAAATTAAATTGTGATTTTGTTCATTTCTCTCTTCTTTGCAAATGTTTCAACCATTCAATATTTCCATTTCTTATTTTTCTCCTAATTCAAAGTGTGCAATGTTCATTGGGACAAATGTAATATTAAGTAAAATTGTAATTAAAATCAACACAAAATGCCAAGCACATAATACTTCCATGACATAATTGTGACACTCCTAAAGAAAGTTATAGGGTAGAAACTCATTTCAGTTCAACGGTCAAAACTCATCTCAGTTTAACAATGTTGTCATTTAGCAAAAATCCTACTTCCTCCGTCCCTTATAACTTTGTCAATTTTCCTTTTTTGGTTGTCCCAAAAACTTTGTCACTTTTTCTTTTAATCTATCAATTTGTGGGTCCTGTTATTTCTCTCTATTCAGCACAAATATCCACCACACACTTTTTACTTTATTATTCTACGTGGCGGTCAAACTTGGCAAACATTTAAGGGACGGAGGGAGTATATTATAATAGAAGTGCGAGTATATCCCAAAAAAATCAACAAAATATTCTATATATCTTCGTTCATTTACAAACGTAATTCTTTTTATTACTAATGTTTAAGAGTTATTTTTCAAATATTACTGAAATATAACATATGTATAAAGGCATCACTAAAGTTTATGGACGTGATTGGCATTTAGCGGTTAACAGATAGTTGATTGTATTATCGGGTTGTCAATAGCTAGATCAGTTACTAGGTTTGGCTAGCGAAATAAGCTAGGATAGGTTGTAAAAAATACCATATTTCAAAGCATTAACTTAGAACTCTCCCATTTGCAGGTTTATTCATTCAACCTAAAGGCTCAACACGTTTCTTTTGGATTTCGAGTGGTCAGTTTAGTGGATTAAGATGCAAGCAAGTAAAGATGGGTCAAATAAAGCGTAGTAAGTGGGTCGTATCTTATTAAGCGATAATAAGAGTCCATATACGACACACTTGAACTACTAGCCCCGAGGCCGTTCGTCTTACCTCATCAATAGGAGCTAAGACAATTGCTATTTGCTAAGGATAATAAGTTGTTAACCTTTTCAATGAAATAAATGTTACTATTTATACTACCAAGAGGTAGGTAGTATTTCTGATGTGGAGGATTGTAGATGGCCAGCTTCCCAATCACCGAATCTACTACATTAAATGCGCTTCCCGCCAATATCTTGGTCTTCCGTCATAATATCACATGAACGTCTTGCTGAGTCAGATCGAGATCTTTGATGGGCCAAGGATGTGGTCTCGTTCGTATTCCATGGGCCGAGGACGAGCGTCCTCCAAATCTTCGGGCTTGGGTCCTGTAATGTACAAGGGTGTGGATCCATATGGCGATCAGGACCGCATCCGAGGATCCCGCAATATCACTTGGCCCTTGTTGGGACCGACTCTTAGGACGAGTGTCGTCTTCCCCGATGAGCGTCTATCAGACCTTCTGCTGGACCGTACCCAAGATGGGCCTTGATGGTTCTCATGTTAAGGGATAATGGGCCGACCTGCTATCGGGCATATTAACCCAACAACGGTTTTTCTATTTCAGCGATTCAATACAAAAATGATAAGGCCAAACAGCTATTTACCAAACAACGTTTTCAATTATTGAAAACGTTAAAAGGCGTACAAGCCGCTCTTTTTTTGTTGAAACGCCGTTTTCCAAGCACCACCAATATGTGTTTGCCTTTATCATAGTCACTAGTTCAGTAACGTGCTATGCACGTTCGTGTAAATGCCCAATGATATTACAAGCATATTAATTTAACAAATAAAGATAAAGCATACATACACTAATGTATTATTGTGAAACACAATTAAAAGTTTAATAAAATTATACATAGTATATTATCTGCATTCATCTTTAACAAATGGTGACAACTTTTAAACAAACACTAATAGTAACATTAC
Source organism: Cuscuta europaea (assembly GCA_945859875.1). NCBI lineage: Eukaryota > Viridiplantae > Streptophyta > Magnoliopsida > Solanales > Convolvulaceae > Cuscuta > Cuscuta europaea. The sequence continues at coordinate 1,272,765 of CAMAPE010000045.1, read as the reverse complement.
ATTTAATTAAAATAAAATCACTTCATATTTTTCAAAATCATTCAAAAATTTACACATTGCCATATTTTGTAAACCAACCCACTTTCTAAATATGAGATTATTGTGTCAATCATATTTAATGATATAATTTTTAATTTTAAATATAAAATGGTTATGCACGTTTTAATTCCAAATAAAATAGTTGGTAGATGCTTTCATGGAAGCTCTCTCTTTATATTCTTCATTCTTGAGGAGTTGTTCATTTGTGGTTAATATGTAAAGAGGCTGCCGGAACACATTTGCTAACTTTAGCCTAGCACTTTCCATTCAGCCATTTTCTCCTCAATTCTGACGAAAAAACAAAAAACAATATCACGAACTTGTGAAAAGAATAAACAATCCATGTAGATATTTCTTTAGTTGTAAAAACTATAAGCAATTGAGCATTCAGTACTATTGCATACAAAGTTGAAAAAACTTAAGCATTGCAGATTTCTACTATCAACATTTAGAAATTGTGATAAAGATGATTCGATAACCAAAAGAGAAATACTATAATGAAACGTCACTCAATATATGACATTTGTAAAGCAACTACTAATCATTGAAAAAAATTGGCATGAAAGTTTGGAATATGAATAGCCAATACAGTTGATTTGGTATACCAAATCGACTGCAGAATTATACTCTTATTTCTCTCACTGTAAAAATGAAGGAGAGACAAGTCACAATATAATTAAATAACATAATATGTAGTAGTAACTAAGAACAGATAACAATATACACAAGCTCCCAGCCTCCCAAAAAACTTATTACATGGCTTGTTCCTACTGAGGGTGTTTTCTAACACAACTATGATGATGATATCTTCATCATGATAACACTTTATGTAGGATGAACCCATGTATAGCAGCAGTAATAGCAGAGCCTTGTTGTTATGGCACTGGTGTTGAAGTATTTTTAATGTCATTTCATACAAAAATCTACTGTAGTAAGTGCATCCAAATTCACATATGAAATCAGAACGTATGAAAACAACCATGTCAACATATGAGAGTAAATGCTTAACGAATTTGGGTAGTGTCTGTATATAAAAAAAGCAAAAACTTATGAATTGGGCTGATAAGCCATATAATATGGCTCACCAATAGACATCAAAGAAGAAACCCACTATTACAGAGCCCGATAAAAGAGTAGCATCAAGTATAACCATGCAGCAATATACTCCGTAATTATCATTTGTGACACAGTCAACAACTAAACATCATGGTAAAGAAATAAACATTTAAGAATGGTAACGAAGCATAACATACCTTAAAAAACTTGACAAATATACTACTATCCCTATAACAAAAGTAAAATATATGGACAAATTTACTTATAGTTTATAACAATTGGGCATTACAAAACCATAGAGCAGACATCATAACCTGCACTAAAAGAAGTATTTAGAAACTTCCAAATGTAAATTAAGAAGCAATACTCATAACCTGCACTAAAAGAAGTATCCTAATAACAAAATAGCCATATATGGATTGAGATTTAAACTTTTTATTTGAGCGAGTTTTCAAAACTAAAGAACCCTGTGAAGGAGTAACATCCAAATGTAAATTAAGAAGCAATACTTATTATCTTTAACTAACATAATATTATCAGCTTTAATCATATAGCATATAAATCAAATCAAGCATTCTAATTAAAAGAAAGTTTATTTAAAGAATAATGAGATCACATGAATTGAAAAGAAAAATTCATGTAAAATAGAAGAAATGCAGATGGCAAATGGCAAAAATGGGGTTTTCCGTGGATGAAGACGGGGTTTTCAATGTTATAAATATGTCAAAACGGAAGCTTACTCCTCCACCTTGCCAGACGCCAGCGGCAAGTCCTTTAGCTGCCTCTGCACTGTTGGCTATTGCAGCTTCTCCACCAGGGGCAGAGGGAGGGGCCCTGGTCCCAGGACATTTTTTTGCAATACATATTAATAGGGAGTATTAAAAACGAGTTACAGTCAGCCCGGTGTATACCGAATTCCCAAACCCGGGAACCTTCTTCTTGGGTTCTTCACTCTTCCGGTATCAGGGCGACCCCTTAAACACTCTGAACGGAAAAACGTAGAGGATGGAGGGTATGGCAGAAGCAATAATGGTGAGTAAGGAAGCTCTAACAAATTTAATTGAACAGGAAGCATGGATGAACACATTCAATCGAGTGTAAGCGGAAGGGTTCCGTTAGTCTTGTGCTTGCCGTATGATTTATGGGGGAAGTAAATTAGGCATTCCGTACAACTGTTTAATGCATAGAGAGACGCCAACACTTTTTCTATGACCGTTATACCCCTAACATTATTCATGTTTATAGAATTGTAGAGATTTATAGTGAAATATTAAATACGGAATACATTGTATGAACATGATCGTTATTATTAGTGGTGCACAATTCGATTGACGATCCGATGTACTTTAGTTCGATTAGGTTTCAGGTTATTCAATTTCAGAAATATTGTATAAAAAATGGGCCGAAAAGGGGGAATCTGTTTGATTCTTTATTGGGATATTTACCTAAATAGGAGTAAATAAAAGGATAATTGCAACAATAGGAGTTAAAAGTTTAAATTCTCAAAATAGGACTACCTCTTCCTATTCTACCCTTTCCTTTGTCCTTGATAATAGGATTTTTAAACAATCATTATAAAATATAAAAAAAATAAAAAACAAAAATCATAAAAAATAATTAAAAAATATATAGACCTCAACCACCTCCTCAGCCACCTTCCAGCACTGCCACCTCCGGTCGCCGGAAAAGATTGCCAAGTTGGGGAAAAAATATCATCATGATGGCAATTTTGAAGAGAAAGCAAGAGAAAACTGGATATTTTCAAAGAGTAAAAATGTCATATTTATGACATTTTCAGAGAAATGTGGCATTTTCGGAGAAATGTGTCATTATTTACACAAGATGACATTTGTTTTTCCGGCGACCGGAGTCGGTGGTGCTGGGAGGTAGAGGGCGCATTGGCAGTGACGTACATATTTTTCAAATATTTTTTAGGTATTTTATTTTATTTTTTGGACTTTTTTAAATTTTTTTAAATAATTTATTTATTATTTTTGATTTGTTTATGTTTTATTTTATTTTTTCACGTTTTCATTATTATTTTGTATATATTTTATTATTTTTTATATTTTTTTATAAATAGAACTATGATTTTCTTATTAATAAAATAAATCTATTTGAAATTATAGGAAAAGGGGTAGAATGGGAAGAAGAGATATATATTAGTCCTATTTTGGGAATAAAGGGATTGTACTCCTAATGTTGAATTTTGGGCTTTTTTTACTCCTATTTAGGGCTAATACCCGTTCTTTTTCCCAACGTTTATATATTGAAGCCAAACATAAGAGCATATTAGTATTACATATTGGGCAAGAAAAGGACTGGATCAAGAACATGAACAAATAAAAACAACAAGCTCACTCCTCTTTCTATATATACAACTTAACTACTCCAGCAAAAAAACTGTGAAACGAAATACTTCGTACTACGTAATAAACAAAGCACTTATTTTTTGAGCAGATGAATAAATGAATGAATGAATAAAAATAAGGGAATACATTGATAATGAAAATCAGCAAAATGATCACCATAAGGCAATCACAATGTATTTGATGTATACTCAGTAAGATTATTGTCTTATTCATCATCAGTTTTCTCTTGAACTGCAGCTGGGGAGCCGGGGTTTGTAGTGGTTGATGAAGAAGGCGCTGCAGCAAGCTCGGGCTTGATCTCCTCCAGCCTCTCAATAACTTGCTGAGCTTCGGGCCTAGTAGCGGGAGTAGGGTCGACACAATGGAGTGCCAGTTTCAACGTGTTAAGCAACTCTTCCCCGGCACTCGCTACATCCCTTATCAACTCCACATCAAACACCTCATTAGTCCACTCCTCCTTCACAATGGATGCCACCCAACCTGGCAAGTCCAACCCGCCCGTTGACTCGCTTGGCGATTTCCCTGTTAGCAGCTCCAGCATGATCACTCCCAGGCTGTACACATCCGTCTTCGTGCTTGCGTTCTTTAGCTTTGAGAACTCGGGTGCACGATAGCCTAACGTGCCAGCCGTTGCTATCACATTTGTGTTCCCCGCGTTTGTCATCAGCCTTGACAGTCCAACATCCCCTATCTTGGGGTTGTTTCCTTCATCAAGGAGTATGTTGCTTGAGGATAGGTTTCCGTGGACTATTGCGTTCTCCTTCGCGTGGAGGTAGCACAAGCCGCGTGTTATCCCCATTATGATGCTCATCCTCGTCGCCCAGTCTATCGCTGTTTCAGGCCCTCTAGCTGTGTTGTGTAATACATTGTATAACACAAACGGTTAAAGAACAACATATAATAAGCACTTTTACATTTCAAACAAAAAATTGATTATAAAGAAGTACCAAGCCCTTGCATTTTCATCTGTACCAAGGAAGAGTTTTAGTTGATTTGGTTTTACTGCAACACATTTTTCTGTTCAAATTTTCAAATTACCAAATACCAGTTTCACATTGTGAGAAGAAAAGGTTGTGATTCAAAAAATACAGGTCAGGCAAAGGGTAGTTAGGTTCACAAACAAAAAAGTAATTGCTCTCAATAGGAGTAAAACATAACACATTTCCTTAAATAGGAGTTAACTCCTAATCTTCCCCAAATATGAGTAAACATTATTATTGAGATTGACACTTTCTATTTGGGGAATTTTACAAACTCACTCCTATTTTTGCACTTTCTATATGTTTTGCTCCTATATGAGGAATTCTCTAAAACAAAAAAGCTCTTAGAACTTCATATTGAGATTGGCACATGTCTTCACTCCTTCAGTGCCTATTTATTTTCTTAGGCTAACCTCAGTACTTTTCTTTAAAACATCCCCAGTAATGTCACCCCTTCCATTAAGCTATTGCCTACTGCTAAGATAAATGGTAAGCTAAAGAAATATTGACAAATGTATCACGGGAATAAACCTCTGATCTGATAGTATTATACTATTATATGACCTTCTTAATGCATAGTGACAAGTCAGCACATACAGTGACCATGATGGTGGTAAAAGTGATTGTATAATTGTATTTTTGGGAGCAAGGTTTCTTATAATAGTATTAAATGGAAAATCCCTAAACAGAAGTGACAAGGGTAAGTTTTCTTTAAAAACTGAAAATATGTCCATAAAACGGAGAGATCAAATAGGAACAGTAATGGAGAAGAAGAGAGTGAGTACATACCATGAAGAAAAGAGGAAAGGCTGCCATTAGATACATAGTCATAGACAAGAAGCTTCTCACCCTTAGGACCCAAGTAATAAGCCCTAAGAGCCAAAATATTAGGATGCCTGATTTTACCAAGATCAGAAACCTCATGTTCAAACTCTTTATACCCCTTTGTGATCTTCTCCCTTAGCCTCTTCACAGCTACTTGATTCCCATCCTCCAAAGTCGCCTTGTAAGCCGTCCCGTATGTGCTCTTACCCATTATCTCTGCCGTCGCGCATAGCAAGTCATCAGCCGTAAACACGAAAGCGCCATCAAAATGCACTAGTTTTCCACCACCACCTTCACCCCCTCCACTACCTTCATTTTCAGAAGTTGCTTTTCCAGAAGAAGTCACAGCCCCTTCAGTGGCTGCTTTCTCACTTGTTCTATGTTTTGAACTCACCTTCTTCTTGATCAAACAGATGAGCAATATGCAGCATAGGAGAAGCAGAATGATAGAAAGAACTCCAGCTAATATGAGGATAATGTCCTTTGTACTTAGTTTCCGGTGTTGGACAGAAGAAGCCCCTTTTGAAGATGATGATGGAAGGTTTTGAGATGGAGGGGGAGAAGGGCAAGGAATGGAAGGGGTATATCCGCATAGCTGGATATTCCCAACAAAAGCACTTGAGTTGTACTTCCTGGAAAGAAGAAATGGAACTGAACCAGAGAGGTCATTGTAGGAGATGTTCAAGGATGTCAGGTTTCTCAAGGACACAATAGAATCTGGGATTTCACCACTGAGGCTGTTCTTGGACAGATCAAGAAGGGTCAAGCCGGAAATATTCCCTATGTTGACCGGGATCTGACCAGTCAACTTATTGTTATTCAAGTTCAGGGTCTTAAGAGCAGTTAGTTTGGAAAAAGTAGAAGAAAAGCCGCCACTGATGGCATTATAAGAGAAATCGAGAACCAGAAGGCGAGACAGATGACTGCCTAGTTCATCAGGTATGGTTCCAGAAATCTGGTTGTGACTAAGGTTAATCTCTTCAACCGGACCTAACCTACTAAGGGAAACTGGAATCTTTCCAGAAAGAAGATTGTGATCAAGGGTCAAGATTTGAAGCTTATTACTACTATTACTACTGCCACCCCAGGTGTCTGGAATAGAACCAGAGAGGTTATTATGGTGAAGAGAAAGAAAGACCAGAGAAGAGGATTGAGTGAGACTGACTGGGATTGAACCAGAAAGTGCATTGAAGCTGAGATTGAGCCTATACAGGTTGCTGGGATTTGAGAGGGTGGGAGGAATAGTGCCATTGAACTGATTGTTACTAAGATCAAGAGTCTGAAGAAGAGGGCATCTCCCAAGTGAGGGAGGGACCAACCCAGAAAGACGGTTATTGAAGAGATAAAGTCCTCTGAGGTTGGGAAGGAAGCCAAGAGAGGTGGGAATACTGCCAGCTAGGACATTGTCATGGAGGCTGAATTTTCTGAGAGCTTTCAATTCTCCAATCTTCTCGGAGATTCTTCCACCCAGACCTTTCCATGGAAGCTGTATGGCAATCACCTGACCCTTCACACACTTGATCCCAACCCACCCACCGGAACAGGCTCCGATCATCCCGCCTCCATTGCTGCTGCTTCCATTCCAGCTCTTCAGAACTCCTCTGAAATCAATCAGCTCATTCTTCAAGCCACTTAGCGCAGTATAATCCTTTGCAGTCACCATAACTCCATCCCAACTCTTGCTGCTCCAAGCAACCTGCAGAAAACTCAAAAACAGCAGCACGCCAGTAGTAAACAATAATACAACGTTGTTGTTCTTCCTTAGACTGTTCCCTTCCCCCATTGCAAGAGGAAACTTTTCAAGACAAGAATCTGGGTGCTTCTTCTTTTTCTTTTTGTTACTTCTCTTAAGCTTTTTTTCTCTGGGTTTAACTGATTTTGGTGGTGTATATGAACAAGAAGAAGAGGAGGCTAGGAAGAAAGATCTCTATCTATACAGAGAACCTATGGATAAGTATATATGTTCTGAGATACAGGAGTTGAACTAAATATTACAAGATGGGAAAGAGGTTTGGAAGAGGTGAGACTGAACAAAGCATGTGGAGAGGGAGAGAGAGAGAGAGAATCTAAGAAGTTAGTATAACAATAGGGAGAGGGTGAGAAGAAGAAGTGTGAAAGTTTTCAGAATTTCTGGTCCCAAGCTGCAACGGCTAGTGCAAGTGTAAAGAACGGTTTATCCGTTTACATTTTTAATTGTTTTTTAGTTTGTTGGTGTTATTATTATACTCTCATGTATGTACGAACTACGATGTATGTTCCAAATATTCCTAAAATAAAGTGATTGAAAAAAGAAAAATTGTGATTGAGATTTGTGTAAAATAAAATGAAGGTGATGTAAATCACGTATTTCTTTCCAAAAAAGAAATGCTACATTTAAAGGGGAAAATAAAAAAGATCAAATGAAGCAAAGGGAATATGTTTGAGTTGCATTTTCTAATGACACTTCTATCATGAACAAGTTATTGTTAAAGTCTCACACCATATATCTTTGAAAGAATTAAACGCTATATTAAGATTTGAATTACTCCTCCTACCTGGTTGAACTTTTAGGATGAAACATCGGATCTTAACACGGTATCAGATCCAAATTGATCCATGATGTAGGGGCCCCTTATGAAAAATGATGAACCGATGAAAAATTGAATGACGAAACGATCTCTATGAAGTGTCTGGACGTGAGAAGGGGTGTTAAAGTCCTACACCGAAAATCTCTGAAAGAATTAAACACTATATTAAGATTTGAGTTACTCCTAATATCAGGTTGACTTTTTAGGATGGACCCCCAGAAGCAGTATGTGTAAAGTCATTTTCCGTCTATAACACATATTTCCTCATTTATTATTGGGAAAACTGTCAATTTAGTCCTCATACTTTCATGAAAAAGTTAATTAGAACCTCATACTTTTATAAAAATCAATCAAATCCCCGAACTTTGTAAAAATGTTCAATTGAGTACAATTGAGCATATGAGGCTGACTGGACTTCCACACGTGTGCCACGTCAGCAAAATTATTGATGAATGGGCTGTCACATGTGCGCCACGTCAGCGGGTGACATGTTGACGTGACGAATAACCTACAAATGGGCTCAATTGAATGTTTTTACAAAGTTCGGGTATTTGATTGATCTTTTTAAAACTATAAGGACCTAATTGATTTATTCATGAAAGTATGTACGAGGATCAAATTGACAGTTTTTTCTCCCACGGTCATTTTTTTGTTTGTGCGGGACATCTAGTTTTGTACAATTAGATTTTCTCCCATAGACGTTTTATCTTTTGCCTCAATTAATAGATAAAAGTTTCCTATGTAAACAAAAGATTACCACTATAATTGATGATTCTTTGATGGTAGATACTCTACTCCGTGTCAATACTTAATAATGTGGTCTAGGCAACGGCTATATGAGGCAACTCCGGGTGCGGTTCAGTCAACGAAAACATATGGTTATGAACCAATAAAGTATTGGTCGTTGTAAACGTTATAAATGAACTTGTGATATGGGTCCCACGCTCAGTGCAACCCACCTCATTTTTTTGTAGCCTTCTTAAATTATGATATTGGTAATTGGAGATGTTTTTTACCCCCTGAAGTTTGCTCAATTTTAAGTAACATCTGGCTTTGAGTAAATAGAGGTTATCTACATCTACTTCAAATTTACTAGTACAAAAGTGAAAATTTTAAACATATCTTTAATATTTTAAAGACGAAATAAAAACTTTTTTGGTGCAATCAAATAAAGAAATGGACAAAATTTAGTAAGACAATGTGAGTACTTTTAAAATTAGTGGAAATTTTTGTTTAAAGATGTGTATTTGGTCATTTCTTTTTATTTATCTTTACTATTTTCATGTTCGGGTCATTTTATTTTAAGAGAATATTCAAATCCCAAAGAGTGATCTCCCATCAAGGGAGGACCTACCTTATTACAAATTCAATTTATTTTTTTTTCAATTATTTTAGTGTGATTTTTCTCTTTTGTCATGGTTAGCTTATCCTCTAAAGTTTAATGTTAGTATAATCTCTCTTTAGTTTAGTTCAATTCGCATTTCTGGATCCGCCCCTGTAGCTCGTTTGAACATATATGATCTTCAATTATCATGATATATATACGGCCCTACCAGGGGCGGATGTATGCTAGGCCAGGGGTGGGCTTCAGCCCAGCCCAATTTTTTTTTAATAGTATTGGTACATTTTCAAATCTCAGCTCAGCCTAAATTATTTGTCAGCCCACCCCACAAATAATTTGTGAATCAGTGATGTTATGAACTTCTGTCGTGAATTTGTAAACTGTGATTAACCGATTGTGTATTAAACTATTAATGTATTAATTATTATTATTTTTAGCATTTTAGAGTTTTAGGGCTAGGGAATCATACAATCATTTTGAGTATTAATTGAATTTTTCGGTACATAATTAAATAGTTTTATTTTTTATATATAAGTATTTTAATATATACCAATATTGAAAATGTTTTTTAGAATGGATAATGAACATGTTGCCAAGAAGGGAAAGAAGTTGATTTCATCATTCTTTTCGAAAGTGAATCGTCAAACTGGTGAAGGGAGTTCTGAACTTATACCTACAACAGTGCAAGATCTAGTCAATGAGGATTCTCCACATGTTGTAGTCCCTGAAATCCAAACTATCTCAAATTTGGATTTCAATGCTCGATAGACATGCTCGAATGTAGAAGTTTAGACTATTCTCGTTAATAGATTCATGTTCAAATTATTCAATAAGTATTCACATTTTTATTAATCATTAGTAAATTTATAAAAATTGCACTAAAACGTTTAAATTTTATGATATGTAAAATAGTATAATTTATATGTGAACGATATGCTCGTGTTCAGATCGAAACATCACTATGTTCGATCTCGGCTTGAATAATTATTCAAACTCAAAACCTACTCCGTGTTCGAGTTCGAAACTTGTTAAACTCAATTCATTAAATTAGATTCGAAATCAAGCTCGAACTCGAGTATATAATTCAAAAAAATCTTTGTTCGATAACAACCATGAGCTAAATTTGGTATGTATAGTAAAAAAAATTACTTCTGCTTAGCCCACCCCATCTCTCGATCCTGGATCCGCCCCTGGGCCCTACTATAGGAGAATCCCTTAGCTTGGCGTTTCAATTTTAATCAAAATATGAGGTTTCACATAATCAAAACATGAGCTGAGATTCATTCAAGTTATTGATAAATAATTATGTAGTTATGCATCGTTTAAAGATATTCCTAGACGTTCCATGCATGATGCATGTATAATGTTACTATTGAGTATTGAATGTGTACTTTTTTCATTTCTATATTTTGTCATGTTAGCATATTTCAATTGTTGTCAACTTCTTATCCTTAAAAATTGTTGCTTTTGTTTTAAAGTACGAAGTAATTATTTTTTAGTCATTACAACTTTTACTTTTTATTTCAGATGTAAATCAAGATTATCAAACTTACAATGTGGGAAGTAATCAAAACGAACAAGTATCCCCTAATGGGTACAAAGTTTATTGGTGACAACTCCGGTACCCATCTAAACAATGGAGTATCGTACCTAATTCAACTACATAATTCTGATTGATCCATGTGGACAAAGGTATGATACCTAGGTACTTCCTCCGGTTCTTATTTAAGTTCTTAGTTTGACTTCACACATATTAAGAAAATGAATTTGACTTTACTGTGGAGTGCACTGTTTGACACTGTTTGACACTGTTTGGACACTGTTTGACACTGTTTGGCACTGTTTTGCACTGTTTTGTTTCCTAAAATGGAAGTGTGAACTTAAATAAAGGACATCCCAAAAAGGAAAGTGGGAACTTTAATAAGAACCGGAGGGAGTATCATAGAATCTACCAAGTTTAATTTACCCAATAAAGAAATAGCTTATGGTCAAAGAGAATTGCCCAACCCATGGTGATAAAAACAATGAAGATAAAGGAATCTAAGTGGAAATTAAAGCCGAAGCCGTTAGAACTGTTGTAACATAATGGAAACAAAACGAGGATTAACGTCAAACATAATCCTCAATTAGAGGAATAATGCCACGAGAATGACAAGATTCACGGCGAATAATGGACATTCTTACAAATATTTAAGACTCTAAGATGTGTTTTTCCCAGCTGGCAACCACTTGCGAAAATTTAATCATGTTCCATTCTAACGGTCTTTAGAAAGTTGGAGCAATGTATTTGGTGTGTTGTATATAGCCAAATTATTTTATAATACTAGCTTGTAGATCTTTACAACCTAATTTATAACTACTTAGTTTTTAATTATCTTACTATTGTACTTAGTTATATCAATCATATCTATGTCAAGTAACTTGTGATCATAGTATCATAGCTAATCTCCTAAAGAAGAGATCACAGATTCGAGTCTCATCTCAATCAAGAATGTCGACATTATCATTAGTAGATACTATAATAGAGTTAGAAATATATTCCAAAAGAAAACAATGATAAATATTAGTTCTAATAATTTTTAGGGAACTACTTTGTTGATTTATTTTAAAAATTAAAAAAAGTTTAATACTTTAAAAAAATCAACCCAGAACACCAAACCAAAACCGAACTAAAATGGATCCGAACTTGCCAGTTTTGAAAGTGGTACTGTGCGGTTCTGATTAAGGTCGGAACCTGAGACACCCCCATGTGCACGACATCGAGAATTTTAGAGTGAAATGTATAAATGTTATCTTAACTAGCATAGAACCCGTGCATACACATGGAAAAAACCAGTTGATCCATATATTGTTTTATTCACGGTCTAATTTACATCATTTCAAAAATGAAGTACGATAAGTGAATATAAGAAATCATAAATCCATGCAACAAATATTCAATGTAAAAGAATATTAAAATATAAAAAATCGACACCATCCATTAGAATTTGCTATGTAATATAATAATTAGTATTGTTGATAACATATAATGAAATATTGAACTTAATTGTTAAAGTTATGAAAAACTACCTAACAGATAACTTTGAGTAGTAATGTCTTATGACTTTCTTTTCTTATCATATACGTAGTATTAAAATCATCAATCCATATTTTCTAAACTCCCGATAACACCACACAAATAAAGCTTTACATGACTAAAATACGTCTAGGTAGTAGTACTTCATCTTTTGCAGTGATAGAGCTTGATATTTATTGATAGTCATAAATAGGTGATAATTATAGGAAAATGTCTTCTCATAAGTTTAAAAGGCCATGAGAGAAAAAATATGAGAGAGGAAATTCTTCCGATCAATTATTAGTCTGCTTATCTTTATTATTATACCTAAAAGCACTAATATGAGAGACAAAATATCCCGCTCAATTATTAGTCTGCATATCTTATCTTATCTTATACCTAAAGGCATTATGTATGAGACTGAAACATTTCCCCGCTCAATTATGAGCATGTTGATCTTCTTTTTTATAACACACACACCTAAAAGCACAATGTATGTGAGAAAAAATTTTGCCGCTCAATCATTAATCCACTTATCTTTTACCAAAAAGCACCAGGGTTTCACTATAAATAACATTACTTCCATCCTAAAAGGTGATGGGATGCAGACTACCTCCCTTTGTGAAGTAGTAGAGGGTTTCACTAACTATTTCAAAGGTATCTTGGGTACATCAGTTGGTTGTGGGAGTCTGGAAGCTACTACTGCAAAGAAGGGTAATTTGATTAGCCCTTTAATGACTGAAAATCTTCTGGCACCTATATCCCACTGTGAAGTCAAGAATGCTCTCTTTGATAATGGGGATGACAAAATTGGGATGTTGTTGGAAATGATTTTACCCTAGCTGTTCTAAAATTCTTTGAGCATGGCAAACTACTGAAGCAATTCAATCACACCACTATTGCCTTGATTCCTAAAAGCACCCACAATCTCATTGCTGCTGATTTTTAGGCCTATATCATGTACAAATGTTTTCTACAAAACCATCTCCAAAGTCCTGGGTGCAAGAATGAACCCCTTACTTATTGATCTTATTAACCAATCACAGAGTGCTTTTGTGGAAGGAAGAGGCATCACTCATAATATTTTCCTGACACCAGAGCTCGTAAGGGGTTACTCCAGAAAACATGAATCTCCAAGGTGCCTCTTCAAGGTTGACGTAAAAAAGCCTTTAATACAGTTAGTTGGGATTTATTGAAGGACGTTTTGTTGGCTTTTGGTTTTCCCCCTATTTTCATTGGATGGATATTATAATGTATTACCACCACTACTTTTTCTCTCAGTTAGTGGTGGTCTACATGATTTTTTCAAGGGTAGAAGAGGCCTGAGACAAGGCGACCCCATGTCACCGTCCCTTTTCTTACATTGTATGGAGTACCTATCTAGAATCCTGTGCATTCTTACTTCCTCCCAAGATTTCAACTTTCATCCCAAGTGCAGCCAACTCAAAATCTCTCATGTGATCTTTGTTGACGACCTCATGCTCTTCAGTATGGGAGACTTGGTTTCTATCCAAACTATTTTGAAATTTTTGAAGGACTTTCGTATGACTTCTGGGCTTTCTATCAATGTGGCAAAATCTAACATTTTCCTTGCAGGAGTTACTGGACTGGACAAGGAAACTATTCTTGGTTTGGTAGGCTACCTGGTTGGCCAGTTTCCAGTGAAATATTTGAGTATTTCACTAGCTCGTATGCGGGTGTCCATTGCTCAATACTCCCCTTTGCTAGAGAAAATTGAAAAATTCACGAACAAGTGGAAGACAAAATGTATAAGCTATGCTGGAGACTAGTACTAATTAGGCCCGTTTTACAAGGTGTCCAATCTTATTGGATACAAGTCTTTCCCGTTCTCGTTGTTGTCCTGAACAAAATCAGCACTCATTGCAGACAGTTTCTTTGGGGTGGGTCTAATGCTAAGGTAGCATGGATGGATGTTTGTAGACCAAAGGAAGAAGGATGGCTAGGGTTGATGGCATGCAAAAATTGGAATTTTGCCCTCTTGTCCAAAACTCTTTGGAACATTCATTAGAAGAAAGACACCCTTTGGATCAAATGGATACACACTGTCTATTTGAAGGGCACTTTAATTTGGGATTGGACACCTCCCTCTGGGTTGTGCCCTTTGTTTAATAGGCTGATCAAAATCAGAGGAGTTATTTTCCTTGGCAGGAGGGCAAGATGCTTTCTTAAGAAAACTGCACACCTTCTGTTTTCAAGGTAAGCCATCTGCTACCAGAATTTATGATTTCTTGAGAATTAAGGGTACTTCTAAAACGTGGATGAACTTGATCTGGAAAAGATATATTCCCCCAATATACTCCTTCAAATTATGGATAGGGTTTAGAAATAGGCTGCCTACTTCTGACAACCTCATGTACATTGACATGGATAGGACTTGGTTCTTCTGTAAGTCCCATTTAGATTCTGCAGCCCACCTCTTCTTCTTAAGCTCTTTCAGTAGCTTGGCTTGGAAAGAAGTGAGATGTTGGCTGAAATTTAGAGGGAACCAAACAACTCTTCGTAAGGATTGCATTTTGTTGCATTGTTTATATGATTTGGAAAGCTAGAAATGAAAATATTTTTGCACATAAATTAATGACAATACCAGCCCTCTTTGTGCAGATCAAAGTGCAGGTCTATGCATTCTTCTCAGGCTATAACCAACATGTATGATATGATTTTTAAGTTGGCTTTTGAAGCAGCTGTAACTTTGATACTTAGTTTTGGTGTTTCACCTTATTATTTGTCTGAGCACTTGTTTCTGTGATGTTTTTGTTGATCTGGGAATGCCCCATTGCCCTCTGTACACAACACTTTTGTTACCCTTCAATATATTTTACCTTCTATCAAAAGAAGAAGAAGTGGTGTGTTAAAAAAAAAATCACCTCTGATATACTGAGTAATAAATTACCTAAACAATACCCAAAATATAATTACTTTCACAACACACAAGATTAAATTAACTCCATTAAAAGTAAATGTACAAGAATATAACTCTAGACTAGGCTGCTTAAGAATTCATAAACTTATCGTGAATAAGATACTATATGTCTTAATATGTAGTGTGAAGTATTTTATAAAATTAAGTAGAAAGAATATAAAGGTTGTGCAATTATAAGTCTTTAATGAGCTGTAGTTAGAACCCAAAAATCAAACAAATAACACAATGAACATCAATAAGTAAACATTCTTTAGTTGCAAACTTGCAATGAGCAATTGTAGAAAAAAATACAAAAATATCTGGAAGTAAGAATACATCCAATGCAAAAATATAAAGGCTGTACAACTATAAGTCTAGAATGAATTGAAATTGGTCTACTCTACATTAATTAGTAATTGTCCACCTGATGAAGCTGTAATTTTTACATGAATTTGATCGAAAGGAATCGCCGCAAAGAGACGCCGGCGTCGCAATTTCCGGTCCACGGAAGAGCCGCTCAAATCCGAGGCGCACCGCCGGAAGCTGGCCCATTTGACGGGGCACCGGCTGTCAAGAAAGAAAGGAACCCGACGGCCGGAGCATCTTGCTCGTCGAGAAACAGATCTTCCGGGTCACGGAAAGCGGCGTGGATGCAGACAATTGCGACGCCCACCATCAGGGCGGAGACGAGAACCGACCCGACGCTGGTGAGGAAAATCACGACGACGGTGGAGAGGATTAGGCCGCCTAGGGTTTCCCTGTCGGAGAATTGGCGGCCGAAGAGGACCATGGGCTGATCGGAGGGGCGGAAGAGGTACAGGAAGAGCCACGCCGCGAGCAGGGCGGCGAGGAAGACGAGTGAGAGCGGGTTGGTGACGAGAGATATTCCGAGGACGGCGGCGATGAGGGCGAGGTAATTGGTCCTGAAATACGCGTAATTCTTGCGGATGCGGAGAGTCGCATCCGAGAAGGAGTCCGGCTTCGACAAGGCGGAGCGATCCACGAGCTCAGCCCACGGGCGGCGCGTAGATAGCCCTTTACGAACGGTTTCGGAAATGTTATTCAAGAAGGCACGGAAAGCAGAGGTGGGCGCGATTGCGGTTTCAGAGGCGGTGGCGGGTTGCGGGCTGGAAAGCGGGAGAACCGCCGGCGACGAATTGGCCATTGCTTTCGGGTTGGATTGCAGAAAAAGAAGTCAAAATGCGTTTTTACTTGGAGAAAATGAGATGAAATGTTGAATTTTTATACGGAGAGATCAGAGATGGCAACTTATGCCCAATGGATACGGTTTTAGGACAGAAAAGGGAGTATTATTTTAAAACTTTTAAATTAAATAAATCAAAACCGTAATTATCCTAAAATATTTCAATCGGTAAAATTATTCAAACTTTCGACCAAAAATATTATATAGAGAGCAAAATTTCATGCGTAGAATCCACCATATGATATATGATATTGTGTATAGCGTTCCGATTGCAAAGTAGGATTTTTTAGTCATAAATTTGAATAATATTATCGGTTGAAAAATTTATATATAATTATATACTGATTTAATTCATTTAAAAAATACATGTCTAAAACATGTCTGAATAATACCAAAACGCGAAGGAAATACTCAAAAAATCTAAAACATGTCTACCACAAAAAAGTACATGTTTTGATGGAATGATGAAATAAAACAAGCAATACTGACTACAAGATAATGTTACAAAAAGTTGGGCAAGAGTTGGAGTGATGAGACATAGTGGATTACAAGAAGCCTAAAAGAAAAGCAAAGAAAGGGAAGCAAGAATGGAAATCAACAAGGAGTAGTATGTACGATTAAACTCTAAGGAAGGAGAAAAATATACCTAGTATTTACAACTTGCTCATTTTCATGATCGTAGAAATCAAAATATCAGAAAAGGTAAGTGTATGAAGGATGTCGATCAAAGAACACTAATGGAGCACGAGAAAATAAAAGAGAGATGAAAACCGTACTTTAATACCTTTTCAACGGGAACAAAGTGCAAGTATTGATGATCTTATTGTAACAGATTGTATGATAAATCGGGACTTTGTGAGAATGATTCAAACGATTCTATTCTAGTACCTTCATCCTCGTACCTTACCCCTACCCTACCCTAGCCATCCAACCCCCACCCTGCATACCCATTTTCCCTACAATGACCCTACCCCACCCCTACCACATGCCCCTACCTCAGTCCCACCCTGATCCACCCTACCCTACCACCCCCTACCACCCCCTACCACCCCACCCCTGACCGTACCCCTTACTCCACCTCCACCCACCCCCACCCATACCTTCCTTCCCTACCCCGACCCCTACGAGTCGGTATGGGTGGGTATGAAGGATTTTAGGGGAGTATGGGTAGAGTGTAAGATCGTGGTAAGGTTAGGGGTAGGGGTTAAGGGTGTGGAATTGGGTGTAGGGTGGGGGTACGAGGTATAGGGGCAGGGTAGGGTTAGGAGTATGGGTACACGTACGAGGTGATCGACCCCCACATATTATATTATACTAGTATATTTGTATTCATGAATGTTTGTGTGTCTGTATACCTATAAGATTATTTTGGACATTTTAATGTTAAACGGTGTTTTAAACCTTTTTGAAGTAAACATGATCTTATAACATTGCTTATTTTATGCGTCACTTATTAATGCGAGTCTTAATAAGCACCATTTAGTAACCCGTGAAGTAAACATGTCAGTCTTCTGGATGATCACAGAACTGAGTGAAAAAATTGATGAACATGTTTTCAGATTTGAAAATAGAAAACTAGAAAATAGAAACAGAAAAGTGGAGATAGAAAAACTGAAAAATAAAAATAGAAGATTGGAGAACGAAAAAGAGAAGTAGAAAACATGAAAATATCTCTTTTGATAAACAGACCCTAAAATTTTCAAAATTAACACAAAGCTTTCAAAAGTTATCAGTTATTTTACCATTGAAACAGTGCCGAACAAATTTTAGCCGTTGGATTGAGATATTCCTTTCCTGCCCGTTTATTCAGTCCGAAGAGCACCACGCGCCCAGGCCCGGTCCTGACATTTTATGGGCCCGGGACAATACAGATAAAGTAGTCCTTATGAACAACGTGTGAATGTTTATATTTTTTTATAAAAAAAACTATACATAAAATTAATCAGTGCAATTTTTACTTGCAATATAGAATTTTAAATAGTGAAAGACTTGAAAGTTATGTCGTTATGGAGTAACATTTTCATATTTTAAATCAGGTTTTCACTATATCAAAACAAAGTGCAAGTTTCTAAATAATGAATATTATAATTCAATTTTTCACTTACATGAGAGAACAAAAAGAAATTAGCAAAATGTTATCAATGAATCATGGAATTACATGAGAGAAGTAAATGGAAATATTAACATTTATGCGTTAACCTTTAATGATTCTGATGGAGTATATGGGTCTGAGCCCCCGGACCCACATACTCGGAAGAACAGAAAGCACAAGACAACAGAGTGGCGCCCTCGTCGGCCAAGACGCCCCCGTCGGCCGAAAAGGGGCCAACTCGGATTATGATCCTGAGTCCAAGGAACCCGGGTGCCCTCGTCGGCCGTGCCCTCGTCGGCCGTGCCCTCGTCGGCCAAGAAGACCTCCCAGAATCAGATTTTATACTTACTCATTTGTACAGCCCATTAGTGGCTTTGTATTCGGCCCAGTAGCGGTCCAGTTGTAAATGGGCCTCCCAAGCCCAAGACTTGGGAGCCCAGCCCTAATTTTCTCTATAAATACTCCCTTTGGGAGTAGTTATAGGGGTTAAAAAATCATTCTATTGAAGCATATTATTGCACTTCTCTCTCTAGCTCTCACTTCTCTCTAGATATACTCTATCATTTGGTGCTCTCGTTGAGAGCTAGAACAATCAAGTTAGCACCCTTCGTCGCTACCAAGCACAGCTAACCACTGATCATGGGGAGAACTAAGTCAAACCGCAACCTCGTCAGCAAAGCCATCCCTGAGGACCAAGAGCCCAGGGAGCACGATGAGGACGCCACGGCCGCGGCCTCTCCGTCCGTAGATCCACAGGTCCAGGCCGCGCTGTCGGCCATCATCGCCAGCCTAGCTCAGAACCCCACCGTCCTCAGCGCACTCTTGCCAAGGACCGGGGGGAACGTCACTCAACCTCCTCAGCACCAACCGTTGGCCGTCCACATAGGCAACGATGAGGGGGTGGTGCCCCAGGACACGGCGTCGTCCCACTCCCACCCTGCTTCCCCTCTTCGGCCCGGGCAGACCCCAGCGCGTGGAAAAGCCTCTGCCTTCAATAGGCTAGGTGACACGCGTCGTCGTCCGGTTTCGGAGAGGATGGCGGGACGGATTGGTGATCCTCGTCCTGGCTCGCCAAGGGAAAGCTTGGGGTCTGTGTCCCGGACAGCGGACCAGCCCCGCCCGGATAAGGGCAAGGGGAAGTTGCACGAGGATGACGTGCGTCACCAGATCAACGCGGCTCACAACGAGCGCCTGAGGAACCAGCCGGGCGCCGCTGCGGCCGACAGGGACCCCCGGGACGAGGTCATCGCCCAGCTGGAAAGGAGGCTGGCTCAGATGGAGGCCAAGCAGTCGGCCAACATCCCTACGGCCGGCGCCTCCAACGACCCCGACCTCAACGCGCTCATGAACAAAGTTAGCGCCCTGGAGAGGGAGCTGGCCGAAGGGCGGGGTGACCCCATCATCCAGGTCAGGACTAGGACCCCTTTCACCAACAGGGTCCTCTCGGCCCCCATCCCTGAGAAGTACAGGGGGAACGCCATCAAGTCCTACGATGGCCGGTCAGACCCCCAGGAGCACTTCAGCCGCTACCAGAACAACATGCTGATGGTGAACGCGTCCGACGAATACCTCTGCCGTTGGTTCCTCTCTACTCTCGAGGGGCCAGCGTACGGGTGGTTCAACGGGCTCCCAGAAGGAAGCATCGACTCATGGCAGGATCTCGCCCAGCGCTTCCTCACTCACTTTGCCGGGAGGAAGCGCGCAAAGAAGTATTTCACCCACCTCCTCTCCATCAAGCAGCAGCACGAGGAGTCCCTCCGGTCATTCATCGATCGGTGGACGAGGGAGACCGAGGAGGTCGAGGGGGTCGATGAGAGCACCCTCCTTGCCTTGTACCAGGGAGCCCTCCGCAGCTCCCCGTACACTAGGAGCCTCATCACCGACCCCCCGAGGTCGTACGCCAAGGCACTCCAGCGCGGAGGCTTGTACGCCGACGCCGACGAGCTCCACAATCACAAGAGAGAGGGGGGCCATCCCCCCAAGAAGACAAATCCTTCGCCGGCCCCGGGTCCGTCCCCGGCCGGCCAGGGTGCCCAGGGCCGTCACGGCTCTGGTGGACAGAGTAAGAAAGACCGCCACTGGCGGCCGAGGCTGGAACGGCCGGGGGTAACCCTCACCCACCCGGTCAGCACCATCCTCGATTATGCCGAGAAGCACGGCCTCATCAAGCAGGCTCCTCAGCCGGCCGAGGAGATCCTTGCCATCCAGCAGGGCGGCACGTACTGCCGGTTCCACAAAAACTCGTCGCACAACACCGACGATTGCATCACACTGAAAAAGGCCATCGAGCGCCTTATTCGCCAGGGGGAACTCTCCCAGTTTGTCAAAGGTGGCCCACGCAAGAACACTTGGGTAAACACCGGTAAACATGGGGGCGAACCCTCTGCGAAGAAGCGGGAGATTGGTAGGCTCAGCGACGACGAGGACTTCGAAGAGCCTCCACCGAAGAAGAATCACATCCACCTCATCGTAGGCGGGAACACTGGGGGGGACTCCGCCACTCAGAGAAAGAAATGGGCCCAATCCCTTTACATTGGGGAGGTATCCCACGTTCCCCCCCAGCCAAAGAAGCAGCGAATGGAGGCGATCACCTTCACCGACAAGGATCTGCCTCCGGGTACGGAATCACACAGGGACGCCCTCGTCATCCGATGTGAGATCGGTGACTCCATCATCCACCGTACTTACATCGATACGGGGAGCTCCGTCAATGTGATGTACTTGGACACCTTCAAGCAGCTGAAGCTGGACAGAGCTCTTCTGAAGCCGATCAAGACCCTGTTATCCGGCTTCACCGGGGACTCTATCGACGCCGAGGGCACGATAGTCCTCCCCGTGGAAGTCGGTGACGGCCCCCACCATGCCAAAATTGACATGGAGTTCATGGTGGTCAACCTCCAGTGCGCCCACAACCTGATCTTGGGCCGGCCAACGCTGGAGGACTTGGAGGCCATCATCTCCATGAAGCACCTATGCTTGAAGTTCCCCACCAATGACGGCATCGGCTACGCCAGAGGAAATCAGAGGATAGCCAGAGCTTGCTACCTCAAGCTAACGAGGCCGGCCGAAAGGGAAGGACAGCGGATAGACACCATTACGACCGCCGTCGCCATGGACGAGGAGAGGCCACATGCGGAGCCGGCCGAGGAGGTCGAGGAAATCCCCCTGGATACCTCCCGGCCGGAGCGGGTTCTCAGGGTCGGAAAGCAACTCCCCCAGGACCAACGAGATGCCATCCTCCTCGTCCTACGGTCATACGCCGTTGTCTTCGCGTGGGGCCCGAACGATATGCCAGGCATCAGCCGCCAGGTGATCACTCACCGGCTGACCGTCGATCCGGCCTCCGCGCCGGTCAAACAGAAGCGGCGCTACTTGTCCGCCGACAGGCGGGACTTCGTCAAAGGGGAGGTCGCCATGCTCCTCTCAATCAAACACATCAAAGAGGTGAAGTACCCGACATGGTTGGCCAACGTCGTCCTCGCACAAAAACCGCCGACGTTCAGAATGTGTGTTGACTACACTGACCTGAACAAGGCGTGCCCCATGGACCCGTTCCCTCTCCCCAACATTGATCAGCTGGTGGACGAGACGGCGGGGTGCGAGTTGATGTCGTTCCTCGATGCTTTCAGAGGGTACCACCAAATCTCCATGCATGCAGATGACGCTGAGAAGACGGCATTCATGACCCCAGAGGGAATCTTTTGCTACCTCGTCATGGCCTTCAGACTCAAAAACTCCGGCGCCACCTACACTAGGATGGTGGCCAAGATCTTCAGAGCGGTCCTTGGCCGGACGATGGAGGCGTACGTCGACGACATGATCGTCAAGAGCAGGCAGGCCACCTCCCACGCCGACGACCTCCGGGAAATCTTTGAAATAATGAAGGAGTTCAGGCTCCGCCTCAACCCCAAGAAATGCGCCTTCGGCGTCCAGGGTGGCAGGTTCCTCGGCTACATGGTCAGCCGGAGAGGCATCGAGATAAACCCGGAGAAGACGCATGCTATCATCAACATGGAGCCGCCCCGCAACGTCAAGGAGGTACAGCGACTGACGGGGCGCCTGGCGGCCTTGAACCGGTTCCTCTCCAGGTCAGCCGAGAGGGCACTCCCCTTCTTCCAGATCATGCGTAAGGCAAACAGCTTCAAGTGGACAACGGAGTGCCAGGAAGCATTCGACGAATTGAAGAGGTACCTGTCGTCCCCACCCGTGCTCTCCAAGCCCAAAGCCGGCGAAACCCTCTTCTTGTACTTAGGGGTGAGCACGTCGGCCATCAGCTCCGTGCTCATCCGTGAGGACGAAGGGGTGCAGAAGGCCATCTTCTACATCAGCAAGACACTTAGGGAGGCCGAGCTCAGGTACTCCCCCGTTGAGAGGACGGTGCTGGCCATCGTCCACACAGTGAAGAAGCTGGGGCACTATTTCCAAGCCCACACCGTCCATGTGCTGACCCAGCAGCCTCTTGGCGCACTCATGAGGAGCCCCACAAGCTCCTCGAGGATGGTGAAATGGGCGATCTTCCTCAGCCAGTTTCAGATTGAGATCAAGCCAAGGCCATCCATCAAAGGGCAAGCCTTGGCCGACTTCGTCATTGAATGCACAGCAAGGGAGACGGCCGTCGCCAACCCCGGGCCGGAGCCGGACGATACGTGGACCCTGTTCACTGACGGCTCGTCGGCCGCGAAATCATGCGGCGGCGGCGGCGTCCTCATATCCCCTGAAGGGTTCAGAGCTTACTATGCCATCCGCTTCAACTTCAGGGTATCCAACAACGAAGGCGAGTATGAGGCCCTCCTCAGCGGTCTCAGACTCGCCGCCGGCCTCAAGGCCAAGCACCTCAAAATCAAGTGCGACTCCAAACTGGTAGTGGGCCAGGTGGAGGGATCGTACGAAGCAAAGGAAGGTCGGATGAAGCAGTACAAACAAGCGGCGGAGGAATTGCTGAAAGCGTTTGAAACCCACGAGATCACTCAGATCCCAAGGGCCGAGAACGCCGAAGCCGACATCCTCTCCAAGCTCAGCTCGGACACCCCGGAGCACATCTCCCAGTTGGCCAAGATCGAGGAGTTGAGCATGTCCAGCATCCATGCCAACCCCGTCTTGTGCGTCCAACAGCGACCAGAGGACTGGATCTCCGACATCGCCACCTTCATCACAACGGGGGAGCTGCCCCCGGACGAGGAGAGGGCCAAACTTGCCAAACTCAGGGCCCCAAGCTACACCATCGAAGATGGCAAACTCTACAAACGGTCCTATAATGGCACCCTCCTCCGATGCCTACACCAGGATGAGGCCGACATAGCCATGGAAGAAGTTCATTGTGGCGTCTGCTCCTCACACCAGGGCCCTTTCAGCATGTCCCGACGTCTCGTCGTCCAAGGCTTCTTCTGGCCGACGATGGCACGCGACTGCGCTGACCTGGCCAGGAAGTGCACCACCTGCCAGGTGCTCCAGAAGGCCCCTGGTCGGCCAGCTGTCAACTATGCCCCTGTCAGCACCGCAATTCCATTCTCCAGATGGGGGATTGACCTGGTCGGCCCCCTGCCCAGAGCCGCCGGGAATAACCGCTACATCATCGTCGCCGTCGACTACTTCACCAAGTGGGTCGAGGCGGAACCCTTGGCCAGCATCACGGGGGCCAGATGCCAAAAATTCGTTTACAAGAACATCATCACACGCTTTGGCGTCCCCCAGGAGATTATGTCAGACAACGGCACCCAATTCGAGGCAGCCCCTTTTCAAGAACTCCTCCGGGAGTTTGGGGTAAAGCATCGTTTCTCCTCCGTTGCCTACCCTCAGGGCAATGGGCAGGTCGAGAACGCCAACAGAACAATCATGGAGGGGCTGAAGAAGAAACTCCAGGCCGCAGGAGGTAGTTGGGTCGACGAGCTCCCCAACATCCTGTGGTGCTACAGAACCACGCCGAGGAGGGCGACAGGTGAAACGCCTTTCGCCCTGTGCTACGGCTTTGAAGCAAAGGCGCCCACGGAAGTTGCCATCCCCAGCCGACGGGTGGAACAATATGAGCCTGACACCAACGAAGAGAACATGAAGATTGACCTACACCTGGTTGATGAGAGGCGTGAACGAGCTTACGTCCGAGCAGAGAACTACCGGCGTCAAGTAAAATCATACTATGACGCCAAGGTACGTTCCCGGGAATTTCAGGTGGGGGACTACGTCCTCCGCCGAAGGGAAGCAAGCCAGCCGACAGAGGGTGGCAAGCTAGCATTGAAGTACGAAGGGCCCTACATCGTCAGTGCCGTGGTCAAACCCGGCACCTACAAGCTTAAACGCCCGAGTGGGTCCAATGTACCACGAACGTGGAATGTACACCATCTGGTGAAGTTTTATCAGTGATCCGAAGGAGGTGCAGACGGCGAAGCCCTCACCCCTTGACGGGTTACTGATTGAACGCCACCCTCGGCCTCGAGCCACTTATGAATAAAATCATGTTCTGATTTTTTCTCTGGAATTTAAAGTAAAACATTAGCAGGTGCCCCCGTCGGCCACCTTAGAGCGAAAGGCTCAGGCATGGCCGACGAGGCCCCCATGCATTTGAAGCCTACGAGCAACAAGCTCAGGCGCTCCATTGTATTTTGTATCAGCGAAGGGCTCAGGCCTAGTTGAGAGAGCACATCGTCCTGGCCCTGTAAGCCTAGAAGTGAAACGATCAGGTATGGCCGACGATGTCCCCAGGACGAGGGGCCCGCAAACGGCCCACGTCTTGAAACGGGAAGCTCACCGCGTCGTCCACGCGCCAGATCGCAGGACGACAAGCCTGAAATCATGGCCGAGGTGACAAAATCCCAAAACTCAGGAATGGGCAACGACGGCCGTTGGAAACCGACCAAAAGTCTAGCCCGCGCCATAAATAGGCGACGGGATCCGCCCTGAGATCACGGACGTTATAAACGAAGTCCGAACCGGCCGAAGGACGAGCACACCCTTCGGCCGAAGCCTGAAAGAAGGATACCCCCGGAAAAAAAAAATATAAGGGAAAAAGAGGGAAGCCGACAGCCGCGCACACTAGCCGACCTCGAGCAATGAAAAAATAAAATCCCCACAACTCAGGCCCAACTAGGCCAAGTACATATCAGTTGAACACAAGTGTAGTACCACTGACAGGTAACATGGACGACACGTCCACACACTACAAGGGAATAATCAAGGCCGAAACACACGCCTATAAAACCCTAACCGCATCGGTTGGGTGACACGCGAGAGGTGACCTTCATCGGCCATAGTCCTTTGAGGCACCAACGCTTGGTATGAAACAAAGCATCGCAATCCCGAGGATGACCAGGACGAAGCGGGCACTTATCACACCCGCGAAAGGATCAAGCAATCAAGAAACAACCTCTACTTGCCACAGCATCTCGGATGGCTGACGCAGGCACTGGAACCAAGGCTGTTGGTCAAGCGAAAGTTCTTGGGGAATTCGTTTAAGTGTTTCCCAAACACTTAGAAAAAATCCTGAGAAAAGAGAGGGTTCCTCAACAAGGAACCATGGCTAGCCGACGAAGGTAGGACCATCTCCTTGGACAAGCCATTTCTTATCCAGCACCCTCATCGGCCACAAGCCAGACCTTGGCCGACAGCGGCACCGCAAAGAAGTAAATGCCTAACATTTATACTTAGAAAATTATCTAAGTACTCAAATGAAGGAACTCTAGCCGAAACGGGTACCAGTATACTCCAAGGCCGTTATCTACCCATACCTCTACATGTGTACTTAGAGAAATTCTAAGTTCAAAAAGATCCAGGTTAAGGTGCCCTTATCGGCCACAACACAAAGGATACAGGCCGACAACGACACTGGCTCAAACACTTGGGACATCTCCCAGAGCATTTGTCAAAAATGATGAATCCAAGGCCCGGACGGAGCGGACACCACGGTCAAGGCTGAAAAGGGAAGCACCTAAAGGGATCCAAAACACTCAGGAAATTTTTGAAAAAAAAAACCTAAGTGTTATGGTAGCCAAGAACCACCGGCCAAGCCGACAAGGCCACCAGGCCACAAGGAAGCAACTGTAAGAACCCAAAAACACTTAGGAAATTTTTCGAAATAATCCTAAGTGTTATGATACTACATCAACACGGTCAGGCCGACCAAGCCACCAGACCGGGAAGAAGGCATCCAAGTGAACCCGAAACACTTAGAAGATTTTCTGAAAAAATCCTAAGTATTATGGTAGTAAAGCAATGACGAACAGGCCGACCAGGCCACCAGACAGGGTGGACGACCTCACGGACGTAGCGGACACTCCCGGGTCACCCAAGTTGTGACCTTGACACTTAGAAAAAATTTCAACAAATGACAAAAAGCAAACAAGCATACAAGGGATTCAAAGCCGAAAAGGACGGCAATTTATTTTTCAATTGATAGTCAAGTTCATTACAATTGGGGGGCGCTACGGCCGTTACAACATTTGGCAAAGATAAAAATTAACTACAGAGTAGCCGATCAAGCCTCTGGGGCACTTCCATCTGCGGCTGGCTCTTCGGCCTCGTCGGCCCCCTCCTCGGCTTCAATCTCCTGGCCGGCGGCGGTTGCAGCGCTTGTGGCATCGTCCAAAAAATCAAACTCGGTGTAGTCCGGCTCGCCAAGGCCGGAGCTTTCAATTGGGGACTCCCGCTCTGACAACGGAAGCTTTGCCTGCTCTTCTGGATCCTTCATCAGCTTCGGCAGCTTCAGGTTCCGTCTAGCCCACCCAGACGTATAGTTCATGGCTTTCAAAGCACGAGAGAGCCGCCGACACAGGAGCCTTTGCATCCGCTCCTGGCCAAGGTTATAATACACGGACATCTCTCGGCTGAAATACTCCTGGCCGGCGGGGGAATTCATCCCCCAACTCTCAAGCCTGGCGGCCACCACCTCGTAGCACCAGGGGAGCCTCTCATCGGCCTTCCACCCCTCGGCTAGGAATTTCTCGACGGCCTCGTCAGCAGCCCTCACAACGGCGGCCTCGGCATCCGCTTTCGCCTTGACGGCCTCCTCGCTCTTGCGCCGCTCGGCGTCCAGGGCCCTTTGGGACTCCTCAAGCTCCCTTTTGCTCTCCTCGAGCTTGGCCAGGGCATCGTCCCTGGCTGCGGCGGCTTCATCGGCCTTGGCCTGCAACGCCTTGGCATCCTCCCGGAGCCGGTCCAGGCAAGCAACCGCCTCGTCGGCCGAGGCGGCCTTCTGCTCCAGCTCCTTCAAGCGAGCTATCTCTCGGTATTTCCTCTTGTGGCTCTCCATTAGCATGAAGGCACTCTGCAGAAACAAGGAAAACAAAAGTCAGGCAAATGGTTTTACACAGACGACGAGAAAGACAACGCATAAGGAAGGTAACTTACTTGGACGAGGAGGTCCATGCCGCCCTCGTAGATATTCACGTCCCCGAGCTTCCTCAGGTAAGCCCGATCCTTGGCCGGCATGGCCTGTGCCAGGACGTCATGGCCAAGGACGACGTCATCGAAGACACCCCCGCCGACGGAGTATTCTACCATCTTCTGGTAGGTGGCACCTGCAATCTCTTTGCCGGCCCTCTTCGTCCGTGGCTCCTGGACGAGAGGCAGTGATGGAGCAGCATCACCAGCAGCAGTAAGGTCCACGACAGGACCACTATCGTCCACGCTGGGGACAGCCAGAGTACCAGCCTCAGTAGCCGGAGAAGGGGAAGGAGCCCTCTTCGTCTTCTTCGAGACGCTCAGGCCGGCCTCAGTTAACTTTTTCTGGCCGTCAGTGGCCGGCCTTTTCTTCTTCGATGGAGCAGGCTTTGGGGCCGCATCAGCAGTAGCCCCGCTCCCACCGGCCGCGGCACGTCTGGCCGCCTCGGCCGCCTTAGCAGCCAGCTCCTCGGCCGCTTTGGCCTTGGCAATAGCCATTATGGAACGTCGGTCCATGGCAAAATCTACAAAGGAAAACACAACGGATTAGTAAGGCAAAGGACAAAAACATAAAAACAGAAAGCCGAAGAAATAATTACCATCGGCCTCAGCAGGGATGCCCAAATCCGAGCCGTCGGCCTCTTCAAATGTGGTGGTCAACCTCGGCCAGAGTTGGAGGTCATCCTCCTTATCTCCATACAGGTGGTATCTGAAGAAGCCGAGGGCGGTCATCTTGTATTCAGTAACGTAATCCTTCACGCTCCTCGGCCCCCCTTCCAGGAAAGCCTCCACCTGAGCGTCCAAGATAGAGCTCTTCGGCAGGTCATGGAGATTGAACCTCCCGGTATGGCCGAGAGAGGGGAACTCGGTGCCACTCTCACCAATGGACACAAACACGAACTTGCTCTTCCACCCATGAATGGACGTAGGCAAATCCGTGAAGCTCCTCTTCTTCGGCAGCTGTTGAAGAGTAGCATAGGCCGCACAGTTCTTGTGGCTTCCTCAGCCGATCTGGTACAAATTCATGAATAAGGCCGTTGTCGGCCTGTAGCCCAGCTCCTCACACCGAAGTAAAAAGCCCACCATCAAGGAATAACTGTTCGGCGTCAGCAAGGCCGGAGGAAGCCCCACCATGTCCAGATACTCAATGATGAAAGGGTGAAGGGGGAACCTCAACCCCTTAGCAAAACTCATCGGGTATACTCCAAAGTATCCCGGTGGCGGAAGTAGGACATGGTCCGTCGGCCTGGGTGCCCTAACCCGCCCGAACGGCCCCACGTACATCTGGGCGACAAGATAGTCGGCCGCACTGCTCTCCGGCTTGATCAGGAATATGTTGGTGAGGTCCAGATAGGAGAGGCCCGGCCCATTCTTCGGCCTCCTCACCCTCTTCGGCTTAGCTGCTCCCTTCACGGCAGACACCGGCCTCGGGCACGGAATGACAGCAGAAGTGGACGCCCCGTCCACCACTCGGGACGCACCTACGTCCTCACCCTTTGAAGAGGAGGCGGACTCCTCGTCCTCGCCTTCCTCGTCCACCGGCTCTCCGGATTTGTAGGGACTTAAACGCTCTATCTCCTCTTCAAACTCCTCGAGCACCTCGTAGTCAAGCGACCTCGTGGAGGGCTGGTCGTCGTAGGGGTAGTAGTCTTCGTTCAAGCTCTTCATAACTACTACTACGGGCCTAAGGAGACTAACTTAAGATCTAAGGGTGTTCAAACGCCTAACACTAGATCAACAACCTAGGAAGCAAAGTATGAAAAGTGAGGAAGATCGCGATGAACACTAACCTTGAACAACGAAGAACAGGCTTGGGAGTTTATCTCTCTAGAAAATCGGCCAGCACTTCGACAAATTCAGAATGCAAATACGTTTTCTCGTCGGAGGGGGAGGGGTATTTATAGAACCCCCACCCAACGGTCACTACACGTGGCACCCCCCCAATGGCCACACCAACGGCCACCAATGGGGGGCCACCACGTCACCACGGGCCAAACTCAATATCAACAGCCCACTGGCAGGACGGACTCTACGGCCTACACACGCTCACTGGCTTTACAAAATGTCAGCAAGCGCCCACAACGTCCCACTTGCTCGCCAAGATCACAACTGCCAAACAATAAGGAGACGGCAACGGCCAGGAACGTAACGGCCACAAGATCACAGGACCCAAGAGCCCACAAGCCATCGGCTCCTCGTCATAATCTTTGATGATAACTCTCTACAAGCGATCTGCGCACAAGGGTTCTCCCACAGGGTTACCTTGGCCAGAAAATCGCCATGAGAGTTGGATTCAGGGGGACTACGGGGAGGCCGCTTCGGCCAGGAGCTCAAGCAACTCCTTCACCCCTCACACTCCTCGGCCTGAAGCAGTGGGGGACTGGGGGACTACACCGGCCTCAACAAAACAAAAGAAAATGCAAACAAGGTAACCACAGAGCATGGCCACATCGGCCACGCATCACACTGCACCTCGTCGACCGAAGGCACACAACGTCATCTGCAACGGCCAACGAGCCACCAAAGGCAAGGACACTCATCGTCCTCCGCCATCACTTAATCACGAGGGGCTCTTCGGCCAGAAACATGAAAGCTAATCAACGACGGACAAAAGGAGTGCGCAAACACCCTCATCGCCCATCCAAAGGGAAAGACGCCATCGTCCTCGAAGCAAGGACCAACTTCAGTGGCCTCATCGGCCCAAACACAAACTTCAACCATCAGCGCCCAAGCAAAACGTGCCTTCAACGGCCACCATTGAAAGAAGGACACTCATCGTCCCAAAACGAAGACATCAAGTAAAAAACGGCCTCCCTGTCCACAACGAGGAATAGGTAACGGCCAAGGGCAACAAAGCACAGGAATCTACTCTCCTTCAATTCGTCTACGGCTCAGCTTAGAGAGTGGGGGACTCCTGATGGAGTATATGGGTCTGAGCCCCCGGACCCACATACTCGGAAGAACAGAAAGCACAAGACAACAGAGTGGCACCCTCGTCGGCCAAGACGCCCCCGTCGGCCGAAAAGGGGCCAACTCGGATTATGGTCCTGAGTCCAAGGAACCCGGGTGCCCTCGTCGGCCGTGCCCTCGTCGGCCGTGCCCTCGTCGGCCAAGAAGACCTCCCAGAATTAGATTTTATACTTACTCATTTGTACAACCCATTAGTGGCTTTGTATTCGGCCCAATAGCGGTCCAGTTGTAAATGGGCCTCCCAAGCCCAAGACTTGGGAGCCCAGCCCTAATTTTCTCTATAAATACTCCCTTTGGGAGTAGTTATAGGGGTTAAAAAATCATTCTATTGAAGCATATTATTGCACTTCTCTCTCTAGCTCTCACTTCTCTCTAGATATACTCTATCAGATTCCAAAGATATGATGAAGTCTATTCCTAGGGAATTATGGTGTGGAGGTTACAAAATTTTAGACTTGTATATTGTAGATGTTGAATAACGAATTAAAAGCATCAAAAAAATTGTACTACCTCCATCCCATATTGGTTGTCCATTTTCAATTTGGCACAATTATTAATAAAGTAGTTGAAAAGTAAAAGTTGTGGTTGGGATTTGAGTAGAATAAAGTGAAATGATAAAAACCACATATTTCTTACCAAAAAAGGAAACAAGACATTCATTTTGGGACAATCCAAAAAGAAAGTAGGACAACCAAAATGGGATAGAGGAAGTAAGTTGTATTTTATTTTCTTTTAAAGTTTTATAAATAATACCATCCTCCGTTCCGTTTTAATCGCAACATGTTGAATTTTACACTAATCACATGCTCTACTTTGACTACATTTTACGCTATTAATTTATGAAAATATTTTTTTTAAAAAAAAATATTGTTCAATTCATCTCATTACAAATATTCAAAATCTGATTTTTAATATTTTTTTTACTAATAGAATTAAGATATAATTACGGTCAAAGACGTGTGCTGACAAATGTGAAATGTTGACCGTTGCAACTAAAAATGAACGAAGGGAGTATATTCTATATACTCCGTATTTGAAATACATACTTCCTCCAATTCTTATTTAAGTTCTTAGTTTGACTTCACACATATTAAGAAAATGAATTTGACTTTACTGTGGAGTGCACTGTTTGACACTGTTTGGCACTGTTTGGACACCGTTTGGCACTGTTTTGCACTGTTTTGTTTCCTAAAATGGAAGTGTGAACTTAAATAAGGGACATCGCAAAAAGGA
Source organism: Cuscuta europaea (assembly GCA_945859875.1). Taxonomy (NCBI): domain Eukaryota; kingdom Viridiplantae; phylum Streptophyta; class Magnoliopsida; order Solanales; family Convolvulaceae; genus Cuscuta; species Cuscuta europaea. The sequence continues at coordinate 1,240,741 of CAMAPE010000045.1, read as the reverse complement.
AAGTGAGAACTTTAATAAGAACCGGAGGGAGTATGTATAAATAATTGAGAAATTTATGGGCTCTAGGGGAGAATGGGCCCAGGGCACATGCCTTTTTGTCCATGCCCCAGGACCGGCCCTGCACGCGCCTTTGATGACCGTTTTTCACGCGCCACCATCACTTCATCTGCCTGCTCCTGCGCGCTTCAGTCCATAGGGCTTTATGACGTCCCCATGTTCTCCTGCCAATGGGTCAATAAGTCAACGTATCCGATTTTTGGATCTTTTCGGTAGGAGGCTTGGCCGCTTGGGGCAAAACATGGATTGTAGTTGCTTTTATAAAGATAATTCTTCTGGTGTCTAGGGTGAATCCACGGATTCTCCTTAAATTTAGTTGGATTGATCACAAAATTATCCTTAACTAATTTACGAAATTCTGAAATTTATAGATAGTTAAAATTGCCATGTGCATTAACTTCAATCAATTACTACAGAAGTAATTTCAACCTTACTTATTTTTATCATCACACATATTAGCGCGCGAAATCAAAAGTTACGCGTTTAGTGAAAAAGTTGACTGATAAAATTATAATAAATAAAAGATTACCAAAGAGGCTCTTCACAGACTTCTTATTTACTTTTGTGACGAAAAATTAAAGGTCAATCTTTCTTATTAATCACCATAGAGTTATTCATTTTTTATATGTTTTCTAACTTATTATAGTACGGAGTATTGTTTTATGATGAAATTATTCTTAATAGACACACCTCACTTAACATTTTACATTTTCTAGGATTATAGGTAAAATTGAGCGCGTACAAGGACATGTAGACATGGGACATAATCTTACTATATACTCTGGATCATTTTCCCGCCGAAAGATCCGGGTCAAAAAAATGGGTTCGGATCTGCTCAAACACTTTGTTCGATGGTTAATGTACTCCCTTCGGTTCTTATTAAAGTTCCCACTTTCCTTTTTGGGATGTCCCTTATTTAAGTTCACACTTCCATTTTAGGAAACAAAACAGTGCAAAACAGTGCCAAACAGTGTCCAAACAGTGCCAAACAGTGCACTTCACAGTAAAATCAAATTCATTTTCTTAATATGTGTGAAGTCAAACTAAGAACTTAAATAAGAACCGGAGGAAGTAAATAATTGTTGATCTGACATGTGTCATATATTTGTCTATTCCGCACAGTATTTGCGTGTAAACCCCACCATATCCTTCGTATCTCGCAAGATATCGGTTAACGTTGTCAGATTCACAATAATACAGAGGTTGTAACCAACTACAAATCATCAGTTTTCAGCAAGTTTAATACTCCCTCCGGTTCTTATTAAAGTTCTCACTTTCCTTTTTGGGATGTCCCTTATTTAAGGTCACACTTCCATTTTAGGAAACAAAACAGTGCCAAACAGTGTCCAAACAGTGTCAAACAGTGCCAAACAGTGCACTCCACAGTAAAATCAAATTCATTTTCTTAATATGTGTGAAGTCAAACTAAGAACTTAAATAAGAACCGGAGGAAGTATAAAATCAGTATTCGGATATACATGTCTTGCAAGTATGGAAAAATAGCCGATTTCATCTGCAATCGTCGATGCATTCCATACCGCAGGACCTCACGACGGCTGGGCTTCAGGCAACTCGACGGCTAGAGTATCTTATCCGCTGCAGTAACATTAATGGAGAGCCATAGACCCAATCGACCTCTGACCAAACAAGACGGCAGCAACCGCGCTAGCCGACTGGGAGACCTCACGACCAGGTGCAGTTTTCTGATCTGGGAGATGAGGATAGAGAACGTAGGCTCTGTTTCAACGACGTTGTCCGGCAATGAGATAGCGTCTGAAACCATGGGTTGGAGCCGGAGAGGGGAAACCAGCAAAATGAAAGGAGTGGCGGCAGTTTCAAGGAAGAGGCCAGTGGTAGCTAATGGTTAGTTGTTAGATAGTTGGGATAAATACCTCAATATTACTAAAACTCAAGATTTTTCCTAAAATATGACTATTAACTATACATGTTTTTGCATGTAATATACTTCGTATAACCAAACACATACATTATTGATAGTGTCCTTACCACTCATGGAGCATGACATTAGGATGTTAGATTAGGAATAAAACTAGTGGAGTCATATATTGGGAAAGATATATTGTTTTAGAAATATTAGTGATAATTATCTCTAGATATTTCAACTTCTGGGTTCAAAATTTTATTGAAATAAATGCTTCTATTTTAGATTTTTGACTATAACATTATTAGCTTATCTTGAGAGTCATGCATGCTATGGATTTTGATCTTGATAAATAATAGGGGAGACATATTTGCGCTTCATGTAGCACTGTGTGCTCCCACGATGGGGTAATGATTGGAAGAATGTGGTTCAAGATGTCTGCCAAGTTCTTGATAAGGTTTGAGTTTTTATATTACTATCGATTTGGGACTAATTCCGGGTTGCTTTAATTATAAGGCCGATTATATAATCAATCTATATGTGTATATACTCCATATATTAACCAGCCAGAGCTATTATTTTGGTTTCAGACAACCAGGCTCGGTCCTGACATTTTATGAGCCCCGGACATTATAGATAGATTGGCCTTAGGGACAATGTATGATTGTTTATATTTTTTATTTTAAAAAAACTATAAGTAAAATTGAGCAATTTTATTATATAAATATGAGTATAACACATCAAAGAAATTAATAAATGAGACGCTTAGAAAGATTATATTTAAATATTTGGTTAGTGACATGATTGACATCCGAGAATACAACTACTTCCGTCCCTTAAAACTTTGGCAAATTTGACCGTCACGGAAATTAATAAAGTAAAAACTATGTGGTTGATGTTTGTGCAGAGGAGAGAGAATTAATTGGAACCACAAATTCATTACTTAAAAGGGAAAGTGGCAAAGTTAATGGGACATCCAAAAAAAGGAAAGTTGACAAAGTTTTAAGGTACGGATGAAGTATGTAACTAAACCGGCCTAATTAATGGATTAGGGAAACATGTGAAAGTTATATCTTATAAGAAGAAAAAATTTCATATTTCAAATCACATTTATTAATTCTTTCATTTCATGAGAGAATTAAAAAAAATTAGCAAAATACTATGATGAATCAATGAATTATGAGCTTACATGAAAGAAGTATATAAAAAAATTAACATTTATACGCTAACTCTTAATGAATCAAAAGAAATGGCGAAGTTTGTTTCCAATGAATTGTAGTGTTAATGTTTAATTTCAAAATTTTAAACTTGTAGTTTGTAGTTGTTTTTGAATAATGAATTGAAAGTATAAGAAAAATATAAGTGATTTTTTTTAAAATTTTTATAGACATATAATTAAAATAAATATGCATATATATAACCGGGAAATTTATGGGCCCTAGCGGAGCAATGGATCCTGGACGCATGCCCCGTTGCCCATGCCCTAGAACCGGCCCTGCAGACAACAACTCGACTCTTCCTTATTAGACGAGGTGTGTGTGTGGATATTTGCACATATAATTTTTCATTATGTTTCTGTTAATTAATAAATGCTTATACATGGTTTTACTGTTTTAGTTTTTACTTATATGGCACGAAGAGAGAAAAGTGATATTACAGATCATCCATTTAGTTGATGTGGGTATAGGAACAAACAACTTGTTCATGTTTTAAATCTTCCCTCATGAATGTTGGAGTATGTATTGAAATTCTTTTTTTTATAGGTGAATATTGTTACACTATGTAAAATTACAATTCCGGATTTCGTTCAGTAAACAGGACAACTTGCTAGGAATGTAGAATTCAGTTTAGCTGCTCTGCAAGGAGAGAAAGGTCCAACATATGACCGAATTGTGTTAAATGTTGGAATAGTTAATTGACCATTTCCTTGAGTGTGAAGGCACCAAAGATGTATACTCTATTTTAATGAAATGATAAGAGCCTGTGCGAAATTTAAGCTATGGAGCTATATTCGAGTATTGTACTTCTAAAACATTGTAATTTGAACGGTTTATGGTTCGTTTAAATGTTATTTATATTTTTGGAGCTTTATTTAATCATGACACATTGGGTCTACATGTTTCATGGATTTAGGATTGAACACCAATACACAACACAAAACACACATTCTTTTAACGTGGGTGTTACCGTTGGGCGTAGCTCAACTGGTAGCGAGGGAGTGCCACAAGGGTTCGACCTGGGTTCGAATCCCGGCAACTGCGATGAAGGATTACTATGCCAAAATGCATAGGCCCTCTGCAAGTACCAGGATAGACCCCCACTCTCTATCTGTCAGATTGGGATTATAGTCCAATTTACATCCTCCCAACGTACCATCCGGTCGGGGTTAAGAGGCCCTCAGGTATGGGGTGTCATCTTTTTTTTAATGTGGGTGTTGAATGAAAGTGAATTGTCTATTTTCAATAACTGTAGTGGCAGTCTGAGAGATGACTCATTTAGAAACTTATATCCCAACTCATAATATAGTCATTCCTTGCATTTGTAATTATTATTTGTAAACAACTTTTATCCCAACACTCATAATATATAATTCATCGAGCAATACCACTTGAAATTTACATTCGTGGTTAAACTTTCTAGATTTAAAATTATGTTGTTTGCAAAAGAAATGTTTCAAAATGTTAGACTGGTGCTTCTACAGGATTATTTCTAATTGTAACTCCTTACATAATTTCGATTATATACGGAGTACTACATTTATTATTCTTTAATACATTCCCACATTCGATTTACATAAAAAAATCACTAATAATGTTAATAAATAATAAAATATAATTGATGCTTAATTTTGATCCGTGCATCGCACGGGTGATAATCTAGTGACATATAAACCAATGATTTTTCATCAAGATATCCAGTGTTCTAAAAATCGTTCTAGGCGTCCGACAAGTCCACGATTAGATGCTAGGCGGTGGACGGACACCCCAATTTTCATCTAGGCGCTCCAACAAATCGGTTTGCCGTCTAGGTGAATTAATTGCTCGCCCAGAGCACCTAATCATCCCGCCTAGGCCGTCTAGATTTGCCGAACACTACTTTAATTACTTTTTAATTTTTTTGCTAATCAATATAAGTACTTTAACTTTAGCCACGAATATAAAGAAATGAAGTTGTAAATTAAGATAAAAACTCTATATGTTTGTGTATATACCTAAATTTTATTATTATTTATATTTATAACATAATGAAGTTAAGTTATTAGTTATCATATGCTCCGTACTACGTATGATTAAATGTGATAATTCTATCATTCATATTTATTAATGTATGTGTATATATGTATTTTAAACACACACAAAATACAATATTACTTAACATATATGCAAAAATATAGATAAAAATGCAATTTCTGTCTCCGACTAGGCGCCTGCCTAACCGCCTAGGCGCTAGGCGCTTGGTTGCTTCCGACTAGCGCCTAGCGACATTTAGAACATTGAAGATATCACATTCATTTTTTTAAAAACGTAAACCACTAAAAAGTATGTTGTATGAAAATACTGATCATGCTTACTTTTATGCTAGCCTTATACGTAGTAATATATACGAGTACTATGTATATTGTAACACCGTCCTCAAATATATTTACTTTTTACCAAATTGTGTATTGAATCTTGATAAATGATTAATGAATTTATGTGGTTGTAAATTTTTGTTGTTACTTTTACGTGAATAGTAAAATGCACATGAGGCCCACACTGGGAGCGGGGGCCATCCAATATTTCCGGGATCACATATCATATTCATTTTGGTCTAGATAATATTTATATGATGGTGTATATTCATGTTGGGCTATAGAAATGACATATATAGAGTTGGCTTGTTAATCAATCTAGGCCCATATACACTTCTGGCTTGAGTCCATAACAACTTTTTCTCATTTCATCACATATCATATGACTTATGCATCATATGGAGGATCACTAAGATTGTTCGACATGCTTAGAAGTGTAGAATAAGGGGTTGGAAGTAGGTTCTAAGTCCAAGAACGGACTTAGGAGTCAAAGGTTACCGGTTCGCCGGAAAATAACCTTTAATAGGTTATTTGTATCGATATGGGTTTTTAGATGATAAACATTGTTAGGAACTTTTCTAAGCTGTTCCTAGTACTCTCACAAAGTTGTGATAGTCGTCGGAGGTATCATCGGAGTTCATCGAAGTTTGCCGGAGTTTCACCGGAGATCAACTGGAGAGGGCAAAACTTCTTAAAGATCATTCGAAGTGAGTTGACAGCTTAATGTCTTATAACTCTTGGATTAAGTATGAGATTACGTAGATAAATGTTCTATGTATTCATAATGATGCTAAAGGAGTTTAAACATCTGTTTAGCCAAGGTAAGTAGGCTTATGTTCATTAAGCTATATGAATATGCATGTAAAAGGTATAACATATATATAAACACATAAGTGGTGTTTTAAAAGGCTAGAATGATATATATGGATTGGTTATGACTTAATACATGTTATATTTAAGTTTTAGAGCAATCAGAGTCAGTTCGGGCTGTCAACAGGGCGTTGACCATGAGGCAGACAGTGGACCGATGCCGACTAGGGCTGGGACTGACGCTGGTTCATTCACTGGCATACCGGTTCGAGAAAAATATTGGTGAACCGGCTCCGGTCAGACAGTGAACTGGAACTGGTTCGGTCTAGGGTTTTGGTGCTGTTTTTTTTATAAAAACTCTAACTGATGTCGGTTCAAGGTAGAACTCACACCAGTCAGTCTATATGCATATTTTTCATGGATTTGCATGGAATATTGTTTTGAGATGCTAAAACTTGGCTTTGTCATTAGTAATGATATGATATAGACCTACACTTAGTCGGGTAAGGTATATGGTAGATCATAGGTTCGGGTGGAGTACCTAGGGGCCGAGCGGTGTCCTCAAAACTCATAGGTTCGGGTGGAGTATCCAAGGACCGGGCGGTGTCCTCAAAACTCAGAATATAATTGGTGGAGTACCCAGGGACGAGATTGTCCTAAAAGCTCAGTATATAATTGGTGGAGTAGCCAGGGAGGGGATTGTCCTCAAAACTCGGCATATAATTGGTGGAGCACCTAGATAAAATATTACTCCTCAAAACTCATAGAATACGGGTTAATAAATCAGGACCGGGCAGTGTGCTTAAATTACTTCATTGAACAAGGAGGAGACTTATACGGTCATAGATATTTGAGTGGGTTTGGGTTTTATAACTCAAGAAATCTGACTATAATGATTTCCCAAGTAAACAAATGCCATATGGTTCGAGATTTTTGAAGTGTATATACTTATATGTATTTCAAGACTTGGGGGTGGGGGAGGGGGGGGGGGGGAGGGGTATAAGTTTATGTATCACCCTATGTTTTGGTCTTATACTTGAAACATTAGTTATTCTACATTTAGTCTGCTTCTCGTCAGTACGAGTGTACTGATCCCTTCGGGGCCCTCACCAATTTCATGTTGAAGCTAGAGTTTGTTGTCTGCTCCTTTGTAATCGGGTGAAGTCTTATCAAGGAAGACGTGGTTTATGCTTCCTTAGTATTTTAAAACTATAAATATTGCTCATGTATATTTGAATTATTATAAACTGTTTTGGACCTGCGAACCCATGTTTTGACCGGATGTGGCCCATTATTAAACATTGAATATTTCCGCCATTCCCTTGATTTAAATGTGATATTGTTATGTATATTTACTTACTGAGTATGGTATGAACTATGTTCATGGACGACTTGTACAATTAAGTGAGGTTGACCTGCGGGTGACGTCACTTCATTGTGCGACGGTTGCACACGTACTCGGACGTGGTCTAGGGAGTAACATATATATGGAGTCTATAATAATAAAGTCCAAAAATACAAAGAATCCTATAAACATAATACTCATACTCTGACTAATTCTAAATTATTACACTCCCTCATTCTATGTAGGATAAAATTACACGAGAATTCATATACAAAAAAATGAATATGATGAGAAAAGAAAATTCTTGGTAAAAATATCTGCAAACCGTAAGTGAGTAAGAATATACTCCTTCCGTCCTTAAAAGGTTGGCCAAAATTCCTTTTTTGGATGTCCCAAAAATATTTGACATTTCCATTAAAAGTAAGGAATACAACAACAACATCCAAGCCTTAGTCCCAAAAGATATTGGGGTCGGCTAACATGAATCGATACATGATATCACAACCAAAAGGAAAAGAAGGAATAAAGATAAAAAGATAAGCTATTATGAAAAGATAAGCTATTAAAAGTAAGGAATATGTGGCTAAAATTAATTCTCTCTCCTCTGCACAAATTTCAACTACACAGTTTTTACTTTATTAATCCACTTGAAAGTCAACTTTGGCCAACCTTTTTGGGACGGATGGAGTAAAAAAAAAACCATGACATTAAGTGTTGGTAAACCTGAAATGGGAGACAATTATAAAAACTATTGCCTATTAAACTTTAAATAATTAATCAAATAAGGAAAATGAGTTGAACTATAATTTATGAATATATTTTCAGACTTAGTAACTATGAGTATTTATAAGTAAAGGTTGTACTAGTATTTCCTTTACCTATTGATGGGAAGAATTCATTTATTTTCATTAATTTATCTTATTTCTATGCTTCTTTAAGATTGAACTAAATTATGTTCTAATTTCATAGACAAGATAGAAATAATATAGCAAGTCTTAGCTAAAAATGGCCAAAATTAATTATTTAATTAATTAAACTTATTATATTAAACAGATGAATATATTCCTTATAACAAAAATTAAATTGTTTTCATTAATTAATTTCTCGTATCTCTTGGATTTTTTAATGTTCTCAATGTGATTGGCTTTACTGATTTTTCTAATCCCACGCACAAGTATGATGTAAGTTTCCAAAGTTTAATTAATGAAATGACTAAATTTATTAACTAATCAAATTAATAACGAATTTTTTTTTTTGTAGAAATGACATGAACACATGTATCTTTTTGAACTTTTCCCACAGACGGCGCCAATGTTGAGTTTTAGTCCCGTAGATCCGAAAGCCCAACATAACTTCGGATATTCAGGATCATAGATTCAGTATAAAAATGAATAAATATCTAAAAGTGTATAAACTAGCTATTTTTACGTGGAAACCCGGAAAGGGAAAAAACCACGGGACTTTTTAGGCTAACGTCCAAACCCGCTCTTTCTCATTAATATGCTCTCCTCACCATTTTACATAGTACATGTCTTGAGACTCCATTCATGGAGCTTGGTGCTAATCTAAAAGAATAAAGAGGGTGGAGGGAGAAGATCTCACTCCAGGAGAGAAGAGGAAAGATCCTCTTTAAAGAAAAGCCCTCCTCCTATTTATAGGAAGGAGGGAAAAGCCCTCCCACACTAATGGGCCGAAAAGGCCTTGTTGGGCCTAAACAATTCGTATTCGGGCCAGTTAGGCCGAAACGGGCCGGGTAGGACTAAATGGGCCTTGCTGACCGGGCTTCATACCGGGTGATGACTTGGGCCTCTGAACAGTAGTGGGCCGGGATAATATTCCCCAACATTAGTAAACTCCTAATTTTGGTCATGAAAGTCAACTCATATTCTTTAATTCAATTAGTATCGTAAAAGTAAATTATCTACAACAATTTATTATAATTTTCACAAATTGAAAATTTAAATAAAACATTATCATAAATAATACGGAGTACTCCGTAACGAGTACAATCGATAATACTAAAATAAATTTCTTCCAACATCTAAATTTAAATTAACCAAAGTCGTATTCCGCCTTCTTGTCTAACCACTACTCCCTCCGTTCCCAAAAATATTTCCCACTTTTTTTTTGGACTGTTCCTAAAAATACTTCCCACTTTCCCATTTTGGACAATTTGTGTGACTCACATTCATTTTACTTTTTTCTTACACAACCACAACCATACATTTCCACTTTATTCCACTTTCTTAATAAGCGTGCCAAGTCAAACCGGGAAGAATTTATAGGAACGGAGGGAGTATATTGTAATGTGCATCTTCCCCATGCATCGCCTTCACTTCATCTGCTTTGGCGCACATCATCCAAGTCCGTCACTCCCTGATTTCATACATCCTACTCTGACCAGTCAGTGGGCTTGGGCCCATTTTTCTGCCCCAGGGTTAATAAGGCAATACACCCTCGGGAGTATTTCTATTCTGTACAATTTTTCATAACCTCAATGGCATAGTCTTAGTAAAAGTTTGTTTTTTTACTCCATACTTTCGCAGAGTATTACTCCGTACTACGTATTTGATACTAGCTTCGTCCCACTCAACTTGTCAAATTGATGTTGGTGTCTAATTAGAATAGTAAAACCTTTGTGATTAAGTTTGTGCAGAGGAGAGAAAAATGAATATAATCATGAATTCATTACTATAAGAGGAAAGTTGCAAAGTTTTTTAGGACAAACAAAAAAAAAAGTTGGCAAAGTCTAGTGAAAAGGTGAACAAAATCACAAATTCATTACTCTAAGTAAAATAATGCGTACTGTTTTACCATTCAAATCTCTAACTTTGACAAATCTCATAGGGCGTATTAATATGACGACTAAACACTTTCCATACAAAGTGTAGGCACATAATCACTTTGCACCATTTGTTTTGATTAGTTGATATGAACTATTTTATATTGTAAACATAAATACACGTTTTAAACTCTAACAATCCAGTTACAATCCAGTCCTAACAAAAGAAAATCGTAGGCCAACTCCATATTCTTACATGTAAGCTTCTAGTTTTCTTATTCATTAATGGCATGCACTATTTTAACTTATGGAGGCATTGATTATTCCGAGTTTCTTTTAACCACCTAGATATGCGATATTATCTTACTTATGCATAGGAATTATGAATCACGTAGATCTAGAAGATATATGATATCTTTATTGTTATACTCCCTCCGGTCCTAAATAAATTTCACACTTTCCTTTTTGGATAGTCCAAAATAAATTCACACTTCTTCTACCTTCCTTATTTGGCAAATTATCTACATCAAAACAGTGCAAAACAGTGTCAAACAGTGTCAAATAGTGTCAAACAGTGTCACAACAGTGTACTCTACAGTAAACTCAAATTTATTTCCTTAATTTGTGTGAAGTCAAAATATGAACTTTATTTAGGACCGGAGGGAGTATAAAATATGAAGTAATAATTTTTGTAACAATGTATTTTGTGTAACATAAATCTTTACTTATATCATTCCATAATGTCAATTAAAAAGATATCATTGGGGTATGTAAGAGGTTAAGATTGAAGTTCTTCTGTTAAATCATACGTGAAGCTAGACTAAATAAAAATAAGTTAATTTTACTACATTATAGCTGGAATAAAGGCATCAAAGAGGCAGCCAATTAGGATTTTGCCATAATATGAAATTTAGATACACACAATGAATGGGGGATTTAAGTTATTTTTTACAATGCATTCCTATTTTATGGAGTTTGGGATGCATGGACTTATTTTATACTCTCTGTTGAAGGTAAATCCCGTAGATCCGAAAGCTCAACACGAACTTTGGATATATCAGGAATGACACAGAATCAAAGTGTGTAATCAAAATATAAAATATGAACTCACTAATACTCGAAAGCTCACTTGTATTAATTAACCAGTCTGATTACAAGGGAATTCCCGATCGGTAGGTCGGAAACAATGCTTTAATACAAGAAATAAGGGCAATACTGCTATTCTAGAGCCTGAGTATTGAAATGCTAACCCTTACAATGATTTTAAATTCTATTTATACTAATGGAGAGCATGAGCTGCCCTATGCTGATTGGCTGTTGTTCCACCGACTTGGTCACCCATGTTTCCACTTGCTGATGTCACAATCTGGCATTAATTGCACCTGGCCACTTGCCGGTTGTCCGTTGCTCGAACGGGATCTTGGACTATGCTGAAGACGCTGTCAAATTGGCCCATGTATGATATATAGCCCGAACTCCGTTCGGTATGTCTTCTTACTGGGCTAACCCTTATTTGGGCCGAATCTCGTTCGGCATGGATTCTTCACTGGATCTACTCATCATAGAGTGATGGGCCCGTTGCTTGGGCCGGGTATGTAACACCGCCCCCGAGTATTTGTACTGTACCAAATTATGTATTGAACCTTGAGAAATGTATAAAAGCATTTTTACGTGATTGTAAATTTTTATCGTTTCTATTACGTGAATAGTAAAAATTCACGTGGGGCCCACACCGGATGTGGGGCCGCCCGATATTATCGGGACCACATATTATATTAATCTTGGACTAGATAATATGTATATGGTGATGGATATCCTAATTGGGCCTGGTAATGGCATAGAGATGACCGGTTGGTCAAATGGGGCCAGATTATCGGTATCGGCAAATTATCGGATAACAGCCCAAAAAGGGATCCCGGAGACTTCTAAATTAAAGTTGGGGAATGCATATTGATTCTAAGGTCCAATGAGGATTGGGAACAAGTGTTATATTTTATTTGACCCGATAAAATAAAATATACTTAAAACAGTCCGGAAAATACAACTTTCGGGACCGATTGTACACGTCGGGATTTAAAGGGATGACCTCCCACATGAGTGGGGGCCACCCCACGAAATTATATGAGACAAGGCATGGGTTTGGGCGTCCAAATGGGCAGGGTTTTTGCAGGGAAGGGCTGACTTGGGGGTTTTGACATCAAAAAGGACAAGGTAGGGCCATATTTTGGCTATCATTGAGGTATAAGCCAAAATAGAGCCATATCCCTCCCCCCTTAGCCCATATATCCGACCAACCTAATCAATATTGAGAGAGAAGCTCTGCAAATATTCATTTTCCCCATTTCCATTCGAACCAAGCTCAAGAAGGAGGAAAAGGAAGTCCAAGGAGGATTAAAGAAAGGAAAAGCTAGGGAAAGTGTGAAGAATCAAGGTAATAACCTTGTAACAACTTTTCCTTAACTTCTTATATACCATATGACCAATATATCACATGAAGGACCCCTAGTATTGTTCTACACTTTTAGATGTGTAGAAAGAGGGGTTGGAAGGTGGTTCTAAGCCCAAGAACGGACTTAGAAGCCAAAGTGACCGGTTCGCCGGAAAATAACCTTTTGGAGGTTATTTGTATTACTATGGGTTTTATGATGATAAAACCTTGTTAGTAACTTGTCTAAGGTATTCGAGGAACTTTCACGGAGTTAAAAAGGTCGCCGGAGTTGTCGCCGGAGTTCGTTGAAGTTCGCCGGAGTTTCGTCGGAACTAAATCGGGGAGGCTAGAACTTCATAAGCTTCATTAAGGTGAGAAGACGGCTTTATGCTTTATAACTTTTGCGTGAGGCATGAGATTACCTAAAGTAATCAGGAATATGTTTTTTGGGATGATTAAAGATAACCAAGTGTGTGTTTATGCTATGATTATACACAAAACATAGTTAAAAAGCATGTTATGTAGGTTTGGTGATTAAAAATGTGATAACATATTTTGTGTGATGATCCAGGGATCCAAAATGGTATTTTTGGATCAAGGACATCCAGAAGTATATGTGTATAAAATTTCAAGTTAATCGGACTCCGTTTGGGGGGTCAAAAGGGGCGTTGACCGCCAAGTCAACTGCCATACCCGATCGGGTATTGACACATACCCGACCGGGTATTTGTTGAAAATCAGCTTTGTGGACTACTGTCTCCTGTACTCGACCGAGTATGGGTTAATACTCGATCGAGTATTGGGTTATGCTCAAAACGGGCAGTTTTGAGCGGGTTAATGTGGGCCGTTCGGGTGGGACCCGCCCACGTTGGATCCTAAGGATTGTTATATGACTATAGGGCTAGGAATTGTCCATAGTTAAAGGAATGAAAGGTTAGCCATATCCAGGTTAGGATTTGGTAGAGAATAGACTGGGGATTGAGTGCCCTTGGACGGTAAATGATCCAGAATACTCCAGGTGGGGTCGAGTACCCTTGGACGGTAAATGATCCAGAATACTCCAGGTGGGGTCGAGTACCCTTGGACGGTAAATGATCCAGAATACTCCAGGTGGGGCCGAGTACCCTTGGACGGTAAATGATCTTAAATACTCCAGGATGGGTTGAGTGCCTTGGACGGTAAATGATCCTAAAACACTCGGTAGTATGAATCAAAGTTAGACTATAGCTTGTGAGCTAGATAAGCGGGGAAGGAGTGAGAAAAGTCAGGTAAGAACTTTATCTCTAAAAGACTCTTTAAAGTAAATGACCTACGGGTTGAGTATTTTACGAGTATATATACAGTATGTATCATCGGGTGGATGAGGGACATCTATATGTATATATCACCCTATTTTTGGGTCTCGTGTCTGAAACATTAGTTATTCTTCATATAGCCTGCTTGTCACTAGTACTTCTATGGAGTACTGACCCCTCCGGGGGCCCTCACATTTTTCAGGTTGAGGCTAGAGTCCTACTACCTGCACCTTTGCCTAGGGTGACTGATCGAGAAGGAAGACGTGGTTCGTGCTTCCATTCTTATTTCAAATGTATAAACCGCTCATGTATTTTTGAACAATATTTTCATTAAAACAGTGGGGGCCTGCGTGCCCGTGTTTGCCACGTGTGGCTAAGTATCAAACATTTTATTATTCCGCATTTGTTTGATTATGATATTGATGTTGATTGTATGTGTTTACTAATCGGTTTGGCAATAGAATCAATCGGACGCCTTGTACAACTCAATAGGGATGAACTGTCGTTGTTCTTATCGGGTTGTACGGCGGTTGTCTACGTGGCTCGGATGCGGTCCGGGGCGTGACAATTAAGTGGTATCAGAGCCATCGATTTCTAAACTATATAATTAACCTCTCAATATAGTTATCCTCAAAAAGTTTTGAATAAAACCATGAGCAACAGTTTTTGTACTTAAGGAACCGTTGGAAACCAAGTTATTGACCTCTTATTGTTAAGACGGTACCCTTAACAGTTTGTTGGCCATAATGTTGGACCAAGTGGTGTCTTTTGTACTACTCCGTCAATTGACATTGAAACGAGTCTAATGACTCATTCCTTATTTCTTTCAGAAATGGAGGGTGGACGCAGGATAACTAGGAGGAACCCGACAGGGCATGTGCCGGGGGCCACCGGGCATGCCACTCGGGCGGAATCACGGACCTCTAGGGGTAGAGGCCGGGGCCAAAGCCGAGGAGGAGGCCGAGGCAGGGGTCGTGGGCGTTCTACCACGCCGACGACAAGTAGCACACGCGTCGGTTCCGTGCACCCGTCATGGGCCACCGAACCGGACGACTTCACCTATGCTCCAAGCACGGAGCAAGAGGAGACCCCGTACAACGGGGAGGACTTTGAGGAAGAAGATGAGGATGATGATCCTCATTATGACCGTATGAGTGAGGTACTGGAATGGTACCTCGAGAATAAGGCAAAGCGGGAACAGCGGCGCCAAGCTAGACAGGCTAGGCAAACCATGGGGCAGGGAAGTCGAGGTGCTTCTAGTGCTCCATCGGGGGCATTTGGAGGAGACACGATGGTGCGTATCTCCAAGTACCTCAAGGAGGCCAGGGCCTTGGGGTGCAAATCATTTGATGGCAAGGGCGACATATCTGAGGCCGCTGACTGGATTAAGAAGCTGAATGATGCTTCTAGGGACATGCAAATTTCACTCGACGTGAAGTTGAGGGTTGCCACCAGGTTACTAGAAGGGGTAGCCGCTGTATGGTGGGAAGGCGTGGAGGGAAAGTTCCACGGTGAAGCCACTTGGGAGAAATTCGAGGTGGAGTTCTATAATCAGTACTACTCAACTTTTGAAGTCAATCTCAAAAGAAGAGAGTACACGAACCTGAAACAGGAGGATGGTTGCTCGGTGAGGCAATTGGAACAAAGGTTCCGTGACTTGGCACGATTCATCCCAGAATACTCATTGGATGAAAATCGTATGGCCAATCACTTTTGGGATGCTCTACAGTTGGACATCCGTGACCGGGCTACTTACCATCACAGTATGACATTTAGTCAAATCGTTGATCAGGGGCTCCTCGGGGAAGCCCAATGGAACGAGAGGAAGTTGAGGGACGCCGAGGAGGCGAAGAAAGGAAGATGGGGAAACGCTGGACCCCAAGACCACTCCCGGAAGCATCATGCTGGGGGTGGCAGTTCATTCAGGGCGCCGGCACCACCGGCGAAAAGGAATAAAGGCTCAGGAGGGCAAGGGGCCAAACCAGGGAGTACATGGTCACCGAGGTGTGCAAACTGCGGCAAGAATCATGCGGGGAAGTGCAATGAACCATCCCGGTGTTACAAATGCGGTAGCACGAGCCACCTCAAATCCTCTTGTCCAATGCTGAACGGGGGAGGACCATCGGGAGCCATGGGAGGACCTACGACTAGAAGGGGACGTGCGAGGCCGTCTCAGGCCGGCACGGGAAGGAGCGGACCCACGGCTAGCAACGCCGCGTCCGTTAACCAAGGGAAGACCCAAGCACGGGTGTATGTAATGACCGAGGTTGATGCTCGGGCCAACCCGGACTCCATTGCAGGTAATCTCTTGATTTCACACGTATTTGATCATGTAATGGGTTGAAAAAAAAAATCTTCAAAAATATGAAAGACCCGATCGGGTACTCCTATAGACCCGACCGGGTATAAGCTATGCTTCGAGTTTGAAGTGTGCACCCGTTCGGGCAGCCAAGGCAGGATGCCTTATTTTTGACATTTCGAGCAATACCCGATCGGGTATGGCTATATACCCGACCGGGTATGTGTATATTTTGAGCTTCGAAGTGTGTACTCGATCGAGCGTAGAAAACAGGGAGCTTTTATTTGTGGATTTTGAGTGATACCCGACCGGGTATAGGTATATACCCGACCGGGTATTGACATTTTTGCCTGAATTCGAGGCTGGTACTCGACCGAGCAAGGAAAACAGGGGGGTTTCTCCTTAAGGACTCGAGTGATACCCGACCGGGTAGAGGACCCTACCCGACCGGGTATGGGGTAATTCTAGGCTGAAATTTTTTCGTCCGGTCCTTTTCTGACGGGATGACGAATAGGGTGTCTTACATGACTTATATATGTAGGAACACTAAAGATCAACGATAGGGATGCGAGAATTCTCATCGATACCGGGGCACAACGTTCATTTGTGAGCGAAGCGTTTGCCAAGAGATTGAACATGCCCTTGGTAGCAATGATGCAACCTTTGCTGGTCTCTACGCCATTGGGAGATGATGTAGAGCGGAAACACTACTATCCCTCGTGTAACGTAGGGATAGGGGGGCACTGTCTAACGGGTGACCTTGTGCCGTTAGATATGCTCGAGTTTGATGCTATACTTGGCATGGATTGGCTCGAAAAACACCATGCGAAGGTAGATTGCTACACCAAGGTGTTAGAACTAAAGGATGGAGAAGGAAACACTCTATGCTTCGAGGGAGATAGAGGGAAATTCAACCCTTGTATCATATCGGCCATAAGAGCAAGACGTATGATGAGGAAAGGGTGTCAAACATACTTGGCCTATGTCATAGGCAAGGAGGGCAAGGAGAAGAGTCTCACTGAGGTGAGAGTGGTGAGTGAGTACCCAGAAGTTTTCCCTGAAGAACTCCCGGGACTCCCACCAGATCGAGAAATTGAGTTCACCATTGAGGTAGAACCCGGTACAAAACCCATCTCGATTCCTCCATATCGGATGGCACCGGCTGAACTTCAAGAATTGAAGGTGCAATTGGAAGAATTGCTGGACAGCGGATTCATCAGGCCGAGTCATGCACCATGGGGAGCACCGGTACTATTTGTAAAGAAGAAGGATGGTACACTCAGAATGTGTATCGACTACCGTCAGTTGAACAAGGTCACGATAAAGAACAAATATCCTTTGCCAAGGATCGATGACTTGTTTGATCAACTACGGGGGGCAACGGTGTTCTCTAAGATTGACTTGAGGTCAGGCTACCATCAACTGAAGATCAAGGAGAGTGACATACCCAAAAGTGCATTCCGTACGCGGTATGGTCACTATGAGTTTCTAGTAATGTCGTTTGGGCTTACGAACGCCCCCGCGGCATTCATGGACCTCATGAACCGAGTATTTCACCAATACTTAGACCAGTTCGTCATAGTGTTCATTGATGACATTTTGATATACTCCATGAATGAAGAGGAACACGAAAAACATCTAAGGCTTGTGCTTGAAACACTGCGGGAGAAGCAACTCTTTGCCAAATTCTCTAAATGTGAATTTTGGCTTGGGGAGATCGGTTTTCTCGGGCATGTGGTATCGGGCTCGGGCATTTCAGTTGATAACTCCAAGATTGAGGCGGTCACTAATTGGGAGAGGCCCAAGAACGTGAAGGAGATAAGGAGTTTCCTCGGTTTAGCGGGGTATTACCGCAAATTCGTGGAAAGGTTCTCGGTGATAGCATCTCCACTCACGAAGCTCACTAAAAAGGGGGCTAAGTTTGTGTGGGATGACAAGTGTGAGAAGGGGTTTCTTGAGCTAAAGAAACGTTTGACCGAAGCACCAGTGCTTGCCTTGCCCGTGCAAGGGTTAGGGTATGACATCTACAGCGATGCTAGCATTCAGGGACTGGGATGTGTACTGATGCAATCAGGGAAGGTAATTGCTTATGCTTCTCAGCAGTTGAGGAAGCATGAAGTAAACTACCCCACACATGATTTGGAGCTAGGTGCTGTGGTATTTGCATTGAAGATTTGGAGGCACTACCTCTACGGGGAGTTGTGTCACATTTACACCGACCACAAGAGCTTGAAGTATGTGTTCACTCAGAAAGAGTTGAACATGAGGCAGAGGAGATGGATGGAGTTGATTAAGGATTACAACTTGATCATTGACTATCATCCAGGCAAGGCTAATGTTGTAGCTGATGCACTGAGCAGGAAGAGCTCATCATCAGGGGTTTTACTCACATGCTTACGGGCACTGAGGGCACGCGTGGAGGTATCCACGGATGGGGCGCTATTGGCCAGATTTGAGGTGAGACCCACCTTATTAGATGAAATCAGAACACGTCAAGGCAATGACGAGGAATTTCAGAAAATCCGGGAACGGATGCTTGAGGGGCCCGTCGAGGGTTTCCGTGAGAGAGAAGATGGACTTCTACTATTCAAGGAACGAGTGTGTGTACCATCGGATGAGGAGCTCCGAAAATCTATCCTTGAGGAGGCTCACTCATCTGCATATGCCATGCACCCGGGCGGTACAAAGATGTACCGGGACTTGAAGGAAAGTTACTGGTGGTCAGGGATGAAGAGAGAAATTGCAGAATACGTGAGCCGTTGCCTTACTTGTCAACAGGTTAAGGCAGAGCACCAACACCCAGCAGGGTTACTTCAACCACTTACCATTCCAGAATGGAAGTGGGAGCATGTTACCATGGACTTCGTGGTGGGTCTACCACGGACGGTTAGGAACTACGACGCAGTATGGGTGGTAGTCGATAGGCTGACCAAGAGCGCTCATTTCCTACCTATCAACACTACCTATACGCTCGAGCGGTTGGCCAAATTGTACACAGATGAGATTGTGAGACTGCATGGGGTTCCGGTTACTATAGTATCGGATAGGGACCCACGGTTCACGTCACGGTTTTGGCCTAAGTTCCAGGAATCCATGGGTACGAAATTGAGGTTTAGCACCGCGTTTCATCCTCAAACGGATGGACAATCTGAACGGGTGATTCAGATCTTGGAGGACATGTTAAGGGCATGTGCCTTGGAGTTCCAGGGGAGCTGGGACAATCAGTTGGCTTTAGTGGAATTTGCCTATAACAACAGTTATCAGGCAAGTATAGGCATGCCTCCATACGAGGCATTGTATGGGAGGAAATGCCGGACACCATTGTGTTGGGATGAGGTCGGCGAGGCTAAGCTCGAGGGCACCGAGTTAATCGAGATCACTAAGGA
Source organism: Cuscuta europaea (assembly GCA_945859875.1). Classification (NCBI taxonomy): domain Eukaryota; kingdom Viridiplantae; phylum Streptophyta; class Magnoliopsida; order Solanales; family Convolvulaceae; genus Cuscuta; species Cuscuta europaea. Next base: position 1,220,886 of record CAMAPE010000045.1, on the reverse strand, counting down.
GAAGATAAAGATCATACAGGATAGGCTCAAGGCTGCCCAAGACCGGCAGAAGAGCTATGCTGATAAACGTCGGAGGACGTTGGAGTTCGAGGTTGGTAACGAGGTATTTCTGAAGGTATCACCTTGGAAAGGGATCATCAGGTTCCTCAGTCGGGGTAAGCTTAACCCACGTTACATAGGTCCGTTCAAAATCCTTGAAAAGGTTGGGGTTGTAGCATACCGACTTCAGTTGACCCCAGAGTTAGAAAAGATTCATAATGTATTTCATGTTTCTATGCTCAAGAAGTATGTGCGGGACCCGTCACATATTCTTGAGAAACCACCGGTGGAAATCCGAGAAGACCTACACTATACGGTGCAGCCGGTGAAAATCATGGACCGACAGGTAAAGAAGCTAAGGAGCAAAGAGATGCCGATGGTAAAAGTACTTTGGAAGAGTGATCGTGTCGAGGAGCAAACTTGGGAAGTGGAGACCCTGATGAGGGAACAGTATCCATCTCTGTTTGACTAGACGCGTGGATTTCGGGGACGAAATCCCAAATAAGGGGGGTAGAACTTGTAACACCGCCCCCGAGTAATTGTACTGTACCAAATTATGTATTGAACCTTGAGAAATGTATAAAAGCATTTTTACGTGATTGTAAATTTTTATCGTTTCTATTACGTGAATAGTAAAAATTCACGTGGGGCCCACACCGGATGTGGGGCCGCCCGATATTATCGGGACCACATATTATATTAATCTTGGACTAGATAATATGTATATGGTGATGGATATCCTAATTGGGCCTGGTAATGGCATAGAGATGACCGGTTGGTCAAATGGGGCCAGATTATCGGTATCGGCAAATTATCGGATAACAGCCCAAAAAGGGATCCCGGAGACTTCTAAATTAAAGTTGGGGAATGCATATTGATTCTAAGGTCCAATGAGGATTGGGAACAAGTTTTATATTTTATTTGACCCGATAAAATAAAATATACTTAAAACAGTCCGGAAAATACAACTTTCGGGACCGATTGTACACGTCGGGATTTAAAGGGATGACCTCCCACATGAGTGGGGGCCACCCCACGAAATTATATGAGACAAGGCATGGGTTTGGGCGTCCAAATGGGCAGGGTTTTTGCAGGGAAGGGCTGACTTGGGGGTTTTGACATCAAAAAGGACAAGGTAGGGCCATATTTTGGCTATCATTGAGGTATAAGCCAAAATAGAGCCATATCCCTCCCCCCTTAGCCCATATGTCCGACCAACCTAATCAATATTGAGAGAGAAGCTCTTCAAATATTCATTTTCCCCATTTCCATTCGAACCAAGCTCAAGAAGGAGGAAAAGGAAGTCCAAGGAGGATTAAAGAAAGGAAAAGCTAGGGAAAGTGTGAAGAATCAAGGTAATAACCTTGTAACAACTTTTCCTTAACTTCTTATATACCATATGACCAATATATCACATGAAGGACCCCTAGTATTGTTCTACACTTTTAGATGTGTAGAAAGAGGGGTTGGAAGGTGGTTCTAAGCCCAAGAACGGACTTAGAAGCCAAAGTGACCGGTTCGCCGGAAAATAACCTTTTGGAGGTTATTTGTATTACTATGGGTTTTATGATGATAAAACCTTGTTAGTAACTTGTCTAAGGTATTCGAGGAACTTTCACGGAGTTAAAAAGGTCGCCGGAGTTGTCGCCGGAGTTCGTTGAAGTTCGCCGGAGTTTCGTCGGAGCTAAATCGGGGAGGCTAGAACTTCATAAGCTTCATTAAGGTGAGAAGACGGCTTTATGCTTTATAACTTTTGCGTGAGGCATGAGATTACCTAAAGTAATCAGGAATATGTTTTTTGGGATGATTAAAGATAACCAAGTGTGTGTTTATGCTATGATTATACACAAAACATAGTTAAAAAGCATGTTATGTAGGTTTGGTGATTAAAAATGTGATAACATATTTTGTGTGATGATCCAGGGATCCAAAATGGTATTTTTGGATCAAGGACATCCAGAAGTATATGTGTATAAAATTTCAAGTTAATCGGACTCCGTTTGGGGGGTCAAAAGGGGCGTTGACCGCCAAGTCAACTGCCATACCCGATCGGGTATTGACACATACCCGACCGGGTATTTGTTGAAAATCAGCTTTGTGGACTACTGTCTCCTGTACTCGACCGAGTATGGGTTAATACTCGATCGAGTATTGGGTTATGCTCAAAACGGGCAGTTTTGAGCGGGTTAATGTGGGCCGTTCGGGTGGGACCCGCCCACGTTGGATCCTAAGGATTGTTATATGACTATAGGGCTAGGAATTGTCCATAGTTAAAGGAATGAAAGGTTAGTCATATCCAGGTTAGGATTTGGTAGAGAATAGACTGGGGATTGAGTGCCCTTGGACGGTAAATGATCCAGAATACTCCAGGTGGGGTCGAGTACCCTTGGACGGTAAATGATCCAGAATACTCCAGGTGGGGTCGAGTACCCTTGGACGGTAAATGATCCAGAATACTCCAGGTGGGGCCGAGTACCCTTGGACGGTAAATGATCTTAAATACTCCAGGATGGGTTGAGTGCCTTGGACGGTAAATGATCCTAAAACACTCGGTAGTATGAATCAAAGTTAGACTATAGCTTGTGAGCTAGATAACCGGGGAAGGAGTGAGAAAAGTCAGGTAAGAACTTTATCTCTAAAAGACTCTTTAAAGTAAATGACCTACGAGTTGAGTATTTTACGAGTATATATACAGTATGTATCATCGGGTGGATGAGGGACATCTATATGTATATATCACCCTATTTTTGGGTCTCGTGTCTGAAACATTAGTTATTCTTCATATAGCCTGCTTGTCACTAGTACTTCTATGGAGTACTGACCCCTCCGGGGGCCCTCACATTTTTCAGGTTGAGGCTAGAGTCCTACTACCTGCACCTTTGCCTAGGGTGACTGATCGAGAAGGAAGACGTGGTTCGTGCTTCCATTCTTATTTCAAATGTATAAACCGCTCATGTATTTTTGAACAATATTTTCATTAAAACAGTGGGGGCCTGCGTGCCCGTGTTTGCCACGTGTGGCTAAGTATCAAACATTTTATTATTCCGCATTTGTTTGATTATGATATTGATGTTGATTGTATGTGTTTACTAATCGGTTTGGCAATAGAATCAATCGGACGCCTTGTACAACTCAATAGGGATGAACTGTCGTTGTTCTTATCGGGTTGTACGGCGGTTGTCTACGTGGCTCGGATGCGGTCCGGGGCGTGACAGGGTATCTTGGACCTTCTTGATCCTGGTATTGGGCCTCTGGATCAATATCCCAACACTCTCTTTGCCCCTAAATTGCACTCCCTTTAGCAATTGTTACACAATTAAGAAAATGGAATTGCATGCTCAATATTTATTTGCAAAAGAGAAGAAATATGAACAAATCAAATGCTACCTCCGTCCCCTGTTATTGTCTCATTGCGGTTTACGATGCTTGACTGACGATAAAGCAAACAGATCCCTGTCCGCACTAGAATTATTTTTAGGGGAAAAATTGCATATTCAGAAACTACATTAAAAGGTTTACAAAGTCACAAAAAGCAGAATCAAATTTGATAAAAATTTGATAAATAAAGTAAGAGATTAAGAGTGATTTGTGTTGCCCAAGTGAATAGGGAATGAGACAATAACAGGGAGACGGAGGGAGTATTTCACTAATGGAAATGAGAAGATAACTTTAACCGACGGAAAAAGAAAGTGTGAAGCTAATTTGAGCATATTGGCATTACATATTTGAACTTTATTTATAAGTCTTAGTGTTTGGATTAAATAAGATAAATGCCACGCTGGTCAGGTCCACAATGTCTATGTTTAATCAACTCTCTCAGTTAATTAATCAACTTTAACTCCACAAACTCAAATTGCAAGTCTTAAATAGTATTGATACTCAAGACAATGCTAGAATACCTTATTGACCACTGTGCTACAGTACATTTATGTAGAATTATATTCCGAGGAAGAGGATAAATAGTTGCGGAGAAATACCTAAAACAATTATTTGGCCACATGAACCACAATTTAAGACATTGCTTATCTTGAATACAAGCATGAGAGGAACCCCATATACAGATATCTATAATACTTCACAACCAACCTGTTGGTGTAGACCGGGTGATAATAATGATCAAACCACAATCAGTTAGTCAGGTTATCATATTTAGAAACTGAAGATATTATTTAGTACATGCATTTCACACATGGAGAGAAATCTTTACATATTATTTAGTGATAAAGTTTTGAATTGGCAACAATTAATACACCATTGTTTCACTATAAAGTAGATCAACAAAGAGGAAATAAAATTTCCATCAGTACAAATACAAGAATAACCACGACAAACGTTTGGTAAGATTTATAAAAAAAGGTTTAGAAGCCTGATAGGTGGAATGATCTATCTAACACACACTAGACCTGATAAAGCATTTAGTGTTAGTGTTGTGTCTAGATACATGCATTGTCCTACAAAGCATCATTTTGGAGCAACAAAAAGAATCCTAAAGTACATAGCAGGTACACTTGACTATGGATTATGGTATGGGAGTGTGAAAACTCCAAGTTGAGGGGGTACTCTGGCAGTGATTGAGCAAGATACATTGATGATAGAAAGAGCACATCAGGCTGATTATTCGATCTTGGAACTGGGGCCATCACTTGGAGTTCTAAGAAGCAAGATAATGTGGCACTATATTATCATCTGAAGCTGAGTATGTTGTTGTAGAAGCTGCATCAAAACAAGCATTTCGGTTGCAGAAACTTTTGAAGGACCTGGGCTATGAACAGCAAGATGAGCCTGAGCTTTGGTGTGACAACAAGTCCACCGTTGCTATGACAAAGAACTCTGCATTTCACGCAAGAACCAAGCACATTGATGTGCAATATCATTTTATTAGACAACTGGTGGCTCAAGAAAGGATCAACCTGAAGTTTTGTGGAACAAACCTTCAGAATGTAGATTTGTTTACAAAAGCCCCGAATCAAGCTTAACATTACTATTTCATGGAGAAGATAGGCATGTGCAAGCTTGGATCAAGGGGAGGTGTTAAAAGTGACCAAGCTTGAACCGGGATAGATGTGCATGCAGCCATGCACACGTGGAAATCAGCTTATTTTTAAATATTTAATCATTGCAATTTCAATTCTAGTTGTTGCCTAAACTTTAGGAGTTGAATGGGTCATTTAGTTGAGCATTATAATTCGGTTATATCTCATATAGTAAGGCACTTTTGTAGGCTTTATCTAGTAGTGGTTATCATGTATTGTTACATGTTTTGTAAAGGCTGTAAAAGACCTCGTTTGGATTCACTTTAATATATGAATGAATAGATTTGCTTCTCTTTGATTTCAATATGGAAAAATAATATTTGTGTGTTCTTCATTGGCTTGATCCAACATCCTTGCCTCTCTCTTTTCGATCGTAACAGGGTTCTCGTCCGAGACCTTGGAAAAGGTTGCTTACCCGTGTCCTTAACATATTTCTTCAGCTTTAAAACATTAACTTCTATATGCAATGAAATGACAATGAATTAATTCCAAGAAATTACTATAATCAAGTGAAATTATTATTCTTTATGTTATGTGCTTTCAAGGAAGTATCTATGACCATATATTTCTACTAGTACTTTTCTACACTTTTATGATATGCTTTCAAGTAAAAATAAAAAACTGAAACGTAATTTCTTGACATAATTTCTTTCACCTTTGAAACCTTGACTCTCTGCCCGTAAGAAAATGTCAATTCATTCAAAAAACAAACATATTAATCAATCTGAAATAAAATAATTAAGTATGGAAGTGACGTGCTCTCGTCGTTAGGTGCACTCAAAATAATTAATCAATACGACACTAATACGTAGTATAGTGTAGTAAGGTTCGTATCCACAGGGAAAGGAATACTTTTCTTTTATATAAATAGTGACAAAAGGGGGGTTTAGATTTGTTTGGTTTTAAAAACACTAAGATAAACAACCTATATGAGTTTAATTCAATGAGATGTGGAGACTTGGTTTTTCTTTTATCCACTTAATGAAGTGTTCGTCGATCCCGGTTATATCTTTAACTATCTTCCTCTCGAATACTCAATCGGGGAGTATATCCAGTTCATCGAGGGTAGTTATTAATAACGAGATGCGTTCATTAATAAAACTTACTATCGAGTCAATATAGAACAAGCGCCGTATATTAACTTGATAGTAGCAATAAACTTAAGATGAAAACGATTGAGATTGATAACCTCAACACAAGCGGTTTATTGGTTTAATCAATATAATTAATTCCCCTTGGCATATTAACCATGAGATGCATGCATTAATATTCCAAGTTTACTACCGTTGAAAGAACCGGATTAATAACAAGCGTATTAACCGATTAATTCTAGTAATAATTAATATGAGAAACAATACTAGTTGATACTTTAAGTAATGTTTAAGATATTAACATGAAATATGAATAGGAATTAATTAATACTCAAGGAAGAATATTAAAATATATGGATCCTACTATGATTAATATCAAGATGTTGACTAATTGTCATCTTAGTAACACTCCCCAATATTATCATAGAGGAAGAAATAGCTATTACTATAACCAATGTCAAGATGTTAACTAATTGTCATCTTAGTAACACTCCCCAACTTTGATATAGAGATAGTATTTTGAAAGAAAGAATTAATATTCAAGGAAGAAGATTAAAGAAAATAACTCACAACTTACAAATTCATTAAGCTTCAAAGTAGCAAAACCAAGATGGAAGAGTTTAGCTCCTCATTTGGAGACTAAACATGATGAAAAATATAAAGAAAGAGCTATTCTATACTGAGCTTAGATGTACAAAGGGATTGGATATCAAATGGGAAGGAAAAGAGGTGTATTTATAGGTGTTTGGAGGTAGCAGGGTCATTTACCCGACCGGGTTTTATAGAAACCCGATCGGGTTTCTTGAGTAATTGCCCGAAATGTTCATTAGTCACATCTACCCGATCGGGTTTTTGATTTACCCGATCGGGTAAAAGACAAATCTTTGCCAAATCTTCGCTCTGCATGTTAAATTGCCTCCAAATCAAATTTGATCTTCGGGTCAAGTCAAACCCGGTCGGGTTTTTGGAAAACCCGGTCGGGTTTTTTGACTATTTTCCCAAATTTTCACTTTTTGTTGTTCCCTTGCACTTTCCTTGAACCTTCCAGGATCCTTTTGACGATCTTTACCTAGTTTAAGCTCAGAAAGTCCCTAATCTAAACAAATTACAACTATTTTACAAACTAAACTATTACACCAAAAGTGTGTAATATCCAAAGTGAAAGTCAATCAAAACTAATTAAAAATACAAAAATAAACATGGAAATTACATGAATGTCAGGAAGCATTTAGCTACAAAGCTTAGTCTGAAACCAGAATCCAAAAGTCACAGACCATGGTTTCCTGGCTTTAGTTTAAATAAAGTAACTTTTGTTGGAATAAATCTGATAATACTTTAATCTTCATATTGAAATTATCTAGAGAAATTAACTGAGCGGAAGCGTACCTGCCTCCATGGGAGATGATCTTTAGGGATCCGGGAGACGGAGGCTAGGGTTTGCGTCTTCTAGTTGATACACACCCTCGGGATTATCTCTCTAGCGATGGGATGCAGAAAGACGGAATGACGTGTACAACTAGGAACCATAACCCCTTATTTATAGAGAGTGCTTAACCCTAATCAGCCCATCATTGATTAGGTCAAGCCCATGGGTCTCTACACATTTGGGCCCTATACCTTATTAGATAACTTATTAGCCCACTTAAATTAATATCCATAGGACCACTAATTTTTGGGCTTAAATATAAGATAGCATATAACATACAATCAAACCCGATAAATAATATATTGTGAATATTACATGCCATATAAGTCCAATAATCTAACAATCTCCCACTTGGACGACATACACATGTATACACAATCCTCAGAATTGTATGTTTACTTTAGGAGCTCCATAATTTTGCTATCAAACTGTAGTCATCCTTAATCAATCCGGTCCATTAATTATATTCACATAGGACCAAAGAATTCTTTGTTATATTTGAATAACCAGACCCATCAATGATCACATATATTAATATAATAAACGACATGGATCAAGTATATGTGTGTAGCGTGGAAATAACATAAAGTGTGGTCTGTAATAGAATGTCTATTTCCAACTGGTCCACCTTGAGATCAATAATATAACTGTAAGAGTACATAAAACTTTAAACTTTATTTCTGCAGAAAATAACCTTAAAAACTTGAATCAAGTCAATTAACCAAATATAGAAACATTACAAACTCCCACTAAAACTCATAATCCTCAACTGATTTGACACCCATTTGTGCAACATGCTCATGAAACACTTTGGGTGGTAATCCTTTAGTGAGCGGATCCGCAATCATGGAGTTTGTGCTAATGTGCTCTATAGATAACTTTCCTTCTTGTACTTGTTCCTTAACAGCCTTAAATTTGACCCCAATGTGTTTTGCCTTGGTCAAACTACTGTTGTTCTTAGCATAGAGGACTGCTGATCTATTGTCACTCAATAGCTTAAGTGGTCTTTCAATGCTGTCCACTATGCATAGTCTACTATCAAAATCTCGCAGCCATAATGCCTGATTGGATGCCTCATAACATGCTATAAACTCTGCTTCCATAGTGGAAGTAGCTGTAAGAGTCTGCTTGATACTCCTCCAGGAGATAGCTCCTCCAGCTAGAATATAGATGTAGCCTGAAGTGGATGTCAAGCTATCTTGACATCCAGCAAAATCAGAGTCGGTATACCCAATGATCTCAAGCTGATCCGATCTCCGATATGTGAGCATATATTCCTTTGTTCTCTGTAAATACCGCATGACCCTTTTGGCTGCTTTCCAATGGTCCATTCCCGGATTGCTCAAATATCTGCCTAACATCCCAACAATGTATGCCAAATCAGGTCTTGTACAAACCTGGGCATACATCAAACTTCATACAGCCGAAGCATAAGGAATGTTCCTCATTTCTTTAGATTCAAAACCATTCTTAGGGCACTGCATGAGACTAAACTTGTCTCCCTTAGAAACTGGGGTATCTCCTGGTTTGCAGTCTTGCATACCAAACCTTTTGAGAATCTTATCGATATAGCTCTTTTGTGAGAGTCCAAGAACGCCTTTGGAGAGATCTCGGTGGATTTGAATTCCTAATACAAAAGAAGCCTCACCAAGATCTTTCATTTCAAAATTCTTTGAAAGAAATCTCTTAGTTTCGTGTAATAAGCCTATATCGTTAGTAGCAAGCAGTATGTCATCAACATACAAGACCAGGAAAATATGCTTACTCCCACTGAACTTGTGGTATATACAATCATCACTGACGTTTGGTTGAAAACCAAAAGATATAATGACTTTATGAAACTTGTGATACCACTGACGAGAAGCCTGTGTGAGCCCATAGATGGATTTCTTTAATTTGCAAACCATTTTCTTTGAATCTCCCGAAACAAAGTTTTCTGGTTGCTCCATATAGATTGATTCCTCAATGTCACCATTGAGAAACGCAGTTTTTACATCCATCTGATGAAGCTCAAGATCAAAATGTGCCACTAATGCCATTATTGTTCTAAAAGAGTCTTTCGAGGATACCGGAGAGAAAGTCTCTTTATAGTCAATTCCTTTCTTTTGAGTGTAGCCTTTAGCAACAAGACGAGCTTTAAACCTTGTAACATTGCCCTTTGAATCCCTCTTGATTTTAAATATCCATTTACAACCAATGGGTTTAATACCTTCAGGCAATGAGACTAACTCCCAAACGTCATTGTCACTCATAGACTTCATCTCATCTTTCATGGCATTAATCCATTCTTGAGAGTTAGAACTTTCCATGGCTTGACGAAAGTTGATTGGATCATCTTCCGCAAAACCAACATCTGATTCTTGTTCTTGGAGGAAGACAATTATTTCTTCCACCAATTCCCAATTTTCCTCATGTTCTAGGAGAAATACAATATAATCATCCGGAATTGCGCTTCTCCTCTCTCGAGTGGATCTCCTTAATGGCACCTCAGGTTCTTGAGGTTGTTGAGTTTGATCCTCATTAACAAATTCAGGTACTTGATTGGGGATGTTTTCGAGATTGTCATGAACTGGAGTTGTTTCTTGAACATCATTAGGAATAAACATATCTTGATCATGTTCAATGACAACTGAAGGAAGAGTAACATGTTCTTCCTCAAAGACAAAATCTCTAACCTTATCTCCCCACCCCCCAAACTCAATATCCTCAAAGAACCGGGCATTACCCGTCTCAAAAATAGTCCTGGTAGTGGGATCATAAAATTTATACCCCCTTGACTTCTCAGAGTATCCTACAAAATAGCTACTAACTGTTCTTGAGTCCAGTTTCTTTTCATTTGGCCTATAAGGCCTTGCCTCAGCTGGACAACCCCAAACATGGAAATGATTTATACTGGGTTTCTTTCCAGTCCAAATTTCATAAGGGGTTTTAGTTGTAGCTTTAGTGGGAACTCTGTTAAGTATGTAAGCTGCAGTTTTCAATGCCTCTCCCCAGAGTGAATCGGGTAAAGTAGTATGACAAATCATACTCCTAACCATGTCCTTCAATGTACGGTTTCGTCTCTCAGCAACACCATTCATGCTAGGAGTTCCTGGCATGGTGTACTGAGGAACAATTCCACACTCCTCTAGGTATTTAGCAAATGGCCCTGGACGTTGTTCACCGGAACCATCATATCTACCATAGTATTCACCACCACGGTCAGATCTAACGGTTTTTATTCTTTTGCCTAATTGATTTTCAACTTCGGCCTTATAAGATTTGAACACGTCTATTGATTGGGACTTTTCATGAATGAGATAAAGGTAACCATAACGAGAGTAATCATCTATGAATGTGATAAAATATGTTTGGCCATTTCTACATGGTGTAGGGAATGGTCCACAAATGTCCGTATATATCAATTCTAATAGATCTGAAGCTCTCTCGGCACCTAATCTCCGTTTGTTCGTTTGTTTTCCCTTAACACACTCAACACAAATATCAGAATTTGAGGAGTCAAGAGAATCAAGAATTCCATCTGACACAAGTCTCTGAATTCTTTCTTTAGAAATATGTCCTAGACGCTTGTGCCAAAGTGAAAATGAATTCTCATTGGTTAATTTTCTTTTAGTACCACGAGTACTTACATGCAAGGTTTCATTATATGAGGTATTTATATCAAGTGAATATAGATTATCATAAACTGATAAAAGACCAGTACCAATAAGTTTTGAATCTTGAAATAGACTGAACTGACTATTTCCAAATGAACAAGAATAACCAAATTTGTCCAATGCAGAAATAGAAATTAAATTCCGCCTAAATGACGGCACAACAAATGTCTCTTTCAAATCCAAATAAAAACCAGTCTTTAATAATAATCTAAAAACACCGATAGCCTCAACTTCAACCCGCTTGCCATCACCGACATAGATGTATCTTTCACCATCAATTGGTTTTCGGCAGCTCAGGCAACCCTGCATAGATACACTTATGTGAGTAGTAGCACCGGAATCTACCCACCAAGTGTCTTTTGGTACCGAAATTAAATTAACCTCAGAACAAACAAGAGCAAGAGACATACCCTTTTTCGCACGCCAAGCATGGTACTTAGTGCAGTTCTTTTTCTTGTGATTAGTCCCTTTGCAAAAGAAGCATCCAGATTCCTTAGTTTCTTCCTTAGTTTCCTTGTGATGCTTCCTGGGAGGCCCCGAATTTGCAGCTTCCTTAATTTTTCTTTTATTGCTGCCCTTAGAGGTAGATGCCAAATGAGCACTTTCTGTCTTATCTTGCTTTATTCTCTCTTCCTCTTGAACACAATGAGAAATGAGCTCATTGAGAGACCATTTCTCCTTAATGCAGTTGTAACTGACTTTAAATTGATTAAATTGAGAAGGAAGAGAGATCAAAACTAAATACACAAGCAATTCCTCAGGTAAAATAAGCTTTAGTGCACTTAGTTTTGAAGCAATATGAGACATTTCCAAAATGTACTCCCTTATGTTCCCTTTGCCTTTATACTTCATGGAAACAAGAGTGCTCAAAAGAGTACTAGTTTCCGCCTTTTCGTTTTTAGCAAAACGCTTTTCAAGTTCGGCAAGGAATGATTTGGCATCGGCCTCATCAGACATTGTGCCCCTGAATGATTCTGGAATTGCACGTTTCATGATCATTAGACTCATGCGGTTTGAGCGTTCCCACCTCTCCATCTCCCTCTTTTCATCAAGGGTAGATGTGTCCTTAAGAGTGGCGAGTTTCTCAGTCCGAAGTGCAATGTCTAGATCCATGCAACCGAGAACGATCATAACGTTCTCTTTCCATTCCTTAAAATTCGTGCCGTTAAGCACTGGGATGCTATTAATATTAGCAGATATTGTAGCAGCAGAATTGTTGACTGAAAGAGAACAAAAAAATAATATAAATGATATGCTCTAGGAACTGGAATTAATTTGATAATTAATTTTAAATTTAAATATTAGCAATCCCCATCACAAGATACCTAACGCAACACCTAATCTTGTCTTTGGACATAAATTAGACTTGCAAGTGATACTCTTGGCGTGATAATAAAATTTTGAAATAAAATCATGTCAAATACTAAGCCTTTCTTTGGACCGACTTAATATTCACACGAAAAACTTCATAATCATCACAAATTTTATTATCACAAATGTACTTAAATTTCGGCCAAATAATAACCTTCCTTTGGGCCGATTATTATCCGCATGAAATAAAAAAGTACACAATCATCTTAATATATGAGTTAATTAATTTCAACAAGAGAGACTACTTTGGCAGCATGTTGTATCAATTAACTAACTCAAATATTAGACATGCTAATATTAACTCGAAAATCTGAAAAATAAAATTGGGCAAATTTTTCTGAATCACATGCAAATGTATTATGTACAACGATAATTTGTAAAACGCATACCCAATTGATGTGCGATCACAAAATGGGGTTTATACATCCCATAACACACAATACACATTTTTTTAAGTCGTAAATTATAATCACCAACAAAAGTAATCTATTTCCAAATATGCAATTCTAATAGAACTGATATTGCCCGTAATCACATATAAGTATTTACTTACCAAAACCATAGAAATTTCCAAAATTGAATAACCCCCAAAAAAAGGAAACATATCAAACTTTATTATGCATATATTGTTCGGCAGACTCAAAATTGGAACTAAATCAAATAATTAAGTGTCATGAATCACCGTATGCGGTTAATGGCTGAATCAAACAATAAAACTGGAACTCAAAATTGATTTTAATGGCTGAAAAATTTGGAAGCATATCAAGAACAATCAGCCACACCCAAATAAAATTGTGAACAACCGTACGTGGCTAATTCCCTAAGATCACATCAACCACACTCAAATAAAATACCCCATAATAAGTTAATAAACAAAAATACTCCGTAAAGTTATATGAATATCAATCGGAAAAAAAAAACATCAATCCAAACATAATAGATTGATCGGCAAAGTACAGTACCGAATGAATAAAATTGTTGATTCCACGTACTTATTGCATACTTTATCACTATTGCGATTTGGAATAAGTATATACAAAGAAAGAATACAAAAGCAGCATCCCAAACGAGACTGCCTCGACAGATTTCAATCGCTGATTCAGAAAAGAAAATATGAAACATCATACTCAAACATAACGATTCCGTTTGATCATAAACTGCCGATTCCTGAATACATTAGGAACGAATTGCTTAAATGCAAAATCACATTACCCTTATTTTATTTAATCGGCAGATCATATGACAGAAGAAATATCTCAAATTCAAAAGTATGAATACTCCAAATAATTCAATATGAAGGAGGCTCTGATACCAATTGTTGGAATAAATCCGATAATACTTTAATCTTCATATTGAAATTATCTAGAGAAATTAACTGAGCGGAAGCGTACCTGACTCCATGGGAGATGATCTTTAGGGATCCGGGAGACGGAGGCTAGGGTTTGCGTCTTCTAGTTGATACACACCCTCGGGATTATCTCTCTAGCGATGGGATGCAGAAAGACGGAATGACGTGTACAACTAGGGACCATAACCCCTTATTTATAGAGAGTGCTTAACCCTAATCAGCCCATCATTGATTAGGTCAAGCTCATGGGTCTCTACACATTTGGACCCTATACCTTATTAGATAACTTATTAGCCCACTTAAATTAATATCCATAGGACCACTAATTTTTGGGCCTAAATATAAGATAACATATAACATACAATCAAACCCGATAAATAATATATTGTGAATATTACATGCAATATAAGTCCAATAATCTAACAATTTTTGTTTGAAGTCTCAAATCAGACTTTTAAAATGGACTATAATTTTCTAACTATTGGTATCTAATAAAACTTGAAAACTAGGTATTGAATTTTGCTTGGACAGTCATTTTTTTAGTAGATTGCTTTTAAGTAATCCGTATCTCGGAATAGATCAGTTTTTGACCGTGTTTGGTGTCTATTTATTTCTCAAATAATATCAAGGTCTTGGAAGTATTTTACATTTATCCTCTTTCAAAAAACATGTACGGGGCTTTGAATGTAGGAATGTGATCGAATATTACAATAAACAATATTAATGTAATTAGTTACTCCCTCCGTCCAATTAAGATTGTCTCATTTTACCTTTTTGAGAAGTCCCACTAATATTGTCTCATATCAAATTTGGTAAATATTATGTGGCTCTAAACTATTCTTACTTTATCAATTTAATATCAACCACACAAACCCATTTTTTTTAATAATCGTGTCACCTTCTCTCGTCCCAATCTTAGTGGGACGAAGGTAGTATTACATACTCTCTTCGTCCCAGAAAATTCTTCCTACTTTGACTTGGCACGGAGATTAAGAAAGTGGAATAAAGTGGAAATGTGTAGTTGTAGTTGTGTAAGAAAAATGTGAAATGAATGTGAACCACACAAATTGTCCAAAAATGATAAGTGAGAAGAATTTTTTGGGACGACCGAAAAAGAAAAGTGAGAAGAATTTTATGGGACGGAGGGAGAATTTCCTTACCATATATCTCAATAACAGGATATTTTTATTTTTTGTATGAATGTGTGCATAATACGTAGTACATTTAGAAATTATAAATTAGTATGAGTTGGTCGTCCTAGAAATAATAATATGTACGGTGCATAACCAACAAGAATATTATAAATTAAACGCAAGTACTAGCACAATGTTTAGAAATTAGAGCTATACTAGAAATTAACAATGCCTATCTCTATATAACACATCATTTTCAATATCACATCAACATTTACTTCATTTTTTCTTTGAAAATTTACAATACCCAGAAAAGCGACGGGGTCGATATTTTGTCCATGAAAACCACAACACTTGGTCGTCCTTCTCTCTTGCAGTTTAATGTCAAGAATTTAAGTTTTGTGCGGAAGAAACAAAGAAAGACCACCGGCCCCTTTAGTGACCTTTTTTTTTACTTGTGACGCTTATAGTCATCTTTTTTATTAAACACGTAATTTTTGTTTTCACAGATTGAATTGTGTAATAATACAAAAAAGTAATGTTGAGTTACTTTTATGGTTATATTGACTGAAGTTACTGTGAAAGATCATTTTAGCTATTTTTCATATAATTTTTATTTGAGTTATTAATAAAAAATATTTTAAATATAATTTTTTCATAAATTAGCAGAATCAGCCAATACAACCACTTCACTCAGAACATCATAAATTTCAGCAGAATCAATCAATTCAGTCAATTTCAATGTTACCAAACGAGCTATACATGTGTACATGTGTGACAACTCATACTAATCATTGTTTCTTTACCAGTTTAATTAAGTGAACTAAGAGCATCTCCTATGTCGTCACTCATCAATATGGCACATTACACACGTGGCATGAGAACGATAAACACATGTGGCATGAGAGAGATAGACACATGTGCACTGTCTGACATTGTATCAAATTAAAAATGACTCTAATTTTATGTTCAATATTTAACCTTGTTGATAAAAAACCATTAGATGTAAATCACATTCTATATTTTCAAATTCAAATTACTATTATGCTATTATAACTATTATTAATTGAATATACTTGATTAACATTCGAATCGAATATGTTGATATTCTTATTTGTATTTGATAACAATTCGAAGCAAATTTAGTGTTTTTATTTGTATTTGTATTTGAATTGGAATAGCCTTATATGAATTGGAATCGCGAACCAAACATATATTATTTGATTCGTATAAACTCAATATTTATAAATTAACTACTCGGTAAAACTGTAATACTCCGTAATTACTAAGCGCTCGAAATGAATGGTAAATAGGTTATACACGGAGGGTTAATCAAGAATAAGACCTTTTCGTTATTTTGACCGAGGTTGGAAGCAAAATATGATCACATGGTCATTAACAATTTTTTTTGGAAATGGTTATTAACAAAACCAAGCATTCCAGCCTAGCTGGTTGCAAAGTTACCGTGCCTAGTAGAAGGTCTCAAGTTCGATTCCCGCTAGGCACACAAGAGTTTGAAACTCAATAGAGTGGGTTTCAGCCCTGATTACTCCAGCCCCCAGCCCCCCTAGAGTAAAAAAAAGGTTATTAACAATTAGAAATTGAAGCCTTAGCAAGACAAAAACAATCAAATAAATATATTGTGAGAGACAAACTAGCTATATTGAAAAACAGAAAGTTAGTTGTATGGCACAGAGTATATAGGACGTACTTCGTACTCCCTCCGCTCCCGAATCAAATTCACACTTTCCTTTTTGGCTAGGTCTAAAATAAACTTCACACTTCTTCTCTCTTTCTTATTTGGCAAATTATCTACATCAAAACAGTGCAAAACAGTGCCAAACAGTGCAAAACAGTGTCGCAGCAGTGCACTCTACAGTAAAATCAAATTTATCTTCTTAATTTGTGTGAAGTCAAACACTGAATTTCCCATTTCAATCTTTACATACACTTTCCTTTTTGGGAAGTCTCATTTATTCCTATACGTTTCCTTTTTGGGCAACTCCTTAAATGTCCTGACCACCCTTCACTACTCATCCATTTTTTACATCAATTTTGATCTTTGTACACCTTTTTATACCCATTAGTACACCATATATAAGAACCAAAGTAAAAAAAAATTACCCCTTTCTCCACTCAGTCCCACGTGCGGCAGTCTCCCTCCCCAAAAAAATCAACGCAACCACCCACTCTGTCTTCTCTCGCAGCTTCTATAACGGGGAGCTTCTCTCGCACCCCAAAAAAATCAACACAGTCTCCGGTTTTCTTGCTACGGACGACCGGGAAGCTTGTCTTGGACCATGGCAGATGTTAACGAAGATGAATTTTGGACCTTTTGGGATGCAACTGCACAGAGTTCTCCAAATCAAAGAAACGTCAGTGGTAGCTGGAGAAGGTGACGAACAATGTAACACCGTCCCCAATTATGTTTATTTTTTTTGTAAATCATGTATTGAACCCTATGAACAGGTTAATGAATTTACGAGGTTGTAAATTTTTGTTATTACTTTCTGCGTGAATAGTGAATTGCACGCGGGGCCCACATCGGGAGCGGGGACCACCCTATATTTCTGAGACCACGTATTATGTTCATCTTGGTCTAGATGATGTGTATATGGTGGTGGATATTTTAGTTGGGCCATAGAAAGGGCATAGGGTTGACCCATTGGTCAAACGAGGCCCAATTACCGGTATTGGTAATTTATCGGATAACAACCCGAAATGAATTTCAGAGACTTCTAAATTAAAGTTGGGGAATGTATAACTATTCTAAATTTCAATAGTGATTAAAAACACGTGTTATATTTTATTTGACCCGATAAAATAAAATATAAGTAAAACAGTTCAAGAAATACAACTTTCGCGGCCGAATGTACATTTCAGGACAAATTGGGATGACCTCCCACATGAGTGGGGGCCACCCCACGTTTTTGTGTGCTCAAAGTTGACTAAAGGGGATGGATTATTGGAGAGTGTGGTGTAGAATAGGTGAGGGGATGGGTTGGTGTGAGGATGACATGAGGTGGACCTCACATCCTACACTCATTGGCCATTTGAGACAAAACTACTCTCACAACCCCCTCCCTCCTATAAAACTCGACCAAGACCAAAGGAAAAAAAGGAAGGAATCTCCAAGTCCATCCTCCATTGCTGCAAATCAAGTTCAAGCAAGGTTGGTCCAAGGAAGGTGATTAAAGAAGGGAAAAGTTAGTAAAAGTGTGAAGGATTAAGGTAATAACCTTATAATAACTTTTCCTCTACTTTCATTTTATCATATGGCTTATATAGAATATGTATGACCCCTAGGCTTTTTCTACATGTTTAGAAATGTAGAATGAGGGGTTGGAAGATAGTTCTAAGTCCAAGAATGGACTTAGAAGCCAAAGTGACCGGTTCACCGGCAAATAACCTTTTAGAGGTTATTTGTGTTGATATGGGTTTTGTGATGATAAAACCTTGTTAGGAACTTGTATAAGTGGTTCCTAGATCTTTCAAGGAGTTGAAAGGGTCACCGGAGTCATCGCCGGAGTTCTTCAAAGTTCGCCGGAGTTTCGCAGGAGTTCAACCGGGAAGGGTAGAACTTCATAAAGCTCATTCGAGGTGAGTGGAAGACTTAATGTCTTGTAACTCTTGGGTTAAGTATAAGATTACCTAAGGAAATGTTATAAGTATTCATAATCATGTTTAAAGGAACTTAAGCATGTGGTTAGGCAAGGTAATTTGGCTTAGGTAAATGATACTACATGAATATGCATGTTAAAAGTATAAAATGTGTATAAGAACATATGTGATGTTTTGGATGGTTAAAATGGGATATTATGATTGTTTAAGACCCCATACATGTTGTATAAAAGTTTCGGACAAATCGGAGATCATCCGGGGGGTTGACGGACCGCCGACGTGTGGCAGACGGTGAACCAGCGCCGGCCATAGGGCTGAACCGACGCAGGCTAAGCCACTGGCTGGCCAGTCTGGGTATTTTGATACATACCCGGCGCCAGGTATATGGGTAACCGGCGCCGGTTAAGCTGCTGCCCCAAATTTTTGGTTTCGCCGAAAACGCGTATCAAGGCCCGGTTTGAGAGGGGATAAACCCCGGCCATCCTATATAAGTTTATTGTGCATGAAATTGCATGGAATATGATATTTAAATGTCAAGTTTGATATCTAACGATTAAATTCTAAGACTTGGTTTAGTCTTTACAAACGATTATGATATAGACGCTAACTTTGCATGATAAGCGGTAGGTCATTGATGTGAAAGTAAGATGGTGGAGACCCAAGGACGACGGTACTGTCCTCAAATTTCAAATGTATAAACGGTGGAGGACCCAGGGACGACGGTACTGTCCTCAAAACTTTAATGTATAAGAATGGTGGAGACCCAAGGACGACGTTACTGTCCTCAAACCTCAAATGTATAAACGGTGGAGACCCAAGGACGACAGTACTGTCCTTAAATCTCGGTATATGAATGGTGGAGAACCCAAGGACGACGGTACTGTCCTCAAAACTTGGAATATGAATTGACTAGGGCCAAGAGGAGTCCTACACACTCATAGGTATATGGGTGGGTTGGGTTTGAGTCAAGGATATTGACTACTGCCATTTTCACTAATAAACAATGACCTACGGGTCTGGTATTTCCAAGTGTATATATACTGATATGTATTTTATAACTTGGGGAAAAGTACTATACGTGTATGTATCACCCTATGCTTGGGTCTTATACTTGAAACGTTACTTACACTACATTTAGCTTGCTACTCGCTCGGTACTTGTACTGACTCCTTTGGGAGCCCCCACCATTTTCAAGTTGAAGCTAGGGCTTGCTACCTGCACTTTCTTACAGGTGAAGTCAACTCAAGGATGACGTGGTTCGTGCTTCCTTACTTCCTTTCAAACTACCAAACACTTGCTCATGGATATTTGATTTACTATGAACTATTTTGGGCCTGTGAGCCCATGTCTTGGCCGGATGTGGCCCATGCTTTACCGTTGAATATTTCCGCTATTCATTGGATTAAATGTGATGTTGTTATGTATGTTTACTACTGAGTATGGATGGATTATGTTCATGGACGCCTGGTATGACCAAGTCACGTTGACTTGCGGGTGACGTCACTTGGTTATACGGCGGTTGTACACGTGCTTAGATGCGGTCTGGGGCGTGACAGACAGACCTCCGTAGCTGCAGGACTTGAAGGACAGACCTCCGGAGCTTGCACCAGTGAAAAAGATGACGGAAAAGGGGCCCAAACTCGAGAAGACGATGGACCGACGTTGGAGGCTTCCATGGACATGGTGTATGAACCGGGTAGGACTTCATCTTGTTTGTATGTCGTTCTGTGTGTGTTGTAAATTGGTCATGTTTGTTTGTGTAGTGTATGAAACTTTGTCTGTGAAATAGTTAAAGTTGTCTGTATTTACATAAACTGTCTGTGTCAGCTAAACGTATACTATATGTTAATTTTTTTTTTTAAAATTGAATATTGTACCATCATAGATGCACATGGTCAGAGAAAGGATATTGAAGCTCCGAATGTTGGTATGAAGTTGGATATGAAAGAAGCCGTGTATGATTTTTACAAGACATACGCGAAGAGCATGAGATTTCCCATAAGAACTAGGAGTACAATCAAAGACAAAAATGGAGTAGAGATTGCAGTGGTAATGGAGTGCTCACGCGCAGGGAGTCGAGGTAGTAAGGCACAAAATCAATTGAAGCCCCAACCATCAATGCAAACCGGGTGCGGAGCTAGAATACGGGCGCGCACAACTTATAATAGCTCATGGGAAATTTCAAAAATATCTCTACAACATTCCGATCTGATGAGTCCAACAAAGGCTCGCCTATTCTGACGTAATAGGAGATTGACTCATATAACTTCATAAAACATTCAACTCGGCCGTTGTTCAAGCTGGTGGATATGATGAACTTCGCTTTATTGAAAAAGATTGTAGAAACTACATTGATAAGGTGAGACAACTTAGGCTAGGGAGTGGTGATGCAATGGCAATTCAAGGGTTCTTTGCTACTATGCAAGTCCAATGTTCCAGATTTTTCTATAGCCTTGACATAGATGAGGAGTCAAGATTGCGGAATGTGTTTTGGGCGAACAATCGGTGTAGGTATGCTTACAAATATTTTGGAGATGTCATCATGTTTGACACGACTTACCTTGTGAATATGTATGACATGCCTTTTGCCTCATTTGTTGGGGTCAACCATCATGGCCAATCTATATTGCTAAGATGTGGATAAATATCTAATGAAGATACAGACACTTTCGTGTGGCTATTTAAAACATGGCTCGATTGCATGGAGGGATGTGCTCCAATGGGAATTATTACGTATCAAGATCGTGCAATGCAAAATTCCATTAAGATTGTTTTCCGAAATGCCAAGCATCAGTGGTGCCTATGGCACATAATGAAAAAGGTACCCGAAAAACTTGGAGGCCTTGCACAAAAAGATGATATCCTAGATGCTCTACATGAGTGCGTTTACGACTCCCAATACGTGCAAGAATTTGAGCATAAGTGGATTGAGATGTTACGAAGGTACAAGTTTCTGTAATTTTCACAGACATATATTTGTTCGCAGACAAACATATTTGTACTTTACAAACATAAATTTGTCTGCGGTCAGTAAGTTATTCTATGTAATCATTTGTAAAGTGTTGATAAATTCATTTCAGGTTTTCACTTCAAGATCTGAATGGCTCAATGTAATGTACAACGAAAGAACGTGGTGGGTACCGTGCTATTTAAAGCCAACATTTTGGGCCGGCATGTCTACAACGCAACGAAGTGAGAGCATCAATGCTTTTTTCGATTCCTCTTTCAATTCCAAAACAACTCTCAAACAATTTGTTGAACAATACGGACGTGCGTTGTGAAACAAGGTGGAAAAAGAGTTTCATTTCGAAATTAATTCTTTTACCAAAAATATATCATGCATTACTACATATTCCATGGAGAAACAAGTGCAAAAAATTTACACCCTAGCTAAGTTCAAGGAGTATTAAAATCAAATGGTTGGCAAGGTTTATTGTGATCTCTTGCTATGTGAGGATGGTAAAAAAATCATGGTCAAAGAGGACAAAATTAATGGGTTGGATAAAAGTGTGAACTTCTATGTGGAGTATGACCCATTAACTAATTTTGGAGTTTGTAGTTGTCACTTATTTGAATTTCGAGGTACGGTGTGTAGACACTTGATTGTGGTCCTACGTCGGGTTGGTTTGAAAGTCTTGCCCGATGCATACATCTTCTAAAGATGGAGGAAAGATGGGAAAAGAGCTTACCAAAGAGTGAAAATCAATTACGACGGGTGGATCACAACGGTGGAACAAACACGGTTTGACAAGTTATGCAAGACGTTTGAATCGCTTGCTAACATTATTGCCGATGATGAAGACAAGTACAATAGCGTCCTCCTATGATGGGAGACCCAATTATCAACATATACTCCACCGCTTTTTCATTCTTCCATAGGTGGCACCATCACACCCATACAACACCCTACCACAAGTGTGCAAGGCGAAGGTGAGGTTCCACTTGTGATCGGAGATCCTAAATGCTCTAAGAACAAGGGCGCTCCAAGGAAAAACCGACAAAAGGGGCAACTTGAAAAGGGGAAGAAAAAAGGGAAGGCTAGGAATGATAAAGCACAAACTCCAAACACACCGACCCAACATGGAAATGGTGAAGGTGCTAGTAACGCAGGTAGTGTGCCATGTATACACCCTAGTGGTTTAGATTTAAATTTATCTTTGTTTTGAATGCCTTTTGTATGATGTACATTGATATATACATACACACACACACACACACACACACACACACACACACACACACACATATATATATATGAAGACCCAGCCAGTATTATTTAAATGGAAAATTTTATGTCCTACGTGAAGACACTCGTGACCAATTTCAGTATTATTGGTAAGTGCACCTCATGTTTATACCTCACAGACACAATCATTAAATACACAGACAAATGGTTATACCTCACAGACAGATTATGTTAGGACACAAACAATTGTTTATACCTGCACAATTGTTTATATGTCACAGGCACAATCAATATATGGTTAGCATAACCAAAATAAGTGTATGTACAACATAAGTTATGGCCAATATAGGTCAACTTTACAAAACAACGTTTGTATTGCATAAGTTATGACAAAAAAACTAGGCAGCACAGCGTTTGTATTACACAAGTTATGATAAAAAAAGCTAGGCAGCACAACGTTTGTATTGCACAAGTTATGACAAAAAAAAAGCTAGGCAATACAGCGTTGGTGTTACATAAGTAATCTACGATGTAATCCGCCTCACACGCCAGAGCCATTCAACAAACTCCCATCGCTTTGAGTGCAGCTTATCATACTCGCGGTATGGCCTCAAGGGTACATCACACATCAATGCCTCAAAAAAGGTCGCAACAATGACACCACAATCACTACTTCTGCAAATACGAAGTCATTTAAACATTAGTATGAAACACACAGACACAAGACGACCTATACAGACATTATTAAACACCTCACAGACAAAGATTTACCCTTTTGTTGTGGGACATCATTCACTGCCTCCGCTCTCCAAGGTACCATGTTTCCTGTTTGACATACATCGTGGCTACATTTTATCTCCCTACATAGGTGTGGCAATCGAACACACAAATGGGCCACAGATGAAGCCGTCCTACTCGACTTCAATGAGTCGTACACTCGGACCACTCTATGAACAATGTCAATCTTTGCAAGAACCCAATGTTTACCTTGCCAATTGAAGGGGGTGAAAACCTGAAAATTCAAAACATATAATTAAGCAAATAAAAAAAGACAGATCTTAGAAGACGAGCAAATCAAAAATAGCAAATATTTGTGGGCTTACCTTTTCTATAACTGTGACGTGACCTGACGTCGTTGTCTTTAACCCACACACACCACATCTTGTCATTCCCTGGATCCTTCTTCAGAAGTTGACGCTACAAAACAAAGTTAATATGTTCTAAATTTCTGTGATTAAATTTAGGTGTTCACATTTAATCAATTACATACCAAAAAGTAAGGACTCATTAATTGATAGTGCTTCTCCACCATGCCTTTGGCAAAGAGATACATAAGTGAATCCAAGTCCTACAATGAAATGATTAGTATGTATGCACTGAATTAACGCACGCACACAAGTAACTAATGAGAAAATGTAACTGATGACTTCATACGTTGTCGCTACCTGATGGGTTGCCTTTTCTAATCAACTGAATAATTAGGTCCTTCATTTCAGAAATCCTATCTTCAAATGCATCAATCCGCTTTTCCATTCTTTGAAGACACGTACACATTTCCTGTATCTGCTCCATGATCTTTAAATTATGTAATGATTGGTCATCTTCATCAGATTGTCCTCCATCAGAACTGGAACCTTTTTCTTCCTCCTACCATAAAGGAAATGATATATTACTTCTAAAAGAGAATTGTAAACATTAAATCCAAAAAAACATGTTTCACATAAAAATATTCAATGTGTATTACATCATAAACATAATTAATGACACATACCTCAGGAAAGACGATTTTTTTAAGCTTTGTCATCCTGAAGATTCTATCCACACTCCAGTTTAATATAGGCACCTCTGTATCACCCACCTTCTTGCCAAAGTGTTGCCCAAGTTCTGGTATAGTTTCGTACGCCCAAACCTATAAATAACACAAAACACAGAACATCATTGTCTGTGTATAGCCCATTTTTTGTTTGTAACCAATATGTAGTGTCTGTGTACAACGTATATTGTCCGTAAAATACAATTACATTAACCTCACAAACACATAAGTTTATAAATACATAAATAAATAAAAAAATTAATAAACAAACACATAATTGTATTTTTGATACCAGTAGAACTAATGGAGCGCCATAAACAATGAACTTTGTGTTTCGATAACTCGAATTCTTTGCCTTGCTTTCTTTAAACTTCTTTGGTAGACCAGTCATTAAACCCTTCAAATCAGTGACCAATAAATTGTAAGACTCCTTAGCCCACGGGTAAGCTTTGAATTCGTCGAAATCATTGACCAGTCTTACGTAGTTAGGATTTATCCCCGTGGTTCGGTCTTTTGCTAGCAACACACACTAAACATAGTACAAAGAGGTCAACTTCACAGCAAGTATTGGATCACCTCATTTGGAAGGCCTTAATTTTTGAAATATTTCCTTAAACTTCTCAAAGGTAGTATCCACTGAGCCACTGAGGTATTTTCTGCCACCTCCCCAGGTTCTTTCTCTTCGACCTCATCTTCCCTAGCTTCATCTTCCTCAGGTGAGGATGGCATTTGGCCTTCCTCGGGTGAGGATGGCATTTCGTCTGTATAGGGTAATCCAGTTATGTGACAATAATCAACAAAGGTAAACTTTAAGACCTTTCCTTGAACGCAAAACCAGAGTTCATCTTCTGGTTGTTCCTCCACAAGGCGTAAAAACAACATATGAACTATTTGGGCAGAAAATTGAATCTTCGGGACATCCACAAGATGGCCCCATGGTAGCTGGCGGAACAGTTGCAATTGTTTGGCGGATAAGCATGATTTTATCAGATTAGATGCTTCATTATATTTTCCACACACCGAGTACTGAGCTGAGAAATAGTCTTTAAGCGGAATTTTTAACTTTAGAGTCCTGTCACAGACAGAATCACGAGTCACATACAATACATAACAATGTACAGACCTAATGAATAACAATGGTTTAGAAAACCCTGATACAGATGAAGTGAAGGAAGTTTCAAATGATGATATGGTATCAGAAGTTTCAAATGAGTGCCGAGTTAGTATATTACATATTCTGTTGATATATTGGAATCCACCCATTCATAACATTTAGTGCTCATAGCCTTTGGAATGAAATGTCGTAGAATGAAATAAGAATCTAACCAATAAGAATCCACCCATTAATCTTAATAACTATCCAAAACATGGAATTTTCAACTGCAAATCCGATTATATCAAGCTCTGCTAGGTAGAACTTGTTTTGAAAAATATAGATTATTCTGTTTCCATTAATCTATAGAGTTTGTTCTGTAAAATGGATAAGAGCCCAAAATAAGAGTACAACAAAACCCTAACCTTTCCTCCATTCCCGTCTTTAACTTCTCAGTCGGTCCCAGGGTGACTTCCTCAAGCTTCGTTCTCCGATGGCCGCCCGACGACAGGTACTGACTTCTCCGTTGGGCGTTAGGATGCAAGGGAAGGCTGTGATGTTTCGTTGGGAAGGATTTCGGACGAGAGTTTTGTGGATGCGGAAATAGTTCAGAGCGGGAGTTTGATTTTGGGGAGGGAGTATCGCACTTGGGGTTGAGGTGGGGAAATGGTAATTTTTTAGTTTGAGCCTTTATATATGGTGTACTAATGGGTATAAAAAAGTGTACAAAGAGACTTTTTATTTTTACATTTGAGTGGATAACATTAATTCTCCCCAAAAATCAAAGGGCATCATTGATATTTGTTCTTCTATTAATTGAGCTCTTAAAATAATGTGTCAAAAGCAAATGTTAAGTTCTATACGGGACGGAGGGAGTATAAGAAATATATTATTTAATAATACCTAGTAATTCATAATTGGGAGAACTATCAAATAAGCCCTCGAACTTTCATAAAAAGTGCAAATAAGACCTTTTACAGGAGGCTTTGTCCGGCTGTCACCATTTGGGGTGGTTTCCGGTGGAATGTTTTGATGAAATTTTTTGAGCATATTTTTCATTAAGTCTAGTTTACCCATACCAAATTTCAGCTAAATATTCAATCTATAAGGCAGTCAAATGATTTTCTGAAATATACTGCGCTACCTAACTGCGCAGTTATCTTCAAAAATTCATTTGACTACCTTCCCGATTGCATTTTTAGCTGAAATTTGGTGTCAGTAAACTAGACTTAATTAAGAAGATGTTAAAAAAAATTCATCAAAAAATTATATCGGAAACCTCCCCAAATGACAATGGCCGGACAGAGCCTCCTATAAAAGGACTTATTTGCACTTTTTATGAAAGTTCGAGGACTTATTTGATAGTTCTCCTTCATAATTTGTAAGACATCATTACATGTGGCCTTTGTTGTTGACTTCCTATTTTGTTGACTTCTTGAATGACTTGCAACTTGCAACTTCCTATTTTGTTGACTTCTTGAATGACTTGCAACTTGCAAGTTGCAATGTTTCTCCAACCTCGTTCATACACACATACAATGCAATTTATTACACAAACGTGGTAATGAATGGGAAAAGGAACTATCCGTTTTTATTTAGAAATTAATAATT
Organism: Cuscuta europaea; assembly: GCA_945859875.1. Lineage (NCBI taxonomy): Eukaryota > Viridiplantae > Streptophyta > Magnoliopsida > Solanales > Convolvulaceae > Cuscuta > Cuscuta europaea. The sequence goes on along the minus strand of CAMAPE010000045.1, from coordinate 1,193,465 downwards.
ATCTAAAATCCACAAAGTAATAATTAGATGCACGTGACCTCTACTTTTAATGAGCTAAGTGGTTAGGACTTGGTATCAAACTCAGAATGCATTTATTATAGTCTAGCTAAATTAAGGACTACTATATGGAGGACTAGTTAAATCACATTATCACATAAGATTTGCTTAAGTTTGTTAAACTTTAGTTTGATACTACCTCCTTCCTAATTTATTTTGCAAAGTCAACATTTTTTGATGAATCGATATTAAAATTATATCCTCCCTATTGATTAACAATTCAATTTTAATAATTAAAATTTATATATTCAGAAGTTACATTAAAATCTCTATAAAGTTGCATCAGCCAAATTAAAATTTAATTAAGAATTTATATCGGAATAAAGTGATTAGAAAGAAACTGGTTGACTCAAAAAAGTCACATTTGCAAATCATTTTCGGACGGAGGGAGTATTATTTGATCTTATTTTCACCCGTAGAAAACCCTGATTTGCGGCAGCTTTAAAGCTTCAAGTGTGGCGGTTTCTTCTCTAAAGCCCGGAAACATCAAGTATTGTAGATCTTCTTAGTAATCCTTACTTTAGATATTAATGTTTGTTATCCTAAATCCCAATAGATTAGGTCTACCACCCCCATTAAGCTTGTTCTTTGTTTTCAATTACTTATTTTCCCATGTTTTTTGTGACGGGATATCTTGTGAGGAGAGGTTTTTGGTCTAGTCTTCCTCTAAGAAAATGTAATTCCATATACTATCAATATAAACAATGAAAACAATAAGTCTAATTTCTCAAATACTTTACGTAAATAGTGAATATGTTTTGTTTCTAATATGTAAGGCCATAAAAAGTTTTAAAAAACATTTTTTTTGCCAAAAATATGATTTTTTTTGCAAAAAAAATCATTTTTTTTGCCAAAAAAATCATTTTTTTTGCCAAAAAAATCATTTTTTTTTGCCAAAAAATTCAGTTTTTGCCCCAAAAATTAAAATTTTTCAATAATAAATTGGTAAATAAAAAACAGTTAATTCAATTGTAATTTAATTAGTCAAAGATAAAAAAAAGTAAAATCACAATTAATTTTTTGTATTCTGACGGAGAGAAGAAAAGAAATGAACAAAATAAAAAAGAAAAATAAAGAAACAAAATCCAGACGACTTGAGGGAAAGAATGAAAAGGTCTGTATTGTTCCAAAAAGAAAAAAGGGTACCATACTATGATACCGATATACGATGCACATGGTACATCAATAACCCGATAGAATTTGAGATATTTTGAGGAGGGGGACTAGATTCATTGTTATTCTGATGCAGTGGAGGACCTAGGGGGGTCTTAGGGGACGCAAGATGACTCATTTTTTATCCAAATTATATCTTTCTTTCAAAAAGCCATATATATTACGATTGTATTTAGAATTGTCTTAATAAGCTCAAAATTTGACTTATAATCCATATGTGTTCATTGTTTGAAGCCGGCATTGAATAATCTATTTCCAATTAAAAATAATAATTTGAACGCACTTGAAAAAAAGACTAGTGATACACCCAATTCGATCCGACCCGACCCATTTCCATCTATGCAAGAGTGCCCCGCTTCAGAAAAGTTCTGGGTCCGCCACTGTTCTCATGTACGGAATATCATGTATGTGAAAAGGTCAAACAACACTGTTTCTTACTTGGCCATCACTCAAGACTTGAGTGGTATGGTAATGGTACATCTTTTGTTATTTGAATATTTGACCATATTTACTTGGCTTGGGGCTGAAGAAGCGGAAGGCGATTTTTGTGAGTCACTGCTTCCGTCACCATTTCTGTCTCATCCTCTGCCTCCCTCCCCTTTATATACACCCAGAAAGCCTTCTCGTCCTCCATTAATCGTTCCCGATCGGATTATTGATAATTAAATCAAATGGGAAGTTGGATCTCTTCGCTGGAAACTCGGCATAGAAGAAGGGAGAAGAAGAAGCACGCCTCCGCCGCCGCCGACGTGATTCTGACCAACGGAGAACTCCGGCAGTTCTCTGTTCCGGTGAGAGTTTCTCAAGTGCTATTCTCCGGCACAGAGGAAGTGCCGGCATTCTTCATCTGCAACTCCGACCGCCTCTGCTTCGACGAACATATACCCGCTATGGCGCCGGATGATGAGCTGGAGGCTGGTCAGATCTATTTCATTCTCCCCGCGAATAAGCTTTTGCACCGTCTGGCCGGATCAGAGATGGCCGCTCTCGCAGTCAAGGCCAGCGCCGCGCTTCAGAACAACAAAAATCGCTGCCGGGACAGTAAAAGGATGCATGGTACGAGGAACATTAGTAGGATTTCCCCTGTCATTGGTAGTCGTATTGAATCATCCTTATCGTCGTCTTTATCGTTATCGTCGTCGGGCCTAGGTGTTGACACGAGGAAAAAAGCGGCAATGAGGATGCAAAGATATTCTTCTCGGCGGGCTAAAATTGCGGTGCGCTCGTTCCGGCTCAAGCTCATGACCATTCAAGAGGACGGCTGATATATGTCATTGTCAGTCGTCTTCTTTGAATAATATTTGATTTCTAGGCGACAATTTTATAAGAAATCAAGCCTATGGCAGTATCGATGACTCGCCCCTCATACTTGAGACACGAATAAATGTTCATATGATCCCGAAAGTGTTCTTGTCCGGCTGTGGAAGTTCCATACTTCTTGAGAGCACAAATGTTCAAAGATTTGGTTCAGAGGCCTTTCCATTCACTTCTTGCCTATAGCAAATAAAACCAGTTCTATGGCCCGGATGAATGTCTTTATTACTCAAATCAAAACTTCTATCTTATCAGTATCTTCTACTCAAACTATGAGGACTTATGTTATATGGTATACCTTAGAATTGAGTAGAACTGTTAGTTAGATAACATTGTGTTCATGTCCACCACACGGCCTATGATCCGCTCAATCTGTTTTGAGATATGGTGCCATGTTTGATTCTTATCATAGCCTCCTTTACGTTGTCATCTATTTTTCATGTATGATCTAATATAAAAAAGAAGGAATCTTATCAATTCAAGACCTGAAAGATGAAATGTATCAGCATAAGACCCAAATGATGGAAAACTATCAATCTAGGACTCGAAAGATTGAAAACTATCAATTTAGGATCTAAGTTTTCATAAATTTTATTATTATTTTTATTTTAAACATTTAAATAATATTTAGTTTTATTAAATTAATAAACTTTTGTGAAGAAAATTTCACCAAATATTAGCAATGGAATTAATAAAAAATTAAATAAATCAAAACCTATGAAATGTTAGGTCCTAGATTGATAGTTTTCATCTTTCAATTCCTATACTGATACATTTCATCTTTCAGATCCCAGATTGATAATTCGACTATCTTTCAAGTTCCAGATTGATAAAATTCCAAGAAAGGAATTTCCCTTGATTGGACCAAAATAATGAGTGTACAACGATAAGAGTTAAGGAGTACATTATTTTCTTTCTAAATATTGAATATATGGTGAGATGAGGATTTGATGCACCGAACCGCTTGTTTATACGTAGTATAAATTTGACGCATTAGTGGTTTAAGAAATGCGTCAAACTTTAATGCCTATAATTAATTTTTTGCAAAATCCTTTTTATGATCAAATTAGTTTCCAAATTAAAGAAAAATGATTTTATTTTGCATAATTTAGTTATCTTGTCAAATTTACTTGCATATTCAATCATAATACTAAACAATTGATTTCAAATAGTCAAATTGGTTCCGAAAGGGGTTTTGGTGTTTTGCGCATGCATAATTAGGATATTTTCTTTTGGATTGTTTTTAGTCTTAGCTTAGACCGGATATGATTTAAACAGACCAAATCAGACAAAACCAGACTTAAACATGTCAGACCAGACCAAACTTGGACAATTATAAATTACACAGAGATCAGACATTTACCAAATCACACGATACCAATTTAGACCAGACGAGACCAGATTAGACTAGACCAACAAATTTTGGTCTAAAAGAAGACATCTTTATAACACAGATAGATTTAACACATTTCTTAAATCCCAAGAGTTAATGTGTCAAATATACCGAGTATTACACAAACACAGTAATGATGGCTTTAAGTAACACAAAATATCATTAGCATTACTACTCTAATTTAGGCGTGAGTTCGGTTCAAGCAGTTCGATTTTCACCTAAAACCAAATATCGAACCAAAATAAAAAGTTTATTTCGGTTCGGTTCGGTTCCTTTTCGCCATATTAGAAGTCATTATTTTTCTTCTTCTTTTTACCACATCTTTTTTTCATAATCTTTGACATGTTAGTGACTTGAATGACAATAAATTTATACTATCATGTTACATTGTTACTCATATTTTCAGAAGAAAAACATATACTTCCCCTGTCCCAAAAAGGTTGGCCAAAGTTAACTTTCATGTTGATTAATAAAGTAAAAATTGTATGATTTAAATTTGTACAGAGGAAAGAGAATTATTTTTAGCCACATATTCTTTACTTTAAATGGAAATCACAAATCTTTTTGGGACATCCAAAAAAGGAAATTTGGCCAACCTTTTCGGGATGAAGGGATAACATTTTAGAATTTGAAGTTAGACATTTTACATTTATTTCCGGAATTTATAAGCGATAGAAGTAGTATACGATAGTACTCCCTTTGTCCCAGAAAGGTTTGCCAAATTGACTTTTGTTGGTCAATGATGACAAACTTTGAACAACGATTTTAATTATTATATTTATACATTGAAGTATATATTTTAAATTTTATACTTTTATGAAAATATTTTAAATAAGGAACATTTTGATATAATTTTCATATTCTTAACAATTTTTTATTAAAAAAATATAATTGGTCAAAGTTGATTGACATTGACCAAGAAAAGTCAATTTGACAAACCTTTCCGGGACGGAGGCTGTAGGTAGATTTGAAGGTCAAACATCACAGTTGCTTATGTGGCCTTGACTCAAGACTTAAGTGGCATGATACGAATATTTGACCAAACTTGGGATGGCCCAGAATAACGTAAGAAGTGACGACCGCAGTGCAAAATAGCAAAACACTTCATCCGTCTCTCTAACTTTGTCTGGTTTGTCTCATTAAATTTATCTCATATCATAATTGATAATATTTAAATGATTACAATTCATTCTTACTTTATTCACACTTTATTCATTCAATAGCAATTATACAATTCTATTTTTTTTCTTAAAAATCATACCACCCCTTTTCGTTCCAAACTTAGAGGGATGAAGTATAATTTTGGTACCATCGACCATCTGATGTCCCTATCGGTGTCTAAATTGTTGCTAAGTTTTATGGTGGTTGACTTTTATTAATTGCAGCAGGTCAAACTGCCCTCCGTCCATCATACGGAGTATGAATGTTATCCAACATTTTACACCACAACGTAGCTCATCATTTAAAGAAAGAAAATGATCAATTGAGTATATCAACTTGTATAACGTGGAGTAAATTAAACAATACACTATATAACATCTGATTAGTAGCGGATCAGAGCTTTTGTTAAGAAGGGGCACTGCAAAATGGATAGAAATGGATTGGATCGGGTCACTTCGGGCAGAGCCGACTATAGGGCAAGTTAGGCCAGGCATCTGCCCAGGGCCTCACAGTTTAGGAGGACCTCAAAACAATTCTTCGCATGTATTACTCCGTAGTATACTCAGTATTTAGTAAATGGAAATTGGATTGGAACTTGCAACTTGCAAGTCTGCTCCCATACGTTCGTAATCCGTAGTACTGGGTACGTTTGGATTTTGGCGTTTCGCCATCCTACCCGCTGCAATTTGCAGCGTTTCACGTTTTATGTGAATGGCGATTTAGGCTCAAACGTCACTAGCCAAACACACTAACTGTCTTCCACTCTCACTACGACCTACCTAGCGACTTCTGAAGTTGAGTGGACTCCAAAGCTTAGCCGCCGGGCAATCAAATAATTCGTATGGGTGTTGAGTTAATGACTCAGCCCATTCACATGCTAAAGTTAGTTGTTACTCCGTATGTTGGTGCCGCAATTACATACTGAGTAGTTTGGTTTGTTACTTTTAATTTTGTGATTAATTAATTGACTTTGTCATTGTATAATTTTAATTTGGGTTTTGAAAAAAATATTACTAAAATAAAAGTAATTCAAGTTTAGTAAATTGAACATAAGTTACTATGATTTCATTACTACTTTTACATTACTACTTTAGTTACTTGTCACATTTTGTGTAAACAATCTTTATTTTAATCATAAATATATAATTATTTCTTTTAATTTATATGCATTTTTTGTTAATGATAAATTTTATGTTGAATAATTTATTATTAATATATGTTGCATTCTTTTTATGTGTTCTGTTAAGATTTATTTTTGCATTTTAATTAGAGCCTGTTTAGTAACACCAAAGTTGACTGAATCGGCCGATTCTGCTGAAATTTATGAAAAAAACATATTCAAATATTTTTATTAATAAAATAAAGAAAAAGTTATACAAAAAAACAAGTAAATTGATTCTCTTGATAAATATACTTCAACCTTACTTATTTTGATAATTACACAATTCAACACACGAAATCAAAAGTTGCGTGTTTGGTGAAAAGGTTGACCGATAAGTCAAAAACATGATCACTAAATTTAACTCTAATTACGTTTTCTCATATTTGCTTGATCAGTTATTTTGTTACTAACCATTTATAATTTTGTCTGTTAATTTTAGTTTTCTTTTTGATAAATATGTTTGTGAATTTTGTGTTTTATATTACCTCCGTCCCAATGGACTTTGCACTCCTTAAGTTAGGTGAGTAATAAGAATAGTAAAAATTGTGTGGTTGAAGTTTGTGCAGATGAGAGAGATGAGTAGAACCACAAAATAGTTACTTTAATGGGAAAGTGACAAAGTTTTTTGGGACAACCAAAAAAGGAAAGATGACAAAGTCCAATGGGACGGAGGGAGTATGAATATGTAGGTACAGTTATATGACGAGTAAATAAAAATTTGATTATGGATGATTCATAAATGTAAACCTTTTTTGCCTAGGGCCTCTAAAATGCTAAAGCCGGCCCTGACTTCGGGTGTGAGAATGGTCTATTCTGTCTCGCGCAGACAATTTTTTAAAGGGAAATAATTTATTCAATGTCGGTTCCAAGGGATGTATACCTATAATTTATAGGTCTACCTTCAACCTATTAAGACAAATTTATAGGTCTACCTTCAACCTATTAAGACAAATACCTATAATTTATAGGTCTAACTTCATCCTTGCACTGTTTATAATTTTCATATTATAAACAATGAAAAGTTAACATTATATTACAATTAGGTATGTATCTAACTGTAAGCAATCATTCCATCATAATTTCATTTAAATGTCTTATAACAATTTCTATATACTTTTTGAAAGGATTATTACATCATCTAATAGCTATACAAAGTATTTTTTATCCGGACACTACAAGAAATCTCACATTTTATGACAAAAACATGTGTGACACACAAAAAGTTGTCACATTAGATTGAATAATAGTGACAAAACTCAAATTCGTCACCGTAAAATGATTTATTATGACAATATTGTTTCCTGTCATTTTAACTCTTACATTTCGTCGTTAATTGATATCTATTGTGACGATAATATCAAATTTGTCACTTAATTTTTGAGCGCCAAAATTTGACGAGAAAAATCCGGCGGAAATTTGTTTATGACAATTCAGAATCAATTAGTTACGATAACTTTTGTCATGTAATTTTTATTTATTATGACAAAATCATATTTTATCATTAATTATGTGGTGAAATAATGACAAAATTATTTTGTCATTGAAGCTCTCTTTTGATGACAATAAATGTAAATGTGTCATAGTTTATTTTATTATAAATTATTTTTTAAGAAAAATCAGAGCACATTTTTTAAATAAAAACTTTAATAATAGTGGATAACATACAACATTTTTTTCTCATATTATTTATGATTTTATTTTAATGAAAGCATAAAAAAGATAAGTAGTTTTGGAGGTTGGATTTCTTTTAATTTTAAATTCAGCACACAACAAGAAAAATCGCCTTTCATGACTAAGAAATTTGGGACAAAAGATATATTTATTTGGAGTATTTTCAGTTTCGGACTAGACCTGACTAGATCAAATCAGAAAATTTCGGACCAAATAAAAAGAGGGTTCAAACACTTGCTACCTTTTGCGACAAACTGAATACCTTGTCCTTGAATGAAACCTAAACCTTCATTCTCTCAAGTCTTGAGTGTCATTTTTTTTTGCAGGAGGCGCCTTTTTTATGTAAAAACGAAACTATCAAAGCCCAAATTAATGAAATCCCGCCCTACTTTTTACGGAGTATTACGGCCAGAGCTGAGTACGCACTACGCAGTTCCCTGCCCAAAACAGAGCTCCTTCATGGCTTCATCTCTATCAGAGGGGATGAAGAATTCCAAGCAGCTGGTAACCCTTAGATTCTCAAACGATTTTGCTTGGTCTGGGAGTTGGTAACCAATATCTCAACCAGAGGAGAGAGAAGGGTTATACACCTCCCCAAATTCGATTTCCGATTTTTCGAACACGGAACCTAGAGAGCAATTGCTTCTGGTAAATTGTTTCTTCTCTTAAAAGTTAAGGTTTTTTACTTTATAATTTCAGATTTTATATATCTACTTTAGAATGTTTTGCCGATAACTAACTCATTCATGCCGAATCACAGGTTACTGCTTCTAAAAGATAGACCAGATTATTTCTACCAAAATTTCAGTAAAAAGCTTAAACGATAACTGAAACAACCATTCCTTTAATCCTTCCCACAAGGTACTATGTTTGAACCTCTACAGGACGTCCTCCTTACAAAGTTACAATAATGGGTTGTAAGTTAATTGATTTATGTCGTTGGTGTTTCTCATCAACTAAAGCATCCTTGAATAACTAGGTTGTGACCTAACTTTTTAAATCTAAGGATCGTTGCAAGAGACGAGGCTGAGTGAGTACTTTTATTTTTTATTAGTATCTAAATATTGAAATATGAAGTAGTTGAGACAGTCAGACAGGGTGCTTAAGGCTATTGAATGCGAAGATGTTTGCAAATTGGGTGTGTAATGACACAAACTCATTGAGAGCTTGCCTACTTGCAGCGGTTGCACATTGCTTTCTTTCTGGATGATTTATGGTTTTGTTGTATGCACTTTTCTAAACTTTATCATCAATCCTCAGTTACCATGGTAAAAACATTTCAAAGTCAAATTCTGCTTTGCTTTGTATTCCTTGAGGCTGCTGCATAAGCCATTAGGCCATCTATGTACTGAATAGTGTCTCCTTTTAAAACATTTAGGTTACAAATCTTTTTAATAATCATTCAATGCATATATGCTATTTTTTCTAAAAATTGGAACTTAATTTGGTAACTTAATTCTTATATAAAATCTGTAAGTATACATCTTCATACATCTTTAACAGGTTGTTAAAACAATGAATTGTTCCCTATGAAAAAACTATAAACTTGAAGTTTTGGAGCATTAGGGACTGTTGGCTTAAGTTCTACTTCTATACTGCATTAGAAACACTAAAAGTGCTCAAATAATCTCGTATTAGTGTGGAAATTACTATTCCATATAATCTTTACATCACATAACAATTAAATTTGGTTAAATGTTTAAGTAGGAACTCACTATTATATTGTAACCACTCCAAATCTCAATGGTTTCTTGTCTATAAGTTGTTTCTATACTATGACATAACTTTTTTTACTTTATATAATATTTGATAACTAATAGAGGTAGATTAGAAGCACTATAAATCATATTAATGAGTTGTGATAGAAAGTGATCCAAATATGACTGAATCATAAATATTTACCCTGAAAAACTAACATTTTTGTATTCTTAAATAATATATATTTGATTTTCGATAAAGTAGATTATGGATTAATTCCTGAAGAATATCCATTTCGTCTTTGACATATTAATTTAGTTTACGGGAAATAATTAATAAGTGTAATACTAATTGGAGGCAAAACTAATTATGCGTATGATAGTAACTTTAATGATGTTGTGATTTGTTTTAAGGCTAGTAATAACAACACCGGGATGGAAGAAAAAACTAAGACAGTCCTATTGTAATGTTCTTAGTTCTCTCAATGCTGTCCTCCTTCATATTCACCAATAAAACTATATAAATAGTCAAAAGTATACTGGCCAGAACATAACCATGAGCTTTGTAATACTCATACTTTAATGAACATCAATTCTCTACACATGTTTATCCTTTTGAAAATTAAACTTCTCACTTTTATCTTTTTAACATCACAAGTAAAGATCCACTAGTGCTGCTAAGTCCAACACCTACGCCCAAAGAAGTTCAACTGATGTCCAAGAGTATGTCCAAAGAAAAGGATAAGGGTAACTCCCTCAAAATAATTCTATGTTATTATTTTTTTCTCCTCTTAAAGCTTTATGATCTCAAATTATTATTTTCAGGTTCAACTACCAAAAGGAACACGAAAAAGATAAGAGGATATGATGGGCAGTAGTTTGAGTAGCAGTTTTTTGTGAATAATTTTCAGCCTTGGCCCTTCATGTTAATAATTTAATATTGTTATGAGTTTATGAGGGGCAGTAGCTTGGGCAGTAGTTGTTTTTGTTGAAATTGCAGTTTTTTGTTTGAAAATTCTTTGGCCTGCTGGGACTGGCTGCTGACCCGGAGAAAAAGTTCAGAATTTAGCTTGCAGAGATCAAACATGCCAGGCTTGCAATGGTTGCCTTCTTGGGATTTTCTGTTCAAGCTGCCGCTACAGGTAAAGGCCCACTCAACACTTGGCTGTTGACAAGGTATGTTGTATGCATTGACCTTTGTAAGCTGATCAATCACTTAGTTTATTAGGTTTTGGAAATTATTATAACTATTATTATATGTACTTTCTTGCATTGTTTATCTCTTGGGTGCACTGATGAAATTTTCTTATATGAGTTTACTCAAATGGGGTGCTAGCATATGCAGGGACATTGGCTACATATTTCAGCCTTTGTTGGTAAGTCTTTTCCAAAAGTATAAGTACTAGTTGAGGATCTTGTATTTAGTTTTGATGACTCAAAAAGTTCAAACTTTGTGCTCATTGGTTGATGAGCACGGGAATATGAGCCCCGCGCATTTCAGTTGCTCGAGGGTTGTAGGCTAGGCTTTTAAGGAATTAGGATCGACACACTTCTTTCTTGTTAGTCTTTTAGGTAGCTTCTTCACTTGGATTTAATTTCTTTTTTTGTACGTCTTTTAGGAAGCTTCTTCACTTGGATTGATTCCTCTGGCTTATCTTAAGAGCAGCTGAAATGTTGTTGATGTGAATTTGCATGTTATGTGATATCACCTACAACATGGCTTGGTGTGCATTCTTTCTCTGTTGATGTGAAGAATATGTTTCATATAATTTTGACGTGGTACATCATTCCTTTCATGAAAAATGTCCTATCTACTAATATCCCAAGGGCGTAAATCTCTTAATGGCATTGCACATGAATATTAGCATTTAATTTGTATTGTTTTAACTAATAAAATATGTAAAGGATTTTGGTGCAGAAGCCCACACCAGAATTGCAACCTAATGAGAAGAAGAGAGGAGTGATTGGAACCTTAGCCATTTACGATTATGAGGGCAGTTGTCAAGCAATTAATCAAGGAAAGTGGTTAATAGATGCTTCATGTTCCTGGAGGCGTCTTTCCTAGATGTACATTGAATCTGAACTAATTGATTGCACTATATTTGAAGTTTTTATGTGTAGCTCTAATTTTTGTTATTGTTACACTTAAATCAAGGGTTAGGTCATGTTCTATATTTTCTATTTTTGAAGGGGTTTCGGTTTGGTCCCCCTCTTCTGTATTATATTTTTTCATTCAATAAACTTTAAAATTTCAACACAAAAAACTATGATAACTTTATTGTCTTTTATTGTGATTCTATGATTTGATATTATATCTTGAATTGTCACTATAAGTTATTTTTTGTAGACAATATGTGATTTCGTCATTTATTGTCTTAAGTATAAATGACGAAAATCATACAAAAGTGACAAAAAATCAACTTTAAAATGACGCATTAGGCGTCACTAAAGGTGATCAATAATGGTTACGGTAAAGTAGTGTCACGAAAATAACTATATTGTTGACAAAATTATGATTTCGTCATTTATTGTCTCAAGTATAGATGACGAAACTTATACATAAGTGACAAAAAATCAACTTAAAAGTGACGTATTAGGCGTCCCTAAAGGTGATCAACAATGGTTACGAGAAACTAAAGCGTCATAAAAATTAACTATATAGTGATGAATTCAAAAATCGTCATATATAACCTTTTGCCACGGAGCTACGATGACGATCACTGTGACGCTCCTAATTCGTCACAAAAAACTTTTAATGACGAAAAATGAACCTTATATGGCGAATTTTCTCGTCATATTTTGTCGAAATTCTTGTAGTGGGATAGGTGGGGCACTATTTTTATCCTAAGTACTAATACTAAAGTTTGGGGTCGGAAGCGGGGGCACTTGCCCCCCAGGAGCCCCCCTAGGTCCTCCACTGCATCTGATATTTCTAAGTACACAAACTCGATTTTTTAGTGTTAATTGAGTGCATCCGATAGATTAACATGTTAATTCGTCTGAGTTGGCTAACAAAATGCTAATAGGTTTACACCTTGAAGGTCGACGCCATCCCTCGAACCCTTGGTAAGCTTTCCCTTGGTCGATGTCAGTCCTCCGCAAGTCCACTTCCCCTTGGTCGATGTACCCCCGCACGTCGACACCCCCCGCATGTCAACTTCTGAAGATCAACTTTCCCTTATTGGTGACTTCCTGAAGGTTGACGCCATAACTGTGACTGATTACCCCTTTTTATTTGGCACTCTCTTAGCCAACTCAGTCATATTGATGTGTTAATTTAACGAGTGTACTCCATTAACACTAAAAAATGAGTTTATGTACTTACAAATGTCAAATGCAACATAGTGTACTCTTTACTCCATCTGATATAATTTGAGGTACTCAATTGGTCCTTACCTCTATTTTAAAGTAAGTACTTACCAACATAAAAGTACATTTTTAAAGAAAAAACATATGATTATGGTGCTAATTAAAATAATCTTTCATGTGAAGTTTGGGGTACATATATTACATATGATGTTTAGCGTATTTATAATGTTTTTACCTAAACAATATTGTCACTAATTTGCATGGAATATCTCAATTACATTTCTCTAGGCAACAAATTTGGTAATCTCACCTCTTTATGCATGGCTGTTGGGATACTGGATCTCGACCTTCACTATTCAGGGGCCCGATACACTAGCCCGTTCAAAGTCCATTCTGTGAGGCTCATTTCGGCCCATTCGGTCCATGTTGGCCCTTTCGGTCCATTAGGGTGTATGTGAACCATTTCCCCCTTTTCATAATTGTTAGGTCCCTCAAGATTTTGATAATGCATCTATATTAGACTAGCAAAGCTTGGTTTGATGTATTTTGTGATTTCTGCTACTTTCAAATTCATCAAAAGAAGAAAAGTACTCAAAAAAAAAGAAAAGAAAAGAAGAATAGTACTAAAAACAGAGAACATACCAAAAGAAAAAAAGTACGAAAAAGAGTTGATTGAATTTTTGCAAGACTAGTACACTGCCAATATTCAAAATTCAACCCCGTTAGTCAAACCAAAGCTAACCAACACAATTTTCTCTACAACTTTCTCTCTGAAGCAAGTCAAAACCATAACTTTACTTTTGATGGGACCCACAGTAATTCTGAAAGAGGTAAAAGTAAAAATACAAAGGAAATAAATTGCTACACATTGCAAACAAATATATTACTTAAATAATTTACTAGGACCTTCAAACAGTAGATGTATTTATAAGCAGGTAAAATAATTGTCTGGATATTAAAAGAAAAATACGACAAATGAATTTGTATATCCAACTCATACTCCTCGAAATACTTCACTCAATGAAGAGGTAGTATAAATACAAAAAAGGTTGCAGGCACACCGCATGAAGACAAAAGAAGTTCATGCTCCTCAATAGTCAAACCAAATGGATCAATCAACGGTGAAGATTGAATCTCGTAAGCCAACGGGAGATATTCAACAATAAATTGTCTATAAATACAAAAGAAGTGTGAAGCTTGAAGAAGCAAGTGAGCTAGAGCAATCGACACAAGCTTATACGAAGATCTAGCAAAGAGAAAGTGCTAATTTATCACTTTGCTCTAAGCTCACTCACACTTATTAAGCTCTTAGATTAGTTCATTCAAAGATATATTTTTAGAGCTTAATCCTAGTTGGGATGTTAGAATTACTTTGTAATCAACAAACTATAAATCTTTGTAGGATATCCAAAGTGTGGGTAAAATAGGACTGATCAGGAGTAGCTTTTGAATCAGTTGGGTTCATAAGTGAAACATCTCAAGGATAGAGTAACTTGGAGTGATGTTTTGACTCCTTGTGAAAACCTGATGATCTAGGCCTGTGATCAAGGATAGATCGGGCACTAAGTGTATTGGGCTGAATAACTTGGTGGAAATCCTATGAAAAAGGGTGGAACTGGATGTAGGAGGATTACAGCGAGGATTACATCACCTCAAGTTTATCCAAATACACACCCATTGTTTGTCGTCTTCAAATCTTATTTTTCAACAAACAGCCTTTTCAAAGACATCTAAACTGCATTATTACAAACCTAGCTTGTATACCCAGTTAAGGTGAATATAAGCTGGTTCATGCCAAAGCAAACCAACTCATAAAGAGAGTCTTACATCCCTTTTTGAACTCCATTTATATCTCTTTTTGAAGTTTACCATCTCAAATAACAAAGAGTTCAAATTTGTCATTCAGCAGCAGCCTCAACCTAACACTAACAGGAGCCTGTTAGTCAGTGCACTGCTAAGTTGTCGCCTTGCTAACTCTACATCTTGTGAGAACTTCTATGTCCTCCAGCTTTCCACAAACTTTGTAAGAACTTTTCTCATATCCAACTTCACAGAAAAATCTTTGAAATAATTCTTTATCATTTTACTTTGGATAGAAAGTCAAAGTCATTCTTTGTATATATTAAAAGTGTGTAAACCAATTGTTCTAAAAGAGGTCAGGATTTACATTGTGTATTCTATAACCTCTCAAAAGGTTTAGAATTAAATTCTAAAAGAGGGAAATGATTTATAAACCAAAAAATTTTAAAAGTCTATTCACCCCTCCTATAGACTTTTACCTCACAAAGGACCATCACTAATTATAAAGGAAATTCCCTCTATTTTGAGGATCACTCCTCCTTCTCCATGACTCCTCTTAAAAGCTTCCAACTCCATTAATGGCTACTGTTGATCGAGCCTTATTCTTGTACAATGTAAATGGTGAGGAGAGATTAATAAAAAGAGAGTGACTTGGACATTAGTCTAAAAACGCTCGTGGTTTGCACCTTTTGGATTTCCACGTTAAAATCGAGTGTTAATACATATCTATACATTTATTTCGTATTTCATGTTGAGTTAGTTTCAAGAATGGCATTAAATTATTATCTTCAAAACTGTCCATAATACCTTATTCATCCATGGGTTCTATTGGGCATTTGAAGATAGAATCATCTAGCAATTCAAGTAGCTTTAATGTTGATTATATTTCCAATTCGAGGTGGGTGAGGAAATATGTATCTTCCATTTTTGCCTCTTTGAAACTACTTTGAAAGATTGTAGGTCGTATCTTTGATTTGTCCTTTTTTACTGTCTTCTATCTTGTTTTCCTCATATTAGAATTTCTGTTTATATCGTTTTCTCTGATATTAGAATTTTTGTCAACCATCCATACAAATGAATGAAGTTATAGTGGTTTAAGTTTTAAGTGGACCACTGACATCACTTATCCTCTCCATGTGGAAGGTCTTCAGTTCAAGTCGCCAGAGAAGTGATTGGTAATCTTAAAATTAGAGTAAAATATTATCATATTGACCCTCATAATATATCGAGAAAAGCAATTAAGCGCTGGTACTAAAAGACTCAATTGAGTCTATGAACTAATAAAAAACATTCAAATTGTCATTTTAGGAGGTTGGTTGTAGGTTTTTAGTGACCATGGCACATCACCGTCCAGACGTTCAATAATGTGACATCACCTCTAAATCAATCAAAATCTTGTTGGGTTGTTATTGGTCATTATGTTCTCAAGCACATGAGAATGAATTAAACAAAAAACAAAACATGGGTTGGTGGGTGTAGTCCAATGGATGACCATCCACCCCCAAATCTCTCCTTTGTCTTGGGTTCAATTCCCACCAAGGGGAGATGAGAGAGGTCTTGCTCCCAATGATTCTTTCTACCTTCACGGAGTTGCTCTGCAGATGAGAAGGGAGAGGATGATAATGAAGGTGGCGGGTTCGTGTGGTGGGAGGAGCATCCTGAAAGGTGATGTAAGTCCTGCTGGATTCATCCTTTGGAGACAGTACTGACAAGGCTGACTGTGATCAGATCCGGATTTAACTGTCTAGGGGCTTTGGAGGGTAGTTCATAGACTCCCGGATTATGGGAGCTGATGGTGTATTAACTCCTAGAGAGAAGGGAGAGCTAGAGAGAGAAGTAGTATAAATGCTCGGTATTAATGAATTGTGAACCGTTTACATGGCTCCCAAGGGGAGTATTTATAGAGGAAATTAGGGCCGGGCTCCCAAGTCTTGGGCTTGGGAGGCCCATTTACAATTGGGCCACTACTGGGCCGAGTTCAAAGAGTGTAAGAATAACTAAGTATGAAATCCGGTTCTGGGAGTTCTCTGTGGCCGACGAGGGCATGGCCGATGAGGGCATGGCCGATGAAGACCCGGCCGACGAGGTCACCCGGTTCTCCTGGCTTCTGGATCATATTCTGAGTAGACTTCCGTCTGGCCGATGGAGGTCATCCGGCCAACGGGGGCCCCACCAGGTGATTGTGGTACATTCTGTTCTTCCGAGTATGTCGGTCCTGGGGCCTGGATCCATTTACTCCATCAGGAGTCCCCCACTCTCTGAGCTGAGATGCAGACGAAGTAAAAGGGAGTAGATCCTTGTCGTTCTGACGCTTTGGCCAATGGAGGGTTACCTGGGAATTGTAGTGTTCCTGGCCGAGGTGGTGCCATAATTGTTGGCTGCCTTGTCCTTCATCTTGAGGACGATGAATGTCCTTCATTCCGAGGACGATGGATGTCCTTCATTTTGAGGACGATGAACGTCCTTTACCTCGAGGACGATGGATGTCCTTTATTTTGAGGACGATGGATGTCCTTTATCTTGAGGACGATGAGTGTGACCCCTGCGCAGCCGAGGAGGCATCACAATTGCTTTCGGCGCTCCAGGCCAAAATGAAATCACTCGTAGTTTGTTGTCAATGGCTTTGAGGACGATGAGGGTCCTGGACCAGAGGACGTTGTGCGCCTTTGGCTCTGCGGACGATGAATGTCCTGTCCTTGTGCCTTTGACTTTAGTTGATGGATCTTACGCTTGCGGACGTTCGTGGCGCGTCTGTTTTGTTCGTGATATGGGCGATGAATGTCAATCCCGGAGACGATGCGTGCCACTGGTCTTGAGGACGAGGAGTGTCCTTGGATTCGAGGACGATACACGCCCTTTGATCTTTAGGACGGTGTGTGTCTTTCTTTGTGTTATCCTTCGGATTGGCCGATGGATGACCACGTGGCCTGTGGACGTTGAGATACCATTGTCATAGGCTTGTGCTCGTTGCATTTTTGAACTTGTTTATCTTTTCACTGGAGGCTGATGTAGTCCCCCAGACCGTCGTCTGGCCGATGGAGACATGTCCGACGGAGGCATGGCCGATGAAGGACAAGTCTTCTCCTTGGCTTCCGGCGCATATTCCGGGTTGACTCTTCTTCGGCCGTCGGAGGCATGGCCGATGGAGGTACCACTTGGTAGTCCTCGCTTGTGGCTTTCTGGATGTTTTCATGCATGTGGAGGCCGATGTAGTCCCCTAGTACCCCACTCCTCGAGGCTCATGTAGTGAGGTGAAGAGGAGTAGAGCAATGCACGTCTTCAAATAGGGGCCCGAGGGTCGACACCTTTTTATCCACAATGGGGCGATGCCTCGTTAAAAACCTCATTAGGAAAAACCCTGTGGGAAAAAATCCTAATGAGGGAAAAAGAGCACACCGGATCCCCCAAAATGAACTCCAAGGGGTGAACCCTTTGGCCTAGGTGTGGAGCTGCAGCGGTGTCCGACTGCTGAGGGGACGCCGTGTAGTAGTGAGGACGAAGGCGCTGATGAGCCGGTCCAAAAATCCATGCAACGGTCGCCATCTGGTAAAGGAATGGCTAAAACCGGTCTTTGAGATGTAGGATCACGCAAAGGCTGAGAGGCCGTTCGTGATGTAAGGACGAGGGTGCTGATGAAGTCGCTCGTCGCATGAAGGCGAGGGTCTCCATCCATTAAGGGAATGGCGAGCCCGCTCGCTAGCTCAAGACTCTTGGCGCCGAGGAAGCCGGTCTAGAGATAAATAATCATGCCGAGGCCGAGGGGCCGGTCGTGATGTGATGAAGGGCAAGGCGTTGACGCCAGACTGAACATGACGTCGGTGAAGCCGTTCTGATGATGAGGGACGGCGTTGGACGCTCATCTGAATGTGAGAGACGGCGGCTGGCGCTCGTCTGAAGATGAGGGACGGCGCTGGGCGCTTATCTGAAGATGAGGGACGGTGCTGGGCGCTCGTCCCCTGATGACGATGGTGCCGGTGAGCCGTTGATCATATGAAAGACGACGTTGGACGCACGTCCTTTGATGACGACGGCATTGATGAAGCCGTAAGTCATATGAAGGACCAGGCTCTGACCCTGGCTTGAAGATGAACGGCGGTGTTGGGCGCACGTCCCTTGATGACGATGGCATCGATGAAGCCGTACGTCGTATGAAGGACCAGGCTTTGACGCCAGTCTGAAGATGAAGGACGGCGTTGATGAAGCTCGTCCTTTGATGAAGGATGGTGTTGGATGCCTGAAGATGAAGGACAGTGTTGGACGTCTGTCCCCTTATAACGACGGCGCTGGTGTAGCCGTTCGTCACATGGAAGACGCCGCTGGACGCACGTCCTTTGATGACGACGGCGTTGGACGCACGTCCCTTGATGGTGAAGGCATTGATGAAACACTTCGCCGTGTAAACTCAAGGCTCTCGGCGCTGAGGAGGCCGGCCTTGAGATAGATGATCATGCTGAGGCCGAGGGGTAGTTCCTTTTGAGGACGATGAACGCCCGTCCCCTTATGATGACTAGGGCTGAGCAAAACCGACCCTACCCGAAGAACCCGATCGGGTGAACCCGATTTTTTGTTATTGGGTCGGTTGACCCGACCCGAACCCAGCGACCCGACCCGCCCACCCTATACTTTTTGGACCGACACCCAGCGGGTAAGGTCCTCCTAATCCCTACCCGAACCGCCCGAAAACCCGACCAAGCCTAAGCCCATTACCCAACTCCCCAACTACCCAAGCCTATAAGGCCATTACCCAACTCCCCAAGCCCATTAGCCCACTCCCGTAGTCCCTTTCCGGCTTTCCCTTATCCCTATTTCCCTTCGCCGGTTAACCATTTAACTCTAGCTTACACTCTCAGACTCTCTCTCTCTAACTCTCTAAGCGGCTAACCCTAATTTGGTCTGACTTCTCACTTCGTCGGCCGCCGTTGCCGTCGTTGTAGGGCTGTAGGCTTGTAGTCCTCAACCGAGTGGAAGCCTTCATCTCCTTGTAGGGTTTACCGTCTCTACTCTCTAACCTAGTGGAAGCCTTTCATCTCCTTCGTCTCGAGCCGTTGAGGTATAAAATACTTATTCCGTTATTCGTATTATGGTAAGTTTAGTCCTTGATGATGCATGGATGTTCTGAGTTGTGATTAGTCTTGTGATGTTCGTATATTTGTGAAACTTGCATGTACAGATCTGTTCGAATGTTCGGTTATCCACTTATCCAGTTGTCCCTGTTAATTGTTGATGTATATTATGATGCATTCAGAATTTCAAATCTGTTTATTTGAAATATGAATGAAGTGTGGAAGCTAATCAAGCTATATATTCTATATTCATGTGTTGCCTACTGAGTACTGACTACGGTTATCCAGTTGTCCCTGTTATGTTGTTTGTTGTACATAAGTAACATAACTGGCTTATTATTTTGATGAAGAAGCCTTTTTCAACTCTAGTACTCAAACGAGTACAAAGAGTGAACTGGGTTCTTCAGAGTCTGTAGAGAAGTGAAAAAGCAAAGTGCTTTTATCCTTCTGTAAATCAGCTTGCTGATTGTTCCAGACTTACATATTATGGTTATTATTTGTGAGATATGAACTCTGTGGAAGCTCTTACTGACTGCATATGTACAACTCTTATTCATGTGTTGCGTACTTGCCTTATCTGTGAGGTATGAACTTTGTGGAAGCTTAGTATACACATATCAATATATCATGTGGTTCTTACTTGCTTACATTAGATGGACCCTTAAGAATGTGTGACCTTTTCTACATCTGGATCTCAACCTCCTCTGAGTCAAGAAACAGTGGTGGAAAGTCAAATTCCTGAGCCTAACATTACCAATGAGCAGACTGCACCACCTGCTGTTTCTGGACAAAAGAGAAAAGTGGTTGACAAAAGATCTAAGATTTGGGATCACTTTGATGAAATTAAGGATGAAAAGGGTGTGGTTATTAAGGGGAGGTGCATATACTGTGCAAAAATATACGGTTGTCACTCTAAGAAACATGGAACTTCCTCCATCAGAAATCACATGTTTAATTGCATGAAAAAACCCCATGCTAAAGACACTAGACAAGCCCTATTAACCTTCCAGCCTGTACCTCCACAGACAGGTGAACCATCTGGAAAGACTGGGGTCATGGGAACTTGGGTATTTGATCAACCATCTGGAAATATTAACCTTCTTGTTTATATTTCATAATTCTAACAATTCTCTCTGTTTGTTATAGAAATAATGGACGGAAATGTTGGTGGTGGAACTGCTGCTCCTACTGGATCCTCTATTGTGCCATTAAGTGTACATTTCTATATTTTTATAGGGTTTAGGGTTGTCATTGCTCTTTGAGTTCATAACAAGCATTCTGACTTCTGAGCTATATGACATGTTTGGTTTTTGTCATTATTTGGTTGTTTGGCTATGATGAAGCTTCCACTCATTACTGCATTTAGGGTTTAGGATTGGTGTTGCTCTTTCAGTTCATAAAATGGTAAGTTGTAACTGAAATTGTAGCAAATGCCCCCTATTTCCCCTTATGAATGATAAAAAGCATTCTGAGCTCTGAACATTAGTACATCGGTAACTGATTATGTGCATTCTGAGCTGTATGTGTGTGTGCATTCTGACTTCTGAGCTCTCTGATTATGTATAATGTATTATGAGTATGTATAATGTGTATAGGTTTGAATGTTTGAATGTGTATGCACATGAGTACATGACTCTCTGATTTGGCATTATGTGGTTGTTTTTCCATGTGCATTCTGACTTCTGAGCTCTCTGATTATGTATAATGTATTATGAGTATGATTATGTCATTCTGGAGAGCATTCTGGCAACTGTGAACTGTCCCTGGACTCTTGTCCCTTGCTCTGACTTGTTCAGGTTTAGTGTAAGTAACTCATAATCCCATTAATCCTTGACTATATCATTTCTATTAAATTTCATTGGCTATGATGAAGCTTCCACACATTACTGAATGTATGGTTTAAGGTTGGTATAGCTCTTTCAGTTCACAACATGTAAGTTGTAACTGAAATTGTAGCAGTTGCCCCTATATTCCTGGTGAAGGATAACAAGCATTCTGAGTCAGTGATTTTTCTGATTTGTTATTTTGTTTCATTAACTTATCCAAGTTACTCTGACTTATTATACATGTATAATTGACTTATTATACATTTATACATATGCAGGTGGAAACTTGAAGCTGGTGAAGGATGTTAATGAATTATGTAGCATTTTGTAATTTGTTTAAGTTTGTTCTAAAGTTTGTTTATTAAAGTTTGTTCTAATTTTGTAATTTTGCGTACTTGTATTAAATTTGTTTATGAAGCTGTGTATTCTTTACTTTGTTCTATAAGTTTAAAAGACTGGTATCAAATTGCCATATATTTTACTTGAACATTTTGTCTATGAACATTTTGTATGAGTTACTTGAACCCGACATAACCCGATACCCGAACCGAACCCGCCCTACCCGAAACTCATTAAAACCCGAAAAATTTAGGGTAAAAAAACATAGAGTAGGATAGGCTAATTACACATCTGATACCCGAAACGGTCGTGGGTTCACCCACCCGCCCGACCCGAACCCGCCCGATGCTCAGCCCTAGTCCCTTGGCCTCGGCGTGATTATTTATCTCAAGGCCGGCCTCCTCAGCGCCGAGAGCCTTGAGTTTACACGGCGAAGTGTTTCATCAACGCCTTCACCATCAAGGGACGTGCGTCCAACGCCGTCCTCATCTTCAGACCGGCGTCAAAGTCTAGTCATTCATGTGACGTACGGCTTCATCAACGCCGTCGTCATCAAAGGACGTGCGTCCAGCATCGTCTTCCATGTGACGAACGGCTTCACCAGCGTCGTCATCATAAGGGGACGGGCGTTCATCGTCCTCAAAAGGAACTACCCCTCGGCCTCAGCATGATCATCTATCTCAAGGCCGGCCTCCTCAGTGCCGAGAGCCTTGAGTTTACACAGCGAAGTGTTTCATCAATGCCTTCACCATCAAGGGACGTGCGTCCAACGCCGTCGTCATCAAAGGACGTGCGTCCAGCGGCGTCTTCCATGTGACGAACGGCTACACCAGCGCCGTCGTTATAAGAGGACAGGCATCCAACGTCGTCCTTCATCTTCAGGCATCCAACACCATCATTCATCAAAGGACGAGCTTCATCAACGCCATCCTTCATCTTCAGACATCCAACACCATCACTCTTTGTACTCGTTTGAGTACTAGAGTTGAAAAAGGCTTCTTCATCAAAATAATAAGGCAGTTATGTTACTTATGTACAACAAACAACATAACAGGGACAACTGGATAACCGTAGTCAGTACTCAGTAGGCAACACATGAATATAGAATATATAGCTTGATTAGCTTCCACACTTCATTCATATTTCAAATAAACAGATTTGAAATTCTGAATGCATCATAATATACATCAACAATTAACAGGGACAACTGGATAAGTGGATAACCGAACATTCGAACAGATCTGTATATGCAAGTTTCACAAATATACGAACATCACAAGACTAATCACAACTCAGAACATCCATGCATCATCAAGGACTAAACTTACCATAATACGAATAACGGAATAAGTATTTTATACCTCAACGGCTCGAGACGAAGGAGATGAAAGGCTTCCACTAGGTTAGAGAGTAGAGACGGTAAACCCTACAAGGAGATGAAGGCTTCCACTCGGTTGAGGACTACAGGCCTACAGCCTTACAACGACGGCAACGACGGCTGACGAAGTGAGAAGTCATACCAAATTAGGGTTAGCCGCTTAGAGAGTTAGAGAGAGAGAGAGAGAGAGAGTCCGAGAGTGTAAGCTAGAGTTAAGTGGTTAACCGGCGAAGGGAAATAGGGATAAGGGAAAGCCGGAAAGGGACTAAGGGAGTGGGCTAATGGGCTTGGGGAGTTGGGTAATGGCCTTATAGGCTTGGGTAGTTGGGGAGTTGGGTAATGGGCTTAGGCTTGGTCGGGTTTTCGGGCGGTTCGGGTAGGGATTAGGAGGACCTTACCCGCTGGGTGTCGGTCCAAAAAGTATAGGGTGGGCGGGTCGGGTCGCTGGGTTCGGGTTGGGTCGACCGACCCAATAACAAAAAATCGGGTTCACCCGATCGGGTTCTTCGGGTAGGGTCGGTTTTGCTCATCCCTACAAGGGACCGGGCGTGGTTTGAGGATGACGGTGATGATGAAGCCGGTCTAAGTGATGATGAGGCATTGACGAAGCCGTTCATCATACAAGCCCGAGACTCTCAACATTGAGGAGGCCAGTCTTGGGATGAAGGATCACGTTGAGACCGAGGGTTCCGTCGTGATCTGAGGACGACGGCGCTGATGAAGCTATTCGTCGTATGAAGGCGAGGGTCGCCATCCAGGAAGGGAATGGCGAGCCCGCTCGCTAGCTCAAGACGCTCCGTGCTGAGGAGGCCGGTCTTGAGATGAAGGATCACGTCTGCCGTGATCTGGGGGACGATGGCGCTGATGAAGCCGCTCGTCGTATGAATGCAAGGGTCGCCATTCAGGAAGGGAATGGCGAGCCAACTCGCTAGCTCAAGATGCTCGGCGCTGAGGAGGCCGGTCTTGAGATGAAGGATCATGTTGAGACCGAGGGGTCTGTCGTGATCCGAGGACGACGGCGTTGATGAAGCCAGTCGTCTGAAGACGACGGTCACCATCTAGGAAGGGAATGGCGAGCCCGCTCGCTAGCTCAAGACGCTCGGCGCTAAGGATGCCGGTCTTGAGATGAAGGATCACGTTGAGACCGAGGGGTCCGCCGTGATCTAAGGACGACGGCACTGATGAAGCCGCTCGTTGTATGAAGGTGAGGGTCTCCATCCAGGAAGGGAATGGAGAGCCCGCTCGCTAGCTCAAGACACTCGACGCTGAGGAGGCCAGTCTTGAGATGAAGGATCACGTTGAGACCGGGGGGTCCGCCATGATCTGAGGACGACGACGCTGATGAATCCGCTCGTCGTATGAAGGCGAGGGTCGCCATCCAGGAAGGGAATGGCGAGCCCGCTCGCTAGCTCAAGACGCTCGGCGCTGAGGAAGTCGGTCTTGAGATGAAGGACCACGTTGAGCTCGAGTGGTCTGTCGTGATATGAGGACGATGGCGCTGATGAAGCCGCTCGTCGTATGAAGGTGAGGGTCGCCATCCAGAAAGGTAATGGCGAGCCCGCTCGCTAGCTCAAGACGCTCGGCGCTGAGGAGGCCGGTCTTGAGATGAAGGACCACGTTGAGCCCGAGGGGTCTGTCGTGATCTGAGGACGACAACGTTGATGAAGCCAGTCGTCTGAAGACGAGGGACGGCGCTGATGAAGCCGGTCCTTTGCTTAAGGACAAGGCGTTGCGCATGTCTGAAGATGAGGGACGGTGCTGGATGCTCGTCTGATCCGCATGTATGGTCTTGCTTCGTCCATAATGATAGTATTTGCCTGATATGTACTTAGCCAAATGTGTGGCTTGATTTGTGGGGATTTTATTTTTATTGCTCGAGGCCGGCGAGTGCGCGGTCCTCGGCTTCCCTCTTTTGATTTGTGGGGATTTCGCTCGAGGCCGGCGAGTGCACGGTCCTCGGCTGTCCCTCTTTTATTTGTGGGGATTTCGTCGAGGCCGGCGAGTGCACGGTCCTCGACTGTCCCTCTTTTATATGTTCCTCTACTGCTTTGAGCGATGAGTGGGGGTCCTTCTTTCAGGCTCGACTGAGGGGGTTGCTATTCCCTCGGCCGATAGGGAGTCCAGGAGGGAAACTGTCCGGCCTCTAGCGCTGGATCGTCCCTTGATCTTGGGGGGTCCCGTCGTCTATTTACGACGCGGGCTAGGCTTTTGGTCGGTTACTGATAGCCGTTATATTTGCTTGTGTTTAACATAAGTATTTATAAGTGTTTGTTGAAGAAATTAAGAGAAATTGGGAAGATATCTTGAGAATGAGAGTTAGAGCATAAAACATTGTGATGAACGACTTTCGGGATCAAAAGGATGACGTTTTGCCCATCATTTGAGTATAACGTATTGTAGAGAACTCGAAATCACTCCATTAGAATTTCATGTGAATGGTAACTCAATAAGGTACAAATGTTATGAAGACATCATGGCCAGAATAGGAAAGGAACAATACTCAATCAACCGATAAAGTCAGATGTTGCTGGTGGGATTTCAGGATGCATACCTCTCAGTGCTTCATCCATATCTGTTGATTGGATGAATAAAATCACGTCGTTCGAGTTGTGTTGGATAGAAAACGTCATTATCTACAACTTTCGTGAAGGAATCATGTCCAAATTCGTAGCGGAACATCTCCAAAATCTCGGTACACAAACCGACACTTTGTGATCCATTTCGGAGGAAGAGAAATGAAGTACATTTTTGGGCGCAACAACCGGCGCCGGTCGGTCTTCAACCTGCGCCAGTCAGAACCTTTTTTCTCGCAAAAATGAGCCTGTTTTCAACCGGGCCGGTCATCTGACCACCGGCGCCGGTTGGGTCGATTTTCTGCTAAAAACAGCATCGTGCAAGCTGATTCTTGATGGGAAAACCCCATCTTCCTCAATGCTAATCAAATATTGCTTTCATACCTCATTGTTGGGTTCGAATAGACTAAAAGATGTCATTCTTTAGCCTATATAAAGCCCTCAATTCATCATACAAACACATTCCATTCCATAGATTAATTCCTAGTTTTTATATTTTATTCTTGCTATTGTTATTCAAGTTCTTTGGAGAAGAAGTCATTTATTTCCTCTACAATTGGTTCTAGGTAATTTTTCTTGTATGTTATTGTATTTCCTTATTCTTAGTTACACTTTTGTAATTAATATGAGCATTAGTAGCTAAATTCTTAGCTAAGGCTAGGGATGAACTTCTATGCCCACTAGGTGTTTGATAAAAGTTCTAAACCAATAAATTGTGATTTATCCTTTATATATTGATTGTTTATGACTATGGTGTACAAAATAGAAGTATGTTAAATTTAGTTTATACTTGCAATTAACGTTGAAGTCTAAACTATGAACATTAAAGGATAAACATATATAGTACCGAGAATAGAAATATATCCGGTCTTATGTGATACGGGTGTGATATCTTCATATTCAACGGGGTTTTCGGTAGATGAATGTAAGCCGTAACGGGACTTACACGTAACGAAAACCACGCTCTCGCTGCCTTAACCGGAGTTGAGAATATATTAGCGACATCGTATTCATAATTATTGGCAAAGAACTAATATTCAACCCTATTTAAGCATTTAAGTGATTCCCGAAGCCTTAGTTGTTGTTATCATTTATCTTGAACTCAAAGTTAGTTAACGATTATCTTGTTGAACAAAAAGTGAAAAAACCAAAAATATAAAACACAAATCAAAATCCCTGCACTTTATTCAATTCTTCATTTAAAGTTATCTACTCTCGGACTTGAATTAAACAACATTTCCTTATGGATTCGACCCGGTATTTTACCGGAATTTATTACTATATCGGCACTTGTACACTTGCAAGTTTAGCCCGGTCAGTTACCGACGGCTGCCGTTTCCCAACCCCAAGTGTGGGGATTTTGTCACCTCGGCCATTCTTTCAGGCATGTCGTAATGCGATTTAGCATGAGGACGACGCGATGAGCTTCCCGTTTCAAGACGTGGGCCATTTGCGGGCCCCTTGTCCTGGGACATCGTCGGTCATACCTGAGCGTTTCGCTCGAAGGGGCCGGAACGACGTTCTTTGTTGTGTGGCGTCGTCGGCCATACTTGAGCGTTTCGCTCGAAGGGGCCGATGTGACGTGCTTCGTTGCGTGGCATCCTTTACTTAAACTTTACAAGAAATAAGCGGGACACAATAGGTGCGTTGTTCATGGTAACAACTTTTATTAAGGTCAGTGGCTCGAGGCCGAGGGTGGTAACTATCTCAATAGCCCGTACATGAGTTAGCTCCTTAATGAGCTTCTAACCCTGGGGTGGGGGCTCTGTCGTCTGCACCCTCTTCGGATTGCTTCGAAGAAGGGCACAGTCAGCGGATGTGACGCTTCTTCGGCTGGGGCTCCTCGAAGTCCTCGTCATCACTGAGCCTCCCAATTTCATGCTTCTTTGTTGAGGTGTCCCCTTCTTGATTGCTGGTGGAGTTCTTAGGGGCACCTTTGACAAATTAATGGAGTTCACCCCGTTGAATCAAGCACTCAATGACTTTCTTCAGTGCGACGCAGTCGTCTGTATTGTGGGAGGTGTTCTTGTGGTAACGGCAATAAGTGCCGCCCTGGTGGACGGGGTAGACTTCCGTGGCCGACCGGGGATTTCTGGGGATGAGACCTTGCTCCTCGGCATAATCTAGGATGGTATCCACCGAGTGCGTGAGTGGAGTCCTTGGGACGTCCATCCTCGGCTGCCATGGGCGCTCCTTCTGGTTCTGGCGGGCATGGCTCCCGGCCGAGAATGCGCTTGGAGCCGACGCATTGTTTGTCTTCTTTGATGGGTGGCCTCCATCCTTCTTGCGGGAGTGGAGCTCATCGGCGTCAGTGTACAAGCTCCCTCGCTGGAGTGCCTTGGTGTATGACCTCGGCGGGCCAGTGATGAGGCTCCTCGCGTAGGGCTGCTGCGGAGAACGCCTTGGAAGAGGATGAGGAGGGTGCGCTCATCGGCACCCTCGACCTCATCTGTCTCCTTCGTCCATCGGTCGATGAAAGACCGAAGTGATTCATCGTGTTGCTGTTTGATGGAGAGGAGATGGGAGAAATGTTTCTTCATGCGCTTCCTTCCGGCGAAGTGGGTGAGGAAGCGTTGGGCAAGATCCTACCACGAGTCTATGCTCCCTTCGGGGAGCGCGTTGAACCACTCGTACGCTGACCCCTCAAGAGTAGAAAGGAACCAACGGCAGAGGTATTCATCCGATGAGTTCACCATCAGCATGTTATTCTGGTAGCGGCTGAAGTGCTCCCGGGGATCGGAGCGGCCGTCGTAGGGCTTGATGGCGTTTCCCCGGTACTTCTCGGGGATAGGGGCCGAGAGTACCCTGGTAGTGAAGGGAGTCCTCGTCCTGACTTGGATCATGGGATCTCCTCATCCTTCGGCCAACTCCCTCTCAAGGATACTGACCTTGTGTAGGAGGGCGTTGAAGCCGGGATCCCTGGATGAGTTGCCCGTGGGGCTGGCGGCTAGCTGTTTGGCCTCCATCTGGGCAAGTCTTCGCTCCAGCTGGGCGATCACCTCGTCCCGGGGGTCTTTGGCGGCCAGGAGCTGGGGGTCAACGGCAGGAGAGGCTGGTTGCCCGGAGACGTTGTCGCCCCTGCCTGCGCGCTTTTTGTCCAAACTGATGCGGGCGTCTGGGGCGCCGCCGTTAAGCTTGTTGTGCAGGTCAGTGGTGAGGTCAATGGCCTCCTGAAAGACATTCTTGCCGGCGGCCTTATCGGCCGTAGCATTCTCCTCGTGTTCCTGATGCTCTTGGGCCTCAGGGATGGCCTTGCCGAGGAGGTTGCGGTTAGACTTAGTTCTTCCCATTATTTGTTAGCTGCGCTTGGTTGCGGCGAAGGATGCTAACTTGATTGTTCTAGCTCTCAATGAAAGCACCATTGGTGGATTATAAGGTATGCAAAGTATATTAATTAGGAGAGATTGAGCTTAATAATGTGGAGAAGAAGATGAATAGTAGAGTGTATGAATTGAGAGTTTTTAGAGTTGTGTTCTAGGGTTTACAAGCTCCTAAAGGAGTATATATAGAGAAATAATGGGTCGGGCCACTAATATGGTTCGATAGGCCCAAATACATAAAAGACTAATCTAGCACATACAAATGATATAAATGACATCCGCTAAGTATGAGTGGGCCGCTGTCCGGGCCCAATAGTTGTGAGACCCGGGGGTCCGAATCTATATACTCCATCAGGAGCGTAAGCCCCGACACCTGGATTATAAAAAAAAAAACAGGATGAATACTTCGCGTATAACCAAAGCCTGCATCCCGACGGCCTCTATTACGAGCATGTCGACAACCCCCTTTCCCTAATTCCTATAATCATTTGACTTCTGTTATCTCTTTATTACTCCCTCCCTTCCTATTATAACTTTTACTTTCCATTTTTGGTAAAGAATTTATGGTTCACAACATTTCTTACACATTTCTTTCTCCTCTGCACAACTCTCCACCACACAATACCCACTATTTTAAATTGTGTGCCAAACCTATTTGGAAGTTATAATAGGAACAGATGTAGTAGTTTTCATTTGTATTTTTAACAAAAATGTATGTTCCCACTCTTCCAAGTTTCAAAATCCCAATCGTCTGAACCGAAGCCATGGATGGCCCTAGAAATTCATGAAAAAGAGAAAGAAAAGTGAGGATAATTGGGGTATTTATGAGGGTTTTCTCTGTTTCTTGCCCTTAATAGGGAGTTAAAGAAGACACATGATGTTTTTACTTGGACTGTGATTTGCTGGTCTGGTCTGTTTAAATATGGTCTGATCTGGTCTATTTAAGTCTGGTCTGGTCTGGTCTGAACTGGTTTAGTCTGATCTGGTCTAATCTGGTCTCTGTGTATTTTATAACTACAGAAGTCAAGTCTGAACTGGTCTGTTTACGTCTGGTCTGGTCTGATCTGTTTAAGTCTGGTCTGAAACTGAAAACGATCTAAGTAAAAACATCCAAAATAGCGGAGCCCTTTAGTCGCCTCGCTCTTATAGGGATTTTGCATTCCGTGCGAATTTTTGCCAAACAAATTACACGTAATGCCACATTGGTAACCATATATACATTTAACCGGTTAACCAGTTCTATACCGGCTAAAAACTCAATTTGATTGTTTTTTTAAATTTAGAGTGCTTAATGGGGTGATATTCAAGTATGAGGGCTTAAAGGCCATTTTGGCAAGGGTCTATTTGAAGTTTTCTCAACTTAAAAAACATTTTCTATCATATTTTTATTTTTTTTACAAATGAAAGGTTTATACATTATACATGACTAATAAAGATCTTTTTACTTTGATTTATTTTGGTGCTAGACAATATCAAATTAGAACATACCTAACGATTTCGGTAGTTATAAAATATACATACACCAAACATCTACCAAATAAACTAGTTCAGATCAAATTAAACTAGATTTAAACATATTTACACCAAACAATATCTAACCAGACCATATTAAACGAGAAAAATTCAATCAAATTATATTTATTCTGACTAAGGTTGGAGGCGAAATATCACATCACTGCAAAAAAACCGGGATTTGCGGGATTTTTGGCAGAGATTCCCCAAAATTAGCAAGGATTTTGGCAGAAATATGTCAAATCCGTGCAAAAAACAGTATGACACGAGTTATTTGGCACGAACTCATTTGTCAATTCGAGTCAAATTCGTGTCAATCCCGTAATATTTTTGTAGTGCATGCATGGTTATTGATGAATAGCAATTGAAATTTTAGCTATATAACATCAAACTAAATGTTTTTTCCAAAAAAGCAACAAAATAAATGTGAGACAAAGTATATTAAAATAACAAAATTGTATTGTATTACTCCGTATTATTTAATGATTGCACGTATGGTAGTACTTAAATTTGAAAAACATCATTACATGCGACCTTTGCTATTGACTTCCTATTTTGTTGACCGCTTGAGTACTGCTTCCTACCTCGAACCGTTCATACACACATGCAACGCAACAAGTTACGCACTACTACACTTGGTCCAAAAGTGGAATCCCCATCTCGGGAGCCCCACCCCGATCCGACAGGATAATGAAGAGGTTAACAGGGGCGGATGGTGGCCTGGTCAGGGGTGGGCTTCAGCCCAGTCCAAATTTTCTTTTTTAATAGGATTGGTTTATTTTTTGTTCTCAGCCCACCCTAAATTTAAATGTCAGCCCACCCCACAAATAATTCTCAGCCCAGCCCAGAAAAATCAGCCCACATCTGCCTAAGTGCCTAAGCCTCTTACCGTTCCCGATCTCCCACTCCCAGCCTGCGGATTGCGGAAGTCGAACGAACTGGCCACTGGGCGAAGGGCGAAGGCAGCAGCGACTCAGCGAGGCCAGCGAGCAGCGACCGAGCGACACCCAGCCTGAAGCGACCGAGCGACGGAGCGCCGGCAGCCGCCTCTTCCTCTGCCCGACCGGAGACCGCGGACCGCCTCTTCCTCTGCCCGACCGTGGACCGCCTCTTCCTCTGCCCGACTGCCCGACCAGGTAAATCCTCTGACCTCTTTGTTGTTTTCAGGGATGAAGTGTTGAATTTTTATTGTGAATCAGTGAAGTTATGAACTTCTGCTGTGAATCTGTGAACTTTGAATGAGTGAATATGTGAATTGTGCATTTTAGGTTGAACAATACCAGTAATTTTAGAATTTAGAGTGAATATGTGAATTGTGCATTTTAGAGTGAATGAGTGAATCTGTTATATATTTTTTATATAAGTTTTTTAATTTATACCAATATTGAAAATGTTTTTTTAGAATGGATAATGAACATGTTGCCAAGAAGGGAAAGAAGTTGATTTCATCATTCTTTTCAAAAGTGAATCGTCAAACCGGTGAAGGAAGTTCTGAACCTATACCTACGATAGTGCAAGATCTAGTCAATGAGGTTCCTTCACATGTCCTAGTCCCTGAAATCCAATCTATCTCCAATTTTGAGTTGCCTTCATCTTTTTCCATTGAGAGGGATCCGGGAAAAAGAAAACAAATTCATGAATACCATGTTAATGTGCGAGATGAAGTTAGACGTGCATATCTAAATGTTGGGCCTTATCAACCGAGAATGGAAGCTTATCCAGTGAAAAAGTTTGGAGCCTTATCCAGCCTTATCAAACGAGACTTTGTCAATAATATAGATATAGATTCTATTATTGATGAATTTTATACTTTGAAGTCGCGTAGGGCACAACTTAAATGATGTTTTAATGAATTTGTAAGCGTTGACGACTTGACTTATTATTATTTATGTGTATTTCAATTTTTTTCCCAGCCCACCCCATTGTGACTTTCTGGATCCGCCCCTGGAGGTTAATCACGGTGACTCAGTCACTAAAGCGGCGGTAGGTCTTATAGGCTTATACAAGTGCGCACAAGAGATTCAGTCTTATTTCAGGTTCTGTAACCTCTACACGACCGCTGCAGGTTTCGAACCTTGGTCACTTGGTCCAATTTTCCCATCACTCGACCAAGTGAGCTACTCGTGCGGGTACGGAGAACTACACAAACGTACTAATAATTGGCAACCATCTGTATTTATTTCGTAATATGTTCTTAAATCTACAAATAAATTGTTAATCAACTGTCACCTCTACTTCCTCAAAAGACATGGAAGGAGTATTATCCAAATAAAAGTTACTATCGTATTAATCTATTGTTATCATGCTTAGAAATATAATGCATTTATACTATCATATTTAAATCGAATAATGTTAAAATATGAGCATGAAATTTCAGGATGACATTAAAACTCACATTTAATAAGTAAATGATGAAATTAAAATATATGACATTAAAATTTTAGGCTTGTATAAATATTTTTCTATAAAATTCATATTGATAAGATCAGAAAGTAAATGATTATACGATAGAATATCTCAATTCACACTTTAATTTCTATATAATCAGATTCTATAATCCATATGTTTAACTCATTGTCACATGAAACTATGAAAGACAGTACGGAACATGAGCCAGTCCTAGCGAAATCCTAGGCGGCGAGCTCCGATCTTGCACGATCTAATTCTCTCTCATTTACAAGAGTTAAGATGTCACGCCCTGGACCTATCCGGACACGTCAACAATCCGCCGTACAGTATGAATAGTCAACCTCGGTCAAGCACGTCCATACTATACTAGACGTCATGAATATCATTCACACATAGTACATCCGTAAACAAACATAATGTAAAATATTCATTAAAGCAGCGGAAACAATATTACAAGTGTTCAAGCCACACTCGGCAAAGTTAGGCGTACAAGCCCCCAAATAGTTTATCAGAAAATATTATCCATGAGCATTATTATAATAGTTTTGAAAACAGAAACGGAGAAAGCACGAACCACGTCTTCTCTCCTAGAATTCCCGAAGCAACGGGCACAGGAAGCAAACTCTAGCTTCTACCTGAAAACTGTGAGGTGGCCTCCCCCGTGAAGGGGAGGTCACTACTTTGAAGCATTTGAAAAGTACAATGACAACTATACTGCATATAATTAATGTTTCAATCCTTAAGACCCTCAACATATGGCGATATCATATTCTAGGAAATAACCCATAGTTACCCCTTTCAAATCATACATAAGTATATAAGGTCAAATAGTCGGCTCATAGGCCCATTTGTATTTGTCACAAACCCTTTGTATCGTCCAACGATAATTTATTGCCCCATTTGTATTTAAAAATACAATTCATACCGCCTTGCGATAATTCATTACATTAATGATTCATACAATTCAACTCAAAGGTCACATCAATCATACATGACCTGTCACCGCTATCCGAGTTCCCGCAGGACACTCGGTCGGAGTCCAGCATCCTGCCCCTGGACTCATACCCTGTTCCCGTAGGAAGGTAAGGCCCATTCGGGGTCCTATCTTATGTGTTACCGCTACCAGAGGCTCGTTAGGTCTCTGACTCGGATTCCACCCTTATACGTGATCACGCCGTAAGTCCATGCTATCCAACACGCTCTCTAGAGTCGGGCAGGGCCATGGTCCTTACATCTATTCTATTATGAGCCCATGCAGCCCGGCACGATCCTTAGACTCGTCCGGCCCATGTCTCCCACCTATCCATTAGCAAGTCCATGTGGTCGGGCATCTATCCTCAGACTAGAGCCGAGCCATGACCCCTGCTACCAATCAAACAATCAATTACGGGCGTCCTAAAGACCACCCGGAAAATAACATCAACAATCCAATCCTAGGATCAATATACCATTTAAATCATTTAAGGCTATCCCAAATGAATACCCTAGTCTATAAGCACCACGATCCTAAACTTAGGATCAATTTTATTAATGTTCATGCTACAACCTCGGGCTAGTCACTTAGTACTACCCAAGTTGTTCTTAGTTCAATTTATCTGTCCCCCTTCAGACGAACATGGCGGCCATGCCATGACTCGTTCTCGCTTCATCCTACATTGACTTTACTAACCATAAAGTCAATACAATTAAATAGTGATTAATAAATCATTTCATTAGTTCTTCACTAAATCAACTAGAATAGCCTCTCAAATATAACAAGTAATCATGCTCCAATTACTCATAGTTCAATCAATCATGCATCAACTCTTCATATGCAACAATATGATCAATTGACACTTTATTAGACATATTGATTAATTAAAATCATGCTTTTTATAAATTTGGTAATCTCATGAATTAACCCACTAGTTATAAGTGATATAGTCAGCCATCCTCACCTTGTGATATGCTTAACTAGTTGCCTTTGTGAAGCCCTTCGGTTATCCCCGTTCTGGACTGATAAAAAAACGAACCAGCTGGGCAGAAGGCAAAATCCGGGCGGCTTTTGCAAAAGCTGGGCGGCTTTCGAGCCCTGCAGCTCGAAAACAGCACCCTTCTATGGCGGTTTGCGTCGGTTTCAACTCCTATCGATTCAACGACTCTTCTAAGTTAAAAACCAACACTTTATATCAATTTTCTACACTTTTAAACGTGTAGAATAACATCTATAATCCATCAATTGAATCAAACGAATCCATATATACAAAGTATATAAAATGGAAGAAATGGAACCGAGAGTATAGAGTTGTTACCGCAAGCTCACGTTCTTCTCCTCCGGAATCCCTTCCTTTCTTCCCCTCTTTCTCTTAGCTTGTATGAGGCCTTCTTGTTGAGCTCTCCCACTCTCTTATTTACGACCGGGAGCCTCCAAAATGAGATGATAGGAGCCCCTTCCTATTCTTATCCTTTCTAATAATAGGAAGTTGGGCTTCGGGTCACTTGGGCTGCCCATTTCATATTAATTCGGCCCACCCGAGTTTTATACCTTGATTTATATTATATTGGGCTATTGAATATTAATAGGTTGGATCCAAAATATATTGGTTAGTCCTCCCCAATAATCTCAGACCGATACCCGCTATATTTCTATTATTAGTAAGTTCGGCCCCAATCACTTATTGGGTTACCTCTTCCCTATTATTTTGGCTCATACCTCTATATATTAATCCTTCCATTATTATTGGCCCATCAAATACATGATATGGGTCAAGAACATAATAGTTAGTCTCTTCCCATATTTCGGACTCGATACACAATTTAATTAATCACTATTAATTAAATCAATTAATCAGTTCTCATATGATGAATAAGCTAGCGACTTGTTTCAAAAATGAATATTATACTCATTAACTCTACTAATCATTCTTGTTTTTATTAGTGTTTATATTTCAATTAAGTTTTAATTTTAATGGGTAAATAATCCAAGTTCAATCGGGAGCGGCGTCACAAGTTCACCCCCTCTTAACGGGAATTTCGTCCCCGAAATTCACAACGCTACTCAAAAGCATACTGAGTAGTTCTTTATCTTTAGAATCATCATTCCCCGAGCCTCCACTTCGGCTCAGTTTCTTAACCAGGTGTTAACAATTGGGACCCCCATGCATCTCAGTTTTTCTTACTAGTTTATCCAATATCATTATTGGTTGTCCAACATAGTTCACATTTTTCACACTTCTCTACTATTGGTTTCTCCATGACACGAGATGAATTTTGAACCTTCTCTTTAAGCATTGATGTATAGAACTCCATATAGTATCATTTCCAATTCTGGGGTCAATCGTGGTCAGTATATTATGACATCCATTCCCTCTAGAATTATAGATAGCCTGATGTATTGTAGATTTTATTTACTCTATCATAAGAATACGACAGTTTTAGAAGGTCAAAATTTCAGAACATCCCACCTTCAGCTTTAACTATATAGCTCTTTGTATTTCTCTAACATGACTCACGTTCATCTTGAACAAAACTTTGTTCTTACTCGAACCAATGTCACTTCTTCCTTAATAGACTTTAGTAACCTTGCACCTCGGAGCTTGGTTGTCCCAAGCTTGATTTAGCGTATGAGTTCCTGACGTTTCCATCCATACCATGCTTGTATGGAGGCAAACAGCCACTAATTTCATCACTATCATTTTAAGCTAACTCCAAGAGTGTATAAGCGGTCTCTACATCCCTTAAACCTTAAACTTTAAAGAACATGAACTCACATATACTTCCAAGATACGTGAAATAGCTACAAGTAGCTCGTCCTTCTCTGAATGAAACAATTCTTTTAATTCCCCTTGCTAGGAAAGAGTACTCGTAATCTTGGTCACAATGGTAAAGTCGACCATGAGTTTCTATCTAATACGGTAGTCAGTAGAACCCAGTGCAATCTCAAATTCTCTTTTACTCACATTGTGTCTACCTTCTCAATTTGATAGGTTGCGTTAATAAGTAGTGACCATGTACTATTTGTTAGTATATCAACCATAACCCAAAATTCCATCGTAACCCCTCACGATCATAGTGGTCGTGCCACGAAATCCGTAATTCATGGTTACCACTCTCACTCATGAATGCAACGTGAATGTAACAACATTTTCAAGTGTTAATAACCTACCTTAACTTGATGGTGACTAAGGTTTCTACCCTAACATCGTCTTTCATCACAATCTCTATAGCAGTGTCTGGCATATGTTGATCAATGAGCACATGACATAACCTTTCAAAACTCATCATCTGTGGCTACAGACACTTAATTACAGAACAACAACACAACATCATCTCTCCCTCAGAATTTCACCATATGTTCGATTCCCCTTGATTTCAACTGATGAGATGGTTCTCATCTCAGACTAGCCACCGCGGCGCCCTTTTTACGATACTTCTATGTGTGTACTAATTGCTACCATGCTCTTCCGCAGTAGCTCGATCATGTTCTTTTGTATAAAGCATCTGTTATGAAGTTCGACATACATGCACATTACTTATCCCTAGATGGTGGTCTTTCAACATCCCCATCCACCATCTCAGTCAAATGTTCAACTCCTTTTGAGTGAACACCCACTTAAAGCCTTTATAGTCAGTTTATATATATGACACATCTCCATGTCGAGATAACCCTCTTCATATCTTTAATAACTTTATTAGAGCCCCTAATCATAATTCAAGAGTAGGGCAATGTACTTCATTTCCCCCCCCCCCCCACGAAAGTGAAACGTATGCAATTACCTTCCCCTATTGCATCAACTCACATCTACCCCTTAGATGTTTGTCTAACTTTGAACAATGTACACTAACCCTCGAATGGTTAAGACAAGTATCGATGCTTGAATGACTCTCTTCTTGGATTCCATAAATTCATCATCACAATGGTCACCTCACTACAACTTAACCCATCCCGAGTAAGATACGCTAATGGTGACTCCAATATAGAGGACTCATTCACCAACTTCTAACAGCGTCCTTCATATCAAGAAAATTACTTACTTGACTCGTTCACCTCCCTAGTCTCCTGGTGCTCCAAAATAGTTTCAATCTTTGTGTTTTAGGTAGTGGTACTCTAACAACAAACACACACCCAAGAAAGCCTACACCCTTTAGCCAAAAATATTTTTGAAATGCTTTGAAAGGAGATATTTACCTTTTGGGCATTTAAACCACCATTTTTTTTGTCCTCATTCCACTTCGTATTTTGGGTATGTCAAGGTGTCATCATGAATACACTCATGACTGCTCTAGTACTTTTGGAATACTTAGTTTATCCAGTCCATGCTTGCTACAAGGGCATTAGTGGATCTAGTTGACATCCCTAATAATATGTAGTGCTCATACCGAGTGCAAAAAGAACTCCTAGGTATGTCACCCCTCCATGTTTGATAACGACATTCTAGTCATAGGTAAATTTCGAGAATTTCATAGCTTCTTGAGGTGGTTGTTCACGTCATTAGTACCCTATAAGGATATATTCCGTTAGATGTGACGTTTCCCTTTGCCTTAATTCATATAACTCCCAGATTCCTCATGCATCGTTTATAAAATCCGAACCACTACTCCCCCCGGGAAGTTGCTCGATCCCACCATTCATAGCCTAAAATTTATCACAATTTGATTCTTAGTTCATAATTATCCTTCCAAGTACGTTCATGTGGAAATCACCCTAGCGCGATGTTCACAGACCTAATCCCTTTCAAAAAAAAATTGTCCCAACCTCATTCATGCCTCGTGACATGAGGTCACACACCAAAGATTCTATCCTTACTCCCATGTTAAAGACATTTATATATTTCCCTCTTAGGGTCATTTCCTGATGGTGTGGAAGCCAATTCAATCAGGTTACGACCTCTACATCGAGGATACATTTTCTACCCTCGTCAACGCCTCATTCACGATTCACCTTTATGCTTTAGTTTTGATAAGTATTCTCGTGTCTTCTCCTCAATCTTTGGTGTTTCCACATTTATAATCATGTAAGATGCACTTCCAAACTTATGGCTTTGTTTCTTAGGTCAAAAGGTGCACCGATTAAGGTTTAGGTGAAAGCCGTCCGACACTCGACCCAAGCCGTCTAGGTTTTTGCCTTAAAACCCACCTTGTGAACAACCTTAGCGGACGCCGGCCGGTTTCCATGAAAGCCGGCCGGTTTTCATGCATTTGCTAAGTCCACCGACAACTTTTCCCGTAAGCCGTCCAGTTCTTATGAAAGCCGGCCGGTTTTCGTCGCCATGCTATATTATGTTGTACTTCTTGTCAAAGCCGGCTGGTTTCCGAGACGTGGTTTATTCCAAAAAGATTCAAGAGTCGGCCGGTTTCCATGAAAGCCGGCCAGTTTCCGGCGCCGTAGTTTTATTCCATAATTTATTTACAATGATTTTTGGTTGTGTCTTCATGGTTGGCAAGACAGATTCAACCTAGTTCTTTTGAAGCTTCAATTACTCGCACTCATCCTAAACCAACGCCTCACTCGAAGAAAAAGATGGCGCTCAATTGATGATTTGGACAAGTTCTGGTGAATTGAGTTTCCTTTGTTGGTTGCTGATCAAATCGATTCTCCCTTTCCCGTGGCTGGTGATCAAGTCGAATCTTTTAATTTTAATTTTTTATTTTCTCTTTGAAGTAGCAAGAAGAACATCAAGATTTTGATTAATTGTCTATCTTCTGTTCAATGTCTCATCCTATTATGAGGCTATTCATTCTCGATCTTGTATCTTTGCTATCTTTTAATAATGAATAAGTTATTTGATTTTAAAAAAAGTTATTGTCCCATACTCTCACCGTCCCTATATAGAGAGGTCCTCATTTATTTTACACACATTTTAAGAAAGTGAAATTGTTTGACACTGTTAGCACTGTTTGACGTTATTTTGCATTATTTAATTTACCAAAAAGGAAAGAGAGACTTTTATTTAGGGAGAGAGTATATTTGTAACACCGCCCCCGAGTATTTGTGCTGTACCAAATTATGTATTGAACCTTGAGAAATGTATAAAAGCATTTTTACGTGATTGTAAACTTTTATCATTTCTATTACGTGAATAGTAGAATTCACGTGGGGCCCACACCGGATGTGGGGCCGCCCGCTATTATCGGAAGCACATATTATATTGATCTTGGACTAGATAATATGTATATGTGCTGGATATCCTAATTGGGCCATGGCAATGGCATAGAGTTGACCGGTTGGTCAAACGGGGCCAAATTATCGGTGTCGGCAATTTATCTGATGACAGCCCAAAAAGGGATTCCGGAGATTTCTAAATTAAAGTTGGGGAATGCATATTGTTAATAAGGTCCAACAAGGATTGAGAACAAGTGTTATATTTTATTTGACCCGATAAAATAAAATATACTTAAAACAGTCCGGAAAATACAACTTTCGGGGCCGAGTGTACACTTGGGGACATAAAGGGATGACCTCCCACATGAGTGGGGGCCACCCCACGGATTTGGTGCTGCAAATGACAAGGGGAGCCGCACATAACCTGCAGGAGTAATGAGAAATTGATTGAGAGACCAATCAATGGGAAGGTGGACCTCACCTTTGACATTATTTTGGAGAAATGCCAAAGAGGCATTCTCAATCATCAACCTAACCCTCCAGCTCGTCCAACCCATCTATCCTTGAGATAGAAGCTCTGCAAACACCTCACAACATCCACCATTCACGAACTGGAGCTAAGGAGGAAGAAGGAGGGGAAAAGAGAAGAGAAAAGTTGGTTTTTGGAGAGGGAAACTTGTGTTTAGCAAGGTAAGGACTCCATTTATCCAATTTCTTGTTCTTCAATACTATTTTATGATTATTCAATCATATTGCACACCCTAGGATTTTTCTAGACGTTGGGATGTGTAGAAAGAGG
The DNA here is from genome assembly GCA_945859875.1 of Cuscuta europaea. Classification (NCBI taxonomy): domain Eukaryota; kingdom Viridiplantae; phylum Streptophyta; class Magnoliopsida; order Solanales; family Convolvulaceae; genus Cuscuta; species Cuscuta europaea. The sequence goes on along the minus strand of CAMAPE010000045.1, from coordinate 1,152,428 downwards.
GGTTGGAAGGTAGTTCTAAGTCCAAGAACGGACTTAGAAGCCAAAGTGACCGGTTCGCCGGAAAATAACCTTTTGGAGGTTATGTGTATTGCTATGGGTTTTATGATGATAAAACCTTGTTAGTAACTTGTCTAAGGTATTCAAGGAACTTTCACGGAGTTGAAAAGGTCGCCGGAGTTGTCGCCGGAGTTCGTTGAAGTTCGCCGGAGTTTCACCGGAGCTAAATCGGGAAGGCTAGAACTTCATAAGCTTCATTAAGGTGAGAAGACGGCTTTATGCTTTATAACTTTTGCGTTAGGCATGAGATTACCTAAAGTAATCAAGGATATGTTTTGTGGAATGATTAAAGATAATCAAGTATTTGCTAATGCCATGATTTTGCATAAAACATAGTTGAAAAGCATGTTATGTAGGTTTGGTGATTAAAAATATGATAATATATTTTGTGTGACGATCCAGGGATCCAAAATGGTGTTTTTGGATCAAGGACATCAAGAAGTATATGTGTATAAAATTTCAAGTTAATCGGACTCCGTTTGGGGGGTAAAAAGGGGCGTTGACCACCAAGTCAACTGCCATACCCGACCGGGTATTGATACATACCCGACCGGGTATTTGCTGAAAAATTGCCCAGGGGGGCTACTGTCTCCTATACCCGATCGAGTATAGGTAGATACTCGATCAAGTATACATGGAAAATTAGCTTTGGGGGCTGCCGCCTCCTGTACTCGACCGAGTATGGGTAAATACTCGATCGAGTATTGGTTTATGCTCAAAACGGGCAGTTTTGAGCGGATTAATGTGGGCCGTTCAGGTGGGACCCGCCCACATTGGTTCCTAAGGATGGTTATATGACTATAGGGCTAGGTATTGTCCATAGTTGAAGGAACAAAAGGTTAGCCATATCCAGGTTAGGGTTTGGTAAGGATTTAGTTTGGGGTTGAGTATCCCCGGGACATTAGATGATCCTGAAACTCGGTTGGGGTTGAGCATCCCCGGGACTATAAATGATCCTGAAACTCGGTTGGGGTTGAGCATCCCCGGGACATTAAATGATTCTGAAACTCGGTTGGGGTTGAGCATCCCCGGGACCATACATGATCCTGAAACTCGGTTGGGGTTGAGCATCCCCGGGACTACAAATGATCCTGAAACTCGGTTGGGGTTGAGCATCCCCAGAACATTTAATGATCCTGAAACTCGGTTGGGGTTGAGCATCCCCGGGATGCTAAATGCTCCCAAAACTCGGTAGGATATTATGAATGTAGAATGTAGCTGGTGAGCTAGGCATTCGGGAAAAGGGTGAGAAAGGTCAGGTAAGAACTTTATCTCTAGAAGACTCTTTGAATGAAATGACCCACGGGTCGAGTATTTTACATATATATATATACAGTATGTATCATCGGATGAATGAGTCACATATATATATATGTATCACCCTAATTTTGGGTCTCGTGTCTGAAACATTAGTTATTCTTCATATAGCCTGTTTGTCACTAGTACTTCTATGGAGTACTGACTCCTCCGGGGGCCCTCACATTTTTCAGGTTGAGGCTAGAGTCCTACTACCTGCACCTTTGCCTAGGGTGACTGATCGAGAAGGAAGACGTGGTTCGTGCTTCCATTCTTATTTTAAATGTATAAACCGCTCATGGATTTTTGAACAATATTTTCATTAAAACAGTTGGGGGTCTGCGTGCCCGTGTTTGTCACGTGTGGCTAAGTATCAAACATTTTATTATTTCCGCATTTGTTTGATTTTGATATTGATGTTGATTGTATGTGTTTACTAATCGGTTTGGCAATAGAATCAATCGGACGCCTTGTACAACTCAATAGGGATGAACTGTTGTTGTTCTTATCGGGTTGTACGGAGGTTGTCTACGTGGCTCGGATGCGGTCCGGGGCGTGACAATTAAGTGGTATCAGAGCCATCGATTTCTAAACTATATAATTAACCTCTCGATATGGTTATCCTCAAAAAGTTTTGAATAAAACCATGAGCAACAGTTTTTGTACTTAAGGAACCGTTGGAAACCAAGTTAGTGACCTCTTATTGTTAAGACGGTACCCTTAACAGTTTGTTGGCCATAATGTTGGACCAAGTGGTGTCTTTTGTACTACTCCGTCAATTGGCATTGAAACGAGTCTAATGACTCATTCCTTATTTCTTTCAGAAATGGAGGGTGGACGCAGGATAACTAGGAGGAACCCGACAGGGCATGTGTCGGGGGCCACCGGGCATGCCACTCGGGCGGAATCACGGACCTCTAGGGGTAGAGGCCGGGGCCAAAGCTGAGGAGGAGGCCGAGGCAGGGGTCGTGGGCGTTCTACCACGCCGACGACAAGTAGCACACGCGTCGGTTCCGTGCACCCGTCATGGGCCACCGAACCGGACGACTTCACCTATGCTCCAAGCACAGAGCAAGAGGAGACCCCGTACAACGGGGAGGACTTTGAGGAAGAAGATGAGGATGATGATCCTCATTATGACCGTATGAGTGAGGTACTAGAGTGGTACCTCGAGAATAAAGCAAGGAGAGAGCAGCGGCGCCAAGCTAGACAGGCTAGGCAAACCATGGGGCAGGGAAGCCGAGGTGCTTCTAGTGCTCCATCTGGAGCATTTGGGGGAGACACGATGGTGCGTATCTCCAAGTATCTCAAGGAGGCCAGGGCCTTGGGGTGCAAATCATTTGATGGCAAGGGCGACATATCTGAGGCCGCCGACTGGATTAAGAAGCTGAATGATGCTTCTAGAGATATGCAAATTGGACTCGACGTGAAGTTGAGGGTTGCCACCAGGCTACTAGAAGGGGTAGCTGCTGTATGGTGGGAAGGCGTGGAAGGAAAGTTCCACGGTGAGGCCACTTGGGAGAAGTTCGAAGTGGAGTTCTATAATCAGTACTACTCAACTTTTGAAGTCAATCTCAAAAGAAGAGAGTACACAAACCTGAAACAGGAGGATGGTTGCTCGGTGAGGCAATTGGAACAAAGGTTCCGTGACTTGGCCCGATTCATCCCAGAATACTCTTTGGATGAAAATCGTATGGCCAATCATTTTTGGGATGCTCTGCAGTTGGACATCCGTGACCGGGCTACTTACCATCACAACATGACATTTAGCCAGATTGTCGATCAGGGGCTCCTTGGGGAAGCCCAATGGAACGAGAGGAAGTTGAGGGACGCCGAGGAGGCGAAGAAGAGAAGATGGGGAAACTCGGGACCCCAAGACCACTCCCGGAAGCATCACACTGGGGGTGGCAATTCATTCAGGGCGCCGGCACCACCGGCGAAAAGGAACAAAGGTTCAGGAGGGCAAGGGCCCAAACCGGGGGGTGTGGGACCACCCAGGTGCGCAAACTGCGGTAAGAACCATGGGGGAAGGTGCAATGAACCACCCCGGTTCTTCAAATGCGGTAGCACGAGCCACCTCAAATCCTCTTGTCCAATGCTGAACGGGGGAGGACCATCGGGAGCCATGGGAGGACCTACGACTAGTAGGGGACGTGCGGGGCCGTCTCAGGCTGGCACGGGAAGGAGCGGACCCACGGCTAGCAACGCCGCGTCCGTTAATCAAGGGAGGACCCAAGCACGGGTGTATGCAATGACCGAGGCTGATGCTCGGGCCAACCCGGACTCCATTGCAGGTAATCTCTTGATTTCACACGTATTTGATTATGTAATTGGTTGAAAATCTTCAAAAATATGAAGGACCCGATCGGGTGCCCCTATAGACCCGACCGGGTATAAGCCATGCTTCGAGTTTGAAGTATGCACCCGTTCGGGCAGCCAAGGCAGAATGCTTTATTTTTGACATTTCGAGCAATACCCGATCGGGTATGGCTATATACTCGATCGGGTATGTGTAGATTTTGAGCTTCAAAGTGTGTACTCGATCGAGCGTCGGAGACAGGGAGCTTTTATTTGTGGATTTTGAGTGATACCCGACCGGGTATAGGTATATACCCGACCGGGTATTGACATTTTGCCCGAATTCGAGGCTGGTACTCGACCGAGCAAGGAAGACAAGGGGGTTTCCCCTTAAGAATTCGAGTGATACCCGACCGGGTAGAAGACCCTACCCGACCGGGTATAGGGTAATTCTAGGCTGAAATTTTTCCGTTCGGTCCTTTTCTGTCGGGATGACGAATAGGGTGTCTTACATGACTTATATATGTAGGAACACTAAAGATCAACGATAGGGATGCGAGAATTCTCATCGATACCGGGGCACAACGTTCATTTGTGAGCGAAGCGTTTGCCAAGGGATTGAACATGCCTTTGGTAGCAATGATGCAACCTTTGCTGGTCTCTACGCCATTGGGAGATGATGTAGAGCGGAAACACTACTATCCCTCGTGTAACGTAGGGATAGGGGGGCACTGTCTAACGGGTGACTTTGTGCCGTTAGATATGCTCGAGTTTGATGCTATACTTGGCATGGATTGGCTCGAAAAACACCATGCGAAGGTAGATTGCTACACCAAGGTGTTAGAACTAAAGGATGGAGAAGGAAACACTCTATGCTTCGAGGGAGATAGAGGGAAATTCAACCCTTGTATCATATCGGCCATAAGAGCAAGGCGTATGATGAGGAAAGGGTGTCAAGCATACTTGGCCTATGTCATAGGCAAGGAGGGCAAGGAAAAGAGTCTCGCTGAGGTGAGAGTGGTGAGTGAGTACCCAGAAGTTTTCCCTGAAGAACTCCCGGGACTCCCACCAGATCGAGAAATTGAGTTCACCATTGAAGTAGAACCCGGTACAAAACCCATCTCGATTCCTCCATATCGGATGGCACCGGCTGAACTTCAAGAGTTGAAGGTGCAATTGGAAGAATTGCTGGACAGCGGATTCATCAGGCCGAGTCATTCACCATGGGGAGCACCGGTACTATTTGTAAAGAAGAAGGATGGTACACTCAGAATGTGTATCGACTACCGTCAGTTGAACAAGGTCACGATAAAGAACAAATACCCTTTGCCAAGGATCGATGACTTGTTTGATCAACTACGGGGGGCAACGGTGTTCTCTAAGATCGACTTGAGGTCAGGCTACCATCAACTGAAGATCAAGGAGAGTGACATACCCAAAAGTGCATTCCGTACAAGGTATGGTCACTATGAGTTTCTAGTAATGTCGTTTGGGCTTACGAACGCCCCCGCGGCATTCATGGACCTCATGAACCGAGTATTTCACCAATACTTAGACCAGTTCGTCATAGTGTTCATTGATGACATTTTGATATACTCCATGAATGAAGAGGAACACGAAAAACATCTAAGGCTTGTGCTTGAAACACTGCGGGAGAAGCAACTCTTTGCCAAATTCTCTAAATGTGAATTTTGGCTTGGGGAGATCGGTTTTCTCGGGCATGTGGTAACGGGCTCGGGCATTTCAGTTGATAACTCAAAGATTGAGGCGGTCACTACTTGGGAGAGGCCCAAGAACGTGAAGGAGATAAGGAGTTTCCTCGGTTTAGCGGGGTATTACCGCAAATTCGTGGAAAAGTTCTCGGTGATAGCATCCCCACTCACGAAGCTCACTAAAAAGGGGGCTAAGTTTGTGTGGGATGACAAGTGTGAGAAGGGGTTTCTTGATCTAAAGAAACGTTTGACCGAAGCACCAGTGCTTGCCTTGCCCGTGCAAGGGTTAGGGTATGACATCTAAAGCGATGCTAGCATTCAGGGACTGGGATGTGTACTGATGCAATCAGGGAAAGTAATTGCTTATGCTTCTCGGCAGTTGAGGAAGCATGAAGTAAACTACCCCACACATGATCTGGAGCTAGGTGTTGTGGTATTTGCATTGAAGATTTGGAGGCACTACCTCTACGGGGAGTTGTGTCACATTTACACCGACCACAAGAGCTTGAAGTATGTGTTCACTCAGAAAGAGTTGAACATGAGACAGAGGAGATGGATGGAGTTGATTAAGGATTACAACTTGGTCATTGACTATCATCCAGGCAAGGCTAATGTTGTAGTCGATGCACTGAGCAGGAAAAGCTCATCATCAGGGGTTTTACTCACATGCTTACGGGCACTGAGGGCACGCGTGGAGATATCCACGGATGGGGCGCTATTGGCCAGATTTGAGGTGAGACCCACCTTATTAGATGAAATCAGAACATGTCAAGGCAATGACGAGGAATTTCAGAAAATCCGGGAACAGATGCTTGTGGGGCCCGTCGAGGGTTTCCGTGAGAGAGAAGATGGACTTCTACTATTCAAGGAACGAGTGTGTGTACCATCGGATGAGGAGCTCCGAAAATCTATCCTTGAGGAGGCTCACTCATCTGCGTATGCCATGCACCCGGGCGGTACAAAGATGTACCGGGACTTGATGGAAAGCTACTGGTGGTCGGGGATGAAGAAAGAGATTGCAGAATACGTGAGCCGTTGCCTTACTTGTCAACAGGTTAAGGCAGAGCACCAACACCCGGCAGGGTTATTGCAACCACTTACCATTCCAGAATGGTAGTGGGAGCATGTTACCATGGACTTCGTGGTGGGTCTACCACGGACGGTTAGGAACTACGACGCAGTATGGGTGGTAGTCGATAGGCTGACCAAGAACGCTCATTTCCTACCCATCAACACTACCTATACGCTCGAGCGGTTGGCCAAATTGTACACAGATGAGATTGTGAGACTGCATGGGGTTCCGGTTACTATAGTATCGGATAGAGACCCACGGTTCACATCACGGTTTTGGCCTAAGTTCCAGGAATCCATGGGTACGAAATTGAGGTTTAGCACCACGTTTCATCCTCAAACGGATGGGCAATCTGAACGGGTGATTCAGATCTTGGAGGACATGTTAAGGGCATGTGCCTTGAAGTTCCAGGGGAGCTGGGACAATCAGTTGGCTTTAGTGGAATTCGCTTATAACAACAGTTATCAGGCGAGTATAGGCATGCCTCCATACGAAGCATTGTATGGGAGGAAATGCCGGACACCTTTGTGTTGGGACGAGGTCGGCGAGGCTAAGCTCGAGGGAACCGAGTTAGTTGAGATCACTAAGGAGAAGATAAAAGTCATACAGGATAGGCTCAAGGCTGCCCAATACCGGCAGAAGAGCTAAGCTGATAAACGTCGGAGGACGTTGGAATTTGAGGTTGGTGACGAGGTATTTCTGAGGGTATCACCTTGGAAAGGGATCATCAGGTTCCTCAGTCGGGGTAAGCTTAACCCACGTTACATAGGCCCGTTCAAAATCCTTGAAAGGATTGGGGTTGTAGCTTACCGACTTCAGTTGACTCCAGAGTTAGAAAAGATTCATAATGTCTTTCATGTTTCTATGCTCAAGAAGTATGTGCGGGACCCGTCACATATTCTTGAGAAACCACCGGTAGAAATCCGAGAAGTCCTAGATTATACGGTACAGCCGGTAAAGATCATAGACCGACAGGTAAAGAAGCTAAGGAGCAAAGAGGTGCCGATGGTAAAAGTACTTTGAAAGAGTGATCGTGTCGAGGAGCAAACGTGGGAAGTGGAGACCCTAATGAGGGAACAATATCCATTTCTGTTTGATTAGACACGTGGATTTCGGGGACGAAATCCCAAATAAGGGGGGTAGAACTTGTAACACCGCCCCCGAGTATTTGTACTGTACCAAATTATGTATTGAACCTTGAGAAATGTATAAAAGCATTTTTACGTGATTGTAAACTTTTATCATTTCTATTACGTGAATAGTAGAATTCACGTGGGGCCCACACCGGATGTGGGGCCGCCCGCTATTATCGGAAGCACATATTATATTGATCTTGGACTAGATAATATGTATATGTGCTGGATATCCTAATTGGGCCATGGCAATGGCATAGAGTTGACCGGTTGGTCAAACGGGGCCAAATTATCGGTGTCGGCAATTTATCTGATGACAGCCCAAAAAGGGATTCCGGAGATTTCTAAATTAAAGTTGGGGAATGCATATTGTTAATAAGGTCCAACAAGGATTGAGAACAAGTGTTATATTTTATTTGACCCGATAAAATAAAATATACTTAAAACAGTCCGGAAAATACAACTTTCGGGGCCGAGTGTACACTTGGGGACATAAAGGGATGACCTCCCACATGAGTGGGGGCCACCCCACGGATTTGGTGCTGCAAATGACAAGGGGAGCCGCACATAACCTGCAGGAGTAATGAGAAATTGATTGAGAGACCAATCAATGGGAAGGTGGACCTCACCTTTGACATTATTTTGGAGAAATGCCAAAGAGGCATTCTCAATCATCAACCTAACCCTCCAGCTCGTCCAACCCATCCATCCTTGAGATAGAAGCTCTGCAAACACCTCACAACATCCACCATTCACGAACTGGAGCTAAGGAGGAAGAAGGAGGGGAAAAGAGAAGAGAAAAGTTGGTTTTTGGAGAGGGAAACTTGTGTTTAGCAAGGTAAGGACTCCATTTATCCAATTTCTTGTTCTTCAATACTATTTTATGATTATTCAATCATATTTCACACCCTAGGATTGTTCTACACGTTGGGATGTGTAGAAAGAGGGGTTGGAAGGTAGTTCTAAGTCCAAGAACGGATTTAGAAGCCAAAGTGACCGGTTCGCCGGAAAATAACCTTTTGGAGGTTATTTGTATTGCTATGGGTTTTATGATGATAAAACCTTGTTAGTAACTTGTCTAAGGTATTCAAGGAACTTTCACGGAGTTGAAAAGGTCGCCGGAGTTGTCGCCGGAGTTCGTTGAAGTTCGCCGGAGTTTCACCGGAGCTAAATCGGGAAGGCTAGAACTTCATAAGCTTCATTAAGGTGAGAAGACGGCTTTATGCTTTATAACTTTTGCGTTAGGCATGAGATTACCTAAAGTAATCAAGGATATGTTTTGTGGAATGATTAAAGATAATCAAGTATTTGCTAATGCCATGATTTTGCATAAAACATAGTTGAAAAGCATGTTATGTAGGTTTGGTGATTAAAAATATGATAATATATTTTGTGTGACGATCCAGGGATCCAAAATGGTGTTTTTGGATCAAGGACATCAAGAAGTATATGTGTATAAAATTTCAAGTTAATCGGACTCCGTTTGGGGGGTAAAAAGGGGCGTTGACCGCCAAGTCAACTGCCATACCCGACCGGGTATTGATACATACCCGACCGGGTATTTGCTGAAAAATTGCCCAGGGGGGCTACTGTCTCCTATACCCGATCGAGTATAGGTAGATACTCGATCGAGTATACATGGAAAATTAGCTTTGGGGGCTGCCGCCTCCTGTACTCGACCGAGTATGGGTAGATACTCGATCGAGTATTGGTTTATGCTCAAAACGGGCAGTTTTGAGCGGATTAATGTGGGCCGTTCAGGTGGGACCCGCCCACATTGGTTCCTAAGGATGGTTATATGACTATAGGGCTAGGTATTGTCCATAGTTGAAGGAACAAAAGGTTAGCCATATCCAGGTTAGGGTTTGGTAAGGATTTAGTTTGGGGTTGAGTATCCCCGGGACATTAGATGATCCTGAAACTCGGTTGGGGTTGAGCATCCCCGGGACTATAAATGATCCTGAAACTCGGTTGGGGTTGAGCATCCCCGGGACATTAAATGATTCTGAAACTCGGTTGGGGTTGAGCATCCCCGGGACCATACATGATCCTGAAACTCGGTTGGGGTTGAGCATCCCCGGGACTACAAATGATCCTGAAACTCGGTTGGGGTTGAGCATCCCCGGAACATTTAATGATCCTGAAACTCGGATGGGGTTGAGCATCCCCGGGATGCTAAATGCTCCCAAAACTCGGTAGGATATTATGAATGTAGAATGTAGCTGGTGAGCTAGGCATTCGGGAAAAGGGTGAGAAAGGTCAGGTAAGAACTTTATCTCTAGAAGACTCTTTGAATGAAATGACCCACGGGTCGAGTATTTTACATATATATATATACAGTATGTATCATCGGATGAATGAGTCACATATATATATATATGTATCACCCTAATTTTGGGTCTCGTGTCTGAAACATTAGTTATTCTTCATATAGCCTGTTTGTCACTAGTACTTCTATGGAGTACTGACTCCTCCGGGGGCCCTCATATTTTTCAGGTTGAGGCTAGAGTCCTACTACCTGCACCTTTGCCTAGGGTGACTGATCGAAAAGGAAGACGTGGTTCGTGCTTCCATTCTTATTTCAAATGTATAAACCGCTCATGGATTTTTGAACAATATTTTCATTAAAACAGTTGGGGGTCTGCGTGCCCGTGTTTGCCACGTGTGGCTAAGTATCAAACATTTTATTATTTCCGCATTTGTTTGATTTTGATATTGATGTTGATTGTATGTGTTTACTAATCGGTTTGGCAATAGAATCAATTGGACGCCTTGTACAACTCAATAGGGATGAACTGTTGTTGTTCTTATCGGGTTGTACGTCGGTTGTCTACGTGGCTCGGATGCGGTCCGGGGCGTGACAATATTCCTTTTCTTTTTTTAAAAATCTCACAGCACATTCTCTAAATACTCTTAACTACTATCTCCAACTAATTTGATATATTTTTAATCTTGGTGCTTGGATGTATCTCAAACTTGCATTTTACATATGGTGACAACCCTGATACCCATTTAAAAAATAGGGTACCGTATCTACCACTCACTTGCTTGGTTCAAATCATTACATCATTGTTGACGGTAAGTCCCGCAGATCCGAAAGCCCAACACGAACTTTGGATATATCAGGAATGGCCCAGAATCAAAGTGTATAAGAAAATATAAGATCTGAACTAACTAAAACTCGAAAGCTCACTTGTATTAATTAACCAATCAGATTACAAGTGATTTCCCGATCGGTAAGTCGGAAACTATGCTTTAATACAAGAAATAAGAGCAAATGATGCTATTCTAGAGCTTGAGTATTGAAATGTTAACCCTTACAATGACTTGAAACCTTCTATTTATACTAATGGAGAGCATGGGCTGCCTCTTGCTGATTGGCCGTTGTTCCACCGACTTGGTCATCCATGCTTCCACTTGCTGATGTCATAGTCTGGCATTAACTGCACCTGGCCACTTGCTAGTTGGCCGTTGCTCGAACGGGATGTTGGTCCGTACTGAAGATGCTGTCAAATTGGCCCAAGTATAGTATATAGTCCGAACCTCGTTCGGTATGTCTTCTTATTGGGCCAACCTTTATTTGGGCCGAACCCCGTTCGGTATGTCTCCTTACTGGATCTTTTCATCATAGAGTGATGGGCCTGTTACTTGGGCCGGATACCTTGGGCCTTCCCGATCTGGGTATTGGGCCTCTAGGTCAATATCCCAACACAAGTCCCCCACTTCCGATGTCTCGAACGAAGTGAGTGCATCGGGAAGTATACCAATGTCATAATACCCCGAATGGCGATCGGGGTACAGAAGTAATCAGTTCCCCATGCTGCGATTTGACGGCTGCCGCTTCATTTCCCCATATTCATCATGATAACCGTCGTTTAGTCTTTTCATTAGACGCGTGTCTAGCTTAAATGCCCCTAGTGATGTGTCGCTCTCTGATTGGTTCTCGACACGGCGGTTTCAAGGCTATAAATTAGCCCTTAACTCCTCAATTCCGGGTTTCGACTCTGCAATTCCTTGGCCTTCGTTGTTTCCTCTGCAAATTTCCCCCTGCTTCCCTTGCTCAGGTAATTTCCCAACCTTGGATTCCCCATCTTCATTTCTGGCTTCGATCGAGATGAGCCCCACAGAGCATTCTTCTGATTCGGAGATGGCCTCTCATGGAGATGACCGTGACATCGCCATTGTAGATGCCATCCCAGTTCCGTTTTCCGGTGTTTCTACTGAGACGGCGACGAATACCAGGGCTGAGGCGGAGGACCTCCCTAGCACTTCTTCTTCCTCCAGTGAGGATTCTGATGACACCAAATCCGAGGACGAAATAGCCTCCATGGCGGCCGGACGTCCCAACGATGTTCCTCGCCATACTCTTGACCTAAAATTGATTAGGGAGAGGAGGCAAAAATTGACCTCTCACAATAGGGCCAAAATTCCGGCCCTTATCCCTGACCCGGTGGATTTCCGTTTGCAAGCCGGGCTTCACCCAATGCGTCATAGGCCCGGAATGACCATAGTCCACTTTGACTCGATTAGGGCCGGCCTTAGATTTCCGCTACACCCCTTTTTCATTTCTTTCTTCAATTTCTACGAAGTTGTACCGGCCCAGATTATGTCGAACTCTTATCGAGCAATGGCGGGTTTCATTTGTCGTTGCAAAGATGCCGGCGCCCGACCAACCCTAGAACTCTTCCACCAGTTTTTCAAAGTAGCCCCCCAACAAACCCATGGCTATTTGGCCACTAGTGTCCGAACGGGACACATCCTGTTCAAAGGAAACCCAACTTCGATCAAAGGGTGGAAAGACCGGTTTTTCTTCGTGTCCATCCCGGACGGTCTGATTCCCCGCAAGTGGAATGCCTTTCCCCGCAAAACCCCTGATCCTGTCCTCACTGAAGAAATCTACAAGGACATGCTTGATGTGGAGAAAGATAAATGCATGCACATCATGACTTATCTGACCCCCGAACGACTTATAACAGTCGGGATAGGTACTGCCCGTTCTCTTGGGTTTACTTGTTTTGATAAACCAAGTGCCTTGGTCCGGGCGGTCCTTCCCGTGCGAGAAACGTTCTTTTATTCTTTTTTCTAGGTTCTCACACGCTAGGGCCGCTCGATACTAACATTGTTCTTTGTCTTCTTGTTTTTTCCAGCACCCAACCCAGATCTTCCTATGGATGATAGCAGAGTCATCGCAGCCGGTGGGGCCTGTAAGCGGAAAAAATCCCGGAATAACCCCTAACCTACTCCCACCATTGTTCCCGCTCAGGAGGCTGCCCCTTCCCAACCGCTTCCAGAACCTCAGCCAATTCAGCAGGTCCACCAGGATCAATTAGAGGCCATGCTGCTCGATGACCGGTTCGGTTCTGACCAACTGCACCCATTTTCCCAGCATTTTGACTCCGTTCGGGGGGAATCCTCGAATGCTGGTGAGACCCATACCGACCATATTACGGGTCAGGTCTAGCGGATCTCCCTGTCCGACCCTGTTCATGAGGTATTAGAGAGGGCCGGCTCTACAGCGAGCCAGATCTGGTCGACCTCCTCTTGGTTCAACAACTTTTCCCTTCCTCAGTTGCCGGTCGAGCAATCTGAAGAATGTTTGGCTCTGACTACTCTGAAGGTACGTTGTCTTTTGCGCTTTGTCTTTATTTTATTCTCTGTAATCAGTACTAACTCTCGAACGGTATTCTGTAGATGAGCTTGTACACCCTTCAGATGCGGGAGGCCCGCCTGGCCAAGGAGCGGGAACTGATTGTTGCCCAGTCTTCTGCTGAGCAACATGTTGCTGCCGCCATCGCCTCTCTGGAAGCCGAACGGAAAGCCTTTGCGGAGGAAAAGCAGAGGCTGGACGCTGAACTTGGTACCCTTCGGGTCCAACTTGCAGCTTCCCAGGCGAAGGTCCTTGCCGCTGAGGCTGCACAGGTCAAATTCGAAGAAATGCCATCCAGCATCCCGGACGGTCCTTATGAAGTGAACGTGGATCTGTCCGCCGTCCGGGACACGTTTAAATCCTCTGATGAATTCTCCATCATCAAGGATGAACACGCAAGGGCCCAAATCCCATTCGCCTTTGGGGCGTACTTGAAGGGTTTTCCCAAAGGCGTCGGCCGACTATCGGCAGGGGTGGCCCTCTTGGACAAGGACCCGGAGGCCAAAAAATGGAATGATTCCATTGTCTCCGATCTTTGGCAAAATTGGCCAGGTCTTGCTGTGTCCCTTCGTCACTCAGCTTCAAACTCAATTGGGGAGGCCGGTTCAGGCTTCTGATCTCCCCACAGATGATATTATCCCGGCGCAGTTCGAGAAATTTCTGCGAGCCCAGCAACGGGAAGCTGATCGAGCTGCGGGAAAAGAGCCTGAACCCCCGTCTGATGATGATGAGGATGAGGATGAAGAGGGAGATGAAATGGCCCCCGATCAATAATTCATATGTATTGTAATTCTTGTTGTAATTTCCTTTTTTCCAAGTAGCCTGTATTTCCCGGTCAGTAGCACCGATGAATATATATCCCTTTTTGTCTGAAACTTGGCGTACTGTCTTTTCTGTCTTTAATGCATGATTTACTCGCCATTCGGGATTCGGCCTGTTTCGTAGGACTTAACCAATTTCCTAACTTATTTCTTGCTCAAATAATCCTAATGCCGTTGATCGCCGTTCGGACATTAGAAAGTTCTGATAATTTACTTAAGGAAAAAACCCTTCCCCCTGGTACTCAGCCGTTCGGGCTTCATACCAAATTTTAGGACTTGGCACATTCTTGCTTCAGATAATCTCTTACAACTTGATAGCCGGTCGGGCTTTAGTTCAATCCTTAGGCTATCTTTTTATGACGTTGATAGCCGGTCGGGCTTCAGGTCAACTTTTAGGACAGCAGTTTTCTCGTTTTTTTTTTGCACCTGGGCTCCTTCATAACATTGATAGGCGGTCGGGCTTCAAACCAATTTTTAGGACTTAGCAGTTTTCTTCCAGATAACCTTTTACAATACTGTTGGCCGGTCGGGCTTCAGGCTGACATTTAGGACTTAGCATTTTCTTCCAGATAACCTTTTACAATACTGTTGGCCGGTCGGGCTTCAGGCTGACATTTAGGACTTAGCATTTTTCTCCCAGATAACCTTTTACAATACTGTTCGCCGGTCGGGCTTCAGGTTGACATTTAGGACTTAGCATTTTTCTAAACAGCAAGCCCCTGTGATCTTTGCTAATCCTCTGTAAGCCCGTCCGGGGTACGTGCATGAAAAATGAATCATAAATGCCCCAAATTAATCGTAACCACCCAATGCCACGTGTTGCTCATGGATTAGGGATTTGTGCGGCACTTTCCCTATTTATAGAGAGGTGCTTCCCCTAATTTCTCCTGCTGTTTTCTCATTTTTCTTTCGAGCTTTCTCTCTCTAGAATTCCTTTGCATACTCTCAAGCCTTCTCTCTCTAGAGTTCCCAAATTTCCTCCAGCGTTTTTATGTACTAATCCTCTAGCTCAGAATCTGAAGAGATGCCTTTGATCCGCAAGAGCAAAACATCCGCTGGTAACCAGGCCGAAGGCTCTTCGTCCCAAACACCCAAACCCGCCAATCCTCAGGCCGGCAAACATATCGAACAGCCACAGGAGGATGGATGTCTGTCTGGAGATGACCTCCAGGTTTACAACAAGGGGATGCCCGAGCGGCCACCCCGCATTGCCCTACATTTCAATCGCATACGCAAACACAAACAACGTCTCCCAGAAGATGTTGAACGGCAACTTAGCCAGTTGTTGCCCCCACCAAGAGAATATTATGCCGGATTCATTCGGCACCCTATGAGGCACAGACCGGGGCACGTGCTAGTGCACCTCGATGCTCTGACTGCTGGACTTCGGTTCCCTCTCCACTCATTCATAGTGGAGTTCTTACGCCGGGTTGTTGTACTGCCCGCTCAGTTCGTGCCCAGCACCTACCGTATTCTGACAGGCTTCATTATCCGGTGCCACGAGTTGAGGATCACCCCGAGCGTCAATCTGTTCCTTTATCATTACTGCTATCAGCCCTACTGGACGACCGGGTACTTGAAGCTGGTAGCCCGTTCTGACCGTCAGCTGTTCACAGAGAACGTTACCCCGCAGGCTGACTGGGAAGAGCGGTTTTTGTTCATTCGGGTAGGTGATTCTTTGCCATTCCCGGACAGGTGGAACGCATACCCCGTTCGGGATTCCCTGCCCAGGGTGGATGCCGTTCTACGCTCCCAGGCTGAGTCTTTGCGAATGGGAGGGACCAGAAGTCTTCGCAGCTTTGTCACTGCCTCGAGCATGTTATCTGCTGGAATTGGTAAGCATAGTAGGGTTTTAACCCGATCATCCTTCGCTCTCACAATTCAACTTTCTTATTTTTTATTTCTCTTTCTTGTAGGTGTGATATCTCCCGTACCCGTCCGGCGTTCTATCTCTTCTGCCAAAGGGAAGGAGAAGATGATAGCCGATCGTGATTCAGCGGAGCAAACCCGCAAAAAGCGCAAAGGAAATGATGGCGATCACCTGATCCCGATCGACCATGTGGTTGACTTGACCGGGCCGAAGGTCGAGCCCAAAAGATCGGTGCCTGCCAACAAACCAACTCCGGTTCTTACTGCCACACCGATCGATGATCGGATGTTTGTTGAGTTCTCAAATATGGGGCCCAGATCGGAAGGGAGGTATCTGTTCGGGTTGATGCCATCTTCTATGTGGTGTCATAGTGCGATCAAAGTTCCCCCGAGCTTCACCAACTTGACTCACTGGTCAGACCTTTTCGAAGCAGGTCACCAGGAAGCACTCAAGGTACATTTCAGTCCGACCCATACCTTTCTATTATTCATGTTTTACCTTTTCTGACCTTCATTGTAACCTTGTTTTCAGGCTGGCGTGTATTATCACAAAGCCTTTCTTGCTACTGAGAAGGAGATGAAAGCCCTGGCTAGTGATCGGGATGACAGCCAGGTCCTCCTTTCCGCCACTCGGAAGTTAGCGACCGACCTCCAAGAGCAGGCCAAAGAGGGTGAGAAGGCAAAAGCTGCTCTGGCCGAGATGCAGGAGACGTCCCGTCGTCGCGACCGGGAGCTCAAAGAACTCCGGGCCAAGGTGCGGGCTGCTGAATCTGCTGGCATTAAATTTGATAAGGTTGTCGGAGATCATCTGCCCGAACCCTACACGGTCAATACTTCTCAGATTGCTCAGCAATCGGTAGTGGATTTCCAACGGGGCAAGGCGCTGAACGTCGCTCTGGAGAACACGGCCCGGCAATTCCTAGGTCCTCACCTTGGCCAATTTTTGCGTGAGAGCTCAGATCCTATCAAGGCAGGGATCGACCTCCTGGACAGCACGCCGGAAGGGAAATCTTTCTTGGATGTCCTGACCGAGAAAACCGTAAAGCAAAGTCAGGACCTGCTTCTGGATAGGAATCTTGAACTGATCTTAGAGCGTTTCCCCAAGCCGTTCGATCCTGATGAATTAGGCTTCGATGATCTGTTCGGGAATACGTACGATCGCATCATGGAGAAAAGATCCAAAGCAGCGCCTGACGATGCAGTGCAGGCAGGGAGCTCTCAGCCCACACCCTCCCCGAAGGAGAAAAGATCCTTCAGTAGTGTAGCTTGCTGTAATTTTTTGCTTATTCTTTTTGTACATTCCGGCTAGTAACGCCGAAGAATAAACTGGACTTCCTTCCTTTATCTGTCGTATTTGTTATTCTTCCTTAGATTTTTTGTTCACAATCTTCTCTACGTGGCCGAACCTTACTCGGCTCATGTATCCTTATATCTGACACCTTTTCCGAACCCGTTTTGATCCCTTTTCCTGTTCGTGACGCACGGGTTCAAAACTCTTAGCTGAGGTGAATTCCTCCAAGCCGTTTTGATCGTGACCACAGGGTCAAACTCTCAGCTGGGACAGGGGCTCCCTCCAAACTGTTAACACGTTCGACATTCGGTCATCCGGAATGATTTCACGTGTTAACAAGCTGAGGTGAGACTCTCTTCACAATTGTTCTGACACCTTTCCCGAACCCGTTTTGATCCATTTTCCTGTTCGTGACGCACGGGTTCAAAACTCTTAGCTGAGGTGAATTCCTCCAAGCCGTTTTGATCGTGACCACAGGGTCAAACTCTCGGCTGGGATAGGGGCTCCCTCCAAACTGTTAACCCGTTCGTCATTCGGTCATCCAGAATGATTTCATGCGTTAACAAGCTGAGGTGAGGCTCTCTCCCTTCCAAACCCATAATTCCGATGCATTCCGAACCATTCTCTCTGGCTCGTATCATCCATATTAGGGGTCTGAGGTAACCCTTTTCGAACTGTAAGCAAGATCACCGAATGTGGGTCATTCCTTACTTATAGCTAAAAGGGCGACTAGCTTCCAAGTCAAGTTTTATGACTGAGGCGAGATTTTTCAAAACCATAGTTCCGATTCCCCGGGCGACAATCCGTACCTTATCCGAACGTCGCTCGGTTAATCCATATCTTACAGTCTTGACACCATCTCCAAGCCGTTTTGATCCCTTTGCCCGTACGTAATTACAGGGTCGACTTTGGCTAAGTTGACGACTCAGCTCCCTCCAAGTTGTTAACCCGTTCGTCATTCGGTCATCCAGAATGATTCCACGTAATAACAAGCTGAGGTGAGAATCACTGTCCTTCGAACTCCAGGCCATTTTGATCCCTTCATCCATGCGTAATTACAGGGTCAAAACTCTTGCTGAAATGTATGGCTCCCTCCAAACTGCTAATATGTTCGTCATTCGGTTTTCGAGAATCGATTCTCATATTAACCGCTGAGGTGAGACTATCTGAGCGTCAAACTCCCAGTCGTTGGCTGGGAATGACTTTCCTTCCATGCTGTTAACTCGTTCGTCATTCGGTCATCCGGAATGATTGAGTTAACCACGGGCACCGATTTTCTGAGCCTCAATTCTTCAAGCCGTTTTTGATCCCTTTATTCTTTCGTAATTCTAGGGTCAAAAACTCTCTAAACTGAGAATTGATTTTCCTTCCATGTTGTTAACCCGTTCGTCATTCGGTTATCCGGAATGATCGAGTTAACCATGGGCTGAGTTTGTGGAAGTTATGTCTCCCTCTCTATATTTTTTTTAGAGGTGGCAACAGCCGTTTTTACTGATAAAATCTCCTCAGATGCTCCACATTCCAGGTTCCTGCCGGTCGGCCTTCGGTATTTTGTAGGCCAAACGTTCCTGAAGCATACTTCTTACATACTTGGTAGGGGCCTTCCCAATTTTGTGCCATTTTGCCCCCTTCGAGCGGTTTGCTTTTTTCTCTCTTTCTTAGTACCAGGTCCCCTACTTCGATTGAACGAACCTTAACCTGCTTATCGAAGTATCTTCTTGTGGCTCTGTGATACTCTTCCATTCGTGCCGCTGCCAGATCCCTTCTTTCTTCTATGAAATGCAATTCGGCCCGTAAGTTATCTTCATTCTGTTCTGGGCTGTAATGCACCGTTCGGTGTGTGGGAACTAGGATCTCCGTTGGTACTTTGGCTTGAAAACCATAGGTAAGGGCAAATGGAGTCTCTCCCGTGGCCGTTCGGGGTGTGGTCCTGTAAGTCCACAAAATGTAATTCAACTGATCAGGCCACGATGAGGAGTATTCTTCCAGCTTCTTCTTCATGCCATCCATGATAGTTCGGTTCATATTTTCTACCTGGCCATTTGCCTGAGGGTATGCGACGGACGCTCTGGAATGCTTGATCCCCCATTTGACCAGGTAGTTCTCAAAATTTCGGCTCACGAACTGCCTTCCATTGTCAGTTATGATCTGTTCAGGGATCCTGAACCGGCAAATGATATTTTTCCAAACAAACTTCTGGCATTTAACATCTGTGGTGTTGGCCAGTGGCTCGGCCTCTACCCATTTGGTGAAGTAATCTATCCCCACAATGATGTACTTGTTGTTTCCAGGTGCAGTAGGTAGAGGACCTAACAGGTCTATTCCCCATCTTGCGAATGGAAGGGCCACCGTCATTGGAGTGTAGAAAGTGGTAGGCCGTCCGGGAACCGGTGCGTATAATTGGCATACCTTACATTTCCTAGTATGCGCGAAGCAGTCCTGTTGGATAGTTGGCCAATAATACCCTTGCAAGATGATTTTTCTGGCCAGTGTCTTGGGCCCTTGGTGGCTGGAACAGATACCTTCATGAATCTCTTCCATTACAGCTGCCGCTAGATCGGGTGGGAGGCATTTCAGATACGGCCCCCCAAATGTCTTTTTGTACAACTGCCCGTCCACCAATTCGAACATGGAAGCCCTCCTCTGGATGCATTTTATTTGATAAGCAGGATTTTTATCTTGTGGGAGGGTTCCGTCTTTTAGGTAGTTGGTCATATCCACGACCCAGCTCGGGATGGCATAAGATATGGCCTCGATCTGGAGCACCATGATTGCTGGGGTTGCCAATGTTTCCCGATGGGCAAAACGTTGGATATGAGCCGGGATCTCCTGTGCCCGATCGTCGAACGCTGCATGCTCTAATTTGGACAGGATATCTACTTCAGTATTTTCGATTCTGGATATCTGGTCGAGCACCACCTGTTCAAATTTACGTATCTGCTCCTCGACCATTTCCTTGTAGGCCTTCATCCTTTCTTCTTTGGCCTCAGTCGTGCCGTTCACTTGATGTACCACCAGTTGACTGTCCGATCGGACTTTTAACCGATCGGCGCCCAAGGCCCTTGCATACTTTAAGCCAGCAATGAGAGCCTCATATTCAGCCTCATTGTTGGTCACCTTGAAATCAAAATGAATGGAATAATATGCTTTGAACCCCTCGGGCAATGTGATCACAGCTCCAGCTCCACAACCTTTGGCACTAGATGCTCCATCCACATACATTTCCCACCAGTTATCCAGCCCGTTGTTCTCTGAATCTTTTTCTGAGGGCCGGGCGGTACATTCTGCAATGAAATCTGCCAGGGCCTGCCCTTTGATAGTAGGCCGGGGTTTGAAATCTACCTCGTATTGCCCGATCAGGAGACTCCACTTGGTAATGCGCCCACTTGCCATAGGATTTCTCAAGATGGTGGCTAATGGCTGGGTAGTATATACAGTTACCGGGTGGGTCTGGAAATACGGGGCCAGACGTTTAATGGCAGCTATCAGGGCCAGTACATTCTTCTCTAGCAAGGTGTACCTGGTTTCCGGGCCGTTCAACGCCTTGCTCACAAAATAGATTGGCCGTTGAACGCCATCTTCTTCTTTCAACAGTACTGTGCTTACGGCCAAGTCAGCTACAGCAAGGTACATATACAGATGTTCCCCTGGTTCGGGTTTTGTCAAGACCAGGGGGAAGACAGATATGTCTTGAAATCCTCAAAGGCCGTTTGGCATTCGGCCGTCCACTCGAAAGGGTTGGCTTTCTTCATGATTTGGAAGAACGGGATAGCTCGATCGGCCAGTTTTGATAGGAATCTGCTCAGGGCTGCTAGCCGACCGGTCAACCTCTGCACTTCCTTGAGATTCCTCGGAGCCTCCATGCCCACAATGGCCTTTACTTTTTCTGGATTGGGCTCAATCCTCTTCTTGCTCATCATGTACCCCAAAAATTTGCCTCCTCTTACAGCAAACGCACATTTCTTGGGATTCAGCCTCATATTCGCCCTTTGCATTATCCCGAACACCTTTTCTATGTCCAGGACATGGTTTTCCTTCTTTTTGCTCTTGATCAGGATGTCATCAACGTAGGCTTCCATTGTGACACCCAGCACATCTTTGAACAGCATCCCGATCATCCTCTGGAAGGTTGCCATCGCGTTCTTTAATCCGAATGGCATGACGATGTAGCAGAACACGCCATCTGAAGTAACGAACGCCGTTTTCTCTGCATCGGCCGGGTGCATGAATATCTGATGATAACCCCGGAAAGCATCCATGAAGCTCAATAACTCACACCCAGCAGTCTCATCCACTAGCAGATCGATCCTCGGCACTGGGTAGGGATCCACGGGGCACGCTTTATTCAGATCAGAGTAATCCACGCACATTCTCCAGGTAGATTGTTTTGGGGCTAGAACCACATTGGATAGCCATTCTACGTGGATTACCGGACGGATATGCTTTATCCTTAGCAAAGTGGCCACTTCCTTCTTGGTGAATTCCCGCCGTTCGGTCGCTTGATATCGTTTCTTCTGTTGGACCGGTTTTGCATCAGACCGAACGGAAAGTTTGTGACATATTATTTCTGGATCAATGCCGGGCATATCTTCTGGCCCCCGGGCAAATAGCACCTGAAACTTTTTGAGGACGGCAATCACGCCATCTCGGATATCAGCCTCCAGATCTACCCCGATAGCAACCTTACGGTTCGGGGGGAAGTCGAGGTCGATTTGTTCAAGAAGGGTGGCGGGCTCCGGGTGTGCCTCGAACTCCGTTCGGTGGGTTTCCACCTCAATTGTATTCACCCGCATCCCACGAGTGTTCATCTGTTTCAGGGCCTCCCGATAACATGTCCGGGCTGTTGTTGGGTCAGTTCTGGCCACCCCTACCCCAGTGTCTGTAGGGAATTTGATGCATGAGTGGCGGACAGAGGCTATTGCCTCCAGATCTTCCAATCCCGGTCGGCCCAATATGGCATTATGGGCACACTTTATATCTACCACCACGAACGTCATTCGGAGTGACGCTCTGTGGGTTTCATCCCCAATTTCAACCATCAATTGGATGGTCCCTTCCGCCTCGATGCAGTTACCGGTAAAACTCGCCAGTGGAGTCCGCAGGTGGGTCAGTTGGCTCCTTTGTAGATCCATATTCTCGAATAATTGTAGATACAATACATTCACACTGCTCCCAGTATCGAATGATAGTATCCTCTTCAGAATCCAGATCTTCTACCCCTTCTGCACTCCTTGCTGCTAAGAAACCGAAGGTCAGTACTCCTATCCCCAAGGTTGACTCAGAACCTGCCCTACCCCTTCAAGCCAAAAGCTCTTTGTGGCAAGGGAAGAAAATCACCTTTGAATCGAGTGACTCCAAGAGTGAGTCAATGGAAAAGGTTGCTACATCTCAGGGGGAATCTGAGACTTCTGTCAAGTCTGCACACATGACAGAAGACCATGGAGCTGCTCACTCTCCAGAACACCTAACACCCCTCATTCCAGAACCTCAGACAGATTTCAGAACAGCTCTTGACAAGCAGTTTGAGCGCGTGTTAGCTTGGAGAAGCTGGAGGATGGGGCCTCTACAGAAGATTATCCAATACTTTGATCATTATGAATCAGAGGAGGCAGAAGTACTTAACTGGGTAGGCACAGATGACGTCTCTAAGTGCTTTGCCATGAACTTCCTCATATCTGTGCTTGAGAAGAAGAAGGCCAACTACAAAGGCAAGGCAGTCCTGATCTCTACTCCTTCTGGTGAGCCAGTGAAACCCCTCGCAGATGAAGAGATTGATATGTTCGAAGCCTGGCTGTTTGCCAAAAAGGCAAGAGAATCTGTTGTGCCCTTTTCTACTCCTGCAGAACCTTCTGTACCAAAGACTGAAGGTCAAGCTATGATGGAGCTTATCAAGGAATGAAGGACCTCTGTGTTTGAAGAGAGTGTACTTGAGGTAATATCTCCAACCCCTTCTGTACTTATTCCAACAGAACCCCTGATTCCATTATCCCCCTCTGTGCATACACTCCCAACCCCCCAACAGAACACCTCCTCACATCATCAGAAACCCTCTTCTGAACAGAAAACCCCCACACCCCAAAAGCCCTCAATCTCCAAATCTCCATCTCCTTCACCATGCAAACCGTTCTCTCCCCCAAAGAACAGATCCCCTTCCCCTCCCCCATCTTCTCAAAGACAAATTATTCCACACCAACCCCAACAGACTATCTCCTCATCACAACCACCTCAACAGAAATCCCCTTCACCTCCCAAGTCTGAACATCAAGTCACTCCACAAGCGTCCCTTCCACCACATCAACCTCCAGCTCAGCTAAAACCTGACTGGTTCCTAAGAGATTCTGATCCTACAACCATCTCCCCCATCTCTGCACCACAAGGTTACTCTAGGCATTCTACTGCCCCCAATCCCTCCTTCCGGAAGAAGAAGAAGAAGAAGGTAATCAGGAACAGAATCCCAATCTACTCCTCTTATGAAGACTCCTCTGACATGGATGGCTTCATTGTCAGCAAGTCCTACAAAGCTACTTCAAAAAGACAGAAGACCCCCCCCCCCTCTGACTCAACTTGAACATGAACTCCTTGTCCAATCCCTCTCCTCTGTTCAAGAGCATCAGCCTTTACCTAAGGGAAGAGGTTTAGAGCTGCCTCACTCTGCTGGACAAGAGAATCAGATACCCTTCAATGATTTTGTTGCAGCAGCAAAGGACTTTGGAGGTCAGTTATTAGAAGGCATGAATAAACTCATACTAATTAATGATAAACACTATGAGGGTCTGCAGCATGTGGATGATGATGTGAAGTCTGGCTTCAAACACATGTCTGCCACTCTGACAAATGTTCTTAAGGATTTCATGACTTCATCAAATTTCAAAATTGATGCTGTCTCCACTGAAGTGGACTCTATCAAGACTGTTCTGACTGCCATGAATCAGACACTGAATTTCCAACATACCACATTTTCCACCCTTTCCCAGGCAGTGACATCTCTTCAAAGATCAGATTCAGTACTTCATGCAAGGTTACAAGATCTAAACACCCTCTGCAATGACCATACTACTCAGGGACAGCTCCTCCTTGTTGCAGACAAAGAGAGATATCAGAAGATGATTCTCTTAGAAGGCAGCAACAAAGATATCCTGTCTGCCATCCAGAAACAACAGGGGCTGATTGAAGGTCTCACTTCTGTCACTCAAACCTTACCAGAAACCCTGGAACAGATTGCCTCTACTCAGGCCACAGAATTCCAGAAACTCTCCCTTCTACTTGGTGATCTCGATGATGCCAAAAAGGGGGAAGAAGACCCTCATCTGCCAAAACCCAGGACCACCAGAACCTCATCATCTGCTGAACCAGCTGTGGATCCCACTCCTTATTTTGAAGCTGCCCTCCAGAAGAAACGACTAGCTGGTATCCCTAGACCCCCATCCCCACAGAAGAAAGGAACTAAGAAGAAGAAAGCTCTAAGCTTTAAAGAATGTAGACTGGGAGGATCTCAGGTGATGACTAAAACACAATTTGAGGAAATGAAGCAGAAGATGACCTCCACACAACAACAGAATCTTTATCTGGACCATGATGGTCATGTAAAGGTTAGACATAGTGGATCTCTGGAGGAGGCAGAGTTCTGGTTTCACAACAGCATTGTACCAGGAAAAGATATTCATGAAGGTGTTCTAAACTACCTAGACTGCAAACTATCACCCGTTTGGGCTTCTTATCAGAGATCTGGAAATCTGGTTGGAATCAGAGAAGAGGTGAATGCAGAGCTAAAAAGGCTACAAGGACTGGATGAACAAGCAAGAGCTGAAGCTGCAAAGACTATTATGTAATCAGATATTCTTGTAATCCACCTTAATAAAAGAACATCTCTGCCTCATACTTTGTAAGGCAATTCCTCAATCTCTGTCTTGTCTTTCTGCTTGTGTTTGTTTGCTCTTTGATTTATTATCTGCTATCTGAATGTACTGTACTCTTACTATTTTCCTATGCCAAGTTGCCCACCAAGATTTTAATGGAAGTTTTAAACTTTAATTCTTTGTGGTGAAGGCACTTCTCTGGAAATAGTTAAAGGGTTTTGGCATCATCAAAAAGGGGGAAATTGTAAGGAATATTTGTATTTAGATTTTGATGATGCTAGGTTAATTAGGACTTTAGAGTACCCCTCTTTAGACTTAATGTATTAGATTTTTTTGTAAATTCTTTAGTATAATCAACTTAGCAGAAGATCTTCATAGCAGAAAGCCTCCAGAGCAGAAGACCCTTGATAAGGCTTTGGTTGAATAGAGGACCTTTGGTTCTCTGCTTCAGAACAGAAGACCTCAGGGTCTCTGTTAGCCTTTACTCTGACAGAAACCCTCCTGGTTCTCTGTTGGATATCTTCTCAACAGAAGTGCTCAAGACCTTATCTGATCAACTCTCTGTTAAAGACACCAGAAGGCCTGACACTTGGAAGAATTCCACCAAGCCGGGAAACCAACTGAAAGATTCCTTCAATGGCTAGGAGTCTTGAACGAAAAAGCTACAGTGCGCGCATTAAATGTACATTTAATGCCCCCATACTCCGAAGAGTAATTGAAGATGATTGGCCGCAATGTCAGGATTACTTTATCCCAAAATAGTAACCCGCCAACTTTATCGGGTCCTACTGGTCAAGTCAACTGCTCGCTCATTTAATGCAGTCGTCCTCCTTCTCCTCCAACGGGAAGACAACCTCAGTATAAAAGATACACTACGAAGAACAACCGGATAACTTTTGCTAACTATTGTTACAACTCTGCATACAAGATATTAAAACGCCAAAAACGCAAAAAGCCTCCTTGAGATTAAAACTTCATCATCCTCTACAAGAGAAGGCAGAAGTTGGAAAAATCCTTATTTCCAACTCAAGCAAAGTTCCAAGCGTTCTTCAACTCTTCAAGCTCATCACATACAAACTTTTTGTAACGAAGCAAGTTGGAAGAACCTCTGTTCTAAATAGAACCTCTTCTTTCACAAGAAGGACGTCCAAGTACCTGGAGCTGTGAAGTGGTGATACTTCTGGGAAAGCTCAGTGAAAGGACCAGTCTTAGGGAAGCCGGAAGTGCATCCAAGAAGACATCTACACTTGAAGAAGACGTGGAGAGCTTCTTAAGTGATAGGGCTAAGTCATTGTAAACGGAAGTTTTTACGAGCTTAGTGGAACAGTGGACTAGAGGAACAAGTTGTTCCTTGAACCACTATAAAAAGCCCTGGTGTCATTTACTTACTGCTTTACATTCATAGTTTTTATTTGAACTGTCTGACTCCAAAGACTTGGTATCTGTGTTCAGCAGAACTGGTTTTGTGAGTTAACAGAAGGCCTACTGCCTTTGCTTCTCTGAGGCTACTAACAGAACACCCCTCCAGAACCCCATCCGCTGTCAGTCTGTTCTGTCAACATAACAGGCTATTCTGTTAAATCTGGTACTTAGCTTGAAAAAGTTAAAAACCAATACAGTCTATTCACCTCCCCCCTCTAGACTGTATCCAGTACAACCGGGACCAACATAGTGTCTCCATAGATCCCTGTTTGAACTCTTATAGTTGCTTCTTCAACTTCAGGGCCTTTGATGTAGGGAAATATTCTTTAATGAAGGCACCATGCAGCTGGTCCCAAGTCTGGAGGTGATGGTGAGGATTGATGTCCAACCATCTCTGCGCATCATCCCTCAATGAGAAAGGGAAAAGCATCATTCTCACATGATCATCAGTTAACCCAGGTATCTTGAAAGTCTGGCACATCCTCAGGAAGCGCGTAACATGTGCCACTAGGTCTTCTGTAGGGCCTCCTCCAAATTGATTATTGAATACCATGCTGATCACCACCGGCTTGATCTCGTAACGGTTGGCAGTAATTCCCGGCACTTGAATGCTATCGTACTCTGAAACGTTTGGCACGAGGAACTCTGCAATGGTCTGGCGCTAATAGAGTGGATTATTGTGCGGTACATATGGATTTGGTGGAGGCGCCTGATGTCTAGGTTGGGGGGCTCGTTGTGGCTGAGTAGGTGGGACTTGGGTTTGATTTTGAAACTGATTGGGGTACGGATTTTGGTACTGGGGCTGATTTCGGAATGTAGGTTGATTGATTGGAAGTGGATTCTGTCTCGATTGGAAAATGGGAATACTCTGCCCTGCTCCTTGCATCCCATAAACTTGGTTTTGAAAATTGGTTTCAGGAGCAGTTGGGGTATTTTGAAAAAGATGATTTAATGTAGGGAGATTAAATTGTGGTGAAGGCTCATTTTGGGAAAAGATCGGAGTGCGGTATTTTTGAAAACCCGGAGGGTTTCTAGGAGAAATTGGTGGTGAAGATTGGGGTGATGTGTTATTATAGAAATCTGGCTGAGTAGTAGGGTTAGGGTTACTAGATGACCCTATGTTTCCAGATAAAGATTGATGGTCCATGGTAAATTTCTCTTTGTGAGCCTTGTGGTTCTGTCTGGCGAGCTTTTCAATCTCAAGATTAAGAGGGATTAACGGTTCTCTCCTCTTGGAGCGTGTATGCATAAATAGATCTGACCTGCAAGGTTAGCAGACAAAAATCCTACGAAAAACTAAAAACGAATCGTTGAGTTAAATTAACCCTTAAGACCGACACCGTCCCCGGCAACGGCGCCAAAAACTGATGTGAGTTTTCTCGCACTTAAAAAGATTGTAGAACAGTGGTGAAAGTACGAGTATCGTCTCCACAGGGACGGACAAAAGGGAATTAAAGATTAACTAAATTCAGCGATTAAAAAAGAAATAAAATTAAATAAATGCGTCGTGCGAGATTGATTGGTTGAATTGAAATTAAACTAATGCGAATGAGCGAATACAAGTAAAGATTTGGGTTCTTAATTAACGACGAAGGGAACAGGGATTGATTCCGGGGTAATCAGATTTCTGGCAGATCAGGCTTAATTACATGAATTTAATTTAATTGAGTCTAACTAATCAATACTAAGTTCTTACCGCTCTCGCGGCATTGAGTACAATAATTTAGGGGACCAGGCTGATCTCTCATGCGACAAGATCCTAAATTATTGCCAAGACGAACGAGCTTACGGCCCCTTAATCGCTACTAATCTCTTAGCGAACAATTAAGTGTGTGTGAATGTGTCCTAGAATAAACTAGATCTCTCTTAATTTATTATATGTGCAATTGTAATTTTAGCCGCGGTTCCAGATTACAAAAGATAACAGTTAAATTATTCAAACACAAATTAAATGGCATTCGTGTAATCAAACCATCAAGAAACTAGCCATATGTCATTATAAACCCCTTCATCAACCCCAAATCCCTAATTAAAACTACTCGCAATTCATAATTGAAGAATCAACGGAATTGGGAATAATAGAATTAATTGTCGTTAATCAAAAAGTAGGAACTTACAAAGAATGTTAAGGAATTGAAAAACCTGGCTGAAAAGCTCTCTAATTTTCGTCCTTAATCACCTCTCTAAAGTCCATCCCCCCTCATTAGGGTTATGGGGGTGTTATTTAAAGGAAAGGGTGGAATTTGGGTAGAATTAGGACAAAACGGGGTCAGACACGGCGCCAGGCACGACCATGCCTGAGACCGTGCCTGCGGAAGCATCCCGTTTAAACGCGCCCAAGCACGGCGTGCCTAACTGCCAGGCACGACCGTGTCTGGCCTCCAGTACCTTGTTCCTCGTTCTCTTTAGGCACGGTGTGCGTACCTGTCAGGCATGATCGTGCCTGGGTTCCAGTAGCTCACCTGCTTCATTCCTAGGCACGCACGGCGTGCATAACGCCGGGCACGACCGTGTGTGACCTTATTCTTCACTTTTTCTTCGTTTTCTTGTTCCAAACACTCCCGGATGTACGAGGTCAATCCAAATACTCGTTCTTCATCAAAATTTCGTCGTGAATCTCCCGATGACCTCCAAATCTCTCAAATCTTCTTCGAATGCCTTCAAATCCTTCCTGAATGCCTCTCAAGCGCTGATTGTCAGACTCTAACTTCTTCAATTCAACTCTAAATGCAAAGAAACTCGACCCAACACCTGATAATCGCAACTTGAGCTAAAATTGAGACTTGCAACACCTTAAAGCTAAGAAAACCATCAAAATCCAACCCAAACACGCATCAAATGCGTGTCTAAATACGGACTTATCACTGGCCCAACACTTCAATGTATCCCCGACAGATTTCAAGCCAGAGGATTATGGCCTTCCCCCTCGGCAGCCAGATGTAAGGGTTCCCCTCCCTGAAGGTGAAGAAAGGCCCGTCCTTGAAGATTCTGAAACCCTGAGGGAATGCGGCCTCAGTGGAGATGAAGAGGATGCCGAAGGAAGGGCCACATCCAGGACAACCGAAGGCGATGCTGATGAAGTGGCTGGCGTGTGATCTATACTTGGTCCTTTTTTCCTTTGAACAAATTTTATAATGAACACATATGATCCCCCGGCTTCGGCCACTTTGTAAAAAATTACTTTTCTTTCTGCTTTTTGAACATATGGATGCCTTCGGGCTTGATGCTTAAATTTTATTCCTTCCCTTTCCTGAAGAATGAATGATTTCATTTCTCCTCTCGCTTTCGTTTTCTTCGTGCTTGAATATCATTTGGCCTTCGGTAAAGAGAGCCTTCAGGATTGTACTCCTTTTTAGGTAAAATCTCCCGAGGGCATCCCACTTTGTGGGAAGGGCAGTAGCCCTCGGGCCATGCTTGGGAGCATTCCCTCGGTGCTTAATGGGATGCCGGGGACAATTGCTACTTGGACTTGGGAAATTTTGTAGAGCATCCATGTCGTAGTGAGTGCCAATGAAAAACAGATACCTTTGGTATTCCTTGAAATGTTGTTGCTTGGAATTAGCCAATTTTTTCCTCAATGTAGGACTAGAGCCTTCGATATTGGATGATGCCGGAGGCAGCCGGCTCTGGACTTCTGGAATTAGTAGCTTCCCGGTACCGGAGGTGTTCCCGTGGGGAGCCCTCGGTATGATCTGCATTGTCTTGTGGTGCCGAAGGGAGGCCTATTGTGAATTGTTGAAGTTGTGTACTCATTGATTTCTCGTTGAGTCTACTTCCCTTCACTCCCCCCCCCTTCCTTTTTTTGGTAGTGAAGGGAAGGCTTCAAGAAACTGGGTTTCTTGGTAAGGCTCGGCCTATTGGGAGGCAACAACATACACCATTAGCTCCCCCCTCGGGTTAACCTTCCGAGTTCCGAGGGGATCGATGGTCGTTTCCTGGGCAAGAGACGTAGTCTGTTTCCTGCCTCCCCCTGGGGATGGCACTGAAAGCGCCTCAGTTTTGAAAGTCGTTCCCTGGGCACGAGACATAGTCTGTGGCCTGCCATACCCTTGGGGTAATGGCGCGGGAAGCGTTTCGTTTTTGAAAGTTGAATCCTGGGCATATTAGTTGCCTGCCATACCCTTAGGGTGATGGCGCGGAAAGCGTTTCGTTTTTGAAAGTCGAATCCTGGGCATTTTAGTTGCCTGCCATACCCTTGGGGTAATGACGCGAAAAGCGTTTCAAGGAAGGGTTTTCATTTGCACACTGGTTGCAAATGGCCGGGGGCACTACGTGCTGCCGGCACCAATAGGTGGTGCCTTCGATATAAATGCGCCCTTGAGGGGTACGGCTTCCGAAACAACACTTGGTGTTTGTCTCAGCATTTGGTACTGAGGGGTCTTCAAAGGAAACACTTGGTGTTTTCTGCTGTCTGGAGTTGATAGGAGTACATACCCTCGGGACTTGGTACCGATGGGTCTTCTTAAAAACACTTGGTGTTTTCTTCATTTGTCGTAGGTGATTGGAGTGTCTACCCTCGGCACTTGGTGCCGAAGGGTCTTGCTTGTGACAAGGCCTTGGGTCAGTAGTCCGCATGAGGGCTTGGCTGCTCATATGTGTCTTGTTTCTTGTTCTTGGTGTCTTCAATATGTCTTCAAATTTGAAGGCCTTGGGCCGTAGTATAATACATTCATTAGTTATGAGGGCTTGGCCGCTGACGTGCACTTGTCGTGAGGTGCACTCAAAATAATTAATCAATACAACACTAATACGTAGTATAGTGAAGTAAGGTTCGTATCCACAGGGAAAGGAATACTTTTCTTTTATGTGAATAGTAACAAGGGGGGTTTTAAGTTTGATTTAAAAACACTAAGATGAACAACTTGTATGAGTTTAATTTATAGAGATGAGGACTTGGTTTTGCTTTTATCCACTTAATGAAATGTTCGTCGATCCCGGTTATATCTTTAACTATCTTCCTCTCGAATACTCAATCGAGGAGTATATCCAGTTCATCGAGGGTAGTTATTAATAACGAGATGCGTTCATTAATAAAACTTACTATCGAGTCAATATAGAACAAGCGCCGTATATTAACTTGATAGTAGCAATAAACTTAAGATGAAAACGATTGAGATTGATAACCTCAACACAAGCGGTTTATTGGTTTAATCAATATAATTAATTCCCCTTGGCATATTAACCATGAGATGCATGCATTAATATTCCAAGTTTACTACCCTTGAAAGAACCGGATTAATAACAAGCGTATTAACCGATCAATTCTAGTAATAATTAATATGAGAAACAATACTAGTTGATACTTTAAGTAATGTTTAAAATATTAACATGAAATATGAATAGGAATTAATTAATACTCAAGGAAGAATATTAAAGAATATGAATCCTACTATGATTAATATCAAGATGTTAACTAATTGTCATCTTAGTAACACTCCCCAATATTAACATAGAGAAAGAAATAGCTATTACTATAACCAATGTCAAGATGTTAACTAATTGTCATCTTAGTAACACTCCCCAACTTTGATATAGAAATAGTATTTTAAAGGAAGAATTAATATTCAAGGAAGAAGATTAAAGAAAATAACTCACAACTTACAAATTCATTAAGCTTCAAAGTAGCAAAACCAAGTTGGAAGAGTTTAGCTCCTCATTTGGAGACTAAACATGATGAAAAATATAAAGAAAGAACTATTCTATACTGAGCTTAGATGTACAAAGGAATTGGATCTCTTTTTGTGAAGGAAAGGAGGTGTATTTATAGGCTTTTGGGATGGGATTCGGGTACTCGATCGGGTATATACATGGTACCCGATCGAGTATGTGTGTAATACTCGATTCGAGGTATACTCGATCGGTTTCAGGCTATTTTCCACAGGTATACACGATCGGGTATATGTTTATACCCAGTCGAGTATGCTTAGAAAGGGTATTCGGACCATACTCGACCGATCTTCGTTTAAAAACTCAAAGGCATACCCGATTGGGTATGTCGGTCTACCCGATCGGGTATAGACATTAAATCATGGCCGAAATCCTCCCGGCATGTTCCCTTGTCTTCGGATCTGATTCGATTTGAAGTTTCAACCTAATACCCGGTCGAGTATAGTTAATACTCGACCGAGTATAGACCAAAATTCAGGATCCTTCTTTTGTCTTCAAATTTTGCACCTTCCTTCCACTCTTTGGGTTCACCAACTGTACTTTGAGTGATCAAGACCTGTTTGAGCTCAGAATATATCTAATCTAAACTATTTACAAGAATTTAACAAACTAATCTATTACACCAAAAGTGTGTAATTTCCATAGTAAAGATCAAGCAAAACTAATTAAAAACACAAACATGCATATGGAAATTACAAACGTATCAACTCCCCCACACTTAAACCTTTACTCATCTCGAGTAAGATCAAATGTTCACAAGTGTCAAGTTTCTCCAAAGTTTCCACAGTTTAACAAAAAAACATACAAACACAAAGACCACCAAGGATGACAAAAATGAGTTTTAAACTCAAATTACAAAGAACATATTGGGTTTTATGGCCTTCTAGTGTTCATCTTCTCTTCTCCTCCTCTCTTCTTCTTTGTCTTTGTTTTCTGAATCTTCTTATTCTTCAAAGAGATACAATGAGTGGGGTCATACCACGAGGGTGGTGGAGGGGGGTTTGCCATAGTATGAAAAGATCCCTACTGTGCCATGTAAGAGTACATAGGTCCGTAGAACCTACGTTGGTCTTCTTCATACCGATGTCTATCGGCTTCCCTGAGCTCCTCCAATCGCTGAAAACCGGCCCTTTGCTCCTCTTGTATTTGGTTGAGCCGGTTGTCCATAGCCGTGTAGTTTGCGTTCATTTGGGCGTACCCCGTAAGCAATTGTTGTTGACCCTCCAAAAGTTGTTGAAAGAAGTTGGGTGGTGGAGAGTTTTGGTTTTGTTCGGGGATGTCCTGGGCCATGTCTTGATGGCTATGGAGTTGAGCATAGGGCTCGTAATCGGGTTGGTATTGGGGAGGTTCTTGCTCCGGTTCCTGGAGATGTGGTGGAAGGGCGTGTGGGAACAGGTAATGGGGCTCCTCTACTGCTTCTTTGTAGCGGAGTTTGGGGAGTTCTGGGTTGGGCAGGAGGAAGTATTTGAGAGGTTTGGGGTGTATGAGCCAGTTGTACATATTCTTTGGTCTTTCTCCACCATAAACTGTGTGGAAAAAAGCTGTACATCCCGAGTGGCCCAACCAAGAAATGTTCATCAAACAGTAGTCGGGTATAGGAGAGTTATCCGTATACCCGAACTTGGTGGCTAAGTGCATAATCACCCACCCACCACAATAACGCCCTTGGCTACGCTTTCCTTTTTTAGATGTGCCCACAGGTTGAAATCCACGTGAACACGGAATAGGGCCTCAAACATTAGACACACATCCCCCATCCTAGTGTGATGGTTGTTGGGACGTCCAAGCAAGCAATTGGCAAGGAATTTCAAGAATAGGCGTAGGACGGGATGTTGGACATGACTAATATACAGTTGGGAGGAGCTAAATTTAGTCTCCCTGGTCATCTTTATCCATAGGGTATGGCCGAAAGCGGTATTATCGGATATGGATTTTCGGTAAGGGACCGGAATACCAAAATGTTCGGCGAACTCAAGTTTCGTTATGGAGTGGTTGTGGTTAAACAGACGAAGCTTGAGTTTATCATGCCTAAAATCCGCTTCATCGGTCTCAAATTGCACCGAGCTTATGAATTCATAGATAATTTTTTCATTAGAGTGATATTGCATTTTGAATATCTTATCCATGCTCAACTCATGAAAAAAAATTCTTAGTGCTTTTGTACACTCCTAACTCATTGAGGGCATCATGGCATAAAAAACGAGAGGGTTTTACTTGCCTTTCAATGGTGGACATGAAGTGGGTGCGGTGTTCGTTGTCGGTGAAGATGATGTCCTCGTAGCCTGGGATGGATGCCCTAGTTTTGGAGCCCTGTCCTTTTTCCTTCCTTGGAGCCATTTTTGTGTGATTTTGGGCTTGAAATCCGAAAATTAAAGGTTGGGGTAGGGTTTTTTTTCGGACCTCTTGAAACTGGGGGAAAGTTGGATTGGTGGGTATGGGTGTGTAGAGGAAGATGAGGGGAGAATTTTGGTGTTGAAATGGGGTGATTTGGTGAAGAAATGGAGAAGATATGGTAGAGAGAAGTGTTAAAAATGGAGGTTGGGGGAGAGGGGTTCGAATTTGGTTTTGGGGATTTGGAGAAGATGAAGTGTTTGGGGCGGATTTGGGGTTAAAACGCACATATACCCGATCGAGTATGTGTTGTTACTCGGTCGGGTATGTCTGGAAAGTGGGGTTTTTGAGCAGCCTGTCTCCGGTACTCGATCGGGTATGTATTGTTACCTGGTCGAGTATTGCTGGAAACTGAAATTGTTGAGTGGTCTGCCTCCGGTACCCGATCGGGTATCATTCCATACTCGATCGGGTATGTGTTCTTTTCTACGTTTTGAGGCATGTACTCGGTCGAGTGTGGGAATCAGTTTTCTTCAACCTTAGCCTTTCTGTACATACCCGACCGGGTGTATAGTGATACACGATCGGGTATCCCTTGTTTTTCAATTTTCGAGCCCTGTACTCGATCGAATGTGGACATCAGTTTCCCCGGTACTTCGACTTTATGTACATACTCGACCGGGTATATAGTGATACCCGATCGAGTATGCCTGTTTTCTTTCAAAAATTGAATGCTTCCTCGATCGAGTAATGCCCGGTTCCCCTTCTTTTGGCCATACCCGACCGAGTATAAGGTGGTACTCGATCGGGTATGTCCCCAGATGCTCCAAAACCTGCATTTTTTTCTTCTTTTCCTCCAAAAACCCGTGATTAGTTCCCTCTCTCACTGATCTCTCAAATAATTAAACAATAAAAATGAATTATAAACACTCGAATTTATTAAAAAATAAACTTGGGTTGCCTCCCAAGAAGCGCCTTAGTTAACGTCGTGGCACGACGTTATTCATTTTTTTTAAGTGGGATCGTGAACATCCCTTGTTTCATTTTTTGTGGCCTTATTTAGCCATTTTTCAAATTTATTTTTCGGCCTTTTCCAGTAAGGCCGGGGTTTCTTTCTCATTACCACCTCCATCATCGGTGGATTTGGTTCACATTTTAACACATCCCTTCCTATCAAAGATGGCTTCTCGTGTTTATTTTTTCCTTCTTGAAAAAATCTGATTTTATCCGCTTCTTTGAAAAATACCGGTTCTTGTGGTTCAACAACATTTAAAGAACAAAGAGTTAGATTTTGCATTTGTTTTTTCGTAGAGTCCAAGATGTTGAATTCCACTTTTTGGTCATCGAACTCTAAAGTTTTTGCGGTCTTCATGAAGGGTCTACCCAAAAGGATGGGTGTTGTTTGGTCATCAGTTCCCATTTCAAGGACATAGAAGTCAACAGGAAAAACCATATTTTCTACTTCTACTAGCACATCTTCTATTACACCCTTCGGGTAAGTACTAGAATGATCCGCTAGTTGAATCACTACACTGGTTTGATGTAATGGGCCAAGTTGTAGAGATTTATAAACAAAATAGGGGATGACATTTATTGATGCCCCTAAATCCAACAAGGCCTTAGGAAATGTGGTGTCTCCTATTTTGCAAGGGATAGTGAACATGTCTGGGTCGTTACATTTTTCGGGGAGTTTTCTCTGAAAAATGGCCGAGACGCGTTCACTAACTCTAACCTCTTGTTTCCCCTTCAATTTATCTTTTCTTTTTGTTTTGCATAATTCTTTTAAAAATTTAGCAAAACAAGGGACATTTTTCATTAAGTTAAGAAGCGGAATGTTTACCTCACACTTTGCGAAGGTTTCATAGATGTCGACATCTTTGTCTAGCTTCTTTGTCTCCCTCAACGCCTCAGGAAACGGGATTACTTGTTCATATGATGAGGGTGGGGGGAGCTTGGTTTCTGTGATCTCCTCCTCCGGTGGGACTACTTTTTCAGGGTCCACACCCTCAATCTCTTTATCGTTCTCTTCTACCTCTTTCAACGTCGCCCCACTTCTCAACATTATAGCATTCACATGTTGTCTCGGGTTTTGCTCCGTTTGAGATGGGAGTTTACCCGAGTCCTTTGTTTCAAGTCGGTTTACGGCATTTGCAATTTGACTGACTTGGCTTTCCAAATTCTGAATGCTGGATTTGGTCTCATGCTGAAATCGAACCATGTTTTGTTGCATGGTTGAGACATTTGAGGTGAGTGCTCGGATCATGTCTTCGGTGGACACACTTGAGCTTGACGTTTGGCCTTGGTGATTTGGGAAAGTTGGTTGCAAGGGCTGAGTTTGAGGGTTCCCGTATCTCAAATTCGGGTGATCTCTCCACCCAGGATTGTAAGAGTTTGTGTGGATCATACCTCTTTTGGCCTTGAAATCCCAAAGCATTGACTTGCTCGGAATTCTCTTCTTGTAGTGTTGGGCAGGAGTCGGTGGGGTGCCCCTGTGTTGAGCATATGCCGCAGACCTTGACTTCTTGGTGTTTTGGATTTAAAAGGAAATCTTTTACCAAAGAAGTCAAGCCGGCCACTTGACTTTCCAACGAGATGTTGGATTCCGCTGCCATGACTCATTTTGATGATGACCTCCCATTGTAGTGTCTAGAATTCTCGGCCAACACCGAGATGAGATTCCTAGCTTGGGAAGGGGTTTTGTTGACAATTCCCCCTCCAGATGGTGCGTTCACCAGGCGTCTATCTTGCTCCGCAAGACCGTCATAGAAGTAGAGGATGAGGTCTTGCTCTGTGTAACCATGATATGGGCAACTAGCACACAATTTTTTAAAACGCTCCCAATATTCATATAATGTCTCATCATCTTTTTGCTCGATGTTGCTTATTTGTTTTTTCAAAGATGATGAGACGGATGCAGGGTAGTACCTTTCTAGGAAGCATTTTTTCATTGACGCCCATGTATCTATACTCCCTGAAGGGAGATAGAATAACCAATCCTTAGCTGTGTCTTTGAGGGAGAATGGAAAAGCCCTCAACTTGATTTGTTCCTCGGTGACTCCATTTGGGCACATGCTTGTGCAAACAATATGGAATTCCGAGAGATGTTTGTTTGGGTCTTCGCCCCGTAGACCATGGAATGAAGGAAGCAAATGGATGAGCCCAGATTTTAGCTCAAACGTATTACCCTCATCAAGAGTGGGGAAGGTGATACATAGCGGTTGTTGGTTGAGGTCTGGAGCTGTGAGCTCCCTCAATGTTCTCGTTTCGAGAGCCATGTGAAAAGACTCTTCGGATTCGCTAGAGCTAGAGCTAGCGGTGTATGAGTCTCTGGTAGATGATTCTTCCGAGTCCGTATTAGAAAATTTACTTTTCAACCGCTCAAAAGTTTGTTCTATTTATGGGTTTTTGTGATATGTGATTTCGTTTATGGAACGATGTTTAACCATAAACTCCACTAAGCTCAGAAAATAGAAAAATAAACACTCTTTATATTTTTGTTTAATATATATTTTTTTTTGATTTTTTTTTTGAGATAAAATAAAAAGAAAAATAATTGCCTTTCCTCGGCAACGACGCCAAATTTGACGTGCACTTGTCGTGAGGTGCACTCAAAATAATTAATCAATACAACACTAATACGTAGTATAGTGAAGTAAGGTTCGTATCCACAGGGAAAGGAATACTTTTCTTTTATGTGAATAGTAACAAGGGGGGTTGTAAGTTTGATTTAAAAACACTAAGATGAACAACTTGTATGAGTTTAATTTATAGAGATGAGGACTTGGTTTTGCTTTTATCCACTTAATGAAATGTTCGTCGATACCGGTTATATCTTTAACTATCTTCCTCTCGAATACTCAATCGGGGAGTATATCCAGTTCATCGAGGGTAGTTATTAATAACGAGATGCGTTCATTAATAAAACATACTATCGAGTCAATATAGAACAAGCGCCGTATATTAACTTGATAGTAGCAATAAACTTAAGATGAAAACGATTGAGATTGATAACCTCAACACAAGCGGTTTATTGGTTTAATCAATATAATTAATTCCCCTTGGCATATTAACCATGAGATGCATGCATTAATATTCCAAGTTTACTACCGTTGAAAGAACCGGATTAATAACAAGCGTATTAACCGATCAATTCTAGTAATAATTAATATGAGAAACAATACTAGTTGATACTTTAAGTAATGTTTAAGATATTAACATGAAATATGAATAGGAATTAATTAATACTCAAGGAAGAATATTAAAATATATGGATCCTACTATGATTAATATCAAGATGTTGACTAATTGTCATCTTAGTAACACTCCCCAATATTATCATAGAGGAAGAAATAGCTATTACTATAACCAATGTCAAGATGTTAACTAATTGTCATCTTAGTAACACTCCCCAACTTTGATATAGAGATAGTATTTTGAAAGGAAGAATTAATATTCAAGGAAGAAGATTAAAGAAAATAACTCACAACTTACAAATTCATTAAGCTTCAAAGTAGCAAAACCAAGATGGAAGAGTTTAGCTCCTCATTTGGAGACTAAACATGATGAAAAATATAAAGAAAGAGCTATTCTATACTGAGCTTAGATGTACAAAGGGATTGGATATCAAATGGGAAGGAAAAGAGGTGTATTTATAGGTGTTTGGAGGTAGCAGGGTCATTTACCCGACCGGGTTTTATAGAAACCCGATCGGGTTTCTTGAGTAATTGCCCGAAATGTTCATTAGTCACATCTACCCGATCGGGTTTTTGATTTACCCGATCGGGTAAAAGACAAATCTTTGCCAAATCTTCGCTCTGCATGTTAAATTGCCTCCAAATCAAATTTGATCTTCGGGTCAAGTCAAACCCGGTCGGGTTTTTGGAAAACCCGGTCGGGTTTTTTGACTATTTTCCCAAATTTTCACTTTTTGTTGTTCCCTTGCACTTTCCTTGAACCTTCCAGGATCCTTTTGACGATCTTTACCTAGTTTAAGCTCAGAAAGTCCCTAATCTAAACAAATTACAACTATTTTACAAACTAAACTATTACACCAAAAGTGTGTAATATCCAAAGTGAAAGTCAATCAAAACTAATTAAAAATACAAAAATAAACATGGAAATTACATGAATGTCAGGAAGCATTTAGCTACAAAGCTTAGTCTGAAACCAGAATCCAAAAGTCACAGACCATGGTTTCCTGGCTTTAGTTTAAATAAAGTAACTTTTGTTGGAATAAATCTGATAATACTTTAATCTTCATATTGAAATTATCTAGAGAAATTAACTGAGCGGAAGCGTACCTGCCTCCATGGGAGATGATCTTTAGGGATCCGGGAGACGGAGGCTAGGGTTTGCGTCTTCTAGTTGATACACACCCTCGGGATTATCTCTCTAGCGATGGGATGCAGAAAGACGGAATGACGTGTACAACTAGGAACCATAACCCCTTATTTATAGAGAGTGCTTAACCCTAATCAGCCCATCATTGATTAGGTCAAGCCCATGGGTCTCTACACATTTGGGCCCTATACCTTATTAGATAACTTATTAGCCCACTTAAATTAATATCCATAGGACCACTAATTTTTGGGCTTAAATATAAGATAGCATATAACATACAATCAAACCCGATAAATAATATATTGTGAATATTACATGCCATATAAGTCCAATAATCTAACAATCTCCCACTTGGACGACATACACATGTATACACAATCCTCAGAATTGTATGTTTACTTTAGGAGCTCCATAATTTTGCTATCAAACTGTAGTCATCCTTAATCAATCCGGTCCATTAATTATATTCACATAGGACCAAAGAATTCTTTGTTATATTTGAATAACCAGACCCATCAATGATCACATATATTAATATAATAAACGACATGGATCAAGTATATGTGTGTAGCGTGGAAATAACATAAAGTGTGGTCTGTAATAGAATGTCTATTTCCAACTGGTCCACCTTGAGATCAATAATATAACTGTAAGAGTACATAAAACTTTAAACTTTATTTCTGCAGAAAATAACCTTAAAAACTTGAATCAAGTCAATTAACCAAATATAGAAACATTACAAACTCCCACTAAAACTCATAATCCTCAACTGATTTGACACCCATTTGTGCAACATGCTCATGAAACACTTTGGGTGGTAATCCTTTAGTGAGCGGATCCGCAATCATGGAGTTTGTGCTAATGTGCTCTATAGATAACTTTCCTTCTTGTACTTGTTCCTTAACAGCCTTAAATTTGACCCCAATGTGTTTTGCCTTGGTCAAACTACTGTTGTTCTTAGCATAGAGGACTGCTGATCTATTGTCACTCAATAGCTTAAGTGGTCTTTCAATGCTGTCCACTATGCATAGTCTACTATCAAAATCTCGCAGCCATAATGCCTGATTGGATGCCTCATAACATGCTATAAACTCTGCTTCCATAGTGGAAGTAGCTGTAAGAGTCTGCTTGATACTCCTCCAGGAGATAGCTCCTCCAGCTAGAATATAGATGTAGCCTGAAGTGGATGTCAAGCTATCTTGACATCCAGCAAAATCAGAGTCGGTATACCCAATGATCTCAAGCTGATCCGATCTCCGATATGTGAGCATATATTCCTTTGTTCTCTGTAAATACCGCATGACCCTTTTGGCTGCTTTCCAATGGTCCATTCCCGGATTGCTCAAATGGATTGGATACCCAAGAAAGAGCTATTCTATACTGAGCTTAGATGTACAAAGGAATTGGATCTCTTTTTGTGAAGGAAAGGAGGTGTATTTATAGGCTTTTGGGATGGGATTCGGGTACTCGATCGGGTATATACATGGTACCCGATCGAGTATGTGTGTAATACTCGATTCGAGGTATACTCGATCGGTTTCAGGCTATTTTCCACAGGTATACCCGATCGGGTATATGTTTATACCCGGTCGAGTATGCTTAGAAAGTGGTATTCGGACCATACTCGACCGATCTTCGTTTAAAAACTCAAAGGCATACCCGATCGGGTATGTCGGTCTACCCGATCGGGTATAGACATTAAATCGTGGCCAAAATCCTCCCGGCATGTTCCCTTGTCTTCGGATCTGATCCGATTTGAAGTTTCAACCTAATACCCGATCGAGTATAGTTAATACTCGACCGAGTATAGACCAAAATTCAGGATCCTTCTTTTGTCTTCAAATTTTGCACCTTCCTTCCACTCTTTGGGTTCACCAACTGTACTTTGAGTGATCAAGACCTGTTTGAGCTCAGAATATATCTAATCTAAACTATTTACAAGAATTTAACAAACTAATCTATTACACCAAAAGTGTGTAATTTCCATAGTAAAGATCAAGAAAAACTAATTAAAAACACAAACATGCATATGGAAATTACAAACGTATCAGCCGCTCTAATATTACTGACAAAATTTAACTAGGTGATGTACATTCCAATGTCTATGGACCTCTGTCCCATTGGGGCGTTTGAGTCTGTAAGTCCCATGTTTGATGATGGCTGCTATGATGTAGGGGCCCTCAAACTTAGGTGCCATCTTGCCGCCCTCAGTTGGTTGGCTAGCTTCCCTCCGTCGGAGGACATAATCCCCCACTTGGAATTCTCGAGAGTGGACCTTGGCATCGATGTAGCCCTTCACTTGCCTTCGGTAGTTTTCCGCTCGTATGAAGGCTTGCTCTCTACGTTCTGAAATGAGGTGGAGGTTGAGGGCCATGTTGGCGTCGTTGACCTCGGGGGCGTATAGGGTGACCCTTGGGGTTGGAAGGGTCACTTCAATGGGGGCCTTAGCTTCAAATCCGTAGCAAAGGGAGAAATGTGTCTCGCCTATTGCCCGCCGAGGGGTGGTGCGATAAGCCCATAGGATGTTGTGGAGTTCTTCTATCCGTCCTCCCCCTTCGGCCTCCATCTTCTTTTTTAGGCCCTCAAGTAATGCCCGGTTGGTGTTCTCCACTTGACCGTTGCCTTGAGGGTAAGCAACGGATGAGAAGGTGTGCTTGATGCCCCACGCCTCTAGGAGGGCACAGAAGGGGGCTGCCTCAAATTGGGTCCCGTTGTCGGAGATTATTTGTTGGGGGACGCCAAACCTTGTGAGAATGTTCTTTAGGACAAAGTGGCGGCACCTGGCCTTAGTAATGCT
The DNA here is from genome assembly GCA_945859875.1 of Cuscuta europaea. Lineage (NCBI taxonomy): Eukaryota > Viridiplantae > Streptophyta > Magnoliopsida > Solanales > Convolvulaceae > Cuscuta > Cuscuta europaea. Next base: position 1,109,819 of record CAMAPE010000045.1, on the reverse strand, counting down.
GGTGAGGGGCTCAGCCTCCACCCACTTGGTGAAGTAGTCAATGGCAACGATGATGTACCTGTTGTTGGAGGCACCCCTCGGTAGAGGGCCCACAAGGTCTATGCCCAATCTAGCGAAGGGTATAGATGTGCTGATGGGGGCATAGTTGATCACTGACCTGCTGGGGCCTTCTGGAAGTGTTGACAGGTGGTACACCTTCGAGCGAGATCCGCACAATCTCGGTCCATTGTAGGCCAGAAGTAGCCTTGGATTATGAGCCTTCGGTACATGGAGAAGGGTTCCTTGTGAGCTGAGCAAGTGCCAATATGCACTTCCTCCATGGCGACTTCGGCTTCGTCTTGATGAAGGCATCGGAGTAGTGTGCCATTGTAAGATCGTTTGTAGAGCCTTCCGTCTTCGATGGTGTAGCTGGGAGCCCTCAGCTTTGCTAGTTTGGCGCGGGCTTCATCCTCGGGCAGTTTCCCTGTGGTGTTGAAGGCGATGATTTGCTAAGTTCTTCTATCTTTGCGATTTTAGAGATGTGCTCGGGGGATTCATCCGAGAGTTTTGATAAAATATCGGCCTCAGAATTTTGAGCCCTCGGTATTTGGGTGATAGAGTGTGCCTCAAATACCTTAAGCAACTCCTTGGTCGCCTCCTTGTACTGCTTCATTCTTCCTTCTTTGGCCTCATACTCCCCGGAGATTTGGCCCACGACAAGCTTGGAGTCACACTTGACGTGGATCATTCTGACCTTCATGTTTGCTGCCAGTCGAAGGCCACTAAGGAGGGCCTCATATTCCGCTTCGTTGTTGGAGACTTTGAAGGAGAAGCGGATAACATAATAGGCTCGGAAGCCTTCGGGTGTGATGAGTACTACCCCTCCCCCGCATGCTTTTGCTGCGGAGGAGCCGTCGGTGTAAAGGGTCCACCAGTCGTCCGAGGGTGCCGAAGGCTCCTTGTCGGTGGCTGATCTTGCCGTGCATTCCGTCACAAAGTCAGTCAGGGCTTGGCCCTTTATGGCAGGCCTCAGACGGATGTCAATGTTGTATTGGCTGAGGAAGTTGGCCCATTTTACCATTCGGGAGGAGCTGGTGGGGCTCCTCATCAATGCGCCGAGGGTTGTTGAGTGTGGACCTGGACCGGATGGGCCTGAAAGTAGTGGCCAAGCTTCTTCACAGTCCAAACAATGGCTAGGACTATCTTTTCCGCGGGGGAGTACCTGAGTTCGGCCTCCCTGAGGGTCTTGCTAACATAGAAGATGGCATGTTGGATGCCATCTTCCTCTCGGATGAGCACTGAGCTGATGGCAACCGGGCTGACTTCAAGGTAAAGGTATAAGGTTTCCCCCACCTTGGGTTTGGAGAGCACAGGGGGTGAAGATAAATATCATTTCAGCTCGTCGAAGGCCTCCTGGAATTCTGAGGTCCATTGGAAGCCGGTGGTCTTTCTCATGATCTGGAAGAAGGGTAAGGACTTCTCCACCGATTTGGATAGGAAGCGGTTGAGGGCTGCCAGGCGGCCCGTCAACCATTGGACCTCCTTCAGGTTGCGTGGGGGCTCCATGTTGATGATGGCCTGGATTTTCTCGGGGTTGGCCTCAATACCCCTTCGGCTCACCATGTAGCCTAAGAATTTGCCTCCTTGCACGCCGAAGGTGCATTTCTTCGGGTTTAGCCGAAGGTTGAACTTTTGCATGATGGCGAAGATCTCCCGGAGGTCGTCAGCATGGCTTGATGATTGTTTGCTTTTGACGATCATGTCGTCAACATAGGCCTCCATGGTGCACCCTAGGACTACCTGAAAGACTCTGGCCACCATCCGGGTGTAGGTGGCGCCTGAGTTCTTCAGGCTGAAGGCCATGACAAGATAGCAGAATATGCCCTCGGGAGTCATGAAGGCTGTTTTTTCTGCGTCTTGCTCATGCATAAAAATCTGGTGATATCTACGGAAGGCGTCGAGGAATGACATGATCTCGCACCCCGCCGTTTCATCCACCAATTGATCAATATTTGGCAGAGGTAAGGGGTCCATAGGGCACGCCTTATTGAGATCCGTGTAATGCACGCACATGCGGAAGGTGGGCGGATTCTGTGCGAGGACCACATTCGCCGGCCATAAAGGGTATTTCACCTCCTTGATGTGCTTGATGGAGAGGAGCATGGCAACCTCCTTTTTCACAAAATCCCTCCTCTCGGCCGAGAGGGGCCTTCTTCGCTGTTGTATAGGTTTGACCAAAGGGTCCACCAAGAGGCGGTGGGTGATGACCCTTCGGCAGATCCCGGGCATGTCCTCCGGCCCCCATGCAAAAACAATGGAGTAGGCGCGGAGGGCATCTGTGATGCCGGTCTTCAAGTATTTGGGGAGCTTGGCTCCAATCTTCACGACCCTCTCCGGCTTGGCCGGATCGAGCGCGAAGTCTTCTACTTCCTCGGCGGGTTTAGCCCTCGGCCTCTTTTTTTCTTGTTCCTCAACGGTCCCGGTGATGGTGTCAACACGGAACTCGGTCTTACTAAACTTCTTTGTCACTTGAAGATAGCAAGCACGGGCAAGTTTTTGATTCCCCCTTGAGTATCCGATGCCTCCTTCAGCGGGGAACTTGAGGCACAGATGCCTCATGGAGATGATGGCTTTGAGGTCCTCGAGGGATGGTCTGCCGAGGATGATGTTGTGGGCGCAGTCGATGTTGACGATGACGAACTCCACTTCGAGCTTGGCTCTATGGAGCCCGTCGCCGAATAGTACCGGGAGGGTTATGACCCCCTCAGAATCAATGGTGTCTCCGGTGAAGCCGGCAAGAGGGGTCTTTATGGGCCGAAAGGACCCCCTCTCCAGATGAGGCCGGCAAGAGCTGCCCATGTCAATGTAAGTTCGGTGAATGATGGTGTTGTTTATTTCGTTTTGGATCACCAAAGCATCCCTGTGAGGAGAGGAAGCAGGGGGGAGATCGGTGATTGTGAATGTGATAGGTTCCTCCCTTAGCCGCTTTACCGAGGGCATATGAGTGACTTCCCCCACGTATAGCGATTGAGCCCACTTCTTCCGCTGGCTGGTGGAGTCCCCTTCTGTGTTACCTCCAGTGATCATATGGATGTGGCGCTTCTTCTCCTGTTACCGGCTGTACTCCTCCTCCTCATCGAGGTTTCCAATCTCCCTTTTCTTACCCTTCGGGTCACCGAGGGGGGTGGTGTTTGGATTGACCCAAGCGTTTGCTTTCTTAGGGGGGGCCCTGGTAGTGAGGGGTCCCCTGAGGTGGAGGGCCTCTAATGAATTGGGACAGGTGGCCTGTCTGTATCAACCTTTGAATGATCGTCTTCAGCTGATGGCAGTCGTCGGTGTTGTGCCCTTGGTTGCGATGGAACCGACAGTAAGGATAATTGGGGTTGATGGCGTATACCTCCAGGGGTGCGCGAGAGTCGCGCTCCACAAGGCCCCTCTCCTCGGCGAAGTCTAGGATGACACTGACAGGGTGTGTCAAGGGCATGCGAGGGTGCTCCAAGAGAATGGGCTGGGTCCAAGCCTTCGGGTTTCCCTTGTAACCTCCCCCGAGTTTGGCTTGGCCATGCCGGGGGCGATCACTGGGGGGTGTCGAACCTTTGGATTGATTTGGGGGAGCCCCCGGCCCCCGGTTGCCTTTGTCATCTGGCCGAGGGCGTTGCTGATCAGGGTTGTGATGGCACTTTTCTACCACCTCGGCCTCGACGTACCGGTCCCCCGCTGTAGGGCCCTTATATAATCGCGGGGAGGTTCAATGATGAGGCTCCTTGAGAAGTTCCCGGGGTGGAGGACTGTTTGAAGGAGGGCTAGGAGGGTCCTGTCATCAGCGCCATCAACTTTATCCGCCTCCGTCCTCCAGCGTTCCAAGAAGTCCCGAAGGGTCTCCTCCTTCCTTTGTCTTACTGTTAGTAAGTGGCAGAAGTGTTTCCTTGACCGGCACCTCCCTGCAAACTGCGTCAAGAAGCGTTGGGCGAGTTCTTGCCATGAATCGATGCAGCGTTGGGCGCATACCTGATGGGCTGCCCCCGGTATTTTTTTCGGAATTCGGGCCGCCAATACCCTCGGGGTAAATGGCGTCCTAGTCCGGAGTTGGATGACGGGTTCCCCGGAGCCCTCGGCTATTCTCTTTTGCATCTCCTCCATTTTGGCCATCATGGACTCATATTTGGGATCTGCATGAGGGGTGGTGACGGCGGTTTGTGCTCGATGGGCCTCCATCTCATCAAGCCGGCGCTGGAGGGCTGCAATGATCTTGTCCCTTGGATCTTTCGGGAGGGCCTCCGCCCCCTGCGAACGAACACGGTCCGAGTGGGCCTGATTGATTTGATGTCTCGAGTCATCAGCATGGAGTGGTGTCTTGCCTTTGTCCTGAGGAGGACGTCTTTCGTCTGCCCTAGAGACGGATCCGCCACTTTCCTGAGGTCTTTGGAACGCCTTCTCCCGGAGGCGGTATTGGACCCCTCGGCGGTCTTGCGCCCCTCCGAGCCTCTCGAGGGCGGAGGTCCGGGGCCTTTCTTTATTTGTGCCATGGCGGTCCCAGGATTGGACCTCCTAAGAGGTGGTGTCCTGGGCCACGACTCCCTCGTCGTTCCCCATCCGAAGGATAGGTTTCGCGAGGGGGAGTGGTGGCGGGAGCGGTATGGTGTTCTCCCCGACCTGTGGTTGAAGGGGCACCAGAGTGCCGAAGGCACCCATGTTCTGAGTGAGTGTCTGGATGAAGGCGGAGAACGCCGATTGCACATCAATAGTAAGGAGCGGAGGGCTCACTTGGTTTTCGCTCCAATCTTTCTTCCTGGCCTCGATGCCAAGGCGGGCATCGGGGGCATTTTGTTGGAGCTGAAGGCGTAGGTCAATAGCCGTCTGGTCCAACCCGGCGATGACGCCGCCCTCGGGAGCCTTATTAGAGGCTTCGGGGACGTCGACTTTGCCGAGGGCCAGGTTCCTGTCCTCGTGAGTCTTGGATTGGGCACGAGTGTTTCTTTCCATTTTGGTAGGTGTTTTTAGCTGAAGGGGAGGGTTTCTTACTTGATTGTTCGAGCTCTCAACGAGAGCACCAAATGATGGATAAGTGTACCCGAGGGTAGTTTATCCGAGGGGTTATTGCGGGGAGATTGTAGAGAGAAGTCAGAGCAAAAGTAAGAGAGAGAATATATATTGCTGAGAATGTATTGAGCGTGGTTTACAAATGGGGAAAGGGGTGCTATTTACAGCAGCAATAAATGCTAGATAGGGACACGTTACGATATTCTAGCGGTCGAGGGGTCACCTCAACCGAGTGGCACTGGCATTCGCATGTGGCCGCATTAAATGCGGTGGTTAGATGCGACGTTTGTACTTGGTACGGTGATCCAGCGCATGTGGAGAGGAGATTCTGTCGATGAAGGCGCCTTCGGCCGCAGATGATTAGCCGAAGGCTCCTCACACCGAGGGCACCCTAGGTGCCGAAGGCTACTGTTTTTCGTCGTTTTCTCCCCGTGACTTCGTTTGCTTGAAATAGCTGCTCTGTGAGAATTTGAGCCTTCGCCCAAGGGGCCGAAGGCGGCTGCGTGGGCAGCGTGGGCCCCCTGTTACTTGGGGCGCTGTGATTTGGGCCTACCACACTTCCTGGGTCTGTTGGGCCTGTATTAGACTAGTAGGAGTCTATGGGCCGGGGGTCCCTGAGCCATATACTCCATCAATGGCGTTATGTGACTATTTCATAATAGTAGAAGGCCTTATTTGACCCTTTTTCTCTATTTATTATTATGTTGAAATGTTAACCCTTTAATTTTAAATTGCAAAATTATTATATTTTCGTTGTAAATGAAGCACTTCAAGTTCATAAATACGAAGTATGGATTTTAGTCTTGTTACGATGTTTTGAACACATGGTTACATTTTTTGAAATAATATGCTTTGATTTTGTTTAATCTTAATAAAATTAAATTCACTGTTTTGTAATCTTAGATTATTTATCATCATCCAAAATATGTAATTTTATAGTGCAAAGAATGCAAAAAATTAATATATTTTTTACATTGCAACACATATTTTAACATCTGTTGAGGGTAAGTCCCGCAGATCCGAAAGCCCAACACGAACTTTGGATATATCAGGAATGGCCCAGAATCAAAGTGTATAAGAAAATATAAGATCTGAACTAACTAAAACTCGAAAGCCCACTTGTATTAATTAACCAATCTGATTACAAGGGATTTCCCGATCGGTAAGTCGGAAACTATGCTTTAATACAAGGAATAAGAGCAAATGATGCTATTCTAGAGCTTGAGTATTGAAATGCTAACCCTTACAATGACTTGAAACCTTCTATTTATACTAATGGAGAGCATGGGCTGCCTCTTGCTGATTGGCCGTTGTTCCACCGACTTGATCATCCATGCTTCCACTTGCTGATGTCATAGTCTGGCATTAACTGCACCTGGCCACTTGCTGGTTGGCCGTTGCTCGAACGGGATGTTGGTCCGTACTGAAGATGCTGTCAAATTGGCCCAAGTATAATATATAGTCTGAACCTCGTTCGGTATGTCTTCTTATTGGGCCAACCTTTATTTGGGGCCGAACCCCGTTCGGTATGTCTCCTTACTCGATCTTTTCATCATAGAGTGATGGGCCTGTTACTTGGGCCGGATATCTTGGGCCTTCCCGATCTGGGTATTGGGCCTCTAGGTCAATATACCAACACAAGTCCCCCACTTCCGATGTCTCGAACGAAGTGAGTGCATCAGGAAGTATACGAATGTCATAATACCCCGAATGGCGGTCGGGGTACAGAAGTAATCAGTTACCCATGCTGCGATTTGACGGCTGCCGCTTCATTTCCCCGTATTCATCATGATAACCGTCGTTTAGTCTTTTCATTAGACGCTTGTTTAGCTTAAATGCTCCTAGTGATGTGTCGCTCTCTGATTGGTTCTCGACACAGCGGTTTCAAGGCTATAAATTAGCCCTTAACTCCTCAATTCCGGGTTTCGACTCTGCAATTCCTTGGCCTTCGTTGTTTCCTCTGCAAATTTCCCCCTGCTTCCCTTACTCAGGTAATTTCCCAACTTTGGATTCCCCATCTTTATTTCTGGCTTCGATCGAGATGAGCCCCAAAGAGCATTCCCCTGATTCGGAGATGGCCTCTCTTGGAGATGACCGTGACACCGCCATTGTAGATGCCATCCCAGTTCCGTTTGTCGGTGTTTCTACTGAGGCGGCGACGAGTACCAGGGCTGAGGCGGAGGACCTCCCTAGCACTTCTTCTTCCTCCAGTGAGGATTCTGATGACACCAAAACCGAGGACGAAATAGCCTCCATGGCGGCCGGACGTCCCAACGATGTTCCTCGCCATACTCTTGACCTAAAATTGATTAGGGAGAGGAGGCAAAAATTGACCTCTCACAATAGGGCCGAAATTCCGGCCCTTATCCCTGACCCGGTGGGTTTCCGTTTGCAAGCCGGGCTTCACCCAATGCGTCATAGGCCCGGAATGACCATAGTCCATTTTGACTCGATTAGGACCAGCCTTAGATTTCCGCTACACCCCTTTTTCATTTCTTTCTTCAATTTCTATGAAGTTGTACCGGCCCAGATTATGCCGAACTCTTATCGAGCAATGGCGGGTTTCATTTGTCGTTGCAAAGATGCCGGCGTCCGACCAACCCTAGAACTCTTCCACCAATTTTTCAAAGTAGCCCCCCAACAAACCCATGGCTATCTGGCCACTAGTGCCCGAACGGGACACATCCTGTTCAAAGGAAACCCGACTTCGATCAAAGGGTGGAAAGACCGGTTTTTCTTCGTGTCCATCCCGGACGGTCTGATTCCCCGCAAATGGAATGCCTTTCCCCGCAAAACCCCTGATCCTATCCTCACTGAAGAAATCTACAAGGACGTGCTTGCTGTGGAGAAGGATAAATGCATGGACATCATGAATTATCTGACCCCCGAACGACTTATAACAGCCGGGATAGGTACTGCCCGTTCTCTTGGGTTTACTTGTTTTGATAAACTAAGTGCCTTGGTCCGGGCGGTCCTTCCCGTGCGAGAAACGTTCTTTTATTCTTTTTTCTAGTTTCTCACACGCTAGGGCCGCTCGATACTAACATTGTTCTTTGTCTTTTTTCAGCACCAAACCCAGATCTTCCTATGGATGATAGCAGAGTCATCGCAGCCGGTGGGGCCGGAAAACGGAAGAAATCTAGGAAGAATCCACAACCCACTCCCTCCATTATTCCTGCTCAGGAGGCTGCCCCTTCCCAGCCGCTTCCAGAACCTCAGCCAATTCAGCAGGTCCACCAGGATCAATTAGAGGCCATGCTGCTCGATGACCGGTTCGGTTCTGACCAACTGCACCACTTTTCCCAGCATTTCGACTCCGTTCGGGGGGAATCCTCGAATGCTGGTGAGACCCATACCGACCATATTACGGGTCAGGTCGAGCGGATCTCCCTGTCCGACCCTGTTCATGAGGTATTAGAGAGGGCCGGATCTACAGTGAGCCAGATCTGGTCTACCTCCTCCTGGTTCAACAACTTTTCCCTTCCTCAGTTGCCGGTCGAGCAATCTGAAGAATGTCTGGCTCTGACTGCTCTGAAGGTATATTGTCTTTTGTGCTTTGTCTTTATTTTATTCTCTGTAACCAGTACTAATTCTCGAACGGTATTCTGTAGATGGGCTTGTACACCCTTCAGATGCGGGAGGCCCGCCTGGCCAAAGAGCGGGAACTGATTGTTGCCCAGTCTTCTGCTGAGCAACATGCTGCTGCTGCCATCGCCTCTCTGGAGGCCGAACGGAAAACCTTTGCGGAGGAAAAGCAGAGGCTGGATGCTGAAGTCGGTACCCTTCGGGTCCAACTCGCAGCTTCCCAGGCGAAGGTCCTTGCCGCTGAGGCCGCACGGGTCAGATTCGAAGAAATGCCATCCAGCATCCCGGACGGTCCCTATGAAGTGAACGTGGATCTGTCCGCCGTCCGGGACATGTTTAAATCCTCCGATGAATTCTCCATCATCAAGGATGAACATGCAAGGGCCCAAATCATGTTCGCCTTTGGGGCGTATTTGAAGGGTTTCCCCAAAGGCGCCGGTCGGCTATCGGCAGGGGTGGCCCTCTTGGATAAGGATCCGGAGGCCAAAAAATGGAATGATTCCATTGTCTCCGATCTTTATGGCAAAATTGGCCAGGTCTTGTTGCGTCCCTTCGTCACTCAGCTTCAAACTCAATTGGGGAGGCCGGTTCAGGCTTCTGATCTCCCCACAGATGATATTATCCAGGCGCAGTTCGAGAAATTTCTGCGAGCCCAGCAACGGGAAGCTGATCGAGCTGCGGGAAAAGAGCCTGAACCCCCGTCTGATGATGAGGATGAGGATGAAGATGGAGATGAAATGGCCCCCGATCAATAATTCATATGTATTGTAATTCTTGTTGTAATTTTCTTTTTCCCAAGTAGCCTATATTTCCCGGTCAGTAGCACCGATGAATATATATCCCTTTTTTGCCTGAAACTTGGCGTACTTTCTTTTCTGTCTTTAATGCATGATTTACTCGCCATTCTGGATTCGGCCTGTTTCGTAGGACTTAACCAATTTCCTAACTTGTTTCTTGCTCAAATAATCTTAACGCCGTTGATCGCCGTTCGGGCATTAGAAAGTTCTGATAATTTATTTAAGGAAAAAACCCCTTCCCCCTGGTACTCAGCCGTTCGGGCTTCATACCAAGTTTTAGGACTTGGCACATTCTTGCTTCAGATAATCTCTTACAACTTGATAGCCGGTCGGGCTTTAGTTCAATCCTTGGGCTATCTTTTTATGACGTTGATAGCCGGTCGGGCTTCAGGTCAACTTTTAGGACTTAGCAGTTTTCTCGGTTTTCTTTGCACCTGGGCTCCTTCATAACATTGATAGGCGGTCGGGCTTCAAACCAATTTTTAGGACTTAGCCATTTTCCTCCAGATAACCTTTTACAATACTGTTGGCCGGTCGGGCTTCAGGTTGATATTTAGGACTTAGCATTTTTCTTCCAGATAACCTTTTACAATACTGTTCGCCGGTCGGGCTTCAGGTTGACATTTAGGACTTAGCATTTTTCTAAACAGCAATCCCCTGTGATCTTTGCTAATCCTCTGTAAGCCCGTCCGGGGTACGTGTACAAAAAATGAATCATAAATGCCCCAAATTAATCGTAACCACCCAATGCCACGTGTTGCTCATGGATTAGGGATTTGTGCGGCACTTTCCCTATTTATAGAGAGGTGTTTCCCCTAATTTCTCCTGCTGTTTTCTCATTTTCCTTTCGAGCTTTCTCTCTCTAGAATTCCTTTGCATACTCTCAAGCCTTCTCTCTCTAGAATTCCCAAATTTCCTCCAGCGTTTTTATGTACTACTCCTCTATTTCAGAATTTGAAGAGATGCCTTTGATCCGCAAAAGCAAAACATCCGCTGGTAACCAGGCCGAAGGCTCTTCGTCCCAAACACCCAAACCCGCCAATCCTCAGGCCAGCAAACATATCGAACAGCCACAGGAGGATGGATGTCTATCTGGAGATGACCTCCAGGTTTACAACAAGGGGATGCCCGAGCGGCCACAACGCATTGCCCTACACTTCAATCGCATACGCAAACACAAACAACGTCTCCCAGAAGATGTTGAACGGCAAATTAGCCAGTTGTTGCCCCCACCAAGAGAATACTATGCCAGATTCATTCGGCACCCTATGAGGCACAGACCGGGGCACGTGCTAGTGCACCTCGATGCTCTGACTGCTGGACTTCGGTTCCCTCTCCATTCATTCATAGTGGAGTTCTTACGCCGGGTTGCTGTACTGCCCGCTCAGTTCGTGCCCAGCACCTACCGTATTCTGACAGGCTTCATTATCCGGTGCCACGAGTTGAGGATCACCCCGAGCGTCGATCTGTTCCTTTATCATTACTGCTATCAGCCCTACTGGACAACCGGGTACCTGAAACTGGTAGCTCGTTCTGACCGTCAGCTGTTCACAGAGAACGTTACCCCGCAGGCTGACTGGGAAGAGCGGTTTTTGTTCGTTCGGGTAGGTGATTCTTTGCCATTCCCGGACAGGTGGAACGCATACCCCGTTAGGGATTCCCTGTCCAGGGTGGATGCCGTTCTACGCTCCCAGGCTGAGTCTTTGCGAATGGGAGGGACCAGAAGTCTTCGCAGCTTTGTCACTGCCTCGAGCATGTTATCTGCTGGAATCGGTAAGCATAGTAGGGTTTTAACCCGATCATCCTTCGCTCTCACAATTCAACTTCTTATTTTTTATTTCTCTCTTGTAGGTGTGATATCTCCCATACCCGTCCGTCGTTCTATCTCTTCTGCTAAAGGGAAAGAGAAGATGATAGCCGATCGTGATTCGGCGGAGCCAACCCGCAAGAAGCGCAAAGGAAATGATGGCGATCACCTGATCCCGATCGACCATGTGGTTGACTTGACCGGGCCGGAGGTCGAGCCCAAAAGATCAGTGCCTGCCAACAAACAAACCCCGGTTCTTGCTGCCACACCGATCGATGATCGGATGTTTGTTGAATTTTCAAACATGGGGCCTAGATCAGAGGGGATGTATATGTTCGGGCTGATGCCATCTCCTATGTGGTGTCATACTGCGATCAAGGTTCCCCCGAGCTTCACCAACTTGACTCACTGGTCAGACCTTTTCGAAGCAGGTCACCAGGAAGCACTCAAGGTACGTTTCATCCCGACCCATGCCTTTCTACTATTCATGTTTTACCTTATATAACTTTCATTGTAATCTTGTTTTCAGGCTGGCGTGTATTATCACAAGGCCTTTCTTGCTGCTGAGAAGGAGATGAAAGCCCTGGCCAGCGATCGGGATGACGGCCAGGTCCTCCTTTCTGCCGCTCGGAAGTTAGCGGCCGACCTTCAAGAGCAGGCCAAAGAGGGCGAGAAGGCAAAAGCTGCTCTGGCCGGGATGCAGGAGATGTCCCGTCGTCGCGACCAGGAGCTCAAAGAACTCCGGGCCAAGGTGCGGGCTGCTGAATCTGCTGGCATTAAATTTGATAAGGCCGTTGGAGATCATCTGCCCGAACCCTACACGGTCAATACTTCTCAGATTGCTCAGCAATCGGTAGTGGATTTTCAACGGGGCAAGGTGCTGAACGTCGCTCTGGAGAACACGGCCCGGCAATTCCTAGGTCCTCACCTTGGCCAATTTTTGCGTGAGAGCTCAGATCCTATCAAGGCTGGGATCGACCTCCTGGACAGCACGCCGGAAGGGAAATCTTTCTTGGATGTCCTGACAGAGAAAACCGTAAAGCAAAGTCAGGACCTGCTTCTGGACAGGAATCTTGAACTGATCTTAGAGCGTTTCCCCAAGCCGTTCGATCCTGATGAATTAGGCTTCGATGATCTGTTCGGGAATACGTACGATCGCGTCATGGAGAAAAGATCCAAAGCAGCGTCTGACGATGCAGTGCAGGCAGGGAGCTCTCAGCCTACATCCTCCCCGAACGGCGATCCTTCAGTAGTGTATCCTTCTTTCCTTATCTGTTGTCTCTTTTCTTGTATATTCGTTCTTTTTGTACATTCCGGCTAGTAATGCCGAAGAATAAACTGGACTTTTTTCCTTTGTCTGTCGTATTTGTTATTCTTCCTTAGATTTTTTGTTCACAATCTTCTCTACGTGGCCGAACCTTACTCGGCTCAAGTATCTTTCTATCTGACACCTTTTCCGAACCCGTTTTGATCCATTTTCCTGTTCGTGACGCACGGGTTCAAAACTCTTAGCTGAAGTGAATTCCTCCAAGCCGTTTTGATCGTGACCACAGGGTCAAACTCTCAGCTGGGAGAGGGGCTCCCTCCAAACTGTTAACACGTTCGACATTCGGTCATCCGGAATGATTTCACGTGTTAACAAGCTGAGGTGAGACTCTCTTCACAATTGTTCTAACACCTTCCCGAACCCGTTTTGATCCCTTTTCCTGTTCGTGACGCACGGGTTCAAAACTCTTAGCTGAGGTGAATTCCTCCAAGCCGTTTTGATCGTGACCACAGGGTCAAACTCTCGGCTGGGATAGGGGCTCCCTCCAAACTGCTAACCCGTTCGTCATTCGGTCATCCAGAATGATTTCATGCGTTAACAAGCTGAGGTGAGGCTCTCTCCCTTCCAAACCCATAATTCCGATGCATTCCGAACTGTTTTCTCTGGCTCGTATCATCCATATTAGGGGTCTGAGGTAACCCTTTTCGAACTGTAAGCAAGATCACCGAAGTTGGGTCATTTCTTACTTATAGCTAAAAGGGTGACTAGCTTCCAAGTCAAGTTTTATGACTGAGGCGAGATTTTTCAAAACCATAGTTCCGATTCCTCGGGCGACAATCCGTACCTTATCCGAACGTCGCTCGGTTAATCCATATCTTACAGTCTTGACACCATCTCCAAGCCGTTTTGATCCCTTTGCCCGTACGTAATTACAGGGTCGACTTTGGCTAAGTTGACGACTCAGCTCCCTCCAAGCTGTTAACCCGTTCGTCATTCGGTCATCCAGAATGATTCTACGTGTTAACAAGCTGAGGTGAGAATCACTGTCCTTCGAACTCCAGGCCATTTTGATCCCTTCATCAATGCGTAATTACAGGGTCAAAACTCTTGCTGAAATGTATGGCTCCCTCCAAACTGCTAATATGTTCGTCATTCGGTTTTCCAGAATCGATTCTCATATTAACCGCTGAGGTGAGACTATCTGAGCGTCAAACTCCCAGTCGTTGGCTGAGAATGACTTTCCTTCCATGGAATTAACCCGTTCGTCATTCGGTCGTCCGGAATGATTGAGTTAACCACGGGCACCGATTTTCTGAGCCTCAATTCTTCAAGCCGTTTTTGATCCCTTTATTCTTTCGTAATTTTAGGGTCAAAAACTCTCTAAACTGAGAATTGATTTTCCTTCCATGTTGTTAACCCGTTCGTCATTCGGTTATCCGGAATGATCGAGTTAACCATGGGCTGAGTTTGTGGATATTATGTCTCCCTCTCTATATTTTTTTTAGAGGTGGCAACAGCCGTTTTTACTGATAAAATCTCCTCAGATGCTCCACATTCCAGGTTCCTGCCGGTCGGCCTTCGGTATTTTGTAGGCCAAACGTTCCTGAAGCATACTTCTTACATACTTGGTAGGGGCCTTCCCAATTTTGTGCCATTTTGCCCCCTTCGAGCGGTTTGCTTTTCTCTCTCTTTCTTAGTACCAGGTCTCCTACTTCGATTGAACGAACCTTAACCTGCTTATCGAAGTATCTTCTTGTGGCTCTGTGATACTCTTCCATTCGTGCCGCTGCCAGATCCCTTCTTTCTTCTATGAAATGCAATTCGGCCCGTAAGTTATCTTCATTCTGTTCTGGGCTGTAATGCACCGTTCGGTGTGTGGGAACTAGGATCTCCGTTGGTACTTTGGCTTGAAAACCATAGGCAAGGGCAAATGGAGTCTCTCCCGTGGCCGTTCGGGGTGTGGTCCTGTAAGTCCACAAAATGTAATTCAACTGATCAGGCCACGATGAGGAGTATTCTTCCAGCTTCTTCTTCATGCCATCCATGATAATTCGGTTCATATTTTCTACCTGGCCATTTGCCTGAGGGTATGCGACGGATGCTCTGGAATGCTTGATCCCCCATTTGACCAGGTAGTTCTCAAAATTTCGGCTCACGAACTGCCTTCCATTGTCAGTTATAATCTGTTCAGGGATCCCGAACCGGCAAATGATATTTTTCCAGACAAACTTCTGGCATTTAACATCTGTGATGCTGGCCAGTGGCTCGGCCTCTACCCATTTGGTGAAGTAATCTATCCCCACAATGATGTACTTGTTGTTTCCAGGTGCAGTAGGTAGAGGACCTAACAGGTCTATTCCCCATCTTGCGAATGGAAGGGCCACCGTCATTGGAGTGTAGAAAGTGGCAGGCCGTCCGGGAACCGGTGCGTATAATTGGCATACCTTACATTTCCTAGTATGCGCGAAGCAGTCCTGTTGGATAGTTGGCCAATAATACCCTTGCAAGATGATTTTTCTGGCCAGTGTCTTGGGCCCTTGGTGGCTGGAACAGATACCTTCATGAATCTCTTCCATTACAGCTGCCGCTAGATCGGGTGGGAGGCATTTCAGATACGGCCCCCCAAATGTCTTTTTGTACAACTGCCCGTCCACCAATTCGAACATTGAAGCCCTCCTCTGGATGCATTTTATTTGATAAGCAGGATTTTTATCTTGTGGGAGGGTTCCGTCTTTTAGGTAGTTGGTCATATCCACGACCCAGCTCGGGATGGCATAAGATATGGCCTCGATCTGGAGCACCATGATTGTTGGGGTTGCCAATGTTTCCCGATGGGCAAAACGTTGGATATGAGCCGGGATCTCCTGTGCCCGATCGTCGAACGCTGCATGCTCTAATTTGGACAGGATATCTGCTTCAGTATTTTCGATTCTGGATATCTGGTCGAGCACCACCTGTTCAAATTTATGTATCTGCTCCTCGACCATTTCCTTGTAGGCCTTCATCCTTTCTTCTTTGGCCTCAGCCGTGCCGTTCACTTGATGTACCACCAATTGACTGTCCGATCGGTCTTTTAACCGATCGGCGCCCAGGGCCCTTGCATACTTTAAACCAGCAATGAGAGCCTCATATTCAGCCTCATTGTTGGTCACCTTGAAATCAAAATGAATGGAATAATATGCTTTGAACCCCTCGGGCGATGTGATCACAGCTCCAGCTCCACAACCTTTGGCACTAGATGCTCCATCCACATACATTTCCCTCCTTCTTCTTCGTTCGCCATGTGCTGCATGAATTGGGCCATGTCACGCATGGCCTGGGTATTTCTCCTCAGAGATTCGGGAATCACAAAATCCCCATTAACACGAGGATATGATCCTCGACTGGATTGTCCCTGGGGGTTTTGACTCCCCGGGGTGTGACTCCTCCCGTGACGGTGTGAACCGTCGTTTGTATGATAGGAATTGATTCTGACCATTTTTAGAAATAGAGGTTTTTTTGGATGTTTAGAAAGTGAAACTTTTTGCAAGTTTCCCACAGACGGCGCCAATGTTGAGGGTAAGTCCCGCAGATCCGAAAGCCCAACACGAACTTTGGATATATCAGGAATGGCCCAGAATCAAAGTGTATAAGAAAATATAAGATCTGAACTACCTAAAACTCGAAAGCCCACTTGTATTAATTAACCAATCTGATTACAAGGGATTTCTCGATCGGTAAGTCGGAAACTATGCTTTAATACAAGGAATAAGAGCAAATGATGCTATTCTAGAGCTTGAGTATTGAAATGCTAACCCTTACAATGACTTGAAACCTTCTATTTATACTAATGGAGAGCATGGGCTGCCTCTTGCTGATTGGCCGTTGTTCCACCGACTTGATCATCCATGCTTCCACTTGCTGATGTCATAGTCTGGCATTAACTACACCTGGCCATTTGCTGGTTGGCCGTTGCTCGAACGGGATGTTGGTCCGTACTGAAGATGTTGTCAAATTGGCCCAAGTATAATATATAGTCCGAACCTCGTTCGGTATGTCTTCTTATTGGGCCAACCTTTATTTGGGGCCGAACCCCGTTCGGTATGTCTCCTTACTGGATCTTTTCATCATAGAGTGATGGGCCTGTTACTTGGGCCGGATATCTTGGACCTTCCCGATCTGGGTATTGGGCCTCTAGGTCAATATCCCAACAACATCTTTTTGAAAGAATCTAAAATATATAGTAGTAAAGTTTTGAAATAATATTTTATACTAACAATATTAAATTGTGATTTACAAACTATAAAAGGGAGAATTGGACACAAGTACATTTTTAAATTTTTCATTTTTAAATTTCTAATTTATAATTTAATTTTGGTGTTTTTTGAAATTTGTTTTATAAATTTAAAGTCAATAAGGGTAAATTTGTTCTTTTATAAGAAAATGAGGGGTATTTTTGCACCTTTTAAAAGTGTAGGGGTATATATGCACTTTCACAAATACTTCAGGGGTATATTTATTCCAAAAAATAGAACAGAAGTGTTGGGATATTGGGCCGCAGACCGAATACCCGGATCTAAGGCCCAAAATATCCATTTCGTTAGGCGGGCCCAGCATCCAGAAAATGAACCAGCTCTTGGGAAAATATGTACCGAGCGAGGTTCGGATCGGTTAACATACTTGGGCTAAATCATTAATGAGCCAAATCATTAATGGGCCAGATCAATAATGACTCCTGATCAGATGTACCGAACGGGGATCGGACTAATCAGCGAACTCGAGCCAAACCAATGATGATTCCTGCAGGATTCACTGCCCGTTCGGGAAGCGGGTAGCCAACAAGTGGCAGGGGACATTTATTGCTAAAGTATGACGGCAGCTAGTGGGAGCATGAGTTCCAAGTGGCTAGATAAAGCAACCAATCAACATGAAGTACCACATACCCCCCATTAGTATAAATAGTAGGATTAGTTTCATTGTAAAGGGTTAGCATTTTGATACTCAAGCCTAGAATAACATTATCTCTCTGATTTCTTGTATTAGTTACTATTCCGACATACTGTTCGGATAGTTTCCAGTGTAATAGTCAAATTACTTGATACAAGTGTGCTTTGAGTGTTCGTTGAGATCATCTTTTATATTTCTTTTATACACCGAATTGTTGTCCATTTCCTGATATATCCAAACTTTGTGTTGGGCTTTCGGATCTACGGGATTAAACTTCAACATTGACGCCGTATGTGGGAAACGCTGAACAAAAAAGTTTCACACCAAACAAAAAGCTATTTTCAAAATGGTTAGAATTACTTCTCATCACACCAGAGGAACTTCAGATAGACGTGGGGAAAGCCGGACCCCCCAAAGGCAATCCAGCCGGCGATCCTACCCACACTTTGATGGGGATTTTTTCATTCCCGAAGCATTAAGAAGGAATCCCCATGCCATGCGAGATTTGGCTCAGGTCATGCAACATATGGCGGATGAGCAGGATGGGGGACAGTCCAGCTACACCAGGGAAACTAGGTACACGACCCCATCATTCAATGATGAAACCACCGATGCAGAAACAACCACGGCATCAAATCACTCACGAGCCCACCAGGGAGAGCGCACAAGAACTCATGCGACCAGGGGCATGCATCACACTCCTAGTGACCGCACCCCGACCGGGTCACGGGCCAGAGGAGATACGCCCGTTGGCCGCCAGTTCCAGTGTGAAGAGCGTAACAATACGAGATTCGGGTAGAGACGTCAGAATCAAAGAACAACTCTGCCGGAAGCGAATCGGGAGTTTGTGAACTTGGGAACTCCACCACCGCCTCCCCTAACGGCCCAAGAGGAAGAAATGGCCGAGATGAGGAGGCAGATGAACGAAATGAGGGAACAAATGAACAGAGCCCCTCTGTAACCTACTCCAGCTCAGGTCGGAATCACTTTGTCACGCCCCAGACCTATCCGGACACGTCAACAATCCGCCGTACAGTATGAATAGTCAACCTCAGTCAAGCATATTCATACCATACTAGGCGTCATGAATATCATTCACACATAGTACATCCATAAACAAACATAATGTAAAATATTCATTAAAGCAGCGGAAACAATATTACAAGTGTTCAAGCCACACTTGGCAAAGTTAGGCATACAAGCCCCCAAATAGTTTATCAGAAAATATTATCCATAAGCATTGTTGTAATAGTTTTGAAAACAGAAATGGAGAAACCACGAACCACGTCTTCTCTACAAGAATTCCCGAAGCAACGGACATAGGAAGCAAGCTCTAGCTTCTACCTAAAAACTGTGAGGTGGCCTCCCCCGTGAAGGGGAGGTCAGTACTTCGAAGCATTTGAAAAGTACAATGACAACTATACTGCATATAATTAATGTTTCAATCCTTAAGACCCTCAACAAAAGGTGATATCATATTCTAGGAAATAACCCATAGTTACCCCTTTCAAATCATACATAAATATATAAAGTCAAATAGTCGGCTCAAAGGCCCTTTTGTATTTGTCACAAACCCTTTATATCGTCCAACGATAATTTATTGTCCCATTTATATTTAAAAATACGATTCGTATCACCGTGTGATAATTCATTACATTAATAATTCACACAATTCAACCCAAAGGTCACATCAATCATACAGGACCTGTCTCCGCTACCCAAGTTCCCGCAGGACACTCGGTCGGAGTCCTGCATCCTGCCCCTGGACTCATACCCTGTTCCCGTGGGATGGTAAGGCCCATTCGGGGTCCTATCTTATGTGTTACCGCTACCAGAGCCTCGTTAGGTCTCTGACTCGGATTCCACCCTTATACGTGATCACGTCGTAAGTCCATGTTATCCAACACGCTCTCTAGAGTCGGGAAGGGTCATGGTCCTTACATCTATTCTATTATGAGACCATGCAATCCGGCACGATCCTTAGACTCGTCCGGCCCATGTCTCCCACCTATCCATTAGCAAGTCCATGTGGTCGAGCATCTATCCTTAGACTAGAGCCGAGCCATAACCCTTGCTACCAATCAAACAATCAATTAGGGGTGTCCTAAAGACCACCCAGAAAATAACATCAACAATCCAATCCTAGGATCATATACCATTTAAATCATCTAAGGCTATCCCAAGTGAATACCTTAGTCACAAAGCATCACGATCCTAAACTTAGGATCAATTTTATTAAGGTTCATGCTACAACCTCGGGCTAGTCACTAGTACTACCCGAGTTGTTCTTAGTTCAACTTGTCATTCCCTTTTCAAACGAACATGACGGCCATGCCATGACTCGTTCTCACATCATCCTATATTGACTTTACTAACCATAAAGTCAATACAATTAAATGGTGATTAATAAATCATTTCATTAGTTCTTCACTAAATCATCTAGAATAACATCTCAATTATAGTAAGTAATCATACTCCAATTACTCATAGTTCAATCATGCATCAACTCTTCATATACAACAATATGTTCAATTGACACTTTTTCCCCCGGAAAAACCACTGAAAGTGGGGAAAGCGCCAGGGAACACTTTCCAATTTATTATAGATAGGATTGCAAGTACAAAGTTCGAAAAAGGAAAATACAAGAGTGAGTCGCTATAATAAAAGTTAACAAATAACAAACGATGTAGGCACTCTTACGATGGTTGAGAGCTGCCGGTTGTATTTGAGGTGAAATTCGATAGCCCTTTGGAGATAAGGAGGGTAAGATTTTGCATCAGGGCGTGATGAATTAAAGCGTTGAAGACATGTTACTAGCTTTTGGGGTGACTCATAGTTTGAGTAAACCGGGTAGATGAAATAGTCTTCCTCATCTTGGAGCGTTTTTGACTGACACTTTATTAGGCATATTGATTAATTAAAATCATGCATTTATAAATTACGTAATCTCATGAATTAACCCACTAGTTATAAACGATATAGTCAGTCATCCTCACCTTATGATGTGCTCAACTAGCTACCCTTGCGAAGCCCTTCGGTTATCCCCCGTTCCGAACCGATCAAAAATGAACCAGCTGGGCAGAAGGCAAAAGCCGGGAGGCTTTTGCAAAAGCTGGGCGGCTTTCGGGCCCTGCAACACGAAACAACACCTTTCTATGGCGGTTTGCGTCGGTTTCAACTCCTATCGATTCAATGACTCTTCTAAGTTAAATACCAACACTTTTTATCAATTTTCTACACCTTTAAACGTGTAGAACAACATATATAGTCCATCAAATGATTTCTCAAAAATCATACGAATGAAATATAGTATAGAATGAGAATAACCGGGATTAGCGTTTTGGTTACCTCCAATCAGTCTTCTTCTTCCCGGAACTCTTTTCTTTCTTCACCTTGCTCCTATCTCGTGGAGCTTCTTGTTGAGCTCCCTCTCCCCCTATTCTTACGGAAGTATGCAGCTCAAAATGAAAGGAGAGGATCTCTCCTATCTTATCCTTTCTATAAATATAAATTTGGGTTTCGGGTCACTTGGGCTGCCCATTCCATATTAATTCAGCCCACTCGAATTTTATACCTTGATTTATATTATATCGGGCTTTTAAACATGAATAGGTTGGCCCGAAAATATTTTGAGTAGTCCTCTCCAATAATCCAGGCCTGATACCCACTATTTTCTATTATTAGTAAGTTCGGCCCCAATCACTTATCGGGTTACCTATTCCCTATTATTTTGGCTCATACCTCAATGTATTAATCCTCCCATTATTATTGGCACATCAAATACATAGTATGGGTCAGGAAAATATTAGTTAGTCTCTGCCAACATTTCGGGGTCGATACACAATTTAATTAAATCACTATTAATTAAATCAATTAATCACTTCTCATATGATTAATATAGCTAGTGACTTGTTTCAAAATGAATGTTGCACTCATTAACTCTACTAATCATTATTGCTTTGATTAGTATTCGTGGTTTAATTAAGTTTTAATTTTAATGGATAAAAAAAATCCAGGTTCAATCGGGAGTGGTGTCACACACTTCCCCTTTCACCCGGGAAATCATGCAAGCGGAGATCCACAGGGATGCCAAACCACCGACCGGTCAAATATATGACGGGGCGGGAGATCCCCACGGACACTTGAGGAGTTATCAAGGGGGGCTTATGCTGTTGGGAGCATCGGAGCCGTCCATTTGCTGACTTTTCTTCAGCACGCTCAGGGGGCCTGCCCAGGAATGGTTCAGGACCCTACAGCCCAGATCGATCGGCAGCTTTGCCGAATTATCAGCTTTATTCTTGGACCAGTTTGCATCCAGTGCCACTCCGAAGAGGCATTTCAGTTACGTGACTAGTATCAGGCAGGGTCCGAAGGAGATCCTAAATCAATTCCTCAAAAGATGGAGGGATGAAACCCTAAAAGTGGGGAGCATGACGGATGATACAGTCATCACCCTATTTACTGACGCTCTCCGAACGGGTGAATTGTATAAAGAGCTGAAAAAGAATCTGGGTACGGTTTATTCTGAAGAGCTGGACAGATCCCGGAAACATGCGGCTCTGGAAGAAGAAATCCTGATCAGGGATAAGGTAGTTGCACCCCCAACCCCAATGAAACTGGCCGATCGGCTGGGTCCTACCCCAGCGGCCGCTCCAACTTCAAGAGCGGCACGATTCACTCCTTTGGTCCTTTCTGTAGCAACCATTTATCAGAACGAGAAGGACAACATTCCCCCTCCGACTGAAACCAAAGGTTTTATGGGGGCGGATGCAAGTGCTTTTTGCAAGTACCACAACAGGAGCGGTCACTCAACCCAATCCTGTCCGGCATTGCAAATAGCCATTGAAAAATTGATCCAGATGGGTCATCTGGGTAAATATGTAAATACAGACCCGAACGCTACGGGTATTCTGAAACCGGTCAAAAAATCCAACAGCTAGAGGCGAGATGTACAGCGTGATGCTCGCCCCAGAAATGATGTATATAACCGTCCCAGAGACGAACCGTAAGGATCGGGGAACCCGAGTAAAAAGCCCAGGATGGAGGTAAAGGTGATATTTGGGGGTGGGGAGACAGACGACTCGAACGCCGAACGGAAGAAGTTCGAGCGAAGCCTGTACGTGGGTTCTGTAGCCATGCCACTCCAGAAGAAAGGAAGAACGGACCCTATCACTTTCGGGCCCACAGATTTGCCAAACTCACCAAGTCCACATATGGATGAGTTGGTTGTAAGTATGTGCATAGATGATGCTTTAATTCGCCGGGTGTTGGTCGACACGGGAAGCAGTGTGAACGTATTGTACCTGCAATCGTTCGAGAAAATGGGCCTCCAGAAAAATCAGCTGACCCACCTGAGGACACCACTAACAAGCTTCACCGGGAATTGCATCGAAGCAGAGGGGACGAAATTGGAGATGAAACACACAGGGTATCGGTCCGAATGATGTTCGTAGTAGTGGACATCAAATGTGCCCACAACGCCATTTTGAGCCGATCAGGATTGGAAGATTTGGAGGCGATAGCCTTTGTCCGCCACTCATGTATCAAATTCCCTACGCACACTGGGGTTGGGGTGGCCAGAACAGATCCAACTACAGCCCGAACGTGCTATCGGGAGGCCTTGAAAAACATGAATGCCCGAGGCATGCGGGTTAACACCATCGAAGTCGAAGCCCGCCGAACGGAGTTCGAGGCACATCCTAAGCCTGCCACCCTCCTCGAGCAAATTGACCCGAATTCTCCCCCCGACCGGAAGGTGGCCATCAGGGCGGATCTGAAGGCTGAAATTCGGGAGGGTATAATAACAGTACTAAAAAAGTTTCAGCTATTGTTTGCCCGAGGGCCAGAAGATATGTCGGGTATTGACCCGGACATAATTTGCCACAAGTTGGCCATTCGATCTGATGCAAAGCCTGTTCAACAAAAGAAAAGATACCAGACGACCGAACGGCGTAATTTTAGAAAAAAAGAAGTGGCCACCTTGCTGAGGATAAAACACATCCGACCGGTGATCCATTTTGAATGGTTATCCAATGTGGTACTAGCTCCAAAGGGGTCCACCTAGAGAATGTGCGTAGATTATTCCGACTTGAATAAAGTTTGTCCCATGGATCCATATCCGCTGCCGAGGATCGATCTGTTAGTGGATGAGACGGCGGGATGTGAGCTCTTTAACTTCATGGATGCATTCTAGGAGTATCATCAAATTTTCATGCACCCGGATGACGCAGAAAAAACAGCGTCTGTAACTTTGGACGGGGTATTTTGCTATATTGTTATGCCATTCGGGTTAAAGAATGCAATGGCTACCTTCCAAAGGATGATTGGAATGATGTTCAAAGAAGTATTGGGGGTCACAATGGAGACCTATGTTGATGACATCCTGATCAAAAGTCAGAAAAAGGAGAGCCATGTCCTGGATATAGAAAGGGTGTTCGGGATAATGCAGAAAGCAAACATGAGGTTGAACCCCCCAAAATGTGCCTTTGTCGTTAAGGGGGGCAAATTTTTGGGATACATGATGAGTGAGAGGGGCATTGAGCCTAATCCTGAGAAGGTAAAGGTGATCATGGATATGGAGGCTCCAAGGAACCTGAAGGAGGTTCAGAGATTGACCGGTCGATTAGCAGCCCTGAGCAGGTTCTTGTCCAAACTGGTTGATCGGGTAATTCCATTTTTTCAGATCATGAAAAAAGCAAACCCCTTTGAATGGACTGCCGAATGCCAAACGGCCTTCGAGGAGTTCAAGTTGTATCTATTTTCTCCCCTGGTATTAACAAAAGCTGACCCAAGGGAACATCTTTATATGTACCTTGTTGTGGCCGATCTAGCCGTAAGTTCTGTATTGCTAAAAGAAGAAGATGGCATCCAGAGGCCTATATATTTTTTGAGTAAAGCCCTGAACGGTCCAGAGACTAGGTACACTATGATGGAGAAACGGTGTTGGCCCTGATAGCAGCCATCAAACGGCTTGCGCCTTATTTCCAGGCACATCCGATAACCGTATCTACAACACAGCCACTGGCCACCATCCTGAGAAATCCAATGGCTAGCGGGTGCATCACAAAGTGGAGTCTCCTGATCGGGCAGTATGAGGTGGACTTTAGACCTCGACCCACTATCAAAGGCCAAGCATTGGCTGATTTTATAGCAGAATGTACCGCTCGGCCTTTGGAGTTCGAGACGGAAGGCAGCATGGTAGATGAATGGTGGGAAATGTACGTAGATGGTGCATCAAGTACTACTCACATAACCTGAAGGTTTTAAGGCATGTGAGTAGATGGTAGATGAATGGTGGAGCTGTGATCACATCACCTGAAGGTTTTAAGGCATACTACTCCATCCATTTTGACTTCAAAGTAACCAACAATGAGGCCGAATATGAGGCTCTCATTGCAGGGTTAAAATAGGCAAAGGACCCGGGCGCCGATCGGCTCAAGGTCCGATCAGACAGCAAGCTGGTGGTCCACCAAGTGAATGGCACGGCCGAAACTAAGGAAGAAAGGATGAAAGCTTACAAGGAACTGGTCGAGGAACAGATCGAAAAGTTTGAACATGTAGTGCTCGACCAGGTTTCCAGGATAGAAAATGATAATCCCATAATTTAACAAACAACAATCATAACAAGAAGAATAAGAAGCAGATAGGAAGAAATCGAGATATTATACGAATCTGGTATACCGTGTAAACTGGCCGCTGCTCTCCCTGGAGAAGGAGAGCAGCGGCAACCCTAATCTCTCTCTATCTTTACGCCTCTGAACTCTAAGCCTCTATCGATTATTATTGGGTTCCCGTAAGTTAGCTTCCTTTTATAGGAGAAGTTGGCTAACTTACGGGTCACAAGGAAGCCCACTGGCTGATACACATTTGTGGCCCGTATTACATGTTTAATTGATAACTACACAAATACAAAGATAACTAACTAGATTGAACACCATAAAATATTCCCAACAATCTCCCCCTTGGTGATCAATCGTGTTGAATCAGCATTGCAGCGCAGATATCTTTGTCTTTGTTGTTATTGAGCTTCCTTTGTCTTTGAACTTGACTTCTGAAGAAGGCTATCTGAAGAAATCCTTGCAATCTCCCTTTTGATGTCTTCTTGACAATTTGATCTTTGATGCCGGGGGTTGAGGGACCTTCAGTATCTTGCATGTAGTCCTTGCCTTCCAGAAGTTGCTCTTGATCAGCTTGGATGAAGTCCGGTGACGCCTCTAGAATGAATATTCTTTGGAGAATAGGAGACGCCCATGGAATTCATCTTCAAGACACGAGTATTTGACCTATGTCTCCTCCACAATGTAGTCTTTTTGACTATTTGGAATGAATGCATTTGAGGAGAACTTGTCGGTGGCACAGCAGAACATAATGATGGTTGATTTGTGAGTGTAGCTGACCATTTGAGTTGCGGAGATAGTAGAGAGAGTGTTGGAGGAGAGAAGTGTCCCAGAATGATTTTTTTTTGACAGTTAACAGCATGTGGACCACTCTCCCCCTCATGACGATCCGATAACTCGGGGCGTCATGCCTTTATTCTTTTATTCTGCGGAAATAAAACAGGAAAAACAAGCAGAATGTAAAGAAGATAACGTAGCCCCCCGGGGTCGTGAAGACACCCGTTATCATCATTATAGAGATAAACTCTTTAGCAATGGCCTGAAAATGTTGGTGATTCTTATGTTGCAACAGCAGGACTTCCTTCCAATTATTGGTCTACATCTGTAATAGATGAGCCCTATGGAAGTTCTCGCGGGTCATGTAGACCTACAACTGACTCTAAAAGTGTGTTTGTGTCCTAGAAAATTTCAAAACATTTGGGAGTGAGGTAACTAGACACGACGTGATTAATGAAAGTTCAGTGGCATGGGGCTGAGGCCACTGTAGTCAGTATTACTTGCCTCGGAAGGAGACAGTAATGAGAGATGCGGTTCCCCGTGAATTATGATTAAACACCTGTCTGTTGGGAGACAAGTGAGTGGTCTTGGATAGGGTTCAACATGCACTGTTGGACAAGATGCAGTGACTTCTACCCGGGATCTGATTAAATCAGTCCTGAACCTATTTGGGAATTGTCCAGAGTATTTTAGTGGCTAGGAGCAAATGTTCAATTCATAGCAGGCAATTGAGGTAGCAGACTCATCATTGATAATTGTTTCCGTCTCACTCGAGCCTTCTGCTTCCTAATGCTCATAATGTTCACTCACTCACTCGCTCACTTACGCACTTACGCTCGGCTTTGTCCCTTGGGTATGCTTAGTTGGGTTTACTAAGCCATAGGGACATGTTCTCTCATTACTTTCTCATTTTCTCTCTGTACTCCCCCTCAACTGGAGCACTCGGTATGCTTTGTCATTGTTAGGCACCGGGGAGGATAACATTGATCACTCCCCCTAGAATGTTGCATCCGTTGAGAGATTCCTTGCTTTGTCAATGTAAGACGCCAGGAGGAGAAAACTGAAACTCCCCCTCAGAATTTGCAAGGTTTGATTGCTCACAGCTTGTCATACCCGCCATGTGTGTGGAGCAATCTGAACAAGTACCACACATGACGGTTCCCTGACCTCATCATGTAGAATTTCAGCATATTGATGATCACATAATGTTGACGAGTCAGGGGAGGCTTCAGCAGTTGATTGTTGATTGTTGTAAGATGACCGTTGACGTGAGGTTGATTGAATTATCTACGATTTTCAGACCTTTACATTGAAGTTTAGAAAAGCTTTGACCTCAGGGTTGACATTGAAAGAATTTGAACAGATTTGCCTAAGTTTTGACCTGGACATCGGTGATTTACAATGTTTGTCGGAAAACTAACGTTTTGACCCTCAAGGACTGCGAGTGAGGGCGCGTGAGAATGGCTTCTGGGGCGTAGCCCGAGAATTAATGTAGATCTTTTCGTTAGCTTTCCAACAAAAAAAGTTTTCTCTAATCGGATCACCGAGTCAAAAGTTATGGCCAAAACAGTGCGGTGACGCAGAAAATCTCAAATATTGAGTTTTTGAGGAAAATCTTCGAGGTTGAGGTTCTCGATGTTGAATTTCGAGAGCAGGTGAATTTAAACAAAATTCTAAGGCAAAAACTCGAAATCCAAATCTGGAGATTTTAATTTCGAGTTTGCCTTGAAGAGTAATGACGAAATCCACCTGCAAAACAGACCCCAGAATAACGAAATCTTCAGAATTTCAAAATGTTTGGAACCTCGAAAACTTTGGAGTTTCGAAAAACCTCATAATATCGAAAACTTGTTGTTTGAAAAACATCAAAACATCGAAAACTTCTAAAACTTTGATAAACAGGGAATCATTCAGATATCTAAAATGTAAAGCTTCGATGAACTGCAAAGGATGTCAAGATTCGAATTATGAGTTCCAAGAAACTGCATACTTTGAAAGATTCAAAACATCGAGAAATTCCGAAAATTCTGAAATTTTTTAGAATGTCGAAATCCAAAACATCGAGTTCCTAAAACTCGAAATAAATTCCAAAACTCGCAATTTCAAAACTCTCAAATTTTAAAAACTTGAGGTTTAAAAACTCGAGGTCAGAACTCGAGGTTTAAAAACTCGAGTTCATGACCGCGAGTTTACAAACTCGAGTTCATGACCGCGAGTTTACAAACTCGAGTTCATGACCGCGAGTTTACAAACTCGAGTTCATGACCGCGAGTTTACAAACTCGAGTTCATGACCGCGAGTTTACAAACTCGAGTTCATGACCGCGAGTTTACAAAATCGAGTTCATGACCGCGAGTTTACAAACCTGAGTTCATGACCGCGAGTTTACGAACTCGAGTTCATGCCCGCGAGTTTAAAACTCTCGATTTTAAAAACTGTCGAATTTTGAGAATCTGAAAACTGTTCTGAATAGCCCTGAAGGTCGCGATCCCTCCTGTATCTGTTTCAAGACAAAATCGTTTATGCAGCAGTGTTAAAAGCATAAACTCGCAATTCATTGAGAGTTCTTCAAAAAATGAAAATTTGCAGAAATCGAAAAAGAGTTTATGCTGCTGGATCGGCTTTGAAGGGCGATTCCAACAGTATAATTTTTACAGATTTTCGTTCACAAACAAGATTACAGGAGCAAAACTCTATATGAAGAAAAAGAGAAGAAAAGCAGAGCATTCTTCGTTAGATCCAAGAAAATCGCAGATACATTCAACCTGTTTCACGCCTCGGCTCTGATACCAATTGATAATCCCATAATTTAACAAACAACAATCATAACAAGAAGAATAAGAAGCAGATAGGAAGAAATCGAGATATTATACGAATCTGGTATACCGTGTAAACTGGCCGCTGCTCTCCCTGGAGAAGGAGAGCAGCGGCAACCCTAATCTCTCTCTATCTTTACGCCTCTGAACTCTAAGCCTCTATCGATTATTATTGGGTTCCCGTAAGTTAGCCTCCTTTTATAGGAGAAGTTGGCTAACTTACGGGTCACAAGGAAGCCCACGGGCTGATATACATTTGTGGCCCGTATTACACGTTTAATTGATAACTACACAAATACAAAGATAACTAACTAGATTGAACACCATAAAATATTCCCAACAGAAAATCATGAAGCAGATATCTTATCCAAATTGCAGAATGCAGCTCTTGATGACCATGCACAGATGATCCCGTCTCACATCCAGCGGTTTGCTCATAGGGAAACCCTAACAACACCAGCAACTATGGTCCTCCAGGTAGAAGCCATCTCTTATGCCATTCCCAGTTGGGTCACAGATATGACCAACTACTTAAAGGACGAGACCCTCCCGCAAGACAAAAATTCAGCATACAATATGAAATGCATTCAGAGGAGGGCCTCCATGTTCGAACTGATGGACGGGCAGCTGTACAAAAAGACATTTGGAGGACCATATCTGAAGTGCCTACCACCTGGTCTAGCAGCGGCGGTAATGGAAGAAATTCACGAAGGAATATGTTCCAGCCATCAAGGGCCTAAAACATTGGCAAGAAAGATCATCCTGCAAGGATACTACTGGCTAACAATCCAACAAGACTATTTTGCTCATACCAGAAAATGCAAGGTCTGCCAATTGTATGCACCGGTCCCCGGACGGCCAGCTACTTTCTACACCCCGATGACAGTTGCCCTTCCATTCGCCAGGTGGGAAATCGACTTGCTAGGGCCCCTACCTACTGCTCCTGGAGGACTAAAATACATCATCGTCGAGGTAGATTATTTCACCAAGTGGGTGGAGGCCGAACCACTGGCAAGTATTACAGATTTCAAATGCCAAAAGTTCGTCTGGCAGAATATCATTTGCCGATTCGGTCTCCCCGAACAGATCATCACAGATAATGGTAGACAGTTCGTGAGCAGGAACTTCGAAAACTATTTGGTCAAATGGCAAATCAAACATTCCAGAGCGTCTGTGGCATACCCTTAGGCGAATGGCCAAGTAGAAAACATGAACCGTACCATTATGGATGGTATGAAGAAAAAACTAGAGCACAGTTCCTCCTCATGACCGGACCAATTGAATTATATCTTATGGACATACAGAACGACACCCCGAACGGCTACTGGAGAGACTCCGTTTGCCCTTACCTATGTATTCCAGGCTAAAGTTCCAACAGAAATTCTGGTTCCCACACATCGAACGGTACATTATGACCCCGAACGCAATGAGGATAATCTGCGGGCCGAAATGCACTTCATAGAGGAAAGAAGATACTTTGATAAAAAAGTGAAAATCCGATCGATCGAAGTGGGAGACTTGGTCCTGAAGAAGCGGGAAAAGAGCAAACCTCTCGAAGGAGGAAAGATGGCACAAAATTGGGAAGGCCCTTACGAGGTCTGCAAAAAATATGCTTTAGGAACGTTCGGTCTGCAATCTACCGAAGGCCGACCGGCAGGGACTTGGAATGTGGAGCATCTCAGGAAATTTTATCAATAAAAACGACTGTTGCCACCTCTTGAAAAAAAATATGAGAGGGAGACATAACTTACAGAGAGTCTCACCTCAGCTTTTAACATGTATAGTCACTCCGAATGATTAAATGACTTCCGTGTTAACAGTTTAGAGGGATCCGCCACCTCAGCTAAAAGATTTTGACCCTGTGATCACGAACGGAAAAGGGATCAAAACGGCTTGGAGATGGCGTCAGAATAAGTATTGTCAAGACGAGCGACGTTCGGTAACATGGATTGTCATCCGGGAAACTCTTCGGAATGCATCAGAATTATGGGTTTGGAAGGGAGAGAGTCTCACCTCAGCTTTTAACACGGAGGATCATTCCGGATGACCGAATGACGAACGTATTAACAGTTTGGAGGGAGCCATCATTTCAGTCAACGGCTTTTGACCCTGTGCTCATAAACGAATAGAGTGACCAAAACGGCTTGGAGAGAATCACCTCAGCTAAAAGATTTTGACCCTGTGATCACGAACGGTAAAGGGATCAAAACGGCTTGGAGATGGTGTCAGAACAAGTATTGTCAAGACGAGCGACGTTCGGTAACATGGATTGTCGTCCGGGGAGGCACTGCTTTCAGAAAGTCTCATCTCAACTTGTTAACATGTAGAATCATTCTGTATGACCGAATAACGAACGGGTTAACGGTTCGGAGGGAGCCGCCATTTTAGCTTAAGTAAGAAATCACCCGATCTAGTGATCTTGCTTATAGTTTGAAAATGGTCACCTCAAACCCCTAATATGGATGATACGGATCGAGGAAACTCTTCGGAATGCATCAGAATTATGGGTTTGGAAGGGAGAGAGTCTCACCTCAGATTTTAACACGTAGAATCATTCCGGATGACCGAATTACGAATGTGTTAACAGTTTGGAGGGAGCCATCATTTTAGCTAGAAGAATTTGACTCGTTCAAAACGGCTGGGAGATGATGTCAAAACTATACGTGTGGACGAATCTGAGTAGCGTCTGGAAAGAAAGAAAGAAAGAAAGAAAGAAAGAAAGAAAGAAAGAAAGAAAGAAAGAAAGAAAGAAAGAAAGAAAGAAAAAGAGAGGCATTTGAAAAGAAAAGATTATGTATAGAACTGAGCTTTATTCTTCGGCACTATTGGCCGGAAAGTACAAAGAAAACAAGAATAAAGTTACAAAGGGGAGAGGACTAGTCTAATGGATGATTGTCGTTCGGGGAAGATTGAGGTTGAAAGCTACCGGCCTGTGCTGCATCATCAGAGATCGCTTTCTGTCTCATCTCCATGACTCGATCGTAAGTATTCCCGAACAGGTCATCAAATCCCAACTCATCAGGATCGAACGGCTTGGGGAAGCGTTCCATGATCAGGTCGAGGTTCCTGTCTAGAAGCAGATCTTGACTTTGCTTCACAGTTTTCTCCGTCAGGACATCCAAGAAAGATTTCCCTTCGGGTGTGCTATCCAGAAGCTCTATCCCCGACTTGATCGGGTCCTCGCTCTCACGCAAGAATTGGCCAAGATGAGGTCCCAAAAATTGCCGAGCGGTGTTCTGTAAAGCGATATCCAATCCTTTACTGCGTTGATATTCGATCAAGGCCTGATTGGTGATCTTGGAGGTGTTGGCAGTATACAACTTGGGAGGATTATCTCCCTCTGATTTATCAAACCGCATCCCAGCGGATTCATCTACTCTCAACTTAGCTCTGAGATCTTTAATTTCCCGATCACAACGTCGGGCCCTCCCCTCCATCTCAGCCAGAGCAGTCTTCACTTTTTCACCTTCG
Organism: Cuscuta europaea; assembly: GCA_945859875.1. Lineage (NCBI taxonomy): Eukaryota > Viridiplantae > Streptophyta > Magnoliopsida > Solanales > Convolvulaceae > Cuscuta > Cuscuta europaea. Next base: position 1,077,738 of record CAMAPE010000045.1, on the reverse strand, counting down.
TCAACATGGACTTGCAGATCTGCAGCCAGTTTCCGAGCGGCGGAAAGGAGAACCTAGGCTATCTTCCCGATCAGTGGCTATATGCTTCATCTCCTGTTCAGCAGCCAGGAAGGCCCAGTGATAGTATACTCCGACCTACAAATGCTAAAGAAGAAAATCAGATAACATATACTAAATCAGGAGATAGTCAAGGATAAAAGGGTTGATGATTGATCCGTACCTTGAGAGTCTCCAGGCGACCTGCCTCGACTAGGTCAGACCAATGGGTCAGAGTAGAAAAATTGGGTGGAACCTTCAAGGAGGTACTGCACCACAAGGAGGATGGCATCTGACCGAACGGGTACCTTCCCTCTGCTCGGGGCCCCAAATTGGAAAACTCCACGAACATCCGATCGTCGACCGGTTCTTTGTTGAAAACTGAAGTCTGGGGCAGGACAGGAATGACAGACTTTGTCAGTTTGTCATCCGGTCCAGTCAAATCAACCACGTGATCGACTGGGATCAGTATGCTGCCGTCATTCCCTTTATGCTTCTTCCTGGTTTGATCAGAAGATGCATGATCAGCAACCATCTTCTCCTTGCCTTTTCCGGAGGAAGCAGTCGGAGTAACGACAAATATGGAACGCCGAACGGGTATAGGTGATATCACACCTACAAAAGAGGGAATAAGAGATAAGAAACTAAATTGAAAGAAGATCGATCGGGTAAAAAAGCTGTTATACTTACCAATTCTGGCAGCTAGCATCTTGGAAGGGGTAATAAAATCCCGAAGACTCCGAGTCCCTTCCATTCGTAGAGATTCGGCTTGAGATCGCAGAACGACATCTATTCTGGGCTCAGAGTCCCGAACGGGGTAAGCGTTCCACCGATCAGGGAATGGGAGTGAAACACCCACACGAACAAAGAGGAATTGTTCCTCCCAATCAGCCGGGGGTGTAGGGTTTTTTGTGAACAGTTGACGGTCCATTCGAGCCACCGGCTTCAGATACCCCGTCGTCCAGTAAGGTTGATAACAGTAGTGATACAAGAATAAGTCAACGCTAGGAGCAATATGCAGTTCGTGACAACGGATAATGAACCCGTTCAGGATGCGGTATGTGCTGGGGATGAACTGAGCCGGAAGTATAGAGACCCGGCGCAAGAACTCCACAATGAATGGATGTAAAGGGAAGCGAAGCCAAGCAATCAGAGCATCAAGGTGCAAAAGAACGTGCCCCAGTTGGTGCCTCATAGGATGCCTGATGAATCCGGAATAAAATTCTCTAGGCGGAGGCAACAGTTGGCGAAGTTGCCATTCGGCATCTTCAGGAAGACGTTGTTTTTGTTTGCGAATACGGGTGAAGTGCAAAGCAATGCGGGGTGGCCGTTCAGGCATTCCTTTGTTATAGATCTTTATGTCATCTCCCGAAAGGCATCCATCGTCAAGAGGTTGTTCGGCATCTTTGGATACGGGAGGATTAGTGGAATTAGGTACTTGGGAAGAAGAGCCTTCGGCCTTGTTTTCAGCAGGAGTTTTTCCCATACGGATAAGCAGCATTTCCTCAAATTCTGAGCTAGAAGAAAAAAAACATAAAAACACTTAGCAATTCAAGGAATCCTGAGAATTCTAGAGAGAAAAAGCTTAGAGAGACGCAAGAAGATATTAAGAAAGCAACAGAAGAAATGAAAAAGAAGCACCTCTATTTATAAGCAAAGAGGTCGCCCAAAACCCGAACCCATGAAGAACACGTGGTGAAATGTGGTTGTACGAAATTACGGCACATTTATGGTAATTAAGCACGTTCCCCGAATGTGGTTAACAGTTTTGGGGAAGCTATCCTAAAGACACTGAACGATGAACGTATTAATAGGCATCTCGGACCATGGCACTTGATTCTCAAAACAAATAAACCCAAGAGAACGGGCAGTACCTATCCCGGCTTTGATAAGCTGATCGGGAGTCAAGTAACTCATGATATCACAACATTTGTCCTTCTCCACAGCGAACACATCCTTGTAAATTTCCTCAGTAAGAACTGGATCGGGAGATTTGCGAGGGAAGGCATTCCATTTGCGAGGGATCTGGCCGTCCAGGACAGACACAAAGAAGAACCGATCTTTCCACCCCTTGATTGAAGTCGGATTGCCCTTACACAGGATATGTCCCGTTCGGGCACTAGTAGCCAGATATCCATGTGTTTATTGGTGTGCCACTTTAAAAAATTGATGAAATAAGTCTAGGGTCGGCGGGGCACCGACATCTTTACAACGGCAAATAAAGCCCGCCATTGCCCGATAGGATTTCGGCATGACTTGGGCCGGTACAATTTCGTAGAAATTGAAAAATGAAACGAAAAATGAATGCAATGGAAACCTAAGCCCGACCCTAACTGAATCGAAGTGGACTACAACCATCCCAGGGGTATGGCGCATTAGGTGAAGCCCAACTCGCAATCGGAAGTCCACTGGGTCTGGGATTAGGGCCGAGATTTCGGCCCTGTTGTGAGAAGTTAGTTTTTGCCGCCTCTCCCTAATCAGTCTTAGGTCAAGCGTGTGACGAGGGAAATCGCTGGGACATCCGGCCTCCATGGCAGCCAGTTCATCATCAGACTTGGTGTCATCGAAATCTTCACTGGAGGAAGAAGACTTGTCAGAGGGATCCTCCATCTCCGCCCTAGTCTCCGCCGTCGCCGCGTTGGAGCCCTCAACAAAAAGGACGGTGATAATCTCCACATCATGGTCTTCCCCTTGGGAAGCCATTTCCGAATCGGAATGCAATTGAGAACTCATAACGATCGGATCAAAGAAAAGAGACAATTAAAGGGATGAGAAGTACCTGGACACGAAAGGCATGAAGGGGTTGAGAGAAAAGGCAGAGCTAAGGCACGAAGAGATTGAAAATTCGAAACCCGGATTCAAGGAGATAAAGGCTAATTTATAGCCTTACAAGCGCCGTATCGAAGACCAATCAAATAGAGACACGTCACTTGAACCATTTGCAATAACACGTGTCGCATGGAGAGGCAAAAGCCAGTAATCATGACGATTATGGAAAAAATCAAAAGACAGTCGCAGAAAAGGGTAATAATCATGGCATGGGGAATCAACAAACTCTGGATCCCGATCGCCATTCGGCAGGTAACTTCTACTTCCCAATGCACTCACTACCGTTCGAGACATCAGAAGTGGGGGACTCGTGTTGGGATATTGGGACGCAAGCCCAATACCCGGATCTAAGGCCCAAAATATCTATTTCGTTAGGCGGGCCCATCATCCATAAAATGAACCAGCTCTTGGGAAAATATGTACCGAGCGAGGTTCAGATCGATTAACATACTTGGGCTAAATCAATAATGAGCCAAATCATTAATGGGCCAGATCAATAATGACTCCAGATCAGATGTACCGAACGGGGATCGGACTAATCAGCGAACTCGAGCCAAACCAATGATGATTCCAGCAGGATTCACTGCACGTTCGGGCAGCGGGTAGCCAACAAGTGGCAGGGGGCATTTATTGCTAAAGTATGACGACAACTAGTGGGAGCATGGGTTCCAAGTGGCTAGATAAAGCAACCAATCAACATGAAGTACCCCATACCCCCCATTAGTATAAATAGAAGGATTAGTTTCATTGTAAAGGGTTAGCATTTTGATACTCAAGCCTAGAATAGCATTATCTCTCTGATTTCTTGTATTAGTTACTATTCTGACATACTGTATTATCGTCTTTTACAGTGTAATAGTCAAATTACTTAATACAAGTGTGCTTTGAGTGTTCGTTGAGATCATCTTTTATATTTCTTTTATACACTGAATTGTTGTCCATTTCCTGATATATCCAAAGTCTGTGTTGGGCTTTCGGATCTACGTGATTAAACTTCAACAAGAAGTATATTTGTTCTCACACCCATACTAGAGGGGTATATTTTTTTATATACAGTTTTTCTACATCTTATGTCATCTACTCTTGATTTACTTATACCCGAGGTGCATGACATATAAATGTTCTTGTATATGTTGATTTTCTAATTATATCAGTGACTAACTACATGATTATCTCCTAATTAAAGCTCATCTTTACACTTGTTTTCATATTTAAGATTTGAGTGTCTAAATAGTTTATTGGAATTGAAGGTTTTCATTTGGAAGCGGGAACGATTGGGGCCAAACAATCGATTAAGGTAAATCATACCCTTGTTAATGCTTACCACACTATATCTCCGATATCTAGAGCCTACATTATTATCATATAATGGATTGCTTGATATATTTAGTTGTCACAAGACTGAGTTTAAGTTACTCACTTCATTGGAGTCCCAATTTTTGCACGCACCCTGGTTGGAGGGATTTGGTGTCGCTCTGTGTTTAGTTTGATTTCTGAAAGCCTCTCCAAAGCAAGGGTACTCCTTAGAGTTCATTGGGATCTCACACTGTAGTTGGTGTGTCTTTGATTGGGCGATTTATCCTCTTAAAGATGCTCACTTTTTGGATGGTTTTTTTGGACACTCACCAATTTCGTAAAAATAAGCAAAACATATTGCTTTCCATCCCTTGACTAAGCCAGTATATCGCTGGAACTTGTAACATGTGAGCTTAAGTGGATAAAGCCTAAAGGCCCAATCACTCACTCTCTAGACATTAATGACCATCCAATTCCTTTGCTTTGTAATAGTCAATCTGCTCTCCATATATCGAGGTAGCTTCCACGTTGTGTGAGAATGTGAGATGTTATTAGGTTGACCGCATTACCCCTTCTCATGTGCTTGAAACAATATAACTTGCGTACAAATAGATCAAATATCATGGAAAACATCTGTTTGATTTTTTCCTTTTTTAAGTTGGGCACTTTGTACCCCATGCCCTAATTATAGGGTGGTGTTAATATTTTTATTAATACTATATCTTTATAGTATATACTTATTCCTATCCTATTTTATTCTTATTAGTTAGACAATTACATGCGTTTAGGATTCTTAGAATAAGTGAATAACGAGTTAGCTTAATTTTGGACTATTTTTTCAATGTGCTAACTACATATAACGTGTATATAATTGGACGCAATGCAGGTAAACAATCATTAACTTTCAAATTCATGTCTTGACAACAATAATGTTGAAGAACTATGTAAAACTCGGTAATACTTTGATATGTGAGTGTGGAGAGTGCGGTTGGGTTGAACGATCATGTTCTAGAGTTTATTGAGAGATTACCCTATTGTGGCGACTCCAAAGAGAAAAATGCAACTCTCAACTTTAGTCCAAATAAAATCAACCATAATTTTAGGAAATACTTCATCATACATCCAACTTCAATCTCTCTCTTTGTTTGTCCCCATATATATCTTTCTTTGCTAGATTTTAGGGCTGGGCATAGTATGAGATGACATGTTAGGCCTTAAGGCCACCTCAAATTTCAATTTTGTTTAAATTATATCAGGCTAAACCAAGTATGCAGGAAATTTTTCAAAAAATATTTGTACCAGACAAACACAATATACCATCATGATTATGGCACTGATTCAGGGTCAATGATGCACACTGAATTATGTAGTAATCAAAATAATTAAGGTTAAAATTATTTTTTAGTGAATTGAGTGAAGTTAATGTAGAATAACTGGATTATGGCACTGATTCAGGGTCAATGATTCCATATAAATGTTTAATTATTTTCTTAATAAAATATATTTAAAATATAATTGTTCCATAATTCGATCAACACATTCAACCGTTTCAGCTAGAACTTCATAACATTTATTAGATTGCACCGATTTAGTCATTTAAAATATATTATATTTGTTGGGTTAATGGCCCAACGGGGGTTGGCCCATCAACCTTTGAGGGCTTCTAGACGAACGTCCCCAAAAGTCCCAATCCAATCGGGGCAACTTCCCCCCAATAGCGGAGAGGTTCGTCCCCAGAATACGAGGCTACATCATACCGGCTGCCAAGGCCCAATGGACATCTGCCGGGGGACGCATGTTTCCGAGGGAAGCCTAGCATATCTTGCTCCAGAAGTAGTGCAAGACGCTCCGGCCCTAGAACTTAAAGCCCAGCAGAACACAGGAGGCAAGCTCATGGGGACGTTCGCCACCTCTTGGTAGGAAACCAAGATTCTGGCGGGAATCACATTTGATGTAGGAGATTTGGTGGTTGGGATCCTAGCCATCCAAAGCCCGCCACATCAGCATGTTTAACTACCCCTTATTGGTATAAATAACATCATTTATTTCATTGAAAAGGGTTGGCAACTTAGCACTCTAGCATTATAACATTTGCATCAGCTCATAGCATAGATAGACGTACGACCTCATGGCTCTTGCATTGAAGTGTATCGTGTACGGACTTTATCATCTATTAATAGACACGGCCCACTTACTACGAGTTATTTGATCCATCTTCGCTTATTTTACCATCTATTCTACCACACCTTCCATTCAAAATCTTTGGGTTACGTGTTGGGCCTACGGATTAAAGGAATAAACATCAACACTAGCGTCGTCTACGGGAAACTGATCAAATAGTTCTTCCAAAACAAGCTCTCAACTGAAAATCACCCTTAACAGTCTTAAAACAAGTAAGATGGCAGGAAATAATGCAGGGAACTCTCGTGATCTCTCCGAGCGACTGGCACACAACAGAAGAGCCCGCACCCAGACTGTGGGTGCCCAGTCCAGCAGCTTGTGGAGCCGTAGAGACTTTGGGAACCTCACCGACATGATTCCCCATGAACTCAGGAGGGACCCAAATGCATTGAGGGAAATGACATATACCATACGACGTATGGCAGATGAGCGGGAGGCAGAGCACGTGTATTCTGCGAACACCGAGCATACCCCGTTCTCACCTCTCCGCTCCATGCAGACGCTCAGGGAGAGTACAGGCGAGACAGCAGAGTCTCGCTTATCGTACCATACACGGATCGTCACGAATCCCCATTCTTTGGACATGGGTGGAGCTAGGGAAACCAGGCTCTTTAGGGGGACTCAGCAGAATGCGATCCGGGATCGCACCCCAGTGATGCCACGTAATTAATTTCTGGCCAAGTAGTCGACCCCCACAATCAACAACGTAGCACCGCATTTCGGAGGTATGGAAGGGCAGGGGGCCCATTTCATCAACAGGCAGCACATTGCTGACGTCGTATGCACGGAGAATGCCCTAGCACTGGTAAACCCCACGCCAATAGTCACCAACTCGCGAGATGCGAGGCTCGTGGACCTCCAAAGGTAGATTAATGAATTGAGCCGACGGACGGAGATCGAATGACCCGGCTCAGCCAGGATTGCACTCTCCTCTCTTTTCTCCGCCAGGAGCATGTCCGCAGAGATTCCACAGGACTGTCGGCCGCCCGGCGCACTGATTTACAATGGGGTCGAGGACCCCAAGGCCCATCTGCTTTCCTTCTAAGGAGGACTCTCCATGCCAGGAGCCCCCGATGAGGCCATTTACAGGTTATTTTTCAGCACCCTCTGAGGACCGGCACAGAAATGGTTCGAGCAGCTCAGGTCTGGAACCATTGATAGGTTTGAACAACTATCCTGGCAGTTCTTGGCGCAATTCGCATCCAGCTCCACCCCCAAGAAACACTTCAGCTGGCTGACGAGCGCCCGCTAGAACAAGGGGAAGTCCCTATCCACTTTCCTTATAAGGCGGAGGGATGAAACTCTGAAGGTCACAGAATGCACGTGCATCACTCTCTTCACCAATGCACTGACAACCGGGGATCTTTACAGAGATCTGAAGAGGAACCACGTGAGTAATTACGCGGGGTGCTGGCTACGAGTTATTTGATCCATCTTCGCTTGTTTTACCATCTATTCTACCACACCTTGCATTCGAAATCCTTGGGTCACGTGTTGGGCCTATAAATGATCCTTTATAGTAATTTCAGAAAATTCAATAACTCAAATTCTACTTATTTACAAAATTCATCATGCGAAATAAAAAATGTGTTACCACAACGGCTCTAAATCATTTCTCCCAACTTTTTTTATAAGTAATTTATACGAAGTAGTTGATACCATAATTTATAGTCCATAATTTATAAAAAAACGTGTTACAAAAAATAATCATTTTTTCCCTTTTTTGATAAATAAGTTATACTCAGGGTTCAAAATACATAATTTATAGTCCATAATTCATAACATAACATGATTTCTACTCTCTTAACCGGGTTCAAAATACATAGTTGAGTGGGCGTAGTTCAACTGGTAGAGAGGGCGTGTCATAAGGGTTAAATCTCGTGTTCGAATCCCGTCAACTGGGATGAAAGGTTACTATGCTAAAAATGTATAGGGGCTCTACAAAAATAACGGGATAGAACCTCACTCTCTATCTATCAGATTGAGATTATAGTCTAATTTACATCCGTCCGATCGGAATCGGGAACAGGATGGAGTGTCATTCTTTTTTTTTTTACCATTAAGATCACAAGCAGCGGTGATGTGCTGGGTGCATCCTGTCAGACAGGAGTGAGGACTTACCATCTCATATCGTCACTCTCCCAGTCTGTGTTCACACCCATTTCCCACTCTTTTCCCAATTCCCACCACCTATCTATAGCTCCTCCCATATACAAACAAAATCTAAGCTCTTACACTTCTTCTGCCTCCATTATTATATATCCTCTCCGATCTAATCATCAAACCCACACTTTCTAGCTCGCTCCTTTCACCATCAATAATGGCATCTCCCTCCCCCATGTCAATGCACCAACAAGACTCCTCCGGCTCCAAGAAAAGCATGGTCACCTCGTTCTTGGACGCTGCCGCCCTCCGCCGCACCGCATCCTTCAAGGAGGACACCTACTTCGCCTCCGACCTCAAACCCGCCGAGAGAAAGGCGTTGTCTGACTTCAAGCTCGCCCTCGCCTCCGCCTCCTGCCCCGCCGCCTCCATGTGGGGCATCCCGCTTCTCTCCGGGGAGGACCGGGCGGATGTGGTCCTCCTCAAGTTCCTACGCGCCCGGGACTTCAAAGTCCTGGACGCCCTCCACATGCTCGAGAAATGTCTGCTGTGGAGGAAGGAGTTCGCGGCGGAGGACGTCGTGGAGGAGGAGTTGGGGTTCAAGGAGCTGGAAGGAGTCGTCGCGTACATGAATGGGTTTGATCGACAGGGACACCCTGTTTGTTACAATGCCTATGGAGTTTTTAAGGACAAGGAGATGTACGAGAAAATCTTCGGAGATGACGAGAAACTCAAACGGTTCCTAAGATGGAGGGTTCAGGTTCTGGAGAGAGGGATTAAGCTTCTACATTTCAAACCGGGCGGTGTTAATTCACTCATTCAAGTCACTGATCTTAAAGATATGCCCAAAAGGGAACTTCGGGTCGCCTCTAATCACATCCTTTCCCTTTTCCAGGACAATTACCCTGAATTAGTTGCCCGAAAGGTATCCAGTTTCTTCATTTAAAAAGGATCATCATAATCATCATTATTACTTGTTAGTTAATACTGAAATTGATGGATTTCTCAAATTATGGTTTGATCTGGTTTGCTCAGGAATGATAATAAGTTTAATTAAAGACATTTCATTTGTTTTTTATTATTACACAATTGGGTCAAGAATTACAAATTTAGTTTTAAACTAATAAGCCAACAGAGAGTTACCCAATAGATGCATTATGATTATGATTTATGATTCATAAATCAAGAGAGTTACTAGAGGTGTGATTAATTTTTTTTGACATTTCAAAAATATGGCTAAAACTGCTTCCAAATTTTTATTGCCTAGTTGATTGTGTTTGGTATATGTGGTACATGATTTAGTGCAACTTTTTCTCCCTTCAATGTAATAACTACTACAGAGTAATATAGAAAATAGATTTATGAAACAGCTCACTAGTGTGATTATTGAGTAAGATTAATTCATTCATTTAAAATATTTAAAGAATCTCGACCATTCATTACGCTATTCGCTATTGTGTTCACTGGCATGATGATTGGCTAAGATTCATCCATTCATCTAAAATATTTAGAAAATCCGGACTACATACATAAACATAGTTGCGTATCCTGGAATTTGTTAGAGCGTGAGACACTAAACACTAAACTTATTCTATAATAAAAACTCTGAGTTCGAAGCGGGACGCTTATTTTTACCTTAAGTGCTGTACTAATGAACTTCCGGTCCTAGGCGGGGCACGTGCCCCCTAGCCCCTCCTTAGGTCATAAACCCTTCTGTTATTATTGTTGTTGCTATGAGTAGTTATTCTTTTGTTGCTCAGATGCACCTTATTATTTTCATTACTAATATTATTATTTTTTATTTGGGTGAATTTTTTAATTTTCCTAATTTGAAATAATTTCTTGTTGAATGGAGGTGTTCATCAATGTGCCGTGGTACTTCAGCATGTTGTATTCAATGTTCAGCCCATTCTTGACGCAAAGGACAAAGAGCAAATTTGTTATCTCTAAGGAGGGTAATGTTGTTGAGACGCTATACAAGTAAGTGGGTATTTTCTTTAATTTTCTTCCGATAATAATATTTTATTCATTTTAAATTCTTAGTTTTGTCTTTATTAATGGTTCTGCCTGGTGTGAAAATGACCCCAAGATTTTTCAAAGATTCTGGCGATGGGTAATACTTGATGCTGGTGTGCTTACAGGATTTCTGTTTTTGGGGTGTTAAGATGTTGCGGGTCTGTGGAATTATTAATCGTTTATTTTAGTAAATAAAATAGGGATGTTCCATAAATGAGGTTAAAAAATAATACTCCTTTCGTTTTCATACTATTTGTCGTTTTACACAATTTATTTATCCACAAAATAACTTTTGTTTCAATATTTTGCACTAATCTTTCAAATGTAATCTTATTAACTTTACTTATTTCCTTTCAAAGAAAAACTTTACTCGTTTTATTTTTTGCCCGTTGAGAGGAATTCAATCATTTGATGTTCGAACTTATATTTAATGTTTCTTTATATACGTCTAAACTATTCAAATATTTCAGTTAAATTGGAAAATAGAGAGAGAATCTTTTTTTGCAAATAGAATATTGATTCTTGTTTAATTAAAGAAATACTTCTCAGTATTAATTGCTCTTATTCCTAGTTAGAATTGCTTGTATAAGAAGTACCATAAATCATTTTTTTAGATCCTTCTCTAACAAATAGATTTGGTAACACTAAATGTAATGGTAAAATTATATTTAAAATATTTATTATTAATAAAAAAATAAAAATATATGAAAACATCTTAAAAGTGATTCTTTATTTCTTTATACTCCCTCCGTCCCAATTTAAAATTGCTCTTTCTTTTTAAACAATTTATAAAAGTGACACTGTTTCGCACTGTTTGGATACTTTTTTTATCAAATAAGGAAAAAGAACATTTTTAAAGGACAAAAATGGAAATAAAACCTTTTATTTTGGGACGGAGGGAGTATTAATTCAATCGTTTTAGTCGGAAAATAAGAATTATCAAACCGATTCCTAACTTCTTCTGTTTTCTTCTCTTTTTGGTCGTTTTTAAATTGTTTCTCTCACTGTAAATAAACCCTAATCACTCTTTTTATCTTATATAAGTGCTAAGTAAAACATGGAGAGACAATGGGCGGGAAGGAGTAAAGCATTGTTAGTTCAAAATTCATTTTTTAAAAGTTGTTTAATAATTTATTCATAAATTATAGCTAACCCATGTGCTGCGCTGGAAATAGGTTCATCAGGCCCGAGTATGTACCGGTTCAATATGGCGGTCTGAGTCGGCCCAGCGATTCGGACGAGGGCCCTCCTAAACCGGCGTCAGAGTTCACGGTTAAAGGAGGGGAGAAAGTCAACATTCAGATTGAAGGAATTGAGGTTTGTCACAGAAGTGTCGTGACTTTATTTATTTATTTGTGTTCACTTTTTCTTCAATTTGATTGTCACTTTTACCATGTGATCAGCCCGTTTTTGTCCCCCCACCTCCAAATTTTATCACATCACAAAAAGTAAGTATCATGTTCAAATTCTGTCCCCATACTAGTACTTTTATAAACCAATTAACCTTCTTAAATAATCTTAAACAAACAAAAATATCAAGTACCTTTTCACTCATTTAGAGCGTGTTTGGCAATATCCGAATCGACTGTATTGACTGATTTTGCTGAAGTTTATAACCTTCTGACAAGAGTGACTGGATTAGTTGATTTTGTTGATTTATGAAAAAAATTTAATTATATTTCATTAATTAAATAAAGAAAAAATTATATAAAAAGTAGGCAAAAATGATCATCTACATTAATGAACTTCAGCCAATACATTTAGAAATGTAACTTCAACATTACTTTTTGTTATTATTACAATTCAATGAGTAAGGTCAAAAGTTACGTGTTTGGTTAAAATATTGGCTGATAAGCCTGATTGTGCCGAAAAATAAGATCACCAAACAAGCTCTTTATCATGTGAGTTAGCCTTATTACTGGCCATTTGGTAACCCTGTTTTTCAGCTTATCAGGCTAATCAGCCAACTTTTTCACCAAACACATAACTTTTGATTTCACGCGCTGAATTGTGTAATATTAATAAGAAAAAGTAAGATTGAAGTTACTTTTCTGGTTGTATTGGCTGAAGTTACCGTAGCGGATCATTTTAGCTCTTTTATCATGTAATTTTTTCTTTATTTTATTAATAAAATATAATTTAAATTTAATTTTTTCATAAATCGGCAGAATCAGCCAATGCAGCCACTTCAGTCAAAATTTCATAAATTCCAGCCGATTTCAGTGTTACCAAGCGGACTCTAAATGTTTATTATGACAAATTGAATAGATTACTCTTATGAGTATTATGGAATCTATTCCTATGAGCTCAAATGGTATATTTTTTTTTTTACTTATTAGTCTGACTTATCAATGGGATATTTGACTTTGATAAGTGTCTGAAACACTCAAACTCCTAAACATTAAATAAAGTAATTAATTAATGAATGACCAATTAAATGATTAATTACATTTTGATACAGAGTGGTGCCTCAATAACATGGGACATAGTGGTGGGAGGATGGGAATTAGAGTACAGCGCCGAGTTTGTACCAAACGCAGAAAAAAGCTATAGCATCGCCGTGGAGAAGCCCCGGATGGTTGCTGCCGGAGAAGTGGCAATACACAACTCCTTCAAGTCGCCGGAAGCTGGAAAGTTAGTGCTTTCCGTCGACAACACCGCCTCCCGGAAGAGGAAAGTCGCAGCGTATCGTTACCTAGTCCGCAAATCCGCCAACATCTAATGTGGCATCCTTTTACGAATGTGTTAGTAATAATAGTAGTAAAATAATCTTTTGAATTTTGCTCTCAGTTACCAATCTATTTTTCCTTCTTTGATCATTTCTTTGATGATCTTAGTTAATTAATTACCTTACCATGGGTGGAAACTTAATCATATGTACTGATGAGTGTACTTGTCGCAATCTAATTTTGTACAAAAGCTGGTACCTTGTTACATTACAAATGGAGATGCTTTCGAGCCGTTTATATGATTAGTTTTGTGTTTACTACTAGGTATTATGTATGTTTACAAAATAAGAAAATACTGAATATATTTTTAGCATTGTCTCGGTCCATGTAATTTTGGAGGCGATTTTCACTATAGTCATCCGGAAACGGTCACTCCATGATTTAGTGCAGGGGTAAGACCGCGTACATTCGATCTCCTTACGGCTTTACCCCACCGTAGGTGGGAGCCTTTGCGCCACTGGGGTAAATGAAAATGATTTTTAGCATTGTCTCATCCAAACATTGGTTAGAGCCCATTTCCTACAAAAGCTAACTGAATTTGTTTAATTATATGGGTAACATAAATTTAATCTGTGTATTTATTTTATTAATAACATGAAAAATCATATGAAATTTATTTGTAACTACTACACAATTCACTATACAGTCTATAAATGTGTTAGTACAGACTACTAAAAAAGATCTGATTAAAATATGAAGACGTTATTGTGGGAATATGGGGTAATTTGCACCATATAAGTGAAGGGGTAATCGGTAGGCCAGACTTTGTAGAGACTTTAGGTGGCATGTGTTGTTATAAGTTTGAATTGGAATGTATTGTTGCTGTATTATTATTTGTTTTAATATATTTAAAAAATATATATATTAAAGGAGGAGTATGATTAAAAGAATATATATTTTAAGATATATATATTATTTATTTTAATATATTTTTTTATTTTAATACGGAGTATATTTTATGTAGTATAGAGCATGATTTCTTTTTGGGGAAGAGTAAAAGGAGAGAGCGTAAAAGGAGGAGTGGAAATTGACTGATCCATAATCCTGATGGAATTCAAAATCCAAACTAGAAAGAGCTGTTTGGTGATGTATAATAGACCGAACTGGCCCCATGTGTTAAATTTGTTGAAATCGTGACTAAATTTATTGAAAAACATGATTTTTTGGTTTCAGTGGTTTGTGATGTAACTTGTATAATGAAAAATGTAACTCGCGTCGTTGTAAAATCTATCTTAAGTGTGCAAAATTTAACTTGTTGAGGCAAGCTGCAAATGTATCTTGCGCATAGACTTAACACGCAAATAAGAAAATGTAATTAAATATACTATCAAATGTAATTCAAGAAATTATCTATAAACATCATCCAAACATATGAGAAATGTAATATAATTTCATGTTTTATGAAATTCAAATCGAAATAAATAATTTTAATGTGTTAAAAAACTAAAAACATGTAAAACAGAGAAGAATTTGTTTTTGCAAAGAGATAAGAAATATATTATAGAAAAAAGTGTATGAATATGAAAAATATTTTACAAAACAAAGTGTATAAAATTTTAAAAAATTACACAAAAATAAATTGGACAGTAATTTCAATTGAAAAAAAAAAGTAAAAAAAAAAAGTAGTGTGATTATTATGCAAGAGTGGCAAGTGTTGAGTTGGATTGATCCGATTAGGCTAAAACCTTGTATTGACACAGCTAAGAACAAAGAAAAAGAAAGATGAAAGAAGGAAACCTTCTTTGAGGTCCTTTTATAATGTTTAAATTTTTTGAATTAGTTGAATCAGATTAAATTTACATAAATTACAGAAATTATTAAAAATAATAATTACAGAGTACTAAATAAAGAAAATATTATATACATAACACTACAATATTATTTTCAGCAAAACTAGTCATAAAAGTAAACTTATTTATCTTGATTAACAATTAATTTAACGTCTCAAATTAAATAAAAATTTGGTGTTTGTTAAAAGATATAACTGATAATGTTGATAAATACTCCCTCCAGTCCCTATTAAAGTTCCCAGTTTGACTTCACACAGATTAAGAAAATAAATTTGACTTTACTGTGGAGTGCACTGTTTAACACTGTTTGGACACTGTTTGGCATTGTTTGGCAGTGTTTTGCACTGTTTTGTTTCCTACAATGGAAGTGTGAACTTAAATAAGGGACATCCTAAAAAGGAAAGTGAGAATTTTAATACGGACCGGGGGACTAAAAATAGAGGATACTGGTCCTTAGTGTCCAAAAGAATATCTTGACGATTTAAAAAGCTCTTTTGGCGATACTGAAATAGGATAAATCAGTGGAATCTGCTGAGATTGACAAAAGTCTAGCTTACACGATTGAATATGATAAATAATAAAAATATTACATTTAACATATATTTTATTGATAAAATAAAGAAGAACATTATTCTTTACAATAATTTTAGCTAATTCAGCAGGAAATTTAACTACAACCTGACTTATTTTGATTATTACATAATTTAACGTGTGGAATAAAAAACCTACTCCCTCCGTCCCAATTTGAATTGCAAAATTCATGAATTTTTTGAGTCAAATAGATTCATTTTATTTATTTATTTAGGATATCAATTCTTAACTTAATATTAATTTGAACTTTGTCACTTTATAGACATTTTAATGTAAATTTTTTATATGTAAATTTTTATTATTAAATTTGAATTAGTTGGGAGGATTTAACTTTAAAATGTTGATTTTACAAAATAATTTGAGACGGAGGTAACATTTAGTAAAAAAGTTGAGTAATAACATTGATAAGTTCAAAACAGGGGCCATATCCAACATGGGGGCAAGGGGCAGCTGTCCCCACTCAACCTCACCCAACCCCTATATATATCCGGTATTTAATTATATATATATATATATATATATATATATATATATATATATATATATATATATATATTTCTGAAATTAGATATTTTTAATGTTAATAACAAGTTTGTACTCAAAAGCCACAATGGTGCAGCGAAAGTGTTTATGTGTGTAGCTTTGTTGTTTCCTAAAGGTCCAGGGTTCAAACCAGTGGGCTTCGGTCGTGGGTTTTTCCCCCATTTGAAGCTTTAAACAAATCTAACATGGCTTAACATAAAAAATTAACTTTTGTCTTCTTAGAAAGATTTAAACCATATCAATAATTCAATATAATCAAAATTTTAGTTTGATTCTTAAAGTTTAACAATTACGTAGATTCTTATGAATAATATAAACTGATTTTTAATATATTTGTGAATTTGTGTCTTATATTAATTCCAGGTACATATATGATCCTTCCCTTATTTGATTCACTTATTTATTAATATGATTTTAAACAAATTACAAATGTCTTGTGCTTAAAATTTATTTCTAACAAAGTCAAATTTACTTAATCTGAATTTTTAAGTATGCTATCATAAATTAAGTTTTTGCCCAGTGAATATTTTATTATTTAAAAGTAAATTTACAAATGTCTTGTGCGTATGATAATATACTCCATATAAGGCAAGTTCGCCCCCACTTACGAGTGTTTTGGATACGCCACTGGTTGAAAATGAGTGTAATCAAACCCGATCTTAATTACTTCGTCCGTCTCAAAAAATAGTTCCCGCATTTATTTAAGTACTTCTTTCGTCCCCTTAAGATTGTTCCTTTTTATTTTTTGGTAAATTCCAATAAAATTTTCTCATACCAAATTTGATAAATGTTGTGTAGCTCTAAATCATTTATACTTAATTACTACGGAGTACTTTATAATATCAATCGGCGTAAACTCACTATTCTTAATTTAATAACTGTGTCAGAATTGAACCATAATCTAATGAAAATCAATTGTGCAGGATTGCAGCTAACATAACTGCTAACAATTTAATCATAATCTACGAATTTAATAGTCTATGAAGCATTTTAACTCAGCAGCTAAATGGACGTAGAAGAAACAGGGGTGGTCAACCTCTGTCAAAGTGACACCATAACGTGTTGTATTTTGAAGTGTTTTGTACTACGTACAATTATATTGTACTGTGTTTTAATTTATTTAATCATGAGTTTCCGTAATTTTTTTCCTTTTCTGCCAATTGAAAAGATTTTTGGAAAAAAGAAAGTAAAGTTGTTTGTTCGGATTTGATCTATAGATTGTGATTTGGTGAATTAGATCTGACATAGTACAGTATGACCACTGTTTTCGTTGCTCATCTTTTTCTTGAATATTGCAATAAACGGGTGGGGGCGTAATCAAATAAGTGATGCCATAAGTATCGAGTTTGAATCGCGTCAACTACGATGAAATGCATATGACCTCTACAAATATCATGGTCAGAGTTTTACTCTCTATCTGTTAATTTTTTATTAAAGTCCAATTTATATACTCTCATATAACTATCCGGTCGGTGTTGAGGCCCTCAGGGATAGGGTGTCATCATTTTTTTGCAATAATAATACTCCGGTATGAGTATATACCTAGAGCCTTTTCGGTAATATTAAAATAGGCCGAATTGAAGTTACTAATTTAATTGATTTATGTAAAAAAATATATATGTTTCTTATCTTTTATCTTTTATCTTTCTTTATCATTCTTTATCTTTTATCTTTCTTATATTCTTGTATTATTGTTATCTTATACTCCCTCTGTCTCACAATGAACTTCACAGTTTGACCTACACACATACGAGTATTAAGGAAATAAACTTACAATGGGGTAAATTTTATTGTTTTGACACTATTTCGATACTGTTTGGCACTGTTTTGTACTGTTTCGACACTGTTTGGCACTGTTTTGATGTAGATTAACTTGTCATTTAAGGAAATGAGAACTTGTTTCTGGGACATCCACAAAAAGAAAGTGGAAAATTCATTGCGGGACAGAGGAAGTATTTATTTATTTTTATTTTATTCATTTTATTCTACTTTTTTTCTTCTTTTTCTTGTCCGTCTTCTCTTTTAGGCATCGATATCATAGATCGATTAATGTTAGCCGACCCCAAATTCTTTTAGGATTAATGCTTGGATGTTATTGTTGTTGTTGTTTGTAAAAATATATTTAAAATATATTCTATTAATAAAATACAAAAACAATTATGAAAAAATAGCTAAAATATCTTCTATAGTAACTTCAGACAATAAAGCGAGAAAAGTAACTTCAACCCTATTCTTTTTATTGTTACCCAATTCAACACGAGTAATCAAAAGTTATGTGTGTGGTGAAAAAGTTGGTTGATAATCATGATGATAAGCGGAAAAACATGGTCACCAAATGAGCTCATAGGGTGTGACAATGGGTAAATCTCGATTCTTGATGACTATGAAGAAAGGTTACTATGCAAAGTGCATATGATCTTTGCGAATACTTGGACCAGAGGCCCACCACTATCTACCGGTCTTTGAATAAAGACCCAATTAACTGTCCGATACTCAGATCCTCAAAGATGGGATGTCATCCGTTTTTGCAAAAAAGGATGATAGAGAGTAAGACCCTTACCCCGTTTCTTGCAAAGGCTTTATCCATTTTATTATAGTAATCTCACATCGCAGTTGACGTGAGACTTACCCGTTATATGGCACCTATATCAACTAGTTGAGCTATGCCCTTATCCTTTTTTGCAATAATATATACAGATACAGTACGGTAACATATGCAATCATGCATGCATCTTTTACCCAGTCCGATCCCCTTGCATTCAATATTCATCCTACCTTCTTTTGGATTCTTTTATTATTTTCATGGCCTTCACCCTCTCCGAGGTCTCTGCCCATTGCCTTCTTTTCGCCCCATTTTTGTTTGCTTCTTGCTTTCATACTTCACTCCAAACGGAAGATTCTCCCCTCACCTTTCTTCAGTGATTTATTTTTTTCCCTTGCAAAAATTACCACTGTTCCACCACCGGTTTGTACTTTTTAATCGCTGGTTCTTTGAGAGTTTTCACCGTTTTGGAAAAAGTGAAAAAACAATTACAGAGTGCAAATCAATGAAAGTCATATGCATGCAAAGTTTTACTTAATTGGTGTCACCCTCTGTTTGGATAGATATAGTGGTGATTTTGGCAAGTATGATTACAATGGCAGGGAAGAGATCGTTATTATTTAGCGGTAGGCAGGTGTAACTCAACCGGTAGTGAGGGAGTGGCACAAAAGTTAGGTCACGAGTTCGAATCCCGGCAACTACGATGAGTTGTTACTATATAAAAATATGCATAAGACTTATGCAAGTACCGGGAACAGAGCATCACTCTCTATCTGTCAAATTGGAATTATAGTCCAATTTATATCCTCCTAATGTACTGTCCGGTTGGAGTCCTGTAAATACTTTTGATATTAAAGTTACCAAAAAATGAAAAGAATTATTCTCTTATACACAATTATTTTGAAACGGAGGGAGTAATTTTATATGACAGAAGATATTTGATACACAAAGGAATAAGAATCAATTCTCTTTTATTCATCTTTGTAGAAGTACATCAAATATCTGTAGAAGTGGACACGTAGTTCTGCTTCTTTGAAAACCAACATACTAGCTTAACTCCGAGTAGTTGAGCACTGATAAGTCCGTATTTAGACACGCATTTGAGGCGTGTTCAGGTTGGATTTTATTGGTTTTCCTAGCTTTAATTCTGTTCCAGGACGTACTTTTGAAAGATCCTAAATACGATTGAATTTTTTTTTAAAAAAATGTTGAATACTTGCGGCGCTTATTTGTGTAAGGCGCCGCGAAACTTAAAAAAAATAAATTAATTTAATTTATTTAAAAAACATTTGCAGCGCTTATATAAAGAAAGGTGCCGCGAAACTTAAAAAAAATAAATTAATTTAATTTATTTAAAAAACATTTGCGGCGCTTATATAAAGAAAGGCGCCGCACGGTTAAGTCGAAAATTATTAATTTAAAAAAATATTTTGCGGCGCCTATACGCAAAAAAGCGCCGCACACATATTAAATATAATTTTTTAAAAAATATAATATTGGCGGCGCTTTTTGAAATTAACCGCCGCACGGGTTAAATTGCGGCACCGAGATTCGCGGCGCCTAAAAGCGCCGCACGTTGGGTGATTTAAGCGCCGCAAAAAGGTAAGTTTGCACCAGTGGGTTAAACCGAAACCGTTGTGTTGTGGTTATCAATCTCAATTGATTTCATCAAGGAGTTAAGAGATTAAAGCTACTATCAAGTCGGTATATGGTGGTGTTATATATATACATGGTTGGGGCGTTCAGGATCAATAAACCCATCTGGTTGTGAAACATAGACCTCTTCTTTCATATCTCCATTCAGGAATGCAGTCTTGACATCCACATGATAGACAGTGAAGCTTTTATGAGCAGCATATGCAAGAACACAAACCTGATGGCCTCTATTCTCGCAACGGGTGCAAATGTTTAATCGTAGTCGATTCCTTCTTGTTCATCGTATCCTTTTGCGACCATGCAAGCCTTTTTCTGATAATGACACCGTCTTCATCCTTTTTGTTCTTGAATACTCATTTGGTGCCTATGATGGCTTTTCTGTAAGGCCTCTGCACCAGGGTCCAGACTTTCAATCTTTCAAATTCATTCATTCCCTCCTGCCTTGCAATAATGCACTCCGTATTAGCCAATGCTTCTGTCAACTTTGTTGGTTCTTTCTGACTCAGAAAACATGAGAATAAGCAATCGTTGGTTGATGCAGTTCTGGTGCTGACTCCTTTGGATGGATCACCAATGATTAATTCTGGTGAATGTGCCTTCGTCCATTTTCTCTCGAGAGGGAGAGGCAATGGATTTATGTTTGGTTGATAAGGATCAACATATTCACAGGTTTCTTGTGCTTCAGGAGTTCCTTGTGTTTCAGATTGCTCAGGTTATTCAGTGTGTGGTGTAGGTAGATCATGTTTAGCTTCTTCATGTGAGTGTTCATCGTCATTTTGAACAGGAGTTTGATTCTTCTGTTGTGGGAGCAGGCAACAGATAGGTCTGAGGATTTGCAGAGGTTGTAGCTGGTGATGCACGTGACTGGCTGTAGAAATGCTCAAACAATGAGTCTAGTATCACGTGGTCATCTGATCTTGTCTCACCTGCATGTTCTCCTATTCCAAAAGATGATTGAGCCTCTTTATCTCTAGAGATTGTTGGTTCAGATTAGAAGTGTTCAGTTGCCATATCGCTACCAGTTGAGTTACGTCTGCCTACCGGTTTTGCCTATCTTTAGAAGCTCACATTGATGCTCTCCATGACGGTTTTTTTTGTCTTTCATGTATACTCTGTAAGCCTTTGAATTGATAGAATACCCAATGAAAATCTCTTCATTTTCATGTGGATCAAGCTTTCCCCTAACATCCATGTCGTTCATAATGTAGCATTTATAGCTGAAGACACGGAAGAAGGCAATGTTAGGGAGTCGCTTAAACACAATCTCATACACGGTCTTATCAAAATGCCTATGGATAACTGTTTTGTTCTGTGTGAAACAAGTCGTATTGATAGCTTCAGCCCACATGAAGTGAGGAAGCATTGACTGTATCAGCATTGTTCTGGCTGCTTCCACCAAGTTTCTGTTCCTTCTTTCTACAACACCATTTTGTTGTGGTGTTTTAGCTGCAGAGAACTAGGGGTGGGTTCGGTTCTTTCGGTTCGGTTTTGACCTAAAACCAAATACGGAACCAAAGTAAGAGTTCGGTTCGGTTTCAGTTCGGTTTTACACTCCAAAACTTCAAACCACTGTTTGATTGGTCCGGTTTGTTTCGGTTCGGTTTCGATTTTTTCGGTTTTTTACTAAATATTTGTCATTTAATTTAAAATTGATGTAAAAGTTGGAGGGATCAAACCTATTACATAAAAATGCATGCATACTTGAACAAATGAAGAAAAAAATAATAAACAAATATGTCATGAATTATATGAGTATGCGGGAGAGATAAAAGTGTGTATCTATTCTTAATTTACAATGTTTGTGACTATTTTGAAAAACGTTTATGAATACATACGTCCTGTGTGATTTAGCCGAGATGAATATTTTTTTGTTTTATCGATATAAAAAAGTTAAGTTACAAAAAAGAATTAAGTTACATAAAAATAAAAGTTAATTACATAAAAGACATAATAGATCAACATAGCTACATTATTATGGGCAATGAATGTGTAAATGCATTTATAAACTAAACTAAACATAGCATAAACATTATTTATCTAGCACAAGAAATTCAAATATTATTGATGATATTAAGATTAATGCTTACATTTAACAAATAAAATTTCATATTTTATTTATGTTCGGTTTGTTCGGTTTGGTTCGGTTTTGAAGGGTAAAAACCAAAACTGAACCAAACTACTATGGTTCGGTTTGGGTTTTTACATTCGGTTTCGGTTTTTAGCAGTTCGGTTTTATTTGGTCGCGGTTCGGTTTAATTTGATTCGGTTTTCGTTTTTCGGTTTTTCGGACCCAACCCTATGAGAGAACTGTTGTTTAATCCCCCGGGCTTCGTAGAATTCAGTTAGTTCCTTGTTTTTAGAACTCAGCCCCGCTGTCAGTTCTGGTGATCTTCACATTCTGTTGTAGATAGTTCTGTATGGTCCTGATGAACGTCATGATTAGATTTGCAGTTTCATCATTGGATCACAAAAACTTGGTCCATGTATAGCGTTAGCATGGTTCTAAAAATCGGCCTAGGCGCCGCCTAGTCGCTAGTCGGTGGCCGGGCGCCCCGATGTCGCTCTAATCGGCGGGAAAAAACATTTCGGGGCCTAGGCGGGCTAGGCGGGCGCCTAGTCGGCTATGTGGGCGACTAGGCAGGCTAGGCAGTGGCTAGGCGGCCTGGCCTAAAAATTTCTCCGAACCAACTTTTTTTCCCCGTTTTATCTTAAAATATCGTGTGATCAAGAAGTATTCTATTCCTATGTAATTTATTTTCATATTCTCACAATAAAAAATTATTTTTAAAATATAAATATACTTTTTAGAATGTATTTTAAGATTTTAAGAGAGTAAAAAACACAAATATCTTAATTTATTTATTAATTATTTTATTATTGATGATTCTACTATAAAAAAAAAACTTAACATCTAATGATTATATGAGCTATTTCTATTTTCAAAATATTATAAAATTTTTAGTAATATAATTAAAATTCAAAGGAAATAAAAAGAAAACAAAAACTGATGGGAACATACCTAGGCACCCTAGGATGTTTTTACTTGGACTGTAATTCATCCCAGACCAGACCAGATCAGACCAGACCAGACCAGACCAGACCAGACTTGGATAGTTATAAAAATACAAAGAAACCAGACCAGACCAGACAAGACCAGACCAGACCAGACCAGATCAGACCAGACAAGACCATCAAATTACAGTCCAAGTAAAAACATCCCTAGTCGGCGGCTAGGCGGGCTAGGCGGCTAGTCACCGCCCGACTAGCGCCTAGCGCCTTTTAGAACACCGAGCGTTAGTAATCATCAACAATGACCAAAGTATATTTGCGTCCATTTATGTTGTGCACGCGCATCAAACCACACAAATCCATATGTAGTAGCTCCACGGGATGAGATGAGGAGGGAAATTGTTTTGACTTATGTGATGCCCTCCTCATCTTTCCCAAATGACAGGCAGAACAATGATAGTTGGGAGAGTTCTTCAGAGCAGGGAGTCCTTTGACATGTTTCTTTGATGAGAGGGAACTGATTGCTGGTAGATTCAAGTGTGAGAGACAGATGGATATGATGGATCGTATAGAATTTAGATCAATAGTGTAGAGATTTGTTCTCCTGTGACACTTTAACAATGGTTTACCACTCATGTCCATCACACAACATTGCTTAGCATGGAATCTAACTTCTATTCCACTATCACAAAATTAACTGATGCTAAGCAAGTTGTGCTTCAGTCACTGAACAAATGACACGTTTTTTATCGTGACACTTTCACCAATGACATGTTGGGTGTGTTTCGGAAAAAACGAAGAAATATTAATTAAATAAAATTAATTAATAAACAAAATAGCTAAAAGAAAACAGAAAATAAGATAGAACAGATTTTAGCCAGAGCTCGTGCTACGCACGATGTCCTTAAAACGTATTCGTCGCCTCCCACGGTGCTAGGAGCGTTGCAACGACCGTTTCCCAGGATCGTTTTAGACCGTATCTTTGAATGATAGGTTTTCGGACGACACTCATGTCCGCAGGTCGCCCGCGCACACGAGTCGCGGTTTTTCTTCTCCGTTTCGGGATTTGATCGGCACCCCCCCCCCCAAAATGACCATTTAATGCAATTTTTAACACATTTTTCCAACATGACATCCCCGATTCTAAGTATGGGGGACGATGCATTGTTCCCAAATCTCACATTTCCTCCAAAGCGATTAGTGTAGTTGCTCAATAGTTCCTTGTGTCTAGTCATGTGTGACGAGCAACTAGAATTAAGATGCCACACATGTCTGACCTGCAAAACATATTAAGTTTGCTTAGGTACCCATCTCCAGATGGGTCCTTCCTTATTAATGTTGAAGAGTTGTTTCACCTTTTGTTTAATGTGGGAACCTAAGCCAGCTGATTTAGAAAAGTTTATCGTTTTTAAATTTTCAGTTTCGGTTTTAGGAACTCATTCTTGTTTGAACTTAGGAGCGAGGGAGGTGTCTTTGATTATGAATGGTTCTTCAGAGAGATGATCTTTCAGAATTGTTTCTTGAGAGAGCCTTCTCAGATGTTTAACTGAGTGAACCTTGAGGGGATACCTTAAAAACAGTAGTCTGTACTCACCCTCAACGTTCACTTTTACAGAATTAGGCTTCTTCAAACATTTCTCAACAACCACAATATTATCATAATCAGAGGAGGAATCAGACTCAAAACAGCAAACATTCATTGACTTAACACAGTTTAGAAGGAGATTTGAACAGAGTACGTAGTTGATGAAGGGCGTTGGTCCTTTGATCAGAATCTTGTGGTTATCAAACGATTAGGGCATACTGACAAACTTCTGGAGGTTCCACTGGATCATGCAGACTTTTGGGTTCAAGTTCACAACCTACCGTTAAGCTATATGACGGCAAGGACAACTCGTGGAATAACTAACAGTATCGGATCGCTTGTGTAAGTGGACGAGGGCTCTCTTGGCGGAAATAAAGCAAGGGTTGGTCATGCGCATTAGAGTCACTATTAATATTACTATGGCATTGACTAGACGCTTACAGGTTAGACGGGAGGGAGATAGCTGGATCTGGGCAAACTTTTGGTATGAGAGACTCCTGAACTTCAGCTTTCTGTGCGGGATTCTTGGTCATGATGATCGTTTATGTCCCTCTAATCCGCATAGTGGTGTAAGGATCGGGGAGAAGCCTGATGGATCATGGTTACAGGTTGATACGAGGTGGGAGGATCGTATCCGGGTAACAGGTGGCTTATTCCTAGCAACCACAAGCCAGGAGACAAAAGGGATGAGAAAGCAAATTCCAAAAAGGTGACAAATGAACAAGAAAGCTATACGGCAGAAGGACTCCTGGCAAAGGGTAAGGAGATTGCTACAACCCAGGACGCACCAAGAAAGCGTAGGATCACTGAGAAGGATTGCAAGGTGGGGCACTGGCAAGTATGGATGTGGATGAAGAAACTCCAAAAAACTTGGAAGTGGCGGTGTTGTCCGGGCAGCATCGCCTGTAGCAGGAGAATGCAAGGATAAGTATGAGGTACCTTTAGCGGAGGCTGGTCAAACCGTTGTTTCCTTGCCATTGGCTGGAAAAACAGGATTATGTTCCTTTTTTTATTTTTTTCATCTCAAAACTTTGTTGTATTTTTTAAATTCAATTCCCTTTTAGTATCAGGTGTAGCATTGTTGTGTATGGAGTCTATCAAATTGCGGGTTAGTGAGATGGTCCGCTAGTAAGCGTGATTCCAACTCTAAGTCTCACCCAGTGTAGCTTTTGATATGGCGAACTTGTATCTGCTTCTCAGTTTTAATATTAATTAGGTTATCTTTTGCCAAAAGAAAACAATACATGTAATTATTATGCTGCTACAAGTTAATGAGATAGTTCATGGTAAGAGATATGTTGATGTTGATCTATATTGATACAATCTATCTCAATAGTAAAATTTCTAACGATACGTACGATGTAACATGTAATTCTCCATATGTGTATAACTAATTGATAATTATTCCAACTAATTTTATATTTTCACCAATAGTTTTGCTATTGTTAGAGGCAAACTATATGGTAGAGTTGATTGTACCCATTGTTCTAAAAACCGCTCTAAGCGTCCGATTAGTCCCCACCAAGGTGTTAGGTGGTGACCGGTCCGTTAGTTTTACTTTTTATGTTTTTTTTTTCTTTTTTCATTTCTTTCTTTCGTTGCTTTTACTTGTTCTCCTTCTTTCTTTTTCTTTCTTTTTTAATTTAACAATCTTTTGCTTTATTTTTTTTTAAAATTATTTTGAAAATGTATTATATAAAATATTATTTAATATTTGAGTTTTTTTCAATCAACCTTCTAAATTAAGTTTTTATTTATTTGTGCATTATGAAATATTTTAGGTATTAATGTCTTGTTTTTCTATTTTTACCTTTAAGATAAATATTTATTAATGTATTAAATATTGTGTGATAATTACTAACACGATTTTTGTGTTATACTAAATTGATTATATAGTGTAAAATAAATGCATGTGCATAAGTAAATATTATAAAAATAACACGATTATATTTGTAATTCAAGAAAAAAGACTATAAGTTATCTTTAATATAACTTTTTATATTTCTCATTGTTACATGGGGAAAAGGTAAAAATATATACGCCCTTTAGTATGAGTGTGAGAATAAGTATTTGATACTCAATGAAAAAGTCTTGATGTTCAAGTAACAAAGCTTATTATTTTCATATCAAAATAATATGAAATTATGGTTGAAATAGTTGAATTGACTAAATTTGGTAAATTATGAGAAAGTAAAAAGCTATATTTAAAATATATTTTATTAATAAAATAAAGGAACTTATTAGTCATTGCAGTGACGAAAGTAGTTTGATCCTTACTTATTTCGATTAAAACGCAATTCAGCATGTGAAATAAAAAGCTAATTTCAAAAACAAAGGATTTCATACCCACTCTCTGTGGCATATGAAATTTTGTTTTGCAATAAAAATTACTCCAGTTATGATGGAATCAGCTACGTACTTACCATGTACTCGGATCCTTGTGAAAATAATAATATAAATTCAACTATCAAGCCTAAATATTACTCGTATAGAGTGAAATAATGCATAGATAGTACTTTAACTATATATATTACTCCCACCGGTACTAAATAAATTTCACACTTTCCATGTTGGGTAGGTCCAAAATAAACTTCACGCTTCTTCTCCCTTCCTTATTTGGCAAATTATTTACATCAAAACAGTGCAAAATCGTGCAAAACAGTGTCACAACAGTGTACTCTACAGTAAAGTCAAATTTATTTCCTTAATTTGTGTGAAGTCAAAGTGTGAAGTTTATTTAGGACCGGAGGGAGTATTACATTTTGGTACCTTAACTCTTAAATGAATCAAAACAGTACATTAACTATACATGAATGTTTCGACTTGCAATAATATTCAAATTCGGCCAAAAAATCACACGTGGCGGCCGATGAAGGATTTTTTTGGCCGTGAATCCGTGAAGGATTTTTTTATCACTATAGGGTGACTCTCTACACATGAATGTTTGATCGCGATGAAGAATTTTTTTGACCGCAAATTTGAATAAAATCTCAAGTTGAAACATTTATACATAGTTATGGTACTTATTGTTTTTCGGACAGAAGTTGTTGTAGATGATTACTTTAAGTATTTTCATATAATCTATTCTTTAACCTATTAAAAAAATATGTTCAGTATAAATTTTTCATAATTCAGCTAATTCAACCACTTTAACTAGTTTTTTTTTTATCAATTTCAACGGATTCTTTAACCGATTCATTCAATTTCAATGTTATCAAACACACTTATAGAGAAAGTGCATAAGTAGGATCACCATTGTTTCCTTCGTAAAAGAGGAAAATATAAGATCAAATAAGTATTATTTTGGAGTAAAATATAAGAAGTCATATTTAATTTGTTTGTTGTATCAATATTAAATCTTAATTCGAGCAATTTTTCATATATATACTTGGTATTTAATATTTATTACTCCCCTTATTTATATTTAATTTTGGGACTCTACCTCCCAAAACGAGATTATATTGGCTTTGAATTAAAACAAAGCTCCTAATCCTAAAAGGATTTTAATTCTTTAGTCGGCTGAACGCTTATAAAAGAGAGTTAATTACCCTAATTCCCCACAAAATACGTCGGATCAGAGTACTAAATCGATCGTAAGCACAGTCCACAAATCGTAGTCAAGTGTAAGAATGGTGGGAGGAGGGTTGACTGTTTTGACGAAGTTGGACGAAGCCAAGACCCAATGGTACCACTTCACCGCCATCGTCATCGCCGGCATGGGCTTCTTCACCGACGCCTATGACCTCTTCTGCATCTCTCTCATCACCAAGCTCCTCGGCCGCCTCTACTACAGCGTCCCCGGCTCTCCCAAGCCCGACTCCTTGCCGCCCAACGTCTCTGCCGCCGTCAACGGCGTCGCCTTCTGCGGCACCCTCGCCGGCCAACTCTTCTTCGGATGGATGGGCGACAAGTTGGGCAGGAAGAAGGTCTACGGCATCACCCTCGTCCTCATGTGCGGCTGCTCCATTGCTTCCGGTCTCTCTTTCGGGTCCGACCCCAGGGCCGTCATGGCCACCCTCTGCTTCTTTCGCTTCTGGCTCGGCTTTGGGATCGGCGGCGACTACCCTCTCTCTGCTACCATCATGTCGGAATACGCCAGCAAGAAAACCCGGGGCGCTTTCATTGCGGCGGTTTTCGCCATGCAGGGCTTCGGGATTCTGAGCGGCGGAGCTATTGCGATGCTCGTCTCTGCCGCTTTCGGATGGGCTTACAAGGCTCCGGCGTACGAGGTGGATCCGGTCGGGTCCATGCCTCCGCAGGCGGATTATGTCTGGCGGATCATATTGATGGCGGGTTCGCTCCCGGCGCTGTTGACTTGGTACTGGAGAGCGAAGATGCCGGAGACCGCCCGTTACACGGTTCTGGTCGCCAAGAACGCCGAGAAGGCGGCGGCGGATATGTCGAAAGTGATGCAAGAGGATATAGAGGCGGAAAAGACCGTGACAACGGAAAACCCAACATTATCATTCGGCTTGTTCTCGAAGGAATTCGCCCGCCGCCATGGATTACACTTGCTGGGGACGACGAGCACGTGGTTCTTGCTGGACGTGGCGTACTACAGCCAGAACCTGTTTCAGAAGGACATATTCAGCGCCGTCGGGTGGATTCCGGCGGCGAAGACGATGAGCGCTACCGGGGAGGTGTTCAAGATCGCGAGGGCCCAGACTCTAATCGCTCTCCTGAGTACGGTTCCGGGATACTGGGTGACGGTGGCCACTAGGGGTGGGCATAACGGTTCGGTTTGACCGAACCGAACCGTACCAAACCAAATAAAACCGAACCGAAACCGAACCATTTGTAATTTGGTTTGAGTTTGGTAGTATTCCTCCCAACCCGTATTAAACCGAACCAAACCGAACCGAAATCATAAAATCGAATAAAACCGAATAAAACCGAACTAATCTAAAAATGAAATAATTTCTTATTTTTTTAAAATAACAAATCAAAACCAACTTACACCAAACTAAACCAAACCAAAATATAAGATTTCTCTCATTAATTTGATTGATGTTAATCTTTTTGAAGCTTTAATTCTTTAGTTTTAGTGTCCAGGACTAGAGTTTACTACAAGAGTTACATTCACAACTATAACAATTATAGTGGTTTAAGTAGATAGTATTCAACTATAATTTATTATCTACTACTACTATATATTTGGTTCATTACTTGCAAGCACCAGTTTTGTTTTTGTTTCGGCTTTATATATAATTTGATTCATTCCCGTTGTTGTTGCTGCTTACAAATGTGTCATGCTTATATATTTTTGGTTCATATGTGTTTTGTTACTGTTTGCAAATTTATATCTAACATTATATTTGGTTCATTACTATCGCTTCTTGGTTCATTATTTTGAGTTTTTTTTTTTCAATCCAAACCTTAATACTTTGGTAAACCGAACTTCAAACCGAACCGAACCATACCAATCCGAAACCAAACCGAAACTTAATCGGTTTGTATTTGGTACATTTTCTATCAAACCGATTAAACCGAAACCGAACCGAAACCGAAGAAAACCGAACCGAAAACCGAAATGCCCACCCCTAGTGGCCACCATTGACAGGCTCGGAAGGTTCACCATCCAACTGCTGGGCTTCACGATGATGACGGTTTTCATGTTTGGGCTTGCCATCCCATACGCCCACTGGGCCCAGCCGGGTCAACAGATTTGGTTCGTGGTCCTTTACGCGTTGACCTTCTTCTTCGCGAACTTCGGGCCGAACGCGACGACGTTTGTGGTCCCGGCGGAGATCTTCCCGGCCAGGCTGCGGTCCACTTGCCACGGAATATCAGCGGCAGGTGGGAAGTTGGGGGCGATAGTGGGCTCATTCGGGTTCTTGTACCTGGCCCAGCCCAAAGACAAGTCGAAGGCGGATGCGGGGTATCCAGTGGGAATCGGGGTGAGGAATTCCCTGATCATATTAGCCGTGGTCAACTTTCTGGGCATTCTGTTCACTCTATTGGTTCCAGAATCAAAGGGCAAATCACTTGAGGAAGCCTCCAGAGACAACATCGAAGAACAGCCGCCGCAGGGAGAAAACGATACTTCTGCCGCCGTATGATTATTTAATCAGTGCAGTTTATAAATATTGACATTTATTAATTAATATATTTTTTTTACCGCAAGGATCTAAAGCATTACAATAGTCTCTAGAAATTAATAGCTTGCAATTAAGTTCAAAGCCATATCAGTAAATAGTTTATTATTCAACCGTATGAGTGGTTATTCTTGATTTCTCTATGATTTCTTATTATCTGGTCTATTGTGATGGAGATTATGTGTGGCATCCCTAGTTGATCCAAAGGGTAGTGAATTGAGGCCACTTCCATTAGATTGCTGTTACCTTCTATTGTATGAGCTTTTTTACTCTAGAAAAACTACAAGTGTACCCATAGATGCCTTTAAATTCTTTATCAGCCTACTGTGAAAATTAATGCTACATTCATCCCTAAATAAAATCCCACTTTGACTGAACACATAGTTTAGGCAACTAGCATAGCATATACTACATTCATCACTTAAATAATTTTACTCTCTGCTCATTTTAAGCTATCCAACACTGGCTCAATATAAATATACCAACTAGGCAACTAGCATAGCATATACTCATATATGAGCCTCCATCTTGCATGGTACGTTATCTCATAAGCACCAACTACGGAGTATAATATAAAGATACAAGCCATCATATAAGGTTGTTCTAGGGGTACTCCTCACAATTTAACATTTTAAGATGAAACTTAAAAAATTTAATACCTCATTACATCGGTAAGACACTTAAAATTGCGTATTCTTTTTCTTCTTGATACCCTCATATGGCACTAATTGGAAGAACAAAATATTTCTGCAATCTAGGAACCACCCATTTTTGGAAATTAAAGAGGGCGGTCTTCAGCACTCCATCATCTGGGTAACGAAAGCTATCATGCACAAGTAACAAGTAACTTCGCGTTAACATGTTGATATTAATTACTACTAGAAACGATCAATGAACTGATGGTTAATCATTGATAGTTTCACAAGTAAGTAATTTCGGGTTATTAATGCACGGTCGTGGTTAATAAGTTTAAGAGGAATTAATTGTGTTGGCTAAACCGAAACCGTTGTATTGAGGTTATCAATCACAATTTATTTTTGATGCACACTAATTAGTAGTGCATAACTGTATGTTTTTATGTTTGATTTATGTTGATTGTTTGACTTTTTATTTAGTTTGTAAACATTTGTGTGATTTTGTTTGTAATTGTTTTTAGCTACATTCATAAGTTGTAGAATAGTGGTAGCGAGTGTGGAATTGTTGGTACTGGAAAAGAGGAACAAAACACGAAGAAATACTGCCTAGGAGGACTTACCCGGTCGGGTAGACTAATCCACCCAGTCGGGTAAGAAGTGAAAACCGAACCTACAACTACAAGGGAATTGCATTACCCGGTCGGGTGGAATACCTCACCCGGTCGGGTGAGAAGTAAGCGGGGATAATCTGGCGTGCTGAAACACAAGAACGTGGAGAATGATAAGATTTTGACCGGTACCCCGGTCGGGTGAGCTATATACCCGGTCGGATAACCGGCCAAAGGTGTTGAAAAACACCTATAAATAGCACACTTTTTCTTCATTAATTCACATCCCTCCTTCCATATACTTAAGCTCAACTTGAAATGGTGTTTTCATTATATTTTTCTAGCATGTTTAGTAGGGGTGACAGTAGGTCGAATTTATACCGGGTGAAGGTTCATCCACGTCCATCCGTTAATTTTTCATATTCCACCCACCCGTCCATCATCCTTTAAAAATCACATCCACATCCAACTCATCCATCATGAGCGGGTTATCGGGTGGATCAGGTGAGTAATGACTGAATATAAATGGTCTAACTTGAAAGATAAAATAAATAAATTATAAATAGAAATTATAACAATTAAAAACCAAAAATTAATATTCACTGAATAATAAAAACAAAAACTTGAGGAGTTAAGTATATTACAATCATTAATTCACTGTCAATAAAGAAACCAGTGATTGTGAATCAAAATAGACATAAAACTTTTTCAAGCTGTCAAATTCTACATTTCTACATCGACACACAACTATCTTTGCAGTTCAATTGTCACTTCTTGAAAATCTTCGATTGCCTTTATTTCACCAACTCATAGATATGTGTGTTCTTTATTAACAAATACATATCTATTACTTCGTAATATACTAATATTAATTATTATATCTATATTATTAAATAGATATTATATAATATAATATGTATTTATTTTTATATGCGGGTTAGCGGGTGGGTGGGTGGATCGGGTGATGGATTGGATGAGTGGTCATCCACACCCGATCCAACCTAACTTTCAATGCACCTATCATTCATTTTCCATCCATACTTTTTTGGGTTTTCGTCCATATTTTCAATTCCGGTTGACCGGATATCCGCGGATGCGGGTGATATTGCCAGCCCTAATGTTTAGTCTCCACATGAGGAGCTAAACTCTCATTTCTTGGTTTTGCTCTTGAAGCTTGTTGAATGTTAAAGTTGTGAGTTATATTCTTCTTCCCTTATTCTATCTCTATATTAATGTTGGGAAGTGTTAATGTTAAGATGACAATTAGTTAACATATTGACATTAATTACTACTAGAAACGATCAATGAACCGATGGTTAATCATTGATGATTTCACAAGTAAGTAACTTCAGATTATTAATGCACGTTCGTGGTTAATAATCTTAAGAAGGATTAATTGTATTGGTTCAACCGAAACCGTTGTGTTGTGGTTATCAATCTCAATTGATTTCATCAAGGAGTTAAGAGATTAAAGCTACTATCAAGTCGGTATATGGCGGTGTTATATACACTAGTAGAAAAATGGCTTACAGTGACACTTTTATAGTGAAACTTTCTGATAAAATGACATTAATGACATAAAAGTGTCACTCTTTTCTAACAAAAATACATAAGTATCATGTAGTGTCACTTTCATTTTTACGGAGTA
The DNA here is from genome assembly GCA_945859875.1 of Cuscuta europaea. NCBI lineage: Eukaryota > Viridiplantae > Streptophyta > Magnoliopsida > Solanales > Convolvulaceae > Cuscuta > Cuscuta europaea. The sequence goes on along the minus strand of CAMAPE010000045.1, from coordinate 1,043,846 downwards.
TCTTTAAAGGCTCGCGTCACTGTTCATATTACTCATGGTCCGGCCTGCTAGTTCATATTATACGGAGTAATACACAGATCCCTCTTCATCTTCACTCTTCTTCGAAATTGGAAATGAAAAGTCGAAAACCCGCCGCCCTTGATTTTCTTCTTCGACTTCCAATCTCCAAAAACCCTTACTCTTCATACGAGCGAAAGAAGCTGTTGTTTTGGCGTTCCAGCGAGGAACAACGAATTAACGTGGCGGTCGACAAGTGATGTGCACGGTGAACTAGGCGGAAGAGAACGAGGCGGATGGTGAGCTAGGCGGACAGAGAGCGAGGCAGATGGCGATCTAGGTGGGCTCAGATGGAGGCTGACGGAGAGATAGACGGACAGAGATCGAGGCGAGCAGAGAGTGAGGTAGGAGAGGGAGGCGTGCCATGACTGATCGAGCCTGTAACTTTGGATTGAACTTTCTGGCATTTAAGGGGGTGAGAGGTTTTAGTGTTGGCTTATTCATTGCTTTCTGCGAGACTCACTACTTGTTCCGCTTTTAATTTTCAGTTTTTTTATCCAAATATGCGAGGTATTTATATATTCTTAACTTATTCACAAAGTATTAGTTAAGATTGACAATATTATAGTAATGTTTGTTATTATTGAATTGATAAAGGCAGTCGTGTCTTATTGGTTGATAAAGGCAGTCGTGTCATATTGAATTGAAAATGTTTCTCTTAGATTGGTCCTTCCCAAGTTTCCCATTTATTGACGCAAAGGTTGCAAATAGGGTTCTAAAAGAAGAACATGTAATAGATGGTCGAGTGGAAGGCTTCTAGTTTTGATAAAAGTAATATATAGCCTACCATAATTAATAGCTTTCCGTCTTCTTAGAGGTTTTTGTTACTTGTTTATTTGTGAGTAGGTGGAAGTAAAGAGGACGGTACCTAGGGAGGACATGCCACTTAGAGGAGGCTCTAAAACAAAGAAAATATTTATTGGTGGTATTCCACTCTCTTTAACTGAAGGTAAATGTTGCATATGTCTATATCTGTTTTTTGTCTTGAAGTTAATTATGGTCATACTGTATATATATTAACCAACTTAAGTTATTTTAGATGGATTGAAGGAATATTTGTCATCATATTTATTTTATCATGAATCTAACGTGAGTGTTGCTTTTATGTAGAAGTTTATTGGTATGCAGCTTTATTTCAATTTGAAGCTTTATTGCTTTAGGTTGGCTCTTTTTTGTATGTTTTTAACTAATGGTTTTTATGTAGAGTTTTGTTAAATCTGAAGCTTTATTCCAAATATGTATTGACAACTTCAGTTGGAGCTCTTTCTTTGTGGTACGTATAATGCATCTCTTTAGTCAATAAAAGTTCTCTCATATCTTATTTTTACATAGCTTTATTGGTACATATTGAATCGGTTTGGCTCTGTCACTCCTTTGACCCTATAAGTTGTGCCAAAACCTCAGATTTAGTCTGTATCTAACAATATTTGCTTGTAGCCGTAGGTATAGTATTTACTCTATATCTAACAATATTTTCAACCTTCTATGACATGCACCACAAAGAGATGACTTAATAGGCGGTGTGAACATATTATTGGCAATGATGTAATGCTGTTAAAAGCAATTGCCAGGATCTGATGTGGATTGCTAGTGATATGAATAGTTGATGCACAATTTCAATGATGTGGATGTAGTAAGGGTTTCTCACTACTAGCTTGCAAGCAGTTGGTTATTTTGGGATGTTTGATTAGAATTTGTTTAGCTTACATGGATTCAGTTCCTCAGCCTTATGTATCTGCAATTTCTGACAATACCCTTTAATGAGAATGTTGTACATGATTCTGTTGGCAGGAACTCTGTTGTACACTTGTACGTGATCACACAAATGCTGGATTATTACTATAATTTACCCGGATGTTTTAGTTGGGGGATTCAGTTGGCATGTTCGAACTCTTCCTCCAAGCTGAATAATCTCTAGAAAAGAGCTCATTAACTAAAATAATATTTATTCCGTATACATTTCTAGAGCCATTTCTATATATTTAAATGTTCTTATATAGAAATGCGAATAGTGACTGAATTTTCACATATACTTGTAGGAAGATACTTCACAAATCAGGCAAGGATTGTTATTCTCTTGCTTCCATCAGGGTTTTCAGTTTACAGTTGCTTAGAGAAAGTGGAAATTATGCACTTGTATAAGAAGAGAGGATTTCTTGTTCCTGAAAAGAGACGATCCTGGCCTCCTGTGGCTTGCAAAGTTGTCTCTTGAGGCATACATTGCTTAGCAGACGTCATTGATATGTACTCTTGAGGCATACGATGCTTAACTATGATAATATATATTCCATATATACATTTCTAGAGCCATTTCAGCCTTCTAGTTAGACTAGTTAGTTTTTTATTATTTTTTATTACTTATTATTGTTTCGGGGTATGCCCCTACGAATTATGTAGTATGTACATTCACATTTATGTATGTATGTATGTATGTATGTATGTATGTATGTATGTATGTATGTATGTATGTATGTATGTATGTATGTATGTATGTATGTATGTATGTATGTATGTATGTATGTATGTATGTATGTATGTATGTATGTATGTATGTATGTATGTATGTATGTATGTATGTATGTATGTATGTATGTATGTATGTATGTATGTATGTATGTATGTATGTATGTATGTATGTATGTATGTATTAAAATCGATGTATTTTGTGTATGTTTTCATGATACTACTTTTCATAACACTGTGATAGCATAGTGTCACTAAAGTATATGATGTAAAAGTGTCGCCTAATAGCTATGTCGCTAATGTGTCACTATATTGTGATATCATAGAGTCAAAATTCTGTGACACTTGTAGTGACACTTAAAAACTAAAAAGTGTCACTTGTAGTGTCACTAGCCCCCACTTTCAGCGACACTTTTTTAGTGTCATAGAAACTTTCTATGATACATGGTTGGGGCGTTCAGGATCAACAAACCCATGTGGTTGTGAAACATAGACCTCTTCTTTCATATCTCCATTCAGGAATGTAGTCTTGACATCCACATGATAGACAGTGAAGCTTTTATGAGCAACATATGCAAGAACACAAACCTGATGGCCTCTATTCTCGCAACGGGTGCAAATGTTTAATCGTAGTTGATTCCTTCTTGTTCATCGTATCCTTTTGCGACCATGCGAGCCTTTTTCTGATAATGACACCGTCTTCATCCTTTTTGTTCTTGAATACTCATTTGGTGCCTATGATGGCTTTTCTGTAAGGCCTCGGCACCAGGGTCCAGACTTACAATCTTTCAAATTCATTCATTCCCTCCTGCCTTGCAATAATGCACTCCGGATTAGCCAATGCTTCTGTCAACTTTGTTGGTTCTTTCTGACTCAGAAAACATGAGAATAAGCAATCGTTGGCTGATGCAGTTCTGGTGCTGACTCCTTTGGATGGATCACCAATGATTAATTCTGGTGAATGTGCCTTCGTCCATTTTCTCTCGAGAGGGAGAGGGAATGGATTTATGTTTGGTTGATAAGGATCAACATATTCACGGGTTTCTTGTGCTTCAGGAGTTCCTTGCGTTTCAGATTGCTCGGGTTATTCAGTGTGTGGTGTAGGTAGATCATGTTTAGCTTCTTCATGTGAGTGTTCATCGTCATTTTGAACAGGAGTTTGATTCTTCTGTTGTGGGAGCAGGCAACGGATAGGTCTGAGGATTTGCTGAGGTTGTAGCTGGTGATGCACGTGGCTGGCTGTAGAAATGCTCAAACAATGAGTCTAGTATCACGTGGTCATCTGATCTTGTCTCACCTGCATGTTCTCCTATTCCAAAAGATGATTGAGCCTCTTTATCTCTAGAGATTGTTGGTTCAGATTAGAAGTGTTCAGTTGCCATAACGCTACCAGTTGAGTTACGTCTGCCTACCGGTTTTGCCTATCTTTAGAAGTTCACATTGATGCTCTCAATGACGGTTTTTCTGTCTTTCATGTATACTCTGTAAGCCTTTGAATTGGTAGAATACCCAATGAAAATCTCTTCATTTTGCTTTGGATCAAGCTTTCCCCTAGCATCCATGTCGTTCATAATGTAGCATTTATAGCCGAAGACACGGAAGAAGGCAATGTTAGGGAGTCGCTTAAACACAATCTCATACAGGGTCTTGTCAAAACGCCTATGGATAACTGTTCTGTTCTGTGTGAAACAAGTCGTATTGATAGCTTCAGCCCACATGAAGTGAGGAAGCATTGACTGTATCAGCATTGTTCTGGCTGCTTCCACCAAGTTTCTGTTCCTTCTTTCTACAACACCATTTTGTTGTGGTGTTTTAGCTGCAGAGAACTAGGGGTGGGTTCGGTTCTTTCGGTTCGATTTTGACCTAAAACCAAATACGGAACCAAAATAAGAGTTCGTTTCGGTTTCGGTTCGGTTTTACACTCCAAAACTTCAAACCACAGTTTGATTGGTCCGGTTTGTTTCGGTTCGGTTTCGATTTTTTCGGTTTTTTACTAAATATTTGTCATTTAATTTAAAATTGATGTAAAAGTTGGAGGGATCAAACATATTACATAAAAATGCAAGCATACTTGAACAAATGAAGAAAATAATAATAAACAAATATGTCTTGAATTATATGCGTATGCGGGAGAGATAAAAGTGTGTATCTATTCTTAATTTACAATGTTTGTGACTATTTTGAAAAATGTTTATGAATACATATGTCCTGTGTGATTTAGCCGAGATGAATATTTATTTGTTTTATCAATATAAAAAAGTTAAGTTACAAAAAAGAATTAAGTTACATAAAAATAAAAGTTAATTACTACTAATAACTAGTAAAAACATATAATCATGCAACAAAACTACTATGGTTCGGTTTATTTAATAATGCAACAAAACACACAGCAAGATATGAGTGTCACAAAAAAGATTAATGCTTACATTTAACAAATAAAATTTCATATTTTATTTATGTTCAGTTTGTTCGGTTCGGTTCGGTTTTATTTATGTTCAGTTTGTTCGGTTTGTTTTTTTACATTCGGTTTCGGTTTTTAACAGTTCGGTTTTATTTGGTCGCGGTTCGGTTTAATTTGATTCGGTTTTCGGTTTTCAGTTTTTCGGACCCAGCCCTATGAGAGAACTGTTGTTTAATCCCCCAGGCTTCGTAGAATTCAGTGAGTTCCTTGTTTTTTGAACTCAGCCCCGCTGTCAGTTCTGGTGATCTTCACATTCTGTTGTAGATAGTTATGTATGGTCCTGATGAAAGTCATGATTAGATTTGCAGTTTCATCCTTGGATCACAAAAACTTGGTCCATGTATAGCGTTAGCATGGTTCTAAAAATCGGCCTAGGCGCCGCCTAGTCGCTAGTCTGTGGCCGGGCGCCCCGATGTCGCTCTAATCGGCGGGAAAAAACATTTCGGGGCCTAGGCAGGCTAGGCGGGCGCCTAGTCGGCTATGTGAGCGACTAGGCAGTGGCTAGGCGGCCTGGCCTAAAAGTTTCTCCGAACCAACTTTTTCCCCCGTTTTATCTTAAAATATTGTGTGATCAAGAAGTATTCTATTCCTATGTAATTTATTTTCATATTCTCACAATAAAAAATTATTTTTAAAATATAAATATACTTTTTAGAATGTATTTTAAGATTTTAAGAGAGTAAAAAACACAAATATCTTAATTTATTTATTAATTATTTTATTATTGATGATTCTACTATAAAAAATCTTAACATCTAATGAATTATATGAGCTATTTCTATTTTCAAAATATTATAAATATTTTAGTAATATAATTAAAATTCAAAGGAAATAAAAAGAAAACAAAAAGTGATGGAAACATACCTAGGCGCCCTAGGATGTTTTTACTTGGACTATAATTCATCCCAGACCAGACCAGACCAGATCAGACCAGACTTGGATAGTTATAAAAATACAAAGAAACCAGACCAGACCAGACCAGTTCAGACCAGACCAGACCAGACCAGACCAGCAAATTACAGTCCAAGTAAAAACATCCCTAGTCGGCGGCTAGGCGGGCTAGGCGCTAGGCGGCTAGTCGCCGCCCGACTAGCGCCTAGCGCCTTTTAGAACACCGAGCGTTAGTAATCATCAACAATGACCAAAGTATATTTGCGTCCATTTATGTTGTGCACGCGCATCAAACCACACAAATCCATATGTAGTAGCTCCACGGGATGAGATGAAGAGGGAAATTGTTTTGACTTATGTGATGCCCTCCTCATCTTTCCCAAATGACAGGCAGAACAGTGATAGTTGGGAGAGTTCTTGAGAGTAGGGAGTCCTTTAATTTGACATGTTTCTTTGATGAGAGGGAATTGATTGCTGGTAGATTCAAGTGTGAGAGACAAATGGATATGATGGATCGTACAGAATTTAGATCAATAGTGTAGAGATTTGTTCTCCTGTGACACTTTAACAATGGTTTACCACTCATGTCCATCACACAACATTGCTTAGCATGGAATCTAACTTCTATTCCACTATCACAAAATTAACTGATGCTAAGCAAGTTGTGCTTCAGTCCCTGAACAAATGACACGTTTTTTATCGTGACACTTTCACCAATGACATGTTGGGTGTGTTTCGGAAAAAACGAAGAAATATTAATTAAATAAAATTAATTAATAAACAAAATAGCTAAAAGAAAACAAAAAATAAGATAGAACAGATTTTAGCCAGAGTTCGTGCTACGCACGATGTCCTTAAAACGTATTCGTCGCCTCCCACGGTGCTAGGAGCGTTGCAATGACCGTTTCCCAGGATCATTTGAGCACACAAATGAAAGTTCCGGCGAACTGGAACACAACAAAAATTAGACCGTATCTTTGAATAATATGTTTTCGGACGACATTCGTGTCCGCAGGTCGCCCGCGCACACGAGTCGCGGTTTTTCTTCTCCGTTTTGGGATTTGATCGGCACCCCCCCTTCGCGTAAGAGAGAGCCTTTACCCTTAGGAATCTTAACTCCTTAAAAGAGGCTTCCCTTTATAAGGGGGTGAAAATCCCTTGAGTTTTTTCGGTGTGGGATAAAACACACTAGAAACCCATCATTTTCCCAGTTTTTCCATTTCAACGAGTGAACTTCGAGAATCAATTTCTCATTCACCCGTTATCCGTTTTGAGCGTACCATATATCGAATTGTAGCCCTTAACAAGGACAATCCGAAACCACTTTGACCCGACCCAAATCGGAAGTGGACCCCACTCAAATAATTGCCCCAAAATGACCATTTAATGCAATTTTTAACACATTTTTCCAACATGACATCCCTGATTCTAAGTATGGGGAACGATGCATTGTTCCCAAATCTCTCATTTCCTCCAAAGCGATTAGTGTAGTTGCTCAATAGTTCCTTGTGTCCAGTCATGTGTGACGAGCAACTAGAATCAAGATGCCACACATGGCTGACCTGCAAAACAGATTAAGTTTGCTTAGGTACCCATCTCCAGATGGGTCCTTCCTTATTAATGTTGAAGAGTTGTTTCACCTTTTGTTTAATGTGGGAACCTAAGCCAGCTGATTTAGAAGAGTTTATCGTTTTTAAATTTTCAGTTTCGGCTTTAGGAACTCATTCTTGTTTGAACTTAGGAGCGAGGGAGGTGTCTTTGATTGTGAATGGTTCTTCAGAGAGATGATCTTTCAGAATTGTTTCTTGAGAGAGCCTTCTCAGATGTTTAACTGAGTGAACCTTGAGGGGGTACCTTAAAAACAGTAGTCTGTACTCACCCTCAACGTTCACTTTTACAGAATTAGGCTTCTTCAAACATTTCTCAACAACCACAGTATTATCATAATCAGAGGAGGAATCAGACTCAAAACAGCAAACATTCATTGACTTAACACAGTTTAGAGAGCTACGACACTTGACAAATGTACTAGAAATAGAACTCCTAGAAACAACACTACTAGAATGACAAGTCGAAGGTTCGCTTAGGCTACATCTAGACTTATTCTTATCATAAAACAAGACACTTGACCATTTGTTCTTATTTCTTAGACGAGACTCTTCATTACTCTTCCTTCTTCTCAACTTCTCTTCAATCCACTCTCCTCTTCACATGGTTTCGTGCTGGTGAATGAGATTTGGAGTGAGTGGTAGAAGTTTTAAAATCGTTTGTTGAATTTTCAAAACATTTTTCGGAGGATGAGGGGAAGTGGTTTCAGATCCTGTGATAGATTGAGAGGAGTTCTTTAACAGAGAAATTTCATTTAAAATTTTATTTCTTTCATGTTCAAAAGCCTATTTTTCTTTATCAAAAGATTCTTTTAACTCAGCGAACTTTTTCACGAGTGGTGGAATGTACTCTGGTTTAGCTACAGGTTCAAAAGTTGATGGTTCCTCTCTATCTTGCACAGTCTCTTTATCGACTGGATAAGTGAGAATCTCTTCTACAGAAGTTAACAGGATCTCTGTGTCTTTGTAACTCTTGTTCAAATTTGTGTAATCAAAAGGAATCTAAGTTCTAGACTTGGTCTTTCTTTTGTCATCCTCAAGGGCATTCGATTCTTCAGCTTCTGTGAAGGCTATAAGTTTGGTCAACCCTAATCTCATGTACTTGACGTCATAGAGTTGAACACAATTGAATTTTTTCAAGTACGGGGGGATTAGAGATCCCTATGCCTTCGTTAGAACTGCAAAATCGAGTGTCCTTAGGTTGGTTAAGGAAAATAGTCTGATCTGTTTGATCCCTTTTGGCTAACAAATCTTCAAGTTCCTTAATCTTAGTGTAAAGAGAGTCCCTAGTGGAATAAAGTGTGTTGTTTACAGCAAAGAGTCTAATTCTTTCAGCTTCAGTGCTACTAAGCTTCTTAGTCAAGTCTTTAACGATAGCTCCTAGTTTTTCGTTTTCTATAGTGAGCTTAGTGATCATTTTCTGTGAATTGGTTATTTTCACATCCATGTATGACTCCTTCTCTATCTGTTTGACTAGAACATTGTATTTATTTTTCAGTCTCCCTTTAAGGTCCTTAATTATTCGGTTAGGATCAGATTTAGAGCAAGGTGAATCACAAGAATTAGAAGTACTTACAACGTCATTCGAGTCCTCATTCTTAGCACCAAGGGCAATTACCTTGTCATTCTAAACGTTCTCCTTCTCTTGTTCCACCATGGCCATCACCGTTAGGTTCTCTTCATCATCTGAGTCATCCATCCAGTGATCTTTGTCAACAATCAATGCACTTTTACTCCCATCGTCTTCCATAACAAGCACCATTTTTTTCTTGTTCAGATTGATTTTCTGCTTGTAGTAATCAACATCCTTCATTCTTTTCGACAGCCTTTAATCCTTGATGAGATGCCGTGACTTTCCACAATTGAAGCATTTAGGGGCATTCTCAGCATCCACAACTTCGGATTTATCAAACGGGCATTCTTTCTGCTTGGAGCTGGTTGAGGACTTGCAAAGTCGGTTAGAGGATGAGTTCTTCTTCTTAAAGATTTGATTATGGAACCTCGAAGTCAATATGAGGCCGTTTCTTTTGGAAGTTGAGGAATTCATCATCCGATTCATCATCAAATTCAATTTTGCTTTCTTCACTTTGAGGGACAAAAGTGAGCAGATTTGGACAGTGCATTCATCTTTTCCTTCTGAGTCTTGTGAGCAGATTTGGAGGGTCTCTCAAGCATAAGAGCCAAGGTGTTAGCTAACATATCAACAACTGCTTTACCTTTCTAAGCCATAACATTAGTACTCAAAAAGTCAGACTTGTCATCTGCATACTGATAAAGAGTGTTATACACAGCATGAATATCCATCTCCTTCAAATCTTTTGTGTGTCTGACATGAGAGCACGACTTTCTCCGATCTGAAGACAAGAATCTGACATTCAGTTCCATGTTGGATTTGTGAACGTTGATCTTTTTCATTTCGTTGATCAAATGCAGAAATCTGAAGTAGGTGTATTCCAGTGACTCTCCAAGTTTGGTTTTGAATGAATCGTATGCAGTAAAGGTGTTTGCTTTCTTAGCTTTCACTCGAATATTGGTTCCTTGCATGACTTTAAAGATCTCATCCCAATCTCTTTAGCAGTTGACATGCTGTCAATTTGCATGTAGATGTCGTTCGAGATGGCCTGCAGTAGGTACGTCTTGGCCAGGAGATCTGCTCATATTCTGATTCTATCTTCATCGTCATACTCTTCTTCAGTCTTCAGCCTTTGGGTTTCACGGACTGGGGGGTTGTTTTCTTCATTTCTGTTAACAGTGATCATCAGCTGTGCAGAACCATTTGTGATAGAGTCCAACAGACCGAATGAGTGGTCTTTACTTTCAAGAATGTTCAGAAATCTATTCTTCCAGACAGTGCATTCACCTCTTCGGAGTATCGGTGGCCTTGTGTCGTTACCAATCGATAGAGCCTCCATGTTAGAATTGATCGGGCTGAGCAGTTGATTGACTAAGTGTTTCTGTTTTTGCTTAAGTACAGCTTCGCGCAAAAGGTTAATGCACACATACAGGTTCACGCACATTAACAACGATGTGAGTTTTTTCCCACTTAAAATACATAGTAGAATAGGGTGCAAGTATGAGTATCGTCTTCACAGGGATGGAAAAAGGTAATTAAGTATTAACTAAATTCAGTGATTAAAAGAAATAAAATAAAACGCAATTGTGTGAGATTTGATAGGTTGGAAAATTAAAATGCAACTAAACAAATAAAAATCTTGGTTCTTTCTAATTAATGACGGGAGCAAACATGGATTGATTCCGGGGTAATCATATTTCTCGCTGATCAGGTTTAATCACATGAAAATTATTTAAATGAGGAATGCTAGTCAATACTAAGTTCTTACCAATCTCGCGGCGTAAAATACAATAATTTAAAGTACTAGGCTGATCTCTCATGCGACAGGTATCTAAATTATTACCAAAACGAGCGAACGTACGACCCTTAAATTGTTACTAGTCTCTTCGTGAACGATTAGAGATTTTAACGGTAAATAATTCCACTAAACTTTCGATTACTTTATCACCTGGAGATTTTAAAAGAATTAATTACCTAAATAGGAATAAAAGGTATTCCACAATCATAAATAATAGTACAATTTTTTTTATTCACCGGTAGAATTAATTATGTGTGTTTGGACAAATATACCCTTGTAGCTTTTGAAATATTTTAATTCATAAAAAAATTCACAAAAATAATAAAAAATTCTAGAAAATAATAAAGTATTTTTTAAATAAAAATTTTACAAAACAATATTTTTAAAAAAAGTTAAAAAAATGAAAAAAATCACTGCCACCTCTGTCACCCCAGCACCACCACCTCTAGTCATTGAAAAAATGTCACGTGCATTAATAGTACCATATTAATAGCAGTTTCAATGAAAATTTTAGCATTATTGAAGAGCAATATGCCTTTTTTGCTTTTAAAAAAAGGACATATTTTTACAAAAAAATGGAATTTTTTACACCAGTCGGAGGTGGTGGTACGGGTAGGAAGTAGAGGCGGTGGGAAAGGCATCCATATTTTTTTTATTGTTTTTTATTAATTTTTGAATTTTTTGAATTTTTTATAAATATTTTTATTTTTTTTTATTTTTCTATGATATTTATTGTTTTTTATGAATTTATTATGAATTAAAACAGTTCCTTATGAATTAATACACTTAAGAGTATTTAGGGTGTAAAATTAGTGTTTAGTCCTATTTGTAAATGATTTAGCGGTGTAGTCTTATTAGTGAATTTTAGCCTAGTTTTAATCCTCTTTATGGAAATAATTAATTTTAAAATAATATCTCCTTTTTTTTAAATTTTGTCATTTTTCTTTTTTTGGATGTTTCATTGATTTTGCTACTTTCCTTTTTAAGCAAGGAATTTATGATTCCAGTTAATTCTCTCCTATGCACAAGCCTTAATCATACAATTTTTACTTCATTAACTTCCCTATCTATCATGAGACACGTGGTCTGCCCAAGCATGAGACACGTACGACCGGTCAACTACAGAATTGAAAGCCGAAGTCAGCCTTCTGGAGAGTCCGATTTCTTTCCGGCTGTCTAAATATAAGGATTGTTTGGGAAGAAGATTAAACCAGACAAAAAAGAGAGAAGAAAATGGCACAAATGACAGTAAGAGCAGAAAATGAGAAAGTGGGCACATCCTCCCCTCACTTGGGCTTGGAACTTGGAGAGCTCAACACCCTCGTGACAATGTCTTCACAGCCATTGTTGAGGTACCTTAACACCCATACATAACTTTAGGACATAGACATTTTTACCAGTTAGCGTAGCTCAACCGATAGCGAAGGGGTGCCACAAGGGTTAGGTCCCGGTTTCGAATCCGCCAACTGCGATAGGGTTACTATGTTAAAAATGCATAGAGCCTCTGCAAGTATCGGGGATAGAGTCCCACTCTCTATCTGTCAGATTGAGATTATAGTCCAATTTAAATCCTCTCAACGTACCGTCCGATCGGGATTTGGGGCCCCTCAGGGATCGCGTGTCATCCTTTTCTTTAGGACATGACATTTTTTTTTCATATTTTTTTTACTTTACAATAGTTTTCTTCAATAAATTCGAATAAAATATAACTTTAAAATTTTCTATTTTGATTATTATACAATTTAGTTTATTGGAGCAGGGAGGTATGTTCAAACAAAGATAGAAGTTCTTTCATTGATGAAACAACCTTCTCTTAAAACAGTACGGAGTACTATATGTAGCACTATAATCTATACTTTGGATAAAAAATACTAACTATTTTTTTTTTGAAACGCAATTATAGTCGTTAATTAATACTTACTAAGTCACAATTTTGTTCACCGGCTCTCTAAAAGTAATATTAGTGATTTTTTATAACTTATAGTTCCCCTTTGATAATTGAACGTATTGACTGATTCTACTGAAATTTATGAAGTTTTGGATGAAGTGGCTGGATTGAGAGATTCTGCCGATTTATGAAAAAATTATATTTAAAATATATTTTATTAATTAAGAAAAGATAAGATCATGTGAAAAATAGTTAACTCCGATCTTCCAATCTTCCATTTTCCTATTATTACACAACTCAGTGTGTAAACCGATAAATTGGGTAGTTTTCTTTCAAAAAAACTGATAAGTCGATTATCTACTATCATTGCATTTTTCATAATCTACTATCTTTGCATTTTTCATCAGTTATGACTTATGAGTGGAATTGAAAAATGTATTAGTATATATGTACATGCAGGGAGGATATAGGCACATTGATACAGCTGCAGAGTATGGAGTCCAACGGGAGGTAGGAAATGGAATCAAAGCAGCCATACACGCCGGAGTTGAGAGGGGAAAACTCTTCATTACATCCAAATTGTGGTATGAAAGTTACGTAGTAATTAATTTATAAATACATACATATCATATGATATATTTATACACATTTGTTGAAATAAAAAGTCTTTATTCCCCTGGAGCATCACATTTAAGAGCACGTTTGGTAACACTAAAATAGATTGATTCTGCGGCTGTATTGACTGATTCTGATTCATCAAAAAATTATATTTAAAATAATTGTTATGAATAAATAAAATAAAAAATATATATGAAAAAATAGCTAAAACGATCTTCTAACGTACTTCAGCCAGTAAAGTAACTTCAACCTTACTTTTTTTTATTATTACATAATTCAGCGTGCGAAATAAAAAGTTACGTGTTTGGTGAAAAAGTTGACTCATAAACGTGATAAGCCGAAAAAAGAGCTCACCAAACGAGCTCTAAAACGTAAAAGCTAAAAAAAGTGGTCACACCTAATATCAAATACTTTGAAGGGAAGATGCATTACAGAGGAATAAAGTGCACCTTCATTTTCGTCACAAAAATGTGCATTATCCAACGTCAAGATGTATAACAGACATGAAAGGTTGCACTCATGCCCATTTTGTACAGGAAACGCTCTTTTCCCCATCTATTTTCAACTTTTGAGTAGGAAAAACTTATGTTTTATGTTTTATGTTGATGTACAATCATCCCGCATCGGTTTGATATAAAATAATACTCTCTCCGTTCCAAAATAATTATCTCACTTACTTGAAAAGTCTATTGGGAGTTGCGACAGTTATTTTGGACTGAAGGGAGTAAATTGATATTCAAGACTATGGAATATTCTTGCTCCTATCAGAATAACTCTTTAGAATGGAACTCAATCTTAATAGTTCTGGAATCTAGCCATAGTTTTCGCCTACCTTATGAGTGAATTTTGCAGGTGTACCGAGTTATCGCCTGAAAGAGTTCACCCTGCACTTATGAGCACACTTGGGGAGCTGCAACTCGACTATCTTGACCTTTATCTGGTAATTCATATACTACAACAACAACAACAACATCCAAGCCTTAGTCCCAAAAGATATTGGGGGTTATCTGGTAATTCATATATTCGAACAAATTTGTACTATGGTATTTTTATGTGTTTCTAATGATGGAAAATGTGGTTTGGCTGGATATATTCACTGGCCATTCCGCCTGAAGGAGGGAGCAAGCAGGCCTCCAAAAGCTGGTGAAGTTTCTAAGTTTGACATGGAAGGAGTTTGGAGAGAAATGGAGAAGCTAGTGACAGAAACTAGTGAGAGATATTGGGGTTTGCAACTTCAGTGTCAAGAAGCTCCATAAGCTACTAAATATTGCCAAGATAAGGCCTAGTGTTTGCCAGATGGAGATGCACCCTGGATGGAGGAATGACAAAATGCTGGCCGCTTGCAAGCAGAACAACATACATGTGATGGTACTAACGTACATTTCTCGAAGTATTTCTCCCACACTGATTTAGTATAACGCAATTTATGAGTTATTTATAGGTTCACCTTTTGGATGGAACGTCATGTCTTACGTTCTTATGTTACATAGTACATAATATGTCTCGATTATTTATATTTTAAATAACTTGTAATCATGGAGAACTGTTACTGTTAGGCATATTCACCTCTAGGCTCATATGAAAGGGATCTTGTGCATGACCCTGTTGTGGACAAGGTGGCAAAGAAACTGAACAAGAGCCCTGGCCAAGTTCTTGTCAAATGGGCTATTCAAAGAGGAACCAGTACCATTCCCAAATCAAATCATGCTGATAGGATCAAAGAGAACATAAGTGTTTTCGAATGGGAATTACCTAAGGAAGATTTTGAAGCTCTTTCTAGCATCAGTGACCAGGTAACTTTGCTCTTATCTTTTAATTGGATATTTGTATGCTCTTTTTATCTTTGACATATGTGTGATGAATGATCTATGTCGTGTTTGCAGAGACGGATTCTGGATGGGGAAGATCTATTTGTGAACAAGACAGATGGTCCTTTTAAGAGTGCTGCAGATTTATGGGATCATGAAGATTAACTTTGTTACATAATACATCTATGTTTTATATGAATAAAAAAGATTCAGGGAGTTCGACCTCTGTAATAAATGCTTAAAAATAAGAAGACTTGAAGAAACTTTGAAAAACTCTTTCTACCAATTCTGGAAAAAAGTTGCTTGATCCTTGCTTTTATGTTCTTTTCTCTTTTCACCTATGGGCATGATGATTTGAACTTTGCTATGTGTTTCATGGAATTATTGTCATGTTCATGTTTGGTTTGCCACCTTTGATACATCTGACGAATCAAATAAGTTTGATTGACTAAAAGATGAAATAAAATCCAAGTACCAAATGCAAAAAAAAACAAGTTGTAGCCGTTGGAGCAACCGAAACAATTACGGAAGATTTTGATCTTCTGATCTTCTTGAGCACAAAATGCAGCATTTTGATCTCCTTGAACAGAGATTATAGAAGATTTACATATCACAGATAAGACACTAATCAAAATTTTGGCTCGGTGTTGGTGGATTCCTAACTCTATGGCGGCATTGGCACTCGTCACCACCTCCTCTACCATTGCCACCTCCAGCAACTTCATCTCCCTCTTCATTATTAATCTTATAATTAAGTAGCGTGTCAAGGCCGTCATCAGTCTGGGCGGTGATGGGGGAGTTATCGGTGCTACCGCCAAGCGGTGGGAAGCTCATGCTAAGCTGAGCTACCTCAGACATGGACTTCGTTAACATTGGCCTAGGGCGTTTAAAGAATAAACAAATGACTGCGCAATCGTCAACCTTGGAACATGGGTATTTGTGTTTCCATGCCCGAACCGCCGTCTCGACTAGCATTCGTGCCGCCATTGATCTCTTCCCTACTGAAGCAACCGTTATGATCACCTCGTAGTTACTGAGCACATCCCATACCTATGACACAAAAGTTGATGTTTCATTTAACAGTTGCTCATTCAAAATGTGTTAAATGTCAATAAACACTACAAGTAACATATAAGACTTTGGATTAATGTTGCAGTTTTAGTCTTAGAAGTGACTAGTTTTCAAATTATATACTTACACCATCGGTAGCTAAAACAACGAATTCGTCCCTCTCGGAGATCTTTCTATAGTACATCTCGGGGGAGGAGATGAGACCATAGTCTTTCAAACAAAAGTCTCCGAAGGCTCTAGCCATGGCAAGGCCTGGACAATCTTGATCAGGCATCCACACTCTATACACATTTGGTTCTTCTTCGGTTGCCATTACTCTCCCTTGACTATTTTTAATACGTTCAGATTCACCTGATTGAACAATCAAACATGACTAAATTCACTCTCATTGTAACTGCTCTTAATTTGGGCGACAAAAGAACAAGAAACATGAAACCTTACTTGGAAGGTTAGGCTTTAAGTCGACTGTAAGTTGTTCCGGAACAAGCTGATCTGTGTCATCTCGGGTGCACATTACCGCCCGAGAATCCCCGAGATTCCCTAGTATCAAATGTTCACCCTACAGTAGATCATACAAGTGTATATATATTAAGAGTCATGTACATGATTATAAAAAAAATAAGCCTCACTCACTCCAAAAAGTCATTAGAAAAGCTATTAAATAGTGATGCATTTATCTAGAATATTCTATGTAGAAAAGGCTAGAGATGATCTAGAGAGTTAAAGGTAGAAAGTATTCTAGAAAATTCTCTACTAGAGAATTCTTATAAAATCTAGAGTAATTAGACATAGATGTAGAATACTCTAGAATCATAGCATTTAATAAGGATCTAGAATGATCCTCTAGCTCCTATAAATAGGACTCATTGTACTCATTTTCAAACCAAGCAAAACCAAGAAACATCAATACAATACTACTTTTCTAGAGACAAGAGCTCTCCTCTAAAACACATCATCTACATTACACCTCACTAAAATCACTTATTCTATTCATACAACCAACAACCTCTTCTATTTTCTAACAAGTGGTATCAGAGCCAGGTTCGATCATAAGCGGGCATTATGACGACATCAAGCTTCTCGGTTTCAACTCCGATGTTCAATGGAGAAAGTTATGACTATTGGAGTGTCCGTATGAAGACTTGCCTAGAATCACATGATCTCTGGGATATTGTTGAAGAAGGAATCATCATGCCGGAAAAAGGAAGCGACGACGCATCAACTTCCGAGGTACGTAAGAAACAAAAACAACAAAATGCTAGAGCTCTCTATCTTCTTCAACAATCCGTTTGTGATACTATTTTCCCGAGAATAATTCGTGCTACTACGGCAAAAGAAGCTTGGGATATTCTTAAGGAGGAATTTCAAGGAAATGAGAAAGTTAGAACTATTAAATTACAAAGTTTAAGAAGAGAGCTCGAAAATTTAAAGATGAGAGATTCTGAAATGGCAAAAGATTATTTCTCTCGGGTTATACATATAGTCAACGAAATGAGAACTCTTGGAGAAAACATAACCGACGAGAGAATAATCCAGAAGGTCCTAATCAGTCTCCCTGAAAAATATGATCCAGTAGTTTCGGCTATTGAGGAGTCAAAAGATCTATCAAAAATGTCCATTACTGAATTAATGGGGTCGCTAGAAGCACGTGAGCAAAGGCTAAACAGACGACACGAAAGTTCATTAGAAAGTGCCTTCCAGTCTAAGCTCAACATTAAAAGGAATCACTCGAGAAATGGTGAAAACTTTAAACCACATAAAGATGGGAATTCTAACAACAAGGAGAGGAAGACGAACTTTCCACCATGCAAAATATGCAAGAAGACTAATCACTTAGAGAAAGATTGCTACCATCGAGGAAAGCCACAATGCAGAAATTGCAAGAGGTTCGGGCATGAAGAAAAAGATTGCAGAGATAGAAGAAACTATCAGGCCAACTATTCTGAAGATTTTAAGGAGGAGTACATGTTCTACGCATGTCACTCAGCCATAGAAGCAAAAGAAGAAGAGTGGTACATCGATAGTGGGTGCAGCAATCACATGACATCCAACGAGACCATCTTCCATGACTTAGACACCTCTATCAAGACAAAAGTCAAGATGGGAAATGGCGATTTGGTGGAGGCAAAGGGGAAAGGTACCATTGTCATAGATACAAAGAAAGGTACGCGCTTTATTAGAAACGTTCTCCTAGTGCCACGCCTTGCACAAAATCTACTAAGTGTTGGCCAAATGATGGAAAGTGGATATGCCTTGCACTTTGAGAAAAATTCTTGCCGAATTTATGACAAGAACAATAATCAAGAAATTGCTGAAGTAAAAATGGGAAATAATAGAAATTTTCCTATTCAATGGCAATATCCACAAAAGGCGATGGTGGCTCAACTGAGTGATACGAGTCTATGGCATCGAAGATTTGGGCACTTCAATCTCAATGCCTTGAGATTACTACACCTAAAGAAGATGATGAGAGACATGCCTCTACTGGATGAAAAAGAAGGAGTATGTGAAGGATGTATGGTTGGGAAGCAGCACAGGCAACCATTTCCAACAGAAAAGACATGGAGAGCCAAACAGATACTAGAGCTTGTCCACACCGATGTTTGCGGTCCAATGCGCACGCCTTCAGTTTCGAAGAACAGGTACTTCATACTCTTCATCGATGATTACTCTAGGATGACATGGGTGTATTTTTTCCAAGAAAAATCCGAAGTCTTTAGAATATTCAAGAGATTCAAGAACTTCGTGGAGAAACAGAGTGGTCATCAAATCAAGAAGTTGAGAAGCGATCGAGGTACCGAATACAACTCAAAAGAATTTGACAAGTTCTGTGAAGATGAAGGTGTAGAGCATCAACTAACAGTAGCATACACTCCACAACAAAATGGGGTATCCGAAAGGAAGAACCGCACAGTCATGGAGATGGCAAGGTCTATGTTAGCTGAAAAAGGAATGCCTAAAACGTTCTGGGCAGAGGCAGTATATACTTCAGTCTATCTTCTAAACCGGTGTCCAACTAAGGCGGTTTTAAACAAAACACCTATTGAGGCATGGTCTGGACAAAAGCCTTCAGCCAAACATTTGAAGGTCTTCGGAAGCATATGCTACATTCATGTTCCCTCTGTTAAAAGGCACAAATTAGAAGACAAGACAAAGAAGGGCATCTTCCTTGGCTATAGCTCCAAATCCAAGGGATATCGAATCTACAATCTCGAGACAAAGAAGTTGGTGACAAGTCGAGATGTGGAGTTTGACGAGCAAGCCTCTTGGAATTGGAGACAGAAAAAGTTGAAAGAAAGACAACTACTGTCCAACTAGAGGAAATACCAGAAGAGGAAAATCACGATCAACAAAGCCCCACGTCTACTCCAAGATCCTCTTTTGAAGCTAATACATCAAGAAATCACGACTCCTCACCAGAGTCCCCACCTCTTCGGGTAAGAACTCTAGCAGACCTATATGAGTCTACTGACATCTATGAAACATGCAACTTTTGCTCCTTGGAGCCAAATAGCTACACCGAAGCCTCCAAAGAAAAAGTTTGGATTAAAGCAATGGAGGAGGAGATCAAAATGATAGAAAAGAATGATACTTGGGAAATGGTAGATCTTCCACATAACAAGGAGGTTATTGGAGTCAAATGGGTGTATAAAACAAAATTGAACCCCGATGGCTCAATTCAGAAGCATAAGGCAAGGCTGGTTGCAAAGGGGTATGCTCAAATACCGGGAGTTGACTACACAGAGACGTTTGCACCAGTTGCCCGGATGGACACAATAAGAACACTCATAGCTCTTGCTGCTCAGAAGAAATGGAAAATTTATCAGCTAGATGTCAAGTCAGCCTTTCTAAATGGAGAGCTACGAGAAGAAGTGTATGTGGAGCAACCAGAAGGATTCATCAAAGAAGAAGGAAAAGTTCTTCGTCTAAAGAAAGCGCTTTACGGGCTCAAACAAGCTCCACGAGCGTGGTATAGCAAGATTGATGGATACTTCACCCGTCAAGGGTTCAGGAGGAGTAAGAACGAGGCTACACTATACATCAAATCCCAAGGTAAATCTGACATTCTCATCGTCTCTCTATATGTTGATGACTTAATTGTCACGGGAAATAATTCCAAATTAATTGAAGAATTTAAGAGAGACATGATGAACACTTTTGAGATGAGTGACTTGGGATTAATGCACTACTTTCTTGGCATGGAGATAAGTCAATAAGAAGAAGGCATATTCTTATCTCAAGAAAAATATATTAAGGACATGCTAAAGAAGTTTAAAATGCAAGACTGCAAAGCCGTCGTTACTCCACTGGTTCCTAATGAAAAATTGAAGAAAGAAGATGGGTCAAAGCAGACGGATGCAACCAATTACCGAAGTTTGATTGGGAGTCTACTCTACTTAACGGCTACGAGGCCGGGCATCATGTATGCTACAAGTTTGCTCTCGAGGTTCATGGAAAGTCCAACTGAGACTCATTATGGAGCGGCAAAGAGACTCCTTAGGTATCTACAAGGAACCATCAATTATGGTATTTGGTACAAAACAACTCCTGACTCACGACTAACTGGATATTGCGACAGTGATTGGGCTGGATCTCAAGATGACATGAAAAGCACCTCCGGTTACGCATTTAAGCTGGGTTCGGGAATTTTCTCATGGGGATCAAAGAAGCAAGATTCTGTTGCACTATCTTCAGCCGAAGCCGAGTATGTTGCAGCAGCCGGAGCAGCGTGCCAAGCTATATGGCTAAAAAGAATATTAGAAGACATGGGAGAATTGCAAAGTTCTGCGACTCAAATATTTTGCGACAACAAGTCAGCTATTGCGATGGCTAAAAATCCAATTCAGCACAATCGTACTAAGCACATCGATATCAAGTATCACTTCTTGAGAGATGTCCAAGCAAAGGGGCATATTGAGATGAAGTACTGCCCAACAGAAGAACAATTGGCAGATATTTTCACGAAGGCCCTGCCAAGAGACAGATTCCAGTTTCTGCGAAGAATGCTTGGAGTCACCGACAAATGCATCAAGGAGGAGTATTAAATAGTGATGCATTTATCTAGAATATTCTATGTAGAAAAGGCTAGAGATGATCTAGAGAGTTAAAGGTAGAAAGTATTCTAGAAAATTCTCTACTAGAGAATTCTTATAAAATCTAGAGTAATTAGACATAGATGTAGAATACTCTAGAATCATAGCATTTAATAAGGATCTAGAATGATCCTCTAGCTCCTATAAATAGGACTCATTGTACTCATTTTCAAACCAAGCAAAACCAAGAAACATCAATACAATACTACTTTTCTAGAGACAAGAGCTCTCCTCTAAAACACATCATCTACATTACACCTCACTAAAATCACTTATTCTATTCATACAACCAACAACCTCTTCTATTTTCTAACAAAAGCTATATCTTAAACTATGGATATATATATCTCATAATATGTGAGACACTTTAGTATATCATCTTCATTTAAATTAAGTTGGACAACTCTAATAGTGAATAAATAGGCCAAACCAACTGCAAGAGTTTTATGAGTTTATAAGAATTTTGATTAGTTACGATTTCATATGTCGATTCATGTTGGTCGACCCAAACTCTTTTGGGACTAAGGCAGTAAGGCTTGCATGTGGTCATATTTGTTGTATAAGGATTTGGATTAGAGTAACTTGTCGATTGTACTCATCCGTAGTTGTTTGTTTCAATTTGAAGTCAAGTTTATTAATACCTGCTTAATTAAAGTAACAGCTGTTGTACCACTGCAGTAGCTGTCAATCCTTCCCTCACCTTCAAGTTCATTATCCATATCTCTGAAGGACTTTTGGAAGTGTGATTTCCATATAGAAAACAACGGAGTCTCAAGAACATCTTTCTCCAAATTCTCCTCCCTGTCGCAGTCCTTTGACTTTATCGAAAGCTTCGATGGTAAACGATCACGAATGTAATGCGCGACCCTGTGACCGGATGGTCCATGTCCGTCAAACACACCACAAAAGTATGAACCTCTTTCTCCTCCAAAGTGCTGAACATCATAATACCATGGTCATTTAATGTACAACTTATATGTTTGTTAATAGTATTGTGTTTTTAGAATGTATATAATCCATGGGAACCTATAAATGCGCATAATATGATGGTAAACACATTCTTCTAATAATTATTGATGCACTTGTAGTAATCTACACATGAAATAATTGAATAGAATGAAAAGGAAAAAGTACCTCCCAAACAGTCATGGCATCTTGATTAATACCCTTTCTGCCTTGTTGAGAATACATGGAAACAAACCTAGAATATCCATGGAACCTAACCCTTGCCCCAAAATCTCCCCTTCCCACAACCCCTTCATGTTCATCTTCTATCTCCCTGGCATCTGTGTTTATCACATTTCCAAGTCCATAACCATCATACCTCCTCACTCTTTGGCAGGTACAACAAGCACCCATTTTTCCTTTTTTTTCTTTTTGCGTTTTATAATCATGCAAAATTCTCAAGGAAATCGAGTATGTTGAAGGATATCAATCAATGCCATTGCATCCCGATCCCGACCCAATTGAAACTCTGCAGATTTCTCCAAGGATATGATCAAATTTGTGGGAATGTTGGCCTATGATGCAATAGTATCTTGGATTAACAAGCAAAAAAGGGCAGACGTTTTTTTAGTAATTATAATTTGATATTGCAAGTGAAAAGAATGTTGACAAATCATGAATGTTGTCTCATGAGAAGAGGGAAACATTCATGATTTGTGGGATAAATGAGATAAATAATTAGAATATATATATATGATTTGCAGGATAATCAAACTTAGAGGAGGGGTTTTTGTTTTTGTTGAAGATTGGATGCCTAAATGGCAACACCTTCCCGTCAATTTTATCCATCTTGTGTTTCTACATACTCTGTACCCCTGTTTTCTCTCCTCTCCTTTCCTTTTTCATTCTGTGTATCTCCCTTTTTTAATCTAGTTCTAAATCCTAAATTTATAATGGTCACTAACTCTTAAACTCCATCTTTTGAAGAATTTACTATGCTTTTTTATCACTATATAAATGGGTCTAGATTTTTTTTCAAAAATCCATATCATTATTTTGGTTTAGAATGCCATTATAGAACATTTTTAAAGGGCAAGGATATCTAAAATAAATAATAAAAAAGTTTTGAAATTACAAAATAGGACTATCATATTTTTTATTCTATAAATAAGAGTAAATTTGTGCCAAGTTTGGCATTACTAGACTTTTAAATATGACATTTTTTTCCAAACTTGACAGATTACTCATATTCAAGAAATTAAAAACATTCTACTTCTATTTTGAAATTTCAAAGCGTTTTTACTCAGCAATTTCTATATCTAAAAATATTAACCACAAATGAGCTGAAATGTTTTACGATAGATATTTGGGGAAATGGAAACTAATAATCCAACCTTTTACCGTTCTTCTTACAATAGTCCCACCTTTTGATTATTCAGGAATAATCCAACATTTGCACCTCATCTTCATTCAATGGTCTCTGACCGGTTTATGACCTATTATTCCAAATTATTTTCTTATCTTTCCAATATATTATATCATAAATCTCACCTTATGGTCACATAATGTTTTGCAAAGATAAGAAAATAACTTGGAATAGTAGGTCATAAACTGGTCAGGGACCATTAAATGAAGATGGAGTGCAAATGTTGGATTATTCCTGAATAATCGAAAGGTGGGACTATTGTAAGAAGACCGCTAAAAAGGTTGGATTATTAGTTTCCATTTTTCCTATATATTTAGGTACCATCCATTTGAATTTCCGCTAGTTTGGCTGAATTTGTCTGAAGCACTCCAAGTCTACTCTACAATAATTTATCTTCACGACTTCATTATCATAATCAAGCTTACTATATTCCAGTTCAGTATTATGTGTATTTTACTTGATATTGATCTAATTGACTAGTCTTATTCAGGATGGAAATCGAATCAAATGAACGCATCCTTAGTTTCTTATGATCGAGACATGATACATTGATCTTTGAGTTGACACTAGTATTATTCAGTCTTAACTCCCCAAAATCAAACTTCAATCCAAATCATCCATTTAAGAGTTGATATTAGTAATAGTGATATTAGTTGATATTAGTTGAATCGATTGAATCTGTTCAAATTTATGAAGTCCTGGTTGATGTGTTTGAATTTATTGACTCTACTTAATTATGAAAAATTATATTTAAAATATATTTTATTAATAAAGTAAAGAAAAAGTTATATGAAAAATAGATAACCTAATCCTCTACAATTAGGTTAGGATTCAAAACCAGACCGGACCGGAACCGGTTAGGATCGGAATCGGAATCATCATTTTCTATGGACCGAAGACCGGACCTGAATCAAACCGGTCCGGACCGGTCTGGACCTGAATTTTCCGGTCCGGTCCGGTCCGGTTTTGACCCTAATTGACCCGGTTTTAGAAAAAGACATATTCTCTTAGAGAGATGTTAACTAACCCAAATTTTTTTAGGAATAAGGCTTGGATGTTGTTGTTTCAAACTACTGTATAATTTTATGTGTGGATATGCTAAATAAGCTAAATAATTGTTTAGCTCATTTATTAATTTTGAAATATAGTCATTAAAAATATTCAATCTTAACAATTAGTTTCCCGCAGTAATTAAAACTACAATCTTTTGTGTATATTAAAATGGAAAAATATATTGTAGATTAATAAAAACTAAATTACGTCCAAAAATATACTACGTATAAACTACATGCACACCTGCAAATAAATAAACAAATAAAAAACAATTTGGAAAAATCAAACAAATATAAACTATGATCATAGTAGTGAACACTTGCACATGAATAAACAAATCAAAAACAACTTAGGAAATAATAAGACACCAAATATACACTCCATATATATTCATTTATATAATAAAAGACGAAAGTAAGCCATAAACATAATGACTAATGATACAAAACGAAGTATATATTTTACGGAACAATAGTTCACCAGTCCATTCCGATCCAAACCTGCTTTTTTCGGGTTTGACCCGGACCGGACCAGAACTCGGAATCTTGAAAAACTAAGGACCGAAACCCGGACCGGTTAGTACCGTTCCAGTCCGGTTCATTCCGGTTCGGTTCCGGTCTAAAATACGATCCGACCCTCTTAATGCACAGCCCTATCTATCTACAATAACTTCACTCAATCCAATTGATTGAACCGAAAAACATAAAAACTATTACCAAATGGGCTAAATGTATTTAAGAGTATGGACAAAAGTAAGGAAAGATTCAAAGAATGTTGCTGTTAAAAGATATACCATACACCCTCCCTAAAACTATTTTGTCAAATTCGTAGTATTCTCTAAATATTATCCAAAGAAACTGAATTTTTCTCTAGCCACAATTCTCTTTTACAGTTCACATTCATATAATCATATCTACTTTCCGACAATTTCAATGCTTTGTTAAATGATCAGTTGACTATTCATCCCAGTATTGATGCCTTGAACTTTGTCTCATTGAATTCCACAAGGATAGGTTTTTGGAGTTAAGTACTTCCAAATGATTGTTTTCATTTCTACATGAGTCATGCTGACATTGTAATGGTAAAACTAAAGACCAGAGAGGGATAGAGGATGATAAATCTCAGAAATGGTTGAAGGTTTGGGAACCAAAAACATTTAGACAATCAGTTAAGCTTCCTCCGCAGTCTGGAAATCTGGAACACAAAAAAACAGCATTTGATGATAGAATTTGCAACAAGGGTCAGGCAAAGATGACAGCGCAAATAATGGAGGAACATACATTTATTCTATTAGGTTTAGACAGCTCAACATAAGCAGATTTGGCTCCTTTTGGAGGCTTATTCTACATATTTTGTGCATCAGCAGAATAAGCAGTTCTTAATTACTTATATAGCTGGAATCAATTTCTGCAAACACTTCCCCGTAATGAAAACAGATTCACCCGTAGCAATGACCAAGCAGGCCATTAACCAACAGAAATCCCACAAGTACACAAAAAGAACAAGCATGGAGTTCCAGTGTATCAAAGAATTGGAAACAAATTGAATTTACACTTGGTGAGCAACATCTCAACATTATTTATTTATACACCTAACAAGAGGTTGTAAAACATGGAATGGCAGATAAAAGGCATGGAACAATTTTGAGAAAATAAGGGTAAGATTTCTTTTGGGAAGGTCCAAGAATGGAAGAATAGATACAGATGAAATAAGAAAAGTAGCTTAAGAGAATGACTAAAACAATTGCTATCAGTAAAAGAACATATAGTTAGACTGATCACCACCATTGATGAACAAGAACTCCACTTTTTCTAAGAGAGGTGAAAAGATTCAAACACTGCCCATATGTTTTCTCATACTTGGCACTCCTCTCCCCAGGACAACATTTCTGCCACCTGTTGTAATGGCATTCAAGAAACAGCTCATCAATGAGACAGATCGCTCCTGTCTCAACCAACCTCGGAATCAAATCAAATTCAGTCCCTTCCACATCCATCTTCATCACCACATAATCTCTTTCCGTCACTGTATTTTTCAACCATTCGGCAAAGTCAAATGCTTGTATCCGGTCAACATCGCTGGCAGAGCCCGATGATGTTTGAACTGGTTGAATTCTTCCCATTCCTCTACCTTTTACCACATCTTTGTCCCCTGGGGTTTGGTTAATCTCAAAGAAAAGGGATTCATTCCTCACCCAAGCCGCATATGGAAGCAAGACAACTCCTTTCTTGGACTTGTACCCCTCGTGGAAAGTCTTGTCGGCCTCAATGGCGTAAATCTCAAAGGTTTTGTTCTGTTTGGGATATTGTTTCTTAAACCAGCTCACAATGCTCGAACCGTAGCTTCTTGATCCAACATCGACGTATATATATCTTTGCTTGAAATTGATATCCTCCATTGAAGGTAAGTACTTTACGTGTTCAATGTTCTTCTTCAGAGTAATCCATGGTTTTTTGGGTTCCTCTCTAATCAAAGGCTCAGCTTTTTTAATCAATTGCAGCTTGTAATCTGGAACGGAGCATTTAGTATCTGAACTAGGGTTTGGTGAACCTCGTCCAGAAACTTCAGTATACTTTTGCAAAATAACTTGACGGATAGAAGGCATTTTTGAATCAAATCCAGCAATATCTATGTACTTTACCAATTTACAGCAATTGAATAAACCAATTAAAGAATTGAAACTATACGTGTCATTGGAACCTGTGTGGAGAACCAGAAACCCTTCGGGTTTCAAAGTCCTGCAAATCTCGTCGGCGAAGGCCCCTGGATGAACCGAATTATCAATCATTCCGGCACCGGAAAAGACAAAATCGAAGGAATTGTCATCAAACGGCTGCTTTGTAGCCTGACCAGACACCACCAAAGGCTTGGATGCTTTCTTGGAAACTCCGATGGAATCTGAGACTCCGATCTCTTTCAAGGCAAAAACATCGGAACCCTTCTCGGTATCCACACAAAGGGCCTTCCAATAAGGGTTCAAATATCCGTCTGCGATCAGATCTTGAAACACCGACGAGTAGAACTTGGCGGCCTTCTGGAAATCCTTGGTGGTCCAGAGATCAGGGTGCTTAGGTTTAGCCAGAGCCGATTTCCCGTCAGCCTCGCTGGTCATAACCGCCGACGACGGTTTACCGAGCTGTGTGGCAACGGAGACGATGTTAAGATTCTCCCGCAGAGAGAAGAAGCAGAAGTTTCCGAGGTCACACGACTCGCCTCGGAGAGTGACAACATAGGCGAACCGGATACCGATGACGACAACGCAGAACAAGAACAGCCGGACGAGTACATTCCGCAAGAAGCTCGGCTTCCCGGAGCTGTGATCCATATTGAACAAAGAACAAATTATCTATCACTAAGAAAATGTACTTATATTCCGTGTCTATATATTGCTTCGATTGTTTCTGAATGAGAATATCAGAAAGAAGATGAAGAATAATAGCTAGGGTTGGGAAAGAATATGAAAAAGGCAGTTTATCTGGAGCAGAAGCGGGCGGCGGTGTGGTTGGCACCCAAGAGAGAGCCGTGAGAGATTGGAGAAGAGATAGGTAAATTGAAATCAAGGGTAGGGCCAAAACGGGAAAACATAATTCGGGATTCCCGAAGACGATGAGGAGCAGCCGAAATTCACTCTGCCCGTGTAATGTCGGTTCTTCCAATTTCAAAAATAATCCGAGTTTTTAAAGAAGAGAAGAACAGCAAATTGGACTGGAAGAGGAAATGCAGAAGATGAAGAGGAAGAAGATTGGGGAACTTCGTAGGGTTCCAGGAAGAAGACGACAGCTGGGAGTTATGTTAACCGCTTCAGTCGGTTACTGTTGGCGACGCGGTAATGGCCGAATGAAGTGGGCCTAGGGCTTGGCCCGCGTGGGGCCCTTCTGGGTTCTATTTCTTCTTTTCGGCACCTATATGCGGAGTATATGGCTATTTATCAGAGACGGTATACCAGTACAGACCCTTATACATATTTTATATACATGATGTTTATGAAGTTTTATTTTTATTTGTGAATCCTGTTCACAAACAATGTTTTGTTTGTACAAACAAAATATTGTCTGTGAATCGATGTTCACAGACAAAAATTCTTCTTTTCACAGATATAGACGTGTACAAAAGTATGTATAAGAATGTGTACAAACATCATTTTTGTTAAAAATATTCTTTATTATTTTGAAAATTGAAAATAATACGCCACGTAAATTCGTCAAGTTGGCTTATACAGGTGAGAAAGATGATACTCTCTGCACTCTAATTTGTCTTCTTATTATTTCAATATAAGTGTTCATTTTCTTTTGTGAAAATAAGTATAAGTAGTAGAATTTCATTTTATTATAATCAAATCTCGTATATAACTTTTATTTTTTTAATCACTTTATTAATAATTGTATCAAATCAAAATATGACACATAAAATGTGACAGATGTAGTACAAGTCTACTACCAATCTACCGGTCTATCATATACTATTCACAAGCTTTAATTATATTTTATTTATTAATACATGTGGATTATTCTTTTCCATTTATTATTATTGAATTCCTCTCATTTCAAATTTTAGAAATTTTTTTACTAATAGAGAATTAAATATAATAACTGACAAAGTTGTGAAACGCGAAATTGGAAATGCTGCAATTAAGAAAGAATGTATTCTATTACTATATGTACATAGTACTACATACTACATTACATTCATTCTTAAATAAGTGCAACATGTTCAAATTAATATTATTCACATATTCTACTTTGACTACGAATTATTTATTGATGTATTGATATATTTTTTTTTGTTGAAAAAATGTTGATAAATTTGTCTCATTGTATATTATCAATATCTGATTTTTTTAATTTTTACTAATAGAGAATTATATACATTCGGCAATGTGAAAAGTTGATCGTGGACCGTTGAAGTATTATTTATCGGATAAAGGTGAAATAAATTTACACACTCCCTCCCGTCTTTATAAGTGATAAACATGCACCTCAAAAATAACATTCATCTAACTCAATCAAGTCAACCCCCAAAGAGCGTGGTGAAAAGTAAACAAGAGAAAGAAGGGGGGATTATGTGTTAACCATTTGTTTATATACAACCAATACATTTTATTAATATTGAAATCAATCAGACAATAATCTATACCGTATTCAGCATGCTTGCCATAATCATTCCATTAGTAATGACTAATGAGGAATTAGTATTCTATTCATAATGGCAAACCACATCCTTTAAGGAATTAAGCTTTGGCCTTTAGCAAAAGTTGATTTTGATTACTGCGAGGAAAATTAAAGGAAGCCGGGCTTTCAGTAGTCCTCCATTTAATTTAAAGAAAGCGAACCTTTCTTTCTTTATGTTTTGCTCCAAAGAGAGTTTATTTTGATTAAACTCGTGAAGGTAATTTTTCATTGGAAATGAGTTTAATGCGTCTAATGTAATACTTCCTCCGTCCCGCAATTAAGTTACCATTTTCCTTTTTGGACAGTCCTTAAATTAAGTTCATACTTCCTTACTTTTCTTATTTGGCAAATTATCTACATCAAAACAGTGTCAAACAATGTCCAAACAGTGTTTGAACAGTACAAAACAGTGCACTCCACAGTAAAGTCAAATTTATTTTCTTAATATGTGTGAAGTCAAACCGGGAACTTAATTGGGGGACGGAGGGAGTACTCTGTATCATTTTATCATTATTGAGAAAGTTACGTTTCTCCCTATTTATAAAATCATTTGTAAATTTACAGGACTAATAATAGGCAATTTGGGAAATCACTTGTCTTGATGTTACAATTGATCATGCAAGTAAATTTATCATGATGTGTAAACTGACCAATTTTTTCGATAATTAAATGTCCTCCAAGCAAATTGTGTGTACGATCATACTTTTCATGAAGTGTAGATTATGTCCACTAAAATTAATCGTAAAATTCAATAAAAAAGTGAGTTAAATAAATTATTGAAAGTCACTACACTTTTTATATATATTTTGGCCCAATTTTTAAAGAAATTATTTAACTGAATTCTCAGATGAATTTTAAGCTGACATTCGAAGGACTTAATTTATCCTTCACGAAAAACGTGCTCACAAATTTTCATCAAAATATTCCACTCGAAATGACGTGAAATGGAGGTGCCCATACGGTGGTTTCAATCATGTCATCCTGATAGGAACACTACTCAAATTTTACCTGGGAAATTTGATGGTTTTTCATAATTACAAAGGGCTTATTTACTGAATTAATACTTTAAGGTTTGACAAATTAAACTCCATTGAAAATAATCGACTAATTTATATATTCATTGCTAGGTGCATAGAAAATTAATTAGCTAGGAATGTCTTTTAACATGCTTGGCAAATCTGGGAATAAAGAAAAATAAAGACTATATAGATAATCCCGACCGGATTGGGTTTTTGTCACTTCACTGCCTGGATGGGGTTAGGTTCTATGTATGCTTAGTTCCTTGATCTAATCAAATAAGAATTCTTCTAAAATACTTCATCCTTCTAAACTCCTCAAAAAGCATGATTTATGCTATTGACACTTGACCAAATCAGAGCAAGTAAAAACATCTTAAACCTAATAAAAAATGAATAAAGCAAAGTACTTTCTTCGTTTTTAAATAAATGCAACGGTCAACATTTCACACTTGTCGAGACACAACTTTGACCATTAATATAAATGATTTTGTATTAGTAAAAAAATTTAAAAAATTGGATTATTAAAATTTACAACGAGACAAGTTTAACAATATTTTTTCATAAAATAATATTATTACATTAATAAATAAAACGTAGTCAAAGTAGAACATGTGAATAGTGTAAACATCAAAGTGTTGCATTTATTTAAGAACGGGAGGTAGTATATGTTAAAAGAGCATTTTCGTCTAAGGTTTTTTGGCTAGTCGACGGTGTTGGAATCCGGCGATAGAGTGTACCAGGTTTGACAGGATAAGTTTAGCAATTTTGGTGAAAGGAGTGAAGACAACGTACGACTTGAGCGATTTGGCTGGGCGACGAAGGCGGAACCAAGTGGCGCAGCAACAGGGCTATCCACGAGAAGGTGCCGGGGTATAGAACTTCATTTCTTCGACAGTGGTGCCTATCAGTGGTCTAGGGGTGGAAGCGTGTGGTGGTGCAGGAGAAGGAGGCAGCGAGATACTCGGCCAATCACGAGGAAGGCGGAAGATCCAGAATCGGAAACACGCAGGACCTGTGGTGATGATCTTATGTGGGCGAATCAGATTCAGGGATCGAGTGCAAGGCCTTGCTTGATGCGGCATGGAGAATTCCACATCCAAGATGAAGAGATGATGATTTGTCCCCTCCTAAACCGTCGTCATGGAGGAACTGTGCGGCTAGAATTTGGAAGATTGTTTTATTATTTCTAATTTGTTTTTTTCAGTCCAATCTGTTTTACTATTTCTATTCTGTTAGTATCATGATAAAGAATAAGGGGGTAGGTTGGTGTTTTGGTTTGTTTTAGTTGATAGATTCCTGTTTGGAGGCAATCAGGTTGATTCGGCCGCTAATAGTCTCTTTGCTCTCACAGTTTCAATGATTTGTCTCGCTCTTTTAGGGTAGATTATTCTATGTCTGGTCCGTGAGGGGGGCGATGGGCTTTTGATTGGATAGATGAAGATTTAAGTTTTAGGATATGATTGTTTCTTTGAATCGTTTGATTTTAATATAAGCTATTTTCTTTCAAAAAAAGTTGATTGTAAGTTTGATTTTTCTAACCAAATAATGGGAACTTATAAAAGCAGCGTTGGTTTAGGACATTAACCAAAAATATAATACTACCTTCCGTTATTTAAAAGTTTCAACATTAAAAATTTTACGTTATTCACACACTTTACTTGATTATGATTTTCTAATAATATATATAATCAAATTATTATGTATAAAATGTTATGTAGTACTAAGTATTAAATTTCAATTAATGTAAATTTTCAAAATATAACTTTTTATGAGTACAACTTTTAAAAAAACGAGTAGAGAATGGTAGGGTAACATATACCAAACTTACTCTGGTCTCTAGGTATAAAGTTAGTGAGTGGCACTAAAATAGCTAGGTATGATGAAATGGAGTGGTTGAAGTGACCATGATAAAGTATATGGGCCTGGACCCCAGGACCTACATACTCAGAATAATAATAGGCACAGCTATCATCTAGAGGGGCTTCCGTCGGCCAGATGGCCCCCATCGGCCAGAAAGATATCAATTCAGAACATGTCCGAAAGCTAGGAGAATCGGGTGTCCCCGTCGGCCGGGGGCTCCATCGGCCATGGCCGAGTCGGCCACAAAAGGCTCCCAGAACCGAATTTTGTACTTAACATATCTTTTACTCAGTCCAATAGGGGCCCAATTGTAAATGGGCCTCCCAAGCCCAAGACTTGGGAGCCCAGCCCTAATTTTCTCTATAAATACCCCCCTAGAGGATAGTTGTAGGGGGTTCACAAATCATTAATACAAAGCAATTATAGCACTTCTCTCTCTAGCTCTCACTTCTCTCTAAGAGTTAATACTCCATTAGACCATATACCCCAACTTAAAACCTCGTTAATGTGGGAGATCTAGAGCAAAACCTAAATATGAGTAAGTTATTGTAAATTTAACTGTCGTATATTGATATTATTACTTTAATATGATCATATTAATATCATAATTGATTTTATTTTCCAATCATGCCAATTATTTCTCATGTTTATGACAATTTATTTTCTAAAAATTATCATCATCTAGCAAGAAATTAATACTCCATATAATTTAGAAACTAGCTATATATGAAATGCACATTTAATCACGGGCAGATCGAGAAATCCGACATGCCCTAAATTGAAAAGCAATTATATCACACTTAAACATTAGCGGAGTAGGCTTAATATGAAAAAAGAAAAAGAAATACACTTAAAAATTGAAAAAATTGAGATACCCTAAACTTCAACCACCGTACTACTATAGTCTTTTTCTTACTCCGTATTAGCCATGTTAAATCGTCCCTCAGATTTACGGAGTAATAACGAACACCGTGTGTAGTTTTGAATTTACTCGAACCGTTCCCTTTTTCTTACTCTGCATTAGTTATGCTACGAGCTCGTTTGATAATTCTGTTTTTCATCTTATTAACCAACTTTTCAATCAAATACGGATTTTTTTTATTTTGGCTGAAGTTACTTTTTTGACCGTATTGGTTGAAGTTACTGTAGATAATCATTTCAACTATTTTTCCATATAATTTTTTCTTTATCTAATTCACATAATATATTTTAAAAATAATTTTTCCATAAATCAGCAGAATCAACCAATACAACCATTTCAGGCAGAATTTCATAAATTTCAATAGAATCAACTGATTAAACCGATTTCAGTGTTACTAAACGGACTTTATATCTTGTCTGATTTTTAATATGGCATAAACAACATGCTTATGAACAGATTTATCCTTTTTTCATACTTGAGCAGAAATTTTAGACCATGTTGTTTAAGTAGGGCCCGTTGTTAGAATTATAATTGGTGACAAGACAAATTCTTAAAGAGGGCCATAGAACATGCAATGCAGTTGATGCTTCCAATCCATTGAAAATGGGGCTATTGATATACTATATCATTATGTACTCGGGATTTGATATAACTCGAGCTGATACATTCTTATTGTATTTGATATACACAATTACATTATTTCCCCTTCATTCGATATTATCAAATACTGTGTATTACTCTGTCCACCTATTTTGGTCCTCACTAATATGTCTCAAACTATCCTCACTAATTCCGTTTTAATCGCAACATGTTGAATTTTACACTATTCACATTCTATACTTTGACTACATTTTACGCTATTATTTTATGAAATATATTTTTTTAATTTTGGCTAATGTTATATGTTTACCATTGCAACTAAAAAAGAACAGAGGGAGTATTATATTTGATGATAATGTTTGAATTGTTATAATTTACTTTTACTTTATTCACATTTTATCATTTTTAATAGCAATCACACAATTTTACTTCTCTTAATAACTGCATCACTCTCTTTTAATTTGTCTCTGTGTTGGAGGATCGGATGTAGTATATATCAAGAAAAAGCTAAGTAAAAGTTGTGTGATTGAGGGTTATGCAAAGGAGAGAAAAATAACTAGAACTACAAATTCATTATTCTAAAAGAAATATGCCAAAGTTTTTGCGACAATTAAAAAGGAAAGTGAACATTTTCCAATAGGACGGAGAGAATAAATAAGAAAATCACTACAAGAAAAAGGGTCATTAGTGAAGGGGAAAATAGTCGCAAAAGCAATGTATATGGTCACTATTGACAATTTCTGACCAAAAAATGTGATCGCACGTTCATCCCTATTGGTCTTGCCGCTAGTGGTTTTTGCGACCATAAAAAGAGGTTGGTCGCTAATTTCTTTTGAGACCAACGAAAATGTGGACGCAAATGTTATTAGTAGAGACTACTCTCTATATCAAATAGCGACTATTATCCCTTCGCAATTGTAAATATATATTATTCTACATAGTTATGTCTGACTAAATACTATATGATGTTTCATAAACAATAACAATATGTTACGTATATACTCCCTCCGTCCCGCAATGAACTTCCCACTTTCCTTTTTTGGATGTCTCAAAAACAAGTTCCCATTTCCTTAAATTGCAAGTTAATCTACATCAAAACAGTGTCAAACAGTGCAAAACAATGTCAAACTGTGTCGAAACAGTGCCAAACAGTGTCGAAACAGTGTCAAAACAGTAAAATTTATCCCATGATAAGTTTAATTCCTCAATATGTGTGTAGGTCAAACTGTGAAGTTCATTGCGGGACGGAGGGAGTAATATATTAAGCAATTATAAGGGTGCACATACAAAGCTAAAGCAAATTGAAAACCAGTTAATGATTAAATATTTAAATGTAGCAGAATCAACGTGTTTCAAAAATAAACCAAAATCAAATCGTAGCAGACTCTTCAGCTCATCATAGTATCTCAAAAACAAATAAAATAAGAGGTAGATGATATGTTTGAAGTTTCTAAACAAAAAATAAAACTAGAGATATATTGTCAAGTGTTAATGTCTAGCTTTTCTCTTGACTTTGCAGCATCTCCTTGATCTTTTGGAATTCATCCTCTAATGTATTTAGACGATTCTTCAAGTAGTGATTTTCTTCATCCCTGACATTCAATTTGGCTTCAAGTTCAGCCTTTTTACAAGATGGTCCCTTCAAATGCTTTCGAGTCACGCCACCTCCATGACAAATTACATGAATGCGTTGTTGAGGTCCAAAACACTTCTCAACCACATCAACATTTCGTAAAGATGTGTTTGATTGCACCACCTCACATATCTCCTCCTAAAATAACAATGTGTCCGATTAAATACTTTTAAATAGTCAACATGAGAAGGAGGAACTTAAAACATTTACTCACATATTTTTGAATAGTTTCGGGTTCGACAAGTTTATCCTTTTTCTTGTGTGTTTCATAGAAAAGAACTCCCATATCAGGTGAATTATCGTCTTTACCTCCCTTCACAAAAACAAATAGGATGACAAATCAAATGGATAATTATTTGAACATTGCATATATAAATATAAATTAATAGTTAAAAAAAAAACCTACCATTTCATAAATAACCTCTCTCACAGGCTTGCTATCCATACGATGAAGCATTGGTAAATAACTTCTATTTTTTGAAGCTCGCTTACTCCTTTCCTGTATTTGTAGAAAAAAATCAGATCAGAAATCATATCTATGAAGGCAAGATTGCTCCAGGTTAAACCAAACTTATCAAAAGACAATGCTCTAAAAGCTGTCTTGGTTATTTTGAACACGGCAGTTGTTGGAAAGTGGCTAGATGTTGTTATCAAAGGCAATATTTCTCGTGTCCTCTCCAAAGTCCTAAAGTAGTCCATGAAATGTGAGGAAACTACTTCAATCTAGACTAAATAAACCATCTTCTGTATGTTGTTGGTGCAATGATTGATTCACAGGTAATAGAAGAATACTGGAAGAATAGGACATTAATGCGTTTACGGATCAAAATGCGTAAAACCTGTGTTGTTCACCTTGGGAATAGCCAGGAGTTAAGGGAAGTTGTTGAGAATAGTGTTGACTGTATTTTGCTAATTCGTAAAGACTATATTGTTCCCGTTAGTTATATTTTTGGGAAACCCAGAGTATATACTCAACCGTTTTCAGCATTTTAATAGAGTTTTCCCATCTAATAAAAAAAAATATAAATTTAGGAGTATGATAGTTGTACTTACCTTGTATTGTGGAGTAAAATAATTATCCTTTACTAACCATTCCCAATCATCCTTAATTACATCATCAGGAACTATTTTGAGAGCTTCATTCATAGTCTTGTTCATGATATATGTCAGATGCATCCTTCCCCGCCATTTGTTCCATAACTCACACATGTGTTTAAGGACATCATCTTGATGACTAAGTAAATCATCACCCTCAAATGCTTCCTGCAATAATTTTAAATTGTCATGAATATTTGTAGTACATAGAGCCAATAATGATTAATAAAATATAACTATCTGATGCCATTAAATTAAATACACGTCATATATTGAACTGGATAGAGAATCGTACTGTTACTGAATCCCACATGTGAGATTTCATATCTTCGTCAATTTTTTCCCATGAGGTCACCGCCAAAGGACAAATTAGACGGTTACGGATTGTTTTTCCCGAATGCCTTGATAGTCCCTGTTTCTATAACAGCAATGAATAGCAGTATAACAAAGACGATTAACAGTAAAGATGAACACAGATGAATCGATGTAAACCCTCTTTGATATACCGTGAACTCGTACACAGAAGTATTTGCGCTAAGGCTATTTTGAGCGAGTACGAAAGTTAACCTAAACCTGAATCCTCGGCTCCCTATTTATAGGCGAGGTTCAGGTATGCGAATAAGGCTTTTAGCCTTTAGTATGGGCCTAACACTTGGCCCATATTCAATATAATACATACACATATTTAATACAAGGAATAAATAATAAAGCTAATCTATTACAAGATAGGTGACAAACTTGATTCACAATTAAATGATTTTCAACAATCTCCCCCTTTGTGATCAAGTGTCATCTTGTTATTACTTCTGTGATTTGAAATAGTGCTTCCTAATATTCAGTGCATGCTCATATTGCCTTAGCATGTTTCTCTTGTCTAGGCGATCGTCGATGGCTTTTAGAATGGTCTCCACTGTTGAGTGTTCCTTTTGAATGTATGACGATGCCTCCTCAAGATTTTGCTCTAGCTGTTCCTTCATCTTCAGCAGCTGTTCTTTGATTATCTTCAGTGTTCCATCACAATATTTCTCAACTTCGCTAACCACCATCAGGCGTTTTTCATTCTTATGGTTGAGATATGTGACTGCTGGCGGTGTGAAGAAGATGTGATATGCTGGGAAGTCTTCGAGCTCTGGACCATACAGTCTTGGCTTTGTAAGATTTGTTTTTGTCAAATTGCACTCAATAGCCATCTGTAGGTCATGAGATGAGTGCACTCTGATTTGTCTGAGCATGAATCTTTTGATTGCTGCGAGGCCTTCGCTGTATGTTTTGCTTTGTCTGACTGGAAGGTATCGATATGCCATAAACATTTGATAGATGTCGTCTGGTTTAAGCATGATGAAATCATTTTCTTGGCATGTAAATTCACTCCCATCGGTGTGTTGAAGCTTGTAAGAATAGAATCTCACTCCGTGATAATCCTCGGCCTTAACCTGTAGGATTTGATGAATAGGGAGAATGTTGGATTTCAAATCATGTTCCATCAGCTCTCTTTGAGTACCGGTTGACCTTTGCAATAGCATATGTAGATGACCTCCTGCCTGCTTTCTTTTAAGATGGGTGAGACCTCGCAGCTTTAGTTCATTCAGAGGTTTGACTTTGTCTGGTCTACGCCATATACGCTCTCTGATTTCCTCTTGGAAGGGGGCTTTGATTTGTACATTGTCCCAAGGTTTCTCTGTCCTGGGAAGTCTTCCCGCCGATTGTCTGACGACAGATTCAAGTGCTTTCTGAGATTCCTTGTAGTTCTCCCCTTCTTTCGTTCATCGTCCTCGAGCCTGATTATATCTTCTGCACATTTGGTAATGAGTTCTTGTAGGAACCAATTCCTCTGCATATCTTCACATTCTTCATCCTGCATGATTTGATCCATCTCCGTCCACTGTTTGGGCCATTTGTCGTGAATGATGATATCTTCTAGTTGATCATGCATTTCATCTGATGACAGAATGGTAGTGGCAGGTTGATCTTTTGGAGACGGAGACCTGTTAATTGGAACACCGGGTTCACTGGGATTTTCCGTTGTCATCAGCTTTGAACGAGGTTCTAACTCATGGCCTGATGTAAAAGATGTACCAGTGGTAGCATCATCGGGACTTTCATCCCCTCCTCGGTTGGTATCTCTTGGAGATACGCCTCGGGATGTTGCATCTAGCTCGACCAGGCTAGAGAGTTTGGTTGCGGGTGGTGGCTGTTGGTTGGTTGAGGTTTCTGGTTGAACGGGTTGTGGAGTGTGGCTAGCTAAAGCAGTTTGCTCAAGTGGTCGTGGCCACTTGTTCTCCCCCTCATGAGGATCCGAATCGTCGGGGTCCTCATGGGAACGTTTGCGACCACGAGGACTGTCCTTGCATTTGCTTTTGGTTTCAGGGGAAGAGAGGAGGGCTTCGAGAATGGCTTGCTGGTGGAGGGTAAGGTTGGCTTCTGGGATGTTTAGGAGATGGTCCAGCAAAGCCGATGCCAGGGTTTCGAAAGGTAGTGAGGAGTGATCGATGGAAGGTGTGGTCGGGCATGGGGAGAATACTAGTTCTGTATCTTGGGTTCCCCGAGAATGTGAAGGAATGGGTATTTGGTTGATTGATTGATGAGAGAGGGCGGTGGAAGATATGGGTTGTGTATGGGAGATGAAGGGTTCGGGTGAAGGTTGGGGTGGGGGTTGTTCAGACTGAACCGCTTGGGTGGTCCTAAATTCCTGTGCAAGAGCGGTCATTGCTTCTTGCACCGATGGTTTGATGGTGGAATCCAGGAAGCGATTTAGCAGAACGTTGACATCTTCAAAGGTTGGGTGTCCAGTTACGGGGGTTGTAACTGTTGTCACAGCATGAGTGAAGATAGCTGATGTGTGGCCTGCGTGCAATGATGGAATAATTGAAGGCATAGCAGGACTTCTAACCGTCATAGCTTGCGCTCTGGTTGTTGTGTTCAGGGTGTGTGCACCTGTATGTGCTGTGAATAGTGTAGGTGTCCTAGAAAATGAAGAAAATGTAGGAAATGTGACACCTAGACTCGATGTGTTCGAAGGAGGGGTTTTGACCTCGGGCGATTGGTCAATAGTACGCTCAACTGATTCGGAAGGAACCAGCGAGGGGGGTGAATCCCGTGCTTTTGAAACGATAGCCTGTTGGGAGGCTATCGAGTGGCTAGGTGAGGGCTGTGCTTGCGCAGTTGAGCCAGATGCTGCGACTTCTACTCGGGAACCGAAAAGATCGGCTCCTGTACTTAGGGATTCGGCTCGGCTTATCTGGATAAATGGATCACAACCGGCGAATATGTGCTCGTCAGCCTTATCTATGAGGCTCTTTCTGACGCGAGGCTGAGGCTTTGACTTAGCAGATTTGTCATTTTTTATCTTAGCCCGTTTCTCTCGGATAATGGCATCTTTTGAGTTCTTGATGGCATGGGCTGCTTCATCATAGTCAGCCTTGGAGCTGTTGGTTTCTCTGTGGACGCTCTTGGATTTTTGCAGCTCCTTGATGGTGAAGACTTTGGGTCTGCCTGCAATTATTGGTGTTGCGTCTTCAGCAGTTATTTTCTTTGGAGATTCGACAGGCAACTTTCCTTTTCTGATTAGAGCATAGGTGTGCTCAACGTCGTCGCTGTCATCATCATCACCATCAGAGTCAGACTCCTCGCCATCAGTACCCACGCTCTCGGATGCCTCATCGTCAGTGTTAGTTTGGGCTTCACTGGACGACTCATCAGCAGATTCCTCAGCGTCTGTTTCGGTGCCCTCAGCTGTCTGACTCGTCTCGAGAGAGTCGTCAGACTTTCCTTCATGGGGCAAACTGGCCACTGGTTTCTGTGGCTTATGGACTGGCTTAGGACCCTTACTTTCACTCGGCTTTGTCCCTGGGGTAGGTCCAGCTGGGTTTTGCTGAACCATAGGGGTAGTTCTCTCAATGCTCTCGCGGTATTGTTGGACTGCCGGATTGGATGGATTGACGAGTTGGAGCAGGAAACCAGGAATCCACAGACTGATGACAGGATTTTTGTCTGCTTTGAAGTATTGCAGCTTTGGGGCTGTGTAGTGTGGATCAACACTGCGTCTTGGAATGGAGGCGTGCTCTGCCATGCAGTCATTGATAATCAGCCCTAGCCACCTCGCGTATGGGATGGTACCTGGCCTGTTTTTCTCCTTTGCTTTTACCAGGTCCATGAGCTCTGAGAAGAAGAGTTGTGCCAAGTCGTAATTTTTGTTGTATGCAATGCCGTGAAAGATGAGTAGGATCTGCTTGTTGCACTTGTCAAACCCGGCATGCTTTGGTGACGGGCATTTATTCACCAGCCCGAACAGGCTCTTCCACGGGTGATGGAGATAGGCTCCATTGAAGTTTGATAGCTGCGGTAGAAGTGAGGTGTAGCCGAGAGCTGCCACGTCTTTGAGGAGATCAGGAATGGATGGCAGCGCATCATACGTGTCGTGAACTGGCAGCGCTAGTGTAGATCTCAGTGTAGATGGCGTCAGGATTACACGCATACCATTCAATTTTGTCTTGATTTTGGAGCGATCCTTTGCTGATTCAGTATGCATGTGGCCCCAAAATCGTTGTAGGTATATCTGTGGCACTGGTTTGGCGTTGTGAAGTGTAAAAGCAGGGGGTCAGAGATAGTGACCTTTCATTATGGCCGGAATGATCGGGTTTTGGCATTTGAAGACGGTGAGGTCTAGCTGGAAGTTGTTGTCCAGCACCTTGATCCACTTGCCCTTAGGGTAGATGGCGTCGTCAATCTGAGTTTGAGGTGTTCCTGCCATTATGAACTGTAAAAGCAGGGGGTCAACATATTAATTCTTTGGTTGATTGCTCTGAGATTAGATTGAAAAAATTTTGGTGTTTGCAAATTTCAGACAATGGGTGCAGGTGGATTTTTGAAAAAACATTGTAAGTCAAAATCTCGAGATCCAAATCTCGAGATCCAAATCTCGAGATCCAAATCTCGAGATCAAGATTTCGAGATCCAAATCTCGAGATCTTGATTTCGAGATTCAAATCTCGAGATCTTGATTTCGAGATTCAAATCTCGAGATCTTGATTTCGAAATTCAAATGTCAAGATCTTGATTTCGAGATCCAAATCTCGAGATCAAGATTTCGAGATTCAAATCTCGAGATCAAGATGTCGAGATGCAAATCTCGAGATCAAGATGTCGAGATGCAAATCTCGAGATCTCTCTCGAAGACGAATCGACGATCTCGAGATCTGGAGAACTGAATCTCGAGATCATAGATTTCGAAGAGACGAATTCACCTGCAAAAACATAAACAAAAGATACGAAAACGATATTCAATCATGGATTACGACCTTGAAACAAACGAAGAAAAACCTTTTGAACTTGTTTTTGAGATATTACGAACGTTTTGCGAAAAATGGTTTTCGTTTGTGACAAAACGGATGGCGATGGAGAAAGAGATGAGAGGTGAGAAGATGAAATCGCAGTTAAACTACCTTAGAAGACATAAACGGGGAGATGGAGAGAAAACGGGAGGAAGACGGAAGGTTTGGGAGCTCTGGTTTGCGAAAACTGTGAGAATGAGAACGGAAGGGTTTCGGAGGGTTTATAAATGCAGAAATATTTGGGCCCTTTTCCGTAACAATTGAGCCCGAGATAATGGGCTAGCACAAAATGACTTTTGGAAAAAAAAATTAGACCTAATATCAGTAAAAATTAGAGCTCCCCCCTTAAACAGTGTAAATTTTTCCTTTTTCTCCCCCCCAAAAAAATGCAACAAACACTATGTACAGATGCAACACACACACACTATTTTTGTCCTTTTTCAGATTTTCTCCCCCTCAACACATGCAACACACGCACACTATTTTTTGTTCTTTTTCAGATTTTCTCCCCCTCAACACATGCAACACACGCACACTATTTTTTGTTCTTTTTCAGATTTTTCTCCCCCTAAACACATGCAACGCACACACACTATTTACAGATCACCACCACACACGCTTTTTACAAGTCCCACACACACACACTTTTCAGACCAGTGGAGACGAAAATTAAACAGGCTCGAGGTTCAACATGCCTAACTTAGAGACCAGGAACTGGAATCTTTTTTCATCCAATGCCTTAGTAAACAAGTCAGCCAGTTGAAGCTCTGAGCTTACAAAGTACATGTCAATGTCTCCTTTCTCCACGTGATCCTTGATGAAATGATAGCGCAGATCAATGTGATTGGT
The DNA here is from genome assembly GCA_945859875.1 of Cuscuta europaea. NCBI lineage: Eukaryota > Viridiplantae > Streptophyta > Magnoliopsida > Solanales > Convolvulaceae > Cuscuta > Cuscuta europaea. Next base: position 1,000,618 of record CAMAPE010000045.1, on the reverse strand, counting down.
GCGGGAGTTGTGAACAGGATTGTTGGTGATGGCGATGGCGCTTTGAGAGTCACTGTAGATCGGGATATGGCGGAATGTGTAACCGTAGTCTTTGAGCTGAGTCTTCATCCATAATATTTGTGAACAACAACTAGCAGCCGCGACGTATTCGGCCTCAGCTGTAGATGTTGACACACAATTCTGCTTTTTGGAAGACCAGCAGACTAGCTTCTCGCCCAAGAATTGGACAGCTCCCGATGTACTTTTGCGGTCCATCTGGCAACCTGCAAAATCAGTGTCCGAGTATCCGACTAGATCAAAGCCTGAATGCTTGGGATACCAAAGGCCTAGATTCACAGTGCCTTTGAGGTATCTTAAAATTCGACGTACAGCGGTCAGATGAGATTCCTTCGGATTGGCTTGAAATCGAGCACATAAGCATGTGGAGAAGACAATGTCAGGCCTGCTTGACGTGAGATACAACAAAGATCCAATGATGGCCCTGTAATTCGTAGCATCAACTGGCTTCCTGGAGGGGTCTGAGTCCAGTTTATTGTTTGGGGACATAGGGGTTATCATCGAAGATTTGCCTTCAATGTTGAATCTGATCTTTAGCATATCCAGAATGTATTTTGACTGGTTGATGAAAATGCCATCACAGAGTTGTCTTACTTGCAGGCCTAAGAAGAAGTTAAAATCACCCATCATGCTCATCTCGAACTTTGTTTTCATCAGTTTCTCAAAATGTTGGCAAAGGCGCTGACGTGCACTCGTCGTTAGGTGCACTCAAAATAATTAATCAATACAACACTAATACGTAGTATAGTGTAGTAAGGTTCGTATCCACAGGGAAAGGAATACTTTTCTTTTATAAAAGTAGTAACAAAGGGGGGTTTAGATTTGTTTGTTTTAACAACACTAAGATAAACAACCTATATGAGTTTAATTCAATGAGATGAGGACTTGGTTTTGCTTTTATCCACTTAATGAAATGTTCGTCGATCCCGGTTATATCTTTAACTATCTTCCTCTCGAATACTCAATCGAGGAGTATATCCAGTTCATCGAGGGTAGTTATTAATAACGAGATGCGTTCATTAATAAAACTTACTATCGAGTCAATATAGAACAAGCGCCGTATATTAACTTGATAGTAGCAATAAACTTAAGATGAAAACGATTGAGATTGATAACCTCAACACAAGCGGTTTATTGGTTTAATCAATATAATTAATTCCCCTTGGCACATTAACCATGAGATGCATGCATTAATATTCCAAGTTTACTACCGTTGAAAGAACCGGATTAATAACAAGCGTATTAACCGATTGATTCTAGTAATAATTAATATGAGAAACAATACTAGTTGATACTTTAAGTAATGTTTAAGATATTAACATGAAATATGAATAGGAATTAATTAACACTCAAGGAAGAATATTAAAATATATGAATCCTACTATGATTAATATCAAGATGTTAACTAATTGTCATCTTAGTAACACTCCCCAATATTATCATAGAAGAAGAAATAACTATTACTATAACCAATGTCAAGATGTTAACTAATTGTCATCTTAGTAACACTCCCCAACTTTGATATAGAGATAGTATTTTGAAAGAAAGAATTAATATTCAAGGAAGAAGATTAAAGAAAATAACTCACAACTTACAAATTCATTAAGCTTCAAAGTAGCAAAACCAAGATGGAAGAGTGTAGCTCCTCATTTGGAGACTAAACATGATGAAAAATATAAAGAAAAAGCTATTCTATACTGAGCTTAGATATACAAAGGGATTGGATCTCTTTTTGTGAAGGAAAGGAGGTGTATTTATAGGCTTTTGGGAGCTAATTCGGGTACTCGATCGGGTATATACATGGTACCCGATCGAGTATGTGTGTAACACCCGATCCGAGGCATACTCGACCAGTTTCAGGGTATTTTCTAAGAGTATACCCGATCGAGTATATATGAATACCCGGTCGAGTATGCTTAGAAAATGGTATTCGAACCATACTCGACCGAAATTCTTTTGAAATTCAAAGGCATACCCGATCGGGTATGTCGGTCTACCCGATCGGGTATAGACATAAAATCGTGGTTGAAATCTTCCCTGCATGTTCCCTTGTCTTCGGATCTGATCCGATTTGAAGTTCTAACCTAATACCCGATCGAGTATAGCTAATACTCGACCGAGTATAGACCAAAATTCAGGATCTTGTCTTGTCTTTGAACTTTTGCACCTTCTTTTCACTTTTTGGGTTCACCAACTGTACTTTGAGTGACCAAAACCTGCTTGAGCTCAGAATATATCTAATCTAACCTATTTACTAGAATTTAACAATCTAATCTATTACACCAATAGTGTGTAATTTCCAAAGTAAAAGTCAAGCAAAACTAATTAAAAACATAAACATAAATATGGAAATTACGAACGTATCACGCGCGGATTGGATGAGGCAAAGATGATGTCATCGACATAGATCTGAATCAAAATGATGTCAGATTTCTGTCGCTTGATAAACAGAGTAGTATCAATCTTTCCTTTGGAGAAACCTGAATCAATCAGAAATTCGGTCAAGGCATCGTACCAAGCTCTGGGTGTCTGTTTCAGCCCATAGAGAGTTTTCTTGAGCTTGTAGACATGGTCTGGGAATTTTGGATCTACAAATCCTTCAGGTTGAGCAACATAGACCTTTTCTTCTAAAGTCCCATTTAGAAAAGCTGTTTTCATGTCCATCTGAAAGACGGTGAAGTTTTTTTTGCGCCGCGTATGCAAGAAAGAGGCGGATTGCTTCAATTCTAGCTACGGGCGCAAACGTTTCATCATAGTCTATGCCTTCCTGTTGATTATATCTCTTTGCGACCAGCCTTGCCTTGTTCCTTACAACTGTCCCTTCTTCATCCCTTTTATTTTTGAATATCCACTTCGTGCCAATGATAGTCTTTCTCTGAGGCTTGGGTACCAGTGACCATACATCCAGTCTGTCAAATTGATTGAGTTCATCTTGCATCGCAATCACCTAATCTGGATCAAGTAGTGCATCAGAGACCTTTGATGGTTCTGACTGGCTTAGGAAGCAGGCGAAGTGGCATTCATTCATCGTTGCGGATCTTGTGCACACACCTTGACTCAGATCACCTATGATCTGATCAACGGGATGTGCTTTCGTCCATTTCCTCTCATGAGCTAGAGGAGTTGGAGTGATGATTGGTTGATCCGAGTCCTGATAGGTGTTTGAGGGCTCTGGAGCAGCTGTGGTGTGCAGTGAAGATGATTCTGGACTTGTAGCAAAACCATGATCATCCACTCCTCTGTGGTTGGATTGAGGGGTTGAAGGCGTGGATGGTGCATCGCCTGGACCTGTGAGGAGCGGAATCTCTGCTGTTGGAGTTGATGTTGAAGCTGGTGTGCATGGAGGAGATAAAGATTGTGAATTCTCGTAGAATTTTCTGAAAAGAGAATTGAGAATCACATCTTCGTGTTCTGTGTTTGGGTCAGCTTTATCAGAAGCCACTGGTACAGCATGTGATGGATCAGCCTGTAGATGTTCGATCGTGAAGTCTGCCATTTCATAGAATGTAACATTTACACTCTCGATGACAGTACGCTTGTCTCTTAGATAGACTCTGTAAGCTTTGGACTGCAGTGAGTAGCCAATAAACATTCCTTTTCTGGCTTTGGGGTCCAGCTTACTTCTCTCTGTCCGATCATTCAGTATGAAGCACTTGCAGCCAAGCACCTTGAAGAAAGAAATGTCGGGAGTTATGTTGAAGAGAATTTCATACGGAGTCTTGTCGAAGCGTTTATGGATGGATGTTCTGTTCTGGGTGAAGCACGCAGTATTGATTGCCTCTGCCCACATGAAGTGAGGCAGTCTGGATTGTATTAACATGGTGTGTGCTGCTTCAACAAGAGTCCTGTTCTTTCTCTCAACAACTCCGTTATGTTGGGGAGTTTTAGCTGCTGCAAATTGCTGAGTGATACCGAGAGATTCATAGAAATCAGTTAGAGTTTGATTTTTGAACTCGGTACCATTGTCAGTTCTTACTATTCGAACACTGTGTTGTAGCAGTTTCTGGATGGTCCTGATAAAGGTCATAATGTTTTCTGCAGCCTCGTCCTTTGAGCGGAGAAATTTTGTCCATGTGTACCTAGAGAAGTCATCAACGATCACCAGAGTGTATTTGCGGTCGTTGATGCTTTGGACTCTCATAGGTCCACACAGATCCATGTGAATTAACTGCAGCTGGTGAGTAGATGATGGTACTGTTTTTGACTTGTGGGAGCTTCGCGTCATTTTGCCCATTTTGCAGGCACTACAATGATTTTCAGCGGAAGACTTTAACAGAGGAAGCCCCTTGACAAGTTTCTTGGAGGACAGGATTGATAGATGCTTGAAGTTCAGATGGGAGAGACTTCTGTGCCAAAGGTTGTTCTGTTCTGTTGAAGCTTTGGATATCAGACAGATGGAAGTGGTGGATTGTACACTTTTCAGATCAATAGTGTACAGATTTGAAGTTCTGTAACACGTTAATAATGTATTCCCCATGTTGTCTAGAACACAGCATTGTCTTGCAAAGAACCTCACTTCCATCCCGTTGTCACAGAATTGCCCTATGCTCAGTAAATTGTGTTTGAGCCCTTTGACAAAAGAAACATCTTTGATAGTGACACTGGCACAGATGACGTCCCCATACCCAAGAATAGGACATGAGGCGTCATTCCCAAATCTGACATTGCCTCCGTAACAGTTGGTGTAGTTGCTCAACATGTGTTTTATTCCAGTCATGTGGGTTGAGCATCCTGAATCTAAGTGTCACACATGACCGTCCTGCAAAACAATTAAACAGGTTTAGGTACCCATCTTGGAGTGGGTCCTTCCTTATCAACAAAAAACACCTTTTTAAATCTTGCTTTTAGCTGTGATCCAAGGTCAGCAGCTTTTTCAACAAAAGATCTTTCTTTCGCGGGCTCTCTAAAAGCCAGATCTGCTTTTGCAGTGGGTCTGGATTTTGGAGCCCACTTAGCAGTTTCCATTTTGGTGGGTCTGATATTGTGAACCCACCTTTCCGTTTAAGTTTTGGTGGGTCTGAGTTTGGGGACCCACCTTTCAGTTTCAGGCTTGGTAGGTCTCATCTTGGGGACCCACCTTTCAGCTTCAGTTTTGGTGGGTCTGTTTTTGGGGACCCACCTGTTATTCATTTTAGGAGGAGAGTAGACATGTGTTTTGTGATTGAATGGTTGTTTCTTAAGTTTGGTTTTAAAAATTTCCTCTTTAGAAAGCCGATTAAGATGTTTACTTGAATGAACTTGAAGGGGATATTTCATATCAGGTATACAAAATATTCCCTTAGAAGTTCTGTTCTCGGTTTCCCTTTTTGGTTTGAGCTTTCTGTGAGGCTTTTCTTTAACAACATTCACATCACATTCATAATTATGAGGGTCTGGAACAGAATAACCATAAGCAATACTTGAATTATGAATTGATCGATGTCTAGAAGATGTCTCAGAAATATTCAGCTTGGGACTCAAGACTGAACTACTAGAAGTTTGTTTCTTAGAGACAGAATTACAGTTAACTTTAGAATAAAAAATAGAATTGGATCTAGAGCTGGCTTTATTTTCAAAAACTTTCTTTTTGCCTTCCGCGATTTCCTCCCTCTTCTTCCTCCACTCGCTCTTCTCTTCTCCTTCCTTATTCACTTCTTTACCTGTAAGCAAAGGAGAAGAGTGATGAGTGGACGAACTTTTTGAAAGCTTTGTTTTCTCAGGTGAGGTGTGTGAACTGTCAGACTTATTATTAGAAGTAGAAGGGCCTGTTTTAGCATGATATTGCTCACTTAATTCATTGAATTTTTGAAGAAGTTCCTGCCAGTTACTCTCAAAACCTCTCTTTTCTGTTTCAAATCTTTCTCTCTCGCTGTCAAGAGTTTTCTGGAGGTTTTTGAGTTTTTGAGCCATAGGAAAAAAAAGGGTTCCTCTCCAACTTTAGAGATACCTACTCTTGGGGGTACGTCTAGAGGATGTCCTATGTGTGGAATATCTTTTGCATAAGGGTCAAGACATTCACTAAAGCAGGAACTAGGTTCTTCTTGTGTGAGTTGTTTTTCATTAACAGAAGGATAATCACAAGAAATCGCAGCTTTAGGGTTCTTTCTCTTTTCTTCTTCTGCTTCTGCGTTTTCATCATCACTTCTAAAAAACATTTTTTCACCAAACCCTAGTCCCATGTAATCTTTGTTGTAAATTTGAAGACATTTAACTTTCTTTAGATTACATGGGTTGGTTATGCCCAGTCCTATTCTAGGATTGTAAAATCGGTCATCCTTTATTCGATTAAGAAAAATTGTCTGTTCAGACTGACCTCTCCTAGGAGCTAGATCCTCTAGTTCTTTTATTTTGTTTAAAAGTGTTCTTCTTTTATTATGCAAAAAATCGCATTCAGCCTTTGCTGTGCTTTTTTCTCGTTCACTATCCTCAAATTTCTTAGTTAATTCAGCTACCTTAAGTTCAAAACTTTCAAAATCTGAGGACACCTTTTTGACCTGATCTTTCGCAATTTCAAGTTGAACACTTAGAGAAGACTTTTGGTCTAGATTCTGTTTCAGTACCCTGTGATTATTGTCTAATCTCTCCTTTAGTTTTTTAATTAGATTGTCCTTCTCAAGTAAGGACTGATTTTGATTATTTAAAGGGATATGAGAGGTACTTACAGAGCTTGTTGAGCATTCACTGTCGGGGATCGCAGCATCACCCTTTCTTTCATCTTCTTCCTCCACTCGTGCCATCAAGGCATAGTTTTCTTCTTCCTCCTCCTCATCAGAAGTATCTTCTGCCCAGTGATCATTCTCAGCAAGCATTGCAGAAGTTTCTTCTTCTTTCTGCACCATCAGCATCTTCTGCTTATTCCACAGCATCTTCTGCTTGTAGAAGTTTGCATCCTTCTTCTTTGGGAGGCGGCAATCTTTGATGACATGTCCAGCCTTTCCACAGTTGTAGCATTTGGGGGCATCTTCGGCTGATGACGCCTTCCTAGAAGATCCTTGATCATGGTTCTTTTGTTTATAATTTGAGGAGGAGATTCTCAGCTTGTTGGAGGAGCTATTCTTCTTTGCAAATCTCTTGGCAAGCAGTGCCATCTTCTTCTGTAAGTCTGCAAGCTCAGCCTCCAGATCAGATTTGTCATCATCACTCTCATCTTCATCTGATTCAACCACCACCTTCTTCTTCTTCTTTTTCATTGGTGTGGTTGTCCTTCGGGGCTGAGCTTCCATCACTAGAGCCAAGGGATTTGAGCTGTGATGATCCTCGACACAAGCAACCTCATTGACAAATTGCTTCAGATGTTCATAAAGAGTGCAGAGGTCAATTTCATCCAAGTCAATGCGTGATCTAACATCCTTCACTGTCTTTTCCCATGCAGGATGTAAGCTGGATAGAAATCTTATATTCAGTTCCAAGTTGGACCTGAATACTTTGATTTTTCTTAGTTCATTGACCAGTTGGACGAGTCTGTTGTAAGTCTCGTTCAATGGTTCTCTCTGGCCGGCTTTGAAGGAGTCATAAGCAATAAGGATTGTTGTCTTTTTGGTTTTAAGGCTGATGCTTGTGCCTTGGAGCAATCTCTCTATCTCATCCCACATTTCCTTTGCCGTTTGCATGCTGTCGATGAGAACATATACTTCGTTAGGGATTGCTTGAAGGAGGTACGTCTTGGCCATGAGATCACCTCGAAGCCTGAGCTTGTCAGCTTCGGTATATTCAGATGCTACTTTCCGTCTCCTTTCTGGAGGAATAGGTGGTTGTTTTCTGGATCTCCACCAACTGAAATCATCAGTTCAGCTGGTCCTTCAAGCAACGATTCAAGCATCGCGGCGGAGTTTTCTTTGTGCTCAAGGAAATTAAGGAATCGATTCCTCCACATCTGGTATTCTCCTTTCCTGAGACTGGAAGGAGTACTGCTGTTCCCTTGGGCATTGAATTCTGAGGCCATTGCTGTATAAAACTGACCGTTCGAGATAATTGATCAAAAGATTTTCAGAGGCAGAATGTCGAAAATCAGATGTCGAGATCTGAATATCGAGATCTATGATTTCGATAAAGGAGGCCCGGTTTCGAGATTTGATATCGAGATTAGGATGTCGAGTTTTGAAATCTCGAGATTTCAAATGTCGAGAAGTAAATCTCGAGATTTGAGATGTCGAGAAGTGAAACTCGAAAAATTATTTCGAGAAGTCAAATGTCGAGACCAGAAGTCGAGACCTTAAAATCGAAACCTCGATCTCGAGATTTGGATGTCGAGATCCTCAATGTCGAAATCCTGCAAACTGTAAAAATCAGATAAGCAAAATCTGAAGGTCGTTTCTTGTAGAGTATGATGTCAAGATCCTCAGGAGAAGTTTTCAGCTCGAAATACTTGGTAAAACCTGTTCAAACCCTAGATGTCGACATATGGTACTCGAAAAATCTCAAGTACAAAAAATGCAGGAAAAGAAATCTGAAGTATACCCCTTGATCGCTTCGAAACGACGATTCTAAGGGTGTAACTTTTACAATTTTTAACAAGAAACAAGATTACAGACAAAGAACTCGACAGAAAAAAACAACGTGAAAAACAGAGGTTTTCTGCGGGCGTTCTTCTGATCGGTTCTCGATCGACTCTGATACCAATTGATAGTCCCTATTTCTATAACAGCAATGAATAGCAGTATAACAAAGACGATTAACAGTAAAGATGAACACAGATGAATCGATGTAAACTCTCTTTGATATACCGTGAACTCGTACACAGAAGTATTTGCGCTAAGGCTATTTTGAGCGAGTACGAAAGTTAACCTAAACGTGAATCCTCGGCTCCCTTTTTATAGGCGAGGTTCAAGTATGCGAATAAAGCTTTTAGCCTTTAGTATGGGCCTAACACTTGGCCCATATTCAATATAATACATACACATATTTAATACAAGGAATAAATAATAAAGCTAATCTATTACAAGATAGGTGACAAACTTGATTCACAATTAAATGATCTTCAACATGCCTTGAGAAAGCTTTATAGTTTTTTTCCAACAACTCGATTGTTATAAAATTTCACTTTGAGTTTCTCTCCTTTCTTCAAATTTAATACTTCGTTGCATTTATTTCTCCCTCTTGCCTTTTTCTTGCTTCTTTTGGAAGTTGAACCTGAAAATCATCATTTGATATCATAAAATTATAACAAGAGAGAAAAATAATAACATACTAATATTTTGAGGGAGTTACCCTTATTATTTTCTCTGGACATACTCTTGGACGTCGGTTGAACTTCATTGGGCATAGGTATTGGACTTGGAGGCACCAGTGAATCATTACCTACGATATTGAAATGCTAAAAGTGAGAATTTTAATTTTTAATAGAATAAATATGTGCAGGCAATTGATGTTCTTTAATGAATGAGTATTACCAAACTCACGGTTATGCTCTAGCAGCTTATAAGAAAACGGTGGGCGCGTATCATCCCTGTATAGATAAATGTATATGTTTTCACGACCCGCATGTTGCTTGAGCATATTAGTCACACCCAGATCACATCTTAGTGGCCTCCCATCTCCATCAATTATCTTTATTCCAACAGAGTACACATCAACAAGCTTATGACACATAGCCAAAATATCCAAGAAACAATTGTCTTCACTAAAATCCTTTTCGTGGTATTCTGCTTCTCCAAAGCACAGGATGACATTATGGGAAGTAAAATCACGTTATGAAAATGACAATATTAGAACTAGACCAGTTTATATATTAAACAAATCTAGTACAAAAGATTGAACCAGTTGAAGGCATAAATACTTTACAAAAGTCTATAGTGACATTTTCCGCACTTTATCTACTGCTCCTTTAAAAGCTCCATTAAGAGTATTTCCAGTATTATTATTTCCTTTTCTGCATTCGGCATTAGATGTACCTATAGTAGAGTTATGGGGGAGCATTGATCGAAATCCTTGTCCACGACCTCTACCTAACATTCATAATATAAGTTTACTTGTGAATAAAATCTAGGCTAAAGGGTCAAATAGGTACATGAACTAACTTAAAGTGTTCAATTAGCCCCTTATATAGGAGGTTCTTCTCGGCCGTCGCCAATTGGGGCGATTACCGGTGGAATTTTTTGATGAAATTTTTTGAACATCTTCTTCATTAAGTCTAGTTTACCTATACCAAATTTCAGCTAAAACTTCAACCAGGAAGGCAGTCAAAAGATTTTTTGAAGATAACTGCGCAGTTAAACAGCGCAGTACATTTCGGAAAATCATTTGACTGCCTTCCCGATTTATTTTTTAGCCGAACTGTGATTTGGGTAAACTAGACTTAATGAACAAGATTCTCAAAAAATTTCATCAAAAAATGCCATCAGGAACCGTCCCAATTGGCGACGTCCGGACAGAACCTCCTAAATAAGGGGCTAATTGAACACTTTAAGTTAGTTTACGTACCTATTTGACCCTTTAGCCTAAAATCTATATATCTATAGTACAAATTTATTCCCAGTATAGTACCTATTTTCAAACCACCATTGGGAGTAGTTGAACCTGAAAATAAACATTTGATATCATAAAACTATAAGAAGAGAGAAAGATAATAACATACTATTATTTTGAGGGTGTTACCTTTATCCTTTTCTTTGGACATAGGTGTTGAACCTCTTTGGGCATAGGTGTTGGAATTGGCGGCACCACTGAATCTGTGATGTTAAAAAGATAAAAGTGAGATGCTTAATTTTTAAATGATAAACATGTCTTGAGAATTTATGTTCATTAAAGTATGAGAATTACAAAGCTCATGATTATGCTCTGACAGCTTATACGACAACGGTGGGCGTGTATCATCCATGTATAGATATATGTACTACCTTCGTTCCCATTTTAACTTCCAAATGAGTTTGGCACAAAGTTTAAGATAGTGGATATTGTGTGGTGGAGAGTTGTGCAGAGGAGAGAGAAATGTGTAAGAAATGTTGTGAACCACAAATTTTTTACCAAAAAGGGAAAGTGGAAGTTTTAATTGGAACGGACGAAAAAAGAAAATTGGAAGTTTATTTAGGAACGGAGGGAGTATATATTTTCAAGACTCACATGTTGCTTGACCATATTAGTCACATCTGCATCACATCTTAGTGGCCTCCCTTCTCCATCAACCATCTTTATTCCAACAGAGTACACATCAACAAGCTTATGGCACATAGCCAAAATATCCAAGAAACCATTGTCCTCATTAAAATTATTTTCGTGGTATTCTGATTCTCCAAAGCATAGAATGACATTATGGGAAGTAAAAGCACATTGTGGAAAAGACATCATCAGAATTGGACCAGTTTAAATATTAAATAAATTTAGTACAATAGATTGAAACGGTTGAAGGCATAAATACTTTACCAAAGTCCCTAGCGTCATTTTTAAGTGCTTGAACCCTTTTTTGCCTCTTAAAGTGAAAAACGTTATCTGCAAATTGAGTAAAATATTAGCACAAGAAATAAGAAGAAATGTCTAATAAACAAATCAGAACTGTAATGCATCGTTGAGATCACTATTTATACTTACCAGGCTCCCAAGTTTTCCTTCCATGTAGTGAACTGCCTGAAGTCATTCCAGAGTTATGAGAAGCCATTGTATGTAGTCCTTTCACACATAATATTTCATTTGTTAATCAATTTGTAGGCTTAGAAATAGCTTATTTGTTTTTTAGTTCCTACTTCATAATTTCATATTTAAATACATAAACAGACTGTCATGATATAATGTCTTTTTACTACTGATATAACAAAAACTAGCTAATTCCCTTTTTATAACAAATAGCGAAAGAGAAGCCCCAACGCCAACAGTGCGTAACCAATTCCAGCTGTAACAGTCGTAGGTTCAACTCTAAGTTATGACTTGGGATGAAACATCACTCTGTTTCCATCAGAGTGTGATCAAAGCTCAACTTACATCCTCTCATATAACTCTTGGTCAGTTCTGGGGCCCTCAAGGATGGAGTGTCATCCTTTTTTAGATGAGTGACCAATTAAATGAGCCACACCACCGATCCACGACCCGCCGGTCCCTGTCCGGCCCAGTCGACGACCTGGTGGTCCTTGCCCGGCCCGATCAACGACCCCGCGGTCCTGGTCCGATCCGGTGAATGACCAGGCGGTGCTTGTTCGGTCCAGTCGACGACCTGGTTGTTCCGGTCCGATCCGGTCTAGTCAATGACGCAGTGGTCCTTGTCCTTTTTGTTCAATGACCCGATGACCTCTGTTCGGTCCGGTCAACAATTGGGCAGTCTTGGGATGATCCCGTCAACGACCCGCGGTTCCTGTCTGGCCCGGTCGATGATCCAGCAGTTAGGTCTCCGTTTTTTAAATCATTTTTTAAAGTGAAGAGTTTCATGAGTTGCCAACGAAGAGGGAAAAGGGAGAAAATACTCAAACTAGTTGTTGGGATCGTTCGGGATCGGACTGGCCTGTTTATGTAACGACCATCCCCAAACGGCCATTATGATACTCAACATAAACCAAACTCGATATACAAAGCGGAAAATAAAGATACAAAGTCTCGTCATGAAACTTTATTTCTTATATACATAAGCAAACTTCATAACGAAATATGTCAATTGACAAACAACAACCATTTGTAAAATAAAGTCATCACACCTGATCAGGATTTTTAAAACAAAAAGATAAACAACTCATAAAAGTGTCATATAACAATAACAAAACATGAGGCACAGTCAGGTCTTCTCCGTTAACCCATCCACCACTTCACCACCCAACCTGAACATTCTCTCAGGCTTCCATTCTTCAATCATTACCTATACATGAGGACACGAGAGGACAAAAGTCTCGTAAGCAAAATTTGGTTAGTAAGTCACCATTACATCCACTAAAATAACGGAGTCTTAGCTAGCCATAATTAGATACATAAGCTAGAATACTCCATACATAGCATATTCACACACCTATGCATATCATGTAAAGCACAACTTCACGTAACGAAATCTAAAAGATTTCCTCATTCATCATTATTTCTTCCTATCTTGCTACTTGACTTGATGGGCCTGTAGCTCGTGTCCTAGCCCCACGCTAATGACCTTGGGTAGCTAGCCCGCAGCCATCCGAAGTAATCCCGGGATTCCTCGCAGAAGGAGATCCTGCTCCATTCAGCTCAGATGATTACTTGGGGGACGGCTACCTTAGAGCATTTCTTATTATTCATTAGATATCATTATCATCACAACTTTCATTCATTGTGGGATTCCATATAAATCCAACCTATCCATGAACATAGAACTTGGATACCTTACACTGATAACTCCACAAGTTCTCGATCCACATCACCTATAAACACATACACATAACAGGGCATTCACATAATCTTATGCCAAACAAATTCAAGTGTTCAAGCAAATCTATCCAATTCATAGACGGCTAGACTTCCATGTTTCATTTCAAACTATCATGCATAGGTGGTGATGACTTACCTGATTCACGTGGAGTATTTACCCGGTGTGTGCTTGTAGAACTTTTACATGCAACGGTTCTTCGATGAACAACTATATATATCATTTACAATTGATCAACATAATTTCATGTTTTTAACCAAAACCTTAAGACTTAGGAACAATAGGAACTCAACAAAACCAGCCCCCGAATATGGTAGACTTCTAAGACTCCTATACCTCAACCGGTCAAATTCTCGGGTAATTAGACAACCAACACCCGATTGAACTTCATACTCAAGAGTCAACAACAACTAACCAATAACCATACTATTAATATTTCTACACATCTACTTAAAATCAGCCTATACATATTAAGAAGATTCCCTAAATTCTTTCATCAAATTGACATAGTTTTGATATAGCTAGTTATTCAAGAATAGATTTAAAAACTTGTTAAACCAAGGATAAACAACCACTCTACAACACTCCTATCATCCATAACATCCATTAATAGTTAGAATCAACCCAAAATTCACTCAACTCTAGCTTAAACCAAAAACCTGGACCATAGATCAAATTATGGGAAAATTACTTCATGTAAGGTGTAAAATCTTACCAAGTGATGATTCTTGATGAATAATAGACTTAGTTTGAGCTTGAACCAGTCTAGTTAGGGTTTGGAAATGAGTTTGTAGAGAGGGGATCGAGCTGGGCTTCGTTTTGGGGAAAAGGGGATTTTTCCCATTTAAATACGCCGTACACGGACCTGGGCAAAAATCGCATGACCGGCGCCGGTCATGGCCCAACCGGCGCCGGTTGCCCTGCATTTCCACCGCCCTTAAGTTCTGATTTGGACCGGCGCCGGTCCGGGTCCAACCGGTGCCGGTTTGGGCTTCCCCGGTTGCCGAAAATGTCCTTTTTCGCCCTAAACCGACCCCGATTATTGGCCGATCCCATCCTTGATCCTCGGTGACAATTTAACTACATTTTAAACACCCAAATACTATCTAACATGACAAATGATTCATACCATTTCACCCGAAATAAAAATGATTATTATGGTGTCGTTTGGTTGCTCATCGGGTACCATCGCCTGTCATGATAAAGCATATTTCAAGTATGTAAACCAAATACAATTATCACCAAGTTCATAATCACATGATATTCATATACTTCACATATATAGCATTCAAACCATAAGTTAAAACATGATCATATATAAAATTAATTAGCACAAAAGAAGTAGCTAAAAAGTACGGGCGTTACAGTTTCAATCCCGACTTTTCTATACCCGGGATCGGGTACCCTGCTATTTGGGTTGTACTAAGTTCGATTCCGGATTGGGACCGTAATTTCGATCTTCCGCTTGGTCACAGAAGCGGGTGAAATTTTTTTATGAACATGTGAAAAATGGAAAACTAAAAAATGAAAATAGAAAATTGGAGATAGAAAAACATAAAAATGAAAACAGAAAATTGGAGAACGTAAAACAGAAAAGAAAACTGGAAAATATATGTGTTAGTATTTAGTAAACATGCTCTAACCTTTTTGTAAAATCGGAACATCTGAGACCATTTGTTACTTTGTTTCCTAGTTTGGGTGAACACTTTACATTTTTATAAATTTTACATGCATATATATCTTGTGTTGTATTTGTGTATTTGATTTGATTTTTTTTTTTGCATTCACTCCCGATTGTATTATAATAGTTCTTTGATTCTGATAGTTTCCTATTTGTGATATATTAGTAAATTTTGCCATGTATTTCACATATGGGATAATTTGAGTTTGCATCCCATTTTATTGTGCAAATTGGACTTTGCACCCCGTTTTAAAAATTCATTGTTTTTGCACCCTAACCCCATATGAAAAGACAAAAATGCCCTCGATCAGGAATATGTTGACGGTCAACAAAACTGTTAATGGAGGGGCAATTTTGTCTTTTCATTTGGGGTTGGGGGCGCAAAAAATGGGATGCAAAGTTCAATTTGCACAATAAAATGGGGTGCAAACTCAAATTCCCTTCACATATTTATATGCAATATCATATTTCACATATTCATATACACGTGAAAATGAATTATATTTTTGTCATATCTGAAGTAAATTAATGTTTTTGTTAAGATTGGAATAGTAAATATGCAAAGCATTGATGACGTAATCATAATCCAATCTCAAGAAAATTAGATTGGCAATACTAAATTGTCCACAATTTATACCCTGGGATCGGCGCATCATGAGGATGGTGTGCCTGATCCCAAAACGACGCAGCATTCATTATTTTTTTTTCATTTATTGTTAAAAATTGTAATAACTTTTTTATTTGATATCCGATTTTTATAAATTTTATATCATTTTTTTTTATTTTTCATGATCTATCAAATGAGACCAATATTGTTTATGTAATTTTAACAAATTATTTTGAAGTTACATTTGATAATATATCATGAAGTTACATCTTCTTCTGCGCGAGTTACATCTTATTGTACGCGAGTTACATCTTAATATACACGAGTTACATCTTAATGTATGTGAGTTACACCATGAAATAAACTTCTGCTACATCTTTCATTTTTATCATTTGAAAAATAGTGTATGAATATGAAATACAATATACTTATTTTATGTGGATTAATAAAATTTTGTATTAAATTGGCAAAGAAAAAAATTAATTCAGTTATAATTGAATTAGTTCAAGATAAAGATAAGTAAAAAATCACAAATCATTAGATATAACTCCCACATAATTACATGTAACTCGCGCATAAAAGTATGTAACTCGTGTATAACAAGATGTAACTCACACATAACAAGATGTAACTCACACATAATTACATGTAACTCTTACATAAAAGTATGTAACTCATGTATAGCAAGATGTAACTCACACATAACAAGATATAATTCACACATAATAACTTGTAACTGGAGTATAAGATGATGTAACTTCGTATATTATCAAATGTAACTCCAAGCTAGAAGCAAAATAAACAAACTCAATATCTTAAAAACCTCTAAAACATATAAAAGTGATAAAAAAATATATTATAGAAAAAGTGTATGCATATAAAAATATATTACAAAAAATGTATGAATGTGAAAAATTAAAATTACATAGGCAATATTGGGCTCATTTGAAAGATCATGAAAAATAGAAAATTTTGGTATAAATTTTATAAAAATCGGATCAAAAATAAAAAAAATTATTAACAATTTTAAGAAAATGAGAAATAAAAAAAACAAAGGGTGCATGGTGCTCACCATGCACCGGTACCACGGTATAAGCACGGTAAATTGTCATACATAAGTCTAATTAGAGACATTTTGTAGTACGGATCCATCTTCATTCTAATACTTGGTATGTAGTATGAATTTTCCGACGATCTAAAATTGGGTGAATGGAGTTTGGTGACTATTGAGGGGTGACATTTACGATCTCAGAAATAAGAGTTTTACATTTCAATATGGTGACTATTTCAGAGACTAAAAGTGTGATTTTTTCCATCTTCTAATTGAGTTCATAATTTGATGTTTCGATCTCAGAAAGAAGTTTTCATTTGCCTTAACATATGTTTGTTCCATTTCTTAACTGTGGAGAAATACTCATTAAACCCATACATTGTATTTTAAAAGCTAAGTTGTGTTTGATTTATTACTAGTATAAAATAAGAATTAGTTGAATGTTTTTTGTAATATCTCAATTGTGATGCACTGGTTTTCCAAACAATAAAGAAATTTTATCCAAGTTGTCTTACTGCATAAATCAAAGATTTCTGATGCCACTGTTCAAAAACTAGTTTAATGCGAACTTTTTGTAATGAAAATTGTCAAAGAGAGGTTGACATATACGGAGTGTACAACTTGCACTTTTTATACATCTGTAATGTTGTAAATTGTTCATAAGAATCATTTAATAGACATCATATATTCTTCTTTTCAAAAATACAAATTACAGAATATTTTAACTTCTTAAACTTATAGTACTCCGTAACATATAAGGAAAGATAGCTGAACATATTCATGAGGGTCTTAATGTGATGTCAAAGGTAAAGAATTGTGGGAAAAAAAGCTAAAAAGTGTAGATACCATATGTAACATACATAACTTAGTTAATAACCATTTTTTTTTTGTTTTTATAAGGCACCAAGAGTATTTGAAACTCGCTCCTTCTCCGCGCACCTTCCTATTTACTCTGCTCACCTCTTTTTTTCCGTCATCGGACAGATTTGTCCTCTTTAATACGGAGTCACTAAATTCTAACCTATTGCTACTTGCTAGACGCACCATCATACGGAGTCATTAAAATACTGAGTAAAAGCAACGGTCCTTCTCAGCCAATTTTTTTGTGTTCTAGAGTAAGTTAATTACTAGGCCAATTTATTGCTTCTTAAAAATAAAAATAGGTTTTAATGTTTCCAAAATTTTGTGTAACATGTTTCCAAGTACACTTAAATTCTTAAAACAATCAGGATTACACTTTCTAACTATCATCAAACAACTACTACATAAATATTTGAAATCCATTATTAATGCTTCTATAATTTTTTTACAATCTTCTTATACAATGGAGGATGAATCTGAAAATTATCTAAAAAATAGTACTTTTGATTTTCACACTTATGAGGTATTCATCTGTCCCACTATCTATGTCTCAGTTCTTCTTTGTGATGTGATTTATTGAGTTTGTTATATACAATATTCGTTAATATTTTGATGGTCATATATATACTTTTTCATTCATCTTTATAATCATATATTGACGACATCTAGGATGTTTTTAATTGAGATGTTTTTTATCCCAATTTAAACCAAATCAAATTTCGATAGTTGTATAAAACAGATAGAAAAAAACACCCGCACATAAACATACATCTAATAGGCTAGACCAGTTTAGACTAGACCAGACCAAACTTAAATAGAACAAATAAGATAAAATTATACCAGATTAAACTAGACTAGTAAATTTTAATTCAATTAAAAACATCTTTATTTGTATTATAATAATAAATTAATGTCACCCAATAATTATTTTTTATCAAACTCATAAGTACACTTCAAATAGCAATTGTCTTTTTATAAATTAACGGCTCCTATATATAATTTAAAATGTTAATTTAATACTTCCTCCGTTCTTAAATTCTTGCAACATTGTGACTTTTGCACTATTCACAAATCTTACTTTGACCACGATTTTGTACTAATATACATAATCAAATTATTTCGTATAAAATGTTTTAAAATTTCTATCAATGTGAATTTCCAAAATATCAACTTTTTATAATGTTTACTAATAAATAATTAAATACAATTACAGTCAAAGTTGTGCGTTGACAAACGTGAAAGTCAAAGTGTTGCAAGAATTAAAGAACGGAGGATAGTATATTTTTCATTTATCCAAAATTTTAAATATGAATAAGCATAATTAATTTTTTATAGTGTTTAAACTTGCGTAGTGTAACGGATATTTTCAGTTCAACTCGTTTCAGACTCATATTATCCTATACTATATCGAACTTAGATATTAGTAACACATGTACGAAACTAGATCAGATGAGACCAGAATTGAACAATTCTGAATGTTTAGGTTTTCGGGGTTATTTTAAAAAAACTTTTTGTGCTTTGAAACTCGAGAGATTATATTTTGATTATTATTTTTATAATTTTCTAGTGTACTTATGACTAATTAAAACAATTATAAACTTAAGACACATGTGTTGCAAATAAATATGTTTCTGTTTGTACATTTAACTAGTTATGACGTATTAAATATGTGTAATATTTTGCAATTATAAGTGAATCTAATAAATTATTAATTTAAGAACTTGGTAAGCATATTTTGAGCAACTTTGAAAAATAAGTCAGGTATAAAAAGTCTAAATATAAATGTATTTTCTTGTAATACACATATCTAATATTGTTTCTTTATAAAAATATGACATATGCATGCTGATTGTGACGTGTACGTCGGTCTTATTTTTCATGATGATAGCTCGACTTTTGTCGAAGAAGAAGTGAAGTTTGAACCTCCAATTGTTGAAGAAGCACAAGCATTCACTTCACATGATTTTTCAAGACTTTCAAACTCATAAAACTTGGGTGAATCGAGAGTCTATGATTGATTGGGCTAGAGTTGATGCCCATAAGTGAAACATTGTCTTAACTATTGCAAAATCGAGGCCACGTAATTCTAAAAAGTTTGATAATGTCCTTCTCGCATGTGAAAAATTCGGGAAGTATCGAGCTGCAAAAAAAGTCAATGCTCCAGGGGTGCAACAAGATAAAGGAAAGAAAGCTAGAAGAACAAAAAAAGTGTTTGCCCTTTTGCATTATATGGGAGTGAAGTGGACACTACAAAAAAACACGCCGTTTGTCACGGATTTTGTCACGGACGGTAGTTCAAAAAATCCGTGACAAATGATTTTTTGTCACGGATTTGTCACGGAAAAAATCCGTGACACCAGGGGCGTGATAACGTTTTTGTCACGAAAATTAATCCGTGAGACTGTTTGTCACGGATTTGTCACGGACTGCGTCCGTGACAAAACACTTCACCGAAACCCCATCGTCTTTCATTTGTCACGGACGCATCCGTGAATAAATTTTTTTATTTTTCAAAAAAAAAAATTATTTGTCACGGAATAATCCGTGACAAATTAAAAAAAAGGTTTTTCAAAATAGAGTGGGCGAGTATTTGAAACGGTCCAGAAAATTCAAATTTTAAATTTTGTCACGGACATATCTGTGACAAAATATTTTGAAAAAAATTTGAAAATTTTAGAATAGAGTGGGCGGGAACTTTAAAATTTTCAAAAAATTCAAAATTTTGAACTTGTCACGGATCCCATCCGTGACAAAACATTTTTTTTAAAAAAAAAATACGTTATTTCAGCGTTTTATGTATATAAAATAAAATGAATTTATATTTTGTCACGGAACAGTCCGTGACAAAAGTTTAAATTTTTTTAAAAAAAAATTAAAAATTCAGCACATTTTTAAAAATTTATTTCAAAAGTTTATTTAATAAATAATAACCATTAAAATTTAGGCGCTTTTTCAAAAAATTAAACTTAATAATAAATAGTTAAACAATAATCTTAATAAATAATTGTTTATAATAAATAATTAAACAATCATCATTAATCACCATTACACATTAGGTATCATAATAAATAATAATCTAATCGAACCATCATTATAAAACACAAATAAACTATTATTTAAACACAATCAAACCATTACACATTAATATTCATACATTAACACATCAAAATTTAAAAATCCTTAAAATGTTAATAAACTAATTATTACAAACCATCAATGGTCATCATAATCAGCATCAGCATCAGCATCATCAGGTTCGTCACGATGATCGGGTTGCCTTCCGTGGCCACGACTGCCACCACGATGACCGCCTCGACTGCCACTGCGGCTGCCAGCACGGCTGCTGCCACGGTAAGCTTGAGCTCCGGGAGTCGGGATATCATCATAATATTCATATGGAAAGTTGTTGGAGATGTGGCTATAATTAGCAAAACCCCTACTGCCCATATTGCCCATATTACCCGCGAAGGGAACTTGTGGGGTCATCTCGGGGTGCTGTATGTGCATGGATGGACGGTAGGTGGCGTTGAAAATACGCATTTGGCGTTCCATCTCTTCCAACCTTTCTCTTGTTCTTCTTTGCTCTTCATCCCGTATCCGAGCTTCTTCATCCCGCCTTCGAGCCTCGGCTTCACGTTCCTCCAATAGTTTCTCGAGGCGGGTAACCCGATCATCATATGCCGAATGAGAAGATGAGCTAGCTCCTTTGGCCTTCTCTAGGATCCGTACGCCTTCAGAACCCATAAGCGGCACCCGGCCCTTGTAAACTCCGGTTGCCGCCAAGATGGCTTCATTATCTTGATTTTCATCAAGTTCGTCATCAGAATCAGCTAGCTCATCAACTCTCTTCCCCCGCTCTTCCTCATATTTTTTCTACAAGTTCAAAAATTTATTATATAAGAGATAAAAAAAAATCGAAATTTATTGAATTATGTTTCATTATTTACTTCAATTTCAGAAAAGCGGGGAGGCAGCATTGCACCCTTCTTAGTCCAGCAATGTGCCATGAGTTTCAATGGCGTGACCCGTTTTTTCACGGGTCCAGATCCTTCCTACACGGATTTCAAAGTTAATAAAAAAATATATATACATAAAGGTATGGAATGGAAATAATTTTAACTAATTAGAGTTTACCAGATCTTTTTTATGTTGAATTTGGGGTTTGCGGCCCCCGTGCCATTGAACTTCCTTGGCTTTCTCAGAATTCCGGTTTGCCTTGGCCGCTTCGCTTCTCAGCAAAAATGAGGCATCCGTAGCCAAGTGGCGGCAAAGCATCTCCCACACATCATCGCCAAGGAATTTTGGCTTTTTACCCGTAGACCGGGCGGTCCTAAAAGTGGGTCTCAACCACCCAGAAATCCTAGAATTGTATTCTTTGAGAATAGCTTGGTCTAGGACAAAATGCCAACGATGGGAAGCCTTCATGAAAAACATTGATATATCATCATTTCTTAAATTTAAGTTACTAAAATGTAACAAAAATATTTATTTTTACCTTGAACAACCGCCACCATAGTTCACGAGTGGCCGCCGGAACCTCACCATAAGTCGACCACGGCCCGGTGAAATGACCACAAACAATAGACTTGATTCTATTCAAGACCTCGGAATCGCTTCAAAAAATTGATAATTGATAAAAACAATTGTATTAATTCTTAGATATAGAGATTATACTATTTTATATTAGAGAATGTTAGTTTTTTATTACCTATGGATCGATTGAGGTGTCACCTCAAGCGAACCGGGATTGTGGCGCTCTTCTTGAGTGGGGGGGGGGGGGGGGGGGGGGCATATATTGCACGAGATGAAGGAGGTGCATGAGATGATGCCCCCTCCCCATGCACGCTTATATGAACATCTGATTGTTCGGAGGGAGGAGTTTGGACATGTCCGTCAAGAGCTTGTCCTTCGTCGGGATTGATATCATCATTGATATCACGATCAGCGTTTGAGGCCCGTCGTGAATTCTGACGCCCACGACGAGCAATGGTGGAAAGGCGGCGTTCGTGCTCACTCATCTAAAATTATTGAGAAATAATATATAGAACATATTAAACTTGTGTTTAATATGAGAGGTCAAATGAGTTTTTAGTTTGATTTTTATGTTATGGAATTTAATTGTGTTAGATATTATTTTATCAAACCTTATAAAATCAGTTTATGGAGTTTTTGTGTGGTATGATATTTTAAACTTAATGAGTTTCCCTATTTGGTTATCAAACTTTGAAATATAGAACACATTAAACTTGAGTTTAATATGAGGGGTAGAATGTGTTTTTTGTATGATTTTTATGTTATTGAATTTAATTGTGTTAGGTATTATTTTATGGTGTTTTTGTGTGGTATGAAACTTTGATAAATATAACATATTAAACTTGAGTTTAATATGAGGGGTCGATTAAGTTTTTTGGATGATTTTTATGTTGAGGAGGTAACTTGTGTTGTGTATATTTTTTATGAAACCTCATATAAAATCAATTGATCAAACTTTTTAATTTAAACTAATAAAATCAGTTTTTCCCTATTAAATTATAAATCATAGGAAATCAGTTTTTTGCATTAATTTAGAAAAATACAATTTATTACATCTTGTATTTGGTATTATTTATAAAAAACAGTTTTCTAAAATCAGTTTATGAAGTTTTTGTGTGGTATAATGGTTTAAACTTATTGGTTTCCTATTTATTCATCAAACTTTGAAATATAGAACATATTAAACTTGAGTTTAATATGAGGGGGAAAATGAGTTTTTTGTATGATTTTTATGTTATTGAATTTAATTGTGTTACGTATTTATCAATCTTTGAAATATAGAACATATTAAACTTGAGTTTAATATGGGGGGTAGAATGAGTTTTTTGTATGATTTTTATGTTATTGAATTTAATTGTGTATGGTATTAATTTATAAAAAACAGTGACCTGATTTTTAAAATCTATAAAATCAATTTTTTCAAAAAAAAATTAAAAATCAGTTTCATTTTTTGTTTATTCATGAAACCCATAAAATCAATTTTTCATGAAACATATGAAATCATTTTCGTATTATATAAACAAAAACAGTTTGTTTGGTTTTTTATTTCTATTTTAATATATAAAATATATTTTTTTACTTCATTTCTGTTTTATGTTATTTATGAAACAACGTTTTATTTAAAATAAAATATTATAATATCCGAAATTATTTAAAAATCAGTTAAATGATCCAAAAAATTTTAAAGTGTTTTATCATATTAAAAAAATAATATAATATCCGAAATATTATAAAAAAAAATTAACAGTTTCATTATTTTGTTGGGTTAGACATGTTAACTTTTTTGAAAGTGTAACATGAGGGGGCGAAAATTAATGGAGTTGAAACTATTATTCTTAATAAATATCCGAAATTAACAAAAACTCAAAATAACCTTGACTAAAAATTTAATAATTAACTATTCTAAAGCAGGCATTTTTATATTAACAATATCTAAGGCATATTTAAAGCATATAAACAAATGATATACACATATTATGAAACGTTAAATCTAAAGCAGGCATTTTTAAATTAAGAGAATGCATATGAATATAGCTAGGAACAATAAAATCACGAGCATGCATATGAATATGCGGAAACATATAAACATTAAAACAATATAAAGAAAAACATGCATTAAATAATTAAATTTACGAGCATGCATATGAATATGAAGAAGAACATATAAACATGCATGAATATTAAGAAAAACATGCATTAAATAATTAAAAACATGCAATAAAATTACGAGCATGCATATGAATATTCGGAAACATATAAACATTAAAACAATATTAAGAAAAACATGCATTAAATAATTAAATTTACGAGCATGCATATGAATATTATGAAAAACATATAAACATGCATGTATATTAAGAAAAACATGCATTAAATAATTAAAAACATGCCATAAAATTTCGAGCATGCATATGAATATTCGGAAACATGTAAACATTAAACATATACACATATTCAATGCATGATAACTTATTAACATATACACATTAAATTAAACAATTAAAGAATATTAAGAAAAACATGCATTTTATTTTTGGCATTTTAAAACATTTATTCTAAAATATTCGAAAATTAAAGAGTTAGAAACATAACCTCGGAGAAGAAGGCAAGAAATGAAAGGGAAAGAAGAGAAGGCCGGCTTCGAAGAACGGCGGCAGGGGTGGAGATAATCCGCGGTGGCCGGTGAGATGTGTGCGGTGGCGGTCGGCGGGTGTATGAGGCAGAAGGGCGGAGGAGTGGGAGGCGTTTGGGAGGGTGACGGTCGGCGGGTGTAAGAGAGGCAGCAGGGCGGCGGAGTGGGAGGCGTTTGGGAGGGTGGCGGTCAGCGGGTGTAGGAAGGCGTAAGGGAGTAGAGAGGAGGCGCTGGGTTATGTTAGGGTTTGCTGAAGGAATTGGGAAGCGTAAGAGAAAAAAATGGCTAAGTGTCGTTTATATATTAGGGGTTGTGACGGACCCGTCCGTGACAAAGCCCGTGAGAAATTAATCACGGATTTTTAAATTTAAATTTGTCACGGATTAATCCGTGACAAAGGCATCGGAACTTGTAAACCGCGGAACGGCAGTCGAGGCGGCAGGGAACGGCAGACGAGGCGGCAGAACGGCAGGTTGACCGGTTTGTCACGGATCCATCCGTGACAAATCCGTGACAATTTTGTCACGGATTTGTCACGGATGGATCCGTGACAAACCGGTGCAGAGAATATTAAAGCTTTTTCAGCCTTAATCAGACGAGGCGTCAGCTATTTTAATTGTCACGGACCTATCCGTGACAAATTTAAGTATAAATATGTGCTTAGAGTCCCATTTTTTCAGTGCGAAAAAATGGCTAATCCAGAACCAGATGTGTGGAAGTTGATCAGTAGAAGTGTACAACGATTAAAATAAGTTACACAGTTGATGAAGCCTCGAAATGCAGAAGCAGTTCAAAGCATCCGTGAGCTGATGAGTAGACCGCTTGAAAGCTTTGGCGATATTATAGACTATGAATCAGACTCATACAACGTTTCACGAGGGAAAAACTTGTGTAGGGCACTTTTACGTGCAGAACAATGTTCGGAGTATATGATACCTATAAACGCGGAAGCTGCAGAAAGAATTAACGAGCTACTTGATAGGCCTCTAGATGAAAGTTTTGACGCTAATGAATAATATTGTGTTTATTTGTTTATCTGTATTGTGAGTTGTTGAATGTAATAAATGATAAAAAATTGTGTGTTTTCTACTTAGTTTTTAAATTTAATAAATAAATTCATGTTCTTGTTTATTAAATTTCGAATTATTAAAATTTTGTAATGTTAAAAAACTAATAACAAATAATGTTAAAAAACTAATTTCCGAATTTTAAATAATGTTAAATTTCGAATTATTTAAAATTTAAATAATAGTTGCGAATTTTAAATAATGTTAAATAATTGTTTAGAAATGATACTTGCGAATTACATACCTAACTATTATATCTTGGAATAATATAATATGACGAAAGAAAGTTAAAAATTCAAATTAAAATAGTTCAATTAAAAGTAATTACATTGGTTGTTAACTATACATTTAATCGCTATCAGAATCAGTATTTTCTTGATAGGCAACTTCTTCTTCTGTATCTTCATCACCAGATATCCATTCTTCTTCTTCCTCCTGGTCATCGTGCAGTTGTTGTATATATAATTCTTCAATTTCGCGCTCATTTTGAGGTATAGGGGGCGGAAGGTGTGTTTCAGACATAACTTCAACATCTCCGCCATTTGGGTCACTTAAC
The DNA here is from genome assembly GCA_945859875.1 of Cuscuta europaea. Taxonomy (NCBI): domain Eukaryota; kingdom Viridiplantae; phylum Streptophyta; class Magnoliopsida; order Solanales; family Convolvulaceae; genus Cuscuta; species Cuscuta europaea. The sequence continues at coordinate 974,291 of CAMAPE010000045.1, read as the reverse complement.
TGAATGTTATGGTTGACCGTATCAGCAATAGGCGGAGGGTGGAATTTTTTTTGCTGAAAAGCATCAAAGTCAATATCCCTTTGTTGAGCCTGTGTTACAATTTTGCTCGGACGGATATTAATGGCACACACCCAAGGATTCCGTGTGCGCCTCGTTGAAGGATACTCTGCATAATAAACCTGGACTGCTTGTTGAGCGAGTATAAATGGCTCATTTTTCTGATACACACGAGAGTGGTTGACGTCAATTATATTATACTTTGAATTTTTTCTCACACCACGTGTAGGGTCGACCCATGTGCAGCGAAACAACACGCATGTTAATTCTTGCAAACCAGAAGGCATTTGAAGTTCGAGAATCTCATGCTAGAAACCAAAAAAATTGGTTTCCGAGTTATCAGAACCGATGGTCGGGACACATAACCCGCTGTTCATTGTTGGTCGACCTTCTCCATATTCAACTGTGTGATACGTATAACCGTTTATCACATATGAATGCCAAACCTTTGCATAGGAAGAAGGCCCCCACGATAATGATACTAACAGAGGGTCGTTAATCCCACGGTACCTGATCTGCAAATTAAAACATGATAACATTAGGTAATAATTAAAAATTACTAGCTAATAGTATATATAATGTATTTATATATATATATATATATATATATATATATATATGTATATAATACCTGCTGTTGGTACCATAATGCAAAGTCAGAGTCCACCATTGCATCAATTGCATCATCAGGAAATGCTGATAAAGACGCTCTAAATTCACTGTGAATTGAAAATAAAGATATTATTATAAGACTCTAATTATTAAAAAAATATTAGCTATATTACAAATGTAACTACCAATTCAACTTACTTATTAAAATGGTAAGATTTCTGGACAATTCATGAGGATGTAAGTATGTGCAATTTTCATTTCTCCGCCCACGATGTAACGGTAAGTCGCAGCTCCTTTACCTCTACCTGGGTAGTTGAAAATAGAAACTACTTTATCATATGAATCCTCGCCAATGTCATCGTTCCGAGCAGGTCTCTTTCTTTTACTGATTACTTCACGCTCAAAATAAAAAGATGAAAACGTTGAGGTTTCTTGTTGAATATATGCTTGACAAATTGAAGCCTCAATGTGTGCCTTGTTGGTCGCTTTCTTTTTCAAATCTCCTAGAAATCTGTCATGCAAAAAAAAATTTGTAAACAAACAAATGTTCTTATTAAACAAATCATCGTTTATAAATGAAATTATGACTAACCTTTCAAATCTGTACATCCAACGATAGAAGACGGGCCCTCCATTCAAAGCCTCATACAGAAGATGTATTAGAAGATGTTCCATTACATCAAAAAATGATGGGGGCAGTATCTTTTCCAGATTACACATCAGAATAGGAACAATGTCTTCTAGTCTCCTCAGGGATTCGGCATCCAAAACGGCGGAACATATCGACTGAAACAATTGACTGATTTCGGTAATACAGCCCCAGACGTCTGCAGGAAGCATCTCTTTCAGTGCAATCGGCAGAAGTCGTTGCATGATTACATGAGCATCATGAGTTTTCATGCTCGACGTCATTGTTTGTTTGTCCAGGTCCACGCATCTTGACAAGTTAGAACAATAGCCATCTGGAAAGTTCAGAGAAACAAGCCACTCTAATATTGATTCCCTTTGTGGGGCTGTGAGTTGGTAGACTGCTCTTGGAATTTTTTTACCCACGTATTCTAGATCGACGGCGAGTTCGGGTCTGTCGCACCAAATTGTCATGTCTTTTCTAGATGCAAGACCATCTTTGGTTTTGTGGGTAAAATCCATAACCGTGTTAAATATATTGTCAAAGACGTTCTTCTCAACGTGCATGACATCTAAATTGTTACGAATGAGAAGGTCCTTCCAATACGGCAACTCCCAAAATATACTCCTCTTTGTCCACTTATGGGTATCACAATACCCATTTGGCTCCCCGTGGGGTTGCTGCACGGCCGTAGGAAAACGTCGAACCCGGTTAAAAACTTGTTCACCTGTAAGTCTTGGAGGAGGGGGATCTCGTACCACTCTTCCGACAATAAAAGACTTCTTGTCCTTTCGATATCGATGGTTCATAGGCAGAAACTTGCGGTGACAATCAAAGTAACTTGGTTTCCCGCTAAATTTGAGCCAATTGGCATCTGATTGATCCATACATATCGGACATCCCATAAGACCGTGTGTGCTCCATCCTGAAAGCATACCATAAGCAGGGAAGTCGCTAATGGTCCAAATGATGGCAGCTTTCATGATAAACATTTGATCTCTCGAAACATCATAAGTTGGTGTCCCAAATGGCCCAAAGTTCTTTCATCTCCTCGATCAGGGGTTGGAGATAGATGTCTATCCTTTTTTTAGGATCCGAGGGACCTGGACAAATTAAAGTTAAAAAGATGAAATGACTTTTCATGCACATGTCGGGAGGAAGATTATAAGGAGTTAGCATGACTGGCCAACATGAAAATTTCTTCCCAAACTTTCCAAAAGCAGCAAATCCGTCTGAACACAATCCCAGTCGCACATTCCGTGGCTCCATTGCAAACTGAGGATGACAACGGTCAAAGTGTCTCCAAGCTTCACAGTCGGAAGGGTGAGACATCAAACCCTCTTTGGTTTCGTGCTCAACATGCCACGTCATGTGTTTCGCAGTAGCATTTGAAGCATACATCCTCTGCAGGCGTGGAGCTAGAGGGAGGTAAAACAATTTAGACAATGCAGACCTTTTTCGTGGTTTTTTTCGTCTATGAGGAACAGACTTGTATCTCTCTCCACCACAGAACTTGCAGGTCTCAAGTGCCACATCATCCTTCCAGAACAACATACATCCTTCAGGGCACGCATCAATTTCTATACAAGGAAGCCCCAACTGAGACATTAATTGTTTCATTTTGTAATATGAATCAGTAAGATTATGGTCACGCGATAACATTCCTCCAAATGACTGCAATAACCTAGACATGCAAGATTCAGGAAGATTGTATTCAGATTTAATGTTCATCAACTCGGTAACGGCGGATAGCTGATAGTATCCCTCACAATCAGCATACAGAGGCTGATCAGCAGCTTTTAAAACATCTTGAAATCTTTCAGCTAAGTCTTCAATATGAGGAACATGAGAATTCGGATACTCATCCGTTACAAAACACTTCACCGGAACCCCATCGTCTTTCATTTGTCACGGACGCATCCGTGAATAAATTTTTTTATTTTTCAAAAAAAAATAATTATTTGTCACGGAAATATCCGTGACAAATTAAAAAAAAGGTTTTTCAAAATAGAGTGGGCGGGTATTTGAAACAGTCCGGAAAATTCAAATTTTAAATTTTGTCACGGACATATCCGTGACAAAATATTTTGAAAAAAATTTGAAAATTTTAGAATAGAGTGGGCGGGAGCTTTAAAATTTTCAAAAAATTCAAAAGTTTGAACTTGTCACGGATCCCATCCGTGACAAAACATTTTTTTAAAAAAAAAATACGTTATTTCAGCGTTTTATGTATATAAAATAAAATGAATTTATATTTTGTCACGGAACAGTCCGTGACAAAAGTTTAAATTTTTTTAAAAAAAATTTAAAAATTCAGCGCATTTTTAAAAATTTATTTCAAAAGTTTATTTAATAAATAATAACCATTAAAATTTAGGCGCTTTTTCAAAAAATTAAACTTAATAATAAATAGTTAAACAATAATCTTAATAAATAATTGTTTATAATAAATAATTAAACAATCATCATTAATCACCATTACACATTAGGTATCATAATAAATAATAATCTAATTGAACCATCATTATAAAACACAAATAAACTATTATTTAAACACAATCAAACCATTACACATTAATATTCATACATTAACACATCAAAATTTAAAAATCCTTAAAATGTTAATAAACTAATTATTACAAACCATCAATGGTCATCATAATCAGCATCAGCATCAGCATCATCAGGTTCGTCACGATGATCGGGTTGCCTTCCGTGGCCACGACTGCCACCACGATGACCGCCTCGACTGCCACTGCGGCTGCCAGCACGGCTGCTGCCACGGTAAGCTTGAGCTCCGAGAGTCGAGATATCATCATAATATCCATATGGAAAGTTGTTGGAGATGTGGCTATAATTAGCAAAACCCCTACTGCCCATACTGCCCATATTGCCCGCGAAGGGAACTTGTGGGGTCATCTCGGGGTGCTGTATGTGCATGGATGGACGGTAGGTGGCGTTGAAAATACGCATTTGGCGTTCCATCTCTTCCAACCTTTCTCTTGTTCTTCTTTGCTCTTCATCCCGTATCCGAGCTTCTTCATCCCGCCTTCGAGCCTCGGCTTCACGCTCCTCCAATAGTTTCTCGAGGCGGGTAACCCGATCATCATATGCCGAATGAGAAGATGAGCTAGCTCCTTTGGCCTTCTCTAGGATCCGTACGCCTTCAGAACCCATAAGCGGCACCCGGCCCTTGTAAACTCCGGTTGCCGCCAAGATGGCTTCATTATCTTGATTTTCATCAAGTTCGTCATCAGAATCAGCTAGCTCATCAACTCTCTTCCCCCGCTCTTCCTCATATTTTTTCTACAAGTTCAAAAATTTATTATATAAGAGATAAAAAAAAATCGAAATTTATTGAATTATGTTTCATTATTTACTTCAATTTCAGAAAAGCGGGGAGGCAGCATTGCACCCTTCTTAGTCCAGCAATGTGCCATGAGTTTCAATGGCGTGACCCGTTTTTTCACGGGTCCAGATCCTTCCTACACGGATTTCAAAGTTAATAAAAAAATATATATACATAAAGGTATGGAATGGAAATAATTTTAACTAATTAGAGTTTACCAGATCTTTTTTATGTTGAATTTGGGGTTTGCGACCCCCGTGCCATTGAACTTCCTTGGCTTTCTCAGAATTCCGGTTTGCCTTGCCGCTTCGCTTCTCACCAAAAATGAGGCATCCGTAGCCCAGTGGCGGCAAAGCATCTCCCACACATCATCGCCAAGGAATTTTGGCTTTTTACCCGTAGACCGGGCGGTCCTAAAAGTGGGTCTCAACCACCCAGAAATCCTGGAATTGTATTCTTTGAGAATAGCTTGGTCTAGGGCAAAATGCCAACGATGGGAAGCCTTCATGAAAAATATTGATATATCATCATTTCTTAAATTTAAGTTACTAAAATGTAACAAAAATATTTACTTTTACCTTGAACAACCGCAACCATAGTTCACGAGTGGCCGCCGGAACCTCACCATAAGTCGACCACGGCCCGGTGAAATGACCACAAACAATAGACTTCATTCTATTCAAGACCTCGGAATCGCTTCAAAAAATTGATAATTGATAAAAACAATTGTATTAAATCTTAGATATAGAGATTATACTATTTTATATTAGAGAATGTTAGTTTTTTATTACCTATGGATCGATTGAGGTGTCACCTCAAGCGAACCGGGATTGTGACGCTCTTCTTGAGTGGGGGGGGGGGGGGGGGGGGGCATATATTGCACGAGATGAAGGAGGTGCATGAGATGATGCCCCCTCCCCATGCACGCTTATATGAGCATCTGATAGTTCGGAGGGAGGAGTTTGGACATGTCCGTCAAGAGCTTGTCCTTCGTCGGGATTGATATCATCATTGATATCACGATCAGCGTTTGAGGCCCGTCGTGAATTCTGACGCCCACGACGAGCAATGGTGGAAAGGCGGCGTTCGTGCTCACTCATCTAAAATTATTGAGAAATAATATATAGAACATATTAAACTTGTGTTTAATATGAGAGGTCAAATGAGTTTTTAGTTTGATTTTTATGTTATGGAATTTAATTGTGTTAGATATTATTTTATCAAACCTTATAAAATCAGTTTATGGAGTTTTTGTGTGGTATGATATTTTAAACTTAATGAGTTTCCCTATTTGGTTATCAAACTTTGAAATATAGAACACATTAAACTTGAGTTTAATATGAGGGGTAGAATGTGTTTTTTGTATGATTTTTATGTTATTGAATTTAATTGTGTTAGGTATTATTTTATGGTGTTTTTGTGTGGTATGAAACTTTGATAAATATAACATATTAAACTTGAGTTTAATATGAGGGGTCGAATAAGTTTTTTGGATGATTTTTATGTTGAGGAGGTAACTTGTGTTGTGTATATTTTTTATGAAACCTTATATAAAATCAATTGATCAAACTTTTTAATTTAAACTAATAAAATCAGTTTTTCCCTATTAAATTATAAATCATCGGAAATCAGTTTTTTGCATTAATTTAGAAAAATACAATTTATTACATCTTGTATTTGGTATTATTTATAAAAAAACAGTTTTCTAAAATCAGTTTATGAAATTTTTGTGTGGTATAATGGTTTAAACTTATTAGTTTCCTATTTATTCATCAAACTTTGAAATATAGAACATATTAAACTTGAGTTTAATATGAGGGGGAAAATGAGTTTTTTGTATGATTTTTATGTTATTGAATTTAATTGTGTTACGTATTTATCAATCTTTGAAATATAGAACATATTAAACTTGAGTTTAATATGGGGGGTAGAATGAGTTTTTTGTATGATTTTTATGTTATTGAATTTAATTGTGTATGGTATTAATTTATAAAAAACAGTGACCTGATTTTTAAAATCTATAAAATCAATTTTTTCAAAAAAAAATTAAAAATCAGTTTCATTTTTTGTTTATTCATAAAACCCATAAAATCAATTTTTCATGAAACATATGAAATCATTTTCGTATTATATAAACAAAAACAGTTTGTTTGGTTTTTTATTTCTATTTTAATATATAAAATATATTTTTTTACTTCATTTCTGTTTTATGTTATTTATGAAACAACGTTTTATTTAAAATAAAATATTATAATATCCGAAATTATTTAAAAATCAGTTAAATGATCCAAAAAATTTTAAAGTGTTTTATAATATTAAAAAAATAATATAATATCCGAAATATTATAAAAAAAAATTAACAGTTTCATTATTTTGTTGGGTTAGACATGTTAACTTTTTTGAAAGTGTAACATGAGGGGGCGAAAATTAATGGAGTTGAAATTATTATTCTTAATAAATATCCGAAATTAACAAAAACTCAAAATAACCTTGACTAAAAATTTAATAATTAACTATTCTAAAGCAGGCATTTTTATATTAACAATATCTAAGGCATATTTAAAGCATATAAACAAATGATATACACATATTATGAAACGTTAAATCTAAAGCAGGCATTTTTAAATTAAGAGAATGCATATGAATATAGCTAGGAACAATAAAATCACGAGCATGCATATGAATATGCGGAAACATATAAACATTAAAACAATATAAAGAAAAACATGCATTAAATAATTAAATTTACGAGCATGCATATGAATATGAAGAAGAACATATAAACATGCATGAATATTAAGAAAAACATGCATTAAATAATTAAAAACATGCAATAAAATTACGAGCATGCATATGAATATTCGGAAACATATAAACATTAAAACAATATTAAGAAAAACATGCATTAAATAATTAAATTTACGAGCATGCATATGAATATTATGAAAAACATATAAACATGCATGTATATTAAGAAAAACATGCATTAAATAATTAAAAACATGCCATAAAATTTCGAGCATGCATATGAATATTCGGAAACATGTAAACATTAAACATATACACATATTCAATGCATGATAACTTATTAACATATACACATTAAATTAAACAATTAAAGAATATTAAGAAAAACATGCATTTTATTTTTGGCATTTTAAAACAATTATTCTAAAATATTCGAAAATTAAAGAGTTAGAAACATAACCTCGGAGAAGAAGGCAAGAAATGAAAGGGAAAGAAGAGAAGGCCGGCTTCGAAGAACGGCGGCAGGAGTGGAGATAATCCGCGGTGACCGGTGAGATGTGTGCGGTGGCGGTCGGCGGGTGTATGAGGCAGAAGGGCGGCGGAGTGGGAGGCGTTTGGGAGGGTGGCGGTCGGCGGGTGTAAGAGAGGCAGCAGGGCGGCGGAGTGGGAGGCGTTTGGGAGGGTGGCGGTCGGCGGGTGTAGGAAGGCGTAAGGGAGTAGAGAGGAGGCGCTGGGTTATGTTAGGGTTTGCTAAAGGAATTGGGAAGCGTAAGAGAAAAAAATGGCTAAGTGTCGTTTATATATTAGGGGTTGTCACGGATCCGTCCGTGACAAAGCCCGTGAGAAATTAATCACGGATTTTTAAATTTGAATTTGTCACGGATTAATCCGTGACAAAGGCATCGGAACTTGTAAACTGCGGAACGGCAGTCGAGGCGGCAGGGAACGGCAGACGAGGCGGCAGAACGGCAGGTTGACCGGTTTGTCACGGATCCATCCGTGACAAATCCGTGACAATTTTGTCACGGATTTGTCACGGATGGATCCGTGACAAACCGGTGCAGGGAATATTAAAGCTTTTTCAGCCTTAATCAGACGAGGCGTCAGCTACTTTAATTGTCACGGACCTATCCGTGACAAATTTAAGTATAAATATGTGCTTAGAGTCCCATTTTTTCAGTGCGAAAAAATGGCTAATCCAGAACCAGATGTGTGGAAGTTGATCAGTAGAAGTGTACAACGATTAAAACAAGTTACACAGTTGATGAAGCCTCGAAATGCAGAAGCAGTTCAAAGCATCCGTGAGCTGATGAGTAGACCGCTTGAAAGCTTTGGCGATATTATAGACTATGAATCAGACTCATACAACGTTTCACGAGGGAAAAACTTGCGTAGGGCACTTTTACGTGCAGAACAATGTTCGGAGTATATGATACCTATAAACGCGGAAGCTGCAGAAAGAATTAACGAGCTACTTGATAGGCCTCTAGATGAAAGTTTTGACGCTAATGAATAATATTGTGTTTATTTGTTTATCTGTATTGTGAGTTGTTGAATGTAATAAATGATAAAAAAATGTGTGTTTTCTACTTAGTTTTTAAATTTAATAAATAAATTCATGTTCTTGTTTATTAAATTTCGAATTATTAAAATTTTGTAATGTTAAAAAACTAATAACAAATAATGTTAAAAAACTAATTTCCGAATTTTAAATAATGTTAAATTTCGAATTATTTAAAATTTAAATAATAGTTGCGAATTTTAAATAATGTTAAATAATTGTTTAGAAATGATAGTTGCGAATTACATACCTAACTATTATATCTTGGAATAATATAATATGACGAAAGAAAGTTAAAAATTCAAATTAAAATAGTTCAATTAAAAGTAATTACATTGGTTGTTAACTATACATTTAATCGCTATCAGAATCAGTATTTTCTTGATAGGCAACTTCTTCTTCTGTATCTTCATCACCAGATATCCATTCTTCTTCTTCCTCCTGGTCATCGTGCAGTTGTTGTATATATAATTCTTCAATTTCGCGCTCATTTTGAGGTATAGGGGGCGGAAGGTGTGTTTCAGGCATAACTTCAACATCTCCGCCATTTGGGTCACTTAACTGAATGTTATGGTTGACCGTATCAGCAATAGGCGGAGGGTGGAAAAAATCTTGCTGAAAAGCATCAAAGTCAATATCCCTTTGTTGAGCCTGTGTTACAATTTTGCTCGGACGGATATTAATGGCACACACCCAAGGATTCCGTGTGCGCCTCGTTGAAGGATACTCTGCATAATAAACCTGGGCTGCTTGTTGAGCGAGTATAAATGGCTCATTTTTCTGATACACACGAGAGTGGTTGACGTCAATTATATTATACTTTGAATTTTTTCTCACACCACGTGTAGGGTCGACCCATGTGCAGCGAAACAACACGCATGTTAATTCTTGCAAACCAGAAGGCATTTGAAGTTCGAGAATCTCATGCTAGAAACCAAAAAAATTGGTTTCCGAGTTATCAGAACCGATGGTCGGGACACATAACCCGCTGTTCATTGTTGGTCGACCTTCTCCATATTCAACTGTGTGATACGTATAACCGTTTATCACATATGAATGCCAAACCTTTGCATAGGAAGAAGGGCCCCACGATAATAATACTAACAGAGGGTCGTTAATCCCACGATACCTGATCTGTAAATTAAAACATGATAACATTAGGTAATGATTAAAAATTACTAGCTAATAGTATATATAATGTATTTATATATATATATATATATATATATATATATATATATATATATATATATAATACCTGCTGTTGGTACCATAATGCAAAGTCAGAGTCCACCATTGCATCAATTGCATCACCAGGAAATGCTGATAAAGACGCTCTAAATTCACTGTGAATTGAAAATAAAGATATTATTATAAGACTCTAATTATTAAAAAAATATTAGCTATATTACAAATGTAACTACCAATTCAACTTACTTATAAAATGGTAAGATTTCTGGACAATTCATGAGAATGTAAGTATGTGCAATTTTCATTTCTCCGCCCACGATGTAACGGTAAGTCGCAGCTCCTTTACCTCTACCTGGGTAGTTGAAAATAGAAACTACTTTATCATATGAATCCTCGCCAATGTCATCGTTCCGAGCAGGTCTCTTTCTTTTACTGATTACTTCACGCTCAAAATAAAAAGATGAAAACGTTGAGGTTTCTTGTTGAATATATGCTTGACAAATTGAAGCCTCAATGTGTGCCTTGTTGGTCTCTTTCTTTTTCAAATCTCCCAGAAATATGTCATGCAAAACAAAATTTGTAAACAAACAAATGTTTTTATTAAACAAATCATCGTTTATAAATGAAATTATGACTAACCTTTCAAATCTGTACATCCAACGATAGAAGACGGGCCCTCCATTCAAAGCCTCATACAGAAGATGTATTAGAAGATGTTCCATTACATCAAAAAATGATGGGGGCAGTATCTTTTCCAGATTACACATCAGAATAGGAACAATGTCTTCTAGTCTCCTCAGGGATTCGGCATCCAAAACGGCGGAACATATCGACTGAAACAATTGACTGATTTCGGTAATACAGCCCCAGACGTCTGCAGGAAGCATCTCTTTCAGTGCAATCGGCAGAAGTCGTTGCATGATTACATGAGCATCATGAGTTTTCATGCTCGACGTCATTGTTTGTTTGTCCAGGTCCACGCATCTTGACAAGTTAGAACAATAGCCATCTGGAAAGTTCAGAGAAACAAGCCACTCTAATATTGATTCCCTTTGTGGGGCTGTGAGTTGGTAGACTGCTCTTGGAATTTTTTTACCCACGTATTCTAGATCGACGGTGAGTTCGGGTCTGTCGCACCAAATTGTCATGTCTTTTCTAGATGCAAGACCATCTTTGGTTTTGTGGGTAAAATCCATAACCGTGTTAAATATATTGTCAAAGACGTTCTTCTCAACGTGCATGACATCTAAATTGTTACGAATGAGAAGGTCCTTCCAATACGGCAACTCCCAAAATATACTCCTCTTTGTCCACTTATGGGTATCACAATACTCATTTGGCTCCCCGTGGGGTTGCTGCACGGCCGTAGGAAAACGTCGAATCCGGTTAAAAACTTGTTCACCTGTAAGTCTTGGAGGAGGGGGATCTCGTACCACTCTTCCGGCAATAAAAGACTTCTTGTCCTTTCGATATCGATGGTTCATAGGCAGAAACTTGCGGTGACAATCAAAGTAACTTTGTTTCCCGTTAAATTTGAGCCAATTGGCATCTGATTGATCCATACATATCGGACATCCCATAAGACCGTGTGTGCTCCATCCTGAAAGCATACCATAAGCAGGGAAGTCGCTAATGGTCCAAATGATGGCAGCTTTCATGATAAACATTTGATCTCTCGAAACATCATAAGTTGGTGTCCCAATGGCCCAAAGTTCTTTCATCTCCTCGATCAGGGGTTGGAGATAGATGTCTATCCTTTTTTTAGGATCCGAGGGACCTGGACAAATTAAAGTTAAAAAGATGAAATGACTTTTCATGCACATGTCGGGAGGAAGATTATAAGGAGTTAGCATGACTGGTTAACATGAAAATTTCTTCCCAAACTTTCCAAAAGCAGCAAATCCGTCTGAACACAATCCCAGTCGCACATTCCGTGGCTCCATTGCAAACTGAGGATGACAACGGTCAAAGTGTCTCCAAGCTTCACAGTCGGAAGGGTGAGACATCAAACCCTCTTTGGTTTCGTGCTCAACATGCCACGTCATGTGTTTCGCAGTAGCATTTGAAGCATACATCCTCTGCAGGCGTGGAGCTAGAGGGAGGTAAAACAATTTAGACAATGTAGACCTTTTTCGTGGTTTTTTTCGTCTATGAGGAACATGCTTGTATCTCTCTCCACCACAGAACTTGCAGGTCTCAAGTGCCACATCATCCTTCCAGAACAACATACATCCTTCTGGGCACGCATCAATTTCTATACAAGGAAGCCCCAACTGAGACATTAATTGTTTCATTTTGTAATATGAATCAGGAAGATTATGGTCACGCGGTAACATTCCTCCAAATGACTGCAATAACCTATACATGCAAGATTCAGGAAGATTATGGTCACGCGGTAACAATAATTAACTAATTAATAAACAAATTAAACCTAATCATCATCATTGATCAATTAACTAATATTTAAATCTAACTAATATTATCAACTCATCAAATTCTAAACCCATTTCCTCAATGTTTTAATTAATTTACATTTAACTAATATTATTGTTAAATATTATCTCATTAATAATTCACAATAATAATTCACACTAAACTAAATAATAATAAAGTTTCAATCCTAGCTAGCTAGCTATATTGTGCATCCCATTAACAATAATTGCTAATAAATAATAATTGGTGATAATTAATAACCTAATAATTAAGCAAGCTAACTAATTAATTAAATCACTACAAGTCACTAATTAATTAATCTATAATAAGCTAGCTAATACTTAAATCATCACTACACATCCTAAATTATTATGCATTAATAATAACAAGAATTTAACTAATTAATATTTATATTTAAGTTTAACTAATTAAATTACGTTAATAGTTTAATAATATATTGTTAATAATATGAAAATTAACATGATCTCACTAAATTACGTTAATAGTTGAAATAAATGAACAACTAACCTCACTAATTAATTATTAAGTTAATAATTAATTATTATTATTATATAAAGAATAAAGAATCCTAACCTCACTAATAATAATTAATTATTAAGCTAATAATTAATTTATCACACAATTAAAAGAAATTAGTTAAAATGACATACCTTATCTGCATAAACTCGGAAAATGATGAACTGACGGATTACATCATTCAATCTTTAAACCGATACTACATCACTCGAATCTACGAATTTTTGAACTGATAATTGTTGTTCTTGCAATTGTAATGGACGATGGAGTTGGGTTATATAAAAAAATTTGTCACGGATTTGTCACGGATTTATCCGTGACAAATCTTTTTCCGTACCGTATTATTAAAGGTTACCGCTGGAAAATCAATAATTGAGTTTTTTTGGAATTTGTCACGGATTTGTCACGGATCTGTCCGTGACAAAAGCCCCGGAAGCAAAAAAAGTATTCACCGGAGTAAAAAACTGGTCGTCGGAGTAAATTTGTCACGGACCACATCCGTGACAAAATATTGTCACGGCTTTTGTCACGGATTTATCCGTGACAAATAATTTTCGTGACAAATCCCAAAATTCCGTGACAAAGCTCGTGACAACTTTGTCACGGCCGGAATCCGTGACAAAAATCCGTGACAAACGGCGTGTTTTTTTGTAGTGGGAGCGGAATGTATGGCGATTGCATGTTAATTGTGGATTGCACAACCATGTTAGTGGGTCACACATTTGCTGGTAAATTGACAAAGCAAGAGATTTCTTTGGTGAGAGACTTATCTGAGGCAGGTTGCAAGCCTAAGCCCATTCTCCAAAGTTTAAAAATCGCGAACTCTAAAAATGTTACATCTAGAAAGCAGGTGTGCAATGCAAGATGCAAGCTTAAAAAGGAATGGATGGATGGACGCGCTGTCATGCAACAATTACTTCATTTGATTTCAAAGTATGATTACTTTGAGGCCAATAGGTTAGTGCCAGGGAGTGAAGATTTACATGACATGATATTCACGCATCGAAATTCACTAAAACTATTGCGATCGTTTCCTTATGTTCTCATCATGGACACAACATACAAGACAAACAGGTAAAATATTTTCTTTTAAGTTATAACTATAGAAATTCAAAAATTCCTTTTGTACACCTTCTTATACACATCAATACACCCCCATGTATGTGAGAGTTTTTTTGTCTGTGTATCCCAGTCCACAGACAAATACTGCCTTGTTTTGTCTGTAGAATTTTTCACAGACAAAACAAGCCAGTTTTTGTCTGTGGATTGGGATTCACAGACAAAAAAAAACTCTCACAGACACGGGGTGGACTGATGTGTATAAGAAGATGTACACCAAGAATTGTTGATAGAAATTACCCCTAATAAGAGTAAAACTAGGTTAAAAATAAAAAATAGGACTTCGTATATTTTTATTTCAAAATATGACCATATTACTCCTATTTGAAAACATACATATTTTTTCATTCCGATCTTACCACTCCTTTAAATAGGAGTAAAAAGTAGTCAAGAGTCATAATTTTTTATAACAGGTAAAATATGTCTTTTCTGGAAATAGTGGGATTCACAAGTACGTTGAAGATATTCTCTGTTGCATTTGCGTGGATGGGAGCTGAAAGCGCAGAACACTACATGTGGGTTTTAAATGAGTTAAAGCTAATATGTCCTGTTCCCCATTCGCGATCGTGATTGACCGAGAGTTAGGTTTGATAAAAGCACTCAGTGAAGTTTTCCTAGAATCTAAGCATATATTGTGCATGGTACATATCAAGTGTAACATAGAAGATAAGGCTTTAAAATTGAGCGACATGAAGACGGTCCAAGTATCCTTTTCAAGAGGATGCATGAAGCTATTTAGTTCAACCACCTTAGATCAATATGAGGAGCAATTAGAATATATGAGCTCCAAATAGAAGAACAATGGGGCCTTATGAGATATCTTACTAAAAATTGGTTGGATCCGTATAAAGATCGTTTTGTGAGAGTGTGGAGGCCCCACCTTTTAAAACTCTATCACCACCATGCTGATTCCACATTACAGTCACATATGTTACATGACTAGATTTATGATGTGAATGATATTTAGGATGTTTTAAATTAAATTGATTTCGAACCAGATAGATTCAAACAAATAGAATCAGATCTGACTACACTAGATTTAAATAATACTACGTAGTATATATACATTTATCGAGCATTCACGAAAATTGACCAAATTGTTTTTTAAAATTACATATAAAATCGATCTTTTACGAAACTTCAATAAGGTAACGATATATAAATTTTGTATACTGAAAATTTTGGTACGGTAAAGGTATGAGAGAAAATATTAGGTATACCGTACCGAACCACTCATAGTGTAATTGTTTTTGCAATACATTTTGAAATATATATCGATGATTTTTCATTTACCGACCCTACTCGAATATGGGCTACCAAAATTCCGGTTCAGTTCAAATGTAACAACTCTTATTCTAGTCCTTGATTTTTATAATCCGGATTTTTACAGGAATTTACGAGTTTAACACAATCCAGACTCGGAGTTCAAGGGAATAGGCCTGGGCATGTGTCCATTATCCAATATGGGTCGGGTTTTGTTAAATCTGAAAGTTCTCGCTAAGAATTCATGTTTGGGAAAACTATCAAATAAGCCCCCGTATTATACCGAAAAAGTCGATTAGCCCCTCGTACTTTACAAACACTCAATTAAGTCCTCGAACTATTAAAAACGTTCAATTAAGCCCTTTCGGTCGGTAAGTAACCGGTTTCCCGGTTAAATGTAACTTGTTTCCCGGAAGGTGCCATTGCTGGGGTTCGAGCACATCGTCGCCATCGTCGTCGTTTAACCGGGAAATCGGTTACTTACCCACCAAAAGGGCTTAATTGAACGTTTTTAATAGTTCAAAGACTTAATTGAGTATTTGTAAAGTATGAAGGGCTAATCGACTTTTTCGGTATAATACGGGGACTTATTTGATAGTTTTCACAAACATGAATTCTTAGCGTGAACTTTCAGATTTAACAAAACCCGACCCATGTTGGATAATGGACACATGCCCAGGCCTATTCCCTTGAACCAAACGCAGCATTACAGGCTTAACTGAGCTGTCACAAACCACATCCTTGTCCTGGTAAACTTCCTTAGATGCCACCTCAATGATCCACCTTCCGTTCTTCTATCAACTTGATTCTCAATCAGGACTTTTTCGCAGTGTGTTCATAGACGGAAGAGCTATCAGATACTGATTGTTTAACTGAACTCCGATTCCCAGGAGATTATGGCGGATCCCAGAGAGGGGGAGAATGCGCCGGCCCCAATGCCACCCCCTCCCGCCGCCGCCGGCGCTGCCACTCATGATGCCGAGAATCAGATTGCGACGGGGACGGGTACCGGAGTCACCCACATAATCCGGCGATGGAGAAGAGAAGATTTCATCAAGAAATCTTATTTGGGTCTACGCTGCGGCGCTCTGGTTTTCTCATTGCTTGCTTTCATCATCATGGCCAGTAATCAGCACGGAGACTGGAAAGATTTCGACAGATACGAGGAATACAGGTAATCCCAGATTCTAATTTTACCTATGATCACAAATGCTGATTACTCTTTCGATTTAAGGAACTGAATTGTGGGATTTGGTAAATTCCAGGTATGTGTTGGCAATAGCGGTTCTGTCTACATTGTATACTGGTTTACAAACTTTCCGGCGATTCCATGAGCTCTCCACCGGCAAAGAGTTCTCGTCGGCTAGAAACTGGGATATGGTAGACTTTTTAGGCGATCAGGTTGGTATTTTCATTTTCAGCACTCTTTGAATTCTTGAATGTTAGGTTGAAGATTTAAGGGATGTTTTGACAGTTTAAAAATTGACACTTTTCATAAAAAAAGGATGACACCCCATGCCTGAAGGTCCTAACCTCGACTGGACGATACGTTGGGAGGACGTAAATTGTACTATAATCTCAATCTTACAGATAGGTTGACACATAGGTTGATGACACTTTTCATCAAAGTAGTTACATGAAAAGTGCAGTATGTAATTAATTAGTTTGCATGACAGATCATATTGACTTGTTTGGTTAGCTCTATTTTATCCTTGGTAAAACTCCCTTCCTGCACAAAGAATCTAAAAAGTAATGTTTTAAAAGTTATCCATACATATAAAAGTCAAGCCAAACGGCACAAATTCCATGCATCATTACATTTTTATATGAACCGGAGTGAATATTAAATCTCATACTTCCTCCGGTCCTTATTAAACTTAAACTTTGACTTCACATATACTAAGGAAATAAATTTGATTTTACTGTTTGGCACTGTTTAGCACTGTTTTGCATTGTTTGGTGTAGATTTGTTTGCCAAATAAGGCAAATAAGGAAGTGCAAAATTTAATATGGGATGACCCAAAAAGGAAAGTGTAAAGTTAATTAAGGACCGGAGGGAGTATCTTTAAGTATGTTTGGGCAGTTTGGATCACAGAAAAATTAGAAAATGTTAGGAATGGAGAAAAAGTTGATAAGAAAAACTAACTATTTTCTCATGTATCTTGGAAGGTCGATATTGAAATGAGATGTGGTTCTATTATATTTTTCAAAAACCTATGTATGTTTAGGTTTCATAAACTTGTTACGCTATAATTCAATTATTCAAATAAATAGTATTCCGTAATACAACAACAACATCCAAATCTTAATCTCAAAAGAATTTGGGATCGGCTAACATGAATTGATCTATGATATGGATGCCAAACAAAGAGACGGACAAGGACGGGGAAAAGTAAGATAAAACAGATAAAATAAAGATAAATAAATATAAGATAACAATAACATAAGAATATAAGAAAGATAGAAGAATATAAAAAAGCTAGAAAATAAAAATAACATAAGACTATAAAAAGATAAAGAAGATAAACGATAAAACAAAAGAGAGAGGAAATGTAGACAAGACATCAATCGTCCACACGAATGCGCGTCCTCCACTTTGCTCTCTCCAAAGTCATACTCTCAAGTCTCATCCAACCCAAGAATACGCATATCAGTTCTGATTCCTCTAATCCAAGTCTGTTTGGGTCTTCCTCTCCCTCTCTTCTCCCCACCTCTCGAGTCGTCTAACAGGTGCATCACTCGGTCTTCTACGCACATGCCTAAACTATCGCAAACGAGACTCCTGCATCTTATCTTCTATAGTTGTTACTCCCACCTTTTATCTGATTATCTCATTCCTCAAGCGACCTTTTCTGGTATGTCCACACATCCAACGCAACATACGCATCTCTGTCACACTCATCTTTTGAATGTGGCATTGCTTCACCACTCAACACTCTACGCCATACATTAATATAATACTATCTCCGTCGCGCTATGATTGTCTCGTTTTACTTTATCGGTCCGTCCCACTAAGATTGTCACATACCAAATTTGGCAAAGTTTGTGTGGCTCTAAATCATTCTTACTTTATTATTACTTTATCAACTCAATATCAACCACATAAACCACTTTTCATTGATTCGCGTGTCACTCCTTCTTGTCCCATTGTTAGCGGGATGGAGAGAGTACTCCGTAAGATTGAAAATTCATATTTATTCCCAAGAAAAGTTGCATATTTAATCTGTTAACTTGTGCTTAAACTCAAATTTTCACATATTTTTCACCATATTTTCTTTGCCTGTCATTTTACGAGTACCAAAAGCACTCTGAGTAGCGAAAAATATAGGGAGCAATGCCGACATGCTCGCTATGGAGCACGTTGGCGTGATGAACAGTTTTATGGAGTAGTTTTATGGAGCTCCATAGGACTCTCTTTAAACATTTTGGACGAATTGGCAGCTAATAAACAGAAACCGAATTGCAGGTGGTGGCATACTTGTTAATATCATCAGCATCATCAGCTGTGCCACTAACGAATAGGATGAGAGAAAATGTGGACAACATCTTCACAGATTCCTCTGCTTCGGCTATAAGTATGGAGTTCTTGGCGTTCCTTGCCATGGCCATCTCCGCCATTATTTCTGGATATAAACTTTCGCGCCACTCGTATATTTGATTGTTGAATTGATCATTTGTGTTACGATTATTATTGTTATATTCTTTCTGTCACTATTACTTTGTCATTCTCTTGTGCATAAACTTCGGCCTTGTACATAACTACATACATGTGTGCTGAATCTTCATCTCTTTTGTTTGGCTGAGTCGCGAGTGAGGGTAAGATTTGCCAGGTAATAAGTCCCCTAAGAAAGGTTTGATGTGAGAAATATTCTTTATGTAATTGAGTTGTTCTGGGTATGTATGATATTGGACATGTTTGGTCGCCTCGTACTTCGTATTTTACAAAGTTACTTTTTTTTATTGACGTGAGCAAAAGATACTACGAAGTATTTTGGTTCTTAACACTTTGTAGGAGTGATCTTTGAATCTTTGATGACATCACTGTGACACTCTCTAGAAGAAAGAAGTCTGAAAGGAGTCTCACGTTTGAGATCCATTTCTAATGTCAACATAATAGACCAGAAAGTCCAGCCAAAAAATACTTAAAAGGAATGAAGTCATTAAAACTAGTCGTATATGACATAAAATCACGTTTTGTTCAATAAGATTTCCTAGAAGTCACATGCTCACATCTTTACCTTCATTTTTTAGAAATCCAAAATGAGCAAATACAATATACTTTAGTGAGCTAATATAAAGAGCAAATATATAATCAATTCAATCAGAAAATTAACGTTAACTTTACTTATTTTAATTGAAATAAAGAATTTTCGTATTTAGTAAAACATTATAATCACTTTAGTCAATTCAATCAGAAAATTAACTTTAACTTTACTTATTTTAATTGAAATAAAGAATTTTCGTATTTAGTAAAAAATTGATTCATATGGTTGATAAGCTAAAAATAAGAGTTATCAAACAGGTTCACAGTGTTTCTTGCTTTCCGTTTTGTTTTTCCCTCTCTTTGTAATAGATATGTTTCTGCGTTTTAAAGCGTGTTTGGTAACACTGAAATCGACTGGATTTGCTGAAATTGATAAAGTTCTGTATGAAGTAGTTAAATTGATTGATTATAATCAATAAGCCTTTGTTGTAAGTTCAATCAGTTTTGTCAGAAAAGCAACGTTAATCTTGCTTATTTTTATAATTACACAATCGAGCGTGCGAAATTAAAATCCCGTTTGATAACGCTTAGAGTTGAAATTTATGAAGTGACTGGATTGGCGCATTCTGTTGAATTATGAAAAAATTATATTTAAAATTAATAACATAAATTAAAATTATATGAAAAATAGTTAAAATGATGTTGTAACTTCAATCAATCCAGTCAAAAAAGTTACATGTTTGTGAAAAAGTTGATTGATGAGGTTGAGAAATAGAAATACACAATCATCAAACGGGCTCTAAAAGTTACAAAGGTGTTAGTTAAAAAAATTATTAATAAGACCGATGGTAAGTAGGAAAGAGAGGATCAAACTAATACTAGTCTCTTAGTGATTTATTCATTATCTTTGTTTTAACTCTAATATTATTCTTGTTGGGAAAAAACTCCGAAATTTCCCGCTTCATGAAGTTAAGATAGGCACTTAGGAATTAAGGTAGTAATGGGAGCACACGATTTAAATTCTCCAATATGGAGATTCTTCCACTATACAAAAGAATAGTAGGATTTACAAGAATGTTACAAAATTGTCTCACTCAATAGTGGCTCACTCAAGCTTGAGGATATGACCTTCCCAAGCTAACTCTCTTCTCTCTCAAAGAGGCTCTCTAACTCTCTAGCTTTCTCACTCTAAGAAGTGGATTCTCTCTTGCTAGGATTGCTAGGATTAGGATTGGGATGGTTATGAATGGAGGCTCCTACTCCTATTTATACTACTCCACCTCCATAATGAGTTGTGGAGAATAGTTCTCTAGAATGATCTACACATGACTTCCTATTCTAGAGAATTCCAAGGAATCTCTACACATCTCCATTCTCTTCCATATGCTTCCATACTCTTCCATAAGCTTCCGGAAGGTTCCACACATCTCCAGAATATTCTAGAGGATTCCACATTATTCCGCAAGCTTCTAGACACTTCTAGACTTCTCTAGGATTCTCCACAACGTTCTAGAAAATTCTATACTTCTCTAGAAAGCTCTAGAATTTTCTAGAACCTCTCCAATTAAGGAGGAATCCCAACAAATCTCCCCCTCCCGACTTAATTGGGGGGTTGTAGCAAACCTGCACCTTGACAGCAATCTTCGAACTTCTTTGTCGGTATAACCTTGGTCATTATGTTTGACCAGTTCTCGTCTGTGTGAACCTTGTCAAGATTTAATTTCTTTTCTTCGAGAACTTCTCGGATCCAATGATACCTTGTATCAATGTGCTTCGTGCGAGAATGAAATGTTGAGTTCTTCGCCAAGTAAATTGCACTTTGATTGTCGCACTTCAACACGTACCTTTCTTGATCTATTCCCAGCTCGAGCAACATGTTCTTCATCCACAGCATCTCCTTGCAAGCTTCAGTAGCTGCGATGTACTCTGCCTCTGTGGTGGATAATGCAACACACTTTTGCAGCTTTGATTGCCAGGAAACAGCTCCCCCCGCAAAAGTAGTTAGGTATCCGGATGTTGATTTCCTTGAATTTATATCACCGGCCAAGTCTGCATCTGTGTATCCTTCTAACACAGGTTTTCCTTTTCCAAAACATAAACATCTTTTGGAAGTTCCACATAAATACCGGAGGATCCATTTGACCGCTACCCAATGTTCACTCCCAGGGTTGGCCAAGAAACGACTAACGACTCCAACTGCATAGGCGATATATGGTCTTGTGCATATCATTGCATACGTGAGACTGCCTACTACAGATGAGTATGGAATCTTCTTCATTTCCTCCTTTTCTTTCTCACTTGTGGGACTTTTCTTCGAACTCAACCTGAAGTGTCCAGCAAGTGGTGTGTTTACCGGCTTTGATTTGTTCATGTTGAACCGTTCCAACACTTTCTCAATGTACCTCTCTTGGGATAGCCACAACAGTCTCTTCGATCTATCACGAGTTATTCTCATCCCAAGGATTTGTTTAGCCGGTCCCAAATCTTTCATGGCGAAGCTCTTGCTTAGACCTTTCTTCAAAGCATCTATCTTTACGCGATCTTGTCCAACAATCAACATATCATCAACATAGAGTAGAAGTATGAGAAAGTCGCCACTTGCATACCTCTTTATGAAGACATAATGATCGCTCTTTGTCTTTGTAAAATCATGCTCTGCCATGAAGGACTCAAACTTCTTGTACCACTGTCTCGGTGCTTGTTTGAGGCCATATAAACTCTTCATGAGGCGACATACTAGGTTTTCCTTGCCCGGAACTTTGAACCCTTCGGGCTGCTCCATCTAGGTCGCCGTGAAGGAATGCTGTCTTGACATCGAGTTGTTCAATCTCCAAATCTTGCGCCGCTGCTAGGCCAAGAACAAATCGGATGGATGACATCTTTACCACAGGAGAGAATATTTCCTCAAAGTCGATGCCTTTTTCTTGACCGAATCCTTTGACAACCAATCGAGCTTTGTAACGAGGCTTTGAGCTATTGTCTTCGGTCTTGATTCGATACACCCATTTATTCTTCAAGGCTCTTCTCCCTTTTGGCAGCTCCACAAGTTCATAAGTGTGATTCTCATGCAAGGATTGCATCTCTTCTTGCATGGATCTTCTCCACTCTTCCTTATGAACATCACAAATTGCTTCTTTATAGCTTTGTGGCTCCCCCTCATCCGTGAGCATCACGTACTCCTCGGTGTTGTACCGAGTGGATGATCTTCTCTCCCTTGAGGATCGCCTCGGCTCTGGTGCTGGCAGAGGACTAGATTGAGGATCTTCTTGAGTTGGTTCATCATGAGTCTCCTGGTTTCTTTGCTCTAACACAGGCTCATGATCTTCAACATTATTGTCTTGATGTGGATCAGTATCCTCACATCGAACTTGCGTAGGTCCGGTGCTCCTGCTGCTTCTCAATCTTGGCTTCTCTGAGTTTTTAATGTCTTCAATTGTTTGGTCTTCGAAGAACACCACATCTCTGCTACGAACAACCTTCTTGTTGATTGGATCCCATAGCCGATAGCCGAATTCATCCTTGGGTGAGCGAAGGTATATGCACTCCTTCGTCTTTGCGTCGAGCTTAGCTCGCTCGTCTTTGGGTGAGCGAAGATGATTGTATGAAGCCTTTTTGCCCGTCCATACTTCCTCTGGAATGGCACCGTTCAAAGGAACCGATGGTGTGAGGTTGACGATGTCAACTACGGCCATTATAGCTTCTCCCCAAAAGAATTTGGGTAACTTAGCCTGAGAGAGCACACAACGGACTCTTTCTTCAATAGTTCTATTCATTCTCTCAGCTAGCCCATTCAATTGTGGTGTCTTGGGTGGAGTCTTCTCTAGCCTAATGCCATATTTCTTGCAATAGGCTTCAAAGGGACCTCTATACTCACCTCCATTGTCAGATCGTACACACTTGATCTTCCTTCCTGTCTCACGTTCTACAAGAGCGTGGAATTCCTTGAAAGCGTCAAGTACTTGATCCTTTGATTTTAACAGGTGCAACCATACCTTCCTTGAATGATCATCAATGAAGGTCACAAAGTACAACGCACCACCAATAGATCTCTCGGACATTGAGCACACATCGGTGTGTACAAGGTCGAGGATGTTCTTTCTCCTTGTGGACAGAGAAGATCTTTGGAAAGCAACCCTTTGTTGTTTTCCAGCTAAACAGTGTGCACAAGGATCAAGTGACTTACCTTTCACGTGCGGGAGGAGTTGTTTCCGAGCAAGTATGTGAAGGCCCTTCTCACTGATGTGACCAAGTCGTTTATGTCATACTTCCATGTCATCAGTGGTTATATTTACCTCTCCTTTGCAGAGCTTAGCTTGCATCACATACAACGATCCTTCCTTCTTTCCTCTAGCCATGACTAGACTTCCTTTGGTGAGCTTCCATTTTCCTTCACCAAAGTAATTCATCAGACCAGCATCATCTAACTTTCCAGCGGAGATAAGATTGAGGCGCATGGCCGGGACATGCCTCACATCTTTGAGAACAAGCTTGCATCCGGTGCTAGTTGTCAGGACGATGTCTCCTATCCCAACGATCTTGGTCCTATCTTGGTTTCCCATTTGAACCGTACCAAAGTCACCACTTTGGTAGGATGAGAAGAAACTTCCATGGGGAGTGACATGGAACGAAGCACCAGAATCGATAATCCAGGAACTATCATCACAAGCAATGTTTAGGATATTACCTTCTCCAACGAGATATAGTAGATCTTCTTTTGCGACTACGGCAGTGGTACTCTTCTCTTCTTGCTTCTTCGTTGGGGTGACTTGGTCTGGTTTGACGTTACCGGCCTTCTGGTCTCTCTTGAAGGATCGACACTCCATTTTCCTGTGGCCCATTCTTCCACAGTAGTAGCATGTGATCTTCGAGCGTGACTTGGACCTACCTCGAGATTGTTGCGGATCTCGGCTTTTACTACGTCCACGAGTCTCATTCCTACCCCGGTTCTCGATAACATTAGCCTCAGGATGCATAGACTCACCTCGTTCCATTCTCCTTGATTCTTCGCCAAGAAGACTATCACTGACGGTATCCATGGTTAGCTTTCCTTCCGGAGCTGAGTTACTAAGTGTAACCACGAGTGTGTCCCAACTTTCTGGCAAGGAACTAAGGAGTAGAAGGGCTTGCAACTCGTCATCAATCTTCATCTCGATTTTTGTTAGTTGATTTACGAGCCCCTTGAAGTTATTCAAGTGTTCAATCATACTTTGACCATCCTTATACTCCAATTTCACCGACCGTCGAACTAAATTGGCTTTATTACGAGGTGTCTTCTTTTGAATCATGGACTCAAGTTTTGTCCATAATTCATAAGCATTCGTGTAAGTGGACACATGCTCGAAGAGGGATTTGTCGATGTACTTACGGATCATAGCAATGACTTTCCGATTAGTAGCTCCCATTGAGCGTCACTCTTGCCTTCCACTTTCTCTTTGTAGATGATGGGCTCATGCAAATCCTTGCAGTATAAATGGTCTTCCATCATTGGCTTCCAATATGAGTAGTTGTTGGCAGTTAGCTTGAACATGTCTCCATCATGGGCGACGCTATCCTCCATCTTGAACTACACGAGCTGATGACAACCTCAAATGAACCTAGCTCTGATACCACTGTTGGGAAAAAACTCCGGAATTTCCCGCTTCATGAAGTTAAGATATGCACTTAGGAATTAAGGTAGTAATGGGAGCACACGATTTAAATTCTCCAATATGGAGATTCTTCCACTATACAAAAGAATAGTAGGATTTACAAGTATGTTACAAAATTGTCTCACTCAATGGTGGCTCACTCAAGCTTGAGGATATGACCTTCCCAAGCTAACTCTCTTCTCTCTCAAAGAGGCTCTCTAACTCTCTAGCTTTCTCACTCTAGGAAGTGGATTCTCTCTTGCTAGGATTGCTAGGATTGGGATTGGGATGGTTAGGAATGGAGGCTCCTACTCCTATTTATACTACTCCACCTCCATAATGAGTTGTGGAGAATAGTTCTCTAGAATGATCTACACATGACTTCCTATTCTAGAGAATTCCAAGGAATTTCTACACATCTCCATTCTCTTTCATATGCTTCCATACTCTTTCATAAGCTTCCGGAAGGTTCCACACATCTCCAGAATATTCTAGAGGATTCCACATTATTCCGCAAGCTTCTAGACACTTCTAAACTTCTCTAGGATTCTCCACAACGTTCTAGAAAATTCTATACTTCTCTAGAAAGCTCTAGAATTTTCTAGAACCTCTCCAATTAAGGAAGAATCCCAACAATTCTCTAATATCAAAAGTTATAAGAAGATGAAGCTAAAAGTTTGGAATAGAATTATGCAAACAACATTCATATTTTTGATTTCTAAATGTTTTTGCCAAAAAAAAAATCTAAATGTAAATTGTCCCGTAGCTAGAGGAATTAAAAAGCTTTTTTGTGAAAAACTTAATAAAAAGTCATATTTGCACATATATTATATATCGAAAACATATTTTAAACTTTTTCTTGTCAATTTTATATATCCATTCTCGCATATCTCCTAACTTCAACTGAATTTTCAATACTGTACTACTCCCTCTGTTCCAGAAAATCTTTCCCACTTTGACTTGGCACAGAGATTAAGAAAGTGGAATAAAGTGGAAATGTGTGGTTGTAATTGTGTAAGAAAAATGTGAAATAAATGTGAACCATACAAATTATCTAAAAATGGTGGGTTAGAAGAATTTTTTGGGACGACCCAAAAAAGAAAGTAGCAAGAACTTTATGGGTGGGAGGGAGTATATACTTAGCATTCACCAACTTTTCTCAAGGTTCTCTATCGAAGTATCCAACCAAGAGTTTAAGATTTGTCTTTATGTATCAAGTCAAGGACTTAGGAAAAGGTCATGAATAAAAATAAATTAAGGTAAACTATATTTTTACATGTATCTCTGTCACTATCTCTGGTATCTTTTCTTATTATTTTCTTGACGATGCTTTGTTTTCTCATGTTTTTTGTTTGTCTTCATTTTGGTCATTTTATTCTTAGAAAATGGCTGACTTGTATAGTTGATTAGTTGTATGTAATGGTTTTTTATTTTAATTATAAAAAACTCATGTACTTATAATTGGTGTGTGACTGGCAATTTATTTATCAACAAAATTAAAAAAGTTGAGCTAGCTATATCCATGGAGTCTATGGCTTCTATGTTTTCATGTTCTGCAAGGACAAATGGAAAATTCCCTGCGTACACGCCAATTCTTACACGTCGGGTTATACGCCGGTCAAATTATCTGTGTACAGACAATTTGATCGGCTACACATATAATTTGATCGGCGTTTTATGAAGAAAACCGATTTTTACACAGACAAAAAAAAAATGTTCATATTACAGACATTTTATGAAAAATTCTCGTCTAAAATGTCTATGATACAGACAACTCTTTATTTTTGTCTGTTTGGAAATCGATTTTCTTCATAAAACGCCGATAAAATTGTTTGTGTAGCCGATCAAATTGTCCGTACACCACAGCATACATTATAGGACTTCTTCCACCACAAGTCCGATTTCCTTGCAACGAATCAACAAAAAAATCACTGGACCACTCTTTGTGAAAGCAACAAGATTCTTATCGTGCTTATCTGATCTCTTTTGTGACCTGTAATATAGATATCTGATCTCTTAATTAATACTTAATTAATGCATTAACACTTTGATGGATACAATCGATCAATATCTACAAACAATTACACGTGCTGATTAGTATTGTAGGCAAGTCTATATCAATCCACTAATTAAATCCACTATACTATGAACATTTGCACATGTTTTGAGAACATGTCTGATGATTAAATTGCATCTAATTCAATCATTTGTTAGTGCTTAAAGGACAAGAATTATGAGTTTTTTGCCAAGTACTTCTAAAACTTATTTCTCAAAGGGTAGTTTTAAACTTATTTCCCAAACTAGAGTATTTTTTTCTCCATGTCACCCAATCTGCCACGTCACCTATTTCCCAAACCATATTTTTTCTCAAGGTACAAAAAATATGTTGCTAGAGGAAGTTGAACTCATGACCTCTCAACTTTGTATTAAGACTACAACCTTGGACTACAACGATGAGTTGTTACTTTTGCCCATTTAATTGTATTTAACATACATATAATTGAAGTTCTGGAATTTACCAGTTTAATCGTGTATTACTCATTCCAAAATATATTATTTATTTCTCAAATAATTAAAGAATATAATAAAATTCTAATTTTAGATGTTCAATTAAAAAATAAAAAACCAATTAAAAATTATGATTAAAAACTTAATTTGTGATATGTAATTAAAAATAATTTATAATAACTCAACACTAAAATTATTAAAAAGTATTACGGAGTATATTCTTAACTAAAAAAACGTTTTAAAGTTTATCTAGGAAAATAATTTATTTAATATAAATAAATAAATAACTACTCCGTATAAAATTAATTTATTTAATTTATTTATGAATAATTTATTTATTTAAGCATTTATTTATTTGTTTATTCATTTTCATGTATAAATATATTTTATCAAAAATTAAAAATAATTTTTTAGCTCAAATTCGGGCATCTTATTTGTACTCGAACGCATAAAAATTTATTTGTGGAATTTGAACCGAACTCAAACCTTACTCGAGTTGAGCCCGAGATCAGTTGAGATGATATAAATATTTTTTCCTAGATAAACTTTTAAACAAATTTAAGTTAAAAATATAATATTTTTAATACTTTTAGTGTTGTGTTATTATAGTTATTATAAATTATTTTTTAACTACATATTTTAAATTAATATTTTTATCATAATTTTTAATTGGGTTTTATTTTTCAATTGAAAATATAAAATTAAAATTTTATTATATTCTTTGATGATTTTAGAAATAAATAATATATTTTCCAAAGGAATGGGTAAAACACAAGTAAACTAGTATATTCAAGAACTTCAATTTATGTATGTTAAATACAATCAAATGGGCAAAAGTAATAACTCAACATTGTAGTCCAACAGTTTTACTCCTAATACATAGTTTAGAGGTTGTGAGTTCAACTCTCTCTAGCAATGTATTTTGAGTAAATTCTCTAAATAGGAGTAAAAAAGTTTTGAAATTCCAAAATAGGACTATCATGTTTTTTATTCGCTAAATAGAAGTAAATTTCTGCCAAGTTTGGTATTACTAGGCTTTTAAACATGGCATTTTGTCCCAAACTTGGCAGATTACTCCTATTCAAGGAATAAAAAACATGATACTCCTTTTTTGGAATTTCAAAGCGTTTTTACTCCTATTTAAGGCAAATTCTAATGTATTTTTTATACTACACAAATTCGATGATATGGAATAACTAGCGATAATGATGTGGCATAGGTGACGTGGCAGGTTGGGTGACATGGAGAAAAAAATACCCTAGTTTGGGAAATAAGTTTAAAACAATCCTAGTTTGGGAAATAAGTTTCAGAAGTACCTTAGTTTTGGAAAAATATCCAAGAATTATTTTCACTTTCACGAAAAAATCGCTTTTTACTTGAATCACCTCTCTTCGATAACTCTTACTCCCTCCGGTCCTAAATAAAGTTCACACTTTCTTTTTGGGCCGGTTCAAAATAAAGTTCACACTTTTTCTCCCTTCCTTATTTGGCAAATTATTTACATCAAAACAGTGCAAAATAGTGTCAAACAGTGTACTCTACAGTAAAGTCAAATTTATTTCCTTAATTTGTATGAAGTCAAACATTGAACTTTATTTAGGACCGGAGGGAGTAAAAAATTACACGAGCGATGGTTTAATTTTTTTTTGTATCCGGCAAGTATCCACTATCTACATAATGTCTTTTTCTATATTCCATACTCCGTATTTTATACTCCCTCCGTTCCTATTATAACTTTCAATTTTTCTGTTTCGGCTGTTCCAATTAAAACTTCTACTTTCTTTTTTTGGTAAAGAATTCGTGGTTCACAACATTTATTACACATTTCTCTCTCCTCTGCACAACTCTCCACCACACAATACCCACTATCTTAAATTGTGTGCCAAACCTATTTGGAAGTTATAATAGGAACGGAGGTGGTATTCCGTTATGTCGTATATGATACTACGTCGTATATATATTGTTTAACAAACTTCAAAATAATCTTTGACACTTCTTTTAAAATAAGTTGTGGCTGATAGACAAACATTTTTATATAAATTTCAGGAATACATATCAATAAGTTGTGAGAGTATATACTTGTTTATTTAAACTAGTATTGTACCCGTGCGATGCACGAGACAATAATATATTCATATTTAGCATTTTTATTTCATTGAAAGAAAAATGATTTTTATGATTCACGGCTTTCAATGTTATAATTTAATAACGAGAAAACTGAAAAAATGATGATAGGAGTACAATTAGGGGTGGATTCGGGCCGGGTCGGGCCCGGGCCGGGCCTAGGCCCGGTCGGGCCGCTGGTTCTAGAATAGTGGGCCCGGGACCGGCCCGAGGGCTGGACGGGTCCGGTTCGGGCCGGGCCACCCGCCGGGTCGGGCCGGGCCGGGTAATTTTTTTTTAAAATTTATATTTTATACTTTATAGTTTTATACAAGTATTAAAAAACAAACTTCAAGTGCATTTATTTGAAATGAAATAGGAACTATAATTGTTTTTAATCGGAATCTCCGGCATAAGTAGAGCCACCCTCTGTAGATTCATCCATAAAGTGTTGGGATGGAGTGATGTCAATTTCTTGAGCTCTACGTGCTGCTTTCAACCAATCGTGGTAGCATATAAGCATCTCAAGAGATTCAGCGCTCAACCTCGTTCTGGTTTGTGTTAGAACATTGCCGGCCGAACTAAATTCTTGTTCCACGGCAACCGTTGAAACCGGCATTGATAGCACTTGCTTAGCCATCTTTGCTAAAACCGGGAACATTCTTTCTTTTCCCTTCCACCAGTTTAGTACGTCAAAATCATCATCTTCTTCAAAATCAACATCATAAGTTAAATACAAAGAAATCTCATTAATTGTGCTTTGTTGTGTAGCGGGAGTTGATTTTGTTTTTTAATAAGATTGGCAAACGTAGATTTGAAAATTGATTTTCCTTTAGATGATGTTTGTGTCGGGGTAGGGGGCGCATTGCCATATTGTGCATGAAACTCATTGAATAATGCATAAAATATATCACTAACCTCGTTGTATTCTTTTTTCGGATCAATTGGGTTGTTCTCATACATTGGCAATGGACCAAAAAAAGCAGCATAATAATAATTCAAACATTCTTCTAAAGAACCAAATCTAAAACGAGGATCGAGAACAAATGCAATACCATAAATATGCGGAATATGTGAATAATATTTTAAAAACTTTTCCTTCATAAAACCAGCAAAATAATTCACATAATCAGCATTCTCAAAATTTGAAAAAGCACCGGCGAGATTAACAGCTTCACGAATAAATTGGTTTGAGGTAGGTTTATAAACATGACTAAAAGTTTCAGTTGCATTATTAAAATATATCAAAGCATTACAAATTTTTTCACAGGTGTCGATCTCAGCCGAGTTTATAATATAGTTATCATATTGTTTCATAAAAACAGGAAAATGTTGTTTATATCTAAGAAGAACTCCAATTAACTTATAGGTACTATTCCAACGAATAGACAAATCTTTTGGAAAAGCCACATATCTCTCACCTCTTTCTATCAAATAATCATGCCATTTTTTTCTAAGGTGTCCATTACCCCAAATACGTCTAATCCGCCCCTTGACTACCTCCAACGATGCTCCCAACGCTTTTAGACCATCTTGCACACATAAATTTAGAACATGACATGCACATCGTTGATGAAAAAATCTACCCATCAAAGAAGTAGAACCACACAATTCACGCAATCTAGGAATAGCAGCAGTATTATTAGTAGCATTATCAAAACCAATAGCAAACACCTTATCAATTAAATTATACTCAATTAAAATACGTTCAATCAAAATATAAATATGTTCAGCGGTGTGACGATCATTAAATTCACGGAAAGCAAGAACACGTTTATGCATATGCCAATCATTATCAATATAATGTACAGTCAGACCCAAATAATGTAAATTATGATAAGTATCCTCCCATATGTCAGAACATACAGTAACACGTCCATCAAAGTTTGCAAAATAATTTTGTAACCTTACCTTTTCCGCACAATAAAGCCTTGAAATTTCTTTCTTAACCGTTTTGCGACTATAACCTCTATATTGCGGATTTAAACAAGTTTGTGCATAATCACGAAAAGCAAGACTTTCAGAAAACAAATAAGGCAAATTTTCTTCAACAAGTAAGTTAGTCATACCTGTCAAATTTTGTGCATCATTGTATGAGAAATTACCAAAAGCTTGTTGGTTATTTGCAAACCTCGATATTTGCGTTTGCTTCCCCGTTCCGCCGCCTAATTTTGCATACTCCACCGGGTGTTTGGACTTAAGGTGTCTTGTGGCGGATCCGTATCCGCCGGAAATCCCCAAGCTATAGTTTTTCTTGCACCAATTGCAAGTTGCGGTCCAATTCCCGGTGTTCGGGTCCTTCCACTTAGAAAAATTATTAGCCATTAATTCAGATTTACTTTTTTTTGTACCTGTTTGGGATGAGGCTGCTTGGTCGGCGTCATGGCTGCCGCCACCCTCCTCCTCCTCGTCGTCGTGACTCTCCGGAATTGCTTCCTCCACATCGTCGTCCTCGTCCTCGAGCTCTTCTTCGTCAATGGTCCTCGGTTGGTCTTGAAAAAAGCGGGAATTATGTCGGTGCAATTCTTGTTCTAGTTGTTCGTCGGTCATCGCATCCCCATCCCTCCTTACGTAACCCGTATCAAAATCATCTTGACTTTGAGATGAAGAGCCGAGATGTGATTTACCTTTGCGGGATCTCTTCCTCGCAAGCTCGTTCGTTCGGTTGCGCTCGAGGTTACCCATATCAACCGAATATCTAGGACGATCCATCTAAAAAATGTAGCAATTAATAAAAAATTGTAAAAAACTAATTAAGTATTTATCTAACTATTAATTCGAGTTATAGCAAATTAAGTAGTGAATTAACTAGTTTTGTGTACAACATTATTTTTAAACTAGAGTCAAATGTAGCAATTAATAAAAAATTGTAAAAAACTAATTAAGTATTTATCTAACTATTAATTCGAGTTATAGCAAATTAAGTAGTGAATTAACTAGTTTTGTGTACAACATATTTTATAAACTAGAGTCAAATGTAGCAATTAATAAAAAATTGTAAAAAACTAATTAACTATTTATCTAACTATTAATTCGAGTTATAGCAAATTAAGTAGTGAATTAACTAGTTTTGTGTACAACATATTTTTTAATAAAAAAATTGTAATTCCAACTATATTAATAAAAAATCGTAATTCCAACTATACTAATTAACTAGTAATTAAACAAGTGTAAATAATAGAATAATTTCGTACCTCTTTCGGACTTTCGGTCTTTCGGATGGGAGTAATAGAATGACTTCAAATTAATTAGATATAATTCCAACTATATTAATAGATATAATAAATATATAAGTAATATATAATTAGATAACAAATATAAGTAATATAATACTATTTATATCTATTTATAATTTATATAAGTAGATAATTAATATAAACTATAAATAATATATAATATATTGGAGAATGGAGAATAAGAGAATTAGAGAGTAGAGACTAGAGAGTTAAGAATAGGATTTAGGAAGAATTGGAGAAGAGATATGAAAAAATGTTTAAGATTAGGAGTATTTATAGGTTTTTTTACCCCCCACCCCCCCCCCCCACCACCCAACCCCCCCGGAACCCACCCAATGGCCATATAGCCGTTTGGGTTGTCCCCAGCCCCACCCCCAACGGCTAGTAGGAGCCCAACCCAAAAAAACTTTTTTTAAAAAAAAAATTGATCGAACCGGACCCGGGCCCGAGCCCGACCCGGCCGGGCCGGGTCACACAAATGCTGAACCGAGCCCGACCCGCCCCTTCCCCCCGGTTCGGGCCCAGACTCGGTCCCGGACCGCCCGACCGGGCCGGTCCCGGGCCCGCACAGTACCGGGCCGGGCCGGGTCACGGGCCGGGTGGCCCGAATCGAATCCATCCCTAAGTACAATGGAGGTAGGCACTTAAAATGAAGGAATCGTAAAATCTAACTTAGTTAGAGAGGAAATAGAACGTGGTGTCAAATTTGTTTATTTAAATTTAGTTCGAACAAAAATGGCATGTGTGTTGTTAAAAAATTTACTTCTTTAGCATTTCAAACATTTCAAATTACTCCAAATAAGACTAAAACTATGACAAAATCCAAAATATGACTTGTTATGTTTTTATTTCAAATAGAATCTTATTACTCATATTGGAAACATATCTATTTTTCATTGCATTCTTACTCCTCCATTAAATATGCAAAAAAGGTAGTCAAAAGTCATAATTAAATGATTAATTCATAATCAATTCGAAAAAATTATAAAAATCGAAAAAAATAATAAAAGATTAATAAAATATTTATAAAATAAAACAAATATTTTTTAAAAAAAAAAATAATAAAAAAAAGAAAAACTCCCATAAAAAATTTAAAAAATATGGATGATATGCCTTTTCCCACCGTCTATAGTGTCTCCCTGCGCCGCCAGATCTGACTGGTATAAAAATGCCATTTTTCTGAAAATGCCAAAAAATGGCATATTACTCTTTGAGAATGCCAAAATTTCATTGAATTTGCCATAAATATGGCATTCCAAATGCAGGTGGCATTTTTTTCTTCGGTGACCGGAGATGATGGTGTTGGGGCGGCAGAGGCAGAGGCAAAGGCAATTTTTTTAGCGTTTTTATTTTTTTTTAAATACTCCATATTAATTTTTTTAAATTTTTTAAATTTTTTAAATTAGATACCTTTCCCACCGCTTGTACTGCCTTCCGGCACCACCACCTCCGACCGATATAAAAAATGCCATTTTTTCTAAAAACTGCCATTTTTTCTGAAAATGCCAAAAATGGCATATTACTCTTTGAGAATGCCAAAGTTTTCATTGAATCCGCCATAAATATGGCATCCATAAATCCATAATGGATGTGGCATTTTTTTTAGCATTTTTTAGTTTTTTAAAAAAATAATTTTTTTAATTTTTTAAATTAGATACCTTTCCCACCGCTTGTACTGCCTCCCGGCACCACCACCTCCGACTGAAGTAAAAAATTTCATTTTTTCTTAAAACCACCATTTTTTCTGAAAATGCCAAAAAAGGGATATTACTCTTTGCGAATGCCAAAATTTTCATTGAATCTGCCATAAATATGGCATTCGTAATGGATGTGGCATTTTTTTCCCCTGGTGACTGGAGGTGGTGGGGGTGCTGGGGCGATAAAGGCAGCGGTGAATTTTTTTACCGTTTTTTATTTTTATTTTTTTTTTAAATTTAATTATTATTATTTATATATTTTTATTATTTTTTTGTATTTTTTATTTTTTTTGTTTTTTATTATTTTATTACGAATTAAAACATTTCAATAGCAACAAAGGTATATTTATCCAACACACACATAATTAGTCCTATCAAAACATAGTTTACTTTTTGGTCCTATTTGTGCAAAGTGACCAGCTTTTAGTCCTATTTTGACAATTAACCCTTGTTTTAATTGCAACATTGATTACAAAAACATTATTCACATGCTCTACTTTGACTTCATTTTATTTATTAATATATGAGAATTATTTTAAAAAAAATTGTAGAATTCATCTCATTACAATTTTTCATAATCCAAAATTCAATTTTTTAATAATATATAATTGAATATAACGACGATCAAAACTATGCATTAACAAGCTTAAAAATAAGAATATTGCAACTAAATAAAGAACGTGAAAAGTATATTTTTTCACCCATCAAACATAAATCAATTATTGTCATTTGGAATTCCAAAAAATAGGACTAGTATGTTTTTCTTCCCGAAATAGGAATTATTACTGTCATGTATGAAAAATATTGTCATGTTTGAAAAATACTGTCATTAATTATAATAAATATTGTTATGTTAAATGCACTGTACTGCAACTATTTGGCAATCACGGCTACAAGATTACAGTAAATACTGCCTTGTTAGTCCCATTTCGAGAATAAAAACAAAGTAGTTCTATTTTGGAATTTCAAACTTCATTTACTCCTATTTTGAGAAATCTCCCCTTTTAATAAGATATACGCTTAAGTTTTTTCACACGATTTCAAACTTATCACACGTTTTGAAAGAGTATAAAGTAAAAAATTTAAACCCCACATTTTTGGAAAAAGATGCATTTTCTCTTGATTACATGTACATTTGAGCAGTTTTTCTTTGAGCTTTTTCAACGAGCACCAACTTTGTTACCACTTACCACTTGCCAGTAGGGATAGATTCGGTTCGGGCCACCTGGCCCGTGACCCGGCCCGGCCCGGTACTGTGCGGGCCCGGGACCGGCCCGGTCGGGCGGTCCGGGACCGGGTATGGACCCGAACCGATGGGAAGGGGCGGGGGCGGGCTCGGTTCTGGATTTTTGTGACCCGGCCCGGTCGGGTCGGGCCCGGGCCCGGGTCCGGGTCTATTTTTTTAAAAAAAACTTTTTTTTTGTTTGGTTTGGCTACTAGCCGTTGGGGCCTTGGGGGTGGGGGTGGGGACAACCCAAACGGCTATATAGCCGTTGGGTGGGGTAAAGGGGGGGTCCGGGGGGGTTGGCTGGTGGGGTGGGGTGGGGGGTGAGGGGTAAAAAAACCTATAAATATTCCTAATCTTAAACATTTTTTCATATATGTTCTCTAATTCTTCCTAAATCCTATTCTTAACTCTCTACTCTCTACTCTCTAATTCTCTTATTCTCCAATATATTATATTTATTATTTATATATCTACTTTATAGTTTATACTTAAGAAGTTAAGATGGAAAATCAAGATGCCATTATACGGTATAATTTTGATAAGCAGAAGGACCAGAAGACCGGGATGTGGTACGCAATTTGCAAATGGTGCGAGAAAAAATGTAACATGGGGGCTTCAGGCGGATTCGGGATGGCAATCAAGCATATCAGGGGTGGACTCGGGTCCGGGCCGGGTCCGGGTCGGGCCTAGGCCCGGCCGGGCCGGCGGTTCAAGAATGGTGGACCCGGGACCGGCCCGGGTAGCCACCGGGTCCGGGCCGGGCGGGGCCGGGCCTCCGGTTTGGATTTTTTTTTTTTTTTTGCTTTCCTAACCCCCCCTCCTCACCCCCCACCCTCCCAAACCCCCCCAAACCCATCCTACCCATCAAGCCCAACCCGGGTGGAACCCCAAAAATGAAAAAAAAATATAAAAAATTCAATTTGGCCCGGGCCCGGGCACGACCCGGCCGGGCCGGTTCACCAAAATTGAGACCCGAGCCCGGACCCGCCCTACCCCCCGGGCCTAGGCCCGACCCGGACCCGGACCCGAGAACCGAGCCGGTCCCGGTCCCGCACAGTAGCGGGCCGGGCCGGTCCACGGGCCGGGTGGCCCGACCCGAGTCCAAGCTTAAAGCATATGAAGTCATGTGACAAAGCTAAAGGATCGGGAGGTGCAGGAAGTTCCGATTGATTACAATTTTCAAAATGTTTCTCTTAAAGTTTGTTTTAATTTTCAAATGTAGTTCCTGTTTCATTTCAAATAAATGCAATTGAAGTTTGTTTTTAATACTCGTATAAACTATAAACTATAAAATATAAATTTTAAAAAAAAAATTAACCGACCCGGCCCGAATCGGACCCGACCCGTGACCCGGGCGGGTCGCCCGGCCCGAACCGGACCCGTCCAACCCTCGGGCCGGTCCCGGGCCCACTATTCTTGAACCGGCGGCCCGACCCGGCCCGAATCCTTCCCTACTAGCTAGTATTGCATTTCAAAACAGTACTTGAACGATATATTTTCAAAACTATGCAAATGTTTCATTAGTTGCATTGAATGGTTTGATTTACAAAGTCATGATATGTACTTTGAAAAGGGTATTATCTTCAAATGTAGGCAGACAAAATCAAGTGTTACAAGGCCTAACGTACGTGCAAGATATAATCAAGTGTTACAAGAGTTTCCCAATGGCATCTATACTTTAATTAAGAGATTAATAGAGTTATACATACATTAATCCTCCAGTCCAGAAAATTTTACTATGTACGCCGCCTAAGAATCACTAACTCGAAAAACATACATATGAATAACTACGCACGTTACTCAAGTCTAGTGCGTGAACATTTCAAGTTTAAGACTTCGGTTCAAGGCGTTTTCTTGCAAACCGTCCCCGTCTTCACTCCATGTCGTCCATCTGAAGCTTCCAACATTTCGGGTCTAACTCTGCCTGCCAAGAGCCAAAGGTAAATGAAAATTATAGTTAGTGCAATTTGAAGTTGTGTATACAATGTGATTTTTTTCTTTAACTTTTTCAGTAATGTTTTGTTGAAAAAATGTGGTATACCCGACACACTTTGTCGCTCCACTGGACAGCACAGCCACGGACTTGTAAATGATCAAGAAGGGGTTGTGGAAAAACAGATTTAAAAGATGATGAAAGCTTCACATTCGTCAATCCACCACATGCAAAAAGAGAAGCCGCTAGAGCACTGAGACTCAACCCCTTAAGCTGAACTGCTGTCATGCTCTGGAGAGAGCTGATGCTGGCCAGAGATAATAAACCCAAATCCGTGACCGATGTGTATGACAAATTTATCTGTGAAAAAAGAAAGAATACAAAGAATCCGTTGCATGTTAGTCTCGCATCAAAGAATTAAAAAGAGAATGATGGGTTGATAAGATTAGTTCAGCTAACTATACAAGTGAATCAAATGTAAAAAATATAAAACCCAAGGCCTTATTTTACTACTTCTATTAGGCTGATCTTTTGATAATCACACTCACTTTAATATGTAAACAGTGTATAGAAGACAAATGAGCATTACCTCTCTGAGATTTTGGGAGAAATGAGCGAGGGAAATCATCCCCGCATCATCAATGTTGTGGCACTTCTTTATGTCTAGCTTCGTAAGTAGCCTGCAACCAACAGCAAGTGCAGCTAGACCTGAAGATGTCAGAAGAGGACATCCTCTGCTTTCAAGTGTGCTTAAATTCAAACACTTGGACAACGATACAAACGAGTGATCGGTAATCTGATTGCAATAGGCGATGTTAATCATTTCCAGGCTGAGGCAACCATGGGCAATGGCATCAATGCCCGAATCTGTCACTCCAAATGACCTGTTGTGGAAAATAATAAGTGTATTGATCATTATTCAAATCCAAAGTAGAGGAAATGCAGGGGAGAAAGACATGAAAAATGACAATCTGCAACTTTTAGTACTCATTTTAAGTCCCACACCTAACCCCTTAAGGGTCGCTTTAATAGCTTAAATGTGGTGGGAAATCATCCACCTTTCTAAGTACCATTTGTGGTGTGTGTTGACAAGGCATCCCACACCAATAGAATTCGTAAACATTTTTTAATTACTCTTCTTAGTAGGTTCATAATTCAATTTTTAAGATGAACTCATGGCCTTGATATGCTCAAAAGGGTATCTTGATCTAAATAGGAACCTTAGTATGTTTAAGATTAACCTTTTCCAATTAGCCACTATAAAGATTAAAGACTATGGAACCTCAAGTCTTGAATTGGTAAGCCCAAAATAAATCTAATGACTACAAAACGCAGACCTGTATAAATCAAGCTCCTTGAGTTTCGGACAACACTCGCCAATGGGCACAAGCCCCTTGTCACTTATGTTCAGACAAATGCCCAATTTTAAAGACAACAGTCCCGAACACTTCGAAATGGACTCAAGGCCTGCATGAAGTACATATAGAAATCCACCGTCACAAAAAATGTTATGATTCCAAAGAAGAAATATTGAGAAATCATGAATAGGAAATGACCTTCATCGTCAATTTCATTATCCGTAAGGTCAAGCTCTTCAAGGAACTTGCAGCGTTGGCCAATCAAAACAAAAGCTTCTCGCGGCACTAGTGCGCAAGACTCCATCCTGAGTGAAGTCAATGAGGAGCAAAAATTTGTAATGTTGGAAATCGATTTGTGAGTGATCTTGCGGCAACAAGTGATGTCCAACTTCAGCAATTCTCTGTGCTTTGTAACAATAGAGCAAAGACCCTCATCTGTAACTCCTGGGCATTTACTCAAACTCAGCTCCCTTAGTGACACACTCCAGTTCCCAATGGCCTTTAGCCCACAGCATTTCACCTGACAACCATCTAGTTTAACGGACTGCAACATGGAAAGCTTCTGCAAGCTCTCACTAAGAGCAAGTGTTACCTGTTCACCATTTATAGTTAGTAAGACTGTAAGAGTCCATCTGGAACTACTACGATACAAGGGAAAGAAAATGGGGGGGGGGGGGGGGGGCTATAGCATTGCTATTGTAAAACTTATGGACAAAAATATGACTACATGATCCTTATAGCCACTACAAAGATACGTAGTCATCATGGTCAGTAAGGTCACTATTAAAATACCGTCATAGTTACCACATAGTAAAAGTAATAGTTTTTGTCCATTACTTTTATTTTAATCATACATTTGTCATTATTTCAAGAAAATACGGAATCAATTGGAAAGAAATGAAATTTGCGGAAAATAAAAGTGCTTCGAACTCCATGAATCAATTTTATATATTTGTTAAAAAATAGTCTCATTTCAACATGGACTGAGAGATTTAAATTTATACGGAGTATGTAATATATAATTTTTCTTGATCAAATTAAATTTGAAAATTTGCATTTTTCAAGGTAAAACCAAATATGTAAAAAAAATAAGAAAAAATTACAATTCAGTGTTTTTTTCTCCCACCCATTTTCCAAATTTCAACCATATATAGCCTACAAACAGGAGAAAATGAAACATGTAATGAAGAGCAACTTGAAAGTTGAAACATTATGGACTTACAGGAGATCCATATGACAAGGTAAGTTGTCGAATACATCCTGCACTGCTTGTCAATGATGATAAACCCACAGGGCTAACATTCTGACAGCTTGACATATTGAGTTTCTGTCAAAAAACACGAGGTGTGAAGTTAATATGAATAATTATATCTTGGGTGTATCATGAACCATCTTTTGTAAATATATTGAACAAGTGATTCTATCTAAAGGTAATTATACCTCCAGTGATTTGCACCCTTGTTTGAGAGCTATGAGACTGTCATCATCAATACCATAACATCCTTCCAGACTCAAATCTTCAAGATTTGGCAACTTTAGGATTGATGATAGGCAATTGTTTGAGATCTGCAAATCAAACATGAAAACAACATTAATAACAAAGACATAAACATCAAGAAAACAAAGGAACTGTATCTAACAATGGGGCAAAACCTCTTAGTGTGGTCAACTAAACATTGGGTCGAAGTAGCTACTAGTAATATATTGTGGACTCAACCAAATACTGCCATGATCATACACATGCTTGACTAAATGCTTTATGATCTAACTGAGTGGCTTCAACCAAATACTGCCATGATCATACACATGAGTGTCAATCAGCTCAATATAGTGACTTCAACACAAGCATGTAACGCATATTACCCTAAGAGAAGATATTAAACCTTTCTAAACAAAGATGATTATTGAACAAATGTGTTCTTTTGCATAAAAACTAAGAGTATGAAGCCTGACGCCTAGATCCCATCACATCAGTCCTTGACCAAGAAAAAACTAATTGGATCTCTATTACCCTTGTTAGTTTCAAACATACAAACTCAAAACTGATATATGTGCATAACTTAAAAAAAAGTAAAGGAAAAGGGTGGTCACCGGCAAATATGAGAGATCCAAGCTGCGAATATCCTTGCACTTGACAGCAATCAGACAGACCCCTAAGTCTCCAACACCCAAACACCACCTTAAGTTAAGAAGCCTCAGCTTTTTACATCCAACAGCAATACAACCAATCCCAATATCAGTAATACCCTTGCACCTCACCAACAACAGCTTCTCCAGGTTCTTAGCTTCTGCTATCACGGCTGCAGCCATGTCCGTCAACTCAATCGCGTTTGACAAATCAATTTCCACCAGATTCCGACAACCCATCACCAGATTTGACAATCCGACGTGGGTAAAAAACTTAGACCTAGAAAGATTGATTGATCTCAAGGTCTCCCTGCAGGAACCGGAAACCACAGTGAGTGAACAGTCGGTGATTCTGAGACACAGAGAGAGATCAAGATCAGAAACATGACGGTATCTTTTGAGGGTTCTCGTCAAGTGCAATGAACGTTTGGGCTTCAGGGTTTTTCTGTGGTGGGACTCAACGTGGTAGAATGCCTTGCAAACGAGAGAGAATGATTTCCTATCAGCTGGGTTTTCGTCAAGACAATCAAGAATCGAAAATAACATCTCTTCCGACAGCAGATCAAAGTGGTTGAAGTTTGACTCCGAAATCGAGAACTTCTGCTTCTTCATTGTTGTAAAGATCAAAGCTTTATCGCATGCAAGAGAAAATAAAAGAAACAAAAAAATGGGATCTTTGGGCTCTTCTCAGCCCAGAAAAGCCAACTTCCTGTTGCTTGAGGGTTGGATTTTCAAGGCGATAATTAAGAGCAACCCACTACAAATCTGGGTGATTTGAAGAATAACAATAATAAACTGTGGGTATTTTCGAGGGAGGTTCAACTTTAAAAACTGTGGGTGATAGAGATATGAAGAATAGCTATAATAATTATTTAATTAGCACTTGGAAGCTTTTCTTTGATAAAATGTTTGGATGATTTAAAGCAACCGCTAACAGAAACACTGGCCTTGGTCTGATACGCTGATGATAATAATCCAGTGAGATAGGAGGAAGAAGAAGAATAAAAACATCCAATTGACTGTAATACCCTTGCTGACAGATGAAGAAATACATCACACCTGGCGCCTCCATTAGTTAAAGACGCAAGTGACCCTGAATGGGTATGCAGACCAGGCCGAGGGGGGTCTAGCTGGCGGGGCATTTCAGTCATTAGAGGGGAGAGGGACCAAAGTGCCGTACAGCAAAGGACGGAAAAGGATGGGGAGGGAAAGATGTGACTTGGCGAGGGCAGTTATGGAAGAAGGAAAAGTGAATGTGATATGATTTGCGTGGACCAATTCCATCTCACTCGGTGGAGAAAGTATGTGAGGCAGGACATATGTGACATTTAAGGCACGTCCGGACGGAACGTACTCACAATTTGTACTGAAGAAAAACCAATAGCAAATCTTGTTTGTATTTTCACATTCATCAGTGGAAAAATGGCATACATCAAAGTCTCAATCAACATCCATTTTCACATTTCACTTTTTTTTTGTGATCGATGAAAAGGTGAAAATAAAATGTAAATACACACAAAAGGTTAATCTAGCACAACTTGAAACATTTCATTTGTTTTTACCTTTATATGAGGATAAGAGTATCTCTAATCTTATAATATGCACGTTAGATATGTCACATGTGAAAATATAACATGAGTTCATAACTTGTCTCTATCCCTCCTATTCATGGTCTTACAAGTTTTTATTCATGATATAAACTGAACTGTATACAACTATACATTATGTTTGACATTGTAATGAAAAATATACAAAAACATATAAGATCGTTTAAATAAGAAGACAAATATTCTACTTATGACTCCACGTGTGTACGACTGGTTCACGTTTTTGCAATGAAGTTGCTCTAATTAGGCCTCGAATTTATCGTAAACAACATTGATTAGTTGCTCCAAAATTCTTTTTGATTTTATTTTATTAATTAATTAATTC
This sequence comes from Cuscuta europaea, assembly GCA_945859875.1. Classification (NCBI taxonomy): domain Eukaryota; kingdom Viridiplantae; phylum Streptophyta; class Magnoliopsida; order Solanales; family Convolvulaceae; genus Cuscuta; species Cuscuta europaea. The sequence goes on along the minus strand of CAMAPE010000045.1, from coordinate 930,840 downwards.
TTGCCACGGTTTTCTATTTTGGAAAATATTTTCATTTTCTTCTTCTACTGTATTATCTTCTCCTTTTCAATACTTCTACAATTTGTTCCTAAATCACTAGTTGGAAGGGAATGAGGTGAATCAAATTTTTGCTAAATCTGAATATTGCATGTAAGCACGAATACTTCACTACGGTATCGTATCAGCGTATCGGAAACGTTCTCGTATCAGATACTCTAGGATACCCATATCGTACGTTTCCGGGTCATATATGCAAGTTTTTGAAGTTTCCAGCTTTTTGGTAATTATTTTAAAATTACGGATACCCGTATCCTGACGGATACACGTATCAACTTTTTTTATAAAAAAACATCCAAAATTTACATAATAAAATTCTCAAAAATAAAAAATTAAAAATAAAATTTACATTATCCATAATGTTTCAATGCAAAATTTGCATTAGAACTTTTTGTTTTTATATTAGAGTTGTTTTCTATCTCCTTTATTCAACAACTTTAATTTGAATACTTGCACTTTTAAATTCAGAACTATGATTGTTTGACTTGTTTCTCATTCTAAATTAACGACTTATTGACTATGTTTATATTTCGAGATGCACTAGTTATATGAGATAAAATTGAAATTTATTTCTAACTATTTTGATAATGTGAAGTGCTTGAATGTCATGAATGAGCAGTGGTCAGTGGTCAGATGATAATATATATGTGTATATATTTTCAAAAACAAAATCTTGTAATTTTTATTATTTATAAATACACCCCCATAATTTTTATATTAAATGCATCCCATAACATTTAATATTTATAAATACACCCCTTTATTTGTATCCTACATTTTAGGTTTCGTCGTATCCCCTTACCCGTTTCCGGATTTCCACGTATCCATATTTAAGTATGTAGAATGGTAAGACTACAAACTACCAACTGTTCACATAAATCTCATCCATATAGAACAATATCCAAGCTTTATTCCAAAATATATTCTAAAATTTCATCCATTGCATATATCTTACCATTCTACATCCTTACATTTAACTTATTTGATAAATCAGTAAGATTATAAATTTATTCTTAATGCTGTAGGACAAACTTTTTACTTTGATAAGCAGGAATTTGATATATTTGACATACTACGCATAAATCTTTTCTGATTCGAACATGAAAACATAGTAGAAGTAAGACTAATAAATTTGATATATAATGTTGGCAAATTATACCGTGAGATCGGTGTACCATGCGCATGGTATACCGATCTCATATACGGTACCATTTTTGAAAATAATTCGGTCATCTGCTCATTGGCACACTCCGTCTCCCCCGCCTTCCTTACTTTTGTCTTTTTCATTTTTTAGTTGTTGGCTCTTTTTCTAGTGCACTCCACATCCTCACATCCTCTATCTATTTTCCTTTTTCATTTTTTTACTCTTAATTTTTTCTTTTTCCTTTTTTACTTTTATTTTTTTCTATTGTGGAAGGCAATCATATTTTCAAATGATATTCTTTAAAAATTAGTACCACTGGACCTATGTACTTGGTATTTCAATTTTGTGATTTAATTTTCATCCTTTCAAAAAACATCAATTGTTTTTTCTTTCTATCTCAATCCTTATTCATGCACCTTTTTTTCTTTTTTTCTTCAACTCAAATTACAACCAAAAAATTATTATTTTTTCTTCAAAATAATTTTTTATATACTTTTTGTAATATTTTTTTCATATTCGTACACTTTTTCCTATAGTATATTTCTTCTCTCTTTTATATTCATTTAGTACTTTTAAGATAGTAAATTTGGTTATTTTGATTTACATTTGGGATGTTTTTACTTGGACTGTAATTTGCTGGTCTGGTCTGGTCTGATCTGGTCTAGTCTGAACTGGTATGGTCTAGTCTGGTCTGGTCTGGTTTCTTTGTATTTTTATAACTATCCAAGTCTGGTCTGGTCTGGTCTGAACTGGTCTGGTCTGGTCTGGTCTGGGACGAATTACAGTCCAAGTAAAAACATCTGATGGATAGTCTACCCGGGGGTATATATCCGAAGGGTTATTGCTGGGTATAACTTAGAGAAAAGTCAGAGCAAGTAAATGTAGAGAGAGAGTGTATTATAAATGTGGAGCGTTTTCAGCGTCGTTACAAATGGGGAAATGGGGTGCTATTTATAGTAGCAATAAATGCCGGGCAGGGACACGTGTCAAGCGCCTATTGGCCGAGGGGTCACCTCAACTGGTTGGCGTTGGCAGCCGCATGTGGCCGCATTTAATGCGGCTGTTGGATGGGACGTCTGTGCAGGGTACGGTGATCTGTACGCATGTGAGGCGGATATCATGTTGGGAGAGGTGCCCTCGGCTGCACAGGACTAGCCGAGGGTTCTTAGTGTCGAGGACCCCTGAGTGCCGAGGGCTCCAGGTGCCTAGGACTACTTTTTTCGCCGTTTTCTCCCAGTTCCTCTGTTTATTCGAAATATCCATGTTTTGACAGTTTGGAGCCTTCGGCCAGGGGGCCGAAGGCACCCTTGGTGCGCTTTGCGGGCTGCTTGGTACTCTGGGCGCTGTGATTTGGGCCTGTTGGGCCTTCTGGGCCTGTTGGGCCTTTACAGGAGTAGTAGGAGTCTATGGGCCGGGGGTTCCCGGGCCATATACTCCATCAGGAGTCCCTCACTCCTTTTGCCGAAAGGTACTTGAGGGTAAAGGAGCAAACTGTGTCTGCCATTTGATGTTGCTCCGTTGTAGTTTGGTGAGGAGTTGTTGCTTTTATGTCCCTGCCGAAGGCAGCCCCTCAGTTACCCACATGTCGGGACTTGAGGGCTTGCTTTGTCGTTTGTTGGAATTTCACTAATTTTGTAATTTAATGATTTTCCCGAGGGGGTCCTCCAGTCCCCCACTCCTTGAGGCACTTGTAAAGTGGTAAAAAGGAGTAGAGTAGTTGTGTTGCTGTTGTGGGCCGAAGGCTGACACTTTTCGTTTCATTTTGGGGGGATGCCTCGTTAAAAACCTCACTAGGAAAAACCCTGTGGGAAAAAATCCTAGTGAGGGAAAAAGAGTGCACCGAATTCCCCCAATGATGAATCGAAAATGTGAAACCTTGGTCAAAAATGGAGAATAACGGTACTGCCGAAGGCTCTTCTTCTTCTGAGTGCTTATGTGTTGATTGGCCGAAGGCTTGTCGTGGATGTCCTGGGGGCTCCGAAGGGGAGCCCCTCAGTCTGGGGATCGAGGGCCTGATGGATGAGGGCAGCAGTGGAGTTGTTACCGGGGGGTCCACTGTTTGTTGATTAGTTGGTGATGAAGATACCCGAGGGCTCCCCATGACTCGTGTGCCATAGGCTATCCGTCAATGAGGCAACTCCCCGGGGGCTACCCCGGTTTTGCAGTGCTGAGGGGGAATCCCCGAGGGGTGCCCTGATATGAAGCCCTGGGTTTCTGAAGGAGTGATCCCGAAGGCTTCTGGGTAAGTGTACCCGGAGGCTATCCTTGATGAAGTGGAGTGAAGTAGAAAACCCGGGGGCTTCCAGAATATAGCCGTTGGAAATATAGCCGTTGGAATATGTAACGTCAGGTTTATAGCCGTTGGGGGGGTACACGTGGCGTGTGATGGCTAGCTGTCCGTGGGCGGCGTCACTGGTTGGGTGAAGACGTGGTGTGTAATGATGGCGTCCATCCGGAGGCCCAGTTTTCGGGCCCAAACCCGGACTCTGGGGTCTATAAATACCCCGGAGCCAGAGCCATTTCTTCCTTACGCGTCCAAAATCCTTAGCGAAGCTCTGCCAAAAATTATGGAGAGAGAAACTCAAGCCCTCGGTCATAGCACTTTCAGAGGTTAGTTCTCCCTTCGCTCCTCATCATTTTTCGTTAGCTTTTGCTCCCTGGCCTTAGGTTAGGTGTTATAGCCTTGTAGAGAGCCCTCGAAATCTTAGGCACATTCGTGATAAAAAATGTCGTCCGAGAGCGATTCCCAGGACATCTCGAGGACGCCCTCGATGGAAGACGAAGGTATCTCCGATGCGGAGTCCAGTAGCAGCCAGTCCTCGGGTGGTGATGCAGCTCTTGCCACCGAGATGCAGAAGGATTTGGTGGCCGAGGTCGAGGCGGAGGAGTTCGAGCGAACTGCCGAAGATGAGGAGTTAGCCCTCGCCGTCCAAGTCGCTGAAGAGGAGGAGGAAAAGGAGAGGGCGAAGGTCACTGTCGCTGTTCTTCCCCCCCGGGGTTCTGGGGAAGCAAGTAGCTCGAGGCCGCTGGACCCGACGCCGTTAAGTGTAGCCCCCGGGAAGAAGAGGAGAAAGACGAAGGCTGGCCCCCAGAAGAAAGTAAGGGCCGTCGATCAAGGGGGGCCAGTTGATCTTCCGGAGGGTTACTCCTTCCTGGACACCGCCGCTCTGGAGATTAAGTCCCAAGCTGACAGGGCGGACATCTACATCACCCAGTTGCACGTAGGGCCCTCGGCCGTAGTAGTCGAGCCAGGTCCTGATGACGTGCTGTCCCGGCCTCCCGAGGGATGTATAGCCGTGCATGTGCTCTCGGTTTCAATGGGCCTCCGGTTCCCTCTCCATCCGTTCCTCCGGGAGTATCTGAGGTACACTGGCCTGGTTCCTTGTCAACTGACCCCCAAAAGCCACTCATACATAGCTGGGTTTGTGAACCTGTGCAAACTTCGGGGGGTTACACCGAGCTTGGAGTTATTCTTCCAAAGCTTCAACCTATGCCGGGGGGGCCATACCAATGCCGAGGGCTATGCAAATTTACAGCAGATAGCCCAGTTCAAACTGTTCACCGAGGCCCCTTCTTCCAACAAGGGGTGGAGAGAGCGATGGTGCTACATCAGACTGGCCGACAGCCCCTTCCCGAGGGAGTTGCGGAATCGCTTTCGGCGCCATGTGAAGGTCAAGAGTGCCGCCCTCGAGAAGGATGGCCTGAAGATTGCCGAGATTCCCGAGGGTCGGGAAAAGAACATAACCATCAAGGAGTGCATCCTCGAGGAAGACCTGTATGCCCTCAGATTCCTGAGGTATCGGTTCATTGGGGAGACCGATGAGAAGTATCCCCTCTACGATAAAGCCTTCGTGGGAGCAGGAGGTAGTGGCCGGGGGCTTTACATTTTCGTACTTGGAGATTTTTCGTCATGTTTGTTGTCGTGTCTCTGACCCCTCGGTTCTAACCTTTTAACTTGTTGTTGTCGTTCTTTGCAGGTAGCAGGATGAATGCCAACGCCCTGTTCGCAAAGAGGAAGGGCAAGACCCAGTCAAAGGAGAAGGGGCCCTCAGGCCAGAAGCCAGTCGACGCGCTTTTTCCGAAGGTCATAGAGCCTTCCGCCGGGGACGCCCATGCTGCTGTGGGGACCGGGGGGTCGAAGGCCGAGGCGGCCGTTAAGAAGAAGAGGAGCGATAAGGGGGTGGAGCCCCCTACCAAGAAGCAGAAAGCCGCCGGGGGCGCTGTCGGGGGGGCTTCCCCCTCATAGTTATTGATGACACGCCCGCCGCTGATGGGCCCCTGGCCTCGGTCACCCCGAAGGCTCTGGTGAATCCATCCCCAGAGGAATTACCCCGGGAGATCCGTCAGCTCTCCTTTGCCCCCGGCGCTTCATTGATGCACGGCACTGCCGAGCCGAAGGCCTTCCTGCGGGGCATTACCTCGAAGATGGACAGGGAAGTCTTCGAGACCTACGACGATGATGCCCTCGAGAACAGAATCCTCCGGTCCTCTCTCACTGTAAGTATCTGCTTCCTTTTTCCTTCTCTTTATCAGTTTAGTATTATTTTTTCCTGAGGAATAATCTAACTCCTTTGATCGTTGTTTGCAGGCCTGCATAGCCCTCGGGGAACAGGCCCGGAGGCGCGAGGAAAGGCGCCTTCACGAGGTCGCCCAAGATAAGAAGATGGAGGGGCTGATCCGCAAGAACTCCGAGGCGGTGAAGCATGCTGCACAGCTGGAGGAGGCCCTCCGGGAGGCGAAGGCGGCGGCGGAGAAGGCCAAGGCTGACGGCATAGCCGAGGGCAAGGCAGAGGCCGAGAGGGTTGCTGCCGATGAGGCCAAAACCGCCCAGGAGGGAGCCGTGGCCAAGGCCCGAGGGGAGGCAGTTGGTGAGTTCCTTGCCGAGGGCTGGAGGACCGAGGGCCACAAGGAGTGGGTGGCCTCCGTGGTGGCAGCCTCGGTGGATGCTTGGGTAGAAGGCCCCGGGGTTGACTGGCTGACAGATAGGGGCGACGCCTACTATCAGGGGGGTGAGTTTTTTACCCAACATTTGATTTACCGGAGGCTCGCCAGGCACTTCGGCGTATCCCTTGATCAATTCGACCCCTCGGCATACGGCCTCCCCCCATTGCAACCAGACGTGAGAGTTCCCCTCCCCTCGGGCGAAGAGCGACCGACGATATATGATTCTGTGATGATGGGGGGTGATGGGGGCGGAGCCGTCGGAGGTGATGCTGCCGGGGAAGAAGTCTCCTCCAAAGCTGCCGTGGAAGATGCCCCCGGAGATAACGATGCTGAAGCCGCAGAGAAAATTTGTACTTAATATTTAAAACTTCTGTTGTAACGGACACCTTTGATCCTTCGGCTTCGGCCTGTCTGTAATGATTGCATTGACTCCTTTTTGTTGTAATTGAATGATTGCCTTCGGGCTTTGTATATGGTTTGTTTTCCTTAATCCATTTGTTCATTGTCGAATATATGCCTTCGCCCTGCTTTGGATGTATGCCTTTGCTCCTTTGAATGTATGTTTTAGGACTTAGAATATTTTCTTATTGTAGCTTGCCCTTGGAAGCCTTCGGTAGTTTGGCACCTTCTGCTGGATATGCAACCGAGGGTTCAGCAGTAATTAGGACTTAGAAAATTTTTCTAAGTGTAGCACACCCTAGGGCCTTTGGGTGTTTGTAGTAACCCAATTCCTAGGACTTAGAAAAATTTCTAAGTGTAGATTTTCCCGTGGGAGCCTTCGGGAGATGGCTTCCCTTCCTGATATGTGAGTATTGGACCGAGGGCCCAATGTACAGGACTTAGAATTTTTTTTTTTTGCAAGTGTAGTATGTCACGTAGCCTTCAGTTACTGTGGAGCCCCAACTGAAATATTGATTAGGCCGAGGGCCCATTCTTTGGGACTTAGAAAATTTTCCTCAGTGTTGATTCCTTGTGTTCCGTAGCATAGCCTTCTTGATGCATAGCCTCCGACTGTCATATTCATTTAGCTGTAATATTGATTGGGCCGGGGGCCCAATCTTTAGGACTTAGAATTTTTTCCAAGTGCTGCTTCCTTGTGTCGCCTTCGGGTGATAGGTGCCCTCTGACTCTGCATCACTTTTGCGAGATGCCCGGGGGCTACTCATTTGGGACTTAGAATATTTTCTAAGCGTAAATTGACGTTGAGCTTCCGGATGCAGATCCCTCCGGGTATATGAATAGGACCCTTCGGGTGATCGTGAGGCCCTTGTGTTGTATGAGTCTTTGGCCGAGGGCCAAATATGTGGGGCTAAGCAAAATTTCACAGAGTGTCGTAGATGTTGAACCTTTGGTCAGTGTGGAGCCTGTCCGAGGGGCAAATATTTTGGAATACTCCCCCTCGGTTGGCTTTTGATGATTTGTAATAGATGCCTTTGGTGTTTGTTTGAAGTACCGTTTAGTGGACCTTGGATAGTCCAGTCCCTTTGTATTGTTGAAGCCTTCGGTGTTTGTGTGACCGGAGGTGACCAGGCAGTGGACTTAGCCGTTTCTTGATCGAGTAGTATCCTTCGGGAAATAGGAGCCTTCAGTTACCGGAGGTGTTCCCGTGGGGAGCCCTCGGCCTGTTGTGATCTGTTGGAGTGTACTCTTTGATTTCTCGCTGAGTCTACTCCCCTTCTCCCCCCTTTTTTTTGGTTGGTGGTGAAGGGAAGGCATCAAGAAACTTGGTTTCTTGGTAAGGCTGGGCCTATTAGGAGACCATCAGAATACACCAATGGCTCTCCTCCCTCAGGTTAACCTTCCGAGTTCCGAGGGGATCGAGGGACGTTTCCTGGGCACAAGATATGGTGGTTCGTAACCTGCCTCCCCTTGGGGAATGGCGCGGAAAGCGCCTCATTTTTGAAAGTCGTCCCCTCGGCGCTAGACATAGTCCGTGGCCTGCCACACCCTTGGGGTGGTGGCGCGGGGAGCGTTTCGGTTTGGAAGTCGAATCCTGGGCATTTCTCGTGCCTGTCATACCCTTGGGGTGATGACGCGGATAGCGTTCCGTTTTTGAAAGTCGAATCCTGGGCATTTCTCATGCCTGTCATACCCTGGGGGTAGTGACGCGGAAATCGTTTCATGGAAGGGTTTTCATTTGCACACTAGTTGCAAATGGCCGGGGGCACTACGTGCCGCCGGCACCGATGGTGGCGCCTTCGGTATATGCGTCCTCGTGGGGTACGGCTTTTAGAAACAACACTTGGTGTTAGTTTCGATGTGTAGCCCCCGGTACTTGGTACCGAGGGGTCTTCTGTAGGAACACTTGGTGTTCTCTTTGTTGTAGATGATGGAGGTGTCTACCCTCGGTACTTGGTAACGAAGGGTCTTCAAATGAAACACTTGGTGTTTTTGATTGGAGTGTTTGGTGCCGGAGGGGCCTTCGGAGGAAACACTTGGTGTTTCCCAACAGATGTTTGGAAGCTGATAGGAGAGCATATCCCTGGCACTGGGTGCCGAGGGGTCTTCTTTGAAACAATGGGTGCTTTTCTTCTTTTTCGATGTTTGATGATGGAGGTGTACCCTCGGCACTGGGTGCCGAAGGGTCTTCTGTAGGAACACTTGGTGTTCTCATTTTTCTTTTTTGATGTTGAAGGTGGGGATGTACCCTCGGCACTGGGTGCCGAAGGGAAATGAAACACGTGGCGTTCCTTGTTGTTGGTGATAGGAGTTCCCTCCCTCGGTACTTGGTACCGAGGGGTCTTGTGTGAAAACACTAGGTGTTCTCCTGTTGTTGCAGGTGTTGATGGTGTCCGCCCTCGGCACTTGGTGCCGGAGGTGGTTCTTCTCGTGGTGAGGCCTGGGGCCTGTAGTCAGTATGAGGGCTTGGCGTTTCGAATGTGTCTTCATTCCTCAAAAGTGGAGACCTCGGGCCAAAGGGTAGTACATTCATTAGTTATGAGGGCTTGGCCGCTCTTACATTATTGGTAAAATTTAACTAAATGGTGTACATTCCAGTGCCTAGGGACCTCTTTCCCGTTAGGGCGTTTTAGCTTGTAAGTCCTAGGTTTGATGATGGCTGCTATGATGTAGGGGCCTTCGAATTTTGGTGCCATTTTTCCTCCCTCAGTTGGTTGGCTGGCTTCCCTCCTCCGGAGGACGTAGTCTCCCACTTGAAATTCTCGGGTGCGAACTTTGGCGTCGATGTAGCTTTTGACTTGCCTCCGATAATTTTCTGCCCGGATGAAGGCCTGCTCCCGGCGTTCTGAAATGAGGTGGAGGTTGAGGGCCATGTTGCTGTCGTTGACCTCGGGGTCATACTGGATCACCCTTCGGGTGGGAAGGGTGACTTCCGTAGGAGCTTTGGCTTCAAAACCGTAGCAGAGGGAGAAGGGTGTTTCACCTGTTGCTCGCCGAGGGGTGGTGCGGTAGGCCCAAAGGATGTTGTGGAGTTCTTCTACCCAGCCACCGCCCTCGGCCTCCAGCTTCTTTTTGAGGCCCTCGAGCAAGGTCCGATTGGCATTCTCTACTTGCCTGTTGCCTTGAGGGTAGGCAACGGAGGAGAAGGTGTGTTTGATGCCCCATGCCTCCAGAAGGGCACAGAAGGGGGCTGCCTCAAATTGTGTCCCATTGTCGGAGATGATCTGCTGGGGGACGCCAAACCTTGTGAGGATGTTCTTGAGGACGAAGTGACGGCACTTCGCCTCTGTGATGCTGGTGAGGGGTTCAGCCTCCACCCACTTGGTAAAGTAGTCGACGGCCACAATGATGTACCTGTTGTTGGAGGTACCCCTCGGCAGAGGGCCCACAAGGTCTATCCCCCATCGAGAAAAAGGGACAGGTGTGCTGATGGGGGCATAGTTGACCGCTGGCCTGCCGGGGGCTTTCTGGAAATGTTGACATGCGGTGCACCTCCGGGCAAGGTCAGCACAATCTCTGGCCATGGTTGGCCAGAAGTAGCCCTGGAGAATGAGCCTTCGGGACATGGAGAAGGGTCCCTGGTGAGCTTAGAAAGTGCCACTGTGCACTTCCTCCATTGTGACCTCGACCTCATCTTGATGAAGGCATCGAAATAGCGTGCCATTGTAAGATCGTTTGTAGAGCCTCCCATCTTCGATGGTGTAGCTAGGAGCCCTCAGCTTTGTCAGTTTAGCGCGGGTCTCATTCTCGGGTAGCTGCCCTATGGAGATGAAGGCGGTGATATCTGAGATCCAATCCTCTTGGCGTTGTTGTATGTTCATCACGGGGCTCGCATGGATACTTGAGAGGCTGAGTTCCTCAATTTTGGCAATTTTGGAGATATGCTCGGGGGAGTCGGCCGAGAGTTTAGATAATATGTCGGCCTCGGAGTTCTGAGCCCTCGGTATTTGAGTGAGAGAGTGTGCCTCAAATACCTTAAGCAACTCCTTGGCCGCTTCCTTGTATTGTTTCATCCTTCCCTCCTTGGCCTCATATTCCTCGGAGATTTGGCCGACGACCAACTTGGAGTCGCATTTGATGTGGATCTGCCGAGCCCTCATGTTGGCAGCCAGCCGAAGGCCACATAAGAGGGCCTCATATTCGGCCTCGTTGTTGGAGACTTTGAAGGAGAAGCGGATTGCATAGTAGGCTTTGAAGCCCTCGGGAGTAATGAGGACTACCCCTCCCCCGCATGCTTTGGTCGCGGAGGAGCCGTCGGTGTAGAGGGTCCACCAATCGTCCGAGGTAGCCGAGGGCTCCCCGTCCGTGGCTGCCCTTGCGGTACACTCCGTCACAAAGTCCGCCAGGGCTTGACCCTTGATGGCAGGCCTTGGACGGATGTCAATGTTGTACTGGCTCAAGAAGATAGCCCACTTCACCATGCGGGAGGAGCTGGTGGGGCTCCTCATGAGGGCACCGAGGGGTTGATGAGTGAAGACCTGAACCGGGTGAGCCTGAAAGTAGTGGCCCAACTTCTTGACAGTCCAAACGATGGCTAACACCGCTTTTTCCACAGGGGAGTACCTGAGCTCGGCCTCCCTTAGGGTCTTGCTAACGTAGAAGATGGCATGTTGGATGCCGTCTTCCTCCCGGACGAGCACAGAGCTGATGGCCGCCGGGCTGACCCCAAGGTAGAGATAGAGGGTTTCCCCTACCTTTGGTTTGGATAGCACGGGGGTGAAGATAGATACCGTTTGAGTTCGTCGAAAGCCCCCTGGTATTCCGGGGTCCACAGAAAGCCAGCCGTCTTCCTCATGATCTGGAAGAAGGGTAGAGATTTCTCCGCTGATTTAGATAAAAAGCGGTTGAGGGCTGCCAGGCGGCCCGTCAACCGTTGAACTTCCTTTACATTGCGTGGGGGCTCCATGTTGATGATGGCCTGGATCTTCTCGGGATTGGCCTCAATACCCCTTCGGCTCACCATGTAGCCCAAGAACTTGCCCCCTTGGACGCCGAAGGTGCACTTCTTCGGGTTTAGCCGAAGGTTGAACTTTTGCATGATGGCGAAGATTTCCCGGAGGTCGTCAGCATGGCTGGAAGATTGTTTGCTCTTGACGATCATGTCGTCGACATAGGCCTCCATGGTGCGCCCTAGAACGGCTTGAAAGACCCGGGCCACCATCCGGGTGTAAGTGGCCCCTGAGTTCTTTAGGCCGAAGGCCATTACTAGGTAGCAGAAGATGCCCTCGGGAGTCATGAAGGCAGTTTTTTCGGCGTCCTCCTCGTGCATGAAAATTTGGTGATACCCTCGGAAGGCATCGAGGAAGGACATGATTTCACACCCTGCGGTCTCATCCACTAGTTGATCAATATTTGGTAGAGGGAATGGATCCATAGGGCACGCCGTGTTGAGATCGGTGTAGTCCACGCACATGCGGAAGGTAGGGGGCTTCTGTGCGAGGACTACATTTGCTAGCCATGAGGGATATTTCACCTCCGTGATGCGCTTAATGGAGAGGAGCATGGCGACCTCCTTCTTCACAAATTCCCTCCTCTCGGCGGAGAGGGGTCTTCTTCGTTGTTGCACCGCTTTTGCCGAGGGGTCCACCGAGAGGCGGTGGGTGATGACCCTTCGGCTAATTCCCAGCATGTCCTCCGGCCCCCATGCAAAGACAGCGGAGTAGGCGCGGAGGGCGTCGGTGATACAGGTCTTCAGATCTTCAGGGAGCTGGGCTCCAATCTTTACGACTCTCTCCGGCTGTGCCGGATCGAGCGTAAAGTCTTCTACGTCCTCGGCCGGTTCAGCCCTCGGCCTTTTTTCTTCTTGGTCGATGGTTCCGGTGATGGTGTCAACACGGAATTCCGTCTTGCTTACCTTCTTAGTGACTTGAAGATAGCAGGCGCGGGTGATTTTCTGATTCCCCCGGGAGTAGCCAATGCCCCCCTCAGCAGGGAACTTGAGGCAGAGGTGCCTCATGGAGATGATGGCCTCAAGGTCCTCGAGGGCTGGCCGGCTGAGGATAATGTTGTGGGCGCAGTTGATGTTGACAACGACGAACTCCACTTCGAGCTGGGCCCTATGGAGCCCTTCGCCGAAGATCACCGGGAGGGTTATTACCCCCTCGGAATCAATAGTATCGCCGGTGAAACCGGCAAGAGGGGTCTTAATGGGCCGAAGGGACGCCCTCTCCAGATGCAGCTCTCTGAAGGTGCTGAGGTACATTACATTGACGGAGCTGCCCGTGTCAATGTAAGTTCGGTGAATGATGGTGTCGTTTATCTCCGTCCGAATCACCAAGGCATCCCTGTGAGGAGAAGAAGTAGGAGGGAGATCTGCGTTGGTGAAGGTGATGGGTTCCTCCCTCAGTCGCTTTACCGGGGGCATATGAGTGACTTCCCCCACGTAAAGCGATTGAGCCCACTTCTTTCTCTGGCTGGTGGAATCGCCCCCTGTATTGCCACCGGTGATCATGAGGATGTGGCGTTTTTTCTCCTGGTAGTGGGGGTACTCCTCCTCTTCTTCTTCCAAGTTTCCGATCTCCCTCTTCTTGCCGAGGGGGGTGGTGTTCGGGTTCACCCAGGCGTTTACCTTCGTGTGGTGCCCTCGGGGAGGTCCCTGATGAGAAGGCCCCTCCTGCCGAGGGCTCTGAACAAATTGGGACAGGTGCCCCACCTGTATCAATCTCTCGATGGCCGTCTTCAGCTGATGGCAGTCATCGGTTCTGTGCCCCTGGTGTCGATGGAAACAACAGTAGGGAAACTGAGGGTTGATAGCATGTACCTCGGTTCTGTTCCTGGGGGTCCGTTTTCCCGTTGTAAGGCTGTATGTGTTGCCCTCGGTATTTTTCCGGGATCCGGGCCATCAATACCCTTGGGGTAAATGGCGTCCGAGTCCGGAGCTGGATGACGGGTTCTCCGGAGCCCTCGGCCACCTTCTTCTGCAATTCCTCCATTTTGGCCATCATGGCCTCGTATTTGAGGTCTGAGTGAGGGGTGGAGGTGGTGGCGTGAGCTTTGTTGGACTCCATTTCGTCAAGCCGGCGTTGGAGGGCCGCAATAATCTCGTCCCGGGGATCCTTCGGGAGGGTCTCCGCCCCCTGCGAACGAACCCGGGCCGAGTGGGCCTGGTTGATCTGGTGGCGAGCATCATTGGCATGAAGGGGTGCCTTGCCTTTGTCCCGAGGGGGACGCTCCTCGTCTGCCCTCGAGACAGACCCTCCGCTTTCATGGGGCCTTTGGAGTGCTTTCCCTCCGAGGCGGTCTTGGACCCCTCGGCGGTCTGGCCCTCCTCCGAGCCGGTTGAGGGCGGAAGTGCGGGGCCTTTCTCTGTCGTTATGGTGGCGGTCCCAGGACTGAACTTCCTGGGAGGACATATCTTGGGCCACTACCCCTTCGTCATTCCTAACCCGAGGGAGGGGGTTTCCGAAGGGGTGTGGCAGAGGGGGAAGTATGATGTTCTCCCCGACCTGGGGTTGAGCCGGGGCCAGGGTGCCGAAGGCACCCGGGTTCTGAGTGAGCGTTTGGATGAAGGCGGAGAGCGCCGATTGCACGTCGATGGTGAGAACCGAAGGGCTGACTTGGTCATCGCTCCGGTTCTTCTTCTTGGCCTCGATGCCGAGGCGGGCATCGGGGGCATTCTGTTGGATCTGAAGGCGTAGGTCGACAGCCGCCTGTTCCAGCCCGGCGATGACACCGCCCTCGGGAGCCCTGTGAGAGGCTTCGGGGGCGTTGACGTCGCCGAGGGCCAGGTTCTTGTCTTCTACGTTTTTTGAGTTGGCACGTGTTGTTCTCACCATTTTGGTAGAGGGCTAGCGTTTGGCGAAGGGGGAGGGTTTCTTACTCGATTGTTCGAGCTCTCAACGAGAGCACCAAATGATGGATAGTCTACCCGGGGGTATATATCCGAAGGGTTATTGCTGGGTATAACTTAGAGAAAAGTCAGAGCAAGTAAATGTAGAGAGAGAGAGTGTATTATAAATGTGGAGCGTTTTCAGCGTCGTTACAAATGGGGAAATGGGGTGCTATTTATAGTAGCAATAAATGCCGGGCAGGGACACGTGTCAAGCGCCTATTGGCCGAGGGGTCGCCTCAACTGGTTGGCGTTGGCAGCCGCATGTGGCCGCATTTAATGCGGCTGTTAGATGGGACGTCTGTGCAGGGTACGGTGATCTGTACGCATGTGAGGCGGATATCATGTCGGGAGAGGTGCCCTCGGCTGCAGAGGACTAGCCGAGGGTTCTTAGTGCCGAGGACCCCTGAGTGCCGAGGGCTCCAGGTGCCGAGGGCTACTTTTTTCGCCGTTTTCTCCCAGTTCCTCTGTTTATTCGAAATATCCATGTTTTGACAGTTTGGAGCCTTCGGCCAGGGGCCGAAGGCACCCTTGGTGCGCTTTGCGGGCTGCTTGGTACTCTGGGCGCTGTGATTTGGGCCTGTTGGGCCTTCTGGGCCTGTTGGGCCTTTACAGGAGTAGTAGGAGTCTATGGGCCGGGGGTTCCCGGGCCATATACTCCATCAACATCCTTGGTAAAATATGAGATTACAATTTCATATGTGTGATTTACATTCCACATGTTTGAGTCTTTTTATAGGCAATATCTGGAGTTACATTTAATAGTATATGGAATTACATCTTCTTGTGCGTGAGTTACATCTTTTTCTGCTCGAGTTACATCTTAATGTACACGAGTTACATTTTTTTCTGCTCGAGTTACATCTTAATGTACGCGAGTTACATTTTAATATACGCGAGTTACATCTTAATATACGCGAGTTACACCATGGAATAAACATCTGCTATATCATTTTTATAGCCCTAATATTAAAATTTAAAAACAAAATATATTCCTGTTTTAGTTAAAGCAATTTTACAATTAGACTCTCTTTTATATTGTTTACATTGAAATCAATATTTTATTTCTTATACTATATATTTGACAAGTTACATTTCGAACGGACTTGAGTTACATTGATCAATAACGCGAGTTACATATCTTTACACACGAGTTACATCATTCATGCTACTGGGACAAAAAGAATAAAAACAACTATTGTACACGCAGGGGCGGAGCTAGGGGTGCCCAGGCTAGGCCCTGACCCACCCCAAATTAAAAAAATGCTAATATTTTTAGTGTAAAAAATTTCGTGTAAATTTTTTTCCAATAATATTCTTTGTACCGGCTCAGTCTGACCCAGTGTCCTGGCTCCGCCCCTGTGTACACGTGTGTACTGTTCACGCGTTTTTTTAAATTGTGGAAAACTACGTCATTTTTGGGAGTGGAGCATGATGCTCAAGTTGTGCCGGTTGCACCGTATACAACTGATACACATTCGTTTTTCCTTATAATTTAATAATGGTTAATATAATAGTTCGATAATATGTTAAAATTACATAGGCAATATTGGTCTCATTTGAAAGATCATGAAAAAAAAAATGATATAAAGTTTATAAAAATCGGATCAAAAATAAAAAAGTTATTACCATTTTTATGAAAAAGAGAAAAAATTAATAATGAGGCCCAGTGCAATTTGGGATGAAATTTGGGATGGAATACCATGCACACCGTGGGACGGTCGCATGGTATACGAACTGATAATGTTAAAATGAGACTCACATATAACCATAGCATATATGAGTGTTAAACAAGGGGCGGAGGAACGTTTATGGTAAGGGGGCCTTGGCCTCTCCTAGATTTTTTTGTTTAGTACTCCCTCCGGTCCCAAATGAAATTCACACTTTGACTTCACACAAATTAAAGAAATAAATTGACTTTACTGCAGAGTACACTGTTGTGACACTGTTTGACATTGTTTGACACTGTTTGACACTATTTTGCACTGTTTTGATGTAGATAATTTACCAAATAAGGAAGGGAGAAGAAGTGTGAAGTTTATTTTGGATCTACCCCAAAAGAGGATGACACTCCATCCCTGAGGGGCCCCCAACCGGCCAGACGGTACGTTGGAAGGATGTAAATTGGACTATAATCTCAATCTGACAGATATAAAGTGGGGTCATGTCTCCAGTACTTGTAGTGGCCCTATGCATATTTAACATAGTAACTTCTCATCGCAATTGTCGGGACCTAACCCGAGGCCTAACTCTTGTAGCATTCCTTCGCTACCAGTTGAACAACGCCCACTGGTAAGATGTTAATCAACGGTTTGCGAGCAGTGGTAGAGATTGAATAGTGACAAAGATGGTTCATATCACAAGTGTTCATCTACAATTTAATAAATTTACTACAATATTTTCTCTTGGTGCAGTGGTTCATGATCAAATTATTGTACGGAGTATAAAACAATTTAACTTTCACAGTTGTACAACTGAAAAAGAATGGAGGCAGTAAATATTACTCCGTACTACGTATGTTTTTCTCCTATATTTTACTCCGTACGTGTCTCTGTATAGTATAAAGTTATAAACTATAATTACAAGATATTTTAAACATTTCCATTTTTATAATTGCATGGCCGCCCCTCAGTGGTGAGAATGAAGGTGCATTGATTACATTTTTAAAAAATACTGCTACTATTGGAAATTTTTGTTTTTGATTGTATGGAAATTAAATCTAAGAAACAAGCAATTCGATGAGCAGGGTAATAATAATACCTTCCTCAAATTATTTTCAAAAAGATGTTATGTACTTTAAGATATTATCATACATATTGACGAATGTAATTTTTAAGAGTTACTTTTTTGGATAATGTAAATTTTTCAAAGATGTACGGAGTGATATTATAGCTGTTTTTTTATGAGATCATTTTATATTGGAGAAGTGAGACTTGTAAATTTGATTAACTCGAAAGTAGCTTTGAAATTTGCATAACACGACAAGAAGAAAAGTAGAATAATCAATGTGGAATGGAAAGACTAAATTAAAGTAGGTGACAACTCCGATATCTATTTTAAAAATGGGATATCGTACTTATCACTCACTTGATTGGTTCAAATGACATTATTTTTAATTTAGATTTAAATAATTCAATTACATCATTCTGTTTGGTCCATGTGGACACAGGTACGGTACCATAGAATCTACCATTAAAGTACGGAGTATATAGGAGTATTTATCATGATGATGATAATATTGATAAAACAAATATTCTTCAGAAAAAGAAATAATAAAATAAACATGATACGGAGTACATGATACGTTAGTACGGAAAATAAAAGGGGTGTACCTCCATACTTTGCTAAAGCGGGTGGGGCCCAGGGAAGGTCACGACTCGTACCGTCTCTTACTAGACCGGAGCTAACTCCCTCCCCAACTAAATGCTTGCCCAGCCCAACCCTCCTCGGATTATCTCTAATTACCTACTAACTCTCAAATTATGGATAAAATAAAATGCAATTAGGTGAGATTTAGGGAAACTTTTATGTTTTGGAATTCCAAAATAATACTGTTATGTTTTAATTCCCGAAATAACGTAGCATCATTTACCGTCGCCTTTGAATCATGCATTATTGTCAAAATAATCGAAGTAGTTGACATTAACATGAAATTGTTTACTCTTGTTAATCACATTGTTTTTCAATCATGACAAAGACTAGGGTTAGCCCCTGATATAATGCAAGAAGTATGGGCTAACAAGGCCCCGTAGTGGAGGGTCTCATGCTTTTTATAACTTTGTCAAAGTCGTGTAGAGAGAAAGTACTACTTCGTGGAGTGTTATTTTTACCAAGCTTTGTTTTTCAAATGTAGTATTAACTTTAACCCGTAAACTTGATCTTATAAAACTATTGATTCGTTTCATCTTCCAACCACGTTGATTCTGTTAAGACTCGGGAGTTCCATCCTAAAAGGTCAATCTAATAGGAGGAGTAACTCAAAGTCTTATATAGTGTTTTATTGTTTTATAACTTTCCGGTGTGGGACAAATATTTCTCTTCGATTTGTCTGTGTTCTCTTTGGCTTATACTCCCTCCGTTCCTTAATTAATTTTACATTTTCTTTTTTGGACCGTCCCATATTAAACTTTATACTTCTTTATTTGTCTTGTTTGGCAAACAAATCTACACCAAACAGTACAAAACAGTGTCAAACAGGTGATTGGGCTACTGGATTTCTTAGTGGCAGGATCGGAATTTATTGAAGCAGGTGGTCGACAATGAACAAAAGAAACATAACAACTCTATTTCAAAATTTCAAAATCTCTTTACTTTTATTTATGTAAATTTATGTTTTATTCATTTTGATTTTAGTTTAAAACTTAAGCTTATATTTTCTTTTCCCTACCTTTCTTGTTATTCATCTTCTCCTTGGGATTAATCTATCTTTTCTTCTAAAGTTTTTTTTACATTTTCTCATTTTCTTTTATACTATCGTAATTATTTTATATTCTACTCTATGGCCCATAATATTTTTCAGAATCTTTGCCAAAAAACTATTGTGTTATTTACCATCTCTATCAATCTCGCTCAAGAAAACTTCATCATTTTTCTCTCAAGTAACCAAAGTGTTATCTCGGTGTGCTAATCAAGCATGTCAAGTTTGAGTTCAGTTTGCATCAAGTTACACTTGATAAAGAAAGACCCAGTTCAAAGTCGAGTCGAGTATTTAGTTGAGTAAAAAAAATCATGGTTTGATTTCAGTTGAGTTGAGTTCGAGTTCGAGCTCAGTAGTATTCAAGTTTTACATATTCAAAAAAATCTTAAATTAAGAGTTTGATTTGTTATTGGTCTAAATACATGTGTGCAATCATCAATATTTTTTAAAACGTAAAAATATTGTTTTAAATATAAGATGAAATAAGTTCAATTGAACCTACTTAAATCTGCTTGAGTGTTGTATGAGAAGTCTATATTTTTTGCATAACACTTTTAGAACATGGTTTAAAACGTCAAGTAATACGTGAATCTCTAATGTACTTTTTTTTATTAGAAGTTAAGTATAACAGTTTTTTAAAGAAAGATAAGTATAACTGTTATGCATGGATGGATTCATACTATAAATATATGATGTTATATCAGATAAATGAATAAAATAATCAACAACACTAACTCATAATTGAGTAGGTTGTGAGCTTTTCTAGTTGAGTTTATATGTTACTTTGGATTGACTTAGTTTGATTTGAGACAAATTAAGTTCGACTAAGAACCAAATCGATCTCAAATAGCTTGTCAGTCCATTTGCTTAATTAACACCCTACAACTACAACCACTTGTGTATTATGCCCGGAAGTTGGACACCACTTTTACTATAAGCACTATGATTTTTATTTATTGTTACAATTGTGACAATCATGATTTGCGACGAGGTGGCAATTAATTTTATTTAAAAAAACGGAAAAACATAAAATAACATTTTATTCAAATAGAATTACGATGCTATCGATGTGATCTAGTTTGGTCTGTTTAAGTCTAATTAGGTTTGAATTGATCTGATCTGATAGATGTATACTTTTGTGTGTGTTTTTATTGTCGAAGTCTGATCTGGTTTGATTTGTTTAAATATGATTTGATATGATCTGATCTAGCCTGGGACTAAAATAAGTTCAATTAATAACATTAATTGCAGCACTAAGGATGTTTTTATTTGCAAACCAAATAGTGATGGACCGGGCCGGTCCGGTTCCGGTTCTGGGCCTGGCCCGGCCGGGCTTTTGGTTTTGGGAAGGGAGCCCGAGATCGGCCCGGATCACCAGCAGTACCGGTTCGGGCCGGGCTACCCGCCCGGGTAGCGGGCCGGGCCGGGTCGGTTTTTTTTTTAAGTTTAACAAATTAAATTAAGAAGTGCTACATACAAAAAACTGAACGTATATTATTTGATATATGAACTACAAGTCTACAATTGAGAATTAGGTAAAAAATTAAAACATGAAGTGTAAAGTGATAAAGAATAATCAAATAATCAATCGGAATCTCTGCCATCGTCGGTTGTTGTTTCCTCCATAAAGTGTTGGGTGGGGGTGATGCTAAATTCTTGAGTTCTACGTTGGGCCTTCAACCAATCATGGTAGCAAACAAGTGTCTCAAGAGATTTTGCGCTCAATCTCGTTCTCTAATCCGTTAGAACGTTGTCAACCGCACTGAATTCTTGTTCCACGACAACTGATAAAATCGGCATTGATAGCACTTGCTTAACCATCTTTGATAAAATCGGGAACGTTCTTTCTTTATCCTTCCACCACTTTAGAACGTCAAAGTCATCATCTTCTTCAAAATCAACATGAAATGTTAGATACAAAGAAAGCTCATTAACTGAGTTTTGTTCAACAATGGGAGTTGATTTACTTTTTTTTATAAGATTGTCAAATGTTGATTTAAAAAATGAGCCTCCTTTAGATGAAGATGTTCATGTCGGGGGAGGGGGTGCGTTACCATATTGTGCATGAAACTCATTAAATAATTGAAATAATAAATTACTAACCTCTTGATATTCTTGTTTAGGGTCTATGACCTTATCATCGTACATGGGAAGTGGACCAAAAAACGAAGCATAATAGTAATCTAAACATTGTTGCAAAGCATTAAGTTTATAACGAGGATCAAGAATAAATGCAATACTATAAATATGTGGAATATATGAATAATATTTTAAAAACTTTTCTTTCATGTACTCACAAAAATAACTCACGTAACGGGCTTCGGAAAATTCACAAAAAGCACCGGCGATATTCACTAAACAAATTTTTTGGAACTACTTTTTTTGTAAATACTTAATAATTACTAAGTAACAATTTAAGAACTACTTTCGAACTACTAATTTAATAAATAATTAAATGTAACAATTTAAGAACTAAAAATTCTAAGTAATTAATCACACCTAAGTAATAAAAATGTATAGAATATATAAGTATACTACTATAATATGAGTAGTACACTTATATTTAATACTTTAATATTTATATATACTTAATATATTAATTAGATGTAATATAAGTAAATATAAGTAAATAATAACTATAAAATATAAGTAAATATAAGTAAATAACAACTACATAATAACTAGATATTAAGTAGATATTAAGTATATAATATACTACGTATGTATTTATAACTTATAAGTAGATAATAACTATATTAGTAGATATAATAATTGTATATTAATAGGACACTAATATGAATAACTAAGTATATTAGTAGTATTAATATAACAATAGTAATAGGAAACTAATATGAATAACTAAGTATATTAGTAATATTAATATAACAATAGTAATAGGAAATTACTAATATAAGTATAGTAATATAGTAGTAGTAACTAAGAAAGTGGAGAAGAGTAGTAGATGAAGATGATGAAATTGATGAATATATGAGTCGATAAGGAATAGGAGAGTAGAGAATGAATTGTATAAAAAATGAAATGAATAATAGGTATTTATAGAAAAATTCACCCCACCCCCACCCCTGGGACACTCCCACTATGCCCCCAACGGCTATAGAGCCGTTTGGGAGCTCCCCAACCGTTGGCCAACGGCTCTTTTGCCCAATTAACCATTTTTTTTAAATCTGACTGTTAGGTCCGGGTCCGGGTCACCAAAATCCAGTCCCGGAACCGCCCTGCCCACCCCGGCCCCCGGTCCGGGCCTAGGCCCGGAACCGGTTCCCGAGCACCGGTCCGAGCCCACACAGTAGAGGGCCGGCCCGGTTCACGAGCCGGTCGGCCCGATACCGGTCCAAGCCTAAAACCAAACAATATATGATCATAACACAACAAACTAAACTTAAACATGCCAGATTAGACTTAAAAATACTGGACTTAAACATACTACTTCAAACTTTAATAGTTATAAAATACACAAATATCAGACATATGTCAGATCAAACTATACTAGAGCAAACTTAATTAAACTAGATGAGGTCACACTAATTTTTTTAATCGAAGTCCTAGTATGTGGTTTAGGTTTACACAAAAGGTGCGGACCGCAGAATATTGAATATCACCGCAACCTCAATATTGTGGTGGCAACTTAACATGTGTCCCAAGTCATAGGTATTCACCCCGTGAGTTGGCTTTGTCGCCTTAGTTTTGCTAGAGGTACCCATTTCATAGGTATTCATCCTAACTCATAGGGGCACCACTTAAATGAATTGTCCCATTTATGGCCACACATTAGGGGGTGGGGGTAAAAATGGGGTACATTTAGCATTTGGGTTGTCACCTTGAGCATGCACATATTGTATGGTTAATTTTTTATATTTAGATCAAAGTTCAGAGTTTTTTCCCGGAATAATGCCAATTAAACAAATAATTCTCAAAATACTGTTAGGTTAAATATAATTCCTAAAATACTGTTGGGTTAACCGTAGTTAAGAAAAGCCGTCACTTGAAGTGGCGGCTCTTCTCTTACAGCACATGTTGTACATATATAAAACACAGTATGTTTCAAGAATTTGTTTAACCGCCTTCCTGATTGAATTTTCAGCTGAAATTTGGTATGCATAAACTAGACTTGATGAAAAACATGCTCAACATTTCATCAAAAATTTCCACTAGGAAGACACTCTGATGGTGCTGTCCGCACGGGGTTCCGGTCAGGACGTCCTGACAGGAACGTGACACACACACCCACACCCACCCACCCACCCACCCACCCTGTGACACCGCTCCCAATTTGAACTTGAATTAATTAATCCATTAATAATAAAATTTAATAGAAAGTACAAATACCAATGTCGATGAGGATGACTAGTTGAGTTCGTGAATATTTATTCACTTTGAAAACTAGTTATAAGTATATTAACCATACTAGAAATGTTTAATTAATTTAAGTAAGTTCCAATTAATTATATTGTGTGTCGGACCCTAAATATTGGGAGGGACAAACTAATATATTCTTGGACCCCGGTGAATTAAATAAAAGCCCAAGAATAAGGAAATGAATGATTTATGAATGTTTGGGCCGGATAAAAGGTAAAGAAATCATATAAGAGACTTTTCGAGCCACTTTCTAATAATAGAAATGTAAAAGGGCTTAAGCCCGGAATATTGGAGAGGAATATCTAATACATTTTAGGATCGACCTATTGAGGTCTACTAGCCTAAAATAATACAAGTGAAAGAATAAAAGTCATTCGGGTCGGAGTAAATTAAAAGGAGCAGCCCACGAACCCAACCACCCTAAAATGGCCCAACTTTCTAAAAATAGATAAGATAAAAGAGAGAGTCTCATCCTCTCCTCTCATTTTAATCCATACGTATGGGAGAGGGGTCTTGAGAGCTCTAGGAACACACAACAAAAGCTCAGAGAGAAAGGAGGTCAAGAAGAGAAGTGATTCTTATAGAAAACGAAGCCTAGCGGTAAGAATCTCGTAGCTCTTGTTCTTGTTCTTCCGTTTAATATGTTTTTCGTATATGATTTTATAGAAAACATATGATGAATTCTAGGGAATGTTCTACACGTTTAAATGTGTAGAAATGTGATATAAAGTGTTGGTATTTAACTTAGAAGAGTTGTTGAATCGATAAGAATCGAAATCGCCAGAAACCGCCATTGCTAGGAGGCTGTTTTTGTGTTGCAGGGCTCGAAAGCCGGGCAGCTTTTGCCCATTGCCAGCCAATCTTGTTTCGGATCATTCCCGATCGAAGGTTTAACGATGAGGCTTCAATAGGAAGGCTTGCTGGACATATTTAAGGTGAGGATGACTGACTATATTATTTATAATTTGTGGGTTGAGCATGAGATTACCTAAGTAATCAAAATATGATTTTGATGATATTAAATGATATAGTTGAATGTGAAAATGTGTGATTGCTATGTGGTCATGGTAATTGAGATCCTTACTCTTCGGAACTCCCACTTGTGGTGACGCTAGTCGTTTCCTCCATCAAGTGGTGTGGCGGTGCTATGTTTAGTTCTTGAATTCGTTGCAGGAATTCAACCAATCGTGGAAACACATGACTCATGAGCGACTCCAGAGATTGTACGCTCAACCTTGTTTTATAATCTGTTAGTTCGCTGTTGGCTTCACTAAACTCTTGTTCTATGGAAACTGTTGAAACCGGCATGGACATGACTTGTTTGACCATTGTTTTTTTGGAAGAGGGGGACTTACATTGATATCACAACATTAACATTCAAAAAGGGGTTAAAACGATATAAGGACCACAGGCAACCGTCAGTCCTCGAACCAGATTTAGAGTCAATCACCTTCAGAGAAGCAATATAACTCGCTGATCCTATAGTTGGCTTACATGAGCCAAAGACACTTAAAGCAGACCTCCCATCATTCAATCCTAATGCAAGAATCTCACAATAATAAAAGTAACCAACATAAAATAAACAGTGTGATCATGAAAAATATATCGCAAGCAAACAGTAAAATTAAAAAGATGCTTCCAAACCCTAGACTCTCCTGCACTCCATGACGACTGTTTAGGAGAGAGATGATTCAGCAGCATTGTAGCTTCTTCCTCACCTTGCCTCTTATTCATCATGATCTTTATCTACCAAGCTTCCTCTGTCGCCACCTACCACAGATGACCTCGAATCCAGATCGGATCTAGTATCTAGCCCCATGCTTCGTCCATGACCTTTGGCCGTAGGAGACCAAGCATCCATCTTCCGTCCTTGCACAACCTTCGGCCGCAAGAGGCCAAGCATCACCCGCCCCCCGCTTAATCTCGCCAAGCAAAGAAGAAAAAAGCCGCACAATTGATGGCGGAAGAAGAAATCATGTATGCCTAAGCCCGCCTGTGGCGGCCACCCCTCATTACAAATGATAGCGGAGAAAAAACCGTAGTGGTGGAAACCCACCCTAGAGAGAGAAAGGAACACACGACACTTGTTTGACCATTGTTGATAAAATCGGAGACATTGATTCTTTTCCCTTCCACCATTAACAATGTCAAATTCTTTTTTTTTTACTCTTGGGGGTCTGGGGGAGGAGGCCTGGGGGGGGGGGGGGGGCTAGAGTAATCAGGGTTGAAACTCACTCCATTGAGTTTCAAACCCTTATGTGCCTAGCGGGTTTTGAACTCGAGATCTCCCACTATGCACGGTAACCTCCCATTGAATGTCAAATTCTTCTACTTCTTCATACTCACACGGAATCGTTACATACAAAGAAATCTCGTTAATCGAGCTTTGTTAAACGGTAGGAGTGGAATTAATATTTTCAAAAGATTTAATATTGTTGATTTAGAAAGACTCTTTCCTTTAGACGAAGAAACAAGTGGTTTTCGTGAGAGACCGATGTACGTTAGCGTGAAACTCATTTAAAGTATGTGGTTAATATTAAAATGTAACTAATATGATATTAAGACTAATATTGAGATAATAAAATGTGAGTATCTAATTGGTATAATATGTACGTTAAAATTGTGACTAATAAAATATTAAGATAAAAATGTTAATATCTAATAGTATACTTAATGTATACTTCGTATAATAAATTGTTAATAGTATATAATGTACTACATATAATTATACTACTATGAGATGAGTAGTATAATTATATTTAGTACTGTAATACATATATTTAATACACACACATATGTATAAATTATTTAATTATATTTAAGTAGATACGAGTAGTATAAATATATTTAATACTTTAATTAGTATACTTAATATATATAATCAAATGTTACTAGTATATTACCTCCATTCTTTCTAATTGAAACATTTTGATTTTCACGTTTGTCAACAAATAACTTTGACTGTAATTATATTTAATTACATATTACTCCGTAATAACCATCATAAAAAATAATATTTTGGAAATTCACATTAATATAAATTTAATAACATTTCATATATAATAACTTTATGATATAGCCTGTATATGGTATTAAATTTCTAACTAAAGGTTTATTGAGCAGACGGAGCCTAGGGTTAGGCGTAGAGCTTGAACGGTCTTTGGTAGAGGAGACGGTTTGGACGGTGGCGTTACTTGGCCGTCGTGAGGATTGGAGCGGCGACTACGTCTAAGGCAAGGGTTAGGCTTATGCTTTGACAGATTGGGGTGGTGACGAAGTGTTGCGGACGTTTGAGTGAAGGGAGCATCCCTCCTTGGGCGAAGGTGGTTGTGGGTAATTGTCTTCTGGGCAGACCTTTGGTTTGGAGATGGGGGGGGGGGGGGGACTATGAGCACAACGAGGTGGAGAAGTTGGCCCGAACGTACGACAATATGGAGATGAACGAAGAAGATGAGACTATATTGTTGGAAGCCATGAATTCGGGTGTAGAGGATGGGAGTATAGAGAGTGTCGGCACCATCACATCGGAGAAGTCAGGTATGGCCGGTGGGAAAACAGTGTTCCCAACAAGTAGACGATTGATAACGGACGATAATTTTGGTGAAGCACAGAGTTCGGTCGGTGGTGAAGTATCAATCACAGCGATCGTGATAGATCGGTCTCGTCCTGAACCACCGCCATGTAATGAAAGAAGTAGAGTTGTGGCTGTTCGTGGAAGGCCTCAATTTGAAGGAATCAAGAATAAAGGAGCTTGGCAAGTAGTGGCACGCACGTCTAGTTTGCATTTTATTAATTTTATCTTCCAATTTGCCTTTTATGTTGGATTCTTTGTGGATTATGTGTGTTACATGTCTATAGTGGGTAGGTTTTTTATGCTTAGAAGTAAGAAGACTTCAAAAGCCGAGTTAATAATCAAATCTCTCGCAAGGTTAGCGACTCGATCTTCTCTAGTTAGGATGGTCGTTTCTATGTCTAATCAGAGGATGAGGGGACCTTCAGGTTATGGTCAGACTGGTAGCAGGATTCTTGTTAGTATTGGAAAGTTTGTAATGTCGTTGATTTTTTGGATTTAATATAGATAATTTCCTTTCAAGAAATGAAAAATAATAATAATTTGATGATATATATTAGTAGATAATCATGCCCAAAATCAAATGTATAATCCATGCAAAACGGAAAATTTAAAATAATAATCATAACTAGTGTCAGTCCGCTCACAATAATCACAATTATTGATTATATCTGTATAATCCCAACTATATGGATCGTCTCCTATAGTAAGTTAATTTTAAATAGAAATAAACATATTCTATAAATAATCCTAACTATGTGTTTAAATTTCAAAATGAAAGATTAAATAAATCTAAAAACGTATTAACAACAACAACGACATCCAAGATTCCAAGTCTTAATCCCAAAAGAATTTGGGATGACTAACATGAATCGATCTATGATATCGATGTCAAACAGAGAAGACAGACAAAAAGGGAAGAAGAAAAAAAAGAAGTAAGATAAAACAGATAAAATAAAGATAAATAAATATAAGATAACAATAACATAAGAATATCAGAAAGATAAAAGATAAAAAGATAAGCACAAAAAAGCTAGCAAATAAAAATAATACTCCCTCCGTCCTGCTAACAATGGGACAAGAGGGAGTGACACGCAAATTAATAAAATGTGGTTTATGTGGTTGATATTGAATTGATAAAGTAAGAATGATTTAGAGCCACACAAATTTTACCAAAATTGGTATGAGACAATCTTAGTGGGACGGAATGATAAGGTAAAATGGGACAATCATAGCGGAATATAAAAAGATAAACAAGATAAACAATAAAAGAAAAGAGAGAGGAAAGGTAGAAAAGACATCAGTTGTCCACACGGATGTGCACCTTCCGCTTTGCTCTCTCCGAAGCCATACTCTCGTCCAACCCAAGAAGACGCATATCAGTTATGATTCCTCTAATCCAAGCTTGTTTGGGTCTTCCATCCCTCTCTTCCCTGCCTCTTCTCCCCACCTCTCAAGTCGTCTAATAGGTGCATCACTCGATCTTCTACGCACATGTCCAAACCACCGCAAATGAGACTCCTGCATCTTATCTTCTATATATGTGCTACTCCAACCTTTTGTCTGATTATCCCATTTGTCAAGCGGTCTTTTCTGGTATGTCCGCATATCCAACGCAACATACGCATCTCTGCCACACTCATCTTTTGTATGTGACATTGTTTCACCATCCAACACTCTACCTCATACATTAATGCGGGCCTAATTGATGTTCGATAAAATTTACCTTTCAGTCTAGTCGGCATACCCCGATCACATAGAAATCCCGATGCACTCTTCCATTTCATCCACCCAACTCTAATTCTATGGCATACATCTTCATCTAATTCACCATCCTTTTGAATTATGGAGCCCAAATAACGGAACATATCACACACCGATATCTCCTTACCATCAAGAGTAATCCCACTGTTGCTACTACTTCTACCTCCACCAAACTTGCACTCCATATACTCAGTCTTGCTTTGGCTCAGTCTGAAACATTTATTCAAACATAAAAAATTACTCCCTCATGTTCTGAAAGATCTTTACACTTTCCATTTTTTGAAGTACCAGAAAGATCTTTACACTTCTTATTTGCCTTACAAATCTACACAAAACAGTGCCAAACCGTGTCAAACAGTGTCAAACTCCTTAATATTTGTGAAGACAGAGTGTAAAGATCTTTCAGAACCGGAGGGAGTACATTTTAATTTTATTTTCAGAAAAATATAAATAGTTGTTTTTGGGTTCTATTACAAATTTATGTTTTTTTAACTAATTTTAAAATGATTTAATTTTAGGATGATTAGCTTTTAAATTTTTTAATATTTACAAAAAAGTATTACTATTTTTTATGTTTTTCACTTTCTTAATCTTAAAAATCAAGGTTTTCATTTTTGGAATTTGAATTTGTACTTAATTTGCAATTTCATTTTTCCTGTAAGGTTTTTATATTGATCTTTTTACTCTATTTATTTATATATTTTATATTCTTTATATATCTATAATATCTTACATACTTCGTATTATAAAATATTAATTTTGAAATTTATAATAATTTCTCCATATTCTATAGTTATATATTTCATATTCTTTAATTCCATAAACTGCCTAAAAAGTTAATTTATTAAAAATAAATATTTATTACTCCCTTCATATTTAAAAGATCAATACATTAGATCTTCACACATATATTTTAGCGGGAAATAGTAGGGGAAATGAATAGCATAGAAAAAATAGGAGAGAAGGTGAATAAGTAGAAAAAAGAAGATAAAAAAGTAGAAAAAATAAGGGAATTGATATTTTTAAAAGAAAAAATTGCCAAAAAAGAAAAATGTAGTAAACTTTTAAATACGGAGAGAGTATCTTTTTTACCACTTGTATTTATTTATGGAATTTTAATTTAATCTTTTAGGTCTAATAAAAGTAAAGAAATGATAGTTTGAAACTTTGAATTATTATAATATGATTTTTCTTTATTAATCTTTTTACTATTATTGGCGGAAGATCCCTAAAGTTGAGAATATTATGAAATACGGAGTAACTAATAGCTGGGATTATTATGAACAGACCGCTAATAATTGGGATTACTATAAAATTTACCTTTTAAAAATATTAGGGGTGGGAAAACCCGAACCGAAACCCGGAAACCGGCCCTGGCCCGAATTATGATATCGGTCCGGGTTTTTTCTTTTTGACCGGACCGAACAAAAAAAAACCAGACTGAACCCGAAGTTTCGGGCTCTTTAACGGGCCCTAAAATCTATAACCCGGCCCGGACCGATAAAACCCGAAACAATTAGCCTTAATATAAAATCAATATAATATACCAATATAATTTATAAATTAATTCCTAATATATGATTATAATCATGATGGATGAACAAATGACTTAATAATTTTTAATGACTACAAATATATTCAATTTATTTACCGTAATGACCATGAAAACATATTTATAGTAACTTTAGTCACATTTTTATCCTTTATTTTTATTTCATAACATTTTTAGAACACCTATATTACTTATTTTTATGCATCTTAAACAAAATATTATGATTATAAAATCTATTTTTATTAATTTTATTTGCGGTTTGTACTTGTTATTAATTTTATTTGAAAATAGATTATAAAATATAAAAGAAAAATGAGTGATTTCACATTCGGGTTTTAACCGACCCAACCCGAACCCGGACCGAACCCGGGCTACAAAAAACCCAACTCGGACCGAATATAGTGGGCTTTTTTCGGTCCCTAATTTTCATAACCCGGTGCGTTACGGGTAATTTCCAGGTTTAGCAAAAACCCGACCCGGACCGATCCCACCCCTAAAAAATATTACACAAACAATTAGTCATTCCTGGCAAAAGTTAACTCACTTCCGTTTCCATATAACGCATTGTTCATCAAATAGTGGTACATTTTGTAAAGCTCAAAGAGTCAAAGACCAATGTTACTTGAACTGATTGTTTAGAAGAGTAAAAAGGATCACTGAACTACACTCAAGATACTACGGAGCACAATATACTCCGTAGTAGGCATCATCGACGTTACCACTTCATTGGTGCCAATGAGTGTTGCACCAGTGGGTTGAGTTTGGCCCTCGATATATCATATACTACGTATTAATATGTGACCGCGTGACACGAACCAATGATTCGAATATCACTCAGACACTGCACAACTGGTTAGCATCGGCCAAACTGATGTAATAATAGAAATGGCGACCACAAAACGGTAGTTTCTCAAAATGGAAAAGGTGCTTCCTAATGCGGTAAATGTGTGTGCTGTACAAAACGGCTGCCAGAGTCACCAACATGAAGGATACCAATATCAACTCCCAGAAATCCTAAACAAAATGCAATGTTTGTAAACAATTAGTCAATTAAATTCTTCCACTTTCAACAATACAATAGAGTGACTCAGTTTTCAGATATAACAGAAAATGAAAGGCATAATTTCTCGATAAATGCATTGCGATAAAAATGCTAAGAGACAGTGAGACCCTTGGCAAGAAAGACAAAAACCATGATGTTTCTCCACTTGGGAGCTGTGTATTCAGATTTCAGATTGAAGTCACTCAATTGGACCACAGATCGTGTTAACAGAATAGGGTGATTGCAGTTGTAAGAGCCCCCCAATTGCATATTTTTCATGTCTCATTTGGTTCTGTTTTATTTTCTACTTCAATGGTAAAACCCAAGTATTTGGACCATTTTCAAGCCAGACACAAAAAACTCAACCGATTTGAAATAGTGAAGATGGCTTACCTGAGGATCTGATACAACAATGCTCACTAGATAAGTCATCAAATCAAATAGGGATTGCAGTGAGTTTTGAACCCCTCCAACCACAAAACGATCATTTTCCGCAACGTGATCCTATTCAAGCAGCACAACAATGGCTTTTAGGTCTAGATTTAAACCATTTGGGACAAAATGGAATTACACCGAGTCACTATATTAGGGCATTTAGGCATTATATGAGAAACCGATAATTTGATAATCCTCTTTGGTATGTCTTATATTGTGAGAATGGACAATGTTAATTGGGTTGGATAAGATTCTAGCGACATAATTGACCCAAGTTGACCTGTAAATAGATTTAAAACCTTCGGGAGTTTGGGGAGCAACACAAAATTACACCAAGATCAGGGGCATTAAATATGAAGCTGATCATATACTCCTATTTATTATGTCCCACATTGAGTATGGAGAGTGTTAAAATTGATTTAGATAAAATGTTAGCTACAGAGTTGACCCAATTTGACCACACAATCATCAGGGCCTCAGGGGTATCAAATGTGAAATGAAATTGATGACTTAGTCCCATCACTGAATAGGCAACAATCACGACGCTCTCAATTATATTTAACATGATATATATCACACTTACCTGCATTTGTTGAATGACTGACAAATCAAACATCCAAAGCCCTAGGCGTGACACAGCCACTCCGGTCATAAGCATATATGCCGATAAGAGTTTCTTATTTACCCATATGGAAGCTACACATACAAAGAGGCAGCTCCACTATACCCAAGAAAATCATCAAAGCGATTACTCGTCATTAATTCACAAATTCTCTGACAAGAAGATCAGCAAAGAGAGTACCTGAGACCATATTGACCATAACCCTGTTCGAATGGTTGAAATCTGAGATTGCAAGAAAGGGTACAAAAACGTAGCAGCAATCCCTATTGCTGCAGTTACACCACGTGCAATTCCAATAATATATGCAGGAATGCCTTCCCATTCAAGTGTAGCAGTCATTAAAGTTCCAAAGCTAATTCAAACGTCAAAAGCTAAATTATTTAACCACACGTCCACATCATTCTTTGACTAAAGACAGTATACACATAACTGATAACAGAAATGTTGTTAAAAATAATTTTATTTCAATTTTAGTCCTTTAACTAGAAGTTCTCAGACTATTATGACAATGACACTTTTGGTCCTCCATCTATTTTCATAGTGACATATCTGGTCTTCCTCCTATTGTGGAAAAATTCAAAGATGAGCACTAAATGTGTCACTTCCACAATAGTCACAACTAAAAGTGGAAAATCTCAAAGATGGAATAAAAAATGCAGTCACAGACAGACAGACTCAGAGTAATTGAAGGACTAACATTGAAAATATCATAAGGCGGGGTGACAAAAGTATCATGGACAGAATAGTAGGAAAACTAAAAGTGGAAAAAACTCTTATTAAAAACTTACCTGAGTACCGTGAAATAGAGAAGCGCTAGGGCTAACCCTGGGAGAAGTACATCTTGCTGCAAGTAGACTCTCCAAGCATTGATATAAGGGATTGTTGAAACTTGATCAATCATTTTTATCCACCAGCTGCTTTTAGATGTCTGCTGTGCATTTCTTTCTACATTAAGCAAACCTTCATGTTCATGATAAGCAGAAGATTTAAGTTCAACATTGTTTGGTAAAGATCTTAAGACTCTTCTCTGGCTGCTTTCTTTTAATACTGGAATCCCATTGTATACGGATGTTAGGAGGCAGTATTCTAGGCAAACCGATACTAAGTTCCATAATGCGAGAACCATAGCTGATGCAGTTAGAGAGATGAAGCTTATGATGGATCCTGAAATGACAGGAGCAAATAACTTGCAAATTAAATCGATTCGTCGTATTGTTGAGTTCATGTTCGTCAGCATTTCAGGAGGATGGCCTTCTGATATCACCACCACCCTGCAAAAAGAGGCACCAACGTCTAAACTTTCTCATGCGTTGAACTCTTGAAGACCACATTCATTGAGGCCACTCTGGGTGATGTGCTGTGAGAAAAGATAATTGAAGATTTATTGTGCACTGTAGTTGAGTTTAGTTACAACTATGGTGCGGTAGAATTTGCCCTATGTGGCAGAATTGGCAATATGGTGCGAATGAGAAGTTACACCTGATGACGGTGACCCGCACCACCACTGCAAGTGCCACATAGAAATGACTAACTAATAATAACTTATATGCATTTCCAAATATTAAGATCACCTCAGCTTTCTTTCTTATTTACTTACATATTCTTATTTTAATAAGATCAGACCAGAAATACTCTATATCTGAAAAGACAAAGACCATAAAGATTTAGACCAAATCCAGACCAGATATATTCAAACCACACCAATCAGAACTTAAGAAGTTCAGATCACATGATAATTTTTAAACGAAGAGAAAATGTCCGTGAAAAGTCAAGAGTAGAAAATGTATCTTAGAAAGGATATTATTGTATAGATTGTTATCTGGAGCAATGCCAACAAAGAGATTGCTATTAGCCGAGTGATTAACCATTCTCTTTCAATCAATATGGTCCCTGCCATAGTGGAAAGCATAGCAACAGCTCCAGAGATGTTGATCAATATAACAAGTAACAAAAATGCCATAGAGTTGATTGAGTGAGCCAAAAGAGCAACCATTGCACTCCCAGCAACAGTAAATGCAATGCTTTTACTTATTAACCATAATTTGAGAACCTGAAAATACAAAATCGGAATGCAAACCAATTAATAAGACAACACACCCGAAGAAAGTTAGAATAGAAAATTGAGTGAAGACCTTAGTGTATGACAAACTATCCACCAATTGTCCAACAACTGGTCCGAGCAATGCCGTGGAAGCTGTCTCCACAACACCATAAA
Organism: Cuscuta europaea; assembly: GCA_945859875.1. Lineage (NCBI taxonomy): Eukaryota > Viridiplantae > Streptophyta > Magnoliopsida > Solanales > Convolvulaceae > Cuscuta > Cuscuta europaea. The sequence continues at coordinate 896,473 of CAMAPE010000045.1, read as the reverse complement.
CAGCAGCAAGAAGTAAAGAATTGGGCCAAAGATGGATCATATACAAACCCACAGAGAACTCCCACATTCTGCAATGGGGAAAACATGTGTCAATATTTCTCAAATCTACCACAAACTCAAACCTTTGTACTTCAATCATATAGCAAGGGTAATATTGTAGAATTATTAGCAGTTCAATTTACCTTTATTAATTACAAAATCTTGGTTTTCATTTAGTATCTATACATATCTAGACTCTAAAGTTCTAATACCATCATCATCACCATCATTAATTCAATCTCAACTATGTATGGCGGGTACCATGAAAGTTACTGGTGTCAATTATTCAGTGGCGGAGACAGGGTTGTATGGTTAGGGGTGGACCTTATAATTTTATACTACAAGGGCCAAAGCTTAAAGTTTTAACATATTTTTCGCATATTATATTTTTCTTGGTGGGGTGGACATGTCCACCAGCCCCTCCCTGTCTCCGCAACTGCAATTATTTATCCCACTCTAGTTTTACACTAGAAATAAATTAAAGCGTTATGACAAGTTATATGCTTGATGATGCCCTTTCGGGTACATCCTTCATAAGAATGATGGGAATCATGGGATGATATTCCAGTTACATGAAAAATATCATCAGAGGGAGATTGCTTGATATGGTTTTTATATATTATGACTTTAGTTTCCATCTTAAGTAAAAAGAAAAAGATGGGAGAGATGGGTACTATTTATATGTAATCATTGTACCCAATAAATTAACTTTACCTAAATCTATTCATGCATCCCCCATATTTTAGTAGTTCTAGTCATCCATAGATATTCAAGTTTAGTATAGTATGCATTTTGAAGATAGTTCCTAGATATTCTGCTCTACTTCACTCATCTTGGTAATTTATGTGCTTAAAACTATTCATTCATCCAGTACTAAATTCATTTTATACTTAATTTTATACTTAATTCTGTTTCTTCCCCCCCCCCCCCCCCCCCCCCCCCCCCCTAAAGAGTTAGAAAACGAACACGAAGAAGAAAGTATTACTGTATACTATACTGAACCAAGTACCATTAAAATACAGAAATAGAGAAAGAGAGAAATAACCTGGAAGTCCATCTGGAAAGGAAGTGTCCAAGGTATAGATAGAAGAGCAAAGATGATGGAAATGAGGGCTGTTGATTTTCTAGACGAAGCACTCCACTTCTCATAATGCTTCTCCTTCACTTCTTGTTCTGCTACGGCTTTTGAGAAAAGTTCATAGCTTTCAGCTTTTTATTCCCTTTCTGTCGATTGAACACCTACTAGAATCCAACGACTGATTGAATTACATCTGATTCCTCCTCAATTTCTTCATTAAGATATGAATTTCTATGGACTATAAATGTCTGTAATACACTTACATAATAAAAATCTTAAATTATCCACAATAAAAAATCCATGCGGATGCAATTTTTACCCTTGCTGGAGTTTTGAAATAATCGACTAGTATAATAGGGTCAGTTGGTCCCATTTTAGTTATCTAAATATCTAAATAAGTGTCACATTTCCCTTTTTGGAAAGAAATGTGTTTCATAACATTTTATTTTTTTATACTCAAATCGTAAACACAACTTTTACCTTTTCAATCACTTTATTAAAAATTATGCCAAAATCAAATGGGACACATAAAATGGGACAAATGTAGTATCTTTCATTTTTTTTACTAAAAAAATTAAAAAATTCAGATTTTAAAATTTTTAAACGAGAGTAATTAAAATTATTTTTCAGAAATCTATTTTACTCTCTTCGTCCCTTATAACTTTGCCAACTTTTCTTTTTTTATTGTCCCCAAAACTTTGTCACTTTCCTTTTTAATCAATCAATTTGTGGCTTCTGTTGTCTCTTTCCTCTGAACAATTCTCTATCACACAGTTTTTACTTTATTATTCTACGTGCCGGTCAAACTTGACAATCTTTTTAGGGATGGAGGAAGTATAATATATTAATGGATCAAATGTAGTTAAAGTAGAGTATGTAAATACTGCACTAATGTTGCAACTCAAAAAGAATAAAGGTAGTATTATACTCTATATAGATGTATCAAGAATTCAAGATATGGAATACCCCGTAAATGTTAGAGAAATAGAAATCAATCAACATTTAAAGTTGCAAGAAATTATTATTTATATACGGAGTAAAAGAATAGAATGAAAAAATTAAACACTTCAAAAAATATCAATTTTATCAACCGTCCAACCGACAAATAATTATGCTCGAAGTTTAGTTGACAAATGATCATGTTGGAATTAATGAAATAAACATTACCATTAACAACATCCCTTTTTAAAATAATACATGTGACGCGTTTTATCATTCTGCCAGGTAACTAACAAACATACTCTCTCCCTTAAAACTTTCTGAACTTTCCCTTTTTAGATGTTCAACTAATTTTGTCACTTTCCCTTTTAAGTAAAAAAAATTTGTGGTTCCGTTAATTTTTCTTGCCTCTGCATAAAACTCAACCACACAATTTTTACATTATTAATCTTCGTGCCGGTCAAACTTGACAAAGTTTTAAGGGACGAAGGTAGCATTTGACAAAAATTAAGTTGCAAGGTCAATAACATAATACCCCTTTGTCACTCATAACTTTGTTACTCTCCTTTGTACTCAATTAATCTGAATGGCCTACTACCACATGAAAAAAAATGTTTTCACGACTAGGCCAAACCACCAAACCAAGTTAGAAGTGAGGGGAGAGTAAAGAGTGTAGCAACACCTAAAACTTCCTAGACGGCTTCCTCATCTTTCAAGCTTTCACATGACTTATAAATATCTCCAAAAAATACTACGGAGTACATGTGTTATATTAAAATCGATGTGAAATACTTACGTCATTTTTACAATTTTTATAAACTTTTTCACATGAATTATTTATATACCCGATGTTAAAATAGTGAAACAGGATATTTTAAAATTTACTCCATCCGTTCCATTTAAAGATTCATGTCCACTATTCTCTGGTCAACGTGCATTGTTCTTAATCTTTTACTTTATATATCCAACTTTTATCAAATTTAAATTTTCTTGATCAGGTTTTGTAACGGTTTTAATGTAGTTTCTGAATATGTAAATTTTATTTACGAAAAATAATTCTACTAATGACAGAGATTCGTTAACTTTATGGTGAGTTAAACGTCGTAAACCGTGTGAGAACATTTAAATGGGACAGGGAGTATCAAATATTTTACATCGGTCTATGTGCAACCCATTTTAAAGAAAGAATGGGGTCAAATTTTTAAATAAGGAAAGTTTTTTTAAAATCGGTTAAAACCGATGTACAAAAGTAGCGAAAAAAATACGAGTATAACAGAATACAGATCGCTTATAACCTTGTGATACGCGTCTAGTTGCTTAGGAAGCTTTCAGACCTAGCCAATCTGTTCGACAGAGCAGCGACGACCAACGACCACGGACGGCCAACGACCAGCAGCGGACCCGGAGACCACAGACGGACTCGGCAAGCGCAGTCGCACCTACCGACTACAGCTAGACCCGGCAACTGTAGACGGTCCCGTCGACCAGAGCTGGACCCGCGACCAGCCGCGAATGTGCAGGTGAGCCACAGCGACTGCAGCGCCTAGCGCAGACCGGACGTCGCCAAGATTTCCAGCCAGCAGTTTGAGTATTCCGGTAAGTTTATTGATGGTGTATTTGTGTATTATATGTCTGCTTACTGTCTGGGGCAATCCGAAAAAACAAGTCTTGAATCCTTGAAATGGTTCGAAGTACATTAATTTACATGTTTTTAGCTTGAATTTCAGTCATTAGGTTGTAGTGTAATTGTTAACCATTTGTGATTTTGAGTTTCAATCAGGTTGGAGTGTAATTGTTAACCATTTGTGAATTCGACTCATGGTCATTAGGTTATTCTGTAATTTTATACTGAATAAAAACATTAGCATTTGTTGTTATACTAAATACAGATAACTAACACACAAAATTACACATTTTAGTATGACATACTCATTAAAAAAGTAAAACTGCATAAACATTAATTTCAATATTATAATTAAACTGCATAAAAAATCCGAACATGGCTGGATTCCGAGATGACTTCCGAGGTTGAGGTCGGGTCCATATTTTAAGCTCAAATTACAACCAGTATTGCGGATATGGTTTTTGATATTCAAAAGTGAATAAATCAACAAATGACTACCCGGGTTTGTTGTTTATTTGTTGAATGCAGTACATTTAAAAATCAATTTCATTTGATTTCTGTCCACACGAGCAACATGAAAGCCATTTCTTTGTGAAAAGGTCCTTTTTTGCTTAAAATAATAGCTAATATACTCCGTAGGTAACCGGTATATTTTGTTTAACGGTTAAACTAAATAAATTTTTGTTCTAAATTAGAACAAACTCGTGGTTGGCAAGACCAAACCAAGGTGGCAAGGTGGAAGCTACAGGAGTCTCTGTGGTGGAGGAGGAGAAGGCAACTTAGGAAGAAAAGTTGTCAACCTTCTCTCAGGATTCATTTTGGGCTATGTCTTCTCTCTAGATTGGGATAACATGGTATTCTAATATATTTATTGATGGATAAGTGTACCCGAGGGGGTATTTTATCCGAAGGGTTATTGCGGAGAATAACTAGAGAGACGTCAGGGCAAACAAGTAAGAGAGAGAGTCAAATGTATTAAGTGAACTCAGCGTAGTTTACAATGGGGAAAGGGGCTGCTATTTATAGCAGCAATAAATTCTAGATAGGGACACATGTCAGTGTTATGGTGGTCGAGGGGTCACCTCAACCGAGGTGACACTGGCACTCGCATGTGGCCGCATTAAATGCGGTGGTTGGATGTGACGTTTGTACTTGGTACGGTGATCCAGGTGCATGTGGAGAGGATATTCTGTCGAGGTGGATGCCTTCGGTTGAAGGGTGCTGGGCTGAAGGCTCTTCTAACCGGGGGCTCCATTATGCCGAAGGCTGTATGTGCTGAAGGCTTGGTTTTAAGCCTTGTTCTCCTGTGATGTCTCTTCTCATCGAGGGCTCCTACCTGCCGAGGGCTGTAGGTGCCGAAGGCTTGGTTTTCAAGCCTTGTTCTCTTGTGATGTTTCTGAGCTTGATTCCGTCAGTGGTAGCCTTCGGCCATGGGGCCGAAGGCACCCCTTTGCGTATTGTGGGCTGCTTAGAGCTCCATTTTGCTGGACTTGGCCATTTGGGCCTGTTGGGCCTGATTGTTGTAGTGGAAGTATGTGGGCTGGGGGTCCCTGAGCCATATACTCCATCAGGAGTCCCCCACTCCTTTTGCCGAAAGGTACTTGAGGGAAAAGGAGTAGCTGTGGTGATTGCCCCGAAGGCTCTCCTGTTTTGTTGGATGCCTCATTTTCTCAATTCCCCCACATGTCAAGGGCTGAGGGCTTCTTGAAGGAAGTGCGAGTGTGTTGCTCGCATGTGTTTCTTTGTTGTATTTTGTAAAGTAGTGAGAGATCTGTATTTTTGTGTTTTGCCGAGGGCATTTGTTGACTGAAGGCGTTGTGTGGCTGAAGGCGTTGTGTGGCTGAAGGTATTGTGTGGCTGAAGGCATTGTGTGGCCGAAGACATTGTGTCGAGGGAAGTAGATTGTCGTTGTGATCTTGCCTCAGATTGCTGTAGCTGAGAAATAGAAAATTTTTAACATTTGCGTGTTTTGCCGAGGGGAGTCCCCCAGCCCCCCACTCATTTTGCCTAGAGTTTCTCAAGGGAAACAGGAGTAGAGTGATGCATGCCTTCAGCAGGAGCCGCCGAGGGGTGATGCCTTTTGTTCCACAATGGGAAGATGCCTCGTTAAAAACCTCATTAGGAAAAAACCTTGCGGGAAAAATCCTAATGAGGGAAAAAGAGTACACCGGATGCCCCCAGAATGGAGCAAAAGGAATGCACTCTTCGGCCTTGATTTTTGAGCAGTGGTTGTGTCCATCTGCTGAGGGGATATCCAAGACTAGCCTTAGATCCTGCATGAAAAAGATGAGGAGCTTGTAAGGACCCCCCGTTACCAAATAAAGGTGACGGAGAGGTGCAAGGCCAGGTGGGCCTGTGTGAGACCCCCTGGCATCAAATACAGATGCCGGAGAGATGAAGGCCGAGGGGCCTGTGTGATGGCCCCCGACATCAAATAAAGATGCCGGAGGGATGAAGGCCGACGGGCCTGTATGATACCCCCGGCATCAAATAAAGATACCGGAGGGATGAAGGTCAGGCTGAGGGGCCTGTATGATGGCCCCCGACATCAAATAAAGATGTCGGAGGGATGAAGGCCGATGGGCCTGTATGATAGCCCCCGACATCAAATAAAGATGCCGGAGGGATGAAGGACGAGGGGCCTGTATGATAGCCTCTGGCATCAAATAAAGATGCCGATGGGATGAAGGCCGAGGTCCTGTATGATAGCCCCTGGCATCAAATAAAGATGCTGGAGGGATGAAGGCCGAGGGGCCTGAGTGATGGCCCCCGACATCAAATAAAGATGTCGGAGGGATGAAGGTCGAGGGCCTGTATGATAGGAAATCACGTTAAGGCCAAAACCGTTGTGACGTAGAGTCATGCTGAGGCCGAGAGCCATTGTGATGTTGAGGCCGAGGGTCGTTGTGATGTGGAGTCACGCTGCGGTCGAGGGCCGTTGGTGATGTAGAATCACGTTGAGGTCGAGGGCTGTTGGTGAAATCACGCTAAGGCCAGAACTGTTGTGACGTAGAGTCATGCTGAGGCCGAGGGCCGTTGTGATGTTGAGGCCGAGGGCTGTTGTGATGTGGAGTCACGCTGCGGCCGAGGGCTGTTGGTGATGTAGAATCACGTTGAGGCTGAGGGCCGTTGGTGATGTGAAATCACGCTGAGGCCAGAACTGTTGTGACGTAGAGTCATGCTGAGGCCGAGGGTCGTTGTGATGTGGAATCACGTTGAGGCTGAGGGCCTTTGGTGATGTGAAATCACGCTAAGACCAAAATCGTTATGACGTAGAGTCATGCTGAGACCGAGGGCCATTCTGAATTTGAAGCTGAGGGCCTTTGTGATGTGGAATCAAATTGAGGTCGAGGGTCGTTGGTGATGTAGAATCAAATTGAGGCCGAGGGCCTTTCCTTGATAGTTCCGGGAGTCCTCCGGGTGTATGTTCCTTTTTTCAGGCTTCGACCGAGGGGGTTGATTCCCCGCCTCGGCCGAAAGGGGGTCCAAGTGATCCATCCGGGGGTTCGTCTGTTAGTCCCCCAACGCTGGGCCGTCCCTTGATTGTGCCAGGAGGTCATATGTTAGTCCTCCTGATGTGTGTTCCTTCTTTCAGGCTTCGGCCGAGGGGGTTGCTTCCCCACCTCGGCCGGAAGGGGGTCCAAGTGATCCGTCCGGGGGTTCGTCTGTTAATCCCCCGACGATGAACCGTCCCTTGACCTTGGGGGGTCCCGTCATATATTTACGGCGCGGGCTAGGCTTGGTCGGTTTCCGACGACTGCCGTTTCACACCCAAGTTTGGGGATTTCATCACCTCATCCATTCTTTCAGGCCTGTCGCAGTGCGTTACGCGCCGGCGACGCGATGAGCGTCCCGCTCCAAAAACGCGGGCCTTTTGCAGGCCCCTCGTCTTTAGACACCATCGGCCATACCTGGGCATTTGGCCTCATAGGGGCCGATAAGATGTCTGGGTTGTGTTGTAGTACACTTAAATTCATAGAAATAAGCGGAATACAAGGGGTGCGTTGTTTGACAACGGCTTTGTTAAGATACACGGCTCGAGGCCGAGGGCTCTAGGCCGAGGGGATGATAATGTGCCTCGAGGTCGAGGGCCCAAGGCTGAGACCGACGCCGAAGGCGAGAAACATGATTAGCGAGGTGGTGCTTCTTCGGCTGGGGCTCCTCAAACTCCTCGTCGTCGCTGAACCTCCCGATTTCACGTTTCTTCGTTGCGATGTCCCCTTCTTTTTTATCGGTGTTCTCCCCAGCGTTTTTCCTTGGGGCATTTTTGATGAATTGGTGTAGCTCACCCCGTTGAATTAAGAGTTCAATAGCCTTCTTTAACGAGACACAATCGTCTGTATTGTGGGAGGTGCTTTTGTGGTAACGGCAATACGTGCCGCCTTGGTGGATGGCGTAGATCTCCCTCGCCGACCGAGGGTCCTTGGGGAAAAGGTTCTTCTTTTCCGCATAGTTGAGGATAGTGCTCACCGGGTGCGTGAGGGGAGTCCTCGGCATGTCTAGCCGAGGGCGCCATTGGCGGTCGTTCCGGCCCTGCTGGGTGTGGCTTCCATGGTCCCGACCCCCAGCTGAGGGCGCATTTGGGGTCGGCGTGTTGTTTGTCTTCTTCGAGGGCCGGCCTTCATTCTTCTTGAAGGAGTGGAGGTAGTCAGCATCGGCGTATAGGCTTCCCCGCTGGAGTGGTCTGAGGTATGATCTTGGGGGGTCGGTGATGAGGCTCCGTGCATAGGGGCTGCTGTGGAGAACCCCCTGGAAGAGGACGAGGAGGGTACGCTAGTCGGAACCCTCGATCTCGTTTGTCTCCTTCATCCACTGATCAATGAAGGACCGAAGTGATTCGTCAGGCTGTTGCTCGACGGAGAGGAGGTGGGAGAAGTGCTTTCTCGTGCGCTTCCTTCCGGCGAAATGGGTGAGGAAGCGTTGGGCAAGATCTTGCTAAGAGTCAATGCTGCCCTCGGGCAATCGGTTGAACTATTCGTATGTTGGTCCCTCTAAAGTGGAAAGGAACCAACGGCATAAATATTCATCTGACGCCCCCATCATCATCATGCTGTTTTGATACCTGCTGTAGTGCTCCTGGGGTCAGTTTTTCCTTCATAGGGATTGATGGATTGCCCTCGATACTTCTCTAGAATTTGGGCTGCCAATACCCTTGGGGTAAATGGTGTCCGAGTTCGGAGTTGGATGACGAGTTCCTCGGAGCCTTCGGCAAATTTCCTTTGCATCTCCTCCATCCGTTCTAGCATGACGGTGTATTTGGCGTCTGCCTGTGCGGCGGAAGTTGTAGTGTGCGACTGGCGGGCCTCCATTTCATCAAGGCGGCACTAGAGGGCTTCAATCACTTCATCTCTGGGATCCCTCGAGAGGGCCTCCGCCCCCTGCGAGTGTACCCGAGCGGAGTGGGCCTGGTTGATTTGGCGCCACGGCGGTCCCGGGATTGGACTTCCTGGGTAGGGTTCACGAAGGGGGTGGACGCGGGAGAGGTATAGCGTTCTCCCCGACCTGTGGTTGAAGGGGCACCAGAGTTCCGAAGGCACCTGAATTTGGGGTGAGTGTTTGGATGAAGGCGGAGAATGCCGACTGCACGTCGATAGTGAGGACCGGAGGGCTCACTTGGTTTTCGCTCTGGTCCTTCTTTTTCGCCTCGACGCCGAGGTCGGCATCGGGGGCATTCTGTTGGAGCTGAAGGCGCAGGTCAACAACCGCCTATTCCAACTCAGCGATGGCTCCGCCCTCGAGAGCCTTGCTGGAGGCTCCGAATGCGTCGACTTCGCCGAGGGCAAGGTTGATGTAATACCCGAGATTAATTTAAGAGGATTGATAGTACTACTCATACCAACAAGGTGCATCTCCTTTTAAGGAAGCTCATTAGCCAAGAACTCCAAAGTTAAGCGTGTTTGCACAGGAGTAGTCTTGGGATGGGTGACCCCCTGGGAAGTTTCTCAGGGCGCGCACGAGTGAGGACAAAGTGCGCGGAAAAGGCTAGTGGCGGTTTGTGAGGACAGTACTAGAACTCAGAAGTAACTACCTCGGGGCCTACGGGGCCGGGGTGTTACAAATGGTATCAGAGCAACCCTGCGACAGTGTGTTGACCCATTAGATATCGGGCATGCACTTAGCGGGGCAAGATTCTGGGGTTTGATTGAGAGTGTTAAGGGCGCAACGAGGACGTTGCGATCCTAAGTGGGGGTGATTGTAATACCCGAGATTAATTTAAGAGGATTGATAGTACTACTCATACCAACAAGGTGCATCTCCTTTTAAGGAAGCTCATTAGCCAAGAACTCCAAAGTTAAGCGTGTTTGCACAGGAGTAGTCTTGGGATGGGTGACCCCCTGGGAAGTTTCTCAGGGCGCGCACGAGTGAGGACAAAGTGCGCGGAAAAGGCTAGTGGCGGTTTGTGAGGACAGTACTAGAGCTCAGAAGTAACTACCTCGGGGCCTACGGGGCCGGTGTGTTACAGTTGATGTCCTCGAGGTTCTTGGACTGGGCACGAGTCGCTCTTCCCATTTTGATGAGTGTTTTTGTTTTTCCGAAGGGGAGAGTTTCTTACTTGATTATTCGAGCTCTTAACGAGAGCACCAAATGATGGATGGTGTACCCGAGGGGTAGCTTATCCGAAGGGTTTTTGTGGAGAATAACTAGAGAGAGAGAAGTCAGAGCAAACAAGTAAGAGACAGAGTCAAATGTATTAAGTGAACTCAGCGTGGTTTAAAATGGGGAAAGGGGCTGCTATTTATAGCAGCAATAAATTCTAGATAGGGACACGTGTCAGTATTCTGGTGGTCGAGGGGTCACCTCAACCGGGGTGGCACTGGCACTCGCATGTGGCCGCATTAAATGCGGTGGTTGGATGTGACGTTTGTACTTGGTACGGTGATCCAAACGCATGTGGAGAGGACATTCTGTCGAGGTGGATGCCTTCGGCTTAAGGGTGCTGGGCCGAAGTCTCTTCTAACCGGGGGCTCCATTATGCCGAAGGCTTGGTTTTAAGCCTTGTTCTGATGTGATGCCTTTTCTAACCGAGTGCTCCTACCTGCCGAGGGCTGTAGGTGCCGAAGGCTTGGTTTTCAAGCCTTGTTCTCCTGTGATGTTTCTGAGCTTGATTCCGTCACTGGTAGCCTTCGACCATGGGGCCGAAGACACCCCTTTGCGTATTGTGGGCTGCTTAGAGCTTCATTTTGCTGGGCTTGGCCCGTTTGGGCCTGTTGGGCCTGATTGTAGTAGTGGAAGTATGTGGGCCGGGGGTCCCTGGGCCATATACTCCATCACTTATAATCTAGGTTAACAATAATTCATGACTATTTAACCTAAAGTATTGTATACCCCTTTCAAGTAAAATGGGCTAGTTTCTCTAGATTGTGAGCTGCTTCCTTTCCTTGATAATGCATCGGTAGCCTTATTTTCTAACACATGTTTATAGTGTATGGTGATATTATAATCCAACAACTTTGCCACCCACTTTTGTTGTTCTTCCCCCATCACCCTCTGTTCTGTCACAAACTTGAGGCTCTTTTGATCAGTGTGTATTTCAAAACACCTCCCTAATAAAAGTATTCCACTTTTGCACAGTCAACACAATTGTCATTAGTTCCCGCTCATAAACTGATTTGTTTTTATTTCTTTCACATAATCTTTTACTCATGTACGCTACTGGTTTTCTGTCCTGCATTAACTTTGCTCCAATGCCCTTCCCTAAAGCATCAGCCTCCATCACAAAACTTTTATCAAAATTAGGAACTCTTCAAAACAGCTAGCACAGGTAAGGTAGTCATGGCACTCTTCAATTGCTCAAAGGACTGTATAGCTTCCTGATCCCAATTGAATCCATCTTTCTTCAACATGTTAGTTAAAGGAAGAGCGGATTAGTGTATCCCTTCACAAATATTCTATAATACCCCGTTAATCCCAAAAATCCCCACTCTTCAAATTAGGGGGTATGGGCCAATCTTGAACAGCCTGTATCTTACTGGGATCAACTGCAACACACCCTGATCAGAAATGAGATGTACCAGATAAGCCAATTGCTTCTGCCCAAAAGTGCACTTCTTCATGTTTGCCACCAATTGACTTTCTTCCAGAATCTGTGATACCTTCTTTAGATGTTCCTTATGAACTTCACTGTTTTGACTGTACACCAAAATATCATAAAAAAACCAAAACAAACTTTCTCAAATAGGGTTTAAGAACCTGGTTCATTAAGGAAAGAAAAGTGGCTGAAGCATTAGTGAGCCTAAAAAGCATCACTACATATTCATAGTGACACTCATGGGTCCTAAAAACCGTTTTATGTATATCCTTAATCTTGAACAAATTTTCTATAATATCCCGTTACCCAAAGAATCCTCTTAACCCGTTCAAGTTTGTTTTAGCAGAAGTCAACAGTTAAAGCAAACAACTATATTGCCACGTTTCTCAGTTGGAATTTTAATGATAATGTAAAACAAAAAGTTGAAGGCTTGAAGCTTTATCAGTTTGCTAGTTCTCTTGCAAATATGCGTTTACACGTAAAACTCTTAACTTTTATTTGTCAAAGTTATGTAGATGGTAGCTTTGTTTTTGGTTTCGTTAAGATTTTATTAGGTTTAGATGATATTAATTTTCTCACTAGGCTACCCATAACGGGTAAAGCAGTTTGTGTCGACCGTTCTTCTGCACATGAAAGGTGGGTACAACTGCTTGGGATGACTATTCCTGAAACCCAGTTAGATATTTCTTTAAAGGAATTAAAAAACCAATTTGAGAAAGTCCCGGCCAATGAGGATATCGAGAAACATGTTAGAGGACATTTATTATTCCTCATTGGTTGTTTTGGGGTGGTCCTATCACAAAGTGATAGTGTGCCCATTGAACTTGTTTCTTTACTAGAGGATATTAGTTCTATAGATGTTATGCATGGGGTCCGGCTGCATGGGCCCATCTCCATTGTGGTGTATCATCTTATGAGAGGAATAAGACGAGGAACCTTTCAGGCAATGACATGTTTTTGCAGGTATGGAATTTTCTAAATTTTTATTCAAATTTTCAATGTAGTATTTAAATATAATATGCACCTTAATTTTTAACAGCGCTTTGCTTTGGAGCGCTTCTCTCAATTAAAGGCTCACATTTTGAAGGGAAATATGGAGCTGCCATCGACCATACCTTTATTGGGTGGCTGGACTGAACTGGCATGCGAAACATTTCGTGATAGCAATAACCGAATGAAATATCCCGATAATCTGTACATCCAAGGCAGTTGTACACACCTTTTATGTGCAGAAGAACTGTCGGCACAAACTGCTTTACCCGTGTTGGGCAGCCCAGTGAGAAGATAAATATCATCTAAACCTAATAAAATCTCAACAGAACCAAAAACAACGCTACCATCTACATAACATTGACACATAAAAGTTAAGAGTTCTAAGTCTAAACGCATATTTGCAAGAGAACTAACAAACTGATAAAGCTATACATGATTGAGTGCACATGCTATCCACCATGAGTTCAAATAACAATGAAATAGGTCTTAGGACAAAGTTTGTGAATTACAAATTTAAACAACGATAATTAATCAATCGTGTGCAACTAGCGGAACACTCGGGCAGCAAGTACATCAATCTTCATAATGATAATCATCTGTACAATAGAGCAAAAAGAAGAAGACAAAAGAGACAAAAATTAGCTTTAGAGCTAAGTAAGATTCCACCCGAACCCGTAAAATAATATAATTTGGAAAATAGGTTTGGTATAGGTATATATATAGAAAATACCCTCTCATATCTCCAAAATAACTTCATGTCTCAAAATAATTTCTTCAATAGATAATGTCATTCCTCAATTCCTCCAAAAGTAATACTTTAGATTTCTTTTAAGAGTGGGCGAAACTCAAGATTCCTCGAGCCCAACGAGTCGTTGTTATTTACGACTCATCCCGGAATTCCGGCTCCCACCGACCACCAATTTGGAAGCTGAATTTCTACTTTAAGTGTGCACACCCTCTAAAAGGGATTCCAAGCCCTTCGAGTAGTAAGAAATCCAAGTAGGCAGGATGTTTTCTACCACCTACTCACAAGGGACATTGTCCAGGGATAAATTAGGTAACTACTACTACAACCACCAAAGGACCTTTGGTCCTCAAATAAAAGCCCGGGATGTCTATCGGAGCATGTCATTGCCGGACTGGTTACCGACCCACTACTCTTTTATTTTTGTTATTTCCTATCTATCCAACCTTTAATTATTTTAATTTCATAATTCCTTCTTTAAATATAACTATTAAGTTAGATTCATAAACCATATTTAAAATGTTAATTTCTAGCCCAACCTTATTATTTTCTTTAATCATACTAATCCCTCCATAATTTATTTTAATTTATTTGATTAATTAGTTAACTTGTCTAATTATATTAACTACATAATAATTTAGTTATTTCAAATTTAAATAATCAATTTCAGTTCAAAAATCAGTTTACATAATTTATATAATTTATTTAATAAACCTTTTAATAATAATTTGACGTAAGCAATAATTCGAAATAATAATTATTAATGATATTCAAATCTCAATAACAACTTTAATTAGTTCAATAGTTTATTTATACTAACTAACCCAATTAAATTAATTAATCCAATCCTCCAGTTTTATTTATTTGATTAACTAATTTAATTGAATCAACTTCATCAACTAAATAAGTTTAATTATATCAATATAGCTAAATACATTAATCTAATTTAATTAAGGCCAATAATCAAATTCTAATTTTGTTTTAATTTTCTATTTTTAATATAAAGTCCAAAAATATTACCATGTCCATACGTTAACTAATTTATCCATTAAACTAATTGATTTAGTTAAACTAGTCCAATGAAGTTAATTAACTAAATTATTAAGTACACATTACTTAATTAATTTGTTTATATTAATCAACTAATTTTATGAGTTCAAATAGTTTAATAATTTATATGGAGTCCAAATCAATAATAATCAAGGATAATAATTATTAATTTAATCACACTAATTTAATTAGTCCACTAATTCAATAATTTATTTATTAAGTCCAAATATAGTCATTCATTTATGCTAGCTATCCCAACTTTTTTTTTCTTATTTTATTCCAAACCTCATTTTAGTCCAGAATATTATTTCCAATCTTAGTGATTTTATTTATTTCACCATTATTATTCAAATTTTCTTATTTAATTACTTAACTAGTTTTATATGGACCAATTAAATTAAATAGCTTAAGAATCGACTTTATAAATTTACAACCGTACATAACTATATTTTGGGTCTATATTTGACCTAGGTTGTCCAGATATTTATTTTAGAATTATTTCCCTTATTTATTCATTTAATTTCATATATCTATTAACCGGTTTAATTACAATTAAATATACTAATCATAATTTTTATTAAATATAAATGATCCCAAATGTCCTAGTTAGTCATATATTTAATCTAGTTTAATCCAATAATTATTTCATAATTTATTTCGTCGTTTAAATTATTTACTAAATATGTACAAATTGGCCCAATTACATTTAAATCAATTAAAAATAGTTAAAAATATTATTTTTCAATTCAGGTTGGTCTGAATATGTATATTTATACTAGGTATTTAATTTATATTTTTTCCAGATTTTATTTATTTCATTTACTATTTTATTTTTAATTTTTATTGAAAATGGGCCGAACCGGTCCAAATACGCGACCCGGCCCAAGAAGATTGGGTTGTCTTCTTCCCAGCTTTTCTCTAGGTCGCGATTCCGGCGACCGGAATTACGAAAACTTCGGTGAGCGATAACTTTACTTACAGGTAACGGTTTTCGACGATTCAAGTTGCAAAATGATCCTCACGTCAAGACGAAGCTCCTCCACCCCTATCTACGGCCAAATATCCGCTTTTGCTGAAGACCCGTTTGCACGGCTTGACACTCCGGCGACGTCTAAGCAACTCCGGTGACTACGAATCGGTCTAAAATTTATTGGGAAGTATTCCTAGACCTCTCACGACCCTCCTCTATCGTTTTTACGAAGTTTGATACGTAAAATAATATAGATATAAATTTTCCGGCGAGATTATGTATACATATGTATATGTATATATAGCTTCTTTCTCTCCGGTTTGCAGTGTTTGGGATGGCTTAGAGGGTGTATTTAATTTATAGGTCTAGATGGTCCTTATGGTTTATTTTATTTATTTGATAATTGTATGAATAATAATAATAATAATAATAATAATAATGTATATGATAGGTTGGTAGTTGATGAACATGGCATGTGTATTGATTCATGATTTGATTCCCATTTATGTTGATGTTTAATTTTATTTTACTTTATTTTTATTTTTTAATTTTTACATATAAATATATGTACATAATGTATATACATTATTTGGTAGGTGATCCTAGCATGTGTCATTGTTTTATGATCTGATATATTCATTTATTAATTTGATGCTATTATTTTTAATATTCTTACTATTTTTATTTATTTATCTATTTATTTATTTATTTATTTATTTATTTATTCTGTCATCTATATTTTATCTGATTTATTTCTATTTTATTTTTAATTTATTTTTTTGATGCCACATAAGTGTTTAATTTTATTGCATGTAGCTTGCATATATTTTTATACACCAAGTATAATACAAAATATTTTGATATTACTTTCATTTGATTTATTTATTTATTTATTTATTTTTATTTCAAATTTTCAAGGTATCACATTCTACCCTCCTTAAAGAATGCTTCGTCCTCGAAGCATAAACTAAGACGAGAATTAAGTATGAAGATAAAGTATTACAAGTTTATAAGATGTTACATCCCGCCTCCCTAAAAGAATGGTTACGTCCTCGTAACCCAATATTTACCTTAGTTGAACAGTTCAGGATACCGTTTACGCATATCCTCTTCTGTCTCCCATGTTGCATTCTCGGTCAAATGGTTTGACCAAAGTACTTTTACCATCTTAACTTTCTTCTTCCTCGTCTCTCGGGTTTTAGTATCAAGGATCTCTACGGGTTTTTCTTCGTAGGATAACGCCTCATCCATTTCAATCACATAATAATATAAGGGTTACCTTATATTATTTCCAATTTACTTTGGTTCATGTTAAGTTTAGGGTCTCTTACCTCAGGATTGATGATATGTGACTCATCTCGAACGTACTTCTTTAATTGTGATACGTGAAAGACGGTATGTACCTAGCACAAGTCTGTATGTTAAGGATGAAATCTAATCGTTGAAAAGTATCTTGTTTTAAAATCGTTTGTTACCTTATCCAACTCTGTGGGTAGAGCTAATCGATATGCCACTTTTCCCACCTTCTCTAGGATGTCGTAGGGTCCGATGAACCTTGGGCTTAGTTTCCCTTTCTTCCCGAACCTCATTACTCCCCTTGTAGGAGAGACTTTGAGTAGAACTTTCTCCCCTACCTCGAATTCAGCTGGCTTCCTCCCAAGATCGGCATATGATTTCTGTCGGTCTTGGGCAGCCTTCATCCTCTCTTGGATGACTTTGACTTTCTCTATGGTATGTTGCAAGTATTGTGGTCCTAGAACCACCTGATCGACAATGTCACCCCAACATAAGGGACTTCTACACTTTTGATCGTATAGAGCTTCGTACGGGGCCATTCCGATGCTAGCATGGTAACTGTTATTGTACGAAAACTCTATTAAGTCTAGGTGTTCATCCCATGATCCTTGCAAATCAAGAACACATGCCCTCAACATGTCTTCTAACGTTTGGATTATTCTTTCGGTCTGCCCATCCGTGGTTGGATGAAAAGCAGTACTTAACTTCAATTTTGTCCCCATAGCCGTTTGTAATTCCTTCCAGAATTGAGATAAGAATCGTGAATCTCGATCTGATACGATGTCTTGAGGTACTCCGTGGTGTTTGACCACGTATTTGACATAGGCTTTGGCCAGCTTGTCCATGCTCCAAGTTTCATTCATGGGAATAAATCTTGCAGTTTTGGTTAAGGGTAACCCTCCAACAAAATCCATCGAGATGGAATCCCACTTCCATTTAGGTACTTCCAAGGGTTGCACAAGTCCCTTGGGTTTACATCTCTCTGCTTTGACTTTTTGGCAATTCAAACATCGGGATACGAATTCAGCTACTTCTCTCTTCATTCCCGACCACCAAAAGTTCTTTTGAGGTCTTTGTATAGTTTGTCTCCCCCGGGATGTACTGAGTAGGGAGTGTTGTGTCCCTCCTCCATGATTTGTCTTTTAATATCTGCATACTTCAGAGGAACACACCACCTTCCGTTGTATCGGATGCTCCCATCTTCATGTGTCCTGAATGGTCCATTGACCCCATCTTTCATTCTTTCCTTGATTCTCTCGAGCTTCACATCTCTCGGTTGCCCATTCTTGATCTCCTCGAAGATAGATGGTGTAACGGTCATAATACATAACTGTATTTCACTATCTACTTCGCCATATTGTTTTACTTCCAAGTTAAATCTTTGAAAGTCTCGGAACAGTTCTTCTGGTAATATCCATGTTGCTCGGCATGAGTGCTCAGATTTCCGGCTCAAAGCATCCGCCACCACATTAGCTTTTCCCTCGTGGTATTGGATTTCCAGGTCGTAATCACTTAGAGGTTCGAGCCATCTTCTTTGCCTCATGTTAAGCTCTTTTTGAGTGAATATGTACTTCAAGCTTTTGTGGTCAGTGTATATCTTACATTGTGCTCCGTATAGGTAATGTCTCCAGATTTTCAGTGCAAACACTACTGCAGCTAACTCCAAGTCATGAGTAGGATAGTTAACTTCATGCACCTTCAATTGTCTTGATGCATAAGCCACCACTTTCCTATTATGCGTAAGCACACACCCCAACCCCTTCTTAGATGCATCGCTATAGATATCGAACCCCTTCATCCCTGATGGTAATGTCAAGACCGGCGCGGTTGTGAGTCTTTTCTTCAACTCTTGAAATGCCGCTTCACAATCTTCATCCCAATAGAACTTGGAAGCCTTCAACTTTTAGCTTTACATTATCATAAAAAATCCAACTGAGAAATGTAGCAATATAGTTGTTTGCTTTAACTGTAGACATCTGCAAAAACAAACTTGAACGGGTTAAGAGGATTCTTGGGGCTAACAGAATATTATAAAAGATTTGTTCAAGGTCAAGATATCCATAAAACGGCTTTTAGGACCCATGAGGGTCACTATGAATATGTAGTGATGCCTTTTAGGCTCACTAATGCTTCAACCACTTTTCTTTTGTTAATGAACCAAGTTCTTAAACCCTATTTGAGAAAGTTTGATTTGTTTTTTTTATAATATTTTGGTGTACAGTCACAACAGTGAAGTTCATAAGGAACATCTAAAGAAGGTATTATAGATTCTGGAAGAAAATCTATTGGTGGCAAACATGAAGAAGTGCACTTTTGGGCAGAAGCAATTGGCTTATCTGGTACATCTAATTCCCGATCAGGGTGTGTTGCAGTTGATCCCAGTAAGATACAGCCTGTTCAAGATTGGCCCATACCCTCTAATTTGAAGAGTGGGGATTTTTGGGATTAACGGGGTATTATAGAAGATTTGTGAAGGGATACAGTAAAATCGCTCTTCTTTTAACTAACATGTTGAAGAAAGATGGATTCAACTGGGATCAGGAAGCTATTCAGGCCTTTGAGCAATTGAAGAGTGTCATGACTACCTTTCCTGTGCTAGCTGTTCCTAATTTTGATAAAAGTTTTGTGATGGAGGCTGATACTTTAGGGAAGGGCATTGGAGCAGTGTTAATGCAGGACAGAAAACCAGTAGCGTACATGAGTAAAAGATTATGTGAAAGAAATCAAAACAAATCAGTTTATGAGCGGGAACTAATGACAATTGTGTTAGCTGTGCAAAAGTGGAATACTTTTATTAGGGAGGTGTTTTTAAATACACACTGATCAAAAAGAGCCTCAAGTTTCTGACAGAACAGAGGGTGATTGTAATACCCGAGATTAATTTAAGAGAATAATAGTACTACTCATACAAACAGAGGTGCATCTCGTTTTAAGAGAGCTCATCACCCAATAACTCCAAAGTTAAGCGTGCTTGTACGGGAGTAGTCTTGGGATGGGTGACCCCCTAAGAAGTTTCTCAAAGAGCGCGGTAAAGGCTCATGGTGGTTTGTGAGGACAGTAATAGAGGTCCGAAGAGAGTCAGGAGTAACTACCTCGGGTCCTGCGGGGCTGGGGTGTTACAGGTTGTATCAGAGCAACCCTGCGACAGTGTGCTGACCCGTTGGATATCGGGTGGGCACTTAGCGGGGTAAGATTTTGGGATTTGATCTAGATTGGTTTAAGGGCACAACGATGACATTCCGATCCTAACTGGGGTGATTGTAATACCCGAGATTAATTTAAGAGGATTAATATTACTACTCATACAAACAGATGTGCATCTCCTTCTAAAGGAGCTCATCACCCAAGAACTCTAAAGTGAAGCGTGCTTGCAGAGGTGTAGTCTTGGAATGGGTGACCCCTAGGAAGTTTCTCAGGGCGCGCACGAGTGAGGACAAAGTGCAATAAAGACTCGTGGTGGTTTTTGAGGACAGTACTAGAGGTTCGAAGAGAGTTTGGAGTAACTACCTTGGATCCTACGGGGCCGGGGTGTTACAGTGATGGGGAAGAACAACAAAAGTGGGTGGCGAAGTTGTTGGGTTATAATTTCACCATACACTATAAACCTAGGTTAGAAAATAAGGCTGCTGATGCTTTATCAAGGAAAGGAAGCCGCTCACAATCTAGAGAAACTAGTCCATTTAACTTAAAAGGGTATACAATACTTTAGGTTAAGTAGTCATGAATTATTGTTAGCATAGATTATAAGTATATTAGAATACCATGTAGTCACAATCTAGAGAGAAGACATAGCCTAAAATCTAAAGTATTGTACACCCTTTCAATAGTTCAATCACATAACTCTACTTTTCCTTAAAACCACAACACTCTCTTTTGTCCCAATCTTAATGGCGGAGGTAGTATATGAAGTGCAAGTGAATGAGTCAATCGCATAGGGCGCATCATTGCCACCCAGAGCGCATAATCACCTCATCTGTTGGAGTAACCTTTACCGGCACTGCCATAGCCTCCGGCACCACTGCTACCAAAGATTTGGTCACATCTACCAGCATAACTTTCGTCGCTGCCGCTTAGCATCCGTTGCCACCTTCGCGGCGACCACCACCATAAGCTCCCCTACCACTTCCTTGATGATGTTCACCGCCGTAGCCTCCACCGTATTTTCCGTTCATTGAAGAGAAGATATTTTCTACGAGTTGCTTTAGCGGTTGAAAAAGCAATTTTACCAAGGGTAAATTTATAAAGTTAACTAGTTTCTTTTTTTGGAAGAAGTTAATCAGTTTTTAATTTATGTCATGTTGTTAAAAGACACTTCTTCAGTGGTTCATTATTTTTAACCCATCTTTCGATGAGAAGAAGTGATATAATAATCTGGTTTAGGTTATTGGGTTAGAGCTTATAACAAAAGCTTTAGTGGTTCATTATTTTTATTCCGTATTCTTTTAACTAGTATGTAGGTTTATAAAATAGGCCCTGTCTCAAATTTTAAAAAATCAGGCCCAGTCCGAGTACTCCAAAAAGCCGTGCGCAGGGAAAGAGCAAGAGCAGCGGAGCAGTCCCTTACTCCTGCTTTGCCGATATCGTGAAAACCCCACGCCAAAAACGAAAAACGAACTCCAGACGGGCGACGCCGCGAGGGCCATCTTCACTGCCGGACGGCCATCTTCACTGCCGGACGGCCAGGACAGGACGGCGCACGGCGGCTGCAGGCTGCTACTCTAAATCCTCTAATTTCTCTTTGTCATCAAACAAGCTAAAAGCTATCCCTCTTAATAAGAAGGTAAGGTGAATGTTACTGATCAATTTCTTCCCTAAATTCAGTAAACTAACAAATTCTTGTGTATAACAGATACTTTTGAAGTTTTGAGAAGAGGAGATTTGGGTTTTTTTCGTAACATCAAAAAGGAGAAGTGCTGCCTAAGTCAATAAAGGCATAAGTGGTTAAGAGGTATTTTTTTAATCTTTTAAATTTTTTGTGTTTTTAATTCAAGTTAAAGACTAAATTACAGCTTTACTGGATATGAATTTGATTATTTTTTGTGAACTTGTAAATTGTAATGAATATTATTGTAAATTATGTAAATTTATGTATTGATATGAATTCAAGATTGTGTTTAAATCTTCCTGTTGCAACCGCTAGTGTTGAAAGAGTATTTTCAGCAATGAATATAGTGAAAGATAGGTTGAGCAACCGGATGAGTGATGACCAATCTTCTTGAAAATTGACAATGATGTCATAATCAAACGATATCAATCGATAAAAACCCGTAGAGAAGAGTTGTAAAATTATGGTGTTTTTGTATTTGACTTTAATGAAAACTCTTATTCCTATAATATTTTTTCTTGTCTTTGATTTTGTTGCTAGAATAAATGTTTTTTTTGAATATTCGTTTTTAATTACATTTTGGCCTCACCTGGATGCTAAAGCTAGATCCGCCCCTGATCATCATCATTACCCCAGTGCCACAAAGGCTCCCACCTACGGTGGGGTAAGGGGGGGTTGGATGTACGCAGTCTTACCCCTGTACTAAAGCACAAAGAGACTGTTTCCGAATGACTCATAGTGAAAATCGCGTCGAAAAATACATGGACTGTTTGCTGCTTCAAAATAAAGAAGTGCAGGCAGTTTAGTGAGTCATTTTGCTTTATTCCATCATATTCTCAAATCAAAATAATAATTTTTTGAAATAATCAAAATTTATTATTTAAGCATTTTGACAACTTATTACTTTTAGTTAAGGCAATTTCCTTTTCTTTTTTAAATAACCTCATGTTCACAATGAAACAGCCAAACAGGTAGAAATGGTTATTCCACCTCCGGTTAGACCAGAAAGAATTTCAAAGTTCTTGAAACCATATGTGCTGAGGATGCACTTTACGAACAAATATGTGAATGCGCAAGTGGTTCACACGCCCACTGCAACAGTGGCCGCGGCTGCAAGCACACAAGAAAAGAGCTTGAGGCTGGCAATGGCAGAGGCCAAAGAAAACACCAGAGATGTCTCTGCTGCTTCAAAGATAGGCAAGCTGCTCGGTGAGCGTCTGCGGATCAAAGGCATTCCTGCTGTTTCTATATTCTTCAAGAGGGAGCAGAGGTATCATGGGAAGGTCAAAGCTGTGATTGATTCCATCAGGGAAGAAGGAATAAAATTGGTTTGATTTTGTGATCTCTTTTATCCTCTTCAATAATATTTCCTAGTGTACTCATCCTGTCTCTCTTCAAAACCCATTTAGAAATGTACTGTATTTTTTGTTCACCGTGTTCTCCGGCTGGCCAAGAGAATGTGTTTTGCCTTTTACTCCATCATTAACCCTCTAAAAAAGCACGATCTAACTCTACAAATTTAGCTTTTAAGGCGATTCGCTTTTATAATTGACAGTAATGCCTAATTGTCGAAAAGCATCAAATAAACAAGAAAGGGTTTTGAGTAATGCATATTATCTCAAGTTTAAATTGAATAGAAAACATCATGTAAACTAGGATTGAAGCTTAGAAAGCTATGTTGAAAAATTTGCATGTGAGGCTGCACTGTGTCAAGTTGAAATTAAAGACTCAACTGAGCACCTTAATTTAGTTGTACTAGTATTTCATACAAGGTATGTCCATCTGTATTATATCTAGGGCTTCTCGAGTCTAGGCTGCTTATTGTATTATACTGGGCTGTGGTTTAAGGCCTCTAGGCTGCTTATTGTATAATAGTTGGCTGTGGTCTAGGGCCTCTAGGCCAGCCCATCAGTGTTAGTGTGTTACCATATGATATTATGAGACATATATCAGTAGCATGTACGGACTATCAAAGTATACCCAACCCAGCCAGTAGTCATACGGACCACGTTTAGTCATACGGCACTTGGCAGCTGATTCTTTTTATAACAAGGGTGCTGGAACATTTGGCCTGATAAGCCTGCTGGCCTGAAGTTAAAAAAACCTGTAAACCTCCAGTGGTCCTCATGGGGGATTCAAACTAGTGAGTAGTGATGCTAGAGAATATTTTAATATATTCCCAAGTTTAAACCAGTTCAACAAATCTAGTCTAGAAGGTAATGGCAACTGATTTATCAGTATATAAGAGAGTAATTACAACCAACTGATTAATCAGTATCCAAGAAGCATGAAAACTTTGCAAGGTTAACTTGTTATTTTAGAAATTTGGATGCAATTTGAAATTTGGGGAACTTGAAATTCATGTTTGAACCATTTCCATAATTAAAAATTTGGGAAACTTGTTTAACTAATTAGCATTTTGATATATCTGGATGGAAATTACTCAGTTTTTTTATGGGATTTTGATGATGCATTTTTGAAGAAATATCTCTAGAGCAATATAGTTTATGTGATTATCATTGTGAAGTGTGGACATGTAGTAATTTATGTATAATTTCAATATTTGATGTTTTAAACATGCAAACCATTTTCATATTTGGTTTGCGTATGAGCGTATCAAAGGATTCAAAGCTGGTATGAAGTAAGGCCTGTGATTGAAGCAAACTGCATGCATTTCTTTGGGTCTCAGAAAACTTTGAACCTGCAATTTCTACAAAATTAGGCAAGTTGTTTGGAAGCTTTCTTGAACTGATAGGTGGGGCAGTACTTTACATGGATTTAACACTTGTGAGCGACCAACATATAAACACACCAAAGAGGTTGTGATGATTTTGACACATGAAAAAATCATACCTGGCTTGTTATCTTAGATGAGTAATTAATTAATGTGAAGTAATAAATTTGGGAACTCATAGAATTGTATGTGCTTTTTATAATCCTTTCTTTCTGTTTGCACAATGCTTGAATTGAATTTTATGGTCCCCTTCACAGTTTGCCGGACTGTCCCTTTCAAGCTGTAGAATCATCAACAACTTCAATTCTTATAGGCTATGCGTCACTTTTGAAATCAAGCAAAGCATAGTAATAAGGATACTATACTAACTATAGTAGTAAGTTCGGCTGTTAGTAATGGATATAAGCTGGAGGAGGATCACCCTCTTAATTAAGAGGCCATTTGACAACACTGTTTTTCGGTTTATCAGGCTTATCAGACAACTTTTTCATCGAACACGTAATTTTTGTTTTCGCGCGCCGAATTGTGTAATAAACAGAAAAAGTAAGGTTGAAGTTACTTTTCTGGCTGTATTGGCTGAAGTTAATGTAGATGACCATTTAAGAATTTTTACATATAATTTTTTCTTTATTTTATTAATAAAATATATTTTAATTTTTTTCTTAAATCAGCAAAATTAGCCAATGTAGCCACTTCACCTAGAACTTCATAAATTTCTGCAGAATCAGCGAAATCAGTCGATTTTCGTGCTCTAAGTGTCACCTTAACCCCACATTAGTATAATATTATCTGCTTTAGATCATACTACCACAAATTTGTTATCGGCGACCTAGAGCTACATCCGAACTAAAATGTTTAGTTCAGAAATAGCGCAAGATTTTTTATATCAGTTCAATGACCCATATTTTATCATCTATGACTTTAACAGTTTAACCTGTGAGTTGCGATCCTATCAGGCCGCCCTGATGGGACTAGGGATGGATTCGGGTCGGGCCGCCGGTTCAAGAAAAGTGGGCCCGGGACCGGCCCGAGGGTTGGACGGGTCCGGTTCGGGCCGAGCCACCTGCCCGGGTCACGGGTCGGGTCCGGTTCGGGCCGGGCCGGTTAATTTTTTATTTTTATAATTTATATTTTATAGTTTATAGTTTTATACGAGTATTAAAAACAAACTTCAATTGCATTTATTTGAAATGAAATAGGAACTACATTTGAAAATTAAAACAAACTTTAAGAGAAACATTTTGAAAATTGTAATCAATCGGAACTTCCCGCACCTCCCGATCCTTTGGCTTTGTCACATGACTTCATATGCTTGATTGCCATCCCGAATCCGCCTGAAGCCCCCATGATACATTTTTTTTCGCACCATTTGCAAATTGCGTATCACATCCCGGTCTTCGGGTCCTTCTGCTTATCAAAATTATACCGTATAATGGCATCTTGATTTTCCATCTTAAATTCTTAGAGAAGAGAATTAGAGAGTAGATATATAATATATTGGAGAATAAGAGAATTAGAGAGTAGAGAGTTAAGAATAGGATTTAGGAAGAATTGGAGAAGAGATATGAAAAAATGTTTAAGATTAGGAGTATTTATAGGTTTTTACCCCCCCCCCCCACCACCCCCACCACCCCCACCACCCAACCCCCCCGGACCCCCCCTTTACCCCACCCAACGGCTAGTAGGAGCCCAAACCATTTTTTTTAAAAAATTGAACCGGACCCGGGCCCGGGCCCGACCCGGCCGGGCCGGGTCACAATAATGCTGAACCGAGCCCGCCCCGCCCCTTCCCACCGGTTCGGGCCCATACCCGGTCCCGGACCGCCCGACCGGGCCGGTCCCGGGCCCGCACAGTACCGGGCCGGGCCGGGTCACGGGCCGGGTGGCCCGAACCAAATCCATCCCTAGATGGGACCCGTTGTCCGGCAAAGATCATTTGGAGATCTTCCCGATATAATTTTTTGAATATGTTTTTCATCAAGTCTAGTTAGGGATGGACTCGGGTCCGGGGCGGGTCCGGGGCGGGCTGAGGCTCGGGCGGGCCGGTGGTTATGGAATGGTGGACCCGGGACCGGCCCGGGTAGCCACCGGGTCCGGTCCTGGGCCTGGCCTGGCCTGGCCTCCGGTTTGGGTATATTTTTTGCTTTCCTAACCCCCCCTCACCCCCCTCCCAACCCCTCCCCCCAAACCCATCCTAACCATCAAGCCCAACCCGGGTGGAACCCGAAAAATGAAAAAAAAAATCAATTTGGCCCGGGCCCGACCCTCCGGGTCGGTTCGCCAAATGTGAGCCCCGAGCCCGTACTCGTACTACCCCCCGAGCCTTGGCCCGACCCGGACCCGGACCCGAAAACCGGGCCGATCTCGGTCCCGCACAGTAGCGGGCCAGTCCGGTCCACGGGCCGGTCCCGGTCCCTCATAGTAGTGGTCCGGTCCGGTCCACGGGCCGTGTGGCCCGACCCGAGTCCAACACTAAGTCTAGTTTATGTCTACTAAATATCATCTTAAAATTCCAAAGAATTGACATGATAACGGGTTGAGTATAGTAGTATACTCCCTCCGGTCCTTAATTAACTTTACACTTTTCTTTTTGAGCCGTCCCATATTAAACTTTACACTTCCTTATTTGCCTTATTTGGCAAAAAAATCTACACCAAACAGTGTAAAACAGTGTCAAACAGTGCCAAACAGTGTACTCTACAGTAAAGTCAAATTTATTTCCTTAATATGTGTGAAGTCAAACTGTACAGTTTAATAAGGACCGGAGGGAGTACTACTTATTGCTCAGTCTTGCCGGAATGGCTCAACCGGATGAAAAATGTGCAAGGAGAAATTTGTTAATTACATACCCCTGAATGTAATTAACTTAGTAGCGGACCTAAAACTTTTTTCAAGGTGGCGGGATGGACACGGGTTAGGTTTGTTCCGATTGCTCTTATTATTCAGGTGTTCAGATTTTTTTTTTTACCAGAATCTTATTGACCAGTTTTGGATTTGAGCGAGCCATGTATCTAGAGGTTTATGTAGAACATAATGTTTTACCTAGTTTAAAATTTACTACGAAATTTACAATGTATGTGTCTTTATCTGAAATAAACTAACAATGGGTAAAATCTTAAATTGTACGAAGCATGTTTGAATTGTCACAAGATTCAACCAAATTAATGGCTTTAATTAGTTCGAAAGATTAAATAATAAAAATATGAAAGCTGAATTTCACGGGTAAGGTTCAAACATATGCCATAGATGTTGCAATTTCCAACTAGTGGAAGATAAATCCGACGAAAGGTCTTGTCAATTTCCAACACCGGTAGTTTCTATTTTCAAGAACAACATTTGTTTTTTCAAGAACACCGGTAGTTAACTTTTAAAGTATAAGCAATCATCAAGTCATTTTGACCTCTTATAACAGGTTATTTTTTAAATATAAATTAGTACTATTGATAAATCTTACGAGTATAAAATTCATATAAATTAGAAAAATAATGTAATAATAATATAAAAAATAGTATAAATGTAAAAACAGATAAATAACTTTTTTGACAACAACAGAAAATTTATATTAAAAACCGATCAAAGAAAGGGTTACAACTAGTTAATAGCTCAAACTCCACCATCTATCTTCCAAAAGGCACCATCTAGACTCAACAAAAACCCTACGATCAGACTCTGGACGATCACCTCTAAAGAAGCAACGCGGAACTCTGACCACCAAACGCGCTTCATAGAGTCATACAGACCCTTAAAGTCACCGTACTTTGATCTTCACCACCTCCCTAACTTCATAATGACCAAAAGATCCTTTCAGTTCTTGATCAAACATATAAAAGTTCACCCAAAATAGATTGAAACTTTTCACTGAACATACTGAATCATCGAGGCAACTAACGACCTTATACATCTCAAAACTAACACTAACAATAATAATTCAAAAACAAGGTAAAAATCAATCAAACGAAAAATAAAGCTTGAAAAAAAAATAGAGCAAGAAACTACAGTTGACCAAACCCTAGTCACACGTTCATTGCATGATGATGGTTCAAGAGGGGGATGAACCATCAATACTGTATCTTCTTCCTCCAAGACGGAAAGATCGGGTGTAAAATAGCAAACTCGCCTTGCTAGATTGTGATGTTTAATTTGCATATACATGGGAGGGACCAGTTCCACAAAAAGACATAGTGGTGGTGCAGTTCAGGTGCTAGCAACAGATACCACTTATTAAAGTTGCTCTTTCAAGAAAGGTACGGTGGATGAAAATTGAAGGCAGATGTAACTAACCGTCTAACCTCGATGTCATTGTAATCGCACAAACTTAATTTCTTCATTATATTGGCTTAATTAGTTATCTAAGAACTGAGTCTTCCGAAAGCAATATAACAAATTGTCCTAAATCGGATATAAAAAACTTGATTTGTCTAAAAAGGTGTACTAAGTTTCCCTCTAAATAGGAGTATGTTATTTACTAATTACTGTCACCCAAGTTATCATATGATCATGACATTATTAATTCTGTCATATTAAATAGGAGTAATATCATCATCCAACAAAATATTGGCATATTAGTTAATGTCTGATATGAAAGTACTGTTTTAAAATGACATTATTTCTATGAAAAATTATTTTAAATAGAAGTAAAAAACTTATAGTACGCAAAAATAGGAGTACTATGCTATTATTCATGAAGTCGAAGTCCTGCTGCCATGATTGAAAAGTAAATAGTTTCACGTTAATACCTAGTCATGGAACTATTTTGGCAGTAATGACTCCAAGATGACTGTGAATATTGTCATGTTACTCCTATTTTGAGAACAAAAACATAACAGTCATATTTTAAAATTCTCAAATGCTTTTACTCATATTTCAGGAAAATTCTCAATATTTAGAGAAAAAAATACCGTAAGTTTTTTACACTTATCATTTAAATATTAAAGAAATCACCATATTTTTACTCTGTTATTAGGAAATTTCCCTAACAAAACTCTTAATTTTGGCTCTAACCATAGCTCGTGCAATATTATTAGGGGAAGATCCAAGAATCTGAGATACCCAGGGTTGAGTAGGAGTATACTAGACTTTAAACATTAATTAATGAGGTGGAGTAAGAGCCTGTTTGATAGCATGAAAATTGACTGATTTGGCTGATTCTGCTGAAATTTATGAAGTTCTGGCAGACATGGCTGCATTGGCTGATTCTACTCATTTATGAAAAATCTATTTTGAAAATATATTTTATTAATAAAATAAATAAAAATTATATGTAAAAATAGCTAAAATGGTCATCTACATGCAATAACTTCAGCCAATACAGTCAGAAAAGTAACTCCAACCTTACTTTTTCTGCTTATTACACAATTCAGCGCGCGAAAGCTAAAATTACGTGTTTGGTGAAAAAATTGGCTGGTAATCCTGATAAGCTGAAAAACAGCGTCACCAAACCGACTCTAAAAATGAAAAACGAATACAATAGAACCGACTTAGAGCTACCTCCCAATGGAGTTGTGGTTATAAATCCGTGCCAATGGAGAGCATAACATGTACTATGCGATTTCCAAATACTCCTAGCTAACTATATGGCCTAATATAACTAATTAATTAGCCTCTTTCTCAAAGAAATTTTCTTGGTTGATACTGTCAAATATTTGATTTTTTAGTAATCATATTTGTATATATGTTTTTTTAGTGAATATTTGTATATATGTTGATCGTTCTTTGGGGTGATTGGATTGGTTTGAGTTGTGGAATGAGAAGAAGCTAAGGCAAGTGTTGATCAAGATGGAGAAGCAGGGCACGTGCATTACCAACTCATCATGCATGCACTTTAATTAACATTAATTATTATTTATTATAAGTAATATGTATATATTAATTTTCTACACATTTACATATATATAATTAGTGGCTTAATTAATAAGTTAATGATCTGAGTTGGTATTTCATGTGCCCGCCTTACCCATCATGACCACTCTACCTTTTTGTTAATGGTGGACTCCTGCAAGCATATCCACTCCTGCAAGCATATATCATCATCTTCTTGAATTTGCCCACATGCAGATCATATCCTTAATTATGAAGGTAAATCACTTGAAACTGTTTTTTATTTTTCATTTCCGATAATTGCACTCGAATGACTGAAGACAAATACTAGCCAGAAACTAAACAATCAAACTTCTATTTCTAGAAAACTTAATTAATTTCCTGCTTTACCTTTCTTGATCAAGTGTGATAACATTTTGCTAGAAGTTATTTTGATTAATATATTTCTAGAGATTTTTCCTAAAAAAATCCTAATAAAAAATCTGTAGACAAAAATGTGACTATCAATTACTATGTACTTCCTCCGATCCGGTCGTTAATTAACTTTACACTTTCCTTTTTAGACCGTCCCATATTAAATTTACACTTCCTTATTTGCCTTATTTGGCAAACAAATCTACACCAAATAGTGCAAAACAGTGTCAAAAGTGTATTCTACAGTAAAGTCAAATTTATTTCCTTAATATGTGTGAAGTCAAAGTGTAAAGTTTAATAAGGACTGGAGGGAGTATAAGTTTTAGCTTGTGAATCCCCTTTAATGAAATAGATCAATAAAGTTATGAGGTAAGGGTCAGATTGATCATCGAAGTTGCATAAAAATGATCAAATAAGTCCTTATATAGGAGGCTTTGTCTGGCCGTAGCCATTCGGGGTGGTTCCCGGTGGAATTGTTTTATGAATTTTTTTGCACATTTTATTCATTAAGTCTAGTTTACTCATATAAACTTTTAGCTAAAACTTCAATCGGAAAGGCATTCAAATGAAGTCTTGAAGATAACGGCGCAGTTAAAAACGCAGTTCCCTTCAATAATTCATTTGATTGCCTACCCGATTGAAGTTTTAGCTGAAATTTGGTATTAGTAAACTAGACTTAATGAATAAGATGCTCAAAAAATTTCATCAAACAATTCCACCGGGAACCTCCCCAAATGGCGACGTCCGGACAGTAAGGACTTATTTGACCCTTTTTATGCAATTTCAAGGACCAATCTGACCCTTACCTCATAAAGTTATCAGGGTCAAATTTTTATCGAGGCCATTATTTCTATTTTGGTTATATATTTAGAATTAGGTCATATTTTTATGGAAGTCATAGACATTATGCTTTTATAAGAGTAACTTTAAAATTATAAATATTGTGTATATAAATATACCACGTGGAAGATGTTTAAGTTTGAATAGGGATGGAAGGATACTAAAAAAATGATCCTTATACTCCGTATATTATTAGGATCTTTTAATTGAACTGAAACTTTATGATCTGGTATGTGTAAATTTAATCTGGTCTGAATTGGTCTAATTTGATTTGATACATGTCTGGTCTATCACTCTATGTGTACTTTACAATTGTCGAAGTTTAATATGATCTGATGTGCAATGTGCTTTAGTTTGTTCTAATCAGTGATCGATGTAAACCGATTCAAATAAAAACATTGACTTGAATTCTAATGCTTTGTTATGTTTTGGGAGGCCCTCAGGGATGAGGTGTCATCCTTTTGTAGTGTTTTGTTATGTTTTGATGATTTTCTCACCTTATTTTATCTCAACTCAAGGCCAATATGATCATATATATATAGAGAAATGATCCTGCCCAGCACTCCCCCGTCCGAACACCGCCGTTTGGAGTGGTTCATGGTGGAATTGTTTGATGAAATTTTTTGAACATGTTTCTCATCAAGTCTAGTTTATCCACAAAACATTTCAGCTCAAAATTTGATCGGGAAGGCAGTCAAATCATTTTTCGAAGTTGACTGCGCTTTTATATGTATATTTTGGCGCAGTCAACTTCAAAAAATGATTTGACTGCCTTCCCGATCTAATTTTGAGCTTCAATGTTTGGTGTATAAACTAGACTTGATGAGGACAAGATCCCAAATGGCGGTGTTCGGATGGCGTTCGGACGGGGGAGGGATGGACAAGATCATTTCTCTCTCTCTCTCTCTCTCTCTCTCTCTCTATATATATATATATATATATATATATATATATATATATATATATATATATATATATATATATATATATATATATATATATATATATATATATATATAGGGTTGGGTTGTAATGAGAACACCCCTTAACGTGAAACGTGAGAACAAATCTTAATCATAGATCTTAGTAAATTAATGGACAAAAAAGGAGTAAATCTACGGATATACCATGGAAGTGCAAACACTTAAAAAAAAAACCATGCTCTCTCTTCTAATTAAACATAGGTTAGATGGACATGATAGTCATTTAAAAAAAATCATACGGTTGAGGGGGTTGTCATTTCCCTAAAAACTAGATAATAATAAATCTCAAATCATATAAATTTCTTTAGTTTATAAATTGATTTAACTTCTTAAATAATAATCCAACTTTAACAAAAATTATACCAAGTTAAATAACTTTTTATGCTCTTTCATATGACATCAATATGTCATATATAATTTTTAAAAATAAAATATGTATAAGATGCATACAATAAAGAACAACAAACAATTCTATCTACCGGATGCACAAGAACATGTATCTAACACACAATCACATATATCTAATGCATATGAGATGACCTCGTACTCAAAAATAAAATAAAACTTGTTGTATGTAATATACACAAACTGATATCTAATACGCAAATAAAGTTATGCAAATTATGGAGATTGTGCAGTTCAATAACATAGTAGTGGGAGCATGTTTGTATAGAATAACATACTGCATATTTGAGTTTACAAAGCATAGGTGTGCACTACTGCAGTGGATTTGTGCAGTAATATGCAAATGAACTAAGTGTATGGGCGTATAAAGTTATGTGCACTAATATGATGTTTTAGTGCATGGGGCGGAATTATTATTTGTAATAAAGTTATGTGCACTAGTATGATATTTTAGTGCATGGGGCGAAATCATTTGTGATAAAGTTACGTGCACTAGTATGATGTTTTAGTGCATGGGACAGAATTATTTGTGATAACTAATAAAATACCTATAACAGTTAATATCTAAAACTAAAATAGTGATTCTGTGCATTTGAAGGAATAATTGAATGAAAAGGAATGAGATTTTGTTTCTATAATTGTTGACGTGAGAAATAAAGTAAAATAATATGGAAGTTATTCAATCCATTACTGCTTTGGAGACAGGGGCGGATCTAGCGTTTGCATTGAGGTGGGGCCAAATTTTAATTAAATAATGTATATTACAAAAAAAAATATTAAAATGACAAAATGCAGTTAAACAAAATTACATAAATGGCAAAGAAAAAATATATTATAGAACCGACAATTTAATTATCTTCAAAGTCATAGATACCGAACCAAAATTGACTCGGTTACTGAAATGTTCATTACCAATTTTCAGGTCAGTTTTTTGGAAAACAATTTTCTTTTGAATCTATAGTCTATACTCTCTAACAAAAATGAACTAATTAAATTTCACTAACCCAGCACAATGAATTAAACTTATTAACTTTTCAGGCTAATATTCAAAAGCCCAATCAATTGAACTAATTAATCTTCAGGCTAATATTTAAAAGCACAATGAATTGACCTAATTAATTTATCAGACCAATAATCAAAAGTCCAATGAAATGAAGTCATTAATTTTTCAGTCCAATATTCAAAAATCCAATAAATTGAACTAATTAATTTTTCAGATTAATATTCAAAAGCTCAATAACTAGAACCAATTAATTTTTCACACTAATATTCAAAAACTTAATGAATAAAATAGATAAAAATATACACTACCTCCGTCGTCCTAGTAAGTTTGGGACAAGAGAGTGTGTCACAACTTTTAATAAAAAAGTGAAAATATGTAGTTGACAGACGAAAAAGGTAAAATGAGATAAAATTAGGGGGATGGGTGTATTATTGGATATAATCCCTCCATTTTTCCGTGCGGTACAGAGTATTCGAAAGAAAAAAACAAAATTTAAAACATTTGGCCAAAAAAAGGCCTAGGGTAGCTCAACAAAGGATTCGAACTCAAAACCTTGAGTTTCACTTCACTCTCGGTCTACTTCCACCACATCAAATTGAATTGTGTTTAACATTAGACGTTCGTTACTATTATAACCTAACTAGAGAAAGACTATATATTAATATTTTATATATAATATATACTAATGAATATTTTTTGAGGGTGGGCCTAGGCCCTCCCTGGTCCTATGCCAGATCCGCCCCTGTTTGGAGAAACGAATTAACTACAAAGTCGGTTACCAAAACGGCCAAATTTAATATGGACTAAAATAGCCTTTACTCCTATTTTAATTGATCGAAGATGGGTTTAGATTTTGGATGGCTGAGATGTGTTCTCACGTTAAGACTCGTTCTCATTTGAACCAATATACACACACACACACACACACACACACATACATAGGTTTTGGTTTAAATAAGAACATGATCTTAGGAGAGAAATGAGAATGAATCTGTACTGTTAGATTTACTTTAAGTGAAATTCAATGTACATTAGATGAAACTATAATGTGCAATATGTGAAATTGAAATGTGCAGCACAAATGGTAACATACAGTGACATTATGTGAAGCGGAATTGTGCATTATGTGAAATTGAAATGTGCACTAGGTGAAACTGAAATGTGCAGAATAAAAGATATGACGTGATGTTATTTCTGTACCTTTTATTCCGCACATTTCCGTTTCATCTAATGCTCACTTGAGTTTAAATTTTTATTCTGCACATTTCAATATCATCTCATGCACATTCAGTTTCACCAAATGCATAATTCAGTTTCACATAATACAATCCAACGGTCCAGATTCGTTCTCATTTCTCTCCTGGGAACTTGTTCTTACCGGAACCACTCCCTACATACATATATAGTAGCGATCTTGTCAGGCCGGCCTCATAGGACTCGCCGTCCGGCCAAGGGAATTTGGTGCCCTTTCCGGTGTAAGTTTTTGATGAATTGTTTTGAACATGTTCATTATCAAGTCTAATTTGCTCATATCAAATTTCAACTAAAAATTCAATCGTATAAACTAGACTTGATGATGAAATTTGGTATGGATAAACTAGACTTGATGATGAACGTGCTCAAAAAATTCCATCAAACAATTCCATCGGGAAGGTCCCCAAATGGCCTCGGCCTAACGGCGGTTCCCGTCAGGTCGGATTGATACGAACTGCCTATATTCATATATCACTATAAAAAATGGATTGAGATTGCAGATGAACAACAGTCCCTGGATTTGAAAACTGTATAGCTTCCAACAACTTAGGAAGTTCATTATATGACGCCTCCCAATTGCCGAATTTACGCTCTAGAGCGATCAAACGTCCATTCCAAGGTTTTTTATATGAAACACGGATATTAAATGTTTTATATATGTCTGACATTATCAGTTTAATGTTGTAGTCCGGGTCGACTTTGACTTTTGGAGCGATTTCACTGGCTATGATCTTGGCCGTTAGGATCCTATCATCCCAAGCCGTTCTAGGATCCTCCCTACAACTGTGATGGGGTTGATATTTTTTTACTTTCCACTTTTTTGACGTCATACCTTCTCCTGCTTGGATATGCCAAGTGCAAAGGGTCGGGTCTATGCAAACCGCCTTCCAGGACCGTGTTCTTTTGTCATCCGTTCTGAATTGACGAAATTGACGAATGTTTTCTCTCGTCACCACTTCTTTCAGTACATCATATGAAGAGTAAACTGCGTCGACTTCGATCCTTTCAGGCTCAAAATCCACCAGTTCAACATACGATTCTTGTAGGCTTGTAGCTCCACATTGGCCCATTATATGCACTAATTAGTAGTGCATAAATGTTTGTTTTTATGTTTGATTTGTGTGGATTGTTTACCGTTTTAGTAATTTGAGAACATTTGTTTGATTTTAATTGTAATTGTATTTTAATCTTCATTTGTGAGTTGTAAAGTAGAATTAGGAATTATGCTGTTAAAAAGGAGGACTTTGAAGTGAAGCAAAAGGAGATTGGACTGTCCAGGAGCTGAAACCCGACCGGGCATAAACACTTGACCCGGTCGGGTAAGATTTAACAAACGAAGGTGACTGGAAATTGCACAGACCCGGTCGGGTCCCCTATACCACCCGGTCGGGTCGGATTTGACCCGAGACAATTTAACGTGCAAAAACACAAGAACATGGAAGATTATCTGATCTTGACATGCACCCGGTCAGGTGGGCCCTTTACCCGGTCGGGTACCCGGCCAAAGGTGTTGTAAAACACTTATAAATAGCCCCATTTTCCTTCACTTTTAATCATCCCTTTTTCTATACTTCTAAGCTCAGTTTAGAATAGCATTTCTTATATTTTTATAGCATATTTAGTCTCCAAATGAGGAGCTAAACTCCCATTTCTTGGTTTTGCTTTTGAAGCTTGTTGATTATTAAAGTTGTGAGTTATTTTCTTAACTTCTTCTCTTGATTATTAATTCTTCCCTTAATCTCATTCTATATTAATGTTGGAAGGTTGCTAAGTGACGATTAGTTAACGTTCCGGCATTAATTACTACTAGAAACGATCAACGAACCGATGGTTAATCGTTGGTGGTTTCACAAGTAAGTAACTTCGGTCTATTAATGCACGGTCGTGGTTAATAGACTTAAGAGGTATTAATTTTGTTGGTTAAACCGAAACTGTTGTGTTGAGGTTATCAATCTCAATTGATTTCATCAAGGAGTTAAAAAGATTGAATGCTACTATTATATCGGTATACGGCGTTGTTCTACATTTGATTGATAGTAAGGGTTATTAATGAACGGACGTTATTAATAACTACCCTCGATGAATTGGAGATACTCCTCGATTGACTATTCGAGAGGGGATAAGTTATAGATATAACAAGGATCGACTAAAATATATCAACAAGTGGAAAGTAGCAAAGCCAAGTCCTTTTTATCTTTGAATTAAATCTCATATAAGTCATTCATCTTAGTTTTTAATTTAATTAAATCATTCATCACCAACCCCCCCCCCCCCCCCCCCCCTTATTCATTAAGTTTCATAAAAAGAGAATTGTTCCTTTCCCTGTGGATACGAACTCTACTTCACCTATACTACGTATAAGTGTTAGTATCGAATTGTTCCTTTCCCTGTGGATTCTTGTAGCTCCACATTGGCCCAAGTGGTGTCTACTTCCTTGTCACCATCATCGTTTGTGGATGAATAGGCATTACTACTAAAACCTATTTCATAGTCAGGGTCATCCGACTCTTCACTCGAGTTTATGACTGTACAAAGTAGATACATTCATAAATTTCAATATTATTATCTACTACAAAAAATAAATAACATTTTATTTGAATGTTATATATAAAATGTACTTTGAATATGTTAAAAATTACTAAAATAAATACTTCTATTTATTTCTAAAGTTATAGTTTAAACAAAATAAAATAACAATGTAATTTATAAATTTTAATTTATATAATTTCTTAAAATAAAATAGAATATTTCTAAAAAACAGCCCCTAGTCGGAATTGAGCTTTCCGACAGGAGGATTTTTTTTTTCATTTTAATTCGATACATTTAGTTTCACAATTTATAAATTTTAATTCATATAATTTCTTAAAATAAAACAGAATATTTCTAAAAACCACCCCCTAGTTGGAATTGGGCTTTCCGACAGGAGGATTTTTATTCATTTTAATTTGATACATTTAAAATTCATTTTTAATTTACATTTAAAATCTAAAATTCATTTTCAATTTACATTAATTTCACAAATCAAAATTAAAAAAATTACAAATTACTAAATTAAGTACTTCTACACTCCTAAAACCGAAAATTAAGGCAAATTCCAAATGTAACACACTTTCTAGCTTTCAAGTATTTTATAGCTAAATTTCACTTTAAAAGTCCAATTTCACAATCTTAATTAAAAATTTACAAATTACTAAATTAACTGCTTCTACACTCCTAAAACCGAAATATAAGGCAAATTCTAAATGTAACACACTTTCTAACTTTCAAGTATTTTATAGCTAAATTTTACTTTAAAATTCAAAGTTAAGGCAAATTTAACTCTAAAATTTAACTTTGCGGTGCCTAAAAAAAATTAATTAAGGCAAATTATAAGTTAGAGATCTATATATAGCGTTTTAATGACGTGATACTATCTCCGTCTAAATCAATATCGTAAATATGTAATTAATATAAGTAATATATAAATCACATATAATTAATTACATACGCGTAATATTATTATAAAGATATTAAATTATAGAGAAACTAATTAGCCTAATTAAGCATGATATTAGTATTATTTAATATATCACAACAATTTGGTAATTACAATGCATTTACAAATATTATTTAGATTACACCACGTTGATTATCGTTCTATTATTATCAAATTAGCCGCAATATATTATAGTAGAGATAATATATACTTTAATTATAGTCTAAGTATATAATACACTAAGTAATACATATATTACTAATATTAGTGATATATACTCATTATGTTATAATATTTAAGATAAGCCTATGATATCTAATTATTGATTATACAACGATCAATTATAGCCAAATTTAACTCTAAAATTCCAATTTAACAATCTAAATTACAAAATTTACAAATTACTAAATTAACTTGAACAATACATACCGGGAGATTCATAGTTCTGAAACGTTTGGCGGTTGTTCCTCCGACCATATACTGATGATGGGAGTTCCGTGGAACGTCAATTTTTGTGGCGGGGTCGCAGAAGCTTCCACGTAAATGTGCAATTCATCATACTCTTTTGTAGCGCTCCGGAAAAAATGACGACATGTCTGCTCATCGTGAATGGACCATAATCTAGAAGCAACATATACCGAATTCTTATATTTTGGCAATTTTCCGTAAATTAATTTAATTTCGGAAAATCCGCCGCCTCTAACATGATTTAGAACATTCTCATGTATACTAGTATAATCATCTCCTTCACTAATGAATAGTACCGCTTTAGGAGGTATGAAGTACTCTATTTCATCATCTTT
The DNA here is from genome assembly GCA_945859875.1 of Cuscuta europaea. Lineage (NCBI taxonomy): Eukaryota > Viridiplantae > Streptophyta > Magnoliopsida > Solanales > Convolvulaceae > Cuscuta > Cuscuta europaea. Next base: position 857,157 of record CAMAPE010000045.1, on the reverse strand, counting down.
TTGAGATGTAGAGCCATTCCAATGAACCATAACAACAGTATTGCCCTCGGTAGACATTTTAATATATGGTATATATTATAAATATAATATGAGAGGAGAGTGCTAAACAAAAAAAATAATGAACATATTAAGAAAGAAAGAAGTGTTTTTGGAGTGTGTTATAAATTTTGAGAAGAAATGAATGGATTTTATAGGAGGGATTAGTGTAGGAGTTTGGTGGGAAACTAGGCCAAAAACGTGTCGGATTCACCAATTCCAACCACAATGCGTACATGTTGGTAAAATACTCGAACCACAACTAAACACCTCATTTTTTATAAAAAAATATCAAAATACCCTAGTCGAATTCCCCAATTTTGACTAGATTTTTTTTAATTAATTTCGACCCACAATTAAACACCTCATTGTTTTTTTTTTTTAAATATCACAGTACCCTAGTCGGATTCCCCAATTCCGACTAGGTTTTTTTTAATTAATTTCGACACACTCTCCAGTCGGATTCCCCAATTCCGACACGGGGAGTGCCCTAAAATGAACCCTAATCTCTAGTCGGAATTCGTTGTTCCGACTCCCGTAATTTGGTAACCTAAATGACTTTCCCATTATCCGGTAATTCCCTCAATAAAATTTGGTTTCTTGTTAAAAAAAATAGGAAAGTTGAAAAAGTTGTACGTCTAAGGGCTTTAATCCACCACGGCACCACCTGCCCTTGATATTGTGTATTGATACATACATTTCTTTAACTTTTCCGTGTGTTTTTAATGGAATTGTAAATAAATAAATTACGAGTAGTTATTCAATTTTCACCAATGGTTCAGCACTTTTCTGCACCTCTCTATAACTTCATCGAAGATATATGCATCCATGCATGCATGCATTTGGCTAATATAATAAAATCTCCCGGAGATTAAAAAATTGATGAAAATAAAATTTTGTGGGAGTTGATAAATTTAAATGAACGATGATAACAGCATTGCGCCACCCGCCTCCGACACCTCCGCCGGAAGCGGTTGCGGAACCGGTGGTGGTGGTCAGCCAAAACTACTTGGCGCCATATGTGATAGATTTGAACGTTACTAGGAAGATGATGATGTTAATGGAAGGCAGTACCATCTCGGTCAACGACATCTACGGCGACCAATGGTTTAAGGTTAGGGGCAAAATGTTGAGCTTGCGTGACCGCCGTGTTTTGTTTGACATTGCCAATAACCCCCTCGTCACTTTCCAACACAAGGTATTCAATAATCAAATTTTTTACCAATAAATTTTAAAAATTTATTCTTTGTAAACAATTATGTGTAAAAATTTATCTCTAAAATCTATATAATTATTCATTATTGTCGTGACTTCCCAAACAAGATTTGAAATTACATATGGGTAAGTTAGGACTACAAATGTGTTCAAAGTTTATTTATTGATATGTACTGTAAAAAATATGCTTGGTGAATATATTGAGTCTTTCTAGGTTAAGTTGTAGTGAAAACTGGACGGATGAAGGGAATACGTGATTTTTGGATTCTAATAATTAAATAATTAATATTTGAGTTTATTGGCGGAATTGGATTTTAGGTTGTCTTAGAACCCGTTTGGTGACTTTGTTTTTGGCTTATCAAGTTTATATATCAGCCAACTTTTTAACCAAACACGTAACTTTTGATTTCGCACGTTCAATTGTGTAATAATAAGAAAAAGTAAGGTTGAAGTTACTTTTCTGACTGTATTGGCGGAAGTTACTGTAGATGACCATTTTAGCTATTTTTTCATATAATTTTTTATTTATGTTATTTATAAAATATATTTTAAATATAATTTTTTCATAAATCAGCAGAATCAGTCACAGACACTTCAACCAGAACTTCATAAACTTCAGCAGAATCAACCGGTTCAGTCTAACCAAACGTGCTCTTAATTAGTTAGTGGCTAGCTCTATCTAAAGCATCTTGAAGGTGAACATGTGATTTATCTTATATAGGTGTCATGTGAAAGAGATAAAGAGAATTATGGAGTATCATTTAATTTTAATATAGAAATTTTATTAATTTAATGATGTAAAAATATGTTAGCTATCAACCAAAAACCTGTTCAGAAAAGTAACAATCTATGACTAGAAAGTTTGAAGACTTAGGCGGTGTTTGGAACTAATTCTGATTGTGTTTCTTTTTTTAAAGCAGAAGGAGAATCAGAATCAGTTTTCAGAAGCTGGTCACCCCAACTTCTAAAAAAACTGATTCTAGGAGTAAATTAGAGCATCAAAATCACTTCTGCACTTTTACCCAAACATCCCAACTTCTGCTTGTGCTCTCTGAAGGAGTAGAAGCAGTTTTAAAAATCAAATCCAAACACCCCCTTATACTATCATAGGTTGTGAGTTTTAGTTTTTTTATATTTATTTGTATACTAAGTTTGGACAATGTTGTGTTTGCAAGAGTTTTATATATTTTAACAAATTAAACAATAGTAACATATAAAAGTTCAAGTGCATGATGTTTAAAGCCTTAAATTGATTCCTCAACGGTGAAGTTCTTAATTAATTTAGCTAGCTTCATAGTATACTTTACCTCATTGTTTCCTCCACTTCAAAAAAATAATGGTTGATTCTATGGTACCCATAAGGTACCATACCTTTGTCCACATGGACCAATGAGAATGTAGCAGTTGAATTATTTAGATCTAAATTAAAAATGATAAAGTGATGTGGTCCAATGAAATGAATGATAGGTACGATACCTTTTTTTGGAAAGGTTCCGGAGTTGTTACCAAAAATAATATGTTCACTTCAAGGATCAAAATTTGTTAATCTTATTTAATCATTGACATTTAAATTAAAAAAGTTATTTTAGTTTTTCAACATAATACTTATCAATTTTTTTACTTTATATTAATTAGAGGCACACTAACATGATTGGTGAAGTAGGAATGAATATTATGTGTAATCACTAATCAGTACCCCTTTTTTAAAATACTAAAGTCGAATAGTTCAAAATTCAAAAGGAAAAAAGAAATGACAATGGAAAAACAATTCTACATCGTAAGAGAAGACAATATTCTGGATTCAGAAAATATATTTTCTTCGGAATTTTATCAATTCAGGACCCGAAAGATAGATGAATTATCAATCCGGGATCTGAAAGATGAAATGTATCGATATAAGACCCGAATGATGGAAAACTATCAATTTAGGACTTGAATGATTGTAAATTATCAATTTAGGACCTAAGTTGTCCGAAATTTTATTAATTTTTTTATCTTAAGATTATTAGATATTATTTAGTTTTATGAAACTAATAAACTGTTGCGAAGAAAAGTTTATCAAAAATTAGCGATGGAATTAATAAAAATTTAAATAAATCAAAACCTATGAAATTTTAGGTCCTAGATTGATAGTTTTTCATCATTCGGGTCCTATACCGATAGATCTCATCTTTCAGATCCCGAATTGATAATACATTTATCTTTTGGGTCCTGAATTGATAAAATACCTTTTTCTTTTAAAGTGAATCAAGGATCTGCTCTTGATGAGTTGAGCATTTGAATCTAATGGAAAAGGTGATTGCTTGAATAATCTTTACCTTATTGAATGGTCACAATCATTTGATCTTATCCATTTGCGTCTGAAAGGACGGACCTGATAGTATATATAGACATTGGTTCAAATAAAATCATTCACATTCATATTAATGCGTCAAGCGATTAGGTATTGTATTTGTCTATTTGATCAAGCACTTAAGTATATTAAACGATATACAAATAAAAATTGTCATTCTCATGAAAACTGAGAAGTGTAGTGACATTTTGGTAAATAAATCTATTTTCGAGCATCGTGAAAAGGTGCATCGTTACGTTATTTGTTAGCGTCGTAAACCTAAATTGCAAGACCTAAAGATTGTGATGAATTTAATTAAAAACGCATACACATATGACATAGTATGAGTTACTAGGAGTATATACTTGCAGTTACTAACTGCACATAGAAGATGGATAGCATACAGAGGAGATAGCACAGATGAAAATGATGTACTCTTCACTGTTAGACAATCATCACTAATTCAAGTCACATCTGATTCCAAGACAAAACTTGAAGTGTTCATGGCACATAACATGGACAAAGAAGGTAATGGTGTATGTGATTTCTATGTCAAAGGCAGTTGTTGTGAAACTTCTTGTGACATTTTCATCGGAGGGACTAAGACTATGATTGCTCAGGTTGGTGATAGATTTAATTCATTATCTTAAATTATATATCTTTTTCTTCAATTCGATGATCAAGACTTGGTTTAGTAAGATAGAATCATGCCTTTGTGAATGATAATTCACTAACTTTTGAGGAATTTAAACAACCCTCTAACGGAAATATATGCTTAATACAGTCCAAATAAATTGGTAAACTATTTGTTTGGTAACATTTAGGAGCTCAGCATCATAACAGTGAAATTAGAAATGGCGATGGAGTATTTTGTTGAGGTAGCATATTCATTTTTAAATTTTATAATACATTTTATCCTACAAAATCCCCGTTATATGATATTTTAGTTGTAACATTCTACATGAAATGCATATCAACTTAAATAATTATTTTAATATTACCTTTGTCTCAAAAAGGTTTGTCATATAAACTTTTCCTGGTTAATAATTACAAATCCTGGATAATGATTATATTTTTTATATTTGTATATAATTTATAAATTTTATACTTTTATAAAAATCATTTTAATAAGGAACACTTTTAAATAATTTTCATGTTCAAAATAACTTCCCGTATTAAAAATTTCATTGATCAAAGTTGACTACCATTGAATAAGAAAAGGTAATTTGAAAAATCTTTTTGGAATGAGGGAAGTATTAAATTATTATATTCATATTTTTAAAAAATACTACGTAGTACTTTAAAATAATTATTATTGGAAAGAATAGTTACCCCATATTAAAGCATAATTTATATTTATTATAATGTATTATCTGCACATATATTATTCTTGTATTTATCCTTAGTTAGTTGCTCCAATACTTATCTTATCAAGTAGTTACGTACATAGCTTATCCTTCTCATTGTAATTGTATATATATATATATGAGCTCGGCTCATTTGATTAAATACAAGAAGAATTATTCTCTTCACCCCAAACATGACAAAAACATAGTTATTTTTCATAAGCCGTGATTATACTTTATTCATAAGCCGTGATTATACTTGAAATCACATATACTTGATCCTAGGTATTTATTAAGTCTAACTAATTAATATCTTTACTCATAAAATAATATCTATGTAATAATACAATGAAATTTCACATTTGACGATCACTACAAAAAAACACGCCGTTTGTCACGGATTTTGTCACGGACGGTAGTTCAAAAAATCCGTGACAAATGATTTTTTGTCACGGATTTGTCACGGACAAAATCCGTGACACCAGGGGCGTGATAACGTTTTTGTCACGGAAATTAATCCATAGGCGTGATTTTTACACTTTGTACATGGACATCTGATTTTATCTCCATCCATATAATTCTTCTGTTCTTGTGCAAATTTAATAAAATCTTCAACACCATTCAAAAATTCACTGCGTATTCCATAGTTATCGCGATGTTTTTGGTACATCCAACTTCTGTTTTGTCTATACATTATGCCTGTATATATATTATAATCAAAATAATATATAAGTACATTAATATTATTAATTAACTAAAAGCAGTACATTATTTAATTTGTGGCATTAATAATTTGAATTAACCAACTTTAATTTGTGACATTAACTAAAAGCGTTAATTTACTAATATTTAACTAATAGTAATATGTTAATGGCATTAATCGTTTTAATTATTAACTAATAAAGTTTGAATCCTAACTGAAATCACTACAAATCCTAAATTATGCATTAACAATAATTAACTAATAAACAAATTAAACCTAATCATCATCATTGATCAATTAATTAACTAATATTTAAATCTAACTAATATTATCAACTCAAATTCTAAACCCATTTCCTCAATGTTTTAACTTAATTAATTAGTTAATTAATTTACATTTAACTAATATTATTGTTAAATATTATCTCATTAATAATTCACAATAATAATTCACAATAATAATTCACACTAAACTAAATAAAAATAAAGTTTCAACCCTAGCTATATATATTATGCATCCCATTAACAATAATTAACTAATTTAACTTATTAATTAGTTAATTTCCATTTAACTAATATTGTTAAATATCATTAATTCACAATAATATATAATTCACACTTAACTAATAAAGTTTGAATCCTAACTTAAATCACTACAAATCCTAAATTATGCATTAACAATAATTAACTAATTAATAAACAAATTAAACCTAATCATCATCATTGATCAATTGACTAATATTTAAATCTAACTAATATTATCAACTCATCAAATTCTAAACCCATTTCCTCAATGTTTTAACTTAATTAATTAGTTAATTTGCATTTAACTAATATTGTGAATTATTATTGTGAATTCACAAAAATAATTCACAATAATAATTCACACTAAACTAAATAAAAATAAAGTTTCAACCCTAGCTATATATATTATGCATCCCATTAACAATAATTAACTAATTTAACTTATTAATTAGTTAATTTCCATTTAACTAATATTGTTAAATATAATTCACAATAATATATAATTCACACTTAACTAATAAAGTTTGAATCCTAACTTAAATCACTACAAATCCTAAATTATGCATTAATAATAATTAACTAATTAATAAACAAATTAAACCTAATCATGCATCATCATTGATCAATTAACTAATATTTAAATCTAACTAATATTATCAACTCATCAAATTCTAAACCCATTTCCTCAATGTTTTAACTTAATTAATTAGTTAATTAATTTACATTTAACTAATATTATTGTTAAATATTATCTCATTAATAATTCACAATAATAATTCACACTAAACTAAATAATAATAAAGTTTCAATCCTAGCTAGCTATATTAATTATGCATCCCATTAACAATAATTGCTAATAAATAATAATTGGTGATAATTAATAACCTAATAATTAAGCTAGCTAACTAATTAATTAAATCACTACAAGTCACTAATTAATTAATCTATAATAAGCTAGCTAATACTTAAATCATCACTACACATCCTAAATTATTATGCATTAATAATAACAATAATTTAACTAATTAATATTTATATTTAAATTTAACTAATTAAATTACGTTAATAGTTTAATAATATATTGTTAATAATATGAAAATTAACATGACCTCACTAAATTACGTTAATAGTTTAAATAAATGAACAACTAACCTCACTAATTAATTATTAAGCTAATAATTAATTATTATATAAAGAAAAAAGAATCCTAACCTCACTAATAATAATTAATTATTAAGCTAATAATTAATTTATCACACAATTAAAAGAAATTAGTTAAAATTACATATCTTATCTGCATAAACTCGGAAAATGATGAACTGACGGATTACATCATTCAATCTTTAAACCGATACTACATCACTCGAATCTACGAATTTTTGAACTGATAATTGTTGGTCTTGCAATTGTAATGGACGATGGAGTTGGGTTATATAAAAAAATTTGTCACGGCTTTGTCACGGATTTATCCGTGACAAATCTTTTTCCGTACCGTATTATAAAGTTTACCGCTGGAAAATCAATAATTGAGTTTTTTTGAAATTTGTCACGGATTTGTCACGGATAAATCCGTGACAAATCTTTTCCCGTACCGTATTATTAAAGGTTACCGCTGGAAAATCAATAATTGAGTTTTTTTGAAATTTGTCACGGATTTGTCACGGATCTGTCCGTTGCGCCCTTAAACCAATCTCGATCAAATCCCAAAATCTTACCCCGCTAAGTGCCCACCCGATATCCAACGGGTCAGCACACTGTCGCAGGGTTGCTCTGATACAACCTGTAACACCCCAGCCCCGCATGACCCGAGGTAGTTACTCCTGACTCTCTTCGGACCTCTATTACTGTCCTCACAAACCACCATGAGCCTTTACCGCGCTCTTTGAGAAACTTCTTAGGGGGTCACCCATCCCAAGACTACTCCCGTGCAAGCACGCTTAACTTTGGAGTTATTGGGTGATGAGCTCTCTTAAAACGAGATGCACCTCTGTTTGTATGAGTAGTACTATTAATCCTCTTAAATTAATCTCGGGTATTACAATCACCCTCTGTTCTGTCAGAAACTTGAGGCTCTTTTTGATCAGTGTGTATTTAAAAACACCTCCCTAATAAAAGTATTCCACTTTTGCACAGCTAACACAATTGTCATTAGTTCCCGCTCATAAACTGATTTGTTTTGATTTCTTTCACATAATCTTTTACTCATGTACGCTACTGGTTTTCTGTCCTGCATTAACACTGCTCCAATGCCCTTCCCTAAAGTATCAGCCTCCATCACAAAACTTTTATCAAAATTAGGAACAGCTAGCACAGGAAAGGTAGTCATGGCACTCTTCAATTGCTCAAAGGCCTGAATAGCTTCCTGATCCCAGTTGAATCCATCTTTCTTCAACATGTTAGTTAAAGGAAGAGCGATTTTACTGTATCCCTTCACAAATCTTCTATAATACCCCATTAATCCCAAAAATCCCCACTCTTCAAATTAGAGGGTATGGGCCAATCTTGAACAGCCTGTATCTTACTGGGATCAACTGCAACACACCCTGATCGGGAATTAGATGTACCAGATAAGCCAATTGCTTCTGCCCAAAAGTGCACTTCTTCATGTTTGCCACCAATAGATTTTCTTCCAGAATCTATAATACCTTCTTTAGATGTTCCTTATGAACTTCACTGTTCTGACTGTACACCAAAATATTTGTCACAGATTTATCCGTGACAAAATCCGTGACAATATTTTGTCACGGATTTTGCACGGATAAATCCGTGACAAATATTTTTCGTGACAAATCCCAAAATTCCGTGACAAAGCCCGTGACAACTTTGTCACGGCCGGAATTCGTGACAAAAATCCGTGACAAACGGCGTGTTTTTTTGTAGTGGATACTTATTATACTTTATTCACAGCCCGGATATTTTTCTTACTTACAAATATATGAAAAGTGACAATGCAATATAATAACAACAATAATGCATTATCAAGTTTTAAGTTTATTGTGGTGTGTGTTATATAACTTCAAGAAATCAAAAGATACAAATATGTGGTATTATTTTTAACATTTCATATAACAATGAACCGTTTTACCAATATACTCCCTTCGTCCTAAAATGAACTTCACAGTCACTATTCACATGGTCAACTTAAATGACTATTAATCTTATGTTTTATATATCAAATTTTTATCAAATTTATATTTTTTTTATCAGCCTTTGTAGCTGTTTTAATTTAGTTTCTCAATATGTAAATTTTATTTACTAAAAGTAATCTGAGTAAGAACATGAATCGAGTTGTTTTATCGTCGGTCAAGCATCGTAATCCGAAATGGAAAATTAATTTTGGGACGGAGGTAATATCTATTTCATGCAAACCCTTAACACAATTAGGTGATCAAGCTGAATATATTCAGATGATCGTGGGATCGTTGTTTACCAAACAGGCTCAACCTGATCAGTATATAATTGATTGTCACCAATTTACATGCAGATGCATAGAAGTCAAAGTTTCTTTAGTGCGTATCTTGGAAAGGACAATTTCACGATGTCTATTCGTCCAAATGTTGATTATGCCTTCATTGTTTCACTTGTTGTCATTCTTGAAGAAATTAATAGTGAGAGAAAACGCCAAGAACTGGTGATTAAATCTTGTGGCCTTTTCGGTTAATATATGTAAGTTCTCCATATATTACACTAATCAAACACCTTAAAATGCATAATTTATAATATTGTGCAAAACTCAATATATATGATTTCACGAACGCGGATTTTTAGTTTATTATTACTCACTCACTATCATGATTTTTCGCTATTTCTGGATGAGATATAATTCCAATTTCCAAAGCACATGAAAGGTCAATGCTATAGCGAAGATATTAGAGCAACTCCGATGCAAAGGTCTGGGTCTCTTACACACCCTTAGGCATAGGTCCCATTTTTTATCTCACAATTTTTATGTGTAGGTCCCACGTATTCCTAATTTATTTTCATTTTTATTTTTTTATATCACTTTTAATCCACTTTTCATCAACTTTTCCTCCTCGAATCCCGTGTAAGGTCTATATATGGACCTTGTCATAGACCTTGGCCCATTTTTACCTCTATCTCTCTCATCTTTTTCATTTTTCCCTACACACCACTTCATCCAAATATTTATTCTATCTCTATCTCTTTCCTATGCCACATCAGCTGCAATGCATCCTCCCATTGGAGATGCTCTTAGGGGTGAGTATATCGATTTGCGGTTCGGTTTTTATTCATTTTGGTTCGTTTTGGTTTAGAACGGGTTGGAAGAATTTTTACCAAACAAAAACCATACAAATTTTTGGTTTGGTTCGGTTCAGTTCAATTCTGTTCGTTTGGATTTGTAATTTTTTTAATAATATATGAAGTTTTTATTGATTTTCTTTAGTTCGGTTCGATTTTGTTTGATTTTTATCAGTTTTGGTTAAATACAGTTTGGAAAAAATACTACCAAATTACCTATGATCCGGTTTTGGAGAGATTGACAGAGGCACTGACATTGGTGTTACCAGTGCAAGGGATGGGTTATGACATATACAACGATGCTAGCAACCAAGGCTTGGATGTGTTCTGATGCAGATCAGGAGGGTGATTGCCTAAGCTTCACGTCAGCTGTGGAATTATGAGGTTAATTATCTCACACATGATCCTGTGTTGGGAGCCGTAGTGTTCGTGCGCACGGTGAAGATTTGGAGGTACTATCTCTATGGGGAGACGTGTCACATATACATCGACCACAAAAGTTTAAAGTATGTGTTCAGGCAGAAGGAGCTGATTATGAGGCAGAGGAGGTGGATAGAGTTGATCAAGGACTATAACTTGATCATTGACTATCACCCAGGAAAGGCTAACATAGTAGTAGATGCCCTTAGCAGAAAGAGCTAATCGGGGGTGTCGCACACATGCCTGCAGGCATTGAGGGCACGTGTGGAGGTATCAATAGATGGGGCCCTTGTGGATAGGTTTAAGGTGAGACCCACCTTGCTTGAAGAGATCAAGCAACGTCATGATATCAACAAGGAATTTCGAGAAGTCTGAGAATGGATGCAAACGGGGTCTGGTTATGATTTCCGAGTTAGAGAGTAAACGTCGGAGGGCATTGGAGTTTGAAGTTGGGGATGAGGTATTCATGAGGGTGTCGCCTCGGAAGGGGATTATTTGATTCCTTAAATGAGGTAAGCTCAACCTGCGGTACATCGGTTCATTTAAGATCTGGGAAAGGACCGGGGCCGTGACATATCAACTTCAACCGACTCCGGAGCTGGAAAAGATATACGTATGAGATCAATTTCATGTTTCAATGCTTAAGAAATATGTATGAGATCCGTCATATATCCTCGAGAAGCCACACGTAGAAATTCGAGAATACTTACAATATACGGTGCAATCAGTAAAAATAGTGGACAGACAGACAAAGAAAGTGAGGAGCAAAATGGTTTCGATGGTGAAAGTGATTTGGAAAATTGACCAAGCCGAGGAGGCCGGAAACATGGGAGACAAAAGCCTTATGAAAGATGAGTATCTATTTCTCTTGATTAGTCTCGTAGATTTCAGTGACGAAATCCCATTTGGGGGGTGAACTTCTCACACTGTCTCCCGGATTTAATTTTTTCGCTAAATAAAAATTTCGAGAAATACAATGAATAAGATAACATCAAGTTATCCTAGTGATTAAATTAGAAATATTAAATTATTTATATTTATCTGGGACATGATAATATTTTATGTCGCAATATTAATTTATTTCAGACTAAGGATATGCCCATGAAGTAAAATTGACATAAATTGGAAAGTTGAGCAAATATAGGGAGAAAGGGCTTAAGGCCCATTTAATAGACCTATTAAAGGCTAAAAATAAACCTACGATCTACACAATGGTGGCACATCATACACAGTGGCCTAAGAGTTTACACGTGAACTTCATCTTCATCATTTTCACCCCGTTTGAAGTCGGAAGAGGAGGGGATAGAGCTTGAGTTTGGAGAAGGATTATCGCAGCTAGAGCCGCTGCAATTCACGCCATACCAGGCGATATGACGACTTTATGCTTTGTAACTATTGGGTCTTGTATACAATTACCTGCGGTCATGAAAATTTGATTCTTCGTATGTTAAAATCTCCCGCTTTACAAAATTGGGATGTAGTGGACTGTTTTGGGATCGTTTTGGGGTGGTCGTTTATGGCAGGGACGAAGAAGGGATGCATCCAATCTTCACCGCAAACCTCAGTATTGTCCAAGTCCTATATCTCTTTGTATGTTCATATTGAGGACTCTAGGTCTTCATAACAGTTTTAGGTATCTTATAACAAAAGTTATAATCATATTACTCAGTACCGCCATCCTGTGCGAAGAGTACCTCCATTCTTGTAGACCAGTATGGTCTAAGTCCTATATATCTTTGTATGTTCATATTTAGGACTCGAGGTTTTCATAAGAGTTTTATAGCTCTTATACATGCATCTAATGGAACTAAAATATCTTGATTTGAACCATTGTATCAAAAGTTATGATTATATTACTCGGTACCTCCATCTTGTGCGAAGAGTACCGCCATTCTTGCAGACCAGTATGGTCTAAGTCCCATATCTCTCTGTATGTCCATAATTATGAATTGAGGTCTTCTCAAGAGTTGTAGATATCTTAGAGATGCATTTAATGGCACATAAACATCTAGAATTGAGCCTTCTGATCAAAAGTTACGACCATATGACTTGATATCGCCATCCTGTGTGAAGGGTATCACGATCCTTGAGCGAAACTTATGCCATAGGTCCCAAATGGGGGAGTATAGCAAAGTTATCCATTTAATGGGAGAATATAGTAAACCTTTATGACTAGGGGTGTATCGTCCAACATATGAATTAGTTGGACTCTTGTACTCGTGACTCATGGAACAAATTGAATAGTAACCGGACCAAGCAGGGTCCGGTGGAAATTAATATTATTGCTAGTCATACTTAGATGAAATGTATGATAGAATAGGGATAGGTGAGAAATCCATAACCAGGAATGTCGAGCAAAATATTTCTAGTATGGACTAGTCAAATCCAGGACCAGGAACATCCAACAAAATTTTTCTAGTATGGGCTAGTCAAACTTAGGATTAGGAACGTCCAACATAATATTTCTAGTACGGGCTAGTCATACCCAAGACGAGGAACGTCCAACATAATATTTCTAGTATGGGCTAGTCAAACGCAGGACCAGGAACGTCCAACATAATATTTCTAGTATGGGCTAGTCAAACCCATTGGCGGGCCTATGCTTGTTCAAAAGTGTTCTTGTGAACACCCAAATTTTTTAACCAATAGTGTGAAAATACATGTATACGAGTGGTAGTGAAACAATTTATATATGTATATGAACACTCAGAATTTTGTAAAATAAATTTGAACCTTCGAGATTAATGTTCAAGATCCGTCACTGGTCAAACCCAGGACCAGGAACGTCCAACATAATATTTCTAGTATGGGTGAGTCAAACCCAGGACCAAGAACGTCCAATTTAACGTGTATGGGTATGGGAGGGTGACCCAGGGTCAAGAAAGATTAGAATAACACTCAATAGTTACAGTTGTATGGTAGATCATACGGACTAAACATCTGGGGGTTTACTTTAAGGGAAAGGGTGAGAGTCCGAGGACTGCATCCTTATAATGGTTTTGATTTAAACCAAATGGCTTTCGAGCCGGATATTTTTACAAGTATATACTATGGATATAATCTTGTGGGGTAGTATAGACTATGCCCTTATATGTATATGTATCACCTATTTTATGGTCTTATATACTTGAAACGTTAGTTATCAATTATAAAGCTTGCATGTCACCAGTCCTACTTTAATTTATGTGGAGTATTGACCCCTCTGGGGGCCCTCACTATTGTTACAGGTCGAGATTAGAATCTGCTTCATGCACCATTGTTCGAGAGATTTTTCTAAACAGAAGACGTGGTTCGTGCTTCATGTTCCTATTTTCAAATAAAATGTAACTGCTAATGGGATATTTCTAAACTAGTGTTTTGTAAACGTTTTAAGGCCTGTGTGCCTGTACTTGACACTTGTGGCCTAAATTCAAAACAGTTGTATTTTGCACTTGTTTAATTTAATATTGATGTTGCTTATATGTGTTTACTGACTGGATTGGTGTATGAATTTTTCGGATGCCTTGTACAATTTAACGGGAACGACTGCGGTTATCTTTGTTGGGTTGTACGGTGGTTATCTACGTGGCACGGACGCAATGTGGGACGTGATAGACAAAGTGAAAGCACTTGAGAGCCTTTTAGCCAAGTTAGTAAACGGTAAACTTAAGGGTGGTATTATCAAGGCAGTGGCATCCGAAGTCAATGTTTCAAGGCGTGCATTAGCTACAATATAGAAGAAAATGCAGATACAATTGAAAGTTGGGCAAGGGATATATTTCATGTCAAAAAAGAAGGGAAATGTTGGTAGAAAAAGAATCCAGATTGACCTTGAAAAGACCAGAGACATCCCTATTTATGGAAGAAGCACACTAAGATCGTTGGCAGTAGAATTGAATTCATCAAAATAAGCATTTCATTGGTGTGTGAAGAAGAATGCAAGAATGAGACACTCAAATAGAGCGACTTTTTACTGTTTAACTTTACTGACGGAACCCTAGCTGTGCTATGGCGGCTCCCTCCCCGGAGCCTCCTCCACCTCCCGTTTGGGTTGGGAAATCTTTCGCAGAGGCTGTCATCAACAAACCATCTGGATCGCTTTCGGTCAAAACACCTTCACGCTTCAAAGGTTTACCAGCAATCACTTTTTCGGATAGCGACATCTCTATTTTAGCTGATAAACATCGGAAATCATTAATTGGATATTTCTACAAAGGGCGACCTAGCTTGGACAAGATTCGCAAATCCTTTGAAATTATTGGTTTTAAGGGTGCTTTTCATTTGGGTGTTTTGAAAAAAAAACATATTTTAATTCGATTTGATTCTGATGAGGACTATTTCCGGTGTTGGAATCGTCAAAGGTGGAACATTCAAGGTTTTGAGATGAGGGTTACTAAGTGGACTCCTGATTTTCGACCAAACGTGGAATCCCCGGTGGTGCCGGTCTGGATTGCATTGGAAGGTCTCCCTCTTCATCTCCAGGATAGGAGAGCTCTTTTTGATATTGCCGGTTTAATTGGCAAACCCCTAAAAATTGATTCAGCAACGGCCAATTTATCTAGGCCTTCGGTGGCACGGGTTTGCATTGAACTTGATCTAACTAGGGAGATGCCACACAAGGTGTGGATCAACTGTGGAAGTTATGGGTATGCACAGCCTATTATCTATGAGCATATGCCAGAATATTGCACTTTCTGCCTTCATCTGGGGCACTCGCAGGCTAAATGCTCTAAACGACCTTGTGTAGTTGTTAACACTGTTTCTAAGGTAGAAGCTCCTAAAGCAATCTCTTTGCCTAAGGACATTTGGGTGGAAAAATCCAAGGGGGAGCAGTCCAAGAATAGTAAATTTACACAACAAGAGAAAGGAAAAGCAGTTATGTTAGACTCTTCAGCTAAAGTTAATAACAAGCATATGCTGATGCCTTCCTCTTCTCAGCAGTTGCCTGTCATTGTTGAAGATGACACAGACATTGAACAACATCAACCTGTTAACCTGCAAGAAAATATAGAAGATGTTAATATTGTTGGATCTAAACAGTATAAAGACTCTTTTGCTGAAAGAAATAGCAGGGATCTCTCATAAGCAACACATTGATACCATTAGGGATGACTTTCAGTTAAAACGATTACAACAAGAGGCAGATTTTGATTACCTTTTGTCTTCTAAGGAATACTGCTCTGATAGTGAAAATAATAGGACCATCTCCAGGGATGTTTGGGAGGTAGGGTGGCCTGATATTGCAGCTAAAGTGGAGGATATGGCCAACAAGATTAGAAGGGAAGAGTCTGAATTGCATGGTGAAGGTATTGTTGATCTCACCAATGCTGATTGCCTACAGCCTGAAAGTGATGAAGAAGAGTTTACTATGGTTACTCACAGAAGACATACAAAAAGGAAAGATGCTCAAGTCACCCCTAGGGTTACCAGAAATGCAGCTAAGAAGAAAGATGGATTGGTTTTGCCAGTTACTGGATCTCATCACAGTAAATTGGCTTCACAAGATTCCCCAACATCCATTAAATGAATTGTTTGACATGGAATGTCAGAGGGATGGATTCTGCCAAAGCTAGGTTGATCTCTTTGACTAAGCAATGGCAGGTCCACATTTTAGCTATTATTGAACCTATTATTGATTTCACTAAGGCAGACTCTTATAAATTTGTCTTTGGTCTTCCTAATGTTTTAGCTTCTAACCAGAATAAAATTTGGGTTTTTTGGGACCCTAAAGAGGTGGATATTTCTGAAGTTACTTTTCACTCCCAGTTCACTCATATGAAGGTTAAGAGAGGTAATCTAGAAGGATGGTTTACTGTGATCTATGGTAAGCACACTTATCTTACAAGAAG
This sequence comes from Cuscuta europaea, assembly GCA_945859875.1. Classification (NCBI taxonomy): domain Eukaryota; kingdom Viridiplantae; phylum Streptophyta; class Magnoliopsida; order Solanales; family Convolvulaceae; genus Cuscuta; species Cuscuta europaea. The sequence goes on along the minus strand of CAMAPE010000045.1, from coordinate 840,493 downwards.
AGAATTATGGGACTCTCTGATAAACATTTCCAACAATATGACTGACCCTTGGATTTTAGGGGGTGACTTTAATGCTATTTTAGCACATGGGGAACATCAGGGAGGTTCTATGCCTAACTTAACTAGTATGATGGAGTTTTCTAGTTGTGTGGCTGCTTGTGATCTTCTTGAACCTAACTTTTCTGGGCCTGCTTTCACATGGTCAGGGGTTAGGGCTAGGGGTTTGGTCAGTAGGAGATTGGATAGATATCTTATTAATGCAAAATGGAATGACCTTTTCAAAAAGATTCAGATTGATGTTTTAGACAAAACCCCTTCTGATCATAACCCTCTGCTTATTAGATGCTCTTTTGATGAACACACTGGGCCCAGGTCATTTAAATTTCAGAATATGTGGGTCCATCATCCTACTTTTATGTCTACTGTCCAAGCCAGCTGGGAAAAAGTCAGAGTGGAGGAGGCATGAGAGGTCTAGTCTTCAAGCTTAAATGCTTGAAAAATGATTTGAAAAAGTGGAATGCAGAGACTTTTGGTAATATTTTTGATGACATAAACAAGTGTGAGGCTGAGGTTATGCAGGCAGAGAAAAAATTTCAAGACTCTCCTACAGAAGAGAACAGAACTAATTGGCAACACCTTAGAGCTCTATATATGTCCAAACTCAAGCTTGAGAGTAAATACTGGAAGCAGAAGGCACATATCAAATGGCTCAAACAGGGAGATGCTAATACCAATTACTTTCATAACTTTGTTAAGACAAGACACAGGAGACAGTCTATTACAGCTATTAAGAAGGATGGGGGGGAGGTGGTCTCATCTGTACCTGAAATTGGAGATGCTGCTGTTGATTTCTACTCAAAGCTCTACTCAGTTGATCCAGAGATTGATTCAGAAGAAATTCTGCAATTTATTCCACACTTGGTTACAAAAGAGGATAATCAATTTTTATTAACACTTCCACAAGAGCAGGAGATTAAAGAAGCAGTCTGGAAGCTTAATCAGAATGGGGCCCCAGGGCCTGATGGTTTTAATGGTAAGTTTTACAAAACATGCTGGCACATTGTTGGGGCTGATTTGGTAAAAGCAGTACAAGAATTCTTTATGGGTATTAATATCCCTAGGGGGATATCTAGCAGTCTTGCTGTTCTGATTCCTAAAATTAATAACCCGGACTCCTTTGGTGATTTTAGGCCCATTTGTCTTTCCAATTTTTCTGGAAAAGTGTGCTCTAAGGTGTTAGCTGACAGAATGGTTGTGTTATTGCCTAAACTTATATCTCCTGAACAAATTGGCTTTATGAAAAATAAAGATATGGTGGATCATGTTCTGATTGCTCAGGAAATGATCCACTCGTTAAACAAAAAGGTTAGAGGCTCTAATGTGATTGTGAAGTTGGATATGGCCAAGGCTTTTGATAGGCTTTCTTGGAGGTTTATTACAGATATTATGGCTAGATTTGGATTTTCTCAGAATGTTATTCAGGTTATTGTAAGCAATCTGAAATCTACTTTTCTTTCTATTCTCATTAATGGAGCTCCACAGGGTTTTTTCAAACCTAAAAGAGGTGTTAAGCAAGGTGACCCACTTGGAAGGGGTTTATTCTGGCTTCTGAAGCCTTTTCAAGGGGTTTGAAATGGCATATGGATAATGGATCTATCAAGCAATATTGGATGGGTTCATATGGTTATCCTTTATCTCATTTGGGATTTGCTGATGATCTTCTTATTTTCCTAAATGGGGAATCTAGATTCTTAATTAATTTCAACAGGTTTCTGAAAACTTACCAAAAGGCTTCTGGTCAATCCATTAACCTTCATAAGAGCTCTTTTCTCTGTGGGAGAAAAGCTAGAGCTGGTCTGATCTCCAATATTCTTGGCATGAAGGAATCTGCTTTACCTGTAAAATATCTGGGAGTTCCACTGCACAAAGGGGTTAATAGAGTCAGCTATTGTATGGATTTAGTTCATAAATTTGATGCTAAACTTACTGCATGGAATAATAGTCACTTATCTATGGGAGGGAGGCTGATCTTGATTAAGCATGTTTTGAATACTATTCCTCTTCATATCCTGGCTGCTGACAGACTCCCTAAAAAAATTATTAATATTTTGGAAAAAAAGATGACAACTTTCTTTTGGGGTTCTTCTGCTGGTAAGATAAAGTATCATTGGCTGAAATGGGCTCATCTGTGTTTTCCTACTGAAGAAGGTGGTCTTGGTATTAGAAGCCTTTCAGACATTGAGAAAAGTTTTACCCTGAAATTATGGTGGAAATGGAAGACTGGGGATTCAATTTGGGCAAAGTTTTTATGTGCTAGATACCCTAGGGGTCAAGACATGTACCCTAAAGTGTATGACTCTCCTATCTGGAGAAGAATTTGTTCTGTTAATGAATTTGCAGAAAATCTTTGTGGTGTGAACAATGATGGAAGTATCTTTTGGGAGCCTACTAACAATGGGAATTTTTCTCTTAAATCTGCATATGAAGAAATAAGGGAAGAACTATCATGTACTTTCACTGCTAAACACCTTTGGAATAATAAGCTCCCTATTCAGATCAGGTTGTTTCAATGGAGATTGCTGAATAACACTCTGCCTATTACTGAAAACTTGTCCAGGTTCAGAATGGTTTTACATCCTTCTAGGTGTCCTCTTTGTAGGGCTAATGGGGATACAGTTAATCATGTTTTTTATAATTGTGTTAAGGTGAAACCAATTTGGGATTACTTTATGGGAATTTTGAGAATTCCGCGGTTACATCAGACAGTTACAATAAGACAAGTTCTGATTTCATGGTGGATTAAAGCAGGTTACAAAAATTTGGAGGATATTTTTAAACACTGTCTACCAGGAATCATTTGCTGGCAGATTTGGAAGATTTATGCTGGCTTGGTTTGGGGCTCGGAGGCTTCTCCTACTTCGGCGTCTATTATTCATCAAATCAAAATTTTTACTCAAAATTGGGCCTCTAGCCTGACCGATAGCAAGATCTCTAAGGTTGGGGAGATTCTTTATGAAGAACACCTAATATTAAGAAACTTTAGACTGCCCAGACCTTCTATTCAAGCTATTTTTTGGAAAAAACCTAATCAATCTTACAAGCTTAATGTGGATGCGAGTTTCTCACCCCAGAGGACTGCAGCAGGTGCTATTCTGAGAGACAGCGACGGAAGGATGGTGATGGCAACTTCCTTCCCAACCCTAGCTTCTTCTGCTTTCGAAGCTGAGCTGCTCGCTATTCTCCATGCTACTTCGTGGGCTTTAGACGCCGGCTTCAGAAGCATCCAGGTGGAAACAGATTCGCAGGAGGCTTTATCTTTTCTGCAAAAGGGAGGAAATGGAAGATGGAGGGGTGAGGTTAGACATTTGTTGGATCTGTCTGAACGAAGAGCGGTTTCCTTTTCCGCTATTCTTCGTGAAGGAAACTGGGTGGCCCACTTCTTGGCACTACTACGGACCAGCCCAAAATTTTCGCTCAGGCCCATGACTTACCTTCTCAAGCCCGAAATGCATATTTTATGGACTTTTTTGGGATTCTTTCGATTCGTGTTGCCCGTTAATTGGTGTGTTTGTATTTTATTTTCCCATTTTGGTCAGGCCTAGCCCCCCAAATTGGATTTGGCTTTGTTTGTTTGCATTTTTGCTCTTCTTTGTTTTTTTGGAGAGGCTTTGGCCTAGTCCCCCTCTTCAATTGTAATCTCGCACTTTAATAAAACTCGGCAAATGTCCTCCGGCATTTGCCCCACTGATTTTGGTGGTTGACCTTCCGGAGGGAAAAAAAAATGAGACACTCAAATGCATTCAAGCCTTTGTTGACAAAAAAAATGTAAGAGGTTAAGAATGCAATTCTGTTTAAGCCATTTAATTCCTCATTCAGTTTTATCCAACCCAAAATTCCATTATTTCTATGAGTGTGTGGCTTACCCTGCAATATGTTGTGATTGAGGTGCTTAAATGTTGTGGCCATAACAAGTATAAACTGCCCCATTTGGGGAAAGCAATGTTGGAAAGCTTAGGTATTCTCCCTAAAGTTATTTCTGTTGACACTGCTGTTGTTCAAGACACACTGGCACATTTACAACTCCCACTCTGACACATCAAATTGAAGTTTATAGCTGAATATCCAAGTAATATTCAAATATGAACTTTAAGGCACGCAACTGTGTGCTTTATTTTAGTTTTGGTTTAAATGAGAGCTTACTGCTCTGTTTTTATTTTATTTTAGGCAGTCAATCCTACCCCTAATTAGTTAAATATGGTACGAGAATTGAATGTTATTACTTGGACTGTAATTTGTTGGTCTGGTCTGGTCTGATCTTGTAATGTTTGGTCTCTTTGTATTTTTATAACTATCCAAATCTGGTCTGGTCTGAACTGGTCTGGTACTGAAAATAGTCCAAGTAAAAACATCATTAACGATGTGTAATACGTACACGTTTTATGCGGTAACATTAATGAAAACACGGTCAAAAATTCGTTGATAAAAACGTTGACTTTTAAAAAACGTGTAAATACACATATGTGTATAATACGGTATCTGTTACAAAAATTCAGACAAAAAACATGAGGTATTATTTTAAACATTTAAATAATATATTTCACAAAATAACATATTTTTAAGGTGCTTTATCTACTTTTTTTAAAGTTTTTTTGAAGGAAGTACTTATTTAAAACTTTAAAACAATAGATTGAGTTAATTCAAAAAAGAATCCTTATTTACCCTATTAGGTAGTTTGAGTATATTGTTTTTCTTAATATTTATTATTTTAGTATTTTTTAAAAATACTTTCAAACTGTTTTATGTTTTTACGAGTTTTTGTAGAAGTTATTTTTTTTATATTACAAATTAAAATATGATTATCCTATTAAGTTATGGTAAGAGTATAATAGGAGATGGAGTATACTTTAGTCCTATTTTGAAATCCATTTTGTTTAATTATTTGGATATATGTTTTACGGATTGTAGGCTTCGATCTCGATCTTCCGTAAAAAATATCACACAATTGAATATTATTTGGGCTGCATAGGCATGATAAGAGTACTGATTAATTTTCTTCTTTTATTTTCTCGATCTTTAGGAAAGCCATGTAACTTAAGAGTTTGAATCAAATAAAAAAGAGTTTTAATGTGCAAAATGAGAATTAATCTGAGTCGTCTAAATTTTCAATCGGATGCACAATAGTCCTTATCTAAGGCACTATGAATTCAACCTTATCTGATGCATTAAACCTCTTCGACAAGTGCATCAGATAAGGTTTAACGGACAATGCATTACATAAGGACTATTGTGCGTCAGATTGAAAATTTGAACGGCTCAGATTAATTCACATTTTGCACGTTAAGACTCCTTTTTATTTGAATTCTCCTCCCGTAACTTTAAAACCTTTAGTGACAATTATGTGGCTCCTGAAGTTTTAAGAGGCAGACATGGCCCGGAGGTTGATATTTGGGGCGTTGGGGTCGTACGTATTCACCAAACAAGAAAATGCGTATTTTTTGTGTGGCTAATCTTTCTAACCTATTATAGTATTTGTTCTGTTAAGACCAACATCCTTGAACAGGGATCGGATGTGATTCGAACATGTGACATCCTCTTTAAAAGTGTCATAGTGATGTCAGCAGACCACAAGATACTTGGCAAATAAGTAACTTATTTAGAAATGAGTATACTTTTATTTTGGAAAAAAACATACAGAGCCAATAATTGACCATAAGGTGACCATGAATTTGATAAACTGAAAAAAGGAGCACAACGATGTTGGAAAATATACGTTATATATATATATATATATATATATATATATATATATATATATATATATATATATATATATATATATATATATATATATATATATATATATATATATCAAAGTAACTTAACACTACAAGCATACGTACATCATGCTATGCATGTAGTGTGATGTTCATTTTGTTAGTCATCAAAGCAATGTAAGGAAAGATTGAAAGCCTCGAAATGCAGAAGGAAAAACCGTCGTAATTGCACACTAACACCCCTTTTGGCTCTCCTATTTATAGACTATAGGAGTGGGATGGGTGGTTACACTATAAGGTGGCACACGTACACATGACCTATTTACATAAATATTTAAATAATAAACAAACAAATGAAATAAAAAACACATGAAATAAATAATTTTACTCAACAATCACCCCCCTAAACTTATTTCTCCTCTTTTAAGCTTCGCATTCCCATTTTTTCACTTAACTCAACAAATCGTTGTCTCCCCAATGGCTTTGTTAGTATATCAGCTAGTTGTACTTCTAATTTAGCATACTCAAGTTTGATCATCCCCTTTTCAACACATTCACGAATGAAATGAAACCAGGTGTCAATATGTTTACTGCGGTCGTGATTCACCGTATTACTAGCCAGTGCTATGGCCGACTTATTGTCCACCCTCAATGTTGGTTTGCTCTCCAATTAACTCTCCTTGTAAACTCTCAATTAACTTCATAAGCCAAATGCCTTGGCATGCCCCTCCTGTAGTAGCTATATACTCTGCCTCACAAGATGGGAGTGCCACTACTCTTTGTTTTTGAGATACCCAAGTGATAAGGTTGTTTCCAAAAAAGAACAAGATTCCTGTTGTGCTCTTTCTGTCATCCACATGTCCAGCCAAGTCACTATCACAATACCCTATTAATACTTCATTTTCATCACACTTCTTAAAAACACACCCCAAATCCATTGTCCCTTCTATGTATCTGATGATTTGCCTCACTGCATTCATCTGAGCGACTGTTGGAGCCTCCATGTATCTACTAACAATTCCCACTGAATAGGCTAAATCAGGACATGTGTTGACAAGGTACCTCAGACTCCCTACAATGCTTCTATACATGGTTTGATCCACTGAGTATCCCTCATCAAATTTACTCAATTTGCTTCTGGGTTCCATAGGTATACAACAAGCTAGGATTGCAATCTCTCATTCCCATCCTTTCAATGATCTTCTTTGCATATCCTGACTGACATATGCTTTATGATTTCCCATCTTGCTTGACTTCAATCCCTAAATAATAACAAAGCAGCCCCAGATCACTCATCTAAAAAATTCTCATCATTTCATCCTTGAAGTTCAGAATGAGTGACGTGCACTTGTCGTGAGGTGCACTCAAAATAAATACAATACAACGAATATACATAGCATAACGAAGTAAGGTTCGTATCCACAGGGAAAGGAATATTTATCTTTTATAATAACAGTAACGAAAACGGGGGGGGGGGGGGGGGGGGGGGGTTGAGTTTGATTTGATTTAATTTTAATTAACACTAAGATGAACAACTTATATGAGTTTAAATAATAGAGATGAGGACTTGGTTTTGCTTTTATCCACTTAATGAAATGTTCGTCGATCCCGGTTATATCTTTAACTATCTTCCTCTCGAATACTCAATCGAGGAGTATATCCAGTTCATCGAGGGTAGTTATTAATAACGAGACGCGTTCATTAATAAAACTTACTACCGAGTCAATATAGAACAAGCGCCGTATATTTTCCCGATAACAACATTAAACTTAAGATGAAAACGATTGAGATTGATAACCTCAACACAAGCGGTTTATTGGTTTAATCAATATAATTAATCCCCCTTAGATTATTAACCATGAGACGCATGCATTAATAATCCAAGTTTTACTACCGTTGAAAGAACCGAATTAATAACAAGCGTATTAATCGATTGATTCTAGTAATAATTAATATATGAAACAAAACTAGTTGATCCTTTAAGTAATGCTCAAAATATTAATATGGAATATGAATAGGAAATAATTAATATTCAAGGAAGAAGATTAAAGAAAATAATTCACAACTTACAAATTCATTAAGCTTCAAAGTAGCAAAACCAAGATGGAAGAGTTTAGCTCCTCATTTGGAGACTAAACATGAAGAAAATATAAAGAAAGAACTATTCTAGACTGAGCTTAGAAGTATATAGGAAATTGGATATCTAATTGTGAAGGAAAGGGGGTGTATTTATAGGCTCTTGGGATGCAGCTCGGGTACCCGATCGGGTATATACACGGTACCCGATCAGGTATGTGTAAAATACTAGATTCGAGGTACACTCGATCGATTATAGGCTATATTCTATAGGTATACCCGATCGGGTGTGCTTTTATACCCGATCGAGTATGTGTAGAAAATGATATTCGGGCTATACTCGACCGGATTTGGGGTTAAACTCAAGGGCATACCCGATCGGGTATGTCGGTCTACCCGATCGGGTATAGACACTCGATCGTGGTCAAAATCTTCCCTGCATGTTCCTTTGTCTTCGGATCCAATCCGATTTGAAGTTTCAACAAGATACCTGATCGAGTATAGATGATACCCGACCGGGTATAGACCAAAAATTCAGGATCCTATTTTCTCTTGAGATTATGCACCTATCTTCCACTTTTGGGGTTCACCAACTGTCCTTTGAGTGATCAAGAACTGTTTGAGCTCAGAATGAACCAAATCTAAACAATTTACAAGAATTTAACAAACTAAACTATTACACCAAAAATGTGTAATCTCCAAAGTTAAAATCAATCAAAACTAATTAAAAATACAAACATACACATGGAAATTTAATAATCATCTAAATTCCATGTTTATGTTTGTAATTTTAAGTAGTTTTGATTGATTTTTACTTTGGAAATTACACACTTTTGGTGTAATATTTTAGTATGTTAAATTCTTGTAAATTGTTTAGATTAGGTTTATTCTGAGCTCAAGCAGGTCTATTATCACTCGAAGGACAGTTGGTGAACCCCAAAAGTGGAAGGAAGGTGCAAAATCACAAGACAAAGGGAAGATCCTGATTTTTTGGTCTATACCCGGTCGAGTATCATCTATACTCGATCGGGTATCTTGGTGAAATTTCGAATCGGATCGGATCTAAAGACAAAGGAACATGCAGGGAAGATTTTGGCCACGATCGAATGTTTATACCCGACCGAGTAGACCGACATACCCGGTCGGGTATGCCCTTGAGTTTAACCCCAAATTCGGTCGAGTATAGCTCGAATATCACTTTCTACACATACTCGACCGGGTATTAAAACATACCCGATCGGGTATACCTTCAGAATATAGCCAGAATCGATCGAGTATGCTTCGAAGTTGACGTTTTACACATACCCGATCGGGTACCCGAGCTGCATCTCAAGAACCTATATATACACCCCCTTTCTTTCACAATTAGATATCCAATTTCCTATATACTTCTATGCTCAGTCTAGAATAGTTCTTTCTTTATATTTTCTTCATGTTTAGTCTCCAAATGAGGAGCTAAACTCTTCCATCTTGGTTTTGCTACTTTGAAGCTTAATGAATTTGTAGGTTGTGAGTTATTTTCTATAATCTTCTTCCTTGAATATTAATTATTTCCTTTAAAACACTATTTCTATATCAAAGTTGGAGAGTGTTACTAAGATGACAATTAGTTAACATCTTGACATTGGTTATAGTAATAGTTATTTCTTCCTCTATGTTAATATTGGGAAGTGTTACTAAGATGACAATTAGTTAACATCTTGATATTAACTATAGTAGGATTCATATTCTTTAATATTCTTCCTTGAGTATTAATTAATTCCTACTCATATTTCATGTTAATATTTTGAACATTACCTAAAGGATTAACTAGTTTTGTTTCATATTGATGCAGTATATGGGTCCGAGCCCCAGGACCCACATACTCAGAAGAACAGAAAGCACAAGACACTGAGTGGTGCCCTCGTCGGCCAAGGGACCCCCGTCGGCCGGAAAGGTACCAACTCAGAATATGGTCCTGAAGCCAAGGAGCCCGAGTTCCCTCGTCGGCCGTGCCCTCGTCGGCCACGCCCTCGTCGGCCACAAAGACCACACAGAACCGGATTTTACACTTACTCATTTGTACACCCTATTAGTGGCTTTGTATTCGGCCCAGTAGCGGTCCAGTTGTAAATGGGCCTCCCAAGCCCAAGGCTTGGGAGCCCAACCCGTATTTTCCCTATAAATACTTCCTCTGGAGGTAGTTATTAGGGTTACAAAATCATTCTATTGAAGCATATTATTGCACTTCTCTCTCTAGCTCTCACTTCTCTCTAGATATACTCTATCATTTGGTGCTCTCGTTGAGAGCTAGAACAATCAAGTTAGCACCCTTCGTCGCTACCAAGCACAGCTAACCACTGATCATGGGAAGAACTAAATCAAACCACAACCTCGTCAGCAAGGCCATCCCTGAGGACCAGGAGGCCAGGGAGCACGAGGAGGACGCTACGGCCGACCACGTCGGCGGAGGGGACGTCTTCCAGGAGGCCATCAACCTCACGACGGACCTCCGCAACCAACTCAACGGCGGAGCCCCTGTTGCCCGCATCGGCTTGGACAAGAAACGAGCTGAGAAGACGGACCACGCCCCGGCCCAGCCTATGGCCACGGCCTCTCCGTCTGTGGATCCACAGTTCCAGGCCGCGCTGTCGGTCATCATCGCCAGCCTGGCCCAGAACCCCACCGTCCTCAGCACACTCTTGCCAAGGACCGGGGGGAACGTCACTCCACCTCCTCAGCCCCAACCGTTGGCCGTCCAGATAGGCAACGACGAGGGAGTGATGGCCAGGGACACAACGTCGTCCCACTCCCACCCCGCTTCCGCTCTTCGGCCCGGGCAGACCCCAGCGCGTGGAAAAGCCTCTGCCTTCAATAGGCTGGGTGACCTGCGCCGTCGTCCGGTTTCGGAGAGGATGGCAGGGCGGATTGGTGAGCGTCGGCCTGGCTCGCCAAGGGAAAGCTTGGGGTCTGTGTCCCGGACAGCGGACTAGCCCCGCCCGGACAAGGGCAAGGGGAAGCTACACGAGGACGACGTGCGTCACCAGATCAATGCGGCCCACGACGAGCGCATGAGGAACCAACAGGGCGCCGCTGCGGCCGCCAGGGACCCCCAGGACGAGGTCATTGCGGAGAGGAGGCTGGCTCAGATGGAGGCCAGGCAGTCGGCCAACACCCCCACGGCTGGCGCCTCCAACGACCCCGGCCTCAACGCTCTCATGAACAAGGTCAGCGCTCTGGAGAGGGAGTTGGCCGAAGGGCGAGGTGACCCCATCATCCAGGTCAGGACCAGGACCCCTTTTACCAACAGGGTGCTCTCGGCCCCCATCCCGGAAAAGTACAGGGGGAACACCATCAAGTCTTACGATGGCCGATCAGACCCCCAGGAGCACTTCAGCCGCTATCAGAACAACATGCTGATGGTGAACGCGTCGGATGAATATCTCTGCCGTTGGTTCCTCTCTACTCTTGAGGGGCCAGCGTATGAGTGGTTCAACGCGCTTCCCGAAGGGAGCATTGACTCGTGGCAAGACCTTGCCAAACGCTTCCTCACCCACTTTGTCGGGAGGAAGCGTGCGAAGAAGTATTTCACCCACCTCCTCTCCGTCAAGCAGCAACATGATGAGTCCCTCCGGTCATTCATTGATCGGTGGACGAGGGAGACCGAAGAAGTCGAGGGGGCCGATGAGCGCACCCTCCTCGCCCTGTACCAGGGAGCCCTCCGCAGGTCCCCATACGCCAGGAGCCTCATCACCGACCCTCCATGGTCGTACGCCAAGGCGCTCCAGCGCGGAAGCTTGTACACCGACGCCGACGAGCTCCACAACCACAAGAAAGAGGGAGGCCATCCCTCCTCCAAGAAGACAAATCCTTCGCCGGCCCCGGGTCCGTCCCCAGCTGGCCAGGGTGCCTAGGGCCGTCACGGCTCTGGTGGACAAAGTAAGAAAGATCGCCACTGGCGGCCGAGGTTGGAACGGCCGGGAGTTGCCCTCACTCACCCGGTCGGCACCATCCTCGACTATGCCGAGAAGCACGGCCTAATCGAGCAGGCTCCTCGGCCGGCCGAGGAGGTCCTTGCTATCCAGCAGGGCGACACTTACTGCCGGTTCCACAAGAACTCCTCACACAACACCGACGACTGCATCACGCTGAAGAAGGCCATCGAGTGTCTTATTCGTCAGGGGGAACTCTCCCAGTTTGTTAAAGGTGGCCCACGCAAAAATACATGGGTAAACACCGGCAAACCAGGAGGCGGACCCTCTACGAAGAAGCGGGAGATTGGCAGGCTCAGCGACGACGAGGACTTCGAAGAGCCCCCGCCAAAGAAGAATCACATTCACCTCATTGTGGGTGGGAACACTAGGGGGGACTCCGTCACCCAGAGAAAGAAATGGGCCCAATCCCTCTACATAGGGGAGGTGTCCCACGTTCCCCCCAGCCGAAGAAGCAGCGAACGGAGGCGATCACCTTCACCGACAAGGATCTGCCTCCGGGTACGGAATCACATAGGGATGCCCTCGTCGTCCGGTGCGAGATCGGTGACACCATCATCCACCGGACTTACATTGATACGAGGAGCTCCGTCAACGTGATGTACCTGGACACCTTCAGGCAGCTGAAGCTGGACAAAGCTCTGCTGAAGCCGATCAAGACACCGTTATCCGGCTTCACTGGGGACTCTATCGACGCCGAGGGTACGATAGTCCTCCCCGTGGAGGTCGGTGACGGCCCCCACCGCGCCAAATATGACATGGAGTTCATGGTGGTCCACCTCCAGTGCGCCCACAACCTGATCTTAGGGCGGCCAACACAGGAGGACTTGGAGGCCATCATCTCCATGAAGCACTTGTGTCTGAAGTTCCCCACCAATGACGGCATCGGCTACGCCAGAGGAAACCAGAGGATAGCCAGAGCATGCTACCTCAAACTAACGAGGCCGGCCGAGAGGGAAGGACAGAGGATAGACACCATCACGGCAGCCGTTGCCAAGGACGAGGAGAGGCCGCATGCTGAACCAGCCGAGGAAGTCGAGGAAGTCCCTCTGGATACCTCCCGGCCGGAGCGGGTTCTCAGAATCGGAAAGCAACTCCCGCAGGACCAGCGGGACGCCATCCTCCTCGTCCTACGGTCGTACGCCGTTGTCTTCGCGTGGGGCCCGGATGATATGCCAGGCATCAGCCGCCAGGTGATCACACACTGGCTGACCGTCGACCCGGCCTCCGCGCCTGTCAAGCAGAAGCGGCGCTACTTGTCCGCCGACAGGCGGGACTTCGTCAAAGGGGAGGTCGTCATGCTCCTCTCAATCAACCACATCAAAGAGGTGAAGTACCCGACGTGGCTGGCCAACGTCGTCCTCGCCCAAAAACCGCCAACATTCAGAATGTGTGTTGATTACACTGACCTGAACAAGGCGTGCCCCATGGACCTGTTCCCTCTCCCCAACATTGATCAGCTGGTGGACGAGACGGCGGGGTGCGAGTTGATGTCGTTCCTCGACGCTTTCAGAGGGTACCACCAAATCTCCATGCATGAAGATGATGCTGAGAAGACGGCATTCATGACCCCAGAGGGAATCTTTTGTTACCTCGTCATGGCCTTTGGACTCAAAAACTCCGTCGCCACCTATACTAGGATGGTGGCCAAGATCTTTAGAGCAGTCCTCGGCCGGACGATGGAGGCATACGTTGATGACATGATCGTCAAGAGCAGGCAAGCCTCCACCCATGCCGACGACCTCCGGGAAATCTTTGAAATCATGAAGGAATTCAGGCTCCGCCTCAACCCCAAGAAGTGCGCCTTCGGCGTCCAAGGCGGCAAGTTCCTCGGCTACATGGTCAGCCGGAGAGGCATCGAGATAAACCCGGAGAAGACACAGGCTATCATCAACATGGAGCCGCCCCGCAACGTCAAGGAAGTACAGCGACTGACGGGGCACCTGGCGGCCCTGAACCGTTTCCTCTCCAGGTCGGCCGAAAGGGCACTCCCCTTCTTCCAGATCATGCGTAAAGCCAACAGCTTCAAGTGGACGACGGAGTGCCAGGAAGCGTTCGAAGAGCTGAAGAGGTACCTATCGTCCCCGCCCGTGCTCTCCAAGCCCAAAGCCGACGAAACCCTCTTCTTGTACTTAGGGGTGAGCACGTCGGCCATCAGCTCCGTGCTCATCCGTGAGGACGAAGGGGTGCAGAAGGCCATCTTCTACATCAGCAAGACACTCAGGGAGGCCGAGCTCAGGTACTCCCCCATGGAGAAGACGGTGCTGGCCATCGTCCATACGGTGAAGAAGCTGGGGCACTACTTCCAGGCCCATGCCGTCCATGTGCTGACCCAGCAGCCCCTTGGCGCGCTCATGAGGAGCCCCACTAGCTCCTCAGGGATGGTGAAATGGGCGATCTTCCTCAGTCAATTTCAGATTGAAATCAAGCCAAGGCCATCCATCAAAGGGCAAGCTTTGGCCGATTTCGTCACCGAATGCACGACAAGGGAGACAGCCGCTACCGCCCCCGGGCCAGAGCCCGATGACACATGGATCCTCTTCACTGACGGTTCGTCGGCCGCGAAATCATGCGGTGGCGGTGTCGTCCTCATATCCCCTGAAGGATTCAGAGCTTACTATGCCATCCGCTTCAACTTCAGGGTATCCAACAATGAAGCCGAGTATGAGGCCCTCCTCAGCGGCCTCAGACTCGCCGCCGGCCTCAGATCCCGACACATCAAAATCAGGTGCGATTACAAGCTGGTAGTGGGCCAGGTTGAGGGTACGTACGATGCAAAGGAAGGCCGGATGAAGCAGTACAAACAAGCAGTGGAGGAGCTGCTGAAGGCGTTCGAAACCCACGAGATCACACAGATCCCAAGGGCCGAGAACGCCGAGGCCGACATCCTCTCCAAACTCAGCTCGGACACCCCAGAGCACATCTCCCAGCTAGCCAAGATCGAGGAGTTGAGCATGTCCAGCATCCATGCCAGCCCCGTCTTATGCGTCCAACAGCGACCGGAGGACTGGATCTCCGACATCATCACCTTCATCATGACGGGGGAGCTGCCCCCGGACGAGGAGAGGGCCAAACTCGCCAAACTCAGGGCCCCAAGCTACACCATTGAGGATGGCAAACTCTACAAACGATCCTATAATGGCACTCTCCTCCGATGCCTGCACCAGGATGAGGCCGACGTGGCCATGGAAGAAGTTCATTGTGGTGTTTGCTCCTCGCACCAGGGCCCTTTCAGCATGTCCCGGCGTCTCGTCGTCCAGGGCTTCTTCTGGCCGACGATGGCGCGAGACTGTGCGGACCGTGCCAGGAAGTGTACCACGTGCCAGGTACTCCAGAAGGCCCCTGGTCGGCCAGTCGTCAATTACGCCCCCGTCAGCACTGCTATTCCGTTCTCAAGATGGGGGATTGACCTGGTCGGCCCTCTGCCCAGAGCTGCCGGCAACAACCACTACATCATCGTCGTAGTCGACTACTTCACTAAGAGGGTCGAAGCGGAACCCTTGGTCAGCATCACGGGGGCCAGGTGTCAGAAGTTCATTCACAAGAACATTCTCACCCGCTTTGGTGTCCCCCAAGAGATCATATCCGACAACGGCACCCAGTTCGAAGCGGCGCCCTTCCAGGAGCTCCTTCGAGAATGGGGGATAAAACACCGTTTCTCCTCCGTTGCCTACCCTCAAGGCAACGGGCAGGTTGAGAACGCCAATAGAACCATCATGGAGGGGCTGAAGAAGAAGCTCCAGGACGCAAGAGGTAGTTGGGTCGACGAGCTCCCCAACATCCTGTGGTGTTATCGGACCACGCCGAGGAGGGCGACAGGTGAAACGCCCTTTGACCTGTGCTATGGCTTTGAAGCTAAGGCACCCACAGAGGTCACCATTCCTAGACGACGAGTGGAGCAGTATGACCCAGAGGTTAATGAGGAGAACATGAAGATCGACCTCCACCTAGTCGAAGAAAGACGCGAGCAAGCATTCATCCGAGCAGAGAACTACCGGCGTCAAGTAAAATCATACTATGACGCCAAGGTACGCTCGAGGGAATTTCAGGTGGGGGACTACGTCCTCCGCCGAAGGGAAGCAAGCCAGCCGATGGAGGGTGGCAAGCTAGCATTGAAGTACGAAGGGCCCTACATCGTCAGTGTCGTGGTCAAACCCGGCACCTACAAGCTTAAATGCCCGAATGGGTCCAATGTACCACGAACGTGGAATGTACACCATCTGGTGAAGTTTTATCAGTAATCCGAAGGAGGTGCAGACGGCGAAGCCCTCACCCCTTAACGGGTTACTGATTGAACGCCACCCTCGGCCTCGAGCCACTTATGAATAAAATCATGTTCCTCTTGATTTTTTCTTTGTAATTTAAAGTAAAATATTAGCAGGTGCCCTCATCAGCCACCTTAGAGCGAAGGACTCAGGCATGGCCGACGTGGCACCTTGCATTTGCAGCCTACGAGCGACAAGCTCAGGCATACTCCATTGTATTTGGTATCAGCGAAGGGCTCAGGCCTAGCTGAGAGAGCACATGGCCCTGGCCCCGTAAGCCTAGAGTGAAACGCTCAGGTATGGCCGACGATGTCCCCAGGACGATGGGCCCGCAAACGGCCCGCGTCTTGAAATGGGAAGTTCACCGCGTCGTCCACGCGCCAGATCGCAGGACGACAGGCCTGAAATCATGGCCGAGGTGGCAGAATCCCCCCACTCAGGGTTGGGCAACGGCAGCCGTTGGAAACCAACCAAAAGTCTAGCCCGCGTCATAAATAGGCGACGGGACCCCCCTGAGATCACGGACGTTATAAACGAAGTCTGAACCGGCCGAAGGACGAGCACACCCTTCAACCGAAGCCTGAAAGAAGGATACTCCCCGAAATAGGGAACGGAAACGGAAAAAAAGAAGAAGAGGGAAGCCGAGGACCGCGCGCACTTGCCGGCCTCGAGCAATGAAAAAATAAAATCCCCACAACTCATGCCAAACTTGGCTAAGTACATATCAGTTGAACATAAGTGTAGTACCACTAACAGGTGACATGGACGATACGGCCACACACCACAAGGGAATTGTCAAGGATGAAGCATACGCCTATAAAACCCTAACCAGTGGTTGGGTGACACGCGAGTGGTAACCTTCATCGGCCACAGCTCTTTGAAGCACCAACGCTTAGTATGAAATAAAGAATTACAATCCTGAAGATGACCACCGGAAAAATGGTCCAGGACGAAGCGGGCAGTATTACACCCGTGGAAGAGTTAAGCATTCAAACAACAATCCCTACCGGCCACAACATTCCGGATGGCCGTTACAGGCACTAAAACCCAGGCGGTTGGCCAAGCGGAAGATCTTTGGGAATATTTGTCCAAGTGTTTACCAAACACTTAGAGAAAATTCCTGAGGAAAAAGGTTCCTTAAGAGAATTCCGACACTTAGAGAAACTCTTGAGGAAAGCAAAAGGCACCCTCATCGGCCACAAAGCCAAACCTTGGCCGATGAAGGTAGGGCCGTCTCTTGGCCGACAACGGTACCACACAGAAGGAACTATGTCTTGCATTTATACTTAGAAAAATCTCTAAGTATTTAGAGGGAGAACCTCTATACGAAGCGGGCAGCTGAATACTCGCAGGCCGTTAGCTACCTATGTCTTGCATTTGTACTTAGAAAAATTTCTATGTTCAAAGAACTAAGTTCAAATGACCCAAGGCAAGAAACGAAGACATACAAGGCCGAAGGGGACAACAACCCGTGCACCCTTATCGGCCACAAAACTAGAATCCAGGTCGACCTCTCTGATCAGATCAGAAACAAGGGAACACAGCGGCCACGAAGAACACCGGGCCAACAACAACACCACGCATGGCATATTGGTTCATTATTTAGGGAATTTCCCAAAGCATTTGTCAACAGTGAGGAGAGGCTCAACACCAGGACGATGAGAACACCCACCTACTTGAAGTTGGACACTTAGAAAAATTCTAAGACCAAACAACAAAAGGAATGAGACAATGCCAAGACGCAGCGGACACCCCAGCATGCCCGCTTCGGTCATGACGGAAAGGAAGCACCTAAGTGGATCTCAAACACTTAGAATTTTTTTTAAAGAAATCCCAAGTGTTGCGACAGCGAAGAAACGGCGGACAGGCCGATAAGGCCACCAGACTAAATTGACTACCTTACGGACGTAGCAAACACACGCGGGTGACCTAAGTTGTTAACTTAACACTTAGACGAATTTCAAAATCGAAAAGGCAAAAGGAAACAAGCATAGACATCAACAGCCGAAGAGGCCGGCAGAGCATTCATTCGTCAAAATGTTAATTACAAAAGGGGGCGCTACGGCCATTACATTCAGTTGGGCAAAAATTGGGATGTTACTAATTACAAATAAAAGATAAGGGGGTGGCCGATCACGCCTCCTGGGCGCCTTCATCTGCAACAGGCTCAACATGGGTCTGTTCATCGGCATCCTCGGTTTCCTCCTCGGCCTCAGTGTCCTCAGTGTCCTGACCGACAACGACTGCGGAGCATGTAGCGTCGTCCAAGAAATCAAACTCATCATAGTCCGGCTCGCCGAGGCCGGAACTATCGATCGGGCCCTCCCTTTCCGAAAGGGGGAGCTTGGCCTGCTCCTCGGGATCCTTCATCAGCCTGGGAAGCTTCAGGTTCTACCTCGCCCACCCAGAGGTGTAGTTCATCGCCTTAAGGGCACGCGCCAGCCGCCGGCACATGAGCCTCTGCATCCGTTGTTGGCCCATGTTGTAGTACACGGACATCTCCCTTTGAAAGTACTCCTGGCCGGCGGGAGAGTTCATTCCCCAATCCTCGAGCTTGGCGGCCACAACGTCATAGCACCAGGGGAGCCGCTCGTCGGCCTTCCAGCCCTCGGCCAGGAATTTTTGGACGGCCTCATCAGCGGCCTTCACAGCAGCAGCCTCGGCCTCAATCTTAGCCTTCACGGCCTCATCAGTCCTGCGCCGCTCAACCTCAAGTGCCCTCTGGCTCTCCGCAAGCTTGGCCAGGGCATCGTCCTTGGCTGCAGCAGCCTCATCGGCTCTCTTCTGCAGAGCTTTGGCATCCTCTCAAAGCCGATCCAAGCAGGCCATCGCCTCATCAGCTGAGGCAGCCTTTTGCTCGAACTCCTTCAGGCGAGCAATCTCCCGTTGCTGCCTTTTGTGGCTCTCCATGAGCATAAAGGCACCCTGCAAAACAAAGGCAAACCAAAACTCAGGCAATGACTTCACACAGACGACAAGGAAAACAACAAATCAAAGGGAAAGGAACTTACTTGGACGACGAGGTCCATCCCGCCGTCATAAATCTTGACATCCCCGAGCTTGTCGAGGTAGATCCGATCCTTGGCCGGCATGGCCTGGGCAAGCACATCATGACCGTCAACGCCATCATCGAAGACACCCCCGCCAACGGGGTACTCCACCACTTTCTGGTAAGTGGCAGTGGCAATCTCCTTGCCAGCCTGTTTCGTCCGAGTCTCCTGGACGAGAGGGAGCGGTTGAGCAACGACGCTGGAAGGAGCAGCGGTAAGATCCACAATGGCGACAGCAGCGCCAGAACCACCATCGTCCACATTTGGGACGGACAGAACGCCGACCTCATTGGCAAGGGAAGGAGACAGCGCCCTCTTCGTCTTCTTGGCGGGCTTCAGACCAGTCTCGGTCAGCTTTTTCTGGCCGTCAGTGGGAGGCCGTTTCTTCTTTGACTGGACAGGCTTCGGGACCACACCAGCAGCAGCCTCGCCTCCCTCGGCCACGGCATGCCTCGCCGCCTCGGCCGCCTTCGCAGCCAGCTCCTCGGCCGCCTTGGCCTTGGCTATGGCCATGATCGAACGGCGATCCATCACAAAGTCTACACAAAGGAAAATAAACAGGTTAGCAAGGTAAAGGAACAAAAATAAAGCAAGAAAGCCGGAGGAGGTATTACCATCGGCTTCAGTAGGAATGCCCAAATCCGGGCCGTCGGCCTCCTCAAAGTGTAACACCGTCCCCAAATGTATTTATCTTTAAGCTAATAATTTATTGAACCTTATGAAATTTTTAGTGAATTTACGAAGTTGTGAATTTGTATTAATTTTTTCGCGTGAATAGTAAAATGCACGTGAGGCCCACATCGGGAGTGGGGACCGCCCGATATTATCGGGACCACATATTATATTGATCTTGGACTAGATAATATGTATATGGTGGTGGATATCCTAGTTGAGCCATGACAATGGCATAGGGTTGACCGGTTGGTCAAACGGGGCCAAATTATCAGTATCGGCAATCTATCAGATAACAGCCCGAAAAGGGATTTCGGAGACTTCTAAATTAAAGTTGAGGGATGCATATTGATTCTAAGGTCCATTAAGAATTGGGAACAAGTGTTATATTTTATTTGACCCGATAAAATAAAATATACTTAAAACAGTCCGGAAAAATACAACTTTCGGGGCAAATTGCACACTTTGGGACAAATTAGGATGACCTCCCACATGGGTGGAGGACACCCCACGAAATTGTCAACCCTTGAGGGCTGGATGAGTGCCAAATTGGCTGAACAACAATTGAGAGGATGGGGGAGACACCTTTGACATGTAGTAGACCCCCTCCCTTCACTCATTTGTCTAAATGAGACAAAAACCACCCCTCTCACCTCACCATCTCCACCCACACAATTCAGCACCCTAGGATAGCAAGGAGGGGCTCTGAAACTTCTCATCTCCATAGCCCAAATCCGAACTCAAGCTCAAGGGAGTCCAAGAAGAAAGTTTAAGAAGGAAAAAGCTAGGAAAAAGTGTGAAAATTAGGGTAATGACCTTATCATAACTTTTCCTTTGTTTTTCTTCTAGCATATAAGATATATATCATATGAAAGACCTTGAGTATTGTTCTACATGATTTAAGTGTGGAATAATGGGTTGGAAAGTGATTTTAAGTCCAAAAACGGACTTAGAAGCCAAATCGACCGGTTTGCCGGAAAATAACCTTTTATAGGTTATTTGTGTTGATATGGGTTTTGTGATGATAAAACCTTGTTAGGAACTTGATTTAAAGTATTTTTGAGCTTCGCCGGTGTTTCGTCGGAGTTGGTCAAAGTTCGCCGGAGTTGGTCAAAGTTCGCCGGAGTTGGTCAAAGTCCAATCGAGAAACGTAGAACGCGCTTAAGCTTAATTAAGGTGAGGATGACCGACTATGTTACTTATAATCTTTGGGTTAATTTCATGGGATTTCCTAAGTGAATACAAGTGTGATGTGCATGAGTTGTTAATGGTTAATAATGCCTAAATAGAACTATTATTGATTATAAGTATAATATGCATGATACACAAATTTATGAATAAATTGTGTATGTTTAGATGTTATGAATATGTGTGTATGATGATTGTACCAACCATGAATATCATTTGGGATAGTATACTTTGATGCTATGAGGAGAAGCCATGAAGGTATGAAAGTGATACTTGATATTAAAGCCAATTATGCAAGAAGAAGGAATTATATTGAAATAAATAAATAACTAGCATTGAAATATTAGTTGGAAATGTTAGTTGAGAAATGGATGAATTAGATCCTAAGAATTTGAATTATAAGGAATCGGTGATTATGAGCCGGGCTCAAGACCGATGTAGATGACGGTGATTATGAGCTGGGCTCTAGACCGTAGTAGATGACGGTGATTATGAGCTGGGCTCTAGACCGTAGTAGATGACGGTGATTATGAGCTGGGCTCTAGACCGTAGTAGATGACGGTGATTATGAGCGGGGCTCTAGACCGTAGTAGATAACGGTGATTATGAGCTGGGCTCTAGACCGTGGTAAATAATGATGAATTGATACTAAATGAACGGATTAACTAAAATGTAATAATGCTCTAGATTGAGGGCCTCAGAGATTTAAACTTTGATTATACTTAGTATAGTTGTCATTGTACTTGTCAAATGCTTCCAAGTACAGACCTCCCCTTCATGGGGGAGGCCACCTCACAGTTTCAGGTAGAACTTGAAGGTTGCTACTACCAGCCGCTGCTTCAGGAAGTTTCTGAGGAGAAGACTTGGTTCGTGCTTCTCCCGTTCTTGTCTTGAAAGCAATATGAATAATGCTCATGGATAATATTTTCTGAATAATTACTTTGGGGGCTTGCATGCCTAATTATGCCAAGTGTGGCTTGAACACTTGTATCAATTGTTTCCGCTGCTTTAATAAATGTTTTACATTATGTTTGTTTATGGATGTACTATGTGTGAATGGTATTCAAGACGCCTTGTATAGTATGGATGAGTCGGACTGCGGTTGACTATTCATACTGTACAGCGGGTTGTTGACGTGTCCGGGTAGGTCCGGGGCGTGACAATTTAAATGGTATCAGAGCCTTAGTCCGTAAACATCATAATGAAGCTTCAAAATTTCTTTTGAAAATGAATTTGAAAAACCATGAGCATAAGTTTTGTACTTATAGAACTTTTGGTACTTGAGTTGCAATGCCTCTAATTGTTGAGATGGTACCCTTAACAATTGGTATGGCGGTGATTTGAGCCGAAGGATGTCTTTAAGTACCCGTCCGTCATTTGACATTCGATACGAGTCTAATGACTCATTCTAATTTCTTTCAGAAATGGAACCAGTTGGAAGGATCACTAGAAGGAACCCGTTGGGCCGTGCACCGGGTGGGTCCGAGCGCGGTAGCCGGGGGTCCTCTAGGGGATCAAGAGGAAGGGGCCGTGGAGGCCAACGTCAAACCGTGAGCGATGGCCACGTTGATACCGAGAGTGAGACCTATTGGTCCTATGAGGACTCAACCTACCAGCCGGGGACTGAGCCAGTAGAGACCCCTTACGAAGGGGATGATGATGATGTGAGTGACGAGGAGGAAAGTGGCTCCTTGTCCAGGATCGAAGCGCTACTCCAACAGTATCATCGGGAGCGCGAAGAAAGGAGGGCACGCCGAAGGCACCGTGCAGGGCAACCTTCGGGTGGGGCTCCAAGAGGGAGGAGCTATTGCGATTCGAGAACCCATGTGGAAGCACATGGAAGTCGGGGCGATGGAGGTCCAGCCATAAGGATCTCCAAATACATCAAGGAGGCGAGGGACTTAGGGTGCAAACCGTTCGATGGGACGGGGGACATCTCGGTTGCCGCCCAGTGGATCAAGAGGCTGAACGAGGCAGCCCTTGACATGCAGCTCACCCCCGATTTTAAATTGAGAATCAGAGTAAGGTTACTCGAGGGGTTGGCATCCAAATGGTGGGATGGAACCAAGGGTAAGTATGGCGGAACTGTTACATGGGAGGATTTTCGACAAGAATTCTTTGCCCAGTACTACTCTGACTTCGAAGTAAACGCCAAGGTGAGGGAATACACTCTCCTAACCCAAGGCGGTAACATGACGGTGAAAGAACTTGAGAACAAGTTCAGAGACCTTGCTGATCACATACCGGAGTATGCTTGTGATGAAAACCGAATGGTGAATCATTTTTGGGAGGCCTTGGACTTGGAGATACGTGACAGGGCAACCCAATTGCCCAATATGACTTTCAGCCAAGTGGTTGCCCAAGGGTTGAAGGGAGAAAAGCAATGGGAGGAGAGGAAGAAGAGAGATGCCGAAGAGGCTAAGAAAAGAAAGTGGGAAAGCCATGGCCCCCAAGGTCCCAACAAGAAGGGGAACCATGGGGGAGGTGGATCGTTCAGGGCACCGGCAGCAACATCCAAGGGAAACCCGGCCACGAGCGGGCACTACTCGGGCTCACAAGCCCCAATGACGCCCAGGTGCAGGAATTGCAACAGGAACCACACTGGTAAGTGTCGTGATCCACCACGGTGCTACCAATGCGGGAGTACAGGGCATATTAAGCCAAACTGCCCTCAACTTGGTGGGAACCGGGGGTCAGGACCAAGCGGCGCTACCACGGCAAGTAGGAACCGGGCCGGAGCATCTCATGCTAGCGTGGGCCAGGGGAGCGAGCACGAGCAATGCGCCGTCCGTGAATCAAGGAAGAACTCAAGCTAGAGTTTATGCTATGACGGAGGCGGATGCACGTGCCAACCTGGACTCCGTTGCGGGTAATTCCTTAAACTCACGTATTAATTTTCGTAAACAATAGGAGTGTGGAACTTGTAAAATTAAAACCCCGACGAGTCTAGTCAGGTTTGAAGGGAAAAAGGGGAGGAGAATCCTCGCCCTGGGTGAAAACCGCCCGGCTTTGACGAAAGCCGCCCGGCTTTCGTCTTGATTTAATTGGGATAATACTACGGCAACGAATGCCGGCCGGCTTCCATTGAGAACTGCCCGGCTTTCGTCAAGATTAAATCAAAGAAAATTCTCGCAACCAAAAACCGGCCGGCTTTTGGTGAAAACCGGCCGGCTTTCATAAACACCTCACCTGGGAAATTTCTCGCAGCTGAAAACCGCCTGGCTTTCATGGAAGCCGCTCGGCTTTCGTTAAGCCTGGGGATTCCTGCGCTACTGAAACCCGGTCGGGTTTCGTAGAAACGGGCCGACTTCGAAACCATTCCCTGAATAAAAACTACGGCGACGAAAGCCGCTCGGCTTTCGTAAAAGCCGCCCGGCTTTCGTGATTAAATACTTGGAATTATTCTCGCAGTCGAAAACCGGCCGACTTTCGTGAAAAGCGGCCGGCTTTCACCTGGATTGGTCCTAAAACGGTCCTAAAGGTTAGAAACCGGGAAATTTCGGAAGGGTATCGAACGGACCCCACCCGAAACACAACCAACATACCCTACGACTTAAGAAACGAACCTATTAATTAGATAGTGTGTCTTACATTACTTATGAATGTAGGAACACTAAAGATAAACGGGAGAGACGCAAGGATCCTTATTGATACCGGGGCGCAACGGTCATTTGTGAGTGAGGCGTTCGCCAGCGGATTCAACGGACCACTTGTACCGATGCCTCAAACCCTATTGGTGTCCACGCCTCTAGGGGAGGATATCGAAAGGGATAGCCACTATCCATCGTGTGAGGTGGAAGTGGAGGGCCAAACCTTGACGTGTGACTTCGTACCGCTGAGTATGATCGAGTTCAATGCAATTCTAGGAATGGATTGGCTTGAGAAACATCATGCTAGGGTCGATTGCTACACGAAGGTTCTTGAACTCGAAGGCGGCGAAGGGTTGACCTTACGCTTCGAGGGAGATAGAGGCAAATCAAACTGTTGTATCATATCCGCCGTGAGAGCAAGGAATATGATGAGAAAGGGGTGTCACGCATACCTAGCGTATGTGGTGGACAAAACCAAAGAAGAGATAGACATCAATGATGTGAGAGTTGTGTGCAAGTATCTGGATGTCTTCCCAAAAGACTTGCCGGGACTTCCACCCGATAGGGAGATTGAGTTCGTGATCGAGGTCGAACCCGGCACCAAACCAATCTCTATACCGCCATACAGAATGGCACCCGCTGAACTTAACGAGTTGAAAACCCAATTGCAAGAGCTATTGGATAACGGTTTCATAAGGCCGAGTCACTCTCCGTGGGGAGCACCGGTCCTTTTTGTGAAAAAGAAAGATGGAACACTGCGAATGTGCATTGACTATCGTCAACTGAACAAGGTCACAATCAAGAATAGGTATCCCTTGCCTAGAATTGATGACTTGTTTGATCAGCTCCGAGGGGCGACGGTGTTTTTGAAGATTGACTTGAGGTCGGGGTACCACCAACTGAAAATAAAGGAAGATGACATATCGAAGAGTGCATTCCGCACAAGGTATGGTCATTTCGAGTTCCTAGTTATGTCGTTCGGGCTAACCAACGCCCCGGCGGCATTCATGGACATGATGAACCGTGTGTTCAGTGAATACTTAGATCAATTCGTGATAGTATTCATTGACGATATTTTGATATACTCCAAGAGTGAGGGGGAGCATGAAGATCATTTGAGACTTGTACTTGAACGGCTAAGGGAAAAACAACTCTTTGCCAAGTTCTCTAAATGCGAGTTTTGGCTCAAAGAGATCGGGTTCCTCGGGCATGTCGTTTCAGGTTCGGGCATTGCGGTGGATAAAGCCAAGATAGAAGCCATCATGAATTGGGATAGACCCAAGAACGTGAAAGAAATACGTAGTTTCCTCGGTTTGGCAGAATATTATCGTAAGTTTGTTGAAAAATTTTCTGTATTGGCGTCTCCATTGATAAAGCTCACAAAGAAAGGGGGCAAGTTCATATGGGACGACAATTGTGAGAAAGGGTTTCTCGAACTAAAGAAACGGCTTACAGAAGCACCAGTCCTCACTCTACCCACACAAGGGATAGTGTACGACATATACAGTGACGCTAGCATCCAAGGGCTTGGATGTGTTCTAATGCAAAACGGTCGGGTGATTGCCTACGCTTCAAGGCAATTGAAGAAACACGAGGCAAACTACCCTACCCACGATCTAGAGTTGGGAGCGGTAGTGTTTGCACTGAAGATTTGGCGGCATTATCTCTATGGGGAGACATGTCACATTTTCACCGATCATAAAAGCTTGAAGTATGTATTCACTCAAAAAGAGTTGAATATGAGACAAAGGAGATGGATGGAGTTGATCAAGGACTATGACTTGATCATCGACTATCATCCCGGGAAGGCCAATGTAGTAGCCGATGCACTGAGCAGAAAGAGTACATCAGGGACGTTACTCGCGTGTCTACGCTCATTAAGGGCACAAGTGGAGGTGTCCGCGAGTGGGGTCCTCATTGCTAGATTCGAGGTTAGGCCTACATTGCTGAGTGAGATCAGTAGATGTCAGGCCACTGATGAAGAATGTCAAAAGATCCGTGAACAGATCCTTGAGGGACCTGTTGAGAACTTTTGGGTACGTGATGACGGTCTTTTATTGTTTAAAGGCCGTGTATGCATACCAAGGAATGAGGAGCTCCAAAAGTCTATACTGGAGGAGGCTCATTCTTCGGCGTATGCCATGCATCCAGGAGGTACTAAAATGTACCGAGACTTGAAGGAAAGTTACTGGTGGTCGGGTATGAAGAGGGACATCGCAGAGTACGTGAGTTGGTGCCTTACTTGCCAACAAGTCAAGGTGGAACATCAGCACCCGGCGGGACTTTTGCAACCACTTACCATTCCAGAATGGAAGTGGGAGCACATGACCATGGACTTCGTGGTGGGGCTACCACGAACAGTGAACAACTATGATGCAGTATGGGTAGTGGTTGATAGGCTCACCAAAAGTGCACACTTTTTGCCTATCAACATTACTTATCCTCTTGAAAGATTGGCAAAGCTATACACGGAGGAGATTGTGAGACTGCATGGAGTTCCGATATCCATTGTCTCGAATAGGGACCCACGTTTCACATCCCGATTTTGGCCAAAATTTCAAGCATCTTTGGGTACGAAGCTAAAGTTTAGCACAGCCTTTCACCCACAGACGGATGGGCAATCCGAGAGGGTGATACAGATTCTGGAAGATATGCTTAGGGCATGTGCTCTGGAGTTCCAAGGGAGTTGGGACAAGCATTTGGCTCTGGTCGAGTTCGCCTATAACAACAGTTATCAGGCGAGTATTGGCATGCCTCCATACGAGGCATTGTATGGGAGGAAATGTAGAACACCGTTGTGTTGGGACGAGGTTGGCGAAGCCAAGCTCGAGGGGATTGAACTTGTCGAAATCACCAAGGCTAAGGTGAAAGTCATTCAGGATAGACTCAAGGCTGCCCAAGATCGGCAAAAGAGTTATGCTAACAAACGACACAGGCCATTGGAGTTTGAGGTCGGTGATAAGGTTTTTCTAAGGATTTCTCCTTGGAAAGGTATCATCAAATTTATATCGAGGGGAAAGCTTAACCCCCGATACATTGGTCCGTTTGAAATCCTTGAAAGGATAGGGGCCGTGGCTTACCGTATCAAATTGATGCCAGAACTTGAGAAGATACACGACGTGTTCCATGTGTCGATGCTCAAGAAATACGTGCGAGATCCGTCTCATATCCTTGAGAAACCACCGGTAGAGATACGTGAAGACCTACAATATGCGGTGGAACCGGTGAAGATTGTGGGTCAACAGGTAAAGAAACTGAGGAACAAGGAGATTCCTATGGTAAAGGTCCTTTGGAGGAGTGATCGAGTCGAAGAAGAAACCTGGGAGACTGAGGTCTCAATGAGGGAGCAGTACCCTTTCCTTTTCGATTAGACACGTGGATTTCGGGGTGAACTTGTAACACCGTCCCCAAATGTATTTATCTTTAAGCTAATAATTTATTGAACCCTATGAAATTTTTAGTGAATTTACGAAGTTGTGAATTTGTATTAATTTTTTCGCGTGAATAGTAAAATGCACGTGGGGTCCACATCGGGAGTGGGGACCGCCCGATATTATCGGGGCCACATATTATATTTATCTTGGACTAGATAATATGTATATGGTGGTGGATATCCTAGTTGAGCCATGACAATGGCATAGGGTTGACCGGTTGGTCAAACGGGGCCAAATTATCAGTATCGGCAATCTATCAGATACAGCCCGAAAAGGGATTTCGGAGACTTCTAAATTAAAGTTGAGGGATGCATATTGATTCTAAGGTCCATTAAGAATTGGGAACAAGTGTTATATTTTATTTGACCCGATAAAATAAAATATACTTAAAACAGTCCGGAAAAATACAACTTTCGGGGCAAATTGCACACTTTGGGACAAATTAGGATGACCTCCCACATGGGTGGGGGCCACCCCACGAAATTGTCAACCCTTGAGGGCTGGATGAGTGCCAAATTGGCTGAACAACAATTGAGAGGATGGGGGAGACACCTTTGACATGTAGTAGACCCCCTCCCTTCACTCATTTGTCTAAATGAGACAAAAACCACCCCTCTCACCTCACCATCTCCACCCACACAATTCAGCACCCTAGGATAGCAAGGAGGGGCTCTGAAACTTCTCATCTCCATAGCCCAAATCCGAACTCAAGCTCAAGAGAGTCCAAGAAGAAAGTTTAAGAAGGAAAAAGCTAGGAAAAAGTGTGAAAATTAGGGTAATGACCTTATCATAACTTTTCCTTTGTTTTTCTTCTAGCATATAAGATATATATCATATGAAAGACCTTGAGTATTGTTCTACATGATTTAAGTGTGGAATAATGGGTTGGAAAGTTATTTTAAGTCCAAAAACGGACTTAGAAGCCAAATCGACCGGTTTGCCGGAAAATAACCTTTTATAGGTTATTTGTGTTGATATGGGTTTTGTGATGATAAAACCTTGTTAGGAACTTGATTTAAAGTATTTTTGAGCTTCGCCGGAGTTTCGTCGGAGTTGGTCAAAGTTCGCCGGAGTTGGTCAAAGTTCGCCGGAGTTGGTCAAAGTCCAATCGAGAAACGTAGAACGCGCTTAAGCTTAATTAAGGTGAGGATGACCGACTATGTTACTTATAATCTTTGGGTTAATTTCATGGGATTTCCTAAGTGAATACAAGTGTGATGTGCATGAGTTGTTAATGGTTAATAATGCCTAAATAGAACTACTATTGATTATAAGTATAATATGCATGATACACAAATTTATGAATAAATTGTGTATGTTTAGATGTTATGAATATGTGTGTATGATGATTGTACCAACCATGAATATCATTTGGGATAGTATACTTTGATGCTATGAGGAGAAGCCATGAAGGTATGAAAGTGATACTTGATATTAAGGCCAATTATGCAAGAAGAAGGAATTATATTGAAATAAATAAATAACTAGCATTGAAATATTAGTTGGAAATGTTAGTTGAGAAATGGATGAATTAGATCCTAAGAATTTGAATTATAAGGAATCGGTGATTATGAGCCGGGCTCAAGACCGATGTAGATGACGGTGATTATGAGCTGGGCTCTAGACCGTAGTAGATGACGGTGATTATGAGCTGGGCTCTAGACTGTAGTAGATGACGGTGATTATGAGCTGGGCTCTAGACCGTAGTAGATGACGGTGATTATGAGCGGGGCTCTAGACCGTAGTAGATAACGGTGATTATGAGCTGGGCTCTAGACCGTGGTAAATAATGATGAATTGATACTAAATGAACGGATTAACTAAAATGTAATAATGCCCTAGATTGAGGGCCTCAGAGATTTAAACTTTGATTATACTTAGTATAGTTGTCATTGTTTCCAAGTACAATTGACCTCCCCTTCACGGGGGAGGCCACCTCACAGTTTCAGGTAGAACTTGAAGGTTGCTACTACCAGCTGCTGCTTCGGGAAGTTTCTGAGGAGAAGACTTGGTTCGTGCTTCTCCCGTTCTTGTTTTGAAAACAATATGAATAATGCTCATGGATAATATTTTCTGAATAATTACTTTGGGGGCTTGCATGCCTAATTATGCCAAGTGTGGCTTGAACACTTGTATCAATTGTTTCCGCTGCTTTAATAAATGTTTTACATTATGTTTGTTTATGGATGTACTATGTGTGAATGGTATTCAAGACGCCTTGTATAGTATGGATGAGTCGGACTGCGGTTGACTATTCGTACTGTACGGCGGGTTGTTGACGTGTCCGGGTAGGTCCGGGGCGTGACACAAAGGTAGTGGTCATCCTCGGCCACAGTTGGGCATCGTCCTCCTTGTCACCATACACATAATATCTGAAGAAGCCGAGGGCGGTCATCTTATATTCAGTGCCGTTCTCACCAAGGGACACGAAAACAAACTTACTCTTCCAACCATGGATGGACGAAGGCAAGTGCGTGAAGCTCCTCTTCTTCGGCAATTGTTGGAGGGTAGCGTAGGCCGCACAGTTCTTGTGGCTTCCTCGGCCAATCTGGTAGAGGTTCATGAAGAGAGCTGTCGTCGGCTTGTAGCCCAACTCTTCACAGCGGAGCAAGAATCCCACCATCAACGAGTAGCTGTTCGGGGTCAGCAAGGCCGGAGGAAGTCCCACCATGTCCAAGTATTCTGTGATGAAGGGATGAAGGGGAAATCTCAGCCCCTTGGCGAAGCTCATCGGGTACACTGAAGTATCCCGGCGGCGGATTAAGTACATGGTCCGTCGGCCTGGGTGCCCTAACTCTCCCGAACAGCCCCACATACATCTGCGCGACTAGGTAATCGGCCGTGTTGCTCTCCGGCTTGATAAGGTAGATATTCGTGAGATCCGGGTGGGAGTACCCTGGCCCACTCCTCGGCCTCCTTATCCTCTTCGGCCTCTCTGCTCCCTTCACGACGGACACCGGCTTCGGGCACGGAATAGCAGTGGAAGTGGACGCCCCGTCCACCACTCGGGACGCACCTGCGTGCTCGCCTTCCGAAGACGAGGCAGACTCCTCGTCCTTACCCTCGTCGTCCTCCGGCTCTCCGGACTTATAGGGGCTCAGATGCTCTATTTCCTCCTCAAACTCTTCAAGCACCTCGTAGTCAAGGGACCTAGTGGAGGGCTGGTCGTCGTAGGGGTAGTACTCCTCGTCCAAGCTCTTCATCTTACAACTATTAACGCCCTAAAGGTCTCTACTTGGATCTAAGTGTGAATCCCCTATTAACACTAGATCAAAGGCCCAGGAAGCAAAGTATATGAAATATGAAAGGAACAGGTGAAGAACTGACCTTTGAATATTTGAAGAAACGGAAGAACACTTGAACAAACACCTCAGAGACTCTCTCTTTAGAAATTTCAGCAGCACTTCGTGGGCACAGATTGCAAATGAGGTTACCGCGTCGGAAGGGGAGGGGTATTTATAGACCTCCTCTCCAACGGTCACTACACGTGGCACCATATCAGTGGCCACCTCAGCGGTCACCTTCCCAGCAGCCAATGAGGTGCCACCCTACGGCCGGGCTCGTGAACTAACCTACCGGCGGAGTAAAACCCTACGGATCACACGAACAACGAACGCCCACAACGGCCTATACGCTTGCCGGCTTCACAAATGCCAGCATATCGCCCACAACGGCCTATACGCTTGCCGGCTTCACAAATGCCAGCAAAGCACCCGCAACGGCCAAGGCACCCAATGCCTCCACAGCGATAAGGAGATGACAACGGCTAGGAACGTCATGAACGCCCGTAACAGCCACAGAACCAAAAGAACAAAGAACCTGCAGCCATCGGCCTTCGTAACGACCCCAGATGATAACTCTTTACAAGCGATCTGCGCACAAGGGTTCTCCCACAGGGTTACCTTGGCCAGAAAATCGCCATAAGGGTTGGATTCAGAGCACTACGGAGAGGCTGCTTCGGCCAGTGACTCAAGCAACTCCTTCACCCCTCACACTCTTCGGCCTGAAGCAGTGGGGGACTGGGGGACTACATCGGCCTCAACAATACAGACAAAGGAAAAATGCAAAGAACACAAATTTAACCACAAAGCATGGCCACATCGTCCATGTATCACGTCGCGGCATGACGCCATGGTTGTGTTCAATCGTTCAAGCTTGGATCGTGATAACTCATCTTCTTCAAATTTTCACCCGGGTGACTCTTATAGAAAGACTCAGTTTTTCGACCCTTTATTTTGACCTTTCCGAGATCAAATATCCAGATTTCTATCGCTTCATATTGTGAGAGTGTTGGTCCATGATTTTCATTAAGCATGGTCAATGAAAGGGGATTTGATCCGGGTGGTATAAGAGGGAGTATGAAATATTTGTGTAATCCCACCGTTATTCCTTGCTTATATGTCAACAAAGAGAAGTCTAATTTATACTCACAATTGCTGAAAATTTCATAGTTATCTTTGTCCTTCTCCACCCTTTGTGTTTCCCTTAGAGTCTCAGGAAATGGTGGCATGATCTTAGGAATGGCCGGTGGTTGAGTTGAGTTTTCGGGTTCCTCCTCCGGTTGAGCTTTCTCCGTAAGCTCCTCTTCTTCCTCCTCCTCGCCCATGTGGTTCACAATGCTTGGCATTTGTTTCAACTGATTGTCCAAGTTCTGTTTGTTGGACACTACTTCTTGCGAGCATTGTGACATATTTTGTTGCATATTTGTCACATTGAAAGTAAGAGCTCGGATCATGTCTTCAGTGGACATGCTGGAATAAGAACATGAGTATGGGCTATATGTGTTGAAGAATGATTCATACCTCTCTTGAAAACCAACACCATTCCTTTGTTCAAAGAATTCTTCTCGAAGCTCTGGGCAAAAATTTGTAAGATGCCTTTGTGACATGCAAATGTTGCATGTATGGACATCTTGAGATTTTGAACATGAGATAAATTCCTTTATTATAGAGGTCAAGTCGGAAATTTGACTCTCTAGGGATGATGTGTTGGTATCCATTTACTCATGCGAGCTCAGAAAATGGAAAAGTAAGATTATATATATATATATTTTTTTTTTTTTTTTTTTTGTTTTTTTATGAGATAAAATAAAAAGAAAAATAATTGCCTTTCCCCGGCAACGGCGCCAAATTTGACGAGCACTTTGTCACGGTGCGTCAAAATAAATTTCAATACTAACACTTATACGTAGTATAGCGTAGTAGAGTTCGTATCCACAGGGAAAGGAATATTTCTCTTTTTATGATACTTAGTAAATAAAAGGGGGGATTTGGATTGAGTGATTTATTTTAATTAAGAACTAAGATGAACAACCTATATGAGATTTAATTCAAAGATAAAAAGGACTTGGCATTGCTACTTTCCACTTGTTGATATATTTTAGTCGATCATTGTTATATCTATAACTTATTCCCTCTCGAATACTCAATCGGGGAGTATATCCACTTCATCGAGGGTAGTTATTAACAACGACCGTTCATTAATAACCCTTACTATTAATCAAATATAGAACAACGCCTTATACCGATTTAATAGTAGCATTTAATCTTTCTAACTCCTTGATGAAATCAATTGAGATTGATAACCTCAACACAAGCGGTTTCGGTTTAACCAAAAAAATTAATCCCTCTTAAGTTTATTAACCACGACCGTGCATTAATAAACCGAAGTTACTTACTTGTGAAACCATCAACGATTAACCATCGGTTCGTCGATCGTTTCTAGTAATAATTAATATATGGAACAAAACTAGTTGATCCTTTAAGTAATGTTCAAAATATTAATATGAAATAAGAGTAGGAATTAATTAATATTCAAGGAAGAATATTATTAAAGAAGATGAATCCTACTATAATTAATATCAAGATGTTAACTAATTGTCATCTTAGCAACACTCCCCAACATTAATATAGAGGAAGAAAATACCATTCTAACTAATGTCGAGATGTTAACTAATTGTCATCTTAGCAACACTCCCCAACATTAATATAGAGATGATATTAAGGAAAGAACTATTAATTAATATTCAAGGAAAGAAGTTAAGAAAATAACTCACAACTTTAATAATCAACAAGATTCAAGAGCAACACCAAGGATGGAAGTTTAGCTCCTCATTTGGAGACTAAACATAGCTAGAAAAATATAAAGAAATGCTATTCTAAACTGAGGTAAAGAGATTGGAAGAAGGGATTATTTTTAGAGAAGAAAAAGTGTGCTATTTATAGGTGTTTTTCAACACCTTTGGCCGGGTACCCGACCGGGTCAAGTACTTACCCGACCGGGTCCGGTCAAAATCAGATAATTCGCCATGTTCTGGTGATCTTCGCACGTCGTTTTGTCCCGGGTCACATCTGACCCGACCGGGTCAAGTAGGGGACCCGACCGGGTCCAGTGACTTTCTTGGCAATTTCGTCTGTTAAATCATACCCGACCGGGTGGGGGTTTCTACCCGGTCGGGTTTCACTCCTGGGCAGTCAAATTTCTTGTTTTCTTCTCTTCAAAGTCTTCCTTTCCAACACCACAAATCCTAACTATACTTTACAACTTATAAATGAGAATTAAAATACGATTACAACTAAAATCACACAAATGTTTACAAACTAAATAAAACAGTAAACAATACACACAAATCAATCATAAAAATATACATTTATGCACTACTAATTAGTGCATATCAAATACCCCCACACTTAAACCTTTACTCGTCTCGAGTAAATCAAATCCGATCCAAGAAGTCCTTAAAATGACAAGAATATCAACACACACATCCACGAGTGTTTTTAGAAACACATAAAGTAAATCCCCAAAAATATAATAGTAAAGAGGGTCTTCAACTCCATATTTCTTTATCAACCTCAACCTTTTTTTTTCGTTACCCTTAGGATCCTGCAGAAATAAAAGAAAATACTTTCTCTCGTTCTCTCATTTTGCCTAGGTGCCCTTTCGGGTTTTCATCCTAGCTTCCCACATTTTTCTGTTTTAATCCTCACAACTCACTCTTATTTTTGCTTTATTTTTGCTTAAGTTGCCCTTTCAGGTTTTCAACTTAACAAGCTTTTATAATTTTGTTTTTTTTACAAGAATAAAGAGTATGAATGTGAGTATTCCATAGTGCTTGTGTCTAAGATGAATGTTTTTTTTGGATACTTTTTGGGAGGTTTTTTTTTTTGGTGATTTGTGGGTGTGGAGATGAAAAGGGTGAAGAGGTGATGAATGAAATGGGTTTAATTGGTGGATGGATGTAGAAGATATGAAGCTTTTGACTTTTGGAAATGGAGGGAATTTGGGGTGTGGTTCGAAAGGGAAGACAAAGGGGGTGATTTTTTTTTAATGAGAAATGGCCTGGTTTCCAAAAAATTGAGATACCCGGCCGGGTGGGGTAGTGTACCCGGTCGGGCGTAAACTGTTCACCCGAGGCAGAAAGCTTTTGCTGGGTTGCCCGGCCGGGTATGGAAGTCTACCCGGTCGGGTGAAAAATTTATTCTTGTTTTGCTCATGCCTCGCCCGGGTGATTGCCCGGGTGTTTTGTTTTTAGAAGTAACCCGACTGGGTTAGGGTTTATACCCGGCCGGGTCCAATCCCAGTCCATTTTTTTTTTGAAATGTGTAAAAATAAAATAAAACAAGTAAACGTAACTTGCTTGGGTTGCCTCCCAAGAAGCGCCTTAGTTAACGTCGCGGCACGACGCCATGGTTGTGCTCAATCGTTCAAGCTTGGATCGTGATAACTCATCTTCTTCAAATTTTCACCCGGGTGACTCTTATAGAAAGACTCAGTTTTTTGACCCTTTATTTTGACCTTTCCGGGATCAAATATCCAGATTTCTATCGCTTCATATTGTGAGAGTGTTGGTCCATGATTTTCATTAAGCATGGTCAATGAAAGGGGATTTGATCCGGGTGGTATAAGAGGGAGTATGAAATATTTGTGTAATCCCACCGTTATTCCTTGCTTATATGTGAACAAAGAGAAGTCTAATTTATACTCACAATTGCTGAAAATTTCATAGTTATCTTTGTCCTTCTCCACCCTTTGTGTTTCCCTTAGAGCCTCAGGAAATGGTGGCATGATCTTAGGAATGGCCGGTGGTTGAGTTGAGTTTTCGGGTTCCTCCTCCGGTTGAGCTTTCTCCGTAAGCTCCTCTTCTTCCTCCTCCTCGCCCATGTGGTTCACAATGCTTGGCATTTGTTTCAACTGATTGTCCAAGTTCTGTTTGTTGGACACTGCTTCTTGCGAGCATTGTGACATATTTTGTTGCATATTTGTCACATTGAAAGTGAGAGCTCGGATCATGTCTTCAGTGGACATGCTGGAATAAGAACATGAGTATGGCCTATATGTGTTGGAGAATGATTCATACCTCTCTTGAAAACCAACACCATTCCTTTGTTCAAAGAATTCTTCTCGAAGCTCTGGGAAAAAATTTGTAAGATGCCTTTGTGACATGCAAATGTTGCATGTATGGACATCTTGAGATTTTGAACATGAGATAAATTCCTTTATTAGAGAGGTCAAGTCGGAAATTTGACTCTCTAGGGATGATGTGTTGGTATCCATTTACTCATGCGAGCTCAGAAAATGGAAAAGTAAGATTTTTTTATATATATGTATATATTTTTATTTTATTTTGTTTTTTTTATGAGATAAAATAAAAAGAAAAATAATTGCCTTTCCCCGGCAACGACGCCAAATTTGACGAGCACTTTGTCACGGTGCGTCAAAATAAATTTCAATACTAACACTTATACGTAGTATAGCGTAGTAGAGTTCGTATCCACAGGGAAAGAAATATTTCTCTTTTTATGATACTTAGTAAATAAAAGGGGGGATTTGGATTGAGTGATTTAATTTAATTAAGAACTAAGATGAACAACCTATATGAGATTTACTTCAAAGATAAAAAGGACTTGGCATTGCTACTTTCCACTTGTTGATATATTTTAGTCGATCATTGTTATATCTATAACTTATTCCCTCTCGAATACTCAATCGGGGAGTATATCCACTTCATCGAGGGTAGTTATTAACAACGACCGTTCATTAATAACCCTTACTATTAATCAAATATAGAACAACGCCTTATACCGATTTAATAGTAGCATTTAATCTTTCTAACTCCTTGATGAAATCAATTGAGATTGATAACCTCAACACAAGCGGTTTCGGTTTAACCAACAAAATTAATCCCTCTTAAGTTTATTAACCACGACCGTGCATTAATAAACCGAAGTTACTTACTTGTGAAACCATCAACGATTAACCATCGGTTCGTTGATCGTTTCTAGTAATAATTAATATATGGAACAAAACTAGTTGATCCTTTAAGTAATGTTCAAAATATTAATATGAAATAAGATTAGGAATTAATTAATATTCAAGGAAGAATATTATTACAGAAGATGAATCCTACTATAATTAATATCAAGATGTTAACTAATTGTCATCTTAGCAACACTCCCCAACATTAATATAGAGGAAGAAAATAACATTCTAACTAATGTCGAGATGTTAACTAATTATCATCTTAGCAACACTCCCCAACATTAATATAGAGATGATATTAAGGAAAGAACTATTAATTAATATTCAAGGAAAGAAGTTAAGAAAATAACTCACAACTTTAATAATCAACCAGATTCAAGAGCAACACCAAGAATGGAAGTTTAGCTCCTCATTTGGAGACTAAACATAACTAGAAAAATATAAAGAAATGCTATTCTAAACTGAGCTAAAGAGATTGGAAGAAGGGATTATTTTTAGAGAAGAAAAAGTGTGCTATTTATAGGTGTTTTTCAACACCTTTGGCCGGGTACCCGACCGGGTCAAGTACTTACCCGACCGGGTCCGGTCAAAATCAGATAATTCGCCATGTTCTGGTGATCTTCGCACGTCGTTTTGTCCCGGGTCACATCTGACCCGACCGGGTCAAGTAGGGGACCCGACCGGGTCCAGTGACTTTCTTGGCAATTTCGTCTGTTAAATCATATCCGACCGGGTGGGGGTTTCTACCTGGTCGGGTTTCACTCCTGGGCAGTCAAATTTCTTGATTTCTTCTCTTCAAAGTCTTCCTTTCCAACACCACAAATCCTAACTATACTTTACAACTTATAAATGAGAATTAAAATACGATTACAACTAAAATCACACAAATGTTTACAAACTAAATAAAACGGTAAACAATACACACAAATCAATCATAAAAATATACATTTATGCACTACTAATTAGTGCATATCACGAACCCTCTTCCCCAAAACTCCATTTTCGAACCTTCTCTCTACCGTATCTCCCTCATTTCTCCACCAAATCACCCCATTCTTCCACCAAAATACTCCCCTCACCTTCCTCTACACACCCATACCCATAAACCCAACTTTTCCCCAATTTCCACAGGTCCGAAAAAAACCCTACCCCCAATTTCAATTTTCGGATTTTGAGCTTCCGAATCTCCAAAAATGGCACCAAGGAAGGACAAAGGGCAGAGCTCAAGGGCTATGGAACCCATCCTGGGGTACGAGAACCTCATTTTCGCCGACAACGAATACCGAGCTCGGTTCATCACTACAATTCCAAGGCAAGTAAAACCTTCCCGTTTCTTATGCCATAATGCTCTCCGTGAACTAGGCATTTATAATAGTACCAAGTAATTCTTTCGTGAGTTGGACATGAACCGCATTTTCAAAATGAAACACAACTCTAATGAAAGAATCATCTATGAATTCATGAGCTCGGTGAAGTTTGAAAATGATGAGCCTGATTTTAGGGACGACAAACTCACATTTCGTTTGTTTAATCACACCTATTCAATAACGAAACTTGAGTTTGCTGAACATTTTGGCATCCCCGTCCCCTACGAAAAAGCCATCTCCGACAACACCATTTTCGGTCATTCATTGTGGACCAAGATGACCGAAGAAGTGGGCTTTAGCTCCTCCCAATTGTATATTAGTCATGTCCAACACCCCGTCCTCCGATTGTTCTTGAAGTTTTTAGCAAACTGTTTGCTTGGGCGCCCCAACAATCACCACACAAAGATGGGGGATGTGTGTTTGATGTCAGTGGCTCTATTCCGCCGTCATGTGGACTTTAACCTGTGCAATCTAATGTGAGCACATTTAAAAAAGGAAAGCACAGCGAGTGGGCAATTGTTTTGGGTGGGGTGGTTATGCACTTGGCAAGTAAGTTCGGGTATACGGATAACTCTCCTATACTCGACTATTGTTTGATGGACATGGCTTGGTTAGGCCATTCGGGATGCACAACTTTCTCCCACACACTCTATGGTGGTGAACAACCGAAAAACATGTATAACTGGCTCATACACCCCAAGCCTATCAAACATTTCCTCTTGCCTAGCCCAGACCTTCCCAAACTACTCTACAAAGTAGAGGTAGAGGTGCCCCATTACCTATTCCCACACGCCCTTCCACCACATCTCCAAGAACCGGAACAAGAGCCTCTCCAATACCAACCCGAGTACGAGCCTTATGCCGGACCCCATGGTCATGAAGACATGGACACAGACATCCCCGAGAAACCTCAAAACCCTCCACCACCCAATTTCTTCCAACAACTTTTGGAGGGTCAACAACAACTACTTGCAGGGTACAACCAAATGAACACAAACTACATGGCCATGGAAGAACAGCTCAACCAAGTGCAGGAGGAGCAAAGGGTAGGCTTTCAACGGATGGAGGAGCTACGGGAAGCCGACAGGCATCGGTACGAAGAGGATCAACGTAGGCTCTACAGACCTATGTACTCTTACATCGCCCATCAAGGATCCTTTCAGACTATGGCGAACCCCCCTGCACCACCCTCGTGTTATGACCCCACTCATTGGGGTAACTTTGGAGGATCTAGCTCCGGAGGTGGAGGGTATGATGGAGGAGATGGCGAGGATGGCAGCACCGGTGGTGGATTTGATAGCAGCTTTGGAGGCGATTTCGGAGGCAGCTTCTATGGCGGAAAAGACGGGCACTAGGGACAGTGCTTGGACCAAGTGTGGGGGATAGACTCATCATGGTATGTAATTTTAATACCTTTCACTATGCATGAATTTCTTTTACCCTTTTTGCACACAAAAAAAAGAATAAATAAAGGAAAAGAAATGATAGTTAGGTTGAAAACCCAACAAAATGGGCAATCTAAGCAAAAAGGCTTATAAAAAAATGAGTGAGTTGGGGAGAATGGAAAATGAAAAGAGATGCTAGGATGAAAACTTGAAAAGGCTCCTAGGCAAAATGAGAGACATGAGAGAAATATTTGTTTTTGCAGGTACTCATTTAATCTCTTTAGAGAAAAAGAAGATTCAAGAAGAAGAAGAAGAGAGGAGGAGAAGAGAAGATGAGCACTAGAAGGCCATAAAACCCAAGATGATATTTGTAATTTGAGCTTAAAACTCATGTTTTATCCTTGGTGGTCTTTGTGTTTTTATGTTGTTAAAATTGTTGAAACTTTGGAAGGCTTAAACACTTGTGAACATTTGACTTTACTCGAGGACGAGTAAAGAAACTAAGTGTGGGGGAGTGTATAATCATGTAAATTCCATGTTTATGTTTGTAATTTTAAGTAGTTCTCATTGATTTTTACTTTGGAAATTACACACTTTTGGTGTAATATTTTAGTTTGTGAAATTCTTGTAAATTGTTTAGATTAGGTTTATTCTGAGCTCAAACAGGTCTATTATCACTCAAAGGACAGTTGGTGAACCCCAAAAGTGGAAGGAAGGTGAAAAATCACAAGACAAAGGGAAGATCCTGATTTTTTGGTCTATACTCGATCGGGTATCTTGGTGAAATTTCGAATCGGATCGGATCCGAAGACAAAGGAACATGCAGGGAAGATTTTGGACACGATCGAATGTCTATACCCGACCGAGTAGACCGACATACCCGATCGGGTATGCCCTTGAGTTTAACCCCAAATTCGGTCGAGTATAGCTCGAATATCACTTTCTACACATACTCGACCGGGTATTAATATACCCGATCGGTATACCTTCAGAATATAGCCAGAATCGATCGAGTATGCTTCAAACTTGACGTTTTACACATACCCGATCGGGTACCGTGTATATACCCGATCGGGTACCCGAGCTGCATCCCAAGAACCTATAAATACACCCTCTTTCCTTCACAATTAGATATCCAATTTCCTATATACTTCTAAGCTCAGTCTAGAATAGTTCTTTCTTTATATTTTCTTCATGTTTAGTCTCCAAATGAGGAGCTAAACTCTTCCATCCTGGTTTTGCTACTTTGAAGCTTAATGAATTTGTAAGTTGTGAGTTATTTTCTTTAATCTTCTTCCTTGAATATTAATTATTTCCTTTAAAACACTATTTCTATATCAAAGTGTGGGAGTGTTACTAAGATGACCATTAGTTAACATCTTGACATTGGTTATAGTAATAGTTATTTCTTCCTCTATGTTAATATTGGGAAGTGTTATTAAGATAACAATTAGTTAACATCTTGATATTAACTATAGTAGGATTCATACTCTTT
This sequence comes from Cuscuta europaea, assembly GCA_945859875.1. Lineage (NCBI taxonomy): Eukaryota > Viridiplantae > Streptophyta > Magnoliopsida > Solanales > Convolvulaceae > Cuscuta > Cuscuta europaea. The sequence continues at coordinate 798,965 of CAMAPE010000045.1, read as the reverse complement.
AATATTCTTCCTTGAGTATTAATTAATTCCTACTCATATTTCATGTTAATATTTTGAACATTACCTAAAGGATTAACTAGTTTTGTTTCATATATTAATTATTACTAGAATCAATCGATTGATACGCTTGGTATTAATTCGATTAATTCAACGGTAGTAAACTTGGATTATTAATGCATGCATCTCATGGTTAATACATCAAGGGGAATTAATTATATTGATTAAACCAATAAACCGCTTGTGTTGAGGTTATCAATCTCAATCGTTTTCATCCTAAGCTTATTGCTACTATCGAATTAATATACGGCGCTTGTTCTATGTTGACTCGATAGTAAGTTTTATTAATGAACGCATCTCGTTATTAATAACTACCCTCGATGAACTGGATATACTCCTCGATTGAGTATTCGAGAGGAAGATAGTTAAAGATATAACCGGGATCGATGAACATTTCATTAAGTGGATAAAAGCAAAACCAAGTCCGCATCTCTATTATTTAAACTCATATAAGTTGTTCATCTTAGTGTTAATTAAATTAAATCAAAATCAAACTCAAAACCCCCCTTTCGTTACTATTATTATAAAAGATAAATATTCCTTTCCCTGTGGATACGAACCTTACTTCATTATATTACGTATATTCGTTGTATTGTATTTATTTTGAGTGCACCTCACGACAAATGCACGTCAAAATTACATGATTATCAATGAGCTTAGAACAGGAGCCTGTTATTATCAAGTCATCAACATAAACCCCAACTATTGTGACTTGCATACCTTTGCCTTTCACATAAACTACATACTCAAACACACATCTTCTGAAACCCATGGTTTTCAAACAACTATCTAGTTTATCATTCCATGCCCTAGGAGCTTGTTTTAAATCATAAAGGTCTTTGTGTAGCTTTAGTACCTTCTGTGGATGCTTTTCATCAATGTACCCTTCTGGCTGTAACACTTACACTTCCTCCTTTAGCTCTCCATTAATAAAAGCTGTTTTGACATCCATATGACGTACCTCCCATCCTCTCTGTGCTGATATAGCTAAAATAGTTCTTATTGTTTCCATTCTAGCTACTGGAGCAAATACCTCCCGATAATCCACTCCAAGCTTCTGAGCATAACCCTTAGCCACAAGTCGTGCTTTGTATTTTGTGATGTTTCCTTTTGGATCCTTTTTCACTTTGTAGACCCATTTCAAGCCTATGGCTTTGTGGTTTTTAGGCAAGCCTGTTAGCTCCCAAGTTTGATTCCTTTTGATTGAATCAAGTTCTACTGCCTTTGCTTGTCTCCATTCCTCTTTCTCCATAGCTTCTTTGAGATTTTCTGGCTCATCTACACATAGAAAACACAAATCTACTTCTTCAATCACTTCTCTTGTGGCATTATAAATGTCTTGTAAAGATCTGAAATGCAGATGTTCACTAGTGCTTGAAGTGTTGTGAGGTGAGTCTCGATAGAAGTGATCAAGTACACACCCCTTTCTTCTGACATGTGATCATCTGTGTCTATGACTCTCCTATATTTTGGCAGGATTCCTTTTATACTTCCGTTTTCCATTTTTTGTAAATGAGGTTTTGTTTTCTAGATGTGTGCATGTAACACCCCGCCCCGTAGGGCCCGAGGTAGTTACTCCTACACACCCTCCAGACCTCTATTACTACCCTCACAAACCGCCACTAGCCTTTTCTGCACACTTTGTCTTCACTCATGCACGCCCTGAGAAACTTCCCAGGGGGTCACCCATCCACACACTACTCCCTGCAAGCACGCTTAACTTTGGAGTTCTTAGCTGATGATTTCCCTTAAAAGGAGATGCATCTTGTTCGTATGAGTAGTACTATTAATCCGTTTAAACTAATCTCGAGTATTACAATCACCCCCACTTAGGTTCGCAACATCCTCGTTGCGCCCTTAAACCAATCTCAAACTGTGACACTTCAAAAATTTAAATAAAAATAAATATAATTTTTAGTCAGATAAAATATTTCAGTCATAACATTTTAATAATTAATTGAGTCAGACAAAAATTCAACATTTGTAACATCCTAATCAGATAAAATTTCAAAATTTATGACGTTTTAGTCAGATAAAAATATTTCAATAATAGAAACAACATTTTATTAAATAAGTGAACCAGACAAAAATTCAACATTTGTGACATGTTTAATCTGATAAAAATGATCCGATAATAAAAGTAACGTTTTATACATATGGCGTAAGTAATAAATGTCATTTCTTCATAATTGTTTTTGATCGTGTAAAACTACAGAATACAAACTTAAGTTTCTACATATTAATATATATACAGTACGTACGAAGTATGAAATTACCTGCACAACTCATACGGAGTAATATTAGCTTCATAAATAAGGATAAGAATAACAATCATACCACAATTAAAAATCATACGTACAAGGCAAATACAGTATGAATCTAAACACAATATGAACTACATCCAAAGTCCTAACCAAACAAGACTTCTTCGGTAATTTTTTTTCTTAACCGGCAAACGAAACTCACGTACTTCTGGGGATAACTACGAAACATAACAATACTAAACCAACCGGATAAGCTCGAGATTAAACCTAGAATCCTTCCATATAAATACCAGCCTCGATCTTCACTTTCATTCACACCAAAACCGAGCTCCATACGAATATATATATATATATATATATATATATATATATATATATATATATATATATACTCGAAAATCCAACCCAACGTTATACTGAAAACCAAGCCTTGAAAGCACTTCTCAAATCTTCCCCTTCGTAATACGAATCCAACGGAAAAAGAATCGTCGAAAACGGTCGTGAAACGAGGGAGAAAAGCCTCGCCGGAGTTTCGCCGGAGAAAAAACATTTCGACGGAAAACGGAGAAAAGGGAGGAGCTGCCGCCGCCGCCGGACCACCACTGACCCTCGCCGCCCTGCTACCACCATTTTCGGCCGTTCTCTCGTCCAAACGGAGTAAGTTCTCCCCCCCCCCCCCCCCCCCCCCCCCCCTGTTTTTCCCGTTTTCCGGTGAAGCATTGGGGAAGATGACCCAGCTGCTGGTTTTGGGCCTTTTTCAGGATTGGGCCAGAAAATAAAATTTGGCCCAGTTCGGCCCAGTTGCAATAAAAATTAAAAATAAAATAGTAAATAAAATAAATAAAATCTGTAAAAATGTAAATTAAATACCTAGTATAAATATACATATTCGGACCAACCAGAATTGGAAAATAATATTTTTAGCTATTTTTAATTGATTTAATGGTAATTGGGCCAATTTATACACATTTAGTAAATAATTAACTAAATAACGAAAATAATTATGAAATAAATATTGGAGTAAACTAGGATAAATATATGACTAACTAGGACCTTATGGACCATTTATAATTAATAAAAATAAGGTTTAGTATATTTAATTGGAATTAAACCGATTAATAGATATATGAAATTAAGGGAATAATTATGGAAAATAATTATAAAATAGATATCTGGACAACCTAGGTCAAATATAGACCCAAAATATAGTTATGGACGGTTTTTTAATTTATAAAGTCAATTCTTAGTCTATTTATTTAAATTAGGCCATATAAAACTAGTTAAGTAATTAAATAAGGAAATATTAATATTAATAGTGATTATTGAATAAAAATTGGATGTTGTAGTCAATTATATTCAGATATTTTATTTCAAATATTGAAAATTAATGGATAAAATTATTAAGGTAATTTTATTAATAGAAAGTGAGTAATCAAATAAATTCGGATAACTAATAAATTAAGTTAATAAATTCAAATAATAAAATAAAAGGAGAAAATCGGGTAAAGTAATTACAAGTAGAATAAGTGACTAATTTCATCATATTTAATTAAAAAGGTGATTATCTAGAGACCGGATTAGAGGAGGATAACTAGGAGCAACAGGACTTAAGGTAAGTTTCTCTGCCAATCCAAAATTGTTTCCTCGTATTATATGCTTATTATATGCATTATGTGATTAAGTGTGAATTGTGAATTTTGTGTATGTGATTTTGAGAAGATATTATATATATGGTAGTTAAGAAGTATAAATCAAGTACTTTTGGGGTATTAAATATTTTTAAATACCTTTGAGACTTTTTAGAGAAATTAAGAAGTATTTTTGAAGTATTGTTAAGCAAAGATAAAATTTACATTTTCATAAGAAGATAGCATCTCGGGAGTAATCCGAGGTGTCGGTTTTTCCACATCCGGATAAATGTGGAGGATGATTAGAGCTACTACTACTAAGAAGTACAGTTTGGATCTATGATCCCTTTTAAGCAAGATTTGGATCTATGATCACTTTTAAGTGAGATTTGGATATATGATCCCTTTTAAGTAAGATTTGGATCTATGATCCCTTTTAAGAAGAAGTTATAGTAGTAGTCCCTAATCATTCAAGAATTTTAGAATTGGGGTGGTTGGGTTCCGACCACTCGGGATGACTTACTACTCGGAGGGCTTGGAATCCCTTTTAGGGGGTGTGCACACTTAAGGTAGTCGTTTCGTTTCCAACAGAGCAGTTGTGGTACCGGCATTTGTTCGGGGTGGCCGTCCGTAACCACGGTCCACCGGGCTCTATCGAAAGGTTGAGCACCGCCCTTCTAAATTACTAGGAAGTTAGAGAAGAAGTGATTTTTTTGAGGAAATCAAAGAGAAGAGTTATTATGAAGTTTTAAAGAGAAGTTGAGCATTTTTGTAAAGAACTAGTTTGAGAAAAATCAAGGAGAAAAGTATTTTGGTGGAGTGCGTCATTTTTATATATTATTATATAAAAATCTATTTTTAGCCAAACCTGATTATTTTACGGGGTTGGGTAGTACTTACTTAGCTCTAAAGCTAATTTTTGTTATTTTCTTGTCTCTCTTCTCTCCCTTAAATTAGGTGATGAGTTGGATACCTATGTGGATTGACGGATTGCTCGAGCTTGAGTGCGAATTAGAAGATGCCTTAGTTAAATCTAGTCATAAATCAAACATTTACTTATTATTACATTAGTTTTTATTGTTTTACTTTGAGTTGCCTGTGCATTCGGTTAAGAGATGACCGAATGTGGCGGTAACACTCATTTCCCTTTTAGACTTCCGCTGTATTTCTTCAACTCTTTGATGAATGAATAAAGTATTTCTTTTAAATATATCAATGTTTTGGGCGGGAAATTTAGGGGTGTTACACAAACAAACCCCAGAATCTTGCCCCGTTAAGTGTCCGCCCGATATCCAACGGATCAGAACACTGTCGCAGAGTTGCTCTAATACCACCTGTAACACCCCGGCCTCACAAGACCCGAGGTAGTTACTCCAGACTCTCTCCGGATCTCTAGTACTATCCTCACAAACCGCCACTTGCCTTTTCCATGCACTTTGTCCTCACTCATGCGCGCCCTGAGAAACTTTCCAAGGGGTCACTCATCCCAAGACTACTCCCATGCAAGCACGCTTAACTTTGGAGTTCTTAGCTGATGAGCTCCCTTAAAAGGAGATGCATCTTGTTGGTATGAGTAGTACTATTAATCCATTTAAATTAATCTCGAGTATTACAGTGCAAGACAACCAAATACTTTTAGATGCCCAACATTTGGAATTTTCTAAACCTAATATGGTGTTCTTTCTTCTAAACCTTTTGTTGGACTTCTGTTTAGCAGGTACACAACAATATTAGCAGCTTCTCCCCAATACTTTGCAGGTATTTGTTTACTCTTCATCATGCTTTTTGTCATTTCCATGACAGTTTGGTTTCTCCTCTCCACTACCCCCATTTTGTTGAGGTGAGTAGGGTGCACTCAAGTGTTTTTTACACCTTCATTTTCACAAAATCTCATAAAATCTTGAGAAGTAAACTTCCCTCCTATGTCAGTCCGGAAGCATTTTAGTTTAACTCCATATCAGCTTCCATTCTTGTTTTAGCTTTCTTGAATGACTCAAAAGTCTCCCCTTTATCTTTCAATAATGATATCCACATAAACCTTGAATTATCATCCACTAATAACATAAAGTAGCTTTTTCGACCAGGTGTTAAGGGCTTGATTGGACCATAAAGATCCCCATGAACCAACTTTAGTTTCTCTTGTGCTCTGTAGGTAGCTTTCTATGAGAATGGATTTCTGTGTTGTTTGCCAATCATACATCCATCTCAAATTCGGTTTACTTGTGTGATTTTTGGCATGCGTTCAACCATTCCCTTATCCACTATCTTACTTAGTGCCTGAAAATTGAGGTGTCCATATCTAGTGATGGATTATAAGGATCCAAACTATATAATAAATGGAGAGATTTGAGCTCAAGAATGTGGAGAAAGATGAATGAATAGTGGTCTATGAATGAATTGTGAAATTGGGTTCACAAGAACTCCCTAAGGGAGTATATATAGAAGAATATCCGGGTCTGGGCCTCTAATATGGGCCTGACAGACCCGGTTACATAAATGGACTGATAACATAAAAGGCTAATCTAGAACACCTGAATAATAATAATAATAATGTACAATAATGAATATGCTATGAGCTGAGTGTACGTGGGTCGCTGTCCAGGTCTAATAGTCGTGAGACCCGAGGGTCCGAGTCTATATACTCTATCAGGAGTCCCCCACTCTCTGAGTCGAGAGTATTCGAGGCGAAGAGAGTAGAACTGTGTGTTGATCTGTCGTCGTCTGGTGAGTGAACTTCGTGAACAAAAATTTGAATTTCTGCTTCTTTGGTTAACGGAGGCGCTAAGTCCCCCGCTCTTCCAGTCCCCCACTCCTTGAGGTGAATGTAGTGAGGTGAAGAGGAGTAGAGTAATGCACGTCTTGAATAGGGGGCCGAGGGTCGACACCTTTTGATCCACAATGGGGAGATGCCTCGTTAAAAACCTCATTAAGAAAAAACCCTGTGGGAAAAAATCCTAATGAGGGAAAAAGAGTACACCGGATGCCCCCAAAATGAAGCAAAAGGGGTGAGCCCTTCGGCCTAGGTGTGGAGCTGCAACGGTGTCCGTCTCCTGAGGGGATGGCCGAGACCAGTCTCTAGATGTGAGTAGCTCGGCATGATAAGTAGTCCTAGTCATCAAATAAAGATGACTAAGAGATAGGTCGAGTGACCGTCCATAATATGATGTCCGGGTCATCAAATAAAGTGACCGAGACATGTGGCCGAGAGGTCTATAAGAAGTCCAAGCCATCAAATAAAGATGACCATGAGAGATGGCTAAGTGGCCGGTATGATGTCATCATATAGTTGCACCTATGCATTCAAATAAAATTGTTATAATTTCTTGAGCTTATAATTTGCTATTGGATTTGGGCCTAAATTAAGTTGCCTCAAATTTCCAAGCTGCAGCTCAAGCTAGGTTTCTATGCTTAGTTGGAGCGTGGCACACATAAAGGACTGAACCTACCGCTGAGGGATTGCAGTTCATTTTCGATAGCTAGAGGCACACATAACTCATACAAAACATAGAAACTAAAGTATGTATTAGATAACATTTGGATTGGGAGCTTACTATCCACACTCATTTGACGTGACCCGGTGGCGCGAGTGTGTGTGCTCGCCCGGTGTACGTGAGTGCTCGGAATTTCATAAGTCCATTTTTTCAATGTCAAAAAATACACACTATTTAAAAAATAATGATAGTAAATTAATAATCTAGCTCAACTTGTCACTCAAGTTCGTAGCGGGGATCCGATAGACGCTATTTACGGGTCTTTTCACGGATGACTCGCCCCTCGAGATTGAAGTTTGACGCTATATTATAAAAATATTTCATTTATGATTTTTTTTATAATCAGTTTATGATATGGATAAATTATACTACTTCGTATTAAAATTGGACAATTGGAGAGATTTCTTAGCTTTTTGAGAAGGGCCCCGGTGAAGATCAATTCTGGGCTGGAAGTAGTCCTTTTTATCTCCCTTCATGGCCCAAACGTGGCCAATTTGAATTTGACCTACATGCGCCTATTGGACTCCTGCGGCTGATGTCCCCAGGAAGATCCTTCCACCGGAACTAGGGAGAACACTGTGTGCGGCCAGACAAATCCTCCATCTTGAAGCCTTCTTCCAGAGGTACTTTTGGCGGCCCTGGGCGGTGCATAGACCACAAACCTTGAGTTTTAAGGTTGCCGAATGGCTAGAGAAGGACTCACCTGGGCTTGAATCGTCCTTTCTTTCCGAGTCTATGAGCTGTGACCGAAACTGATGCAGTGGTGGAAAAACCAAGAAAGAAGTGGGCGACGTCGTGAGGGATGTGGCGGAGCTCGCACCATTGCTGATGGGATGGCGCAGACCTGGTCAGACCGCAGGTCCATAGGCTCTCCAAAGGTAGGTTTTAGCTTTCCCTGCGGCAGAGCTGATGTTAAGGGTGCGTCCGCAGATCCGTCGAAATTCCTCAATGTCGTGGATTCGCGGCGGAGCACGGCCCTGTTGTAGCATCGGTGTTGGTTGCTGGTCTGCGCCATGCCTGCTTGCTTCCTCTGCTTGGATGGGTTCCGACGAGATTATTCCATTCGATCATGACTGCAACAGTTGACAGATACTGCTGGAGTTCAGATGGCACAGGGGCGGCTCACATATGGAAAATTCCTAATTTCTTTGTTTCTTGAGATTGCGATGGTTTTTTTGACATTTTTGGGAGGAATCTCATTGATTCTTGCTCAAACTCTCAATGAAAGCACCATTGATGGATTATAGGGATCCAAACTATATAATAAATGGAGAGATTTGAGCTCAAGAATGTGGAGAAAGATGAATGAATAGTGGTCTATGAATGAATTGTGAAATTGGGTTTACAAGAACTCCCTAAGGGAGTATATATAAAAGAATATCCGGGTCTGTGCCTCTAATATGGGCCTGACAGACCCGGTTACATAAATGGACTGATAATATAAAAGGCTAATCTAGAACACCTGAATAATAATAATAATAATAATGTAAATAATGAAAATGCTATGAGCTGAGTGTACGTGGGCCGCTGTCCAGGTCTAATAGTCGTGAGACCCGGGGGTCCGAGTCTATATACTCTATCATCTAGCATTCCAAAGCCAATCTTTACTAGCAATACTTGCAATAAGGCATGCCTTCTGAGTGATTTTTAGACAGACCATAAACAACTTGTTCTCCCTTCTATCAACTCTAATTATAAGTCTGTTATCTTTGTCATAGATACTTAGGACACCTTCTTTCAGTATCACTTTACCTCCTAGCTCATCCAGTTGTCCAAGACTGATGATGTTGCTTTTAAGCTTTGGTATATAGTATACATTTGATAGTAATAAGTGCTCCCCAGTTTTACACTGAAATAACATTGATCCTATCCCACATATACTCACCATAGAGTTGTCACCAAACCTTACTCTACCATGTACAGAGTGATCTACGTCAACAAAATACTCTTTAATACGTGTCATGTGATTGCTTGCACCAGTATCTAGATACCACCAAGTTTTAGAAACATCATCACTATCTGAATTTTGTTAAGTCTTCTTATTACCCAGTTCATGTGATTTTGCCAACTCACAGATCTCAATCATCATCAGAGAAGATTCTTCTTCCTCCTCTTTTTCAACAATGTTTGTTTCTTCTTATTGATTATTTGTGGGATATTCTGATACAAAATGTCCCATTATTCCACAGCTAAAGCATGTGATTTTTGATTTATCACATTTTCTCTTTGGTTGTGAGTCTTCTTCTCTCCCTTATGTTCTTCCATGGCCTCTCCCCTGCCATGGCCTCTTCCTTTTCCCCTTGATGTGCTTTGCTCTCTTTTGTCTTTAAAGTTTAAGTCCTCTCTTGCCCTCCATTCTGCTTTAGTTAACAAAGCAGTTTCTTCGTTTTCTGAATTGTGACCTTGTAGTCTCTCTTCATGAGCTTTTAGTGAGCCTATTACTTCTTCCATCGTCTTCACTTTTAAGTCACAAAACTCTTCTATAGTTGATGCAATTTGCAAAAACTTTGGAGATGCAGCCCTCGATATCTTCTTTACTACTCTCTCCTCTTCAACCAAGTTGCCAAGTCCCCTTAGTTTACTCACAACTATTTGAAGTTTCTCTGAAAAATCATCCACAATGTCCTTGTCTTGCATTTGCATTGCCTCAAACTCTCTCCACCAGAGATTGTCTCATGGCCTCCTTCACGTTGTAAGTTCATTGTCTTTAGCATATTCCAGGCTTACCTTGCTGTCCTTTTAGCTCCCAACTGAAGAAGAGTATCCTCAGTTATTCCTTGGTATATTGCACCCAACGCCATCTTATTTTTCTTCTTTCAATTGGTTCGTTGGATTCCACTGCTTCCCAAATGCCTTGGGCCATCATGAACGCCTCCATCTTGATGGCCCAGGCTACGTAGTTACTCCTAGTTAACATTGGGTATTTCAATGCAATCTCTGGTGGAGATGCAGCCCTCGATATCTTCTTTACTAATCTCTCCTCTTCAACCAAGTTGCCAAGTCCCCTTAGTTTACTCACAATTATTTGAAGTTTCTCTGAAAAATCATCCACAATGTCCTTGTCTTGCATTTGCATTGCCTCAAACTCTCTCCACCAGAGATTGTCTCCTGGCCTCCTTCACGTTGTAAGTTCATTGTCTTTAGCATATTCCAGGCTTACCTTGCTGTCCTTTTAGCTCCCAACTGAAGAAGAGTATCCTCAGTTATTCCTTGGTATATTGCACCCAACGCCATCTTATTTTTCTTCTTTCAATTGGTTCGTTGGATTCCACTGCTTCCCAAATGCCTTGGGCCATCATGAACGCCTCCATCTTGATGGCCCAGGCTACGTAGTTACTCCTAGTTAACATTGGGTATTTCAATGCAATTGTCCCCTTTTTCTCTTGTGACCTTGCAGTGTCTTCTTCCTTGTGAGCATGCGTGCCATCTTCAAATCCTCCACTTGCTGATGAAGATGAACTTGAGACCATGATGCTTGGATCGTTCTAACCTTGAAGCTCTGATACCATTTGTTGGAAAATATACGTTATATATATATATATATATATATATATATATATATATATATATATATCAAAGTAACTTAACACTACAAGCATACGTACAACATGTTATGCATGCAGTGTGATGTTCATTTTGTTAGAGATCAAAGCAACGTAAGGAAAGATTGAAAGCCTCGAAATGAAGAAGGAAAAACCGTCTTAATTGCACACTAACGCCCCCTTTGACTCTCCTATTTATAGACTATAGGAGTGGGATGGATGATTACAATATAAGTGGGCTAAAAAACCTTCTACAAAAAACTTCAAACGCACACCTCTCTGCATGCACACGTACACATGACCTATTTACATAAATATTTAAATAATAAACAAAGAAATGAAATAAAAAAAAACACATGAAATAAATAAGTTTACTCAACAAACGACACTTAAGAGCAGCAAAGCTGGGAGAGCAACGCCGCCGTGTTATCTATCCCTTGCGTTCCTTTCATTGTCATCGCCGCATTCAATACCCTCACTTTCTCCCTCATTTCTTCCCCGGCCTTCTCCGCCAGGAGCTTCTTCACAGCTTTGCAGATATCTTCCCCGTGAAGCCGGCCGTCGTCATCCCTCATCACCTCCGTGGAAATGCCCAGCTCCGCCGCATACCTGGCGGTGATGAACTGCTCGGAGTGCATAGGTATGGCTATCATTGGGATCCCAAAGTGGATGCTTTCCAAAAACGAGTTCCACCCACACTGCATCACGAATCCGCCCACACTTGCGTGCCTAAGAATCTTGATTTGAGGGGCCCACTTCTCCGCAATCACCCCTCGCCCATTTACTCTGTCCAAGAAACCCTCCGGCAGCGCCTCCTCAATTTCGATCTCCTTCCCCGCCGGGAACCGAAGCACCCATATGAAATTGGCGCCGCTAAGCTCCAACCCTTTCGCCAATTCTTGAATCTCCTCCCTGCTTAAGTAGTACTCGCTCCCGAAAGAAATGTATAAAGTTGAGTTCTTTGGCTTTCCGTCCAACCACTGCAAGATCTCAGCGTCCCCCTCTTTCTCTGCCGCCGCCGCGGCGCCGTTTTTCCCCGGAATGCGGACGAGTGAGCCTGTGGGCACGGCGGTCTTACCGAGAACGGCGGAGAGGTGGTCTATGTACTTCCTGTCGATTTCTCGGCTGGTATTGATCAAAACGACGCCGTCGGAGGCCTCCAGAGTCTTTAAAATTGCGAACTGGTCCACTGGGTCGACGTTTCCGGTGCTTTCCCTCAGATTCTTGAGCTCGTGCGGACGGAGGCAGAGTTCCGGAAAGGGAAATCCGGCCATCGAGCAGTGTTTTAACAGATGGTGGGCGGCGGCAATGGAGGCCGCCCCGGTGATGCAGAATAAAACGGCGGGGATGTTCCGTGACGAGGCGACCTCCGCCGCCCACGGCTGGAAGAGATCGTAGATGAGCAATTCGGGTTTGATTCTGTCGACGATGTCGGAGAATATTGGGGCGGAGAGTCTGAATGCCTTGCAGAGGGTGAAAATGTGCTCGCGGGGGAGGTCTTTGGTGGTGTGCCGTACCGGCGGTAACTCCAGGAAGCCGGCGGCGGGTAGGTTGATTGGGACGAGATGGATTTGAGAAAGGAACGAAGAATAAGCTGATTCAACGGAAGAAAGAGCCGCCGGGGTGGAGCAAAAATAGATATTGAAGTTGCGTTCTTGGAGTTCTTTAGCAAGCTCGAGGTAGGGGACGACATGGCCATGAGCTAACCATGGCAACATTAAAACACGAAGACGACCACCATTTGCTTTCTGATCCTCCATCAATTACCTAATTAATATTACTAATAATGAGATAATATCAATTAAAAGAAGCTAATTATATCCAAGCTCTTTCCAAAAAAAGGCAAAAAGAATGGATTTGAAGAAAACGCTCCTACCTTTAATGCTTTTTTACTCCTACTTTTAGAAATGCTGATGATGTACTGATGTTTCAATATATGGGCAAGGGAGCTCAACTTATAAGGCTAACAACTATCAATTTTGTGCTTTTTACTCAAGACTACTCAACCTAAGGGTACTTTTGGTTCAAATAATGTCAGATTATCATGAAAATGATAGATTATCGGCTATGTTAAATAAATGAGAATATGATTAATACGTAACCCATTTGTGTTTGGTTACGATTAAGAGAACTTGACATTAAGTTGTTTGGTTCAATCATATCTTAAATTGCATATTTGGTGAATTACATAAATGCCCTTTAAATATTTATTTCTTAACACATTAAACTTATTACAACCTATAATTAAAGTAATTAAAATTATAGAAAAATAAAACATCTTAATAATAATTGAAATCAAAACTAATTGAATTAATTTTAAGAAAAGTATATTTAATTGCACAAATGACTAAGATTAATGAACATTAGTAAATAATTCTAAGCAAAATATGTTTGTTGGGATATTGACCCGGAGGCCCAATACCCAGATTAAGGCCCACGATATCCGGCCCAAACAAAGAGTCCAATACCCTATGATGAGTAGGCCCAGTGAAGAATCCATACCGAACGAGGTTCGGTCCGAGTAGAGGCCGGCCCAGAAAGCAGAAATACCGAACGGAGTTTGGACCATACATCATACTTGGGTCAATTTGACAGCGTCATCCGCATGGTCCAGCATCCCGTTCGAGCAACGGACAACCAGCAAGTGGCCAGGTGCATTTAATGCCAGATTGTGACATCAGCAAGTGGAAACATGGGTGATCAAGTCGGTGGAACAACAGTCAATCAGCATAGAGGCGCCCATGCTCTCCATTAGTATAAATAGAAGGTTTAATACTCTCTGCGTCCCTTAAGACTTTGTCATCTTTCCTTTTTGGGACGTCCCAAAAAACTTTGCCACTTTCCCTTTTAATCAATTATTTTGTGGTTTCTGTTTTTTCTCTCTCCTCTGCACAAATCTCAACCACACAGTTTTTACTTTATTATTCTCCGTGCCGGTCAACTTTGGCAAAGTTTTAAGGGACGGAGGTAGTATCATTGTAAGGGTTAGGATTTTGATACTCAAGCTCTAGAATAACATTATTACTCTTGTTTCTTGTATTAAAAGCACTATTCCGACCTACCGATCGGGAAGTTTCCTTGTAATCAAACATGTTAATTAATACAAGTGGGCTTTTGGGTATTAGTAGATTCATCTTTTATATTTTGTTATACACATTGATTCTGATCCATTCCTGATATATCCAAAGTTCATGTTGGGCTTTCAGATCTACGTGACTTAACTTCAACATTGGCGCCGTCTGTGGGAAACTGTTAAAAAAGTTTCACATTCAATTATCCAAAACAACTATTTTTGAAAATGGTCATAATCAGTTCTTATCACACAAATGATGGTTCGCGCCGTCACGGAAGGAGTCAAACTCCGAGAAATCAAACCCCTCAGGGACAATCCAGCTGAGGATCATATCCTCATTATGATGGGGATTTTGTAATTCCTGAAGCCCTAAGGAGGAATCCTCAGGTCATGCGAGATATGGCCCAGGTCAGGCAGCACATGGCAAACGAGGAAGAAGAAGGATCCAATTTTACAGGGGAAAGTCCCCACACAGAAACAACCACGGTGTCATCCCACTCACGGGCCCATCGGGAAAATCGTCGTGGCGCTCCAACAGCAGCGCATCATATTCCCAGTGACCGGACCCCGATCGGGTCACAAGCCAGGGGACCTACTCCTATTGGCCGTCATTTCCAGCATGACGAACAGAATTATACTAGGGCCACTCAGAGGCACTGGGATCGGGAGTATGCAGATTTGAGGACTCCACCACCGCCCCCTTTGATGGCCCAGGAGGAAGAAATAGCCGAAATGAGGAGGCAGATGAATGAAATGAGAGATCAGATGAATAGGGCGCCCGTACAACCTGCTCCGATCCAACTCGGGATTACTTCCCCTTTCACCAGGGAAATCATGTATGCGGATATCCGGGGAGGTGCCAACCCACTGACCGGTCAGATTTATGATGGGGTAGGCGATCCCCATGTCCATTTAAGGAGTTATCAAGGAGGACTCATGCTACTAGGAGCGCCCGAGGCTGCCATCTGCCGATTGTTCTTCAGTACGCTCAGAGGACCCGCTCAAGAATGGTTCGGGACCCTGCAACCTGGGTCGATCAACAGTTTTGCCAAACTATCAACGTTGTTCTTGGCCCAATTCGCCTCCAGTGCCAACCCAAAACGTCATTTGATCTACCTGACTAGCGTGAAGAAGAACTCCAAAGAAACTCTTAATCAATTCTTGAAAAGATGGAGGGACGAAACTCTGACGGTCGGAAATATGACGGATGATACCGCCATCACCCTATTCACAAACGCTCTCCGAATGGGAGAATTATACAAGGATTTGAAGAAGAATCCGGGTACGGCGTATGCCGAGGTGTTAGACAGAGCCCGCAAGCATGCTGCCCTAGAAGAAGAGATTATGATCAGGGACAAGGTCGCTGCGCCTACTGCCCCAATCAAGATGGCCGATCGGCTGGGTCCTACCCCAATGGCCGCTCTCCCTCCTAAGCAAGGGCGATTTACTCCCTTGGTCCTGTCCGTAGCAACCATTTATCAGAACGAGAAGGACAACATTCCCCTTCCGATTGATTCTTCAAATTATATGGGAGCAGACGAGTCTGCTTTTTGTAAATATCATAACAGGAAAGGTCATGCCACCAATGCTTGTAGGGCACTGCAAACGTCCATTGAGGACTTGATCCGGCGGGATCATCTGGGCAAGTACGTAAGTAAATACCCAAGTGCGGTTGGCACTTTAAAGCCGGTCAGGAAACCCAACAGCTGTCGACGGGATGCCCAACGTGATGCCCAGTCCCAGAATGACGTATATGTTCCTCCCAGAGACGAACCAGAGGGCTCGGGAGGCCCCAGAAAGAAACCTCGAATGGAGGTCAAAGTTATTTTGGGGGGCGGGGAAACAGGGGATTCGAACGCCGAACAGAAATGGTTCGAGCGAAGTCTTTATGTAGGATCCATCTCCACTCCCCCCAGAAGAAAGGAAGGACGGACCCAATCACATTTGGGCCGGCTGATTTACCTAACTCGCCAAACCCGCACAGAGATGAATTGGTGGTGAGCATGTGCATTGACAATGCTTTGATTCCCCGGGTACTGATCGATACAGGGACCAGTGTGAACGTATTGTATTTACATTCATTCGAAAAAATGGGCCTACAGAGAAGTCAACTGACCCACCTAAGAACCCCACTGGCGAGCTTCACCGGTAACTGTATTGAGACTGAGGGGACCATTCAATTGTTAGTTGAAATTGGGGACGAAACGCACAAGGCATCACTCCGAATGACGTTCGTGGTGGTGGACATAAAATGTGCCCATAATGCCATCTTGGGCTGACCAGGATTGGAATATCTGGAGGCAATAGCCTCTGTCCGCCACTCGTGTATCAAATTCCCCACGGACACTGGGGTTGGGGTGGCAAGAATAGATCCAGCTACAACCCGAACGTGCTACCGAGAGGCCCTGAAGCAGATGAACACCCGTGGAATGCGGGTTAACAGTATTGAGGTGGAGACCCATCGAACGGAGTTCGAGGTGCACCCAGAACCTGCCACTCTCCTCGAGCAAATTGACCTGGACTCCCCCCGACCGAAAGGTAGCTATCGGGGTGGATCTGGAGGCTGACATTCGGGATGGCGTGATTGCTGTCCTACAAAAGTTTCAGGTATTATTCGCCCGAGGATCGGAAGATATGCTGGGCATTGACCCAGAAATAATCTGTCACAAGCTTGTCATTCGACCTGACGCAAAACCGGTACAACAAAAGAAACCATACCAAGCGATCGAACGGCGGGATTTCACAAAGAAGGAAATGGCCACCTTGCTGAGAATAAAATACATCCATCCAGTAATCCATGTCGAATGGCTATCCAATGTGGTCCTAGCCCCAAAACAATCGACTTGGAGGATGTGCGTGGATTACTCGGATCTGAATAAAGCTTGTCCCATGGACCCTTATCCAGTATCGAGGATCGATCTGTTAGTGGATGAAACGGCTGGGTGTGAATTGTTGAGCTTCATGGATGCATTCCGAGGATATCATCAGATTTTCATGCACCCAGACGATGCAGAGAAAACATCGTTCGTTACATCAGATGGTGTGTTTTGCTATATTGTCCTGCCATTCGGGTTAAAGAATGCAATGACAACTTTTCAAAGGATGATCAGGATGCTTTTCAAAGAGGTGTTGGGAGTCACAATGGAGACTTATGTTGATGATATCCTGATCAAAAGCCAGAAGAAGGAGAATCATATCCTGGACATAGAAAAGGTGTTCGGGATAATGCAGAAAGCTAACATGAGGCTGAATCCCAAAAAATGTGCTTTTGCTGTGAGAGGGGGCAAGTTTTTGGGATACATGATGAGCGAGAAGGGGATTAAGCCCAATCCTGAGAAGGTAAAGGCAATTATAGATATGGAGACTCCTAGAAACCTCAAGGAAGTGCAGAGATTGACCAGTCGGTTAGCAGCTCTGAGCAGATTCCTATCCAAGCTAGCCGATCGAGCTATTCCATTCTTCCAGATCATGAAAAAAGCCAACCCCTTTGAATGGACCGCCGAATGTCAAACGGCTTTTGAAGATTTCAAGGCATACCTATCTTCTCCCCTGGTCTTGACAAAACCCGATCCAGGGGAACACCTGTATATGTACCTTGCTGTAGCTGACCTGGCCATGAGCACGGTATTATTGAAAGAAGATGGCATCCAGCGGCCGATCTATTTTGTAAGCAAGGCTTTGAACGGGTCAGAAACCAGGTACACCTTACTGGAGAAAATAGTACTGGCCCTGATAGCTGCTATTAAACGTCTAGCACCATATTTCCAGACCCATCCGGTAACTGTGTATACTACTCAGCCACTCGCCACCATCTTGAGAAACCCAATGGCAAGTGGGCGCATTACAAAGTGGAGTCTCCTGATCGGGCAATATGAGGTGGATTTCAGGCCTCGACCTACTATCAAAGGGTAGGCCCTGGCGAATTTCATTGTAGAATGTACCGCTCGGCCTTCGGAAATAGATTCAGAGAACAATGTGCTGGATAACTGGTGGGAGATGTATGTGGATGGTGCAGCTAGTGCCAAGGGTTGTGGAGCCGGAGCCGTGATCACATCGCCCGAAGGGTTCAAAGCATATTACTCCATTCATTTTGACTTCAAAGTAACCAACAATGAGGCTGAGTATGAGGCCCTTATTGCGGGTTTAAAATATGTGAAGACCCTGGGCGCCGATCGGTTAAAAGTCCGGTCGGATAGTCAATTGGTGGTAAATCGAGTAAATGGCACAGCTGAGGCTAAATAGGAAAGAATGAAGGCTTACAAAGAGCTAGTCGAGGAACAGATAAATAAATTTGAACAGGTGGTGCTCGACCAAATATCCAGAATAGAAAATACCGAAGCAGACATCTTATCCAAATTGGAAAATGCAGCGCTTGACGATCGGGCACAGGAGATTCAAGCTCATATCCAACGGTTTGCCCATCGTGAAACCTTGGCAACCCCAGCAATCATGGTGCTCCAGATCGAGGCCATATCTTATGCCATCCCCAGTTGGGTCATAGATATGACCAACTACCTAAAAGACGGAACCCTCCCACAAGATAAAAATCCCGCTTATCAGATAAAATGCATTCAGAGGAGGGCTTCCATGTTCGAGCTGGTGGACAGACAATTGTACAAAAAGACGTTTGGGGGTCCATATTTGAAATACCTCCCACCCGATCTAGCGGCGGCGGTAATGGAAGAAATTCATGAAGGCATCTGCTCAAGCCACCAAGGGCCCAAGACACTGGCCAGAAAAATCATCCTGCAAGGGTATTATTGGCCAACCATCCAACAAGACTGCTTTGCGCATACTAGAAAATGTAAAGTATGCCAGCTATATGCGCCGGTCCCCGGACGGCCAGCCACTTTCTACACTCCAATGACGGTGGCCCTCCCATTCGCTAGGTGGGGGATCGACCTGCTAGGTCCTCTACCTACTGCCCTTGGGAACAACAAGTACATCATCGTTGGGATAGATTATTTTACCAAATGGGTGGAGGCCGAGCCACCGGCTAGCATCACAGATGTCAAATGTCAAAAGTTTGTCTGGAAGAATATCATTTGTCGTTTCGGACTCCCCGAACAGATTATAACAGATAATGGAAGGCAGTTTGTGAGCCGGAATTTTGAGAACTATATCAAATGGGGAATCAAGCATTCCAGAGCATCCGTGGCATACCCCCAGGCGAATGGTCAAGTAGAGAATATGAACTGTACCATCATGGACGACATGAAGAAGAAGCTGGAAGAATACTCCTCATCATGGCCTGATCAATTAAATTATATCCTATGGACTTACAGGACCACACCCCGAACGGCCACAGGAGAAACTCCATTTGCCCTTGCTTATGGCTTCCAGGCCAAAGTACCAACGGAGGTCCTAGTTCCTACACACCGAACGGTGCATTATAGCCCAGAGCGGAATGAGGACAACCTACGAGCCGAATTGCACTTCATAGAAGAAAGAAAGGATCTAGCAGCTGCACGAATGGAAGAATATCACAGGGCCACGAGAAGATACTTTGACAAACAAGTTAAAATTCGTTCAATCGAAGTAGGGTACCTGGTGCTAAGGAAGCGAGAAAAAAGCAAACCTCTCGAAGGTGGAAAAATGGCACAAAATTGGGAAGGCCCGTATCAAATATGCAAGAAGTATGCTTCAGGAACGTTTGGCCTACGGTGTACCGAAGGTCGACCGGCAGGCACATGGAATACGAAACATTTAAGAAAGTTTTATCAATAAAAACGGCTGTTGCCACCTCTACATGTTTCGTATTGATAAAACTTTCTTAAATGTTTCGTATTCCATGTGCCTGCCGGTCGACCTTCGGTACACCGTAGGCCAAACGTTCCTGAAGCATACTTCTTGCATATTTGATACGGGCCTTCCCAATTTTGTACCATTTTTCCACCTTCGAGAGGTTTGCTTTTCTCTCTCTCTCTCTCTATATATATATATATATATATATATAGAGAGAGAGAGAGAGAGAGAGAGAGAGAGAGACATAACTTCCAGAAAGCGCTCATCTCAACTTTGATTTGTGGTCATTCCGGAGGACCGAACGATGAACGGATTAATAGTTTGGAGAGGACCATCATTCTCAGCTAAAAGAATTTGACCCTAGACTTATGAACGGATAAAGGGATCAAGACGGCTTGGAGAATCGATGCTCAGAAAATCTTAGCCCATGGTTAACACGCAGTCATTCCGGATGACCGAATGACGAACGGGTTAACAACATGGAAGGAAAGTCATTCTCAGCTAACAGAATTTGACCCTGCAATCATAAGAGGGATCAAAACGGCTTGGAGTTTGACGCTCAGAGAGTCTCACCTCAGCGGTTAACATGGGAATCGTTCCGGATAACCGAATGAGGAACATGTTAGCAGTTTGGAGGGAGCCATTATCTCAGCTAACAGAATTTGACCCTGTAATTACGAATTGTTAAAGGGATCAAAACAGCTTGGAGTTTGATGTCAGGGAATCTCACCTCAGCTTTTAACACGCAGAATCATTCCGGATGACAGAATGAGGAGCGGGTTAACAGTTTGGAGGGAGCTGAGCCATCAACTCAACTAACTGAATTTGACCCTGTAATTACGACCGGACAAAGGGATCAAAACGGCTTGGAGATGGTGTCAAGGCTATAAGTATGGACGGACCGAGCGACGTTCGGATAAAGTACGGATTGTCGTCCGGGGAATCGGAACTATGGTTTTGAAAAATCTCGCCTCAGTCATTAACTTGATTTGGAAGCGAGTCGCCCTTTTAGCTATAAGTAAGGAATAACCCGATCCGATGACCTTGCTTACAGTTTGAAAAGGGTTACCTCAGACCCCTAATATGTATGATACGAGCCAGAAAGAATTGTTCGGAATGCATCGGAATTATGGGTTTGGAAGAGAGAGAGTCTCACCTCAGCTTGTTAACACGTGAGATCATTCCGGATGACCGAATGATGAACGGTTTAACAGTTACGAGGGAGCCGCCATCTCAGCTGAAAATTTGACCCTGTGATCACGATCAAAACGGCTTGGAGGGATTCACCTCAGCTAAAAGATTTTTGACCCCGTGGATCACGAACGATAAAGGGATCAAAACCGGCTTGGGAAGGGTGTCAGAACAAGTATTGTCAAAACGAACGACGTTCGGTAACATGGATTGTCGTTCGCAGAATCAGAATTTTCAGAGAGATGACCGAATGACGAACGGTTTGGAGGAAGACATTATTTCAGCCAAAAGAATTTGACCCTGGACTTACGATTGAACAGAGGGATCAAAACGGTTTGGAAACAATGTCAGAAATATAGAGATACATGAGCTGAGTGATGTTCGACAACACAGAAAATATTATGAGCGAGAGAAATGACAAAAATAAAAAAAAAACAGAAGAGCAATATGTCAACACGGTTAAAGGAGAATATCCAATTTATTCTTCAACACTACTAGCCGGAAGATACAAAAGAAAAAAGAAGAGAAGACGAAAAATAAATATACAAAGGTTATGCTACTGGAGGATTGCCGTTCGGGGAAGATGAAGGTTAGGAGCTCCCTGCCTGTGCTGCATCATCAGGCACTGCTTCTTTTCTCTTTTCGATAACCCGATCGTAGGTATTCCCGAACAGATCATCAAATCCCAACTCATCAGGATCGAATGGCTTAGGGAAATGCTCCAGGATCAGATCAAGGTTCCTATCTAAAAACATATCCTGACTTTGTGTCACAGTTTTCTCGGTCAGGACATCTAGAAAAGACTTCCCTTCCGGTGTGCTATCTAGGAGATCGATGCCTGCCTTAACAGGATCTTCGCTTTCGCGCAAAAATTGGCCAAGATGAGGTCCCAGGAATTGTCGGGCTATATTCTCCAGAGCGACGTTCAGCCCTTTACCCCGTTGATAGTCAACTATTGATTGATTGGCAATCTGGGAAGTGTTGGCAGTATAAGGCTCGGGAAGATTGTCACCAAGGACCTTATCAAACTTTACCCTGGCAGATTCAGCAGCCCACACCTTGGCCCGAAGTTCTTTAATCTCCCGATCGCGACGTCGGGTCTTCTCTTGCATCGCAGCTAGAGCAGCCTTCGCTTTCTCACCTTCTTTGGCACGTTCTTGTAGATCTGCAGCTAATTTCCGAGCAGCGGAAAGGAGGACCTAGCTATCGTCCCGATCGCTGGCCAGGAGTTTCATTTACTTTTCGGCCGCCAGGAAAGCCTTGTGATAATATACACCGGCCTGAAGACAAGTGGCAAACGAAGTCAGATAAGATGAACAAATAAAAAGTAGGAAAGTATGGATCAAAATGAAGTATACCTTGAGTGCCTCTTGATGACCTGCCTCAAGTAGATCTGAATAGTGAGTCAGGTTTGTGAAACTAGGGGGAACCTTCAGCGAAGTGCTGCACCACATGGATGATGGCATTAGCCCGAACAGGTATCTTCCTTCTACTCTAGACCCCATGTTTGAAAACTCAAGAAACATCCGATCGTCGGTCGGTGTATCAGAAAGAACTGGAGTTTTTGGTTTGGCAGGCACAGATCTTTTTGGCTCAGCCTCCGTTCCAGTCAAATCAACCACATGATCGACCGGGATCAGTGTGCTGCCATCATTCCCTCTACGTTTCTTCCGGGTTTGCTCAGAAGAGCCATGATCAGCAACCACCTTCTCCTTGCCTTTACCAGAGGAAGCTGTCAGAGTAGCGGCAGATATGGAACGCCGAACGGGTATAGAGGATATCACACCTACAACAAAGGGAATAAGAGGTAAGAAACTAAATTAAAAAGAGAACGATCGGGTTAAAACCCTGTTACACTTACCAATCCCATCAGATAGCATATTTGAAGGGGTAATAAAACCCCGAAGACTCCGAGTTCCTCCCATACGCAGAGATTCAGCTTGAAAGCGCAGAACGACATCTATTCTGGGCTGAGAATCCCGAACGGGGTAAGCGTTCCACCGATCAGGAAATGGGAGAGAATCACCTATACGAACGAATAGAAATCGCTCCTCCCAATCAGCCGGCGGGGTAGGATTATCTGTAAAAAACTAACGATCAGCTCGGGCTACCAGCTTCAAGTACCCGGTCGTCCAATAAGGCTGATAACAGTAATGGTGTAGGAATAAATCAACACTTGGAGCGATCCTCAGTTCCTGGCATCGGATTATAAAGCCAGTCAGAATGCGGTAGGTGTTGGGTATGAACTGAGCGGGAAGTACGGAAACCCGACACAGGAACTCCACAACGAATGGGTGAAGAGGGAAGCGAAGCCCGGCAATCAATGAATCAAGATGCACTAGCACGTGTCCCGGTCGGTGCCTCATCGGATGCCTGATAAATCCAGCGTAAAATTCTCTTGGTGGAGGCAATAGGTTGCAAAGTTGTCGTTCGGCATCTTCAGGAAGACGTTGTTTCTGTTTGCGAATACGATTGAAGTGCAGGACAATGCGGGGTGGCCGCTCGGGCATTCCTTTGTTTTAGATTTGTACATCGTCCCCTGAGAGGCATCCGTCATCACGAAGCTGTTCGGTATCTTTTCCTGTGAGAGAATTGTTGGAATTAGGTACTTGGGAAGAAGAGCCTTCGGCCTTGTTCCGAGCAGAAGTTTTTCCCACACGAATCAACGGCATTTCCTCAGATTCTGAGCTCGAAGGAAAATACATAAAACCACTTGATGAATCCTGAAAATTCTAGAGAGAGAAAGCTTGGAGATACACGAGAGAAAAACTAAAGAAACAAAAAGAAAAATGAGGGACAAGCACCTCTCTATAAATAGGGAAAATGCCGCCCAAAACCCTAATCCATAAACAACACGTGGCATTATGTGGTTATGATTAATCAGGGCTTATTTATGGCTCATTGTTAGGCACGTACCCCGAACGGGCAATGAAGAAACATGGTTGCAAGTACTGTTTAATCAGGCAATATTTTCCAACAAGATCGAACGAATGTTTATTTCAGGTATGTGTATCAACTGGCCGAACAACGAATGGCAGGCCAAAGGTGGATAAAGGAAGGTCAGAACGGCCAATTCCTTTCACATTTGGCCGAACAACGAACAACCAAAGGAAGGCATCCATAAGAAACCTGTTATATCTCGAACGGTCACACAAAGAAATGCAACAAGGTCCATGAGAACAGCTAAATATTATCCAACTGGCCAAGTAACGAACATCGAGCCAAATGACTAAGATGTTTCAAATTAGCCGAATGACGAACGGTCTCACAGAGAATTAGCAAAGATCACACTAAATTGCTGGTTATAAAACTGCTAAGTCCTAAAAAATAATCAGAAGCCCGAACGGCTATCAACATAAGAAGGAGGCCAAATGTGGGTAAACTATCGGAAACATATGAGGCCAAAAAAAACTGCTAAGTCCTAAAAAATGATCAGAAGCCCGAACGGCTATAAACATAAGAAGGAGGCCAAATGCGGGTAAACTGTCGTAAACATCTGAGGCCAGAAAAAACTGCTAAGTCCTAAAAAATGATTGGAAGCCCGAACGACTGTCAACACAAAAAGAAAGGGGCCAAGTCCTGGTAAATTGTCAGAACTATCTGATGCCCGAGCGGCAATCAAACGGTGATAGGAATGTTAAGTAAAAAATGAGGTCAGAAAACTGTTAAGTCCTATAAAACGGACCGAATCACGAATGGTAAGCAATCAATCAATAAAGGCAAGAAAGACAATATGTGAAGCTTTGTGCAAAACAGATCATATATATACTCATCGGCTCTATCGGCCGGAAAGTACAAATAGGATTTGCAAAAAACGGAGAAGGGGGGAAGGAATTACAATTGCTAAAATACGAGATTCTAAATCTACTGACCAGAGGCCTCTCTATTTCTCTTCTTCATCACCTTCCTGTTAGGAAATTGATGTAACGTACCTCGAAAGTACGGCAGCGGAAGTTTAAAATTTTCCCAAACAGATCTTTCTGATTATGACAAAATAACGAATATGATAATAATAACAGATCTGAGTTAGAACTTACAGATCTTCCAGCCTAGCGGTGATAATCCTTGACCTTTGGTATCCACGTGATTTCTCCTTTCCGAAAGAACGGTTAGATCTCCCTAAGAGAAAGACTAGGAAATCTCTTTGCAGGGAAATAAACTGGTAATACTGAATCTTAAAACTGGTCTCTAATTATGAAGGAGAAGGATGTATTTATACTAGTTCGAAACTAGTTTCCCAATCACAATGAAAGTCTTTCTAATTAATGAGTTCTAATCCTACTAGGACCAATACTCCTAATTAATTAAATAAGTAGATAAAACAAAACAAAATAATAATAATAATTGAGATGTGGCTGCACGCCACTTTCTAATTATTATATATTAATATTTATTTTATTTACTTTTCTTTTAATTCCAAATTACAAAAGAAAATATCTACTTTATTTAATAATAAATACATCTTAATTAAGTATGATAAATCTAATTTATCTTACTTAATTAATTCTATCAAATAGAACTCTCCTTCAGCTTCATGAATTAAATATGTTTAATCTAATTAATATTTAATTCATTTTCAGTATTACGAATTAAATATTATTTAATCCAATTAATAATATTTAATTCCTTCTAACAATTCAATCGGAAGGTATAATCACTTGTTGTGTGACCCATAGGGCCTTATATATTAAGCACTAATCAAATTAAGGTCTTAGCGAATCCCTAGACGATTCTCCAGACAAACTTAATATATAAGGACGTTTGCGAGGACTATACAAACTCCCTGTAATATAGAGCTCATAGTGATACAGTCCTTTCATTCAGCGAACATTCAACTAAGTCTAGAACATGATATAGTGTCTATCCCAATAACTCAGTCTCTGTCTCTCAATCTTTCTAGATGATCCATAACGATCATATTCGATATCCAAAACGAATATATCTTTGCATTGGCCAATGACTTTATGATCCATCTAGATATGAGAAGTAGAATGTTCTCTCTTAATCTATTATGAGGAATGAATCCTTTCTTGGCTCAACTACTACTCCATGTGCTTCGTGATGCACCCAACACATGCCGTATCTACCCCGATTGGAGTGCAAGCGTTGGTCATGGTCAAAGTACATCACTCCGCACATGTAGTACGTATTGACCTCAAGTCGGAGGACTATTACACTACTCTATACGCCGATAATCCCATAGACACATGAATAGAACTTATCAAATGGTTTCTCGGTGGGTATGCCAATATTCTCTAAAATATCTATGTGACCATCATGAATTACAGGAACTCATAGTCGTGAGATCAACTATACTTTCTAAAAGTATGATGCAGTCCACATACCAATCTTATCGTATATCATCAATATCCCATTCTTGATGATCATTGATTGGGGCTATTTTAGGACCTTATGTTATATCATATAAGCTCCCACTTACTTATTGACAACATAAATCCAAGGGAACACAATTATGAATAAAACATTGACAATCGAAAACAATCATTCATAAAGTGTAATACCGTGTATATATCAAATATAAAAACTAAATGTGATCAAGTACATATGTCTTTAAAGAAATGATTGTCGCTATGACATATATACTAACAATCTCCCACTTGGCCTAGTGCCAATCACCAATGCGTCTAACACCTAGATTCTCAAAATGTCTAGTATGTTTCTCACAGCTCAAAGGTTTGGTGAAGGGATCAGCCAAATTGTCCTCAGTGGAAACACGTTCTATTGGAACCTCTCCTCTTGCTATCTGGTCTCGAATCACATGATAGCGCCTCGGCACATGTCCATTCCTCTTGTCGCATCTTGGTTCCTTTGCTTGTGCAACAGCACCAGTATTGTCACAATAAATGGTTGATGGATGACTATCATTTGGAACAACCCCTAATTCTTTGAGGAATTCACGTATCCATACGGCCATTTTAGCTGCTTCTGATGCAGCAATGTACTCGGCTTCTGTTGTCGAATCAGCTGTAGTGTCTTGCTTGGAACTCTTCCAGTCAACTGCTGCTCCATTGAGATTAAAAACATATCCTGATTGTGACTTATAGTCATCCTTATCTGTCATGAAGCTAGCGTCAGAGTAACCAGATGCTATTAGTTTCTCTTGTCCACCATAAACCAAGAAATATTCTTTAGTTCGTCTAAGATACTTAAGAATAGTCTTAATAGCACTCCAATGCCGTTCTCCTGGATTATTTTGATATCGACCAACAATACTAAGCGCATAAGCCACATCTGGCCTAGTACAGATCATAGCATACATGATTGAACCAATTGCAGAAGCATATGGAATCCCTCTCATGCGTTTGATCTCATCATCAGTTGAAGGACTATCCTTCTTTGATAACGATATCCCATGACCCATCGGGAGGAATCCTTTCTTAGATTCTTCCATTTTAAATCGATGTAGTATTTTGTCAATATACGTGGATTGTGAAAGACCTAACATCCTGTTAACTCTGTCTCTATAGATCTTAATCCCAAGGATATAACAGGCTTCACCTAGATCTTTCATCATGAAGATATTGGATAACCATTCTTTCACGGACTTCAATAAGGGGATATCATTCCCTATGATCAGAATGTCATCAACATATATGACCATAAAGACCACGCTATCCTTGCTGCGTTTTGTATATACACACGCATCTTCATTGATTCTGATGAAGCCAAACGATTTGACCGCTTCATCAAAACGGATATTCCAACTCCTTGAGGCTTGCTTTAGCCCATATATGGATTTCTCCAATTTACATACTGATTTGGGATTTGACTTGGATATAAAACCTTCAGGTTGTACCATGTACACCTCCTCCTTGAGGTTTCCATTAAGGAAAGCAGTTTTGACATCCATTTGCCAAATTTCATAATCATAGTATGCTGCTATCGCAAGCAAAATTCGAATGGACTTGAGTTTTGCAACTGGCGAATAGGTGTCACTATAGTCAATTCCCTCTCTTTGACTATAACCTTTAGCCACTAGCCTAGCTTTGTATGTTTGCACCTTGCCTTCGGCATCAATTTTCTTCTTGAAAACCCATTTGCATCCAATGGGTCTAACCCCAACAGGCAAGTCAACCAAGTTCCATACTTGATTGATATACATCGAGTCCATTTCAGATTTCATGGCTTCTTTCCACCTCTCTGAATCAATATCTAATATTGCTTCAGTGTAAGTCTTAGGTTCATCCTTGTCAGGAATTTCAACATCATCATGATCCTCCATGAGGAAGCCAAACCTAGTTGGTTCATGACGAATCCTAGTAGACCTACGAAGTTGAATATTTTGCGATTGTTCAGGCTGCTCATTCTGATTGTGAAGAGGTTCTCTTGCATTGGACTGTCCAATGCTCGGAGAATTTTCTGGTGCTACACTTTTAAGTGTTTCCAGAGAAGGAGAAGTAGGTGCAGAAGGAATGACAACCATGTCATTTCTTTCATGCCTAATAGGAACCACTTGCTGGTGCGAGGTGCTTCCTATATTACTCCCACTAGCTGAAGGATATCCTCCTAGAGACATACTTCCGCTTAATCCTCTCACTGAATCCTTGTTTTGACCATCTAACAAGTCTTCATCCTCTATGTTATTTTGTGATTCTTGAATTTCTTCTAGTACTATCTTCTCACGATTGAATTTCTTGAAGACCAAGTCTTCTTCTAGGAATCGTGCCTGTCTGGAAATAATGATTTTATGTTCCTCAGGGTGATAGAAATAATATCCCCTTGTTTCTTTAGGATACCCCACAAAATAACATCTCTCACTTCTAGCTCCTAACTTATCAGTGTGCAATTTCTTTACATAAGAAGGGCAACCCCACACTTTAATATGTGAAAGAACAGGCTTCTTATTACACCATAACTCATATGGTGTCTTTTGCACTGATTTAGATGGAACTCTATTCAGAATGTATATCGAAGTTTGCAATGCATACCCCCAAAGAGATGTTGGAAGAGACGTGGAATTCATCATGGACCTAACCATGTCTAACAAGGTTCTATTTCTCCTTTCAGAGACACCATTCAATTGAGGTGTTCTTGGAGGAGTCCATTGTGACTGAATTCCCTGACCTTTTAAGTAATCGAGAAACTCCTTACTCAAGTATTCCCCTCCACGATCAGATCGTAGAGTCTTGATACTCTTGTCAAGTTGCTTCTCTACTTCAGCCTTATACTCCATGAATTTCTCAAAAGCTTCTGATTTGTGTTTCATAAGATACACAAATCCAAACCTAGAGAAATCGTCAGTAAACGTGATGAAGTAAGAAAAACCTCCTCTAGCTTGAGTTGGGAATGGTCCACACACATCTGTGTGAACCAATTCAAGCACTTCTTTGGCCCGTAGTCCTTTTCCAAGAAAAGGTTTACTCGTCATTTTAGCTGAGAGACACGAATCGCAATTACCATATGATTCAAAATCAAATGGCGTTAAGTAATTTAATTTACTTAGCCTTGTTATTCTAGCTTCATTAATATGACCAAGCCTACAATGCCAAAGATATGTGGTATTTTTCAGATTACTTAACCTTGGTCTTTTATTTTGTACATTTAATATGTCATGTCTACAATTAAGAACATATAAACCATTCATAAGAGGAGCATTTCCATACACAATACCATTTTGTGAAAAACAACAAGTGTTATTAGCAAAATGAAAAGAAAAACCCTCAATGTCTAACATAGGAATGGAAATTATGTTCTTTGTTATAGAAGGAACAAAATAACAATTATTTAGTTCTAATCTATAACCACTGGGTAAATCTAATATATAAGTCCCTACACGTTCAGCAGCAACTTTTGCTCCATTTCCTACACGTAGGTCAATCTCACCCAGCCTAACTGCTCTACTGTCATTTAGGCCTTGCACACTATTGCAAATGTGTGAGCCACAAGCCGTATCTAATACCCAACAGTGAGAGTTAGTTGTAGACATATTAATATCAATGATAAAAATGCCTAAGCTAGAAGCACTCGGTGCTTTGGCTAGATTAGTCCTGTATATCTCACAATCTCTCTTCCAATGTCCTGTCTCTTTGCAGTAGAGACATACATCATTTGGTACCTCAGCAATGTGATTCTTCTGAATGTCCTTGTCAAACATGGCTAATTCAGAAGGACTAACATCAAGGATCTCGGGTACACATGTATCAAATACATGTTCGATATTTTCTTGCCTAAGAACGAAACGCATATTTTGTTCCAAGTCTAGAAAGTTTGGTTCAATCAGATTATTTGTATCCAAGATACTTCTCAATGATAAATTCGACATACCTAAAAAGCCTAGAGAAGTTCAAATAGAACGGAATTAAAATCATATATTAATTCCTATGATCACATCTAGTTAACTAAATAATATGGACTTTTAATTATTTAGCTCCCACTATTTTTTACATGCTCTTTGACCCCAATAAAAGGAACATGGAATGTTTTGCAATCATAGTGGCCAAAATCCTCATTCATACTATTACAGTCCCAGCTTGGGCTGATCACTGCAATAATATAATGGGTAGGTCCCCAGACCAATTGCGTCCAAACAACTTTTGGTTGATCAATTTTGTTTTTAAATTGATCGACATCCTTACATTAACACTGACGCTTGGGCGACTCGAGCTAATTTAAGTAAGTCAAAACCATCACACGATCACAAACATATGTATCTATAAATTAGTTCTATATTTTGTCGAATGGAATAAACACTTGGGTGAAATATTCTTCAACGAAAAAATATTTCTACTAATTTAATTATGATGGGTGATGTCGTTATCCCAGATAAGACTTAAATTTTAAATTATGGGGAACATTTAGCGGGGTATTAAATTACTTTATTTAATCAAGATGCTAACGACATATTATCAAATAATAATATGTTAATGAGATCTAACTCAGACAGATAATTTAAAGCATGTAATATAAATCTAATTTATAAACAAATACAATAATCAAACAATTAAATTAAAAGCAAGCTTATGGTAATATAGTTATTGATTAAATTTTAACTCAACCATAATTATAATTATAATTATAATTATAACCAATAACTTTACCGGACGATAGTCTCTGAGACTTCCACTAAGTACTACGGAGTAACAATCTACGAATTTAAGTACTTCGTATTTTACTATAAGTAAAACAGGGACTCCATTAATAACTAATTTGAATTGATCAATTTAAGTGGATGTCAAAAACGTTTTCTACAAAAACGTGACTACATGAGAAACACCAATTCTTTTCCTTAAAAAATGGAGAATTTCAAAAATGCCCCCCAAAGCATGCAACTCAAAATTTAAAACTAAGACTTCCATTAGTCTTTGTTTTAGGATGAAGACTTGGCTTGGACAGTCGAGGACGGTAGCAGTAAAACAATCATCCATGCCTGCTGAAAACTATGTTATTGCGTCTCCTCTGTCTTCTTCATGAGTACGTCCAGGCTTTTTTTCAGGTGAAGGTCATCGTTGTTCGTGGTTTTTTTCGTTTCTCTCCAAGAGACAGTGTTTGTCTAGAAGGAACGCGGACAAGTATCGATTGCAGATCGATCGATAAGGAAAGAAAAGAAAGATGCAACGGAAATCGACTACTTGCAGTAGATCTTTTCGGATTTCACTTTCTAAAATCAAATTTTATAGCTAATTCCAAATTATTTGATTGTGCTGTTTTAAGAACATAAAATCTGATCTCAAAAATCATACTGGAAAATAATTTTAGATTCCAGATATAACTGATTTCGAAAATAAGATTAGGACAAAAATATAGTTTCTAAAAAATATATATTCTTGTCCTACGAACATATCTATGAAAATTCGTATAATGCCATTAAAATCAGTTTGGCTCTGATACCACTGTTAGGAAATTGATGTAACGTACCTCGAAAGTACGGCAGCGGAAGTTTAAAATTTTCCCAAACAGATCTTTCTGATTATGACAAAATAACGAATATGATAATAATAACAGATCTGAGTTAGAACTTACAGATCTTCCAGCCTAGCGGTGATAATCCTTGACCTTTGGTATCCACGTGATTTCTCCTTTCCGAAAGAACGGTTAGATCTCCCTAAGAGAAAGACTAGGAAATCTCTTTGCAGGGAAATAAACTGGTAATACTGAATCTTAAAACTGGTCTCTAATTATGAAGGAGAAGGATGTATTTATACTAGTTCGAAACTAGTTTCCCAATCACAATGAAAGTCTTTCTAATTAATGAGTTCTAATCCTACTAGGACCAATACTCCTAATTAATTAAATAAGTAGATAAAACAAAACAAAATAATAATAATAATTGAGATGTGGCTGCACGCCACTTTCTAATTATTATATATTAATATTTATTTTATTTACTTTTCTTTTAATTCCAAATTACAAAAGAAAATATCTACTTTATTTAATAATAAATACATCTTAATTAAGTATGATAAATCTAATTTATCTTACTTAATTAATTCTATCAAATAGAACTCTCCTTCAGCTTCATGAATTAAATATGTTTAATCTAATTAATATTTAATTCATTTTCAGTATTACGAATTAAATATTATTTAATCCAATTAATAATATTTAATTCCTTCTAACAATTCAATCGGAAGGTATAATCACTTGTTGTGTGACCCATAGGGCCTTATATATTAAGCACTAATCAAATTAAGGTCTTAGCGAATCCCTAGACGATTCTCCAGACAAACTTAATATATAAGGACGTTTGCGAGGACTATACAAACTCCCTGTAATATAGAGCTCATAGTGATACAGTCCTTTCATTCAGCGAACATTCAACTAAGTCTAGAACATGATATAGTGTCTATCCCAATAACTCAGTCTCTGTCTCTCAATCTTTCTAGATGATCCATAACGATCATATTCGATATCCAAAACGAATATATCTTTGCATTGGCCAATGACTTTATGATCCATCTAGATATGAGAAGTAGAATGTTCTCTCTTAATCTATTATGAGGAATGAATCCTTTCTTGGCTCAACTACTACTCCATGTGCTTCGTGATGCACCCAACACATGCCGTATCTACCCCGATTGGAGTGCAAGCGTTGGTCATGGTCAAAGTACATCACTCCGCACATGTAGTACGTATTGACCTCAAGTCGGAGGACTATTACACTACTCTATACGCCGATAATCCCATAGACACATGAATAGAACTTATCAAATGGTTTCTCGGTGGGTATGCCAATATTCTCTAAAATATCTATGTGACCATCATGAATTACAGGAACTCATAGTCGTGAGATCAACTATACTTTCTAAAAGTATGATGCAGTCCACATACCAATCTTATCGTATATCATCAATATCCCATTCTTGATGATCATTGATTGGGGCTATTTTAGGACCTTATGTTATATCATATAAGCTCCCACTTACTTATTGACAACATAAATCCAAGGGAACACAATTATGAATAAAACATTGACAATCGAAAACAATCATTCATAAAGTGTAATACCGTGTATATATCAAATATAAAAACTAAATGTGATCAAGTACATATGTCTTTAAAGAAATGATTGTCGCTATGACATATATACTAACACTTCCTCCTCATCCGAATCAGTAGGGGGATCAGGCTCTCACCCCGCTTCACGATCAGCAGCCCGTTGCAAGTCCCGTTGATATTTTTCATATTGAGCTTCGACAATGGGCGCCTGGGGAAGATCAGCCAGCTCGACCGGCCTCCCTATTAATTCTTACAGCTTAGCAACAAAAGGGGCCATAATATGCTGGCAGCCCATGACATAAAGAGATCGGGCCAGGGAGTCATTGAATTTTTTGCCACTTGGATCCTGATCGAGCAGTTTGACCCCCTCACTGCGGCGGGCATCACCCGTGGAGAATCGTTCGAGATAATCACCAAAGGTGACTAGGAGTTCCTACTGCGCGTAATCCTTTTTCAAGACAGCAAACTCCTCAGATCCTTTGAATGCTTCCCGGACGGCGGACAGATCAACCTTCACCTCAGCTGGGCCGTTCGGGATACGGGGAGCGCACTCTTCGAACTTCACCAAAGCAGCTTCAGCAGCATGAACTTTGGCTTGGAAGGCCCCGAGCTGAACCCTGAGTTCACCAAGCTCCGACTCAAGGCATTTTTTCTCCTCCGCAGAGGCCTTCCGTTCGGTCTCCAGAGCAGCAAAAGCAGCAGGTGCATTCTGCTCCGCAGAAGTCTGAGAGACGATCAGATCCCGCTCTTTAGCCAGTCGAGCCTCTTTCAGTTGCAACTGTAAAGCCCAACCTGCAGAATGTCGTTCGAGAAATGAGATGGTGTGAAAGGAAATTTAAACTATGAGAAAAATATAGGGAAAAAAGTAAAATACCTTCAGGGCTGCTAAGGCCAAGCATTCCTCAGATTGCTCGACCGACAGCGTGGGAACAGTGAAATTGTTGAAGAAAACGGAGGTAGACCAAATCTGGCTTGCCGAACATCCACCTTTTTCTACAACTTCATGAACCGGATCCGCCAGTGAGATCCGGTCGACCTGGCAAGACAGATGGACGGTGGGCATATCACCCGCACCCTGACCAGTCTCCTGAGCAGCCTAGAAGTGCTCAGGAAATCGATGCATCTGATCAGAACCAAACCGATCGTCGACCAGCATGGCATCAAATTGGTCCTGATGAACCTGTTGCAGTGGTTATGGTTCTGGAACGGGTTGAGAAGTTCCAGCATCCTGAACGGTAATTGTGGAAGGAGTAGGTTGGGGGTTCTTCCTGGCTTTCTTCCGTTTGCCGACCCCACCAGCTGCAAGAACTCTACTGTTGTCCAAAGGTACGTCTGGGTTGAGAGCTAAAAAATAACAAAGGAAAATATTAGTACCGAGCGGACCTTATCACGTGGGAAACAAAAAGAAAAAGAAAACGTTTCTCGCACGGGAAGGACCGCTCGGACCATGGCACTTGATTTCTCAAAGCAAGTAAACCAAAGAGAACGGGCAGTACCTATCTCGGCTTTAACAAGCCGATTGGGAGTCAGGTAGGTCATGATATCGCAACACTTGTCTTTCTCCACAGCAAGTACATCCTTGTAGATTTCCTCAGAAAGAACCGGGTCGGGAGTCTTGCGAGGGAAGGCGTTCCATTTGCAAGGGATCAGCCCGTCCGGGACAGACACGAAGAAGAACCTATCTTTCCATCCCTTGATTGAGGTTGGATTACCCTTGAAAAGAATATGCCCCGTTCGAGAACTGGCGGCTAGATACCCATGAGTTTGTTGGGGGGCTACTTTAAAAAATTGATGGAATAAATCTAGGGTCGGTGAGGCACCGACATCTTTGCAACGACAAATAAAGCCCGCCATGGCCCGATAGGAGTTCGGCATGACTTGGGCAGATACAATTTCGTAAAAATTGAAAAATGAAACAAAAAATGAGTGTAACGGAAATCTAAGCCCAGCCCTAACTGAATCGAAATGGACTACGACCATCCCGGGGGCGTGACGCAGGGGATGAAGCCCAGCTCGCAACCGGAAGTCCACTGGGTCTGGGATTAGGGCCGGAATCTCAGCCCTATTAGTGGCAGTCAATTTTTGCCGTCTTGCCCTAATTAAACTTAGGTCGAGTGTGTGACGAGGGACATCGTTTGGGCGCCTGGCCGCCATTAAATCCATTTCATCCTCGGATTTCGTGCCATCAGAGCTTTCACCGGAGGAAGATGAATTGCTAGAAAGGTCCTCCGCCCTAGTATTTGTCGCCGTTTCAGTAGAACCGCCGGCGGATGGAACTGTAATGACGTCCACAATGGCAGCATCACGGTCATCCCCTTGAGAGGCCATTTCCGAATCAGGGGAATGCGGTTGAGAACTCATCTCGACCGAGCCAGAAATGAAGTAAGAAAGTAGAGGGAGAGAAAGTACCTGAACGCGAAAGCTTGAAGAAATTTCGGAAACAGAGCAACGATGCGAAGGAAATTGAAAATTCGAAACCCGGAATTGAGAAGTTAAAGGCTAATTTATAGCCTTAAAACCGCCGTATCGAGGACCAATCAGGGAGCGACACGTCACTAGAACCATTTAAGCTAAACGTGTGTCTAATGAAACGACTAACAACAGTAATCATGATGAATATGGGGAAAATAAAACGACATCCATCAAATCACAATATGGGGAACTGACCACTTCTGTACCCCGATCGCCATTCGGCAGTTGCAACATTGGTGTTTATACTTCCTAATGCATTCACTGTCATTCGAGACATCGGAAGTGAGGGACTTGTGTTGGGATATTGACCCGGAGGCCCAATA
This sequence comes from Cuscuta europaea, assembly GCA_945859875.1. Lineage (NCBI taxonomy): Eukaryota > Viridiplantae > Streptophyta > Magnoliopsida > Solanales > Convolvulaceae > Cuscuta > Cuscuta europaea. Next base: position 762,723 of record CAMAPE010000045.1, on the reverse strand, counting down.
CCCAGATTAAAAAGGCCCAGGATATCCAGCCCAAACAAAGAGTCCAGTACCCTATGATGAGTAGGCCCAGTGAAGAATCCATACCGAACGAGGTTCGGTCCGAGTAGAGGCCGGCCCAGAAAGCAGAAATACCGAACGGAGTTCGGACCATACATCATACTTGGGCCAATTTGACAGCGTCATCTGCATGATCCAGCATCCCGTTCGAGCAACGGACAACCAGCAAGTGGCCAGGTGCATTTAATGCCAGATTGTGACATCAACAAGTGGAAACATGGGTGATCAAGTCGGTGGAACAACGGCCAATCAGCATAGAGGCGCCCATGCTCTCCATTAGTATAAATAGAAGGTTTAATATCATTGTAAGGGTTAGGATTTTGATACTCAAGCTCTAGAATAGCATTATTACTCTTGTTTCTTGTATTAAACGCACTATTCCGACCTACCGATCGGGAAGTTTCCTTGTAATCAAACAGGTTAATTAATACAAGTGGGTTTTTGGGTATTAGTTGATTCATCTTTTATATTTTGTTATACACTTTGATTCTGATCCATTCCTGATATATCCAAAGTTCGTGTTGGGCTTTCGGATCTACGGGACTTAACTTCAACAATGTTTAATTACACAAATAATAAAGATTAGTGAACATTAGTAGCAAAAAGCAAGTGAATGTCCTCTTATTAACACTACAAAAAAATTACGGGATTGACACGAAATTTAGCACGGACTTATCAATTTTTCGTGCCAAATAGCTCGTGACAAAGTGTTTTTGGCACGTATTTGGCATTTCCCTGCCAAAATCTCTGCCAAATCCCTGGCAAAATCTCAGTCAATCCCGTGCTTTTTTGTAGTGTAATGAAGAGGGGTATTTGTGGAATAAAATTAAAAAGCAATCACGAATGTCACAAATCCTAAGACCTAAGTGGGTTTCACATGGAGGGCCATGTGATTACTTTTTCACTTTTTGGGAATGTAATATTCCAAAAAAAAATCAAACCCCGAACCAAACAAATGTATCTCACATTCCAGGCATCACATTCCTATAAAATATTCACTCCAACCAAACGTATCCTAAAATTCAAGAGTGTCAAAGTGGGTTTGGGGCACTCTTCGGTAGAAAATCAACTTAGTTATTGACAGAGGATAGAAGCCAGGGGTAGTAGGTTGCTGCTAAAACAGTTGTCTGCGGGTAAAAAAAGATAGTGTGCCCATACAAAATAGAGAACAATTTTGTTCACCCCTCAAAAGAGGGTGAACGTGTTTCACCTCTATTGGGCTGTCACGTGTCATGTCAATACTTTTAAATTTTGCAATTGTTCTAACTTTTCCATTTTTGGTTCAAGTTTTTCAAAAGATATATCAATATTCTTAATTTTTTATAATCTTTCATATGATACCAATATTGTATACGTAAAATTTAAAAAAACGACTTAAAATAGATGTAAGAAAAAAAGATGTTTTTTTCAATATTGATAAGTAGTATATTTTTTGTGAAAAATTAAATTATATATAAAATGTTATATTAATTTTAGAAAAAAGAATACTTGTAATGTCAAGTGACATGTATTGGAGGGAGAGGGTGGTGTTCACCCTCCATGAAGGGAGTGAACAAAATGGAACACTACAAAATATACTACCTAAATCTCAATTTCTTTTAAGAGAATTTTTTTTTATTTGTACTACATTTTTTATAAAAGGATACGAATTTATCGAAAATTAATAACTTCTTATGATCTTTTATATGACATCAATATGAAATTTCAACACTGTAGATTTTTAGATCCAAAATTTTCTTAAATAGATTTATCTACTAAAATTAAGATCTAACGATTAAAATATAATTTTTTAGATCTCTTAGTCTTTAATTTGGAAATAAGTATGAAGTTACAACAATAAAATTGAACTTTAGAATTATTTATTTATACATCAGAATGCTTGACTTTTAAAATCATAATTATTTACAAAAAAAAAATGTATAATAATAAAACTAAGACTTTAATTAAAAATACTTTGCTGAGTGAATATATATTGACTGCGCAGCTACGCTATATTACAATAAAAACTGAATTGTTTAAGTGGGAGATGGTTCAAATAAAAAGTGGTCTTGACGTGCAAAGTGCAAAGTTTACACTTTTTCATGTTTCGTTTGCATTTTTCTTTGATTTCGTTGCACTTTTTCGTGGTAGCTCAAAAAAATTGGTTTATTTACAAAATTGTCACCGTCATTTTGGCCGAATTTGGTCAAAATCAAAATGACCAAAAAGTGCAACGCAAACAAAAAAAATGCAAGTGAAACATGAAAAAATGAAAACTTTACACTTTACACGGGAAGACCATTTTTCATTTGAATCATCCATGTTTAAGTGAATACATATAAATAGATAAGAAATTTAATTGAATGACGGGGCTCAATTGCGGTTAGCTTTAATGCAGAACACTTTATTCAAGTAATATTGTACGAGTGTACTTCTCACTTACTATAAATGGCAAAACACTACCTAACATAAAAAATGAGTATGATTGTACGGATTATTATTAACTTATTGTCGTAGGTAATGCAATTGTAAATGAATTTAATAAACATAATTAAACCATAATACCATTTAACTATTTAAATAAGAAATTTGTAACAAGTACGGAATACAACACAGAACATTACTTTTCTAACACTAGAAAATCATAGACTAAACACTGGTGGCGGACCTAACATTTACATTTTTAGAAAGTGCCCAATATAGGAGTAAACATAATTGCACAAATATGAGTAAAACTTAAAGCATCTTTTAATAGGAGTAAATATTAATTTTGTATAATTAATATCCCTAACCTAGTTAATTCTAAAATATAACTTATTTGATCCTGGTCTATTAAAAAAATCTAAGTTCATTCACCGGAAACGATACCTTTATGCGGACCATTTAATTTTAAATATAATCTAAGTTCATCCCAACATTATTAAAATATTAAAAATTAAAAAAATTATTTTTGTAAAAATAAAAAACTTTAAAAATAAATAAAAAAATAGATAAACTGTATTAAAAAATATAAAAAAAAATATGCAGGCCTTTCTCGCAGCCTCGATCATCACCCAACAATGTCACCTCTGATCGGTGAAAAAAATGTCATTTTATTCTGCCATTTTTCTTTGAAAATGCCATAAAGATGGCAGGTTTACTCTTTGAAAATGTCAAATTTTCTCAAAATCAGTCATCTTGATAGCATTTCGGGAAAATGTTGGCATTTTTTTCGTTTTTCGGAGCTGGTGGTGCAACATTTCGGAGAAAATGTTTGCAATTTTCTCAAAAGATGGCAGTTTTTTTCTAAAGTTACTCCTATTCAAAACATAATACTACTATTTTTGCATTTTGTCTATGTTTTACTCCTATTTGAGGTATTCTCTCTTACATTTTGGGTGTTTAAAATTATACATTTTCTCTTTAAAATACTAATAAATAAATTATTACTCTAACTTAGATATATATATATATATTCCCACAGTTTTTTTATTTTTGGGTGTTCACATGAACACCCCTGATAAAAACACTGACATTCGAATTAATCTTTAACAGTTAACATATAGGGGGTGTTTGGAAAATGGTTTTTCAGCCAAAAAATGGCGGTTTGATCACTTTTAGTGTTTGAAAAATAGTTGTTCGATCTAGCGTTTTTGGACGGAACCACTAAAATGAAAACACTGCGAATATGAGAGTTTTGAGTTAGCGTTTCGAAATATTGCATTTTCTAGGGGTGGGCATAAAACCTGAACCGAACCGGTACCAAACCGGCCCGTAATGGTACTGAACCGAATATTGGGTATTTAAACGGTTCTATAGATTTTTATCCCGAACTGAAACCGTACCATTTGAAACGGGTACGAGATTGATCCTAGATTTTGAGAACCGAAAATATGTTCTTCCATACCAATAAATATGTTTTATAGACCAACAATTTTATACCCAAATATGTATTCTTGTGTCCCCAAAAATAGCTAAATGTGTGTGTTTATATGTATATTGTTATTTTTTCTTTTTAGATAATTTTGTGTTATATTTTGTTATGTATTGAAAGAATGTTAGAGTTTTAAAGATCACTAATGACTACTTATTTCTAGTAATGTAGTGTATATGACTTTTTGATGTATCACTTTTGTGCAATTGTGAAACTTAATTACTGTGGTTTAAATCTTAGCTCTCACTGTTCGACTATAAATTAAATTAGAACTGATATTTAACCTAGAACAAAGAACGTTGAATTTTTCTATTATATTGAACAATTTGATGATATTCTTTTTATATTTTCATATGAAGTTAGTAAATGAAAGATGATATTTAGCTCGTTTATCATCATTTTGCTATACTTTTTCTTAGTTGTGTTGCACTATTTGTGTTTGTGAAGTTTAGTACTATGTATGCAATTTCTTGTATTTATATCAACACTTAATATGAGTTGGTTGGTGTGATGTTATTTATTAATTACAAGTTTGTCCAATTTTTTAGCATGTGTTTGGCATTGTATTGTACCGTTTTGTACCGTTCCAAAACGACATGGTACCGAATGATTTCATCCTTAGACCCGGACCGGACCAGACTGTTAGAAACCTCACGGATACATTATGGGTTTTACTAATTTCCTGGACCGTTCCGGACCGCGCCCACCCCTAACATTTTCTACTAATTTCATGGCCGAACAACTGAATTACCAAACATATTTTGGCAACCCGCCAACTTATTCCGTAAGTCAATTCCGCTGGCAGAATCCCCTATCGACAACCCGCTAACATAACCCACTATCTGCTAACCGCTATCCGTTATCAAACTCAGCCATACTATCGTAAAATTTAATTTAATACTTAATTAATCCAGCTTATTCGGTTAGGTTTTGAAAGACCGAAATTGACATTGAAATTGAATCAAACAGCCTCTTTAGTACATTTGGTTGCACTTTTTTTGTTGTTCGGTTTATTTAGTTGCGCTTTCAATTATTTTAGTTCGAGTTTCAATTTTCCGGTTTTTAAACCCAGTCCTTTCTAGATCTTGGTTATAGACAAATCACGTGTCAGCGTGAATGATCAAATTGAATAAATTGTACTCCTGATGCTTGTTTTGGAAACCTTTTCCTTGATTGGGCCTATTTGCACATTTTCCCATTTTGCAAGCACCCTCCATTTTTACGGAGTGGAGGAGAAGAATGGTGGCCATGGAAGAAAAGGGAAAGGAAAAAGAAAAGGGAAAGGAAAAAGAAAACGGAAAAAGAAAAGAAAATCACACAACACACGTGTGTGGTGTCACGCCATGTGTGCCACATAAGCAGGTAACCTGCTGACTAGCTGGTTACCTGCTAAAAGCCGGTTTTGACGAAAATCATAAAGTACGAGGATTTAATTGACGAAATTATATGTATGGGGGCTGAATTGACTTCCCGTACAGAGTACTAGGGCTAATTTGACACTTTTCTCTTTTTGTTTATACTTCAACTTTTGTTTCATTCGAGACGAGTACTGCATTTATAATGTTTTTAAAAAATATGATGATTCATTTGTTGTAGATTTTTACATCCAAAATTTTCTTAAATAGATTTATGTACTTCAAATTAAGAAATCATTGTTAGAATATACTCCCTCTATCCCTTAAAATTAAATTCTTCACACTTACCTTTTTGGGACGTTCAAAAAGAATTTTCTCATTCCCTTTTTGGAAAGATTTGTGTGACAAGCATTCATTTACTTTTTTTCTTACTCAACCACAATCATACATTGCCACTACATTGAGGGTCAGGTCAATAGGGGAAGTAATCTGTTCTCCCGAAGCATGGTCATGTACCTTTCTCCATGCGCTTATCCTCATGGCTGATGCGAGGGTCTTGAGCATTGATGTTGAGCTTGTTACGAAGGTCAACCGTGGAGTCAACGATCTCCTGGAAGACCTCTTCCTCGGCGACTTTGTTAGCCATAGCGTCGCCCGACCGCTCTTGGTGGTCACTAGGGTCGGTGAGAGTCTTGCCGATGAGGTTCCTGTTTGATCGAGTGTTTCCCATTTCAGTTTGTTGCGTCTGGTAGCGACAAAAGATACTAACTTGTTTGTTCTAGCTCTCAATCAAAGCACCAAATGATAGTGTATTAATCTAGAGAGAAGTGAGAGCTAGAGAGAGAAAGTGAGCAATTAATATTTCTCAACCCCCTATAACAACCCCCTAGGGGTTATTTATATGGAAAATATGGATTTGGGCTACCAAGACTTGGGCCTAGGGGGGCTGATACAAAATATGGCCTATAATGGACTGAGTACATGATTTATAAGATTAAGTGTAAAATCTAGCCTGTTGGAGCTTTTGCTGGCCGAAGGAGTACCAAGCCGATGGAGAGCCTGGCCGACGAAGGTCAATGTTCTGCTTTTTGGCCTGTATACTAAATATGTGAACCGGTGCTCTTGTTCCAAAGGAGGTCTCCTTGGATGATGAAAGACTCAGTGGGTCCTAGTTGTTCTTGCATTTGTCCTCTGAGTATGTGGGTCATAGGGTTTGGACCCATATACTCTATCACTCAGTCTTTTTTTATGGAAGGTGGCTTAAATTGATATCATAGCATGCATATAAGGGCTTAAAGACAAAAAGACCGCTGACAACTGTTGACCCTCGAACCAGACTCAAAGTTAATCACCTCAAAAGAAGCAATATAACTTGTTGATCCATTAATGGACGCAACGGAGCCAAAGACCTCGAGTCACCCAAATCCAAGCTTATAGTCTTTCAATGCAAAAAAATAACAAGTTGATAAAAAACAAAGTACCCAACACCAAAGAAAATAAACACAACGGAAAAATAAAAACCCTACTTCGTCTTCTAGAGAAATAAAACCAAACACCATCATGAACCTGCTCCTTGTGTCTGTCCATTCGGCGGGCTTAAACATCTTAGCCCGCCTCCTCCTTGTTTTTTGGCTTGTCAACAACCATATTGCCCCTGCTTAGCCCCTCCTGGTCATGTGCTTCCCAAATTCTTCTTCTCTTTTGTTCTCGTGACACTTCCTCAGTACTTCCCAAGTCCCCATCCTTAGTCGTGATATCTCCCGTGTCAGTCGTAGACTCCTTCCCGTCATGCCCTCCTGATCCGCCTCCAGTCTTGGAATTCTCATGAAGTGAGTGACTTTGAGCTGCATTGGGGGATCCCTCCACAAGTCACTTGTTTCCTCCTGTAGGACCAGTCTTCACCCCACTACCTGCTCTCCAGCTAACCCCAAAAGATTTTTCCAATACCAGATTGTCCTCATATGTTAAAGGACAAAATTTATCAGAATGTCCAATAATTCCACAAATAAAACAAAAATTGGGAAGTTTTTCATATTTGAAATCAACCGAGTGCCCAATTCTTGCTTTCTTAAGAGATGTTCCTTTTTTCAAGGGTTTACCCACATCCATACAAACCCTGAAATGCAAATAAGCTTCCCAATTTTCCTCAAACTCATTGTCATCATACTTAACAAAATTGCCAATAAAATTACAAATTCTTCTAGCAGCACCAAGATTCATCAAATTATAAGGAGCATTATGAACTTGAACCCAGAACTCCGCATCATTGAGATCAATTTTGAGCGGGATATCATCTGGTTTAACCACTTCCAATATCAACAAGTTTCTTTCAAACAATTCCCACCACGGACCACTATCTAAAACACGTTTCATATCCACACTATGATAAAAAGTAAAGAGATTCCTTTTTTCGTCAATCTCTTTGATGGATACCCACTTACCCGGTCTCCATAGCGAAGCCATGAGATCCTTGAAAATCTGAAACTTGATTGTCCTATCCATTAGCAGAGTGCCAACCAACGGGAACGTCGGCCGTACCTCCTCCATCGCAGTCTCACCGATTTCTTCCTTGTCCACATCCAATTCATCAGCCTCCTCGCCAATAGCCATATGTTTATACTGATTGACAATTGATTCCATCCAATTCCATCGTTTCCAGCCTCCGATTCGTCAACCCTATTCTGCCGGTCCTCCGCCTATTTAGCAGAAGATGAAACCCCTACTTTTGGTAACCAGCTATTGCGCAACACCCTTCGGCGAGATGTCTTCTTCCAGTCACCTACTCCACCCCCAGATCGCAGCCTGCCCACGTGGAAAACAAATTGCCGCTCCTCAACCTAGTCGATAGCGGAGAAACGTTGTAGCGGCGGAAAGCCCTAGAGAGAAAGAAAGGGTGCAACGAGCTCATAATTAGAAAATAAAATTGTGTTCTATATCACTCATTCTTTAATAATTAAAAAAATCTGAAGTAACAATAATAAAACTGAACTCTAAATTCATTTATATTTACATCAAAATGTTTGAATTTTAAAATCATAATTATTTGTAAAAAAGTATAGAAAAAAAATTAATGTATGATAATAAAGGTAATACTTTATTGGATTAGAGTTTTGGCGAGAGATTTAGAAAAAGTTCTGAAAGAAATTAAAAAGGGAAAGTTCCCGAAATAGGACTAAAATACTTTCAAAATTCCAAAATAGGACTGTCATATTTTTTATTCCCAAAATAGGACTAATTACTACCATGTTTAGAAAATATTGCCATGTTTGAAGTCTGGTACTTCCAAAATATGACAGTAATTAGTCCTATTTTGGGAAAAAAAAACATTGCAGTCTTATTTTGGAATTTTCAAACTGTTTTAGTCCTATTTCGGGTAATATCTCAATTAAAAATACTTTGCCTAGTTAATATATTGGCGGCATTGAATTAAAGTAAAAATTAAATTATCCGTGTGATTATTGTGACGAAGCTTGATTGCTCTTAGTTAATGGAGTACTTTATTCAAGTAATATTCACTACAAAAAAATTACGAGATTGACACGAAATTTGACACAGATTTACCGATTTTTCGTGCCAAATAGCTCGTGTCAAAGTATTTTTGGCACGAATTTGACATTTCCCTGCCAAAATACCTGCTAAATCCCTGTCAAAATCCCTGTCAATCCCTTGCTTTTTTTTGTAGTGATTGTACGAGTGTAATTCTCATTCTAAATTTTACTATAAATGGCAAAACACGTGCAAAAACATAAAAAATAAGTATGGTGGTACGGAGTTTATGAAATTATTATTGTTGTACGTAATGAAATTGTAAATAAATTTAATAAACATTATTAAAACATAAATTTACCAATTATCTTTTTAAATAAAAAATTTGTACTACTACCTAATAGATATGAATAACACAAAACATTATTTTTCTTACGCTAGAAAAATATATACTAAAAATGATAATCAAATTAATGTTTATCGGTTAACATATAAATTTCAACACTTTTAAGGACTAATTATCAAAATAGGACTAGAAGTCACTCACTTTGCACAAATAGGACCAAAAACTAAAATATGTTTTCATAGGACTAATTATGTGTGTCTCGGACAAATATACCCTTCTAGCTATTGAAATGTTTTAATTCATAATAAAATAATAAAAAATAATAAAAATTAGTAAAAAATACTCAAAAACTAATAAAAATATTTCGATAATAATTAATTAATTTTTTTTTTCAAAAAATAAAAAAAATAAATTTTTTTTGAAAAAAATAAAAAACTCAAATAAATAAAATAAAATTCACCGCTGCTGCCTTCGCACCACCACCTCCAGTCACCGGGAAAAAAATACCAAATTCATTACGAATGTCATATTTATGGCAGAAAATAATAAAAATATTGGCATTGACAAAGAGAAATATGTCATGTTTTTGGTATTTTCAGGAAAAAATGGCAGTTTTTAGGAAAAATGGCATTTTTTCACCGTCCGGAGTTTGTGGTGCAGGGAGGTAGTACAGGCGGTGGGAAAGGCATCCATATTTTTTTAAATTTTTTTTATGGAGTTTTACTATTTTTTATTAATTTTTTAAAAAAAAAATTAAAAAAAAAAATTTTAATTTTTTATTTTATACATATTTTATAAGTTTTTTAATTATTTTACTACGAATTTTTGAATTTTTCGAATTTATTATGAATTAAACATTTAATTAACTCATATTTAAAGGAAGGGTAAGAATGGAAGGAAAAAATAGGTATGTTTCCAATAGGACTAATTTGGTCCTATTTAGAAAAGATAAACATAGTAAGTCCTATTTTGAGTTTTTGCCATAATTTTAGTCCTATTTGGAGTAATTTCTATACTTTTAATAGTTCGGCCTATTCTATTTGGTTTTGAAACACCGGAACCCAAATAGAACCAAAAAATCACAATTCGATTCTTTATTTCATTTAGTTTCAACTTTTTTGTGATTCAACCAAACCGTACCCGCCAGCTATTTTCTCTTAAAAAAAGGATGACACCCCATCCCTGAGGGCCCCCCAACCCCGACCTGACGATACGTTGGGAGGATGTAAATTGGACTATAATCCCAATCTGACAGATAGAGAGTGAGACTCTATCCCCGATACTTGCAGAGATCCTATGCATTTTTAGCATAGTAACTCCTCATCGCAGTTGCCGGGATTCGAACCCGGGATCTAACCCTTGTGGCACTCCCTTGCTACCAGTTGAGCTACGCCCACCGGTCTCTCTACACCATTTAAATATCTATCTAGCGGGGTGTTCCTTAAAAGGATAATTTTGCAAAACTTTTTCATATAGAGAGAAAGAGGAGATGGCGGGAGGGGTAAAAGCACTGGCGGATCTATTGGTGTTCATGTGAACATCCAAAAATAAAAATAAAACAATGAGAATATACTCTCTCCATCTCAGTTTCTTTGACACACTTTCTTTTTTTGGCTATTTCAAAATGATTGACAGACTTCCTTATTTCCTTATTTGGTAAACATATCTTTACCAAAACAATGCAAACCATTGTCAAACAATGTTCAAACACTGCCACACAGTGTTCAAAAAGTGACAAACAATGTTCAAAAAGTGCCAAACAGTGTTCTGTACAGTAAAATTTGTCACTCAGTAATATTTTTTCCTTAATTCTTGACAAATCAAACTGTGTCAAACAAATGAAAACGAAGGGAGTATGTGTGTGTGTGTGTATATATATATATTTGAATTAGAATAATAGTTTATTTGATAGTGTTTTAAAGAGAAGATATGTAATTCTGAACAGTCAAAATGAAAATAGTAGGTCCGATCCGCCACTGGCCAAAAGTATACACATTTGGAATATACGGAGTACTAGCATAATTGTAACATACAGAGTATAAAAATGTCCGAAGCTACCAATTTTGTTCAGAATTATTAAGAAAAATTCACAACCACCGGTTATTATGTATTCTGTCGTGCTATCCTCTGGAGTTCCACTTGCACAAAGTTGGGTTTCTTTTGTCATGAAGTAGTTGGGATTTGATGGTGTACGTGTTTGGTAAATTTTATGCATTAGCCTTTATTTAAAAACTAGTTTATACAAGCGCGCTGCGCGATCGTATAAATGCCCAAGATTTTATTAATGAAATTGAATTTTACATGACTCACTATGAAATTTGATATATGAAAAGAAAATCATTCAAATATTCATTATGAAATCCTTTTTATTAGATTTCTTTAAATCAAAAGCAAAAACAAACTTGAATGGATTATTTCTTTAGGATTTTAGGGGAAAGAAGAACATTGATATTTATTCCTAGAGTGTCCAATTATTTTAACATCTAATACTTTGCACATGATTTAAGTAATTCGATTAGTATTTGTAGTCCAAACCTTACCAAAAGAAATTAAGCAATAAAATATGAATTAATTATCCATTCTCCTCCAATATCTTCAACCATGTTATATATAACCTTTCTCATCACCTATGTTATACTATCTCAACCATCTTACTATATCGTTAAAAGAGCTCATATTGAACATGACATGTCTTCCATGAAAGGGTCACAATATATTGTTCAGCCTGTTATTCCGTAAGAATCCATTCCCCCCACCACCAAAGAAAATCTTAATAAACAGATTTAATTATAATCTTTTTTCATCCTACCTTGATGGATAGATTCTCCTATATAAATAAAAGGAAGATTGTAATGAACATAGTAAAAAATGATTGAAACATCTATTATATTTCTTATTGGAATTATAATTAACTTGTATCTATCAATGATCTGAACCGATATCAGGTAGTTTCTTAAGCAATCAGAGTAACTTATCTACTATTTCCCATGAACAACATTTTGATTGAAAGATGATAGTTTGAATAAATACATAGAGGTGACATAAGGGACTTTTAAGTTTTCAATCAGTGTATACATATTATTATGATAAGTTCAATTCAGAAACATATTTGTTGAGTCTTGTGTTAAAAAGTAGGACACTCAAGAAAATTAGGAGGCATGCATGATATCTATAGATTATAGATGAAATACTTGACTAAATATCAGAAGTTTGATTAGAAGTTTTAAAATCTAACTCTTGTATAAGTTGCAATGAACTAATGTATAGATAAAAATATCTCAATATAATGATGAACTCTGGCAAGACATACCTGGAACACTGAGTCACATCAACAATAATGAAAGCTAACGAAATCTAGAAAGTGCTTTTCCACTTATGAATGTTACAGGATGATCTTAATGAAGATGTATTGTCAACAATTCAGTTAGAACTAATCATTGTCTCCTAAAATAGATTTACACCTCATAAACCCCTTCCATTTGCTCTATTAAGTTAAGAGCTTTATGACCATTACGAAGAGATTAAGTTTATCTTCCAAGGATGATCTTGGATCCGGAAGTTTGCTAAACATATATGTCATCTAAGTATGCGGTTTAAGTGCCGCTGCCAAATGGATCTCACCATGATATGATTTACAGTTAACCATTGCAAAACGGTTATTGATGTCAGCTTCAGTTGCCAGAAGAATGATTCGATAGCTACTGAATCTTTTGACATCTTCTCTAGTTGCACAAAGGTTGGATTAAAGACGTTGGTTTTTACTTGCCTTATCTTGCTAATCCTATTCACAGTTCACTACCTGGCCCCCATCAAGATACATTACCTGTCAACCTCCTAACACGATCAGCAATTCTGGCATACTGAACAACCACATACCCTCCTACCAAATCCTAGAGTAATAATATCACTTTTCATAATAAATACAACTAATTAGAACATTTTCACAACGGTTGTAAAGCTCTTGTATTTGGCAGTTAAATCACAACTGGTATGAAGTTATTTTAAAACATTGTAATAATAAGGGAGCTGAACCCAAATAAGTTGTTCATGTGCCCAACATGTTTCTATATTACTTTTAGTAAAAATAAAATAAAATAAAATACCATTTATGTAGTAACTTTAGTAATAAAAATAATAATTAGGATTAGTTTCAAGAAGTAATCTGATTTGGAATAGATTATATCATAACAACGGTTTGTCCTTGACAAAATTTTGAATGAAGAGAATTTAGGTGTAATGAAATTATTTTATAATTTTTTATTTCTTTTCTTTATTTATTTAGTGGACAACTTTGGCTACTATATTCTTTCATAAACCACAAACTAAGTTACTATAAAACTCAGATGAGTTTATTGTTATTGTTATCATATGAAAATGCATATTACTATAGTGCTACCTAAACACATTTGATGATAAATTATAGTGACCATAGATATTATGCTTTCAAATACCTACAATTTATCCAGCATATATTCAATTACCTCTATTCCCTTATCTATGCAAATAAATAAGCAAATAAATTTGATGGATGGGAAGATTGAAGAATAGCGGGGAAACATAAGTACTAAATAAATTGCAGCAATGGCAGTGCTGAATAAGTGTCCTACTTATTTGATTAAAGTAAAACAAGTAATTCCATTTATTGTGGATTTTGTTTTAGCTGGGTGATCCATTGTATGTCTACAAATATTGATTTTAATCAAACCGGTATAATCTGATAAAGAGTTACACAACATTAATTGTCTGACTTGTATTGAACCAGTATGTGCCCAATTAGTTATGTATAGAGGTGTTATGTTAGTAGTATGTGGTTGGTGAACACTCTAGGCATGAATACTTATTTGAGGAGAGGAGAGGAGATTAAATTGCAAGAGCTCCATGTAGTGCAGACGAGAAACAGATAATATAAGCACTGACAATACATATTTAAACAGCTTATTATGACCTGTATAAATAATGGATAAAAATATCCTGCTTTTAAAATTTCGTTCTAATACTAAACTTCAAAGCTAGTTATCGTCATCAATCAGTCTGTTGTTGAAAAGAGCAAACAAAATGACAATTCAAAATTACATTTTAAAATGAAATTGAATGAGGAAACCAAACCTTGGCAACGTATTCAAGCTCGGCGAATTTAAAGGCAAGAGAGCACGCCTCGCAGAACGGTTTCAGTTGAATACGATCAAACCCCTGGGTATCCACCTCCACGAAAAGGCCCTCGAACGCGTCTACCACCGCCGACAACGGCGTCTTGGAGGCGTCGCCAGAGACCACCCCCCCTTCCAGGGGAGATCTGGATATCCTCACACCGGATCCCTGGGCAGTCAGCCTACGCAAGAGAGGAAGAGCATAGCCTGAATTTCAGTCAACTGCTCCCGACAATAAAAAGATATGGCGTGAAGAATTCGGAAATGAAAAAGGAGAGAAGAGCGGAGGGTTATACCTGATATAGAGGCGGAGCTATGGGATAATGGAGATGAAGGGTCGGATTGGGAAGGACAGAGTTTGGTTCGTTAACTAAGTTTGCGTTCTTCCCTCCAAATTTCACTCTATTGCGGAGGAGACAAGGCGAAGACTTTATAAGCAGGTTATTAGTGCGTGCTATAATATATAGGGAGACGGGGCGCTGCGTTGTGAGTAGGGGTGACTGAGCGCTAACGGAAGGATCATAGACGTTGTTTATTAGTGGGGAAAGACAGAAAGAGTACAATTATCTAACCATTGGGTATATATCTCTAAAGCTATTATGTACCACCAACACATTTTCCATACCTAAAATACCCTTACCTCTAATCATGCTTATAATATTTGAGAGAAACAAGTATGCTTTGTTTACGCAAAAATAAACTACTCGGCAGCAGTGTTCTAAAAGGCTTAAATAGGCACCACCTAGGCCGGTCTAGGCCCAAAGCGTCAACTCAACGCCCCGCATCACCCAAATGCGTGAAGAAAGGTGGCCCAAAGAAGGCCAGTCCTTAAAGATCATAAAAAGTTATTAATTTTGATATATATTTTTGTGAAAATTGAATTACAAACAAAAAGTTATAATATATTTAAGAAAAAGAAAACGTGTAATGTCAAATGGCATGCAATGAAGGGAGAGGGTGATGTTCACCCTCCTTAAAGGGGGTGAACAAAATTGGATTCTTAAAAGAGACCTGAACTAATCTACTCATTCGCTGAACTGGCTCTCAACCTTGTTGCTTAGTTAACAAACCGACAACTTTGGCTCCTACTCCATCGCATGCGGCAGTTATTTGAGCAGCCTCGATGCCTCATCCTCTCGTTATTCAAAATTCAAAACAGATTACTCGCCAATCATTCTCATTAATTTAGCCCTGTGAGTCTGTGACCCTTCCGAATTGGGTTGTATTCTATTTTCATTTGAATCATTTGACTCTTGGGCCTGGCCCTTCGTTACCTCTTTCTACCAATTCATGGGCCCAACATGATTCGTGTACACGCTAGTTATACATGACATGTTACACGCTAGATGCACAAAAAGTTTTATCAGTAAGAAACTCAAATCACTTTGCAAAATGAAAAAAAATTGTCAGTGTGCAAACAAAATGTTCGGCGTGCAAAATGTCGTGTATAAGTGGTGTGTACAAAGTACAAACAACATTTCGTTTTAAAAATGCATCAAATTAACTTGTATTACTATTAACGCAAACTCCTTTCAAGACTAAATTTAATAATTTGAAAATCATGTTTCTTAATATTATGATTGCATATGCAAGTAAATTTATGAAATATTCTAAATTATACATCATACATAAATGATAATCACTTTTCTTTTATTCGGAAATTGATTTATTCTTGGAGCAAGTTTTCGCGCATGATTAATCATAACACATGGGATTTTACATACTTTTCAATTCACAAAGAGCTAATGCTCATAATTTGTATATGATGAGGGGATTTGACGCGTTTAACTCGATGCTAGTGTATGAAAATATGACACTGGCTTTTATTAATGATTTAAAGTTTTTGTGTACGCAAAAGTTTGATGTTTGTTATAGTTGGGATTAGAGACGAGTCATAAG
Source organism: Cuscuta europaea (assembly GCA_945859875.1). Classification (NCBI taxonomy): domain Eukaryota; kingdom Viridiplantae; phylum Streptophyta; class Magnoliopsida; order Solanales; family Convolvulaceae; genus Cuscuta; species Cuscuta europaea. The sequence goes on along the minus strand of CAMAPE010000045.1, from coordinate 746,541 downwards.
ATGAAGTCAGGTTGACTACGAGCCCATTTTATAAAATACATTTTAACTGAATTAAGTTTAACGTATTTATCATTCATTTTTATCAAATGCATAACTTTATGAATCTAGCTCTTCACGAGCAGCAGAGCGTCACAAGCTCTTGCATTCACCTTGAAAATCGAGGTTTTAGAACAAAATGCTTCACTAACCAAACCATAATTAGTATAAGTAAAATTGTAGATACTTTTGTGGCTGAAATAACTGAGGTGATTAAGGTAAAACATTTTAATGTTATTTATAATTTGTATTTGACTGTTATTGAATAGTTTATATAATAAAAAATACTCCGTAATACAAAATCATTATACAAACTATATCAAAAAATAGATGATAATAGGAATACTTACATATTTATGATTAAAATAAAAGTTGTTTACAAAAATGTGACTTTGGTGACTACGCGGCTTTTTTAGTGCACCAATAGAGGAAGTTATGTAAGTTCTTCCAAAAAGCGTACAAAGCCTCTTATGTCTCTCTTAACACATTTGCTTTTATCGCGGATGGGGTGAGGCAAAGTCGGAGGGATGAGCTCAATCCTTGAGGAGCTACTCTTACCACTTAATCAAGCACGTTTTTTAGCAAGAAGGCTTGACCTCAAAGGTGGTAAGGGGAATCTCCCTTAAGCTGTGGTACTTACTACAAACATTGTCATCACTGCAAAAAGATACAAAATGGATGTCTCTGCGATAACAATTTTTGTTAGTGGCCTAACTTTTGTACTTTCAAATTGTTCAATATTATTGTTCACACAAACATATTATATCAGAGTTTTGGATGATACAATTAGCTTTTTACGATGACATCGAAAATAATTCTGGCAACTTTTCATATCTGATTTGTTTTCTGGTGACTTTTAATTATTATTTTTTTTCAATTTTATATTCATACAGACGAAATTTATCAATATTTCGGAAGTCGCAGGCGATTTTTATATATGGTACAAACAATAATTTTTATTGTTGTTGACGGCACTAATGTTGTGTGTGTTTCAAACTAAATTCAATACTAGCGCGAATACAGTAGTATAGCGGGTATTAGAGTCTATATTCACAGGGAAAGTTAATTCTTCTTGTATGAAATTTTAACGAAAAAGGTTTTTTTTAAGATTGTTGAACTTGAGAATATTAAAATCGAAATGCCAGGATTAATGAATTATGTGATTTAAAACCAATGAGATAAAGACTTTGATGGATAGTCTACCCGGGGGTATATATCCAAAGGGTTATTGCGGAGATTAACTAGAGAGAAGTCAGAGCAAACAAGTAAGAGAGAGAGAGTGTATTCAGTATGAATGCCGTTTTCAGCGTGCTTACAAATGGGGAAATGGGGTGCTATTTATAGTAGCAATAAATGCCGGACAGGGACACGTGTCAAGCGCTCATTGGCCGAGGGGTCACCTCAACTGGTTGGCGCTGGCAGCCGCATGTGGCCGCATTTAATGCGGCTGTTGGATGGGACGTCTGTGCAGGGTACAGTGATCTGCACGCATGTGAAGCGGATATCTTGTCGGGTGAGATGCCTTCGGCTATAGAGCAATGGCCGAGGGCTCCTCCAACCGATGACACTCTGGTGCCGAGGGCTCACAGTGCCGAGGGCTACTGTTTTCGCCGTTTTCTCCCAGTTTCTTAATTTGCTTGCGAAGCCCGTCCTGTGAGAGTTTAGGGCCTTCGGCCAGGGGGCCGAAGGCACCCCTGGCGCGTAGTGCGGGCTGCTTGGTACTCTGGGCGCTGCGATCTGGGCCTGTTGGACCTTCTGGGCCTGTTGGGCCTCTAAAGGAGTAGTAGGAGTCTGTGGGCCGGGTGTTCCCGGGCCATATACTCCATCAGGAGTCCCTCACTCCTTTTGCCGAAAGGTACTTGAGGGAAAAGGAGTAATTTGTGCTTGCCTTTTGATGTTGTCCCGTCGTGATCTCTGAAGTTGGTGAGGAGTTGTTGCTTTTATGTCCCTACCGAAGGCAGTCCCTCAGTTACCCACATGTCGGGACTTGAGGGCTTGCCTTGTCGTTTGTTGGAATTTCACTAATTTTTGTAATTTAATGATTTTCCCGAGGGGGTCCTCCAGTCCCCCACTCCTTGAGGCACTTGTAAAGTGGTGAAAAGGAGTAGAGTAGTTGCGTTGCTGTTGTGGGCCGAAGGCTGACGCTTTTCGTTTCATTTTGGGGGGATGCCTCGTTAAAAACCTCATTAGGAAAAACCCTGGGGGAAAAATCCTAATGAGGGAAAAAGAGTGCACCGAATTCCCCCAATGATGAATCGAAAATGTCAAACCTTGGTCAAAAATGGAGAATACGGTAATGCCGAAGGCTCTTCTTTTCCTGAGGGCTCATGTATTGATCAGCCGAAGGCTTGCTGTTGATATCCTGGGGGTGCCGAAGGGGAGCCCCTCAATCCGGGGATCGAGGGTCTGCTGGATGAGGGCAGTAATTTAACTGTCTCCGGGGGGTCCACTGTTTGTTGATTAGTTGGTGATGAAGATACCCGAGGGCTCCCATTACCTGTGTGCCACGGGTTATCCGTCAATGAGGTAACTCCCCGGGGGCTACCCGGTTTTGCAGCGCTGAGGGGGAATCCCCGAGGGGTGCCCTGATATGAAGCCCTGGGTTTCTGAGGGAGTGATCCCGAAGGCGTCTGTTATGTGCTGTGTGGGGCACAACCCGGGGGCGCTTCTGGGTAAGTGTACCCGGAGGCTATCCTTGATGAAGTGGAGTGAAGTAAAAAACCCGGGGGCTTCTAGAATATAGCCGTTGGGAATATAGCCGTTGGAACATGTAGCGTCAGATTTATAGCCGTTGGAATATGTAACGTCAGGTTCATAGCCGTTGGGGGGGGGGGGTACACGTGGCGTGTGATGGCTGGCAGTCCGTGGGCGGCGTCACCGGTTGGGCGAAGACACGGTGTGTAATGATGGCGTCCATCCGGAGGCCCAGTTTTCGGGCCCAAGCCCGGACTCTTGGGTCTATAAATACCCCGGAGCCAGAGCCATTTCTTCCTTACGTGTCCAAAAATCCTTAGCGAAGCTCTGCCAAAAATTCTAGAGAGAGAAACTCAAGCCCTCGGTCACAGCACTTTCAGAGGTTAGTTCTCCCTTCGCTCCTCAACACTTTTTGCAAGTTCCACCCTCTGGCCTTAGTTTAGGGTTAGGGTTCCGTAGAAATCCTTCGAAACCTTAGGCACATTTTGTGGCAAAGAATGTCGTCCGAGAGCGATTCCCAAAATATATCGAGGGAGCCCTCGGTTGAGGATGAGGTTGCTTCCGATGTTGAGTCAAGCAGCAGTGCGCCCTCGGTTGCCGATGACGAAGCCGTGGCCTTGGAGTTGCAGAAGGCCCTTGCTGCTGAGGTGGAAGCCGAGGGCTTCGAACAGGAGTGCGAAGATGAAGAACTAGCCCTCGCGTGTCAGGTGGCGGAGGACGAAGCCCAAAAGGAGGCGATGATGGTTACTGTTGTTGTGCCACCCCCTCGGACTGACTGTGGTGAGCCTAGTACCTCCAGGCCGTTGGACCCGACGCCTCTGAGGATAGCCCCTGGTAAAAAGAAGACAAAGTCGCAGAGGGCTGCCCCTAAGAAGAAGAGTGTTGCCGCTGGTGCTGGGGGGCCTGTTGAAATGCCAGAGGGGTATACCTGGCTAAACACCGAGGCCCTCGATATTAAGTCGAAGGCGGACAGGGTTGACTTGTACGTCACGCAGCTGCACGTTGGGCCCTCGGCCGTAGTGGTGGAGCCAGGCGTCGATGATCTGTTGTCCCGGCCTCCGGAGGGATGCATTGCCGTCCACATCCTGTCAGTGTCCATGGGCCTCCGGTTCCCCCTGCATCCATTTCTCCGGGAGTACCTCCGGTTTGTTGGACTCATCCCCTGCCAACTTACCCCCAACAGCCATTCATACATTGCCGGCTTTCTGCACCTGTGCCGGACGAGGGATGTTACCCCAAGCTTGGACCTCTTCTTCCAAAGCTTCAAATTGTGCCGAGGGGGGCACGCGAATGCCGAGGGCTTCGCCAATTTGCAGCAGGTAGCGAAGTTCAAGCTGTTTACCGAGGCGCCCTCTTCCAACAAGGGCTGGAAAGACAGATGGTGCTACATCCGGTTGTCCGAGAATCCCTTCCCGAGGGAGCTACGGGACCGCTTTCGGCGCCACGAGAGGGTGGGGAGTGCCGCCCTAGAGAGGGATGGCCTGAAACTCGCCAAGATCCCGGAGGGCAAGAAGAAGGTCGTGACGATCAAAGAGTTCAATTTTGAGGAAGACTTGCATGCCCTCGGGTTCCAACGGTACCGGTTCATCGGGGAAATAGATGAGAAGTACCCCGTCTTCGCTGAGGCCTTCGGGGGAGCAGGAGGTAGGCTACGAGGGCCCTTAGTCTCCTACTTAGGCACTTTCATTTTGCATCCCGATAGTTGTTTGTGGTATGAACCCTTCGGGTTAATATTCTCTTTGCTTTGATTTGCAGGTATGGAGGCTCTCTTCGCAATGAAAAAGAAGAAGGAGAGGGCGCAGGCCCAGAAGAAGGAGAAGACGGAGCTCTCGGGTCAAAAGCCCATTGATGAGGTTTTCCCGAAGGAGACCGCAGAGCCTTCAGTTGCTGCTGCTCCTGCTACTACGGCCGGGGGCCCGAAGGCTGATGTGGCAGCCAAGAAGAAAAAGGGGGGCAAGGGGGTGGAGCCCCCGATCAAGAAGCAGAAGGTTGTCGGGGGCGCCGTTGAGAAGGCGGCCCCCCTCATAGTACTCGATGATCAGCCCTCCGCTGACCCCCCGGCAATTGATACTCCGATGGCTCAAACAGACCTTCCCCCGGGGAACCTGCCTCGGGAGATCATTCGGCTCTCCCTCGCTCCGGGGGCATCTGTATTGCACGGTTCAGCCGAGCCGATGTCTTTCCTGAGGGGGATTACCTCGATGATGGACAAAGAAGCCCTCTCCACCTATAACGATGACGCCCTCGAAGCCAGGGCTCTTCGATCAGCTCTGACTGTAAGTGTTTTTACTTTGACTTGATCTCAATACTTAGCATAATCCCAATGTCCGTCTGAACCCTCTGTCCGTTATTCAACAGGCGTGCATAACCTTCGGTGAGGAGGCCCGAAGGCGAGAGGAGTGGTGCCGTCATAAGGCCGAGCTAGAGAGGTCCGTGAAGGAGCTGATTCGCGACAAGGACGCTGCCCTCCGGGAGGTGTGCAAGTTGGAGGATGCCCTTCGGCAAGCGGAGCTGCGGCTGAAGGAGGCCAGAGAAGACGGGAAGGCCGAGGGCAGGGCTGAGGCCGAGAGGGTTGCGGCCGAGGAGAGAAAACAAGTTGCCGAGGACGCCGAGAAGGCCAAAGCTGAAGCTGCTGCCAAAGCCCGAGAAGAGGCCATTGCTGGGTTCACCTCCGAGGGCTGGAAAGCCGAGGGCCAGAGCGAGTGGGTGGCCTCTGTGGTGAAGGCCTCGATCGAGGAGTGGGTGAGGGGCCCCGGGCTCGACTGGATGAATGAGAGGGGTGACACCTACTATCAAGCTGGCGAGTTCTTCACCCAGCACCTGGTTTACCGGAGGCTCGCCCGGCATTTTGGCACCTCCCTGGATGAGTTCAACCCCTCGGTGTACGGCCTCCCCCCGTTGCAGCCAGATGTGCGGGCCCCCCTCCCCGAGGGAGAAGAGCGCCCGGTGATTCATGATTCCATGATGATGGGCGTCGATGATGATGCTGAGGACGCCACCGGGACGGAGGTTACCTCGAAGCCATCGGGGGAGGGTGCCCCCGGGAATGATGTTGTTGATGTGTAATATGCGCTTAGAAATCTCTGAACACATTTTGTAATGAATAACTTTGATCCTTCGGCTTCGGCCTGTTTGTAATTTCACATTTACTCTTGTTTTTGATGAATGCATGCTGCCTCCGGGCTCTTCATATTTGAATGCGCCTTATGTTTTGAATGTATGCCTTCTCCTTTGAATGTATGTTTTAGGACTTAGAATGTTTTCTGATTGTGGCTTGCCCCCGGAAGCCTTCGGTAGCTGGGCACCCTCTGATGGACATACAACCGAGGGTTTAGCAGGAATTGGGACTTAGAAATTTTTTCTAAGTGTAGCACAGCATGAGGCCTTCGGGCGTTTGTAGTAACCCAAATCCTAGGACTTAGAAAAATTTCTAAGTGTAGATTTCCCCTTGAAAGCCGTCGGGATATGGCATCCCTTCCTGATGTGTGAATGTTGGACCGAGGGCCCAATGTACAGGACTTAGAAATTTCTTGCAAGTGTAGTATGTCACGTAGCCTTCGGCTACTGGGGAATCCCAACTGAAATATTGAATAGGTCGGGGGCCAATTCTTTAGGACTTAGAAAATTTTCTTGAGTGTCGATTCCTTGTGCACTGTAGCCCTCGATTGATAGGTAGCCTTCGGCTATTAGGTCCCTTTATAAGATGAGGGTGAAATATGTAGGACTTAGGAAGATTTCTAAGTGTAGATTTTCCCTTGGGAGCCTTCGGGAGATGGCATCCCTTCTTGATGTATGAGTAGTTGACCGGGGGAAAATATGTAGGACTTAGAAAATATTCCGAGTGTAGATCTTCCCTTGGGAGCCTTCGGGAGATGGCATCCCCTCTGATTCCACATCACTCTGCGAGACGCCCGGGGGCTGCTCATTTAGGACAGAATATTTTTTAAGCGTTGTTGTATTACCTGGCCTTCGGCTACCATATTCCCTTGGCAGTAATATTGATTGGGCCGGGGGCCCAATCTTTAGGACTTAGAATTTTTTTCGAGTGCTGCTTCCTTGTGTAGAGCCTTCAGGTGATAGGTGGCTTCTGACTCTACATTATTTTGCGAGATGCCCAGGGGCTGCTCATTCAGGACTTAGAATTTTTTCTAAGCATAAATTGATGTTGGATCCTGTTGCTGTGAAGAAAGCCAATGAGGAGTGTGTGCCCTCGGCATACGCTTTAAAAGTTGTAGAAGCTGACTCTTGTCATGGGGAAAGGGCCCTCGGTACTAGTGCGTAACAGAGGCCTTCGGTATATGTTTGAAGGTACCGTCTTAGTGTACTTTGGATAGTCCAGTTCTGTAAGGAATAATTGTATTTAGATTTTGATGATGCTAGATTAATTAGGACTTTAGAGTACCCCTTTAGAAATTATGTATTAGAATTTTTCCTTTGTAAAGTTCTTAGATGTATTCGACTTGACAGAAGACCTTCAAGAGCAGAAGGGCTTCAAGAACAGAAGGACTTCAAGGGCAGAAGTGCCTCTTGAGGCATTATTGAAACAGAGGACCTTTGGTTCTCTGCTCCAGAACAGAAGTCCTCAGGATCTCTGTTAGTCTTGACTCTGACAGAAACCCTTCTGGGTCTCTGTTGGATACTCCCAACAGAAGTGCTCCAGACCTCCTCTGTTCTACTCTCAAACAAAGACACCAGAAGGTCTGACACTTAGAAGATTTTCAAAGAACCGGGAAGTCAACTAAAAGATTCCTTCAAACGGCTAGGAGTATGAAACGGAAAAGCTACAGTGCATGCATTAAATGCTCATTTAATGCACCCCATGCTACGTAGAGTAATTGCAGATGATTGGCCGGAATGTCAGGAATAATTTATCCCAAAATAGTAACCCGCCAACTTTATCGGGTTCTACTAGTCAAGTCAACTGATCGCGCATTAAATGCAGTTGTCCTCCTACTCCTCCAACGGGAAGACAACCTCAGTATAAAAGATACACTACGAAGAACAACCGGATAACTTTGCAACTTTTGCTAACCTTTGCTACAACTCTTCAAGCAAGATATTCAAACTCTGAAAAGCAAAAAGCCTCCTTGAGATTCAAACTCACTATCCTCTACAAGAGAAGGCACAAGTTGGAAAAATACTCTTTCCAACTCAAGCAAAGTTCCAAGTGTTCTTCAACTCTTCAAGCTCATCACATACAAATATTTTGTAACGAAGCTAGTTGGAGGAACCTCAGTTTCAACAGAAACTCTTCTTGCTACAAGAAGGACGTCCAAATAACTGGAGTAGTGAAGTGGTGATACTTCAAGGAAACTCAGTGAAAGGACCAGTGTTAAAGGAAGCCAGGCAGTGCATCCCAGGACACATCTAGGCTTGAAGAATACGTGGAGTGCTTCTTAAGTACTAGGACTAAGGCTTTGTAAACGACAGTTTTTACAGCTTAGTGGAACAGTGGATTAGAGGAACGAGTTGTTCCTTGAACCACTATAAAAATACCTGGTGTCGTTTACTTACTGCTTTTAATACTTGAACTTAGTTAGAACTGTATAACTCCTTGGACTTGGTATCTGTGTTCAGCAGAACTTGTTCTACGAGTTAACAGAAGGCCTACTGCCTTTGCTTCTCTGAGGCTAACAGAACTCCCTGCCAGAACCCCATCCGCTGCCAGTCTGTTCTTTCAACAGAACAGGCTATTCTGTAAATCTGGTACTTAGCTTAAAAAGCTAAAAACCAATACAGTCTATTCACCCCCCCCTCTAGACTGTATCCAGTATAACCGGGACCAACAAGTGGTATCAGAGCCTCCTTGTTCTAATAATCTCTTAGGTTATTTGTTGAACAAAGATCCACTTGTTTTTCTGTTTAACATCATTTCTATCTGATATAATGGATCACTCCTTGTCCAAGAATCTTATGTTTTCAGATCTTAAGTTTGATGACTGGAGGATTCGGATGAAAGCACATCTCTGTGCCCTGCATGATGAAATGTGGGAAGTTCTAGATATTGGCCCCTTCACAAGCTTCCAGAAGGTCAATCCTGAACATGCCATAGACAACACCAGACCCCAGATGATCAGCAAAGCCAAGTCAGAATGGACCACTGAAGAGAGGAGAAAGTACAACCTAGACAATATTGCCAAGGACATCCTCTACAAGTCCATTGATGATAGGTACTTCAACAGAATCAAGAAGTGCAAGACTGCTAAGGAAATCTGGGATACTCTTGAGCTCATTGGAGCTGGTGATGAGCAAGAGAAGGACAACAAACTAACCATAGCCAACAAGAAGTTTGATGACTTCAAACTTCTCCCTGGTGAAAGCATCTCCAAGATGTATGACAGGCTCCTCACTCTCACTGGAGAGATCTCTGAGCTTGGTAAGGATCTCACAACCAAGGAGATCAACCTGAAGGTGTTGAGGGGACTGCCCTCAGCATGGAAGATGAAGGTAGTTGCTGTCCAAGCCAGCAAGGATGTAAAGACTTATCCCACTGATAAGCTCATTTCAGATCTCAAAGCTCATGAGTTTGAAATGATTGAAGAGAAGGAAGATGTACCAGAAGAGAGGACCACTACAGCCCTCACTGCCAGCACATCTAAGGTAAATGATTTTGACCCTTCAGTACTTTTATCTGATGAATATATGGCTGCCTTTGCCAGGAGATTCAAAAAGTTTATGAAGAATCCCAAAGATGGAAGGAGTCCATCTTTCAACAGAAAGCCATACCAGAAGGTCAAATCAACAGAAAGCAGTGGAGAGCTTCTCTGTTACAACTGCAGACAACCTGGTCACTTCAAGGCTGATTGTCCCCATCCTAGAGTGTCCAAGAAGCAAGGACAGGATGGAGAAAAGAAGAAGTACGAGGACAACTCCAGAAGAAGAAAGGCACTTGTGACAGAACAGCTGGAGAAAGACCCTCTGTCAGAAACAGAATCCAGTTCTGACTCAGATTCTGATGAGGCCTTCTGTTGCCTTGATACTGAGACAGAAGACCTTTGCCTCATGGCTCATTCTGATGATGAGGTAACCTCTACTTCTGAATCTAGTTTTTCCTCGGTAGGCTTAGCTTTTGATTCTGATTCAATGTCAGAATTTTGGGAAGAGTTTAAGGCCATACAAGCCACTTATTCCTCTGTAACAGAAGAAAACAGTAAGTTGAAAGCTGAAATTCTTGACTTAAAGAAGGAGGTTGAGATCAAAATCAATCTTCTAATTGAGGAAAGAGATCAACTGGAGACTGAAAATGTTTCTCTTCTTAAGAGAATAAGAGAAATAGAGCCTCTCGAGATTAAGTACAAAGCTTACCAGAAGGCCCAGTCTTCCATGGAAAAGATTGTGCTTGATCAACAGATTGGCACTGGTTTTGGTCTTGGTTATGGATCAACAGAATCAGGTGAGCCTTCTGTAATGCCTAGCACCAGAGTTGCTAAGGCAGATAAGGTCATAGAGCCACTGATTTCTAGCCCCATCTGTCAAGCTGGTGTATCTGGCACCAAGGTTGTTCATGAGGAAGTCAAACCAGAAAAGGGTAAGATAAAGGTTCAACAGAAACCCTTTTTGAAAAATAATGAACCTGGCAGAAAACCTAACAACAGAAGAGGTTTTCAAAATAACAAAAATAAAAGACCATTCATTGACAGACAACCTCATGTCAATCGTACCAGAAATGATCACCAGAAGGGCAAATATCAAGAGAAAGTTAACTTCAGGCAGAAGAGGTTGGCTGGTCAACTTCAGAAGCCCAAGGTTAACCGTCCCTCTGCTCTTGATAGTATATGGGACTTCTTTCCAACAAAGAAAGCTATGCAAAAGTATGTAAACAGGAAGCATGACCCTCACAAGCATCTTCCCAAAGTGAATCACACTTCAGTTTACTATAACTACCAGGTGGACAATGGGTACCACCCACCAAGGTTTCACTTGATGAGACCAAAATGGTACCAACTACCCAGACTCCATGACCCCCCAGGACCCAGCATTGCTTGGGTACCTAAATCCTTCTTTTGATCTTGCAGGAACTGTGTGCTGGAGCCATCTCTGAACAAGAATGGTTTATTGATAGTGGATGCTCCAGGCACATGACAGGTGACAGAAGTTGCCTAACAGAGTTCTAGAAATGCAAAGGACCTAGAGTTACCTTTGGAGGTAATGACAAAGAAGGTCAAACAAAAGGAAGAGGAAAGCTGATCAAGAACCAGATAATCATTGATGATGTCTCATATGTCAAAGGACTGAAGTTCAACTTGCTAAGTGCTAGCCAATTCTGTGACAAAGGCTACACTGTTGAATTCACAAAGGACTTCTGCTATGTGAAGCATGAGACAACAAAGGAAGTGGTTCTTACAGCATCAAGGAAGAAGAACATCTATGTAGTTGATTGGAACACTGCAAAAGATGGAGTTTGCCTGATAGCCAAAGGAGATTCAAAACTGAGCTGGGATTGGCACAAAAAGCTCAACCATTTGAATTTCAAAACAATCAACAAACTGGCCAGAGAACACATTGTAGAAGGACTACCAGACATTGTGTACAAGAAGGAGACCCTCTGCAGTGCATGTCAGAAAGGCAAACAAGTGAAGAATTCCTTCAAACCCATTGCTGGAGATCTTTCTACAAGTCCTCTAAATCTGATTCACATGGATTTATTTGGACCTGTTGAGACTCCAAGCGTTGGTGGCAAGAAATACACCCTAGTCATGGTTGATGACTACTCCAGATACACATGGACTGTTTTTCTGACAAAGAAAAATGAAACTCTTCAGAAGTTGCCATCTCTGTTAAAGCAACTTCAGACTGAGAAGAATTTGAAAGTGAAGACAATCAGATCAGGCAGAGGAACTGAATTTGTCAACCAAGTCATAAAGGACTTCTGTGATCAGAATGGAACTTTTCATCAACTTTCTGCCGCCAGAACCCCTCAACAGAATGGCGTAGCAGAAAGAATGAACAGAACTTTAAAAGAAGCTGCAAGAACAATGATTGCAGAATCTGGATTGCCTATGAGATATTGGGCTGAAGCAATCAACACTGCATGCTATACTCAGAACAGAAGCATGATCAACAAGAATCACCAGAAGACCCCTTATGAACTCTGGAAGGGAAGAAAACCTAACATCAGCTACTTTCATGTATTTGGATGCAAGTGCTACATTCTCAACAATGGAAAGGAGCATCTGAAAGTATTTCAAGAAAAGGCTGATGAAGGAGTCTTTATAGGCTATTCAAACACCAGTAAAGCCTATAGAGTACTCAACAGAAGAACCCTACATGTTGAAGAATCCATACATGTGAAGTTTGATGAAAACACCTCTATTAAAGAGGTAACAGAGATTCTCAAGGAAGTCAGCATAGAAGACAGAACACCAGAACCAACAGAAGAGGTGGCAGACAACCCTGCATTTCCAACACCTGCACCAAACCCCCTTCTGTTGAATGAAGATGAAGACTCTGAAGATGAGGAACCAGAGAGACCAAGACAGCAGCTGACAGAACCAGACCTAACATGGTTAAGAGATCAACCTCCTAACCAAGTGATTGGTCAAATCAGAAGTGGAGTTCAAACCAGATCCACATCAAGGAGAGAAGCAATGCTTGCCTGCTATATATCTCAGATGGAACCTATGACAGTTGAAGAAGCTCTTGCAGACTCGGACTGGATCAATGCCATGCAAGAAGAGCTCACTCAGTTTGAAAGGAACAAAGTATGGGAACTTGTTCCTAGGCCAAAGCACCAGAATGTCATTGGAACCAAATGGGTATTCAAGAACAAAGCAGATGAAGATGGCAACATTGTAAGGAACAAAGCAAGGCTAGTAGCTAAAGGATATTGCCAAGAAGAAGGAATAGATTTTGATGAGACTTTTGCACCAGTTGCCAGACTTGAAGCCATCAGAATCTTTCTAGCCTATGCTGCCTACAACAACATCAAGGTCTACCAGATGGATGTCAAGAGTGCATTTCTAAATGGAGATCTTGAAGAGGAAGTTTATGTGGAACAACCACCAGGTTTTGTCATTCCTACTCAGTCTTCTTGTGTCTACAAGCTTAAAAAGGCCCTCTATGGTCTTAAGCAAGCTCCCAGAGCCTGGTATGACACATTGTCCCTTTTCCTAGTGAACCATGGGTTTACTAAAGGAAAGGTTGACAAAACTCTATTTCAAATCTCTGTTGCTAATCATATTCTGTTAGTCCAAATATATGTTGATGACATTATATTTGGTAGTACTAATCCAGAACTGTGCAAGAAATTTTCTCAAGTGATGCAGAGTCAATTTGAAATGAGTATGATGGGAGAACGCAGTTACTTCCTAGGACTTAAAGTCAAACAAGTTCTAGAAGGGATCTTTATCAATCAAGGGAAGTACACCAGAAATCTAATCAAGAAGTTTGGAGTGGAAGGCAAATCATCAGTGAAGATCCCCATGAATACTTCACAAGGAATTGGTCCAGATGATGAAGGAAAGGATGTAGATGCAACAACATATAGAGGAATCATAGGATCTCTGTTGTATCTAACTGCAAGCAGACCAGACATCTCATTCTCTGTTGGAATCTGTGCCAGATACCAATCAAAGCCCAAGGAAAGCCATCTAAGTGCTGCAAAGAGAATCATCAGATACATCAAAGGGAATCCAAATGCAGGCCTATGGTATCCAAAGGGAGGTAACTTTGAACTAATTGGTTATTCTGACTCAGATTTTGCAGGTTGCAGACTAGACAGAAAAAGCACCTCTGGTCACTGCCAATTGCTAGGAGGAAGGCTTGTTTCCTGGTTTAGCAAGAAGCAGAACTCCATCTCAACAAGTATAGCTGAGGCAGAGTACATTGCAGCTGGGAGTTGATGTGCTCAACTACCCTGGATGAAGCAACAACTGAAGGACTATGGAATTCAAGCAAAGGAGATCAAGCTGTTGTGTGACAACACCAGTGCCATTGCTATCACTCAGAATCCAGTTCTTCATTCCAGGACAAAGCATATTGAGATCAGACATCACTTCATCAGAGATCATGTGGAGAAGAAGCACATCTGCATGGAACATGTGCCAACAGAAGACCAGCTTGCAGATATCCTGACAAAGCCTCTTCCTGAGGCTAGGTTCAACAAACTGAGAGAGGAATTGGGAATGATGGATGAGATTCCAAGGGAAAGTTAAAAAAAAAAGGAAGGCCCTCTGTTGCTGAATTCCTGTTAACAGAACACCTTTTGCAGAACCCCTTCTGTTAACCCCTTCTGTTCTCTACCCTGGCAGAACACCTATGCAACAGAAACCCTTTCTACAGAGAACCCTCTCTTGTCTAACAGAAGGTGGTGGACTTAGAAAATCTTGTAAACCGGGTGACCTAGTAAATTATTAAAGGTCTTTTACCCTTTTACCCTTAAAACGGTATCCAGCCGTATAATATGTACTGCGCCCCCGTTTATTTACTGCGCCCCTTTTTACATTTATTGGTATCTTGGAACCGTAAATTATCTCAAACGTCCACTAACCCATATCCATAAAACCCCCTTTCGCAATTCTAAACCGTTACTGCTCTCATAATTCTCAAGCTTTTGAACTCTTATCTCTCAGAAATTTTCTAACCGCAGTAAACTCCATGGCCTTCTTGAGCTTCTCCGATCTCTCAAAGGAACAAAAGGCAACCCTCCTGAAGAATGTCTTGACTGGCCTAAGATGCGAACTGGAAGTACTACCCAGGTTTGCAGAGAAAAAGGAGCGGATGACCGCCATTGTTGATGGTCTATCTAAATGCCAACTGAGTAAGATCATCTCCCATGGTTATGAAGCCTACAGCAACGTGAACACTGTTGAGTTCTATCTCAACGCATCCTTCAAGGATGAAGTCATCTCCTCCGTCGTCCAAGGAGAAAAGGTGTTGATTGATGCTGACGTCATCAACAACATCTTCAACATTCAGCAAAAGGAAGGAAGGGACTCTCTACTTGATTTGGAGGATACTGACATCCCTCTGCCAGAATTCAAGAAGAAGTTCTGCAGAAAAGGGGAAGAAGTAGAGAAGGTCAACATCAAGAAGAACCTGCTCAAGAGGGAATTTGAGCTACTCATAAACATTTTCCACAAATGTTTATGGTGCAAGTACTCCTCCACAGATGATGTCACAACTGCCAATGCCAAGGCCCTGTATGCAGTGCATCATGGGGTGAACATCAATTGGGGACAAGTCATGGTGAAGTCCCTGATTGAAGTCATCAAGAAGAAGAACCCAAAAACTAGTCTCTACTCTGGGAAGCTAGGACATGGGCTACTGATTTCAGAAGTGCTTCTCAAACAAGGAATCCACTTGAGGAAGGCTTCAGCTTTGGATCACACCAAGGTAATCTTCCTAACTGCCTCTCCAAATAGGGAGAAAGCCATAAAGGCTGAAATGAAGAGACAGCTTCAACTTGAGGCTAAGAGACAATAGGGAGAGAAGGTACAGAAACCTCTCTCTGTAGCCCCTTCTGCTGAGAAGAAGAAAAAGAAGAAGAAGAAGACTGAAGGGGAAGCACATGTTGCCCCCCCTAAGGCCGGACAGAAGAGGAAGAGGACCACCAAACCAAAGAAGAAGGTTTCTAAACATGTGGTCTCTGAGTCTGAAGGAGTGGCAGACACTCAGGGGGAACCAGAGATCCCCACCTCTGCTGCATCTCCTGAACAGAACAGGGTGCCAACTCCACCAGAGCACCCTAGTCCTGTCAAAGATGGGTATCGGTCCTTGCTTGACAGACAGTTTACCCGGGTCCTTGAATGGAGAAGATGGAGAATGGGACCCCTCCACAAAATAATTCAGTTTTTTGATCACTATGAGGCAGAAGAAGAAGCCATCCTGAATTGGGTTGGACTGATGATGTCTCAAAGTGCTTTGCCCTCAACTTTCTTCACTTTGTCCTTGAGAAGAAGAAGGCAAGCTACAAGGGAAAGGCTATTCTCATTTCTTCACCCTCGGAGGAAGCTGTCAAACCTCTAGAAGATGGAGAAATTGAAGCCTTTGAAGAATGGTTGTTCACCAAGATGGCAACTGACTCTGTACAGCCCAACTTCAACCCAGGAGAGTCCTCTGTACTCAAGTCAGAAGGACAAGCTATGATGGAGCATATCAAGGAGTGGAGGACTTCCTTGCTCGTGGATAACATCATTGAGGTAAACTCTCCAACCCCTTCTGTTATTATCCCAACAGAACCACATATTCCCTCACCTAACACCAGCACAGAAACCCCTCCACCAGAACACCCTCAACCTAAATCTCCTGAACAGAAAACCCCCACCCCTCCTCAATCACCCAAACAGAAAACTACATCACCCTGTAGAGCAATTGTTCCCTACAGAAACCGCTCACCTTCACCTCCCCCATCTCCCCCTCAACAGAATGTCTCACCTATTCAATCCTCACCCCAGCACCAGAACCCCTCACCCCAACAGATATCCTCTTCATCCTCTGAGATAGGAGGGCTTGAGCCTGTTCTTGATGTAGTTTTTAACAAGGACATCTTCTCTGCAATACAGAAGCAGCAAGGTCTCATTGAAGGCCTTACCTCTGTCACCCAGACACTACCAGAGGCCCTGGAGCAGATAGCCTCAACCCAGGCCTCAGAATTCCAGAAGATCAGTCTTATGATTGAAGATCTGCATGATGCCAAAAAGGGGGAAGAGGACCCTCAACAGACCAGGCCTAGGTCTCACAGACCTCCTACCAGAGCACCCTCCTCTGGTGAGCCTGCAGTAGATCCGGCTCCCTATTTTGAAGCTGCCCTACAAAAGAAGAGAGCAGCAGGCATACCTAGACCCCCATCTCCAGTAAAGAAGAGCACCAAGAAGAAGAAAGTTTTCAACTTCACTGAGTGGAGATTGGGTGGCTCTCAGAACATTGACAGAGCTCAATTTGAGGAGATGAAGGCTAAAATGACTCCTACCCAACAACAACACCTCTATCTGGACAAAGATGGTGTTGTCAGAGTTAGGTATGGAGGATCTCTTGAAGAAGCAGAAGAATGGTACAAGAAGAACATTGTCCCAGGAAAGACCATACATGAAGGTGTCCTCAACTATTTGGACTGTAAGCTTTCTCCAATATGGGCATCTTATCAAAGGTCTGGCAATCTGTTCAAAATCAGAGCTGAAATAAATGAAGAACTGCTCAGGCTTCAAAGACTAGAGGAAGAAGCTCTACAGGCAGCTAATCTGGAGAATGTGTAAGGTTTAAACTCTGTAAAACCTATCTAATAAAATCACATCTCTGCCTTCTTACTTTGAAGTGTTTTTCCTCAAATTCTTGTCTTTTTGCCTTCTGCTTGTGTTTGTTTATTTCTGTTATATTCTGCTATCTGAATGTATCGTACTCTTACTATTTTCCTATGCCAAGTTGCCCACCAAGATTTTAGTAAAAAGTTTTAAACTTTAAATTTTTATGGTGAAGGCACTTCTCTGGAAATAGTTAAAGGGTTTTGGCATCAACAAAAAGGGGGAAATTGTAAGGAATAATTGTATTTAGATTTTGATGATGCTAGATTAATTAGGACTTTAGAGTACCCCTTTAGAAATTATGTATTAGAATTTTTCCTTTGTAAAGTTCTTAGATGTATTCGACTTGACAGAAGACCTTCAAGAGCAGAAGGGCTTCAAGAACAGAAGGACTTCAAGGGCAGAAGTGCCTCTTGAGGCATTATTGAAACAGAGGACCTTTGGTTCTCTGCTCCAGAACAGAAGTCCTCAGGATCTCTGTTAGTCTTGACTCTGACAGAAACCCTTCTGGGTCTCTGTTGGATACTCCCAACAGAAGTGCTCCAGACCTCCTCTGTTCTACTCTCAGACAAAGACACCAGAAGGTCTGACACTTAGAAGATTTTCAAAGAACCGGGAAGTCAACTAAAAGATTCCTTCAAACGGCTAGGAGTATGAAACGGAAAAGCTACAGTGCATGCATTAAATGCTCATTTAATGCACCCCATGCTACGTAGAGTAATTGCAGATGATTGGCCGGAATGTCAGGAATAATTTATCCCAAAATAGTAACCCGCCAACTTTATCGGGTTCTACTAGTCAAGTCAACTGATCGCGCATTAAATGCAGTTGTCCTCCTACTCCTCCAACGGGAAGACAACCTCAGTATAAAAGATACACTACGAAGAACAACCGGATAACTTTGCAACTTTTGCTAACCTTTGCTACAACTCTTCAAGCAAGATATTCAAACTCTGAAAAGCAAAAAGCCTCCTTGAGATTCAAACTCACTATCCTCTACAAGAGAAGGCACAAGTTGGAAAAATACTCTTTCCAACTCAAGCAAAGTTCCAAGTGTTCTTCAACTCTTCAAGCTCATCACATACAAATATTTTGTAACGAAGCTAGTTGGAGGAACCTCAGTTTCAACAGAAACTCTTCTTGCTACAAGAAGGACGTCCAAATAACTGGAGTAGTGAAGTGGTGATACTTCAAGGAAACTCAGTGAAAGGACCAGTGTTAAAGGAAGCCAGGCAGTGCATCCCAGGACACATCTAGGCTTGAAGAATACGTGGAGTGCTTCTTAAGTACTAGGACTAAGGCTTTGTAAACGACAGTTTTTACAGCTTAGTGGAACAGTGGATTAGAGGAACGAGTTGTTCCTTGAACCACTATAAAAATACCTGGTGTCGTTTACTTACTGCTTTTAATACTTGAACTTAGTTAGAACTGTATAACTCCTTGGACTTGGTATCTGTGTTCAGCAGAACTTGTTCTACGAGTTAACAGAAGGCCTACTGCCTTTGCTTCTCTGAGGCTAACAGAACTCCCTGCCAGAACCCCATCCGCTGCCAGTCTGTTCTTTCAACAGAACAGGCTATTCTGTAAATCTGGTACTTAGCTTAAAAAGCTAAAAACCAATACAGTCTATTCACCCCCCCCCCCCCCTCTAGACTGTATCCAGTATAACCGGGACCAACAAGTTCCTTTGTATTGTTGAAGCCTTCGGTGTTTGTGTGACCGGAGGTGACCATGCAGTGGACTTAGCCATTTCTTGATGCTATCTGTTCGAGTAGTATCCTTCGGGAAATAGGAGCCTCCAATTACCGGAGGTGTTCCCGTGGGGAGCCCTCGGCTTGTTGTGATCTGTTGGAGTGTACTCTTTGATTTCTCGCTGAGTCTACTCCCCTTCACCCCTTTTTTTTTTCTTTTTTTTTTGGTTGGTGGTGAAGGGAAGGCATCAAGAAACTTGGTTTCTTGGTAAGGTTGGGCCTATTAGGAGACCATCAGAATACACCAATGGCTCTCCTCCCTCGGGTTAACCTTCCGAGTTCCGAGGGGATCGAGGGACGTTTCCTGGGCACAAGATATGGTGGTCCGTAACCTGCCTCCCCTTGGGGGATGGCGCGGAAAGCGCCTCATTTTTGAAAGTCGTCCCCTCGGCGCTAGACATAGTCCGTTGCCTGCCACACCCTTGGGGTGGTGGCGCGGGGAGCGTTTCGGTTTGGAAGTCGAATCCTGGGCATTTCTCATGCCTGTCATACCCTGGGGGTAGTGACGCGGATAGCGTTCCGTTTTTTGAAAGTCGAATCCTGGACATTTCTCATGCCTATCATACCCTGGGGTAGTGACGCGGAAAGCGTTTCAAGGAAGGGTTTTCATTTGCACACTAGTTGCAAATGGCCGAGGGCACTACGTGCCGCCGGCACCGATGGTGGCGCCTTCGGTATATGCGTCCTCGTGGGGTACGACTTTTAGAAACAACACTTGGTGTTAGTTTCGATATGTAGCCCCTGGTACTTGGTACCGAGGGGTCTTCTGTAGGAACACTTGGTGTTCTCTTTTGTTGTAGTTGATGTAGGCGTCTACCCTCGGTACTTGGTACCGAAGGGTCTCCAAATGAAACACTTGGTGTTTCCCAACAGATGTTTGGAAGTTGATAGGAGAGCATATCCCTGGCACTGGGTGCCGAGGGGTCTTCTTTGAAACATTTGGTGTTTTTTTCTTCGTTTCGATGTTTGATGATGGAGGTGTACCCTCGGTACTGGGTGCCGAAGGGTCTTCTATAGGAACACTTGGTGTTCTCATCTTTTTCTTTTTTGATGTTGAAGGGGGGGATGTACCCTCGGCACTGGGTGCCGAAGGGAAATGAATTACATGGCGTTCTTTGTTGTTGGTGATAGGAGTTCCCTCCCTCGGTACTTGGTACCGAGGGGTCTTGAGAGAAAACATGTGGTGTTTTCACTGCTGTTGTAGGTGTTGATGGTGTCCGCCCTCGGCACTTGGTGCCGGAGGGGGTTCCTCTCGTGGTGAGGCCTGGGGCCTGTAGTCAGTATGAGGGCTTGATGTCTTGAATGTATCTTCATTCTTCGAAATTGGAGGCCTTGGGCCATAGGATAGTACATTCACTAGTTATGAGGGCTTGGCCGCTCTTACATTATTGATAAAACTTAACTAAATGGTGTACATTCCAATGCCTAGGGACTTCTTTCCCGTTGGGGCGTTTGAGCTTGTAGGTCCCAGGTTTGATGATGGCTTCTATGATGTAGGGGCCTTCGAATTTTGGTGCCATTTTTCCTCCCTCGGTTGGTTGGCTGGCTTCCCTCCTCCGGAGGACATAGTCCCCCACTTGAAATTCTCGGGTGCGAACTTTGGCGTCGATGTAGCTTTTAACTTGCCTTCGGTAGTTTTCTGCCCGGATGAAGGCCTGCTCCCGGCGTTCTGAAATGAGGTGGAGGTCGAGGGCCATGTTGCTGTCGTTGACCTCGGGGTCATATTGGATCACCCTTCGGGTGGGAAGGGTGACTTCCGTAGGAGCTTTGGCTTCAAACCCGTAGCAGAGGGAGAAGGGTGTTTCACCTGTTGCTCGCCGAGGGGTGGTGCGATAGGCCCAAAGGATGTTGTGGAGTTCTTCCACCCAGCCACCGCCCTCGGTCTCTAGCCTCTTTTTGAGGCCCTCGAGCAAGGTCCGATTGGCATTCTCTACTTGCCTGTTGCCTTGAGGGTAGGCAACAGAGGAGAAGGTGTGTTTGATGCCCCATGCCTCCAGAAGGGCACAGAAGGGGGCTGCCTCAAATTGTGTCCCATTGTCGGAGATGATCTGTTGGGGGACGCCAAACCTTGTGAGGATGTTCTTGAGGACGAAGTGACGGCACTTCGCCTCTGTGATGCTGGCGAGGGGTTCAGCCTCTACCCACTTGGTAAAGTAGTCGACGGCCACGATGATGTATCTGTTATTGGAGGTACCCCTCGGTAGAGGGCCCACAAGGTCTATCCCCCATCAAGAAAATGGGACAGAGGTGCTGATGGGGGCATAGTTGACCGCTGGCCTGCCGGGAGCTTTCGGGAAATGTTGACATGCGGTGCACCTCCGGGCAAGGTCAGCACAATCCCTGGCCATGGTTGGCCAGAAGTAGCCCTGGAGAATGAGCCTTCGGGACATGGAGAAGGGTCCCTGGTGAGCTGAGCAAGTGCCACTGTGCACTTCCTCCATTGCGACCTCGGCTTCATCTGGATGAAGGCACCGAAGTAGCGTGCCATTGTAAGATCGTTTGTAGAGCCTTCCATCTTCGATGGTGTAGCTGGGAGCCCTCAGCTTTGCCAGTTTAGCGCGGGCCTCATTTTCGGGTAGCTGCCCTGTGGAGATGAAGGCGGTGATATCTGAGATCCAATCCTCCTGACGTTGTTGTATGTTCATAACGGGGCTTGCATGGATGCTTGAGAGGCTGAGTTCCTCGATTTTGGCAATTTTGGAGATGTGCTCGGGGGAGTCGGCCGAGAGCTTAGATAATATGTCGGCCTCGGAGTTCTGAGCCCTCGGTATTTGAGTGAGAGAGTGTGCCTCAAATACCTTAAGCAACTCCTTGGCCGCTTCCTTGTACTGTTTCATTCTCCCCTCCTTGGCCTCATATTCTTCGGAGATTTGGCCAACGACCAACTTGGAGTCGCATTTGACGGCTTGAAAGACCCGGGCCACCATCCGGGTGTAGGTGGCCCCTGAGTTCTTTAGGCCGAAGGCCATGACTAGGTAGCAGAAGATGCCCTCGGGAGTCATGAAGGCAGGTTTTTCGGCGTCTTCCTCGTGCATGAAAATTTGGTGATACCCTCGGAAGGCATCGAGGAAGGACATGATCTCACACCCTGCGGTCTCATCCACTAGTTGATCAATATTTGGTAGAGGGAACGGGTCCATAGGGCACGCCTTGTTGAGATCGGTGTAGTCCACGCACATGCGGAAGGTGGGGGGCTTCTGTGCGAGGACTACATTCGCCAGCCATGAGGGATATTTCACCTCCTTGATGTGCTTAATGGAGAGGAGCATGGCGACCTCCTTCTTCACAAATTCCCTCCTCTCGGCGGAGAGGGGTCTTCTTCGTTGTTGTATTGCCTTTGCCGAAGGGTCCACCGAGAGGCGGTGGGTGATGACCCTTCGGCTGATTCCCGGCATGTCCTCCGGCCCCCATGCAAAGACAGTGGAGTAGGCGCGGAGGGCGTCGGTGATACCGGTCTTCAAATCTTCAGGGAGCTGGGCTCCAATCTTCACGACTCTCTCCGGCTGGGCCGGATCGAGCGCAAAGTCTTCTACGTCCTCGGTTGGTTCAGCCCTCGGCCTTTTCTCTTCTTGGTCGATGGTTCCGGTGATGGTGTCAACACGGAATTCCGTCTTGCTTACCTTCTTAGTGACCTGAAGATAGCAGGCGCGGGCAATTTTTTGGTTCCCCCGGGAGTAGCCAATGCCCCCCTCGGCGGGAAACTTGAGGCAGAGGTGCCTCATGGAGATGATGGCTTCGAGGTCCTCGAGGACTGGCTGGCCGAGGATGATGTTGTGGGCGCAGTCAATGTTGACGACGACGAACTCCACTTCGAGCTGGGCTCTATGGAGCCCGTCGCCGAAGATCACCGGGAGGGTTATTACCCCCTCGGAATCAATAGTATCGCCGGTGAAGCCGGCAAGAGGGGTCTTAATGGGCCGAAGGGACCCCCTCTCCAGATGCAGCTCTCTGAAGGTGCTGAGGTACATTACATTGACGGAGCTGCCCGTGTCAATGTAAGTTCGGTGAATAATGGTGTCGTTTATCTCCGTCCGAATCACCAAAGCATCCCTGTGAGGAGAAGAAGTAGGGGGGAGATCTGCGTTGGTGAAGGTGATGGGTTCCTCCCTCAGTCGCTTTACCGGGGGCATATGAGTGACTTCCCCTACGTAAAGTGATTGAGCCCACTTCTTTCGCTGGCTGGTGGAATCGCCCCCTGTATTGCCACCGGTGATCATGAGGATGTGGCGTTTCTTCTCCTGGTAGTGGGGGTACTCCTCCTCCTCTTCTTTCAAGTTTCCGATCTCCCTCTTCTTGCCGAGGGGGATGGTGTTCGGATTTACCCAGGCATTTACCTTCGTATGGTGCCCTCGGGGAGGTCCCTGATGAGAAGGTCCCTCCTGCCGAGGGCTCTGGACAAATTGGGACAGGTGCCCCGCCTGTATTAATCTCTCGATGGCCGTCTTCAGCTGATGGCAGTCATCGGTCCTGTGCCCCTGGTGCCGATGGAAGCGACAGTAGGGGAACTGGGGGTTGATAGCGTGTACCTCCGGGGGTGCGCGAGAATCACGCTCAACGAGGCCCCTCTCCTCGGCAAAATCGAGGATGATGCTGACGGGGTGCGTCAATGGTGTCCGAGGGCGGTCCAGGAGAATGGGCTGTGCCCAAGTCTTGGGGTTGCTCTTATATCCTCCCCCGGGCTTGGCTTGGCCTTGCCGAGGGCGGTCATCAGAGGGTCCCGAAGCCTTGGGGTGATTTGGAGGAGCTCCCGGCCCTCGGTTATGCTTGTTGTCAGCCCTCGGGGGCTGCTGGTCCGGATGCTGGTGATACTTCTCCACCTCCTCGGCCTCAGCATATCGGTCCCCCCGCTGCAAAGCCCTTATGTAGTCGCGGGGGGGGGGGGGGGGTTCAATGATGAGGCTCCTTGAAAAGTTACCGGTGCGGAGGACGGTTTGTAGGAGGGCCAGGAGGGTCCCGTCATCAGCACCGTCGACCTTGTCGGCCTCCGTCCTCCAGCGCTCTAGGAAGTCCCGAAGGGTCTCATCCCTCTTCTGGCGTATTGTTAGGAGGTGGGAGAAGTGCTTCCTTGTGCGACGCCTCCCGACAAATTGCGTCAAGAACCGCTGGGCGAGTTCTTGCCATGAATCAATACAGCCCTCAGGCAGCCTGTTGAACCATTCGTATGCCGGCCCCTCTAAGGTGGAGAGGAACCAACGACACAAATATTCGTCCGACGCCCCCACCATCATCATGCTGTTCTGGTACTTGCTGTAATGTTCCTGGGGGTCCATTTTTCCGTTGTAGGGCTGTATATGTTGCCCTCGGTATTTTTCCGGGATCCGGGCCGCCAATACCCTTGGAGTAAATGGCGTCCGAGTCCGGAGCTGGATGACGGGTTCCCCGGAGCCCTCGGCCACCTTCTTCTGTAACTCCTCCATTTTGGCCATCATGGCCTCGTATTTGAGATCTGAATGAGGGGCGGAGGTGGTGGCGTGAGCTTTGTTGGACTCCATCTCGTCAAGCCGGCGTTGGAGGGCCGCAATAATCTCGTCCCGGGGGTCCTTCGGGAGGGTCTCCGCCCCCTGCGAACGAACCCGGGCCGAGTGGGCCTGGTTGATTTGGTGCCGAGCATCATCGGCATGAAGGGGTGCCTTGCCTTTGTCTCGAGGGGGACGCTCCTCGTCTGCCCTCGAAACGGATCCCCCGCTTTCCTGTGGCCTTTGGAGTGCTTTCCCCCCGAGGCGGTCTTGGACCCCTCGGCGGTCTGGCCCTCCTCCGAGTCGGTTGAGGGCGGAAGTACGGGGCCTTTCCTTGTTGTCATTATGGCGGTCCCGGGACTGAACTTCCTGGGAGGACGTATCTTGGGCCACCACCCCCTCGTCGTTCCTCACCCGAGGGGTGGGATTTCCGAAGGAGTGCGGCAGAGGGGGACGTATGATATTTTCCCCGACCTGAGGGTTAGCTGGAGCTAGGGTGCCGAAGGCACCCGGATTCTGGGTGAGCGTCTGGATGAAGGCGGAGAGCGCCGATTGTACGTCGATGGTGAGAACCGGAGGGCTGACTTGGTCATCGCTCCGGTTTTTCTTCTTGGCCTCGATGCCGAGGCGGGCATCGGGGGCATTTTGTTGGATCTGAAGGCGTAGGTCGACAGCCGCCTGTTCCAGCCCAGCGATGACACCGCCCTCGGGAGCCCTGTGAGAGGCTTCGGGGGCGGTTACGTCGCCGAGGGCCAGGTTCTTGTCTTCTACGTTCTTTGAGTTGGCACGTGTTGTCCTCACCATTTTGATAGAGGGCTAGTGTTTTGTGTTTGGTCGAGGGGGAGGGTTTCTTACTCGATTGTTCGACCTCTCAACGAGAGCACCAAATGATGGATAGTCTACCCGGGGGTATATATCCGAAGGGTTATTGCGGAGATTAACTAGAGAGAAGTCAGAGCAAACAAGTAAGAGAGAGAGAGTGTATTCAGTATGAATGCCGTTTTTAGCGTGCTTACAAATGGGGAAATGGGGTGCTATTTATAGTAGCAATAAATGCCGGACAGGGACACGTGTCAAGAGCTCATTGGCCGAGGGGTCACCTCAACTGGTTGGCGCTGGCAGCCGCATGTGGCCGCATTTAATGCGGCTGTTGGATGGGACGTCTGTGCAGGGTACGGTGATCTGCACGCATGTGAAGCGGATATCTTGTCGGGTGAGATGCCTTCGGCTATAGAGCAATGGCCGAGGGTTCCTCCAACCGATGACACTCTGGTGCCGAGAGCTCACAGTGCCGAGGGCTACTGTTTTCGCCGTTTTCTCCCAGTTTCTTAATTTGCTTGCGAAGCCCGTCCTGTGAGAGTTTAGGGCCTTCGGCCAGGGGGCCGAAGGCACCCCTGGCGCGTAGTGCGGGCTGCTTGGTACTCTGGGCGTTGCGATCTGGGCCTGTTGGACCTTCTGGGCCTGTTGGGCCTCTAAAGGAGTAGTAGGAGTCTGTGGGCCGGGTGTTCCCGGGCCATATACTCCATCAGACTTGATTTTGCTAATTGCAACGTAATTAAATGTTCATCAATCCCGGTTATGACATTAATTATCCTCTCTCAAATTAATATTCGATCGTGGAGTATTTTCAAATCCTTAAGGTTAGTTATTAATAAGAGATAATTACCCTATGTATGACTAAAACTTCTTAACTTTCCCAATCTATGACCAAACTAGTTTTTTTACCAAAATAATACTAAAATTAATAATATCTAATTAAAATTCCTCATTAATAATTAATAATTAATTTAGGCTGACAAATATACCCTTTAGTTTACACCTATAAAACTCTAACCTCCTACCAGTTTTCTACAACCCTAGCAAAAACCTCCCAACACCTAGCTGCCCCATCGTGCAGCCGCCCCACCGTCCAGCCCCCCACCAGCTAGTGTCGCGGCGGCGGCGGCGCCTGACACAAAAATCAGATCTAGGAGCATAATCGCCAACACAGAAGCAATGTTGCTCTATGGGCCACTTCTCCGCCATACCTGCGTCCCAAAGCACCGTACGATGTCGATCTGCTGTCCGTCGTCGAGCCACCTCTCCCCATCGTCGTCCAACTGCCGCTCCTCATCACCGTCCCAGACTTGTGTGCTGCCATCCCAAATCTCTACAGCGCCGTCCTAGACCTGTGTGCACCACCCCTGACTTGTGTGCCACCGTCCTAGGCCATGCACATATACCGCCTCCCATCCGCCCCCAACCTGCGTCCCGATACGTAGATGTAGACGCCGCCACCCAGATATGCACTTCCGTCCTCATCCGACCAATGTCGTCATCCAGCAGCATGGAGGCGCTCCAACTCACCCTCACTGATGCCCATTCACCCCCCTCATTCTTTTGTTTTTTATTTTTATTTTTTGAGATTAAGTTTTATTGAATTTAGGGTTTGTGGGCATTAAATATGGGCATTGAACATCGGCAGTCAACATTTGAACAAGTGTTAAGTATGGGCAATGAATATATATGGTAATAGACGTGTTGTACATGGCAGTGAATGAATGCATTAAGAAATTTTGTTGTGCAATGATTATGACCAGTATTGCAGTAACACAAAGCAGTAATATCATAATGAAATTCAATATACTTAATTCAATGTAAAATAATAAAATTATTAAATCTTAAAAAATAAAAAATAAAAACAAAAATTAAATTCCTTAAGTGAATGAGAAGAGAATTAATTTTGGCGGAAGTGCAGCGAATAATACCGGATGTGCAGTAAAGTCGTACATTAATGTTGTGCAGTAACGAAAATATAAAGTGCAATAATTTTAACTAGACTAAATTAGTGCAAAATGCACATATTTTAAACAAGGGTATTTTCGTCATTCAACCTTTAAATATAAACGATTTTTTTTTCGGTCATAGAAAAGTCTAAAAAACTAATTAGGTCATAGATTGGGAAACTCATTGAGGTTTAGTCATTTTCTATTAAATTTCCCATATTAATAATGAAACGTGTTCCTTAATAACACTTACTACCTAGTCAATATAGAACATGCGTCTCATATTGACACGATAGTAGCAATTTAATTTTAGATGAAACCAAATGAGATTGACAATCTCAACATAAGCGGTTTATCAATTTAATTAATATAGTTAATCCCTCTGTAGATTATTAACCATCACTTGCATGCCTTAGCAATCTAAATTTACTACCGTTGAAATGACCAAACGAATAACAAGTGTATTCGTCGATGGAATCTAGTAATAATTAATGTGAAAACACTAACTAATTGATCATTTAGCAATGCTCAAATACCAATATAAAATATAATTAGGAATGTAATTAATATTCAAAGGAGGATAATTAAAGAATGTAACTCACAATTTGCAAAACATAATTTTATTATAATAGCAAAACCAAGATGGAAGAGTTTAACTGCTCATTGGAGTCTAAACGAGCAAAGAAATATATGACAATGACTTATCTAATATGAGATTTATGAGATAATGAATATCTAAAATGGTGAGAAAGTGGTACTTTTATAGAAGTTTGGAGGTGACATTTTTTGATACCCAACTGGGTATATAGGGTACCCGATCGAGTATGCTCAGTAGTAGCCTGGAAGGCCACCTATCAAGTCATACCCAACCGGGTGTGTCGGCATACCTGATCGGGCATAAGGGTAAATCTGATTCAAATATCCATGCACGTTAACTTGTTCTCTGGATTTGATTTAACACCCCGAATCAGGTCAATACCCGTTCAGGTATTGCATATACCCGACCGGGTATATGATTAAATTTGCACATCTTGATTTTGTCTTGTCTCCTTGAATTGCACTTTCCTTGACCTTTGAGGTCCATCCCTAATCCTTCAGTTGATGTTTAGCTAATTTTTGCTCAAAATAAGCCAATTTATACAATTTACAACAAACTAGGAAAAAAGTGCAACATAAATGTGCAATTAAAATACAAACACACATTAAATATTACCTAAAAGTACAAACATACACACTGAAAATACAACATGATCAATTTTCATCTCCGGTTTGGTTCTCCGGCGACACTCCATCTCCGACTAATTTTTAAAAATAAAGAAATAAGTAGTGGGGAAGATGGAAAGTGAGGAATATGAAAATGATAATGATAAAGATGGAAGATGATGAAGATGATTAGGATGGAAGAAAAAAGAAAAAAAGATGAGTGAATGAGGAAGCCGCCTCGCTGGGGTACCATAGACCATTTGTAGTGGTGGGGAGGTCAAAATGTCAAAAATGAACTCTGTCCATATGAAAACAGTGTTTAAACTCTTATTTTGATGCATTCAAACACCGTCAATAAAATACATTCATCATATTCTTTTACATATCAATTTAGTAAAGCATTAATTAAATTATTATAAGTAATGTTTTCCTTTTACTGTTTTCCCTGGATAACTGTGAAATAAAAAATATACATTTCGATGTAAAAAAATCATTAATTTTTTTATGTTTTTTGGTTAATAAAAAACAAACTTATCTCAAGTAAAACTTTATTATCGAATATTCAGTTATTTGTAGAAGCTCCATGAATTAAAATTTTGTATTTTGTATTTTTTTCAGGCTCAAGAGAACTCCAATAGTTAAAACTTTGGATTTGTTTTTCATTTTGTATATTACATATCGATGTCATATGAAAGATAATAAAAATTCATGAATTGTGATATATTTTATGAAAAATTGGAAAAACAAATAAAAAGTTATAAGAGTTTTAATAGATTTGGGATTATAATGATGCAGTGATGACATCATCCCCACATCCATGCAATGCACTCTCGGCCTTTACCTTCTCTATTTCTTTTCCTTTTCTTTTCTCCACTCCTACCAACTCACCCTCTATTTCTAACACCCTTCATCCCCTTTCCCACTTTTAATACCCTATTTAGCCTACCACTTCAGAAAATTAGGAGTCCAAAAATTTCATCTTCAACATTTTGGACTCCTAATACTACACCATTCCAAATGATCATAGGGAGAGGAAAATGAGAGAGGGAAAGAGTGAAGAAAGAAGAGAGTAAATTGAAATAATAGAAATAAAAGACATTTAAAAAAAGGCATTTATAGTAAATAAGGCTAATTGCAATCCAGCTCCGTCAATAAATCAAATTTACCATGACTTTATGTGTATTCACTCAATTAATCAATTTTTCTTTGCAACCTAGTACCATCAATGTATTCACCCAACATAGTTTTTTAAAATAAATGTGTAAATCCGTACTTTTATTATCAAACATCAATTATGTGACAATTTATTTTTTATCAATAATTATGATTTAAAGAGTATTATAATATAATTATGATAATTATGTTAAAAAATAATTTTTTCCATAGATATTAAAATATGCACACTTGAAAGAGCTAGCCACTTCTCGGGCAAAGAAAACCCAGGCGCACTCCAACGAGTCAAAAGCATGCCTGCTTGCGGACCACGCAATACTCTTGCACAAGTTTGTTGGCAGTTGGGACCCGCACATATGGCAGCTGCTCCATTTCCTTTTTTTTATGATCCAGGTGTCGGTGCTTGCACTCCCCTAATTCTGTAGTCTATAAACTATCCTACAAAGCTCCTAGACAGTTAAATCTAGGTCTGATCACAGACAGTCTTCGTCGGTACTGGTTCCACAGGACGAATCCAACAGGACAACTTGTTAACTGAATCCAGCAGGATCCTCCCACCATGCGGACCCGGTAGACTTGAATTTCAGGACTAATCCAGCAAGACGACCTGAATCCGGCAAAGGTCCTCCCACCACACGAACTCGCCACTCGGTAGGCCTGTATATCCACCCAGTGGCGGAACTATGGGGGGTGAGCCGGTGCCGGCGCACCCCCGTCTCCGGCGGTGGTTCTGTATGTATATATATGTATATATTTCAGCCCCGATTCAGAAAGTATTCATATATTAAAGTGGAGTCGCTATTTGAATGTATGAGTTGTGATAGTTCAAATGGTAGAGTGGAGGTTGGGAGAACTCCATCTAATTAAATGGCCCGAGTTCGATTCTCAGGAATAACAATATTTTTTTGCTTTCTCCATTACTGCTTCTTTAGACTTTAGCCCATTTGGTAATTATTTATTTCAATTAAATCACTCTAGGATGTAATGTTGTTTAAATCACACTTTTTGAATTTCTATATCTTTTATTTTAAATTCTAAAATATTTATCAAATTAATTTTAATCATTTCTTCTTCTAATAATGACATATACGGACCTTGTCATTTAATGTCAAGAATAATTCTAAAACTGCTTTAAGTTAATATAAGTATTTACCTTTTGTTTAGTATAATAGCATTTTTATTTGAAACACACTACATATACATATATATAAGTTTCGGATCAAATAAAAAGAGTTCTTATCATGAAAATTGATCGAGAATAAATCTTGTGCATTTAACTTGAGATCCGATGAGTCAAAATTAATCAACATTGCATTATATTTTATCAAAAACTCGGTGACAATTTGATAACTAAATCAAAATTTCCTCTCATTGTGAAAAAGTGTAAAATAAATATCTACTAGTGTACCAAAACAAGTAAAAAATGCGCCCGTACTCATTTTTCACGGGAATAACTC
The DNA here is from genome assembly GCA_945859875.1 of Cuscuta europaea. Taxonomy (NCBI): domain Eukaryota; kingdom Viridiplantae; phylum Streptophyta; class Magnoliopsida; order Solanales; family Convolvulaceae; genus Cuscuta; species Cuscuta europaea. Next base: position 715,769 of record CAMAPE010000045.1, on the reverse strand, counting down.
TTTATATTAGAACCTCACTTTATATGTATCTAATAATTATTTTTCACTCGTTTTTATTTTATCCTAATAAAAAATTGTTTTTCAAAAAAAAAAAAATAAGAGCACCCCCTCAAATTATTGTCTGGTTCCGTCGCTGTTTCCACCCCCTCCCTTCTTAGCTGATGTGCAACTCCGTGAAGGTAGGAGGAGAGTCATTGAGAGCAAGACCTCTCTCATCTCCCCTATTTGTGCCTAGCGGGTTTCGAACTCGAGACCTCCCACTAGGCAAGGTAACCTCACAACCAGCTGGGCTGGAATGCTTGGTTGCTGCTCCATTTCTCCTTTCGTCCAACGTGCAGTGGATAAGTGGATCAATTATATGCCTACAGACATCCCTCCCAATGGGTGCTATACACCCACTTTGGCACTCTCAAACACTCCCTCCGCTCCATATAATTATCCCATTTTTTCATTTTTGGATGTCCTTTTATTATTATCTCATACCATATTGGTAACATTTGTGTGGCTCTAATTCATTCTTACTTTATTTCTATTTTATCAACTCATTACCAACCACATAATTCTACTTTTCTTAAAAACCACACCACTCCCTTTCATACCAATATTAAGGGGTGGATGGAGTACATGTTTGCTGTGCTTTTTGGTTGAATAGAATAAAATTGGCTTATTCAACCATGGTTTGCGGGTAGCATAAGGGTATGTCTTTCTTTTTTTGAAAGAGCTAGGGGTATGTTTAGATAAAAATAAAAATAGAAGAAGAAGTGATCGAGTTTTAGCTTTTGGCTGAAAAACCTGAAAAAGTGTGTTTAAAGTGACAATTTCTGTTTAAATTAAACACAAAGAACACTTATTTTACTACACTACGACTACGGAGTATTATTTTTCAAAATCAATTTTTTCTCAAACACTATCAACTTTTAATATTAAGCACTTTCTCCAAAATCAATTTAAAAAGTCACTTTTTAAATCATAATTTTACTTCGTAGTACTCCCTCCATCCCGCTAAGATTGTCCTAGGCATTATTCATTTGGTCGGAACAAATTATTTTTAATCTCTTACTTTATATATCAAATTTTTATCAAATTTGATTATGGTATTTGTGACTTTGTAAAGTTTTTAATGTAATTTCTAAATATGTATTTTTTCTAAAAAATAATTTGAGAACGAACAATGATCTGTTTGTTTTATCGTCGATCAATAAGATAGTTATAAAGACTTTTAATGGGCCGAAGATAATGGGCCGAAGATAGTAAGTCATAAAGACTTCTAAAAAATAAATCGAACCGTCTCAAACTTAATGGGCCGAAGATAGTACGGAGTAATTGTTTGCGAACATAATTTTTCACTGCGTACAAAGAGCTTTTATGAAGTCTTTTTTGAGTGTTTGGTGTAATTGATGGGACATCTAAAGAGTACGGAGTATTTTATTGGAAGTGTTAGGTCGATCACCTAATCCACAAGCAAGACACCTTCTTTACGTTTATGACCCAGTCCATCAGATCTTGGTCCAAAAGGTGGAATCTCCCACCCTAGGAGCTCCTCATACCCCGACCCGACAGGATTTTTGGGAGGATGTTAATCACGGTGACTCAGTCGGTTCAATGATGGTAGGCCTTTTTCCCGTGCGCACCAGAGGCCCAGCCTTATTTCAGGTTCTGTGACCTCCACACGGCCGCTGCGGGTTTCGAACCTTGGTCAATTGGTCCAAATTTCCCACCACTGAACCAACTGAGCTACCCGTGCGGGTTAGTCCATCAGATCTTATACTACCTCTATTCCACTAAAATTTGAATATTAGAGGTGTCATGATTATTCTTTGACTGGAAACTATCAAATTATATTAACTCAAACTCGCAGTACAATCAAAAGAATTGTAAAACATAAAGTAACCATCTGACACTAACCTCTCTCTAGACAAACATAACCATAAGCCCATTGCCCCCCCTACTTCTTTATTAGATATAGATAATAGTCCACCCCAAAATGAGCGGGATTAATCGCTGAAAATGTGAGAGTTATGAGGCTATTAGCGGCTAACTCGGTCTGATTACCTCTCACCAGAAATCTATCAACTAAAGAAAACTAATCTAAGAACCTACCACCCTTATTATTTGACCTAATAAAAATATAGTAAAAATGAGCAAACAGAGCATAGCAAAATTAAATAAACTTCAACTGTTGGAACCGTGGAATCCATTCTTCAAGCATTGTCTTCCAGGCCGTAGTCACACCATTCTTTTGTGGCGGTGATTCAGGAGGGGGACGAATCATCCACATATCATCTTCTTCCTCCACTACTTGAGGCGGCCAAAACAACTGCGTCGATCCCCCGACAACCGAAAGGAGCCCAATTTCGCCCCTTTTAATCGGGGCCCATCCCTCCAGCATTCCACCCAGATCAAACACAGTTGGTACAACTTCCATCTCAGACACCAGCGGAGTCAGAATAGCCAAAAAACATTGTACAAACTGGTCTTGCAACCCTAGTCGACGCAGATCCACGATCGCGTACTGTGTGGGGACCTGCCCTGTGTTGACGTCGAACCGGCAGCCTACTTGATTTCTTCCGCACATCAATTCTGCTGGACACCATCTCGCCGAGAGAAATCTTCACTATGTGGGAAACGAACTGCTGCGAACGGATTACTGCAAGTGGAAGGAGATAGCCGCACTGAAACTTTGGTATCAAGCTGGCGTGAAAACTACCTTACCAAACTCCCCGCGAGCAAAGAAACTGCCGCACCAAACTCTAGGATGACCTAGCCGTCCCGAGGTGTCATGATTATTAAAAAATGATTTTATATGATTAGTATTAAACTACTAAAGAATAAATTAGAATCAATTTAGAACTATACAACGAAGTGTGTGAAAGGACATTTGGTCTTCTACTTGTGAATTTGCGTACTAGACCTGCACGGGTAGCTCAATTGCTTGAGTGATAGGAAATTTGGATTAATGATCAAGGTTCAAAACTCACGGCAACCGTGTAGAGGTTATAGCTCATGCGTGTTGTGCTGAACCTCTGATGCGCACGAGTACAAGGTCTATCACCATTGGACCAACTAAATCACCGTAGCTTACTCTTCCACCATTCTGTCGGGTCGGATGTGAGGCTCCTGGGAGGGGGATTCCACCCTCTCCGCCTTTTGGAACAACAAGTGAATTTGCGTACTACGACAACATGCTCACTCCTAGTTCCACTCATGAACATCACCAGTAAGTCCGTAACACAATATCGGCACTGGTCTCTATTTTTCCTGAATTCAATGAAACAACATAATTACGCCCAAAGAAAACGATTTTTTAAAAACAAAACAAAAAGAGGTCTATAGAGTTCGTCAATAAACATACCGTTTAAATCATGGCAGGTACTTTGGCTGCAATAAATAAGTCAAACCAAAATAAATACTTTGGATACACAAAGCCAAACAGAACCGTAGATCAATATATTTAAGAGTATGTATATCGTACATCCGGATGTACGGTAATCACCATATAGTACAATGTAGTGTTTTTTCTTATACCTAATGAGTATAACGTTAAACGAAATGAACATTAGTATTAAATGATTGTTTTGGTAGCACCATTGAGTATAGAAGTGTGCAATAGAGTACTATGATCTGAGTCAAATGCATAAATGGTACCTTAATTATTGTTATTGTTGCGTTTTGGTAGCTTAGCTCTTAAATGAATCAAATCAGTACCATAATTATACATAAATGTTTCAATTTAAGATTTTTTTTTCAAATTTACGGCCAAAAATTCTTTCCTGGCTATCAAAATTCCATGTATGGAGTCACCCTACAGTAATCACGTGGACAAAAATAATGTGAAGTAAACCTTACGCATAAAAATTCGAACGCCACGTGTGATTTTTTGATCGAAAATTTGAATAAAATCTCAAGTTGAAACATTTATGTATGCCTATGGTACCAAAATGCAACATTACTAATAGTTAATGTACCATTAATGCATTTGACCTCATGTCTACGTGTGATATATATGCTAAAAATCAACTTATTCATTTAACTATATTATCATTGTATTGTTACCAAAAATATTTATTGTGCTAATTTTATAATTTAATACTAATACTCATTTCATTTAAGCTATATACTCATTAAATATAAACTAAAATACCTGATTGTACCGTACGCATGATACATAGCCGCCTTGTACCATATATTTTTTTATATACTTAAGAGCCAAGTGCCCTACTACGAAAAGTAGAGTGGGGAAAATTTTAAGAGTTGTTTAAGAACATGTGAAGTAGAAAACAGAGAAATGGATCGATAACTCAAAATCTGAAACCCAAAGGCCATAATCAAAAGCGAAGGCGTTACATTCAAATAATAAAAATGTCCATGTGTGTAATCAATCAATCTTACAAAGCATTCTAACGTGGTGCGATACTTCAAACCATGACTATATGCAGTACAATTAAGGACGGCTTATAAAAATTACGTTGACTAGGAAAAGCATACGTAAAAACACATTGAGATTCAAGGGCGCCACACTTGAGCGGGGATATAATATGTACTCCCTCTGTCCCATATTTAACTCCGGTTATGATCGGGCACGAGTTTTAAGATAGTGGGATTTGTGTGATGGAGAGTTATGCAGATGTGAGAGAAATGTGTAAGAATGGTTATGAACCACATATTCTTTACCAAAAAGGAAAAAAGGAGATAAATTTGGGACGTACCGAAAAGGAAATAATGAAGATAATTCCGGGACGGAGGGAGTATAAAGATATCACGTACTCCCTCCGCTCCTAAATAAACTTCACACTTTCCATTTTGGGTAGGTCCAAAATAAACTTCACACTTCTTCTTCTTCCTTCCTTATTTGGCAAATTATCTACATCAAAACAGTGCAAAACAGTGCCAGACAGTGTCAAACAGTGTCAAAACAGTGTACTCTATAGTAAAGTCAAATTTATTTCTTTAATTTGTGTGAAGTCAGAGTGTGAAGTTTATTTAGGACCGGAGGGAGTATAAAGTGTGGACAAAAAGTATCGGAAAATATGTCATGGACGTTGGATTCTCGGCATATAGTGTACTTTCTAGTAGACATGTTCTTAAATTGCAAAGAAATACTAGTACGTTACGTACTAGTATTAGTTGCAAGACCAAAGTTGTCGGAGAATAAAGTTGCACGACTAGTAACGGTCATAGCCTAAAGTTACGGGATTAAAAATGCAAATCTCACTATAAAATAAAAATATATTGTAGCAAAATGAAATGATATACCAATACTAATATTCATATATAATACTCTGTATTCACATTACAAAATTGTTTCCATCATTTGCAATGGAGCCAAAGATTCATTATTTTTTGGCTTGAGATTATGGTGGAATAAAACAAAATGGTTCACTAAAGCATCAAATAAAGTATCCGTCCCTCTATTTCGAGAAATCTCACTAAGATTGTCTCATACTACGTATCAAATTTGGTAAAGTTTGTGTGGCTCTAAATCTTTTTTACTTTATTCTTACTTTATCAATTTAATATCAACCACACAAACTCACTTTTCTTAATAATCTTGTCACCTTATTTTTTTTATGTTGAGTGTGAAATAAGAAAATTAAAATTATATGGTTAATGTTTGTTTAACCAAGAGGTCATAGTTTTTGTAACAAAAAACAAAATGAACACAACGAAATAAGCGGTTGGTAATTCCGTATAGTTTCTTACTTGCTGTTTTTGGCTCGGAGAGAGTAGATAAAATAGGAGTTGGTAATTCCAGTTTTTGGCTTGAAAGAGTAGATGAAATAGGGGTTAGTAATTACGTGTTGTTTCTGCCAAAATGAAGTCCATAAAAGGTGAAACAGAATGTGTAAGTGAAGGAAAAGGCATCCCAAAAATCTTGCACGCCCTCCCCTAGTCCAAAAATGGATTCAAAAAATCATCCAACTGATTCACAAAATGGGGAGTCTAAGGAAACACAAGTTATAGTCGTGGTGGTACCATTTCCTGCACAAGGCCACATCAATCTTCTAGTCCACATGTCTCGACTTGTCGCGTCCTACGATCTGCCTGTTTATTTTCTCGGTTTGAGCGTGGACATTGTCACAGCCAAACAACGCATCCAAGGATGGAACCCAAAGGACTACCCAACTCTCCGATTCCATGAGTTCCAATCACCTCCGTCATTCCAATCTATTACCAACCCAACCAAGGAATTCCAAGCCTACTCGGAAATTGTGGATTCCTCAATGAGAGCAGCCACGTATTTACGCGGCCCAATCAGGGAACTTCTTTGGGAGTTGTCGAGCAAATGCAAGAGACTGGTAGTTGTAAACGACGCCCTGATGGCTACGGCCGTGCAGGACATCGTTTTGATACCAAACACAGAGTCTTACAACTTCTATGTGGGCGCGGCATTCCACGATGCCTCGCTTGTGTGGGAAGTTGGGCGAAAAGTTCTCCACATGCCATCAATTCTGTGGAAGCTAATGGGCAAGTTTATTCTTCCGTCCGGGGCAATAATCCCAGATGGTCTCCCAACCACACAGAGCTGCTTCCCACCTGACTTCTTAAAGTTCATTGTGGATCAAAGAAAAGGCAATAACTTCGCCAAGGGTCATCTTTACGACGCTTGCAGAGCTGTCGAGGGTCCGTATCTAGACCTACTCACGAGATGCTCTAAGATCTTACGAAAAGGAAACGTTTGGGGAATCGGTCCGTTCAACCCGGTAGTCACAGAATCATATGAAACAGACAACACAACAAACCGGCACAATAGTCTCGATTGGCTTGATAAAATGCCTCCAAAGTCCGTCGTTTTTGTCTCCTTCGGGACTCTGACAATGTTCTCAGACGAACAACTAAACGAACTAGCAGAAGGATTAGAACAGAGTGGACATAGGTTCATTTGGGCAGTGAAAGACGTGCTGAGAGGGACAAATAGCAAGATCAGTCTGCCCGAAGGATACGAGGAGAGAGTGAGAGGGAGAGGCCTGATTCTACGAGACTGGGTCCCGCAATTGGAGATATTGGAGCATCCCTCGACGGGTGGGTTTTTAAGCCATTGCGGGTGGAATTCATGCATGGAGAGCATATGCAGGGGAGTGCCTCTGGCCACATGGCCGATCCAGTACGACCAAGCCCGGAATGCCGTTCTAGTGACGGAGATTTTGAAGATTGGAATTGCCGTCAAAGTTTGGGAACGAAGGGATGATTTAATATCATCGGTGACGATTCGTAATGTCGTGAGGAGATTGATAGCGTCCGGAGAAGGAGAGGCATTAAGGGAGAAAGCGACAGAATTGGGCAGAGCTGTGAAGCAGGCCGTAATGCCCGATGGCATTTCTCGCATGGAGATGGACAATTTCATTACTCATATTACTCGGAAAACTTAAAATCCATTCACACCAATAAATAATACTACCTCCGTTCCGGTATATTTGGAACCAAGGGGTGTGGCACAAACTTTTAAGAAAAGAGGAATTGTGTGATTATTATTGAATTAATAAAGTGTGAATAAAATAAGAATGAATTATAACCACCCAAATATTACAAAAATATGACATGAAACAAAAATAAAAACAAACTCTCGGAATACTCAATTCCGACTAGGGCTATTGAATAAAAAACTTGATCCAACAAGTTGAGCAACCGTCCAAAAATATACCTGTCCACTCCGTAGCTATAATACTCATTCATAGGAAATAAATTATACGGGGTACTACGTAGGCCTTAACCCCTGAGCAATTACTTTCTCCGTCCCAAATTATTTTGCAAAATCAACATTTTTTTGTTAATCCATAAAAAAGCTAAATGCTCCCTATCGATAATTAATTCAATTTTTAATAATTAAAATTTACATATTCAGAAACTACATTAAAATCTCTTCAAAGTTGTAAACTTCAAATTAGAATGTAATTATAAATTGATATCCTAATTAAACAAATAAAATGAAACTGTTTGACCAAGAAAAGTCAAATTTGCAAATCAATTTGGGACGGAGGTAGTATATCCTATATACTATTCCATCTATAATTGTCATGAGGAAATTTGCTATATTTTTTTTGAAAAAACGACTTTATTCAAAAAATAAGAAAATTACAATGCAAAACGAAAAGTAAAGGGAAAAATGTACAGAAAAGAAATACAAAGTAAATACAAAAACTAGACCCAGGGGAAATCTCTGGTTTGTGATCTGGTCGTCATGTTATGTGCCTTTCATAAGAAAATTTGCTATATGTAATACGGAGTATATACTTATTAAATAATCCGTAGCAATAAAATATACTCCTTCATCCCACTATGATTGTCCCATTTTACCGTTTCGGAAAATCCCACTAAAAATTGTTTCATATCAAATTTGGTTTATTACTTTATCAATTCTATATCAATTACGTAAACTCTCTTTTCTTAATAATTGAGTCATCTCCTTTGGTCTCAATATTACTGGGACGGGGGTAGTACTACTTATTATGTATTCATCATATACTTTATATACTACATACTCCCAAGCAGTAAAGTAATACTCCCTTTGTATTTTAAAGTTTGCTACAATTTTCTTTTTTGAATATATTTAAAGGTTTGCTACATTTTCCCTTTTTGCGAAGTTATTCTTTTTAAAATATTCAATTACTCTTACTTTTATGTTCTCTTTCATATTTTTCCACACTCTCTCCTAATTTGGCTACACTTTTCAGTTATAGCAATTATAATAAGGAAATTGTATACTATGTACTACATAGTCCATAGCAATTACGTCATTATAAAAGAATGCTAGGTGTACACATATAGTACATTAGTAAATGTTTGAATTACTAATGTACTTTTATGTGTTTCAATTTTTATGTCTTTAAATTTAACGAGATAAAGTGTATCAGATAAATTTTAATCATAACCATAATAATAGATAATATTTTAATCACATAAATTTAATCAGATTAAATGTATCAAATAAATTTGAATCAGATAAATTTAATCAAATAAATTATACCTGATAGATTTAATGAAATAAATTTTAATCAGATAAGTTTAATTAGATAAATTTTAATCATATAAATTTTAATCATATCAATTTAATCAGTTACATTTAATCAAATAAAACTAACTCCCAGCTACCACTTTAAGAATGTTTTCTTTTGGACTGTAATTTATTGATCTAGTCTGGTTTGGTCTGTCTGGTCTGGTCTTGTTTATTTAAATCTGATCTGGTCTGATAAATTTCTTATCTTTATGTATTTTATAAATGTCCAAGTCTGATCTTGTCTGATGTGATCCTGTGTGTTTACAAATATCACTTTTATTACGATTTAAAGTATAAATAATTAAATAACTTTGGAATTGGCAAATAAACTACAACACATACACGCCATTTTCAAACCACAAACCATATTTTGGAATTGGCAAATAGACTACAACTTGTACATTACTTTCCAACCACAAACCTTATTTCGGCATATGCATTTCCGACTAGACCTATTTATAAAAAAAACTTATTTCGGATTGGGAATTCCGACTGGACCTATTGTATGTTGTATTTATTCGCAACCCCTTCCCTAGTCGGAATAGCCAATTTCGAATCCCGCTTTCTTAGATATCCTAAAATTAGTCCCGTTATTTTGCAAGAGCGGTTAGGTATACATTTATTTCAACAAAAAATATAGAGATTTACCTCAATAGAGGACTTTATGAATGAAGTTTTCATTGCCTTCTCGCTTTAATTTGTTAAATTTAGGGGCACCATTACTATAATGCTTTGGAAGTGAGCTTTTAGCCGGGGAGAAGGTTTTGATTTGGGGAGGTTAACTACACGAATCGTGAGAAAGTATTGGAAAATTATAGACTTTAAATTATCTGAGTGCTACAAGGGGTCCTCCTACCACACGAATCCGCAAAGTTGTATTACCATCCCCTCCCTTCTTAGCCGCTGAGCAAATCCGTGAAAGTAGGAATGTCCCGCTCCTAATGGGAGCTAATCAGCTGACGAAAACTCATATCTATCTCTCTCCTCTGATCCTGGTGCCTCAATTTCTGCAAACTCACCCCTCCATTGTTCCCAATGATGGTAGGAACACGAGGTAAAGAAAAAAGAGTATAGACCTTGGAGTTATCCGCAGTGCCACGACTCTCGCATCTTTGGACACACCAACAAGAGATAGTACATGAATATTCACCTGTTGTCCATCGACTACGCCTTTCGGCCTAATCTTAGGCCCCGACTCACCCTCCGTGGACGAAGGGTTCACTCTGATCCCGGCCTCCACTGCCAAGGGCAAGGAAGAAAAGCTGCATAACCCAGAACGGAAATTTATTCCTTGTGAGAGAGTCTCGCCTTCCGCATCCGTCTTCTAGTCTGGTCTTTCATATTGATGTAAAAAAGTACTTTCTTTTTTGTGGATTAACAAGCTTTCGTAATTTAATACACGTATTCAACCTTTTCGGAGCTATTAGAGCGGGATCTGGGAGCAAGACCTCCCTCATTTTCCCTATTTATGTCTAGCGGGGTTCGAACCCGAGACCTCCACTAGACACCATAACCTCCCATCCATCGAGCTGGAATGCTTGGTTGTGATTTTTTTTAGCATTTATGAGTGCAGTTAACACTCTTAGCAGTGGTGGTGGTTGCTGGGGCGTCTTTGGTATGGGCGTTTCTTTTCTTAAATAGCAGTGGAAGTCAAATGGATTAATATGAAAAATTAAGATATGTTTACATATACAAGGGACCAGTTTGTTGGCTAGAAAGATTTTAATTACGAGTCATTACTCTCCAAATTGAAATATTTGTAGAACTAGTGTATGGTTTCTTTGTCAATTTTGTTAGGGAAAAATAATTGAAATACCTAAACTTTGAAGGGGTGTGAGGTGAACACCCAAAACCTGCATATGTAATATAAATATCTCAAACTTTACATAAAACATTATGTTAGCACCACAATCATATGGTTGTAATGGCAGCGTCACCAACTGCCATATTACAAAACATAAGAGAGCGAAAAACTAGAATTTATGTTTCCATAGTTTTGGCTCTGATACCATGATAAAGTTAATATGAATTAGGAATGAAACAAAAAAAACTCTAGGATAGTGGAGGAATTCTCCATGATCTTAATTCATCATGTGCGCATATTTATATATAATACAAATGAATAAGTGAGTCTCTAGAGGACAAAGAACATATAATAAAAGATCTACCGTGCAATAATAAAATTACGTAAATAACGTAAATGAACACATCTATGAAATATATGAATAAACGTCAATACTTTGATGCGTGTAGAGCTATGGAGGGTTCGTATCTAGACCTATTCGCGTGATGCTATAAGAACTTACTAAAAGGAGACGTTTAGGGAATCGGACCGTTTAACCCGGTAGTCACACAATCGTCTGAAATAGACAACTCAACAAACCGGCACAATAGTCTTGATTGGCTTGATAGAATGCCTCAAAAGTCCACCGTTTTCATCTCCTTCGGAACTCGGACAATATTCTCCGACGAGCTGCTAAACGAGCTAGCAATGGGGTAGAAACAGAGCGGGCACATCTTCATTCTAGCAGTGAAAGACGTGTTGAGACGGGCAAATAGCAAGATCGAAGATACTCGAAGGACTACCAAACTCTCTGATTCCACGAGTTCTCATCAACTCCTCGATGAGAGCAGTCACATATTTGCGATCAAATATGAGACCTTCTTTGGGAGTTGACGAGCAAATGTAGAGGCTAGTGGTGGTCAATGACGCTGTGATGGCTACGGCTGTGCAGGACGTCGCTTCAATATCAAATGCAAAGGATTACAACTTCTATGTGGGAGAAGCTTTACATGACGCCTCGCTCGTGTGAGAAGTCAGACATAAAGTTCTCAATGTGCCATCTATTCTTTGGAAGTTGTTGGGCAAGATCATGCTTCCCACCGGACTTCTTGATGTTTATTGTGGACCAAAGAAAAAGCAATAACTTCTCCAACAGGCATCTCTTTGACGTTTAAACAACCGTGGAGGGTCTGTATCTAGACCTACTCGCGAGATGCTATAAGATACTACGGAAAGGGGACATCTTGGGAATTAGGCCATTCAACCCGGTAGTCACGCAATCATCCAAAATGGACAACTCAAGAAATTATTATATGTATTAAACTTCCAGAGAGATTATCTCCATTTTCCACCGGGATACCGGACAAAAGGTTCACCTAACTTTTTTCTATAAATAAAAAAAATCATGTGATTTAAATGAGGTGCCACAATTAATAATAAAAAACAATATGGGACCTATTTCCTAAGCTTCCATACAACACAAAGAAACAGTAGCACATGAAACTTCATATAACTTCTTTACTTGGTTCACTTTTGTTTTTGAAGAAGTGTGGATACATACTTCATTCAGTAGTTCTGAAGTAATCATTCATTAAACTTAAACTCCATATGATGTTTTAAAATTGAGAAAACATTTGATTAACATGTAAAAATGACAACTAAACTCAATCACTCAATTGAACCCTCACATTTAATAAAGCAGGATTTGTTCAACTAGGAGCAAAACAATTTAATTTTCTTAAAATATGGCTTAAGAACTAATGTTTATAATTCCTTATATAGAAATTTTTGTTTTTGTTTGGACAAAAAGAATCTTATTGGGTTGGAGCACTACTGCTCTCAGATCATCAGGCCGCTGTTGCCGAAGTTTTGGCCCTACTCGTCACCGCCGATCTACAAGAATCACGACGCCACGAGGTTCACTGCCGCCACCAACAGACATAACTTGGTCATGTAAGGGAACTATGGGGCAATTGCAACAACTGCCAATCATTATTCCTAAAAAAATTTGGGATTGGCTAACATGAATCGATCCATGATATCAGAGCTCTATGGAAACAATTATTTAAATTAATTAATTAAATTGGTGGTAGAAATGTAATAATTAGTCATATTTAAGGAAAACCAAGCATATAATTTAATTTTTGGAAGAATGCTACGTTTTGTTTTAATTTGAACCATTTCCTCTAAAAAATTAATCAATCGTGCATTCCAACCAATTACAAACCGGTGAGTCAGATACTAGCTGACATGGATCCCATATAGCGTTAATTTTTTTTCTGTTGGGTTCCCTTCTTGATTGAGAAGTTCATGAGAACTCAAGAATAATGCAGAGATGTTTAGAATTCTCTATATGTGTGTAGAGAAGTATTGAATGTTATAGAATATTATGGAGCTTTCTAGAGATACATGGAATTATCTAGTAACTTGTGGAAGAGTGTAGAATATTCTAGAATATTATAGAGTTTTCCAGAGCATTGTGAAATTATCTAGAACTGTGTGAAAGCCTCTAGATATTCTGAAGAAATGTGGAGTTATCTAGATCCTTATAGAAGATTAGAAAAACTTGTGAATACATCTTGGAAGACTCTAGAAGTGTAGTGACTTATATAAAGTTCTAGAGAAAATTCAACTTTCTCACCATCAAACTTCATGGTTAATACTCCACGAAACACATTTCTTTTTGCTTTGTCCGTTTTCAAAAGGATCTTCCTAAAAGAATTGGGACTGCACTTTTATCGCTCTCATTTCAATAACGTAAATATTAGTGGTAAAGACTAAGTTATCCATCATGACAAGTACATCCTCTATATCCCCTTTGTGGGTAAGCATTGGATCTATCGGCAAGTTGGATAACAACTCCCTTCTCATGTTAAGGTCCTAGTTCTAGGGACTTATATAGAGAATATGGAATAACATTACTTGATGCATCCAAATCTAACATAGCCTTAGAAAAACTAACATTCCCTAATTTACATGGTATAGTTAACATTCTCGGGTCACTATACTTATTAGGAAGTTTCTTTTCAAAAACAGCTGACACCCTTTCACTCACTTGAATTTTGTGTTTCCCACTTAATTTGTGTTTCCTTTTAATTGTACAATGTTCTTTAAAAAACTTAGCGAATCTAGGAGCACCTTTAATTAAATTGAGAAAACGAATGTTTACCTCATACTTGTTGAAAGTCTCATAGATATCTTTGTCATTTGTGTACTTGTTGTTATCCTTGAGAGCCTCCATAAAAGGTGGAACCAGCTCATAAAAATAAAGTGATGGAAACTTCCTTTTGGGGCTAGTTTCCTCTTCCTTTTCATCCTCATTTGGAGGTTTGTGCTTGTCATCAAGTTTTCCCTCCCTCTTCTCCGACATGGCTTTTTGCTTTCGTCTTATCCATCACCAATTCTTTTCCACTTCTCAAAGTGACCGCATGAGCTTGTTTCCTAGGATTCAGCTCCGTTTGAGATGGAAGCTTACCTAAATCCTTGGCTTCAAGCCTACTCACCGCATTGCAGATTCGACTCATTTGACTCTCCAAATTGTGGATGCTATATTTTGTCTCATTTTGAAGTTAGACCATGTTTTGTTGCATCGTTGATACATATACAGCGAGTGCTAGAACTATGTTTTCTATGGACATACTCGAGTTTCAAGTTTAGCCTTGTGGTTTTTGAAAAGGTTTTCTGTATGGTTGAGAAGAAGGACTTGATTGTTAAGGTTTTTGAAGATATATCTTAAATTTGGGTGATCTCTCCATCCCGGATTGTATGTATTAGATTAGGGTTCATACCTCTTTTGTGTTTGGAATCCCAAGGTGTTGACTTGTTCGGAATTCTCCTCTCGTAGTGTCAGGCATGAATCGATAGGATGCCCTTGTGTTCCACAAACGCCGCAGATCTTGACTTCTTGGGTTTTGGGGTTTAAGAGAAACTCTTTTACCAAACAAGTCAAGCTGCCAACTTGACTTGATCTCCAATGATGTGTTGGACTCCGCCGCAAGCACTCTCATTGTTGAGGACCGCCTATTGTAGTGTCTACAGTTCGCGACCAACTCCGAGATGAGACTCCTAGCTTGGGAAGGGGTCTTGTTGATGATTCCCCTCTTTCATCATCGCATAGACTATCATAAAAGTATAGGATGAGCACTTGCTCTGAAGATACATAATATGGACATCTTGCACAAAGTTTCTTGAATCGTTCCCAAAATTCATAGAACGAATCGTCATCTTTTTGCTCCACGTTGCTTATTTGTTTCTTTATAGATGAGGAGACAGAGGAAGGATAATACCTTTCGAGGAATCACTTTTTCATTGCCACCCAAGTATATATATATGCTTACCGGGGGAAGATAGAATAGTCAATCCTTAGCAGTATCCTTGAGGGAGAATGAAAAAGCTCTCAATTTGATTTTCTCCTCGGTAACACCATTGGGGCACATGCTTGTGAAAACATTGTGAAACTCCGAGAGGTGTTTGTTTGGATCCTCACCTCGTAGACAATAGAAAGTAGGGATTAGATGTATGAGTCTACATTTTAACTCAAATGTAGCACCTGTATCAAGAGTTGAGAAGGTGATACATAGAGCTTGTTGGTTGAGATTGGGAGTTGTGAGCTCCCTCAATGTTCTTGCTTCTCTAACTCCATATTGATTGGTTCTCCGGCTTTGCTAGAGTTAGAGAAGCCGTTCAAAAGTACTTGAATATTTGTTTTTCAAGTAGATAATTCAACCTAGTCTATACTTGAATATTTGTTTTTCAACCGTTCAAAAGTTCGTTCTATTTCTGGGTTTGTTTGGTAGGTGAGTTTATTTATAGATCGGGTTTTTATCATATACTAAACAAAGCTCAGAAAAAGTAAGAAATCTTTATACTTTTGTTATATTTATTTTTTTTATTCTTCTGAAAAAGAAAAATAATTGCCTTTTCCCGGCAACGGATCCAAATTTGACTGCATTAAAGTCATTGTATGTCTCAAAATAAATTCAATACTAACACTTATATGTGGTATAACGTAGTAGAGTTCGTATCCACATGGAAAGGATTACTTCTCTTTTATGAAACTTGTAATAAAAAGGGGGTTTTAGGATTGACTTGATTTAATAATTAAAACACTAAGATGAACAACTTACGTGGTTTAGATTAATAAGATTAAAGACTTGGTTTTACTACTTTCCATTTGTTGATATGTTTGTTGATCCCGGTTATATCTTTAACTTATCCCCTCTCGAATACTCAATCGAGTTGTGATAGAGTATATAGACTCGGACCCCGGGGTCTCACGACTATTGGGCCTAGATAGCAACAGACACGCTTACCGGATGTCATTTGTACAGTTCATATATCATTTGTATCTACTAGGTTAGACTTTTATGTAGCTGGGCCCATCGATCCATTTTAGCGGCCGAACCCGTTCTATCTCTATTTATACGCCTTATGGAGGTTTTGTAAACTTAGAACCAATATTAAACATTTAACACTACTATTCATATCTTCTTCATCTTAGTAGTTCAATCGCTCTATTATATATATATATATATATATATATATATATATATATATATATATATATATATATATATATATATATATATATATATATATATATATATATATATATATATATATATATATTGGATACCCCATAATCCATCAAGTAGTATATCCAATTCATTGAGGGTAGCTTTTAATAATAGGGGAAAATAATTAAAATACCCCAAACTTTGAAGAGGTGTGAGGTAAGCACCTCAAACTTGCATATGTAATTTAAATACCCCAAACTTTATATAAATAGTTATTTTAGCACCCTAGTCATGTATTATTTTTTCCTTAAATGTCAATTTTTGATGCTAATTGAAATAAATAGTATTACCCTCCACTCTATATAATTGCAAAGTTTTCAATTTGATATTTTGAATTATGCAATTAACATCATAAATTTACATTTTTTAAAGAAATGATACATGCCCATGGTGTTAAAATAACATTTTACATAAATTTTGGGGTATTTAAATTACATATGCAAGTTTGGGGTGCTTATCTCACACCCCTTCATAGTTTGGGGTATTTTAATTATTTTTCCCTTAATAATAAGATCATTCATTAACAATCCTTACTATTAGCCAAATATAGAACAATGTCATATACCGACTTAATAGTAACATTTAATCTCTTTAACTCCTTGATGAAATCATTTGAGATTATAACCTCAACACAACGGTTTTGGTTTAACCAACACAATTAATCCCTCTTAAAATTACTAACCATGAGACCATTCATTAATAACCCGAAGTTACTTACTTGTGAAACCATCAATGATTAATCATCGGTTCATTGATCTTTTTTAATAGTAATTAATGTTGAAGCGTTAACTAATTGTCACTTAGCAACACTTGGAGACTAAACATGCTAGAAAATATAAAGAAAATACTATTCTAAGTTGAACTAGAGTGTATGGTAGCTGGAATGATTTTTGTCAAGGAAAAGCGTGCTATTTATATGTGTTTTCAACACACTGCGCCAGATACCTGACCGGGTATAGGTGATACACGACCGGATATTAGTACAATTTCACAGCAACTTCGTTTTTCTCTTCATACCTGACCGGGTTTTGCACGAAATCGGCTTTCTACTTCCTTTTTTCTTTCCAAGCTTCTCCTAATCTCATGCCCAACTAACTACTTCTATTTTACGAGCCTAAAATGATGTTTTACACACAATAAAAGGAAATAAACTAAACATTAATAAAGTACTATTTAAGTAACAAAACGTAATGAATCAAAGGTAAAAACAAACACTTATGCACCAACAATTAGTACATATCAGGCTCCCTCCTTAATTGAGAAGTTCGTGAAAATTGCAGAATACTGCAGCCTGCAGAGATGTCTAGAATTATATAAATGTGTGTAGAACAATTTTGAATGTTCTAGAATAATCTGGAGCTTTCTTGAGAGGCGTGGAATTATGCATAAGCGTGCAAAAGAGTCTAGAATATTCTAGAACATTATATTGTAGAGTTTTCTAGAGAAGTGTGGAATTATCTATGACCATGTGGAAGTGTGTGGAAGCTTTCAGAGCATTCCGAAGAAATATAAAGTTCTCTAGATCCTTCTAGAAGATTAGAGAAGCTTGTGAATACATCTTCGAAGACTATAGAAGTGTAGAGATGTATATAAAGTTGTAGAGAAGCTTTGAGAATAGTAAGGGGTGAGAGTCCTCATGCCTATGAGAGAGAGCCTAGATGAAAGCTTTTAAGTGGGTTGATTGAGAGCTTCATTGAAAGATGGGAATGAAAGCCAATTCATGTGGAAGAAGAGATTCTAAAGGATGTCTCGTGATTAGTGCGACTTAAGAGCATCTTTGATGTTCAAGGGAGATGATCCAAGAAAGCTTCTCATGAGTGAGGTAGAGTGGAGTAGTCTCATATGCAAAGAATGAAGTGAGCTACTCATTTACTGATTCACTTGTAAAGTTTTTCTTGCACATTTCAATTGTAATACAAAGTGATATTTTCAGATGGAGTCTTTGTATCGAGTCTTTGTATCACGAGTGTCTCAGCGAGTGTACAAGAGTCCTATGAGCTATAATCCTTTTGCATGGAGTGGTGTTTTTCCATGATTTTCCTGTTGTTCTCTAATTCCTCATCAATTAAGTAAAGTGAAATGTGTTATTCATCTTCAATTGTCTCAAATCGGATCTTTGTGAACATCATCTTCTTCCTCCATTCAATAATGCTAATGGAGAGGCGCCGAAGTTTAATTTAATTTGGACTAGAAGATTTGCCACTTCAAAGATGACGACCATGGTTTATTGCCAATTGGTTTACCTTCCACCAGTAGTGTTTGACCATGACTTTGACCACAGAGGGGATTATGCACGGTAAATATTTTATTTAAATATTTATATTGGGGGATTGGTTTAAAATTAAAAAAATGAGAATATAGAGAGAAAAATTGTTCTTATTAATTAGTTAATGGGAAACCGCCCAAATGGTTACGGCTGGACAAAGCCTACTATAAAAGAGCTGATTTGAACTTTTTATACAAGTTCGAGAGCTTATTTGATAGTTTTCCATTAGTTAATTTTCATTATATAGATTAGATGTTCCTTTTCAAAATCCTGAAGTATTGGATTCCATGGGAATACCTTGCAAACCAATTAAGCATATTACCACATGTAAAACACAAATTAAAATGATGGCTATGAATCTAAGCATACGGTGAAAGAAATACTCCACAAAATGCGACATTCATCCGCTTAAGGGCTGATTTGACTCATTCTACATTTTATTTATTAATCTATGTGAATTTTTTTTTTTAAATATTGTTAAATTCGTCTCATTACTAAGTTTTATAATCTGATTTTTATTTTATTTTTACTAATACAGAATTAAATATAATGACGGTCAAAGTAGTGCATTGACAAACGTGAAATGACGGTCAAAGTAGTGCATTGGCAAACGTGAAATGCTGACTGTTGCAAATAAAAAGAGAATTAAATAAACATGCCTCGCAGTCGCAGCCTTGGTAAAGAAATAAAAAGCTAGAATCCATCTGAATTATTGTTGCTATGCCTACAAAAAGAACACATCTCCTAGCATTTGGTAAAAGCATTTGTGGACTAACATGGATAACTTTTACAATTTTAACACATTTAATTAGAGTTATAACTTCAGACACAGTAAAAAATATTATTTAAAAAAAATACACCGACATTTTTCCTCTCTAAAGTTACACCACAGATAAAAACATTTAATCGAAAAATTCAGCTTTATAGACAGTAAATGTCCGGCATAGACAAAAAAAAGTTTACAAAAGGGTCAAAAAATTGAATCCGTATAGTGTACAACCGGCTGTACAGTGATCACTTATATTTTTTATGAAAATCGTGAATTCTCTTAAATGAGCATTTATGCAATTTTGATGATCATCAAGCGTGTTCTTTTGAATATTAGGAGTCTAACGATGTAAGGATGGACTTGGTTCGGGCCGCCCGGCCCGGAACCGGACCGGCCCGGTACTGTTTAGAACCGGCCTGACCTGGGAAACCGGTTCACGTTCGGGCCTAGGCCCGAGGGGTTAGGCGGTTCCGGTTCTCGGTTCGGGCCTTTTTTATTTTATTTTTTGTTTTTTTGGGTTTGGGCTGGGTTTTGTTGGATTGGGATGGGTATTTCTGAGGGGTTTGGGGGGTGGGGGAGATGTGGGGATGAAATAAATCAGAAATAAAAAAAATTGAACAGTAACCGGGCCGGGCCGGAATCGCTGCCTACTCGGGCCGGTTCCGGTTCACCCTTTCCCAAAAAGGCCCGACCGGGCCCAGGCCCGAACCGGAACCGGTCTGACCCGGGTCCATCCCTGTAACGATGAGCATCAGTGATCTCTGCTTCGTACCTTATATATCACGTTTATTGTTTTTTCGTTTATTATAAAGTTTTAAGTTATGTCTATAATCAATTTCAATTAATTTCAATATGTGAATTTAATGTAGTATGATATGTTTGAAATGTGCAACCTTTTAAAATGAGCATTACGCAGTACCAAATGAGCACACATAACTTACAAAATGAGTATCAAAGAAATAAAAAATGCATTTGTGTGTGTGCTCATTTAATTTGAACGTTATACTCATTTGAATTTAACATAAAACTCATTTTTAATGTAGTATGATATGTTTGAAATGTGCAACTTTTTAAAACAAGAATAAAGCGATTCCAAATGAGCATATCTAACTTACAAAATTAATATCCAAAATTCAAAAGCTCATTTGTGTATGCTCATTCATTTTCGATTTTATACTCATTTGATTATGAAGACATTTTAATTGAGTATCAAACTTCTTCTATTGAGTATTAAATGCAAATTTGAATGAGTAGAGCTTCTAATTTATAGAAGTGGAGATAAATCAGATCGAGATTCAATTATTTGGAGATATAATTTCATAGAAGTTGAAAGTTTGATGACCTTCATGATTGTGTTTTTATTGTTTGAGATTTTCTTTTACATGAGAGGCTTAGAAAGAACGGGAAGAAGAAGCGAGAATCGCAGGGAATAAAGATTTGTGAAATTGTAGAAGCAGTAAGCAACTGGGAAGCATATTAGCTGGCCAGAACCTGGAAGAGAGAGGGTGTAGCGACGGAATTGGTTGTCGTTCTTCGTTGGTGAGTTGCAGCGATCTAGATTTAATTACAAAAATGACCAGTTGTATGGTGCTCACCGTACAGCCGGATGTATGACGGAATTTACCCAAAAAATTGTACGTACGTAGCAGGACATTCTCGGAATCCTTTCTGTCGTGGATTTTTCAATAAAAGTAGGGGAAAAACAAGAAATGTCAATTGCAAAAATCCAATTTTACAGACTAAAAAATATGACAGATAAAAATATTTTCAAACAGTTTAAAGAAATTGTATACTCCCTCTGTCCCAAAAAGGTTGACCAATTTTTTTTTTTGGATGTCCCAAAAAGATTTGCCATTTCCATTTAAAGTAAAGAATATGTGGCTAAAATTAATTCACTCTCTTCTGCACAAATTTCAACCACACAGTTTTTACTTTATTAATTCACGTGAAAGTAAACTTTGGGGGTGTTTGGTTCTTATTCTCAAAACTGATTCTGCTCCTTCAGGGAACAGAAGCAGAAGCTGGGGTGTTTGAGTGAAATTCCATAAGCACTTCTGGTGCTCTAATTTACTCTCAGAATCATTCTTTTAGAAGCTAGGGGTACCAGCTTTTGAAAATTGATTCTGATTCTGCTTCTGCTTCTGCTTTAAAAACGAAGCAGAATTAGAATCAGTTCCGAACATCCCCTTGGTCAACCTTTTCGAGACACCGGGATACTTTTTATGCGTACTTTCAAAATGCTTCGCATTAATCATTTTTACCTATACTACTAGGCGACGGACAAAAGACGTGAGTCCAAAAAAAATACTCTGTACTCCCTCCGTCCCATATTTATCTTCGTAGTTCGGTTTACGATGTTTGACTGACGATAAAGCAACATGATCCCTGTTCACACTCAGATTATTTTTAGTAAATTAAATTTACATATTCAGAAACTACATTGAATCCGCTACAAAGTCTGATCAAGAAAATTTAAGTTTGATAAAAATTTGATATATAAAGTAAAAGATTAAGAGTAATTTGAGTTGACCGTGTGAATAGTAACTATGAAGATAAATTTAGGACGGAGGGAGTATATTTTTGTGGACAATAAATGTCTGCACACACACAAAATTGAGTGCCAAATATATCATGCACTTTCAAATCGTATCGTTTGGCACTAAGGGTGACTGCAATTCTTGGGGTTAAGGCTGTGTTTGGCATGCATAAGTCTCTGACTTCTAGCTTTTATATTATTTAAAAATCTTTAAAAACGTCTAGTTGTATGTTTGGCATGCCATTTTTTAAGAGCTTTTATAAAAATAAAAGATATTTTTTGAGATGGTACAGTGGATAGCATCTTAGATAAGTCAGTAACTTGTAATATTAATTAGTCTTAACAGCTTGTATACCAAACAAAGCTAGATCAAACAATCAGCTTTTTACCAAACAGGTACTGTCTTTTCTTTTTAAGATCTTTTCAGTCACTAGAAGCTAACAGTTACTAAAAAGTTCATAAAAGTATCTTTTCAGCTAGTTGTGTCAAACATACTCTAAAGAGGCTATTTTGAGCTTTTCACCCTTAAAATCTCTACAACCCATGTAGAAAGAAGGGCTAAAGTGGGTATATGGCACCACCTTGAGTGGGAATTAGCAGCGGTATTCACCCCACCCCATTGACTCTTCGTTCGGTCAAAGGAGAAGAAATTAGTTGCGCATCAAAGGATAAATAGTTTTTTCCGTAATAATGCTAATTAAATAAATTATTCCCGAAATATTGTCGGGTTAAGAAAATACTGCTTGAATTAACCACGGTTAAGGAAAGCCGCCACTCTAAGTGGCGGCTCTTGTATTACTTCACAAAATCCGCCACTCCGAGTGGCGGCTCTTCTCTTATAATACAAAAGCCGCCACTTCAAGTGACGGCTCTTCTATTACGTCCCATTTTGTACATATATAAAATGGAGTATGTTTCAAGAATTTGTTTAACTGCCTTCCCGATTGAGTTTTGAGCTTAAATTTGGTATGCATAAACTAGATTTGATGAGGAATATGCTCACAAATTTTCATCAAAAAATTCCACCAGAAACACGCTCTGATAGTGTTGTCCGCGAGGGGTTCCAGTCAGAACGTCATGACAAAAGGGTGGTCCGGCCACCTCAATTTGAGGTGATTCCCGGTGGGATGTTTTGCTGATTTTTTTGTGTATGTTATTCATCAAGTCTAGTTAATCCATTTCAAATTTCAGAACCAATCTCAATCGGGAAAGCAGTCAAATGATTTTTTAAAGATAACTGTGTTTTATATGTATAATCCGGCGTAGTTATCTTTCAAAAATCATTTGACGGCCTTTCGGATTGAATGTTTCGCTCACATTTGGTATGAAGGAACTAGACTTTATTAAGAACATACAAAAAAAAATCATCAAAACTTACCACCGGGAACCACCTCAAATTGAGGTGGCCAGACCACCCTTTTGTAATGACGTCCTGACCGGAACCCCCACACACAACATCATCAGAAGGTGTTTCTGGTGGAATTTTTTGATGAAATTTTTTGAGCATGTTTCTCATCAAGTCTAGTTTATGCATATCAAATTTCAGCTCAACATTCAATCGGGAAGACAGTTAAACAAATTCTTGAAACATACTGCGTTTTAGATATGTACAAAATGGGACGTAATAGAAGAGCCGCCACTTGAAGTGGCGGCTTTTGTACTATAATAGAAGAGTCACCACTCAGAGTGGCGGCTTTTGTGAAGTAATACAAGAGCCGCTACTTGGAGTGGCGGCTTTTCTTAACCGTGGTTAATTCCAGCAGTATTTTGGGAATTATTCTTAACCCGGTAGTATTTCGGGAATAATTTATTTAATTAGCACTATTCCGGGGTAAAACTCAAGGATAAAATAGGTCCCATTGAAAATATAAATCCCAAATTTATTTAAAGTGCTATAACTTTTTTATTTATACTCCAATTTTTATAAACAAATATTTCAAATTTCTTAACTTTTTATTATCTTTCATATGACACCAATATTGATATATGAAGTTATAAGGGAAAATGTGAAATTTAAACCGATTAAAGTTTTCAAATCCAAAATTTTTCTTAAATAGATTCAGGTGCTAAAATTAAGATGTCATAATTAAAATATTTGTTTTACATCTTTCAATTATTTTTATTTAAAAATAGTTCCGAATTAACAAAAATAAAATTAAACTCTGAATTTATTTACTTTTACATCGAAATGTTTGATTTTTTATATCATAATTGTTTGCTAAAAAACTCGCAGGAAAAAGTTAATGTATAATAATAAATGTAAGATTTTAATTAGAAAACTTTGCACAGTGAATATATTGACGGTGCTGGATTGCGGTAAAAATTGAATTGATTGATTGAATACGTATAAATTGGTGGGAAGTTTGATTTAGTGACGAAAATTGGTGGGAAGTTTGATTTATTGACGGAGAAGGGTTGCGGTTAGCCTAACAGTGTCGGCCAATGAATATCCGACATTGGCATAAAAGGTTGAGATTGTGTAGGACATTTATTCTTTGTGGTCTACTTTTACTGAAAAATTGTCGGCGAATTCTTTATTTTGACAATGTGTACAAAAATTACACAATTTTTGATTTTGTAAATATTTTGTGTGTCGAATATTTATTGCCTATAAAATTGGATTTTTTAGATCTACATTTTAATTTGTTGTGTAACTTTAGAGATGAAAATTATCAGTGCGATGTGCGAACTTTTTTTAAAACTTTATAATTTTTTAATGTGTCTAAAGTTATAACCCTAATCATGTTAAAACTCAAAAGTTATAAAAGTTAACGGTTTTAGTTCATACTTGACGACGATGACTACATTTACAACAACTCAGAATTGAGAGGTGACATTTATAAATTAAAAAATACGGGGACTACAATTCAATGTTGATACTACTTGGAGAACTGAAAGTGTGACATTTATAAATAGGTAGTAAGTATAGGTGCTCAAAGTTTCATGTCAGTCAATCATAGTTTCAAAATTAAAACTGAATGTACTCAAAGTATTTAAACAAAAAATGTTCAACGAAGATAAAACATAATACTTTGATTAAAAGGCTAAAAGTTCTAAGAAATATTTTCAATGGAGCTATTAATTTTCAATGCTAAATATGAAAGGTTCATCTGTGTATGGTTGGTGAACTCAAGTATTCATATATCTTCCATGATATATGTACTACGTGTTGGTCATGATACATGCGTCTGATTTTGTAAAAAAATAATTACCTATTTATGACTAATAAAAGTTATTTACAAAAATGTACGTGACAAGTGACTAGAGTAAACTACAAAAAATTACGAGATTGGCACGGAATTTAGCATGGACTTACCGATTTTTCGTGGCAAATAGCTCGTGTCAAAGTGTTTTTGGCACGGATTTGACATTTCCCTGCCAAAATCCCTGCCAAATCTCTGCCAAAATCTCTGCCAATCTCGTGTTTTTTTTTGTAGTGGTAGTAATGGAATCATAGTAAGTAATGTTCGCTTATTAAATTTAAGTTACCATGACACTACATTGTAGTAATGATTAGTCATATCTGCGTAAATAAGTTTTATTTTATTAATATTTTTGAAGAAAAAAAAACTTTTTTAAATAATTAAAAAGAGAAATCTAATAAATCTCGTATATGGCCTAGAAACGTACTGTGCCTGCATCCTTTAATATCTAATATGAGTACATTTTTTATACATGAATAGGTAGTAAGTATAGGTGCTACATAGTCAAGAAATAATGTCTTGAGCTATTTCTCCTAGTTGAATCTAAGTAAAAACAATTAAAATTAATATAGTTCAGTACATGTAAACTTGTATTTAATCAAAAGAGACTCCGTCAAATATATTTTTTACCAATGCAATGAAACGGGAATATTAGCAAGACGATTTACCGTTGACCTAATCACCCAATATACGACCTGATTCTATTTAGTGTCATCTTGATTTCCACCCACACAAAGATAGCTTGGGATTTGGTTGTGTACATAAATCTTTCATGTTTTTTGGTTAGGAGGATGTTAGATAACCCACACCATAAAGCATACTATCCAACCGATTCTCACAACACAAACTTTGAGCATACACAAACATATTAATCATCCCTTAAACTTATCCAGGATAAAGCATACTTTGTATCTCACAACTTCACACGCTTGGAAAGCTAAGGTAAAGGGATCACTACAATCTTTCACGCCTAGTCCAAACAATGGCCTCAAAAAACTACCCAACCGATTCTCAAAATGAGGAGTCTAAGGGAGCACAAGTTATAGTGGTGGTGGTACCATTTCCTGCACAAGGCCACATCAATCTCCTAGTCCATATGTCCCGGATCGTCGCGTCCTACGATCTACCCGTTTATTTTGTGGGTTTAAGCGTTGATATTGTAACTGCCAAACAACGCATCCAAGGATGGAACCCGAAGGACTACCCATCTCTCCGATTCCACGAGTTCCCAACACCTCCCTCATTCCAGTCTATCACCAATCCAAACAAGGAATTTAAAGCCTACATGGAAATGGTGGCTTCCTCAATGAGAGCAGCCACATACTTACGCGGCCCAATACAAGACCTTCTTTGGGAGTTGTCGAGCAAATGCAAGAGGCTAGTGGTGGTCAATGACGCCCTAATGACTACGGCTGTGCAGGACGTCACTTCAATACCAAATGCAGAGGCTTACAACTTCTATGTGGGGGCAGCTTTCCATGACGCCTCGCTCGTGTGGGAAGTCGGACGCAAAGTTCTCCATGTGCCATCTATTCTTTGGAAGTTGTTGGGCAAGATCATTCTTCCGTCTGGGGCTATAATCCCGGATGGTCTCCCAACCCCACAGAGCTGCTTTCCACCCGACTTCTTGAAGTTCATTGTGAACCAAAGAAAGAGCAATAACTTTTCCAAGGGGCATCTTTTTGACGCTTGCAGAGCTGTGGAGGGTCCTTATCTAGACCTACTCGCGAGATGCTATAAGATCTTACGAAAAGGGGATGTTTGGGGAATCGGACCGTTCAACCCAGTAGTCACACAATCATACGAAATGGACAACTCAATAAACCGGCACAATAGTCTCGAGTGGCTTGACAAAATGCCTCCAAACTCCGCCATTTTCGTCTCCTTTGGGACTTTGACAATATTTCCCGACGATCAACTAAACGAGCTAGCATTAGGGTTGGAACAGAGCGGGCAGAGGTTCGTCTGGGTAGTGAAAGACGTGCTGAGAGGGGCACATGGTAAGATAGGCCTGCCCGAAGGATACGAGGAGAGAGTGAAAGGAAGAGGCCTAATTCTCCGGGACTGGGTCCCACAGCTGGAGATACTGGACCATCCTTCGACGGGTGGGTTTTTGAGCCATTGCGGGTGGAATTCCTGCATGGAAAGCATATGCAGGGGAGTGCCTCTAGCCACGTGGCCGATCCAGTTCGACCAGGCCAGGAATGCCGTTCTGTTGACGGATATACTAAAGATTGGGATTGCCGTCAAAGATTGGGAACGGAGGGATGATTTAATATCATCGGTGACGATTCAAAATGTCGTGAGGAGGCTGATAGCATCTCGAGAAGGAGAGGAGTTGAGAGAAAAGGCAGCAGAATTGGGCAGAGCCGTGAAGCAGGCCGTAATGCCCGGGGGCGTTTCTCGCGTGGAGATGGATAATTTTATTGCTCATATTACACGGAATACTTAGAATTCATTCATACCAACACCGATTGTAATAATAAAATGCGACTTTTTTAGCTTATTAGGGTATTTTTGGCAGAAATGTAAATTCCCATTTTATGCTTTGTTTTCTTTTTTCAACTTTTTAGTAATAAACATTTTTGGATACATCATACTTCCTCTGTTCTTAAATAAATGCAACAGTCAACATTTCACATTTGCCGAGACACGACTTTGACCATTAATATATATATAATTCTGTATTATTAAAAAAATTAAAAAAAATAGATTTTGAAAATTTACAATGAGACATATTTAACATTTTTTTCATAAAAAAATATCAATATATTAATAAATAAAAAGTAGTCAAAGTACAACATGTGAATGTGTAAAATTCAACATGTTACATTTATTTAAGAACGAAGGCACAATGATACACCATGTATTCGTATATGAAGTATGTATTAAACTTATAGAGAAATTATCTCCTCCGGCCTACAGGCTAAACACATGGTGTGCGTGTGCGGTGTGTTGTGTGCCTAACACTTTTATTATATAAATAAACAAAAAACGTGCCTCTCAACTTCTATCTGCAAAGAGTGTGCCTAGGCACCTAGCATATGTTATTATCGTGCTATTACTCCCAATTACTCAGTTAACTCGTGTGTTGCATGGTAGAATTCTCTTTAAAAATCAATATTTTTGCGCCTCATGTTCAAAAAATTGCCGGGAGACATAAAATCAAATAAGTAATCAATATTTTTGATATAAAATCAAATTGAAGATATAAAAATGTGTATGAAAGATATAGTTCATAACTCATGAATGATAAATTGAAGACAAGATATAGATCATTCTCTTTAAAGATATTTAATAAGTAATCAATATTTTTGATATAAAATCAAATTGAAGATATAAAAATGTGTATGAAAGATATAGTTCATAACTAATGAATGATAAATTGAAATTACATTTTAAACTTCCAAAATTTCCATAATTTCGAAAAGTTGAAAATCTTATTCAAACACCACCTTAAATTTGAAATTCTCATTTTGCACCTCATTTTCAAAAAATAAATGTGCAAAATATCATACATAAATGTGCAAAATATCACTCTCCGCTACATGAACGATCAGTCACGATGTCTCTGAAGCAGCGCTCAAGTTTTTCACTGGAAGGTCTAACCTCTCTCTCAAAGAAGAATCTAGAACCCTAAAACATTCATATGTCAAACGCTTGGATTATTATGTCCACCTGCAGCGTTTATTCCCCGAACTATTATCCAATACTGGATGACTTCGGCCCACCCTTTGGCCCAGTCTTTTTTTTAATGTATTTTTAGTCACCCCCTTCCTTTCGTTTGTAATTTGTAATCTATGTATCTCAAGATTTTGTAATAAATCTGGTAAATGTTCTCTAGTATTTATCACACCCAAGGGTGGTATATAAATTAGTTTACAAATATGCAAAGAGTAATAGATTTGACATCTATTAATAAATAGGTATATAAACCTATTGGACGAGATTTGACACCTAGGTATATAATAGAAACAATGAGACATAGTAAACCTATTAATAAACAGAGTAATAGATTTAACACCTATTAATAAATAGATTTGACACCTAGAAATAAAATATGCAAAGGGTGGTATATAAACCTATAAACGTTCTCCGGTATTTAATAGAAACAAATATGCAAATTAGTTTACTTATTAATTTGACACCTATAAATAAATTAGTGCTTCAAGTAAGTAAATAATTAAAAATTATAACCAACATAAAGTCACTACAAAAAAAATCGTCTGTAGTCACGGACTTAGTCACGGACCGTAGTGTAAAAAATCCGTGACTAACACATTTAGTCACGGATTTTGTCTGTGACTAGTTCCGTGACTAATTCCGCGTGACTAGAACGTAGTCACGGAACATTGGCCGTGACTAAGTGTAGTCACGGATTAGTCACGGAACTCTATCCGTGACTACATCTTGATCGGAATTAGCCCTCCGACGCGTTAGTCACGGACCAGATCCGTGACTACTTTTAATTTAATTTTTTTTATGTTAGTCACGGACAAGCGCCGTGACTAAGTTTAATTTAATTTTTTTTATTTTTGTAGTAGTCACGGACACGTCCGTGACTAACGTTTTTAAAAAAGCCCGCAATTAGTCACGGACATGTATCCGTGACTATGTTTAATTTAAAAAATTGAATTTATTCCGGATTAAAACGTAGTCACGGATTTAGCCCGTGACTAATGTTTTTTGTTTTTAAAAAAAATCGATTTTAAATAAAAAAATAAAAAAATGAAAATTGAATTTATTCCGGATTAAAACGTAGTCACGGATTTAGTCCGTGACTGATGTTTTTTTATTTTAAAAAAATCGATTTTAAATAAAAAAAATAAAAAATTATTTTAATTTTACTTTAAAGCAATTAGAATAAAAACAAATTCCATACAATCTTAAACATAAAAAATGTTATTACAGACTAAATTATAAAAGCTAAATCCATACAATGTTAAACAATATTATGTAATTACATGCCCGTACGTCGGACTCCATTATGAGAAAAATTAGAATCATCATAATCATATGCGTCATCATTACATCATAGTCACGATGATGATCCTCTTCTGCATCCACGGTGTCCAAGGGTCGGGTACCTCCTCGGCTGCCTCGGTTGCCTCCTCGATTGCTTCCTCGGTTGCTTCCTCGGCTGCCTCCTCGGTTGCCTCCACCGGATGACTGAAACTGATTGAGCATATCAGACGACAGAGATCCGAATGTCGACCCAATTGCAGGCATGGCACCATAACCGGAGTTAGAGTGATAACCCATATTACCCATGTGCGGAACCTGAGGAGTCTGCTCAACGTGCAATATGTACGACCGAGGAAGAGGCTGAGGCGGAGGCTGATATCCGGCAAGGATCCGTTCCATTGCTTCCAGCCGGGCCCTTGTTTCTTCATCATTCTTCCGTTGCTGTTCAAATGCCCGCTGCTGCTCCTCCAATTCTCGCTGCAATTGGGCAATGCGTGGATCCTCTCCTCGCCTAGATCGAGAAGATGATGAAGCTCCGCTGCCGCTGCAATCGTACAAAATACGTTGCCCCTCAGCCCCGAGGCAAGGAAGCAGACCCTTGTACACCCCAGCTGCCTCAAGGATCGCATCATCTTCCACATCAGAATCGATGTCATCTTCTTGAGTCAAGCCTAGTTCCGCCCGCTTCTTTTCAACATTTGCGTTATACTTTGTCTACAAACATTTACAAAAATTATTCAAATGATATTTACTTCGATTTGAAATAATAATATTGATGTTACGTACTTCGATTTCAGTAATGCGGGGTGGTAGATTGGCTTCCGACTCATCATCGTTCTTCGTCCAACAGTGTTTGATGACCTTGAGGATAGAGACCCTCTTCTTTTGAGGCCCCGCCTACAAGGTTCGAAAAAGGTTTAAATAAATGTAAAAAAAATAAAGGGTTAAAATGGTGTAAGGTTTATTTGAATAAGACTTACAAGAGCTTCTTTATGTTTACTCTGAGGTTTGCGGCCTCCGTGCCATTGTGTCGTCAATGCCTTCTCGGACATCCGATTTTTCTTCCTGGCTTCACTTCTAGCCAAGAAAGTCGGATCCAAAGACCAGTGGCGGACGAGGTTTTCCCATACCTCATCCGAACACCATTGAGGCCTTACCCCACTGGCTCGGGCATGCTTAAAAGTGGGACGAAGCCAGTTTGAAACTCTGGCATTGTACGCCCTTAGAATAGCGGGGCCTTGTTCTTCAGTCCAGCGAAACCGGGCCTTTATTAAAAAATTAAATTAACTTATCATTTGTCAAATTTTAGGTTACATCAATAACGAAAAATTCATTTTTTTACCTTGAACAAGTTCCACCAAAGTTCACGGACCTTGGGGTCAACATCCGTGTACGTAGCCCCGTTGCCAAGAAAGTGTCCACCAATTATGATTTTGATTTGGTTGAGCACATCTTGACCGCTTCAAAAAATTAATGATATTTTTTTATATCCATTTGGTTAGATTATTTGACATTAGATAAAATTATTTGACATTAGATAAAGTTCATAGTTACTTACTTAACAACCATGTGAGGTGTCACTCATTCCGAATCTTCATTGTTGCGCTCGACTTGGGTTAAGGGCGCATAGTTCGGGCGAGCACGGGAGGTTGATTGTTCATTGCTCATCTAAAATAATTGATTAATGAGGAGTATTAATTTACGTTTTCAAATAATAGTGTAAATATAATAGAAGATAAAATTTTGGTTGAAATCTTAAATAAGTTTTCGTATTTAAATTTATAAAAAACATTTTATATAAAAGCAGTTTTTTATAAACAGTTTTTTATAAACAGTTTTTTATAAACAGGTTTTTATAAACAGATTTTTATAAAGTTTTGTATAAACAGTTTTTTATAAACAGTTTTTTATAAACAGTTTTTTTATAAACAATTTTTATAAACAGTTTTATATAATGTTTTGTATAAACAGTTTTTTATAAACAGTTTTCTATAAACAGTTTTTTATAAACAGTTGTATAAAACAGTTGTATAAAAAACAGTTGTATAAAAAACATAAAAACAGTTTTGTGTAAAAACAGTTTTTTGGTATAATGAATATTCTATATTTATGTCTAACTCAATATGTTATAATTAACATGTCCAACTTTTTTGGAAATTTGACATGAAAGGTATTTTTTTAATTAATTCAGAAGAACTTTTAAATTAAAACAGTTAGATCGTTAGATGGTTGTGGAGGGTTGAACTGAGACATCGATGCACCGTATGCGTCATATACCATACGTTGCTCCCATCTCATTTCAGCAGGGTCTCCCCACGCACTCATCTCTGCAGGGACGTTACGAGACGAACCTACCGTTTGTGGTAAAACAGATGGATCCAAAGGTTCACCATGAGAAGTCCAATTATAATAATTGGGAAGGAAACCGTCCACGTACAAATCCCACCCAACTTTGAACATGGACATCTGATTTTATCACCACTCATATAAGTCGGGTGTTCAAGTGCGAATTTAATAAACTCCTCAACTCCTTCAAGAAAATTTGATTGCATTCCTTACAATACCGCAAGTTTATCATACATCCAAATTCTATTTTGTCTGTACATTATGCCTGAATATTATAATAAAAAAATTATACAGGTTAAAAACTCTAAATTATAAACATTACCAACATATGTGGAGTATTATTAATATATTAAGTTTCACTAAATTTCACTAAAATTCTCTTTAAATTAACTAATTCCCTAAAATAACTAATTCTCGGCCTTAAAATTAACTAATTCCCTTAAATTTCACTAAAATTCACTAAAATTCCCTTAAAATTAACTAATTCCCTAAAATTAACTAATTCCCTTAAATTTCACTAAATTTCACTAAAATTTCCTTAAAATTAACTAATTCCCTAAAATTCCCTTAAAATTAACTAATTTCCTTAAATTTCACTAAATTTCACTAAAATTCCCTTAAAATTAACTAATTCCCTAAAATTCCCTTAAAATTAACTAATTCCCTTAAAATTAACTAGTTTCCTTAAATTTCACTAAAATTCACTAAAATTCACTTAAAATTAACTAATTCCCTAAAATTCCCTTAAAATTAACTAGTTTCCTTAAATTTCACTAAAATTCACTACAATTCACTTAAAATTAACTAATTCCATAAAATTCCCTTAAAATTAACTAATTCCCTTAAAATTAACTAATTGCCTAAAATTTCACTAAAATTCACTAAAATTCACTACAATTCCCTTAAAATTAACTAACATCCAATAATTAATATTATTAAACTATAAACATGCACAATACGTTAATGGCATTAATTTAATCCACAATACTAAAATTATCAACATCTTAATCTTATTAATAATGCACATTTAACAATTTACTAAATTAAATAATATGATCAAATCCAATAATTTGAGCATATATATGTAATAAACACATTTAAATAAATTAACTAACCCTAATTTAAATCATTATTAATCCTAAATTAGGCTGCCTTAATTAACAATAATTGCCAATATAAAGAAATCATATACTTATATTTAATCATATATATATATATAAAGTCATTTGAATTAAATAATTCTTACATTTAACTAATTTTAATAATATGCATTTAAATTACATACGTATTTACATAATCTTTAATTATAGGTGTATTAAATGGAGGAATGGTCCCGTTAGGCCGGCCTGATAGGATCCGTCATCCGGGCAAGGTCATTTGGGGCCCTTTTCGGTGGAGTTTTTTATAAAAATTTCTGACCATGTTTTTCATCAAGTGTAGATTATTTCCACAAAAATTGCATTTTAAAATTCAATCGGGAAGTAGTTAAATAAATTTTTGAAACATATTGTGCTTTATGTATATAAATAAAACACAGCATGTTTAATAATTTATTTTAAACGACTTTATGATTGGAATTTAAGATGAAATTATGTGCACATAAACTACACTTGACAAGAACATGCTCAAAAAAATTTGTCGAGTCATTAACTTTGAAGTCTCTCAAACTTGCTTTTGGCCGGACGACGAGTCATCTTAGAGACCAGTGTAACAAGATCGTTAGTCTAAATGGAAAATGTACAAATATATCCATGTAGTATATAGAGAGAATTCCCTAAATAGGAGTATAAAAGTTTTGAAATTCCAAAATAGGAGTATCATGTTTTTTATTCCTTGAATAAGAGTAAATTTCAGCCAAGTTTGGCATTAGAATGTTTTTACTTGGATTGTAATTCGTCCCAGACCAGACCAGACCAGTTCAGACCAGACCAGACCAGACTTAGATAGTTATAAAAATACAAAGAAACCAAACTGAACCAGACCAGTACAGACCAGACCAGACCAAACCAGACCTGCAAATTACAGTCCAAATAAAAACATCCTTACTAGGCTTTATAACATGGCATTTTTTTCCAAACCTGGCAGATTACTCATATTCAGGGATAAAAAACATGATACTCTTATTTTGGAATTTCAAAACGTTTTTGCTTCTATTTAGAGCAATTTCTATAGTATATATGGGTGTGAGAATAAATATACTTATGTTCTATTTTTGCGAACAAATTTATACCTGAAGTATATGTTGAAGTACATATATACCCCTAAACTTTTAAAAAGTAAAAAAATGCCTCTCATGTTCTTATAAAGGAGAAGGTTTACTCTTATTGACTTTAAATAGATAAAATAAATCTAAAAAAATCAATAATAAATTGTAAATTTTAAATTTAAAAATAAAGATTTATTATAGGGGTTAGGTCACCAATATTACTAAAAATTAGCAAATGGACAAAAAAGTTAACTTTCTCTTTAATTTCCAAAAATGTGACTAATTAACATTACACTTACTATATTACCCTTGATCCCTAGTGACTTTATCAAACAGTGACCTAGTTCGTCACAGTGACATACCATTCAGTGACCTCCGTCATAGTGACTTTCGCCGGCCACCGTGAGTGACCAACCCTATAGTGACTTCCGTTCAGTGACCAATTTACACAGTTACTTTTGTCTGGTGACCAATTAACAAA
This sequence comes from Cuscuta europaea, assembly GCA_945859875.1. Classification (NCBI taxonomy): domain Eukaryota; kingdom Viridiplantae; phylum Streptophyta; class Magnoliopsida; order Solanales; family Convolvulaceae; genus Cuscuta; species Cuscuta europaea. The sequence goes on along the minus strand of CAMAPE010000045.1, from coordinate 680,646 downwards.
GTGACAATTACTCGACCCGTCCAGTTACAGTTACCCAATCCGTCCAGTTACAGTTATCTGACTCGTCCAGTTAGAGTTACTTGACCCATCCAGTGACAATTAACTGACCCGTTCAGTTACATTTACCCGCCCAACCAATTACAAATACTGATTTGATCATTTACCGTTATCCGGATCGAATAATGATTACCGTTGACCAACACCGCCGACGACAACCACCTCCAGCCACCGCCTACGACAACCACCTCCGGTACCGCACCCCATCCCCCTGCCTCACCCAATCCCCCACCCCTGCGTCACCCCATCCCATGCCTCACCCACCCCCTCCTCAGCCCCCAGCACTCAGCCCCCTCCCCAGACCGCAGCTCCCCGCCCCATCTCCTGGCACCAGTCTCAACTCCCCATCCCCTGTCACCCAAATCCTCGCACCACCGCTGCCCCGCCACGCCCAGCCGCCGCAGGATCGTCGCAGATCTAGAACAGCCTCCACCCTGGGCGACGCCTGACAGAAAGAGAAGAAAAAGAAGTTGGGCAGGACAGCGCCGAGAAGCCAGGGTGATGACGGCGATGAAGATCTGCTTTTGCTCTCTTACCGGCGTGAGACAAGGGAGACAGCGACAGCCAGTGTAGCGATATGCGGCTCTGTCGGCGGAGGAGGTCGCGATGCCTCTGTTTGCTTGATGCGTCGGGAGAAAAAGAGTTGAGCGCACTGAAGTAGAAATCGGAAGGTAAGGTTAGGCAGTTAGGGTATAGGGACATTAAAGTCAATTTAAGTCATTTTTCAGTTAGTTTTTTGTCCAAACGAAGTTTACTCCTAGTTTTGTCTTTCCATAATCCGGAAGTCCTGTTTTAGTCATTCTTTTTGATGGAGTATATGGCCTGGGAACCCCCAGCCCACAGACTCCTACTACTCCAGTAAAGGCCCAACAGGCCCAGAAGGCCCGACAGGCCCAAATCACAGCGCCCAGAGTACCAAGCAGCCCGCACTACGCGACAGGGGTGCCTTCGGCCCCCTGGTCGAAGGCTCTAAACTCTCACAGAACGGGTTTCTCAAGCAAACTAAGAAACTGGGAGAAAACGGCAAAAACAGTAGCCCTCGGCACCGGGAGCCCTCGGCACCAGGGGGCCATCGGTTTGAGGAGCCCTCGGCTGCTGCTCTATAGCCGAAGGCGCCTCTCCCGACATGATATCCGCCTCACATGCGTACAGATCGCCGTACCCTGTACAGACGTCCCATCCAACAACCTCATTAAATGCGGCCACATGCGGCTGCCAACGCCAACCAGTTGAGGTGACCTCTCGGCCAATGGGCGCTTGACACGTGTCCCTGTCCGGCATTTATTGCTACTATAAATAGCACCCCATTTCCCCATTTGTAACCACGCTGAAAACGCTCCACATTTATAATACACTCTCTCTCTCTACATTTACTTGCTCTGACTTCTCTCTGGTTATTCTCCGTAATAACCCCTCAGATATATACCCCCCCCCCCCGGGTAGACCATCCATCATTTGGTGCTCTCGTTGAGAGGTCGAACAATCAAGTAAGAAACCCTCCCCCTTCGCCAAACACTAGCCCTCTACCAAAATGGTGAGAACAACACGTGCCAACTCCAAAAACGTAGAAGACAAGAACCTGGCCCTCGGCGACGTCAACGCCCCCGAAGCCTCTCACAGGGCTCCCGAGGGCGGTGTCATCGCTGGGCTGGAACAGGCGGCTGTCGACCTACGCCTTCAGATCCAACAGAATGCCCCCGATGCCCGCCTCGGCATCGAGGCCAAGAAGAAAAACCGGAGCGATGACCAAGTCAGCCCTCCGGTTCTCACCATCGACGTGCAATCGGCGCTCTCCGCCTTCATCCAAACGCTCACTCAGAACCCGGGTGCCTTCGCCACCCTGGCTCCGGCTCAACCCCAGGTTGGGGAGAACGTCGTACTTCCCCCTCTGCCACACCCCTTCGGAAACCCCATCCCTCGGGTTAGGAACGACGAAGGGGTAGTGGCCCAAGATACGTCCTCCCAGGAAGTTCAGTCCCCGGACCGCCACCATGACAACAAAGAAAGGCCCCGCACTTCCGCCCTCAACCGGCTCGGAGGAGGGCCAGACCGCCGAGGGGTCCAAGACCGCCTCGGAGGGAAAGCACTCCAAAGGCCCCAGGAAAGCGGAGGGTCTGTCTCGAGGGCAGACGAGGAGCGTCCCCCTCGGGACAAAGGCAAGGCACCCCTTCATGCCGATGATGCTCGCCACCAGATCAACCAGGCCCACTCGGCCCGGGTTCGTTCGCAGGGGCGGAGACCCTCCCGAAGGATCCCCGGGACGAGATTATTGCGGCCCTCCAACGCCGGCTTGACGAAATGGAGTCCAACAAAGCTCACGCCACCACCTCCACCCCTCACTCAGACCTCAAATACGAGGCCATGATGGCCAAAATGGAGGAATTACAGAAGAAGGTGGCCGAGGGCTCCGGGGAACCCGTCATCCAGCTCCGGACTCGAACGCCATTTACCCCAAGGGTATTGGCGGCCCGGATCTCGGAAAAATACCGAGGGCAACACATACAGCCCTACAGCGGGAAAACGGACCCCCAGGAACACTACAGCAAATACCAGAACAACATGATGATGGTAGGGGCGTCAGACGAATATTTGTGTCGTTGGTTCCTCTCCACCTTAGAGGGGCCGGCATACGAATGGTTCAACAGGCTGTCCGAGGGCTGCATTGATTCGTGGCAAGAACTCGCCCAGCGATTCTTGACACAATTTGTCGGGAGGCGTCGCACGAGGAAGCACTTCTCCCACCTCCTAACCATACGCCAAAAGAGGGATGAGACCCTTCGGGACTTCTTGGAGCGCTGGAGGACGGAGGCCGACAAAGTCGACGGTGCTGATGACGGGACCCTCCTGGCCCTCCTACAGACCGTCCTCCGCACCGGCAACTTTTCAAGGAGCCTCATCATTGAACCCCCCCCCCCCCCCGTGACTACATAAGGGCTTTGCAGCGGGGGGATTGATATGTTGAGGCCGAGGAAGTGGAGAAATATCACCAGCATCCGGATCAGCAGCCCCCGAGGGCTGACAACAAAAACAACCGAGGGCCGGGGGCTCCTCCAAATCACCCCAAGGCTTCAGGACCCACTGACGATCGCCCTCGGCAAGGCCAAGCCAAACCCGGGGGAGGTTATAAGAACAACCCTAAGACTTGGGCACAGCCCATTCTCCTGGACCGGCCCCGGACACCATTGACGCACCCCGTCAGCATCATCCTTGATTTTGCCGAGGAGAGGGGCCTCGTCGAGCGCGACTCTCGCGCACCCCCGGAGGTACATGCTATCAACCCTCAGTTCCCATACTGTCGCTTCCATCGGCACCAGGGGCACAGGACCGATGACTGCCATCAGCTAAAGACGGCCATCGAGAGGTTGATACAAGCGGGGCACCTGTCCCAATTTGTTCAGAGCCCTCGGCAGGAGGGACCTTCTCATCAGGGACCTCCCCGAGGGCACCACACGAAGGTGAACGCTTGGGTAAACCCGAACACCATCCCCCTCGGCAAGAAGAGGGAGATCAGAAACTTGGAAGAAGAAGAGGAGGAGTACCCCCACTACCAGGAGAAAAAACACCACATCCTCATGATCACCGGTGGCAATACAGGGGGCGATTCCACCTGCCAGCGAAAGAAGTGGGCTCAATCGCTTTACGTGGGGGAAGTCACTCATTTGCCCCCGGTAAAGTGACTGAGGGAGGAACCCATCACCTTCACCAACGCAGATCTCCCTCCTACTTCTTCTCCTCACAGGGATGCCTTGGTGATTCGGACTGAGATAAACGACACCATCATTCACCGAACTTACATTGACACGGGAAGCTCCGTCAATGTAATGTACCTCAGCACCTTCAGAGAGTTGCATCTGGAGAGGGGGTCCCTTCAGCCCATTAAGACCCCTCTTGCCGGCTTCACCGGCGATACTATTGATTCCGATGGGGTAATAACCCTCCCGGTTATCTTCGGAGACGGGCTCCATAGAGCCCAGCTCGAAGTGGAGTTCGTCGTCGTCAACATCGACTGCGCCCACAACATCATCCTCGGCCGGCCAGCCCTCGAGGACCTCGAGGCCATCATCTCCATGAGGCACCTCTGCCTCAAGTTTCCCGCCGAGGGGGGCATTGGCTACTCCCGGGGGAATCAGAAAATCGCCCGCGCCTGCTATCTTCAAGTCACTAAGAAGGTAAGTAAGACGGAATTCCGTGTTGACACCATCACCGGAACCATCGACCAGGAAGAAAAGAGGCCGAGGGCTGAACCAGCCGAGGACGTAGAAGACTTTGCGCTCGATCCGGCCCAGCCGGAGAGAGTCGTGAAGATTGGAGCCCAGCTCCCTGAAGATCTGAAGACCGGTATCACCGACGCCCTCCGCGCCTACTCCACTGTCTTTGCATGGGGGCCGGAGGACATGCCGGGAATCAGCTGAAGGGTCATCACCCACCGCCTCTCGGTGGACCCCTCGGCAAAAGCAGTACAACAACGAAGAAGACCCCTCTCCGCTGAAAGGAGGGAATTTGTGAAGAAGGAGGTCGCCATGCTCCTCTCTATTAAGCACATCAAGGAGGTGAAATATCCCTCATGGCTGGCCAACGTAGTCCTCGCACAGAAGCCCCCTACCTTCCGCATGTGCGTGGACTACACCGATCTCAACAAGGCGTTCCCTATGGATCCATTCCCTCTACCAAATATTGATCAACTGGTGGATGAGACCGCAGGGTTTGAGATCATGTCCTTCCTCGATGCCTTCCGAGGGTATCACCAAATTTTCATGCACGAGGAAGACGCCGAAAAAACTGCCTTCATGACTCCCGAGGGCATCTTCTGCTACCTGGTAATGGCCTTCGGCCTAAAGAACTCGGGGGCCACCTACACCCGGATGGTGGCCCGGGTCTTTCAAGCCGTCCTAGGGCGCACCATGGAGGCCTATGTTGACGCCATGATCGTCAAAAGCAAACAATCTTCCAGCCATGCCGACGACCTCCGGGAAATCTTCGCCATCATGCAAAAATTCAACCTTCGGCTAAACCCGAAGAAGTGCACCTTCGGCGTCCAAGGGGGCAAATTATTGGGCTTCATGGTGAGCCGAAGGGGTATTGAGGCCAATCCCGAGAAGATCCAGGCCATCATCGACATGGAACCCCCACGCAATGTGAAGGAAGTTCAACGGATGACGGGCCGCCTGGCAGCCCTCAACCGCTTTCTATCTAAATCAGCGGAGAAGTCTTTACCCTTCTTCCAAATCATGAGGAAGACGGCTGGTTTTCAATGGACTTCAAAATGCCAGGAGGCTTTCGACGAGCTCAAACGATATCTATCTTCACCTCCTGTGCTCTCCAAACCCAAAGTAGGGGAGACCCTCTACCTCTACCTTGGGGTCAGCCCGGCAGCCATCAGCTCTGTGCTCATCCGGGAGGAAGACGGCATCCAACATGCCATCTTCTACGTTAGCAAGACCCTAAGGGAGGCCGAGCTCAGGTACTCCCCTGTGGAAAAACGGTGTTAGCCATCGTTTGGACTGTCAAGAAGTTGGGCAACTACTTTCAAGCTCACCCGGTTCAGGTCCTCACTCATCAACCCCTCGGCGCCCTCATGAGGAGCCCCACCAGCTCCTCCCGCATGGTGAAATGGGCTATCTTCTTGAGCCAGTACAACATTGACATCCGTCCGAGGCCTGCCATCAAGGGCCAAGCCCTGGCGGACTTTGTGACGGAATGTACCGCAAGGGCAGCCACGGACGGGGAGCCCTCGGCTACCTCGGACGACTGGTGGACCCTCTACACCGACGGCTCCTCCGCGACCAAAGCATGCGGGGGAGGGGTAGTCCTCATTACTCCCGAGGGCTTCAGAGCCTACTATGCAATCCGCTTCTCCTTCAAAGTCTCCAACAACGAGGCCGAATATGAGGCCCTCCTATGTGGCCTTCGGCTGGCTGCCAACATGAGGGCTCGGCAGATCCACATCAAATGCGACTCCAAGTTGGTCGTTGGCCAAATCTCCGAGGAATATGAGGCCAAGGAGGGAAGAATGAAACAGTACAAGAAAGCAGCCAAGGAGTTGCTTAAGGTATTTGAGGCACACTCTCTCACTCAAATACCGAGGGCCCAGAACTCCGAGGCCGACATATTATCTAAGCTCTCGGCCGACTCCCCCGAGCACATCTCCAAAATTGCCAAAATTGAGGAACTCAGCCTCTCAAGTATCCATGCAAGCCCCGTTATGAACATACAACAACGCCAAGAGGATTGGATCTCAGATATCACCGCCTTCATCTCCACAGGGCAGCTACCCGAGAATGAGACCCGCGCTAAACTGGCAAAGCTGAGGGCTCCCAGCTACACCATCGAAGATGAAAGGCTCTACAAACGGTCTTACAATGGCACGCTACTTCGGTGCCTTCATCAAGATGAAGCCGAGGTCGCAATGGAGGAAGTGCACAGTGGCACTTGCTCAGCTCACCAGGGACCCTTCTCCATGTCCCGAAGGCTCATTCTCCAGGGCTACTTCTCGCCAACCATGGCCAGAGATTGTGCTGACCTTGCCCGGAGGTGCACCGCATGTCAACATTTCCAGAAAGCCCCCGGCAGGCCAGCGGTCAACTATGCCCCCATCAGCACATCTGTCCCCTTTTCTCGATGGGGGATAGACCTTGTGGGCCCTCTGCCGAGGGGTACCTCCAACAACAGATACATCATTGTGGCCATCGACTACTTCTCTGTTAGTTTATTCGCGTATAATTCACGTATAATACACTCAAACGTATAATTCGCGTATAATACTCCCGTTTATGAATTTTTCAGAAAATACTTAAAAATTCACGTACTTTAAGGATAATATGTATAATACACGTACCGTACGTATTGGTACGTATTTTATTAAAAAATACCATTAAACTGAAGCCTAATAGAGTGGTACAACTGAAGTGAAATGTTTAGCTGCTCAATACTATTTATAATACTTAAAAAGTTATTATGTCTTATAAGTTCGTTAATTGTTTAATAGTCATTAGATTTAATAAATTAGCTTCTTAAAGTCATAATTCATTTTTATATTACTATTGTACTATTATTTTGTTACTCTTATTCTCCACTCATACCAAAACTTCAAAAAGAAAATAATATTATGGCGGCTCACCTAATTTACGGTCACAATACTATAAAACTATTCTCTAGAAATATTTCTCTACTTCTACACAAATAGGCAATATCATTTTTATTATTTATTGTACCTGTGAATTAAAATTTGTATATCTGAAAAACTATTCCGTATATTTTAAACTATTGAAGAATGTAATGCATATTCTAAATTACTCTTTATTCTCATCATTAAATTAGAATATAAGACATGTATTATATGCCGTATTTTTAAATTGTGAAACGTTTAAAACACGTTCGTATCTTTATTCATTTCACGAACGTATGAAACATATATTTAGCCGTATTTTATATAATTGTATCGTATTATACACGAACGTACGTATTATTGTATTATTCACGAACCGTATAATACTAACAGAGGACTACTTTACCAAGTGGGTGGAGGCTGAACCCCTCGCCAGCATCACAGAGGCGAAGTGCCGTCACTTCGTCCTCAAGAACATCCTCACAAGGTTTGGCGTCCCCCAGCAGATCATCTCCGACAACGGAACACAATTTGAGGCAGCCCCCTTCCGTGCCCTTCTGGAGGCATGGGGCATCAAACACACCTTCTCCTCCGTTGCCTACCCTCAAGGCAACGGGCAAGTAGAGAATGCCAACCGGACCTTGCTCGAGGGCCTCAAAAAGAAGCTGGAGGGCGAGGGCGGTGGCTGGGTGGAAGAACTCCACAACATCCTTTGGGCCTACCGCACCACCCCTCGGCGAGCAACAGGTGAAACACCTTTCTCCCTCTGCTACGGTTTTGAAGCCAAAGCTCCTACGGAAGTCACCCTTCCCACCCGGAGGGTGATCCAATATGACCCCGAGGTCAACGATAGCAACATGGCCCTCGACCTCCACCTCCTTTTAGAACGCCGGGAGCAAGCCTTCATCCGGGCAGAAAACTACCGAAGGCAAGTCAAAGGCTACATCGACGCCAAAGTTCGCACCCGAGAATTTCAAGTGGGGGACTATGTCCTCCGGAGGAGGGAAGCCAGCCAACCAACCGAGGGAGGAAAAATGGCACCAAAATTCGAAGGCCCCTACATCATAGCAGCCATCATCAAACCTGGGACTTACAAGCTCAAACGCCCCAACGGGAAAGAGGTCCCTAGGCACTGGAATGTACACCATTTAGTTAAATTTTACCAATAATGTAAGAGCGGCCAAGCCCTTATAACTAATGAATGTACTATCCTATGGCCCAAGACCTTCACTTTTGAGGAATGAAGACACATTCAAGACACCAAGCCCTCATACTGACTACAGGCCCCGGGCCTCACCACGAGAAGAACCCCCTCCGGCACCAAGTGCCGAGGGCGGACACCATCAACACCTACAACAACAGGAAAACACCATGTGTTTTCGAACAAGACCCCTCAGTACCAAGTACCGAGGGTGGGAACTCCCATCACCGACGACAAGAAACACCAAGTGTTTCATTTCCCTTCGGCACCCAGTGCCGAGGGTACACCTCCATCATTAACATCAAAACGAAGAAAAACACCAAATGTTTCAAAGAAGACCCCTCGGCACCCAGTGCCAGGGATATGCTCTCCTATCAACTTCCAAACATCTGTTGGGAAACACCGAGTGTTTCCTCCGAGGGCCCTCCGGCACCAAACGCCGAGAGCGAACACTCCAATCTAAACACCAAGTGTTTCATTTGAAAACCCTTCGGTACCAAGTACCGAGGGTAGACACCTCCATCAACTACAACAAAAGAGAACACCAAGTGTTCCTACAGAAGACCCCTCGGTACAGAGTACCGGGGGCTACACATCGAAACTAACACCAAGTGTTGTTTCTAAAAGCTGTACCCCACGAGGACGCATATACTGAAGGCGCCACCATCGGTGTCGGCGGCACGTAGTGCCCCCGGCCATTTGCAACTAGTGTGCAAATGAAAACCCTTCCTTGAAACGCTTTCCGCGTCACTACCCCCAGGGTATGACAGGCATGAGAAATGCCCAGGATTCGACTTTCAAAAACGGAACGCTATCCGCGTCATCACCCCAAGGGTATGACAGGCACGAGAAATGCCCAGGATTCGACTTCCAAACCGAAACGCTCCCCGCGCCACCACCCCAAGGGTGTGGCAGGCCACGGACTATGTCTAGCGCCGAGGGGACGACTTTAAAAAATGAGGCGCTTTCCACGTCATCCCCCAAGGGGAGGCAGGTTACAGACCACCATATCTTGTGCCCAGGAAACGATCCTCGATCCCCTCGGAACTCAGAAGGTTAACCCGAGGGAGGAGAGTCATTGGTGTATTCTGATGGTCTCCTGATAGGCCCAGCCTTACCAAGAAACCAAGTTTCATGATGCCTTCCCTTCACCACCAACCAAAAAAAAGAGAGGGGGTGAATGGGAGTAGACTCAGCGAGAAATCAAAGAGTACACTCCAACAGATCACAACATGTCGAGGGCTCCCCACGAGAACACCTCCGGTAACTGAAGGCTCCTATTTCCCGAAGGATACTACGCAAACAAATATCATCAAAAAACGGCTAAGTCCACTGCTTGGTCACCTCCGGTCACACAAACACCGCAGGCTTCAACAATACGAAGGGACTGGACTATCCAAAGTCTACTAAACGGTAATTCAAACAATTACCGAGGGCATCTGTTACGCACTAATACCGAGGGCTAAGTCGAACTCTACAACTCTCCAAGCAATTGCCGAGGGCACATACTCCTCATCGGCTTTCTTTACAACAACAGGAGTCCACACTTTTCCTAAGTCCACACTCTTGGAAAACGACAAACAACCAAAGGCATCTATTATAAATCATCTTTGGCCCTCGGTCAAATACTCGTACAACACAAGGGCCTCACGAACACCCGAAGGGTCCTATTCATATACCCGGAGGGATCTACATCCGGAAGCTCAAAACCATCTAAGTCCTAAATGAGTAGCCCCGGGCATCTCGCAAAAGTGATGCAGAGTCAGAGGGCACCCATCACCCGAAGGCGACATAAGGAAGCAGCACTTGGGAAAAATTCCAAGTCCTAAAGATTGGGCCCCCGGCCCAATCAATATTACAGCTAAGGGAAAATCCACACTTAGAAAATTTTCTAAGTCCTACATATTTTCCCCCCGGTCAACTACTCATACATCAAGAAGGAATGCCATCTCCCGAAGGCTCCCAAGGGAAAATCTACACTTAGAAAATTTTCTAAGTCCTACATGTTTTTCCCCCGGTCAACTACTCATACATCAAGAAGGGATGCCATCTCCCGAAGGCTCCCAAGGGAAAATCTGCACTTCGAAATCTTTCTAAGTCCTACATATTTCACCCTCAACTTATAAAGGGACCCAATAGCCGAAGGCTACCTATCCATAAAAGGCTACAGTACACAAGGAGTCAACACTGACAAAAATTTTCTAAGTCCTGTATATTGGGCCCTCGGTCCAATATTCACACTTCAGGTCGGAGGCTACCAGCCGAGGGCTTCCAATGGCAAACTACACTTGGAAATGTTTCTAAGTCCTAACTATTGCTGAGCCCTCGGTTGTGTATCCGGCGAAGGGTGCCCAACTACCGAAGGCTACAACGGTATTCAAACACTTATGATATATCCTAGGTCCTGAATGTACATTCAAAAAGCTGAAGGCATACATTCAAAAAGGGCGAAGGCATACACTCAAGAAGAAACGATGACATACATTCAAGGAGGAATGAATTAAAGCGAACAAGTCATGTATACATACAATGCCCGAAGGCTAACACTCACCCATAAATCATCACAAAAAAAGGAGTAAATGTGACTGTTACAAACAGGCCGAAGCCGAAAGATCAATGGTGTTCATTACAACGGGAGTTTCAAATATTTACTAAGTACAGGTTACGAAATAACAACGGCATTCCCGGAGGCGTCCTCTACTGCAGGCTTTGACGCAGCATCATCCCCAATTTCCTCCTCTTCGTCACTGCCCTCGGCCATCAGCAGGGAGTCTTCCAAATCAGGCCTCGCAACACCTTCAGGGAGGGGAACCCTGGGGTCTGGCTGAAGGGGAGGGAGACCATAGGATGCCGGATCAAAGGCCTTCGGGTCCACCCCAAAATGCCGGGACAGCCTTCGATATACAAGGGCCTGAGTAAAGTACTCACCCCCGTCATAATACTCTTTCCCCTTTCGGGCCAACCACATGGCGCCTGGGCCTTTCACCCATTCGTTCACTGAAGCTTCCACCACCGAAGCCACCCATTCCTGCCGGCCTTCAGCTTTCCATCCATCCTCAGCGAAAGCGGCAACAACATCCTCCCAGGCTTCGGCGACAGCTTTGATCCGGGCCTCCTCGGCATCCTCCGCGGCTTTCTTGGCAGCATCGGCCGCAGCCTTCTCCGCTTCTGCTTTGCCTTCGGCACTGGCCACCGTCTTGGAGCCCTCGAGGATTTCTTTGAAAGCCTCTTGCTCAGCTTTGCGAGCGTCCTCGGCCTCTTTGAGCTGCCTTCGGGGCTCAGCCAGTGCTTCAGCGGCTTTCTTCTTCTCCGAGTCATACTGCTCTATCCTCTGGACCAGCTCACCAAGGCCAAGGCTCGCCTGAAAGCAGACATGAATTACCGGAGGTTTAGCCACTACACATGTAAAGAATGAAGTTATCTACAAAAGAGAGGGAAGGAACCTTACCGTAACCGAGGCCATCAGAACCTTAGAGCAGAGGACATCGTCGGCCTGACGGGAAAGCACAGACTTATCGGTCGGAGGGGTGGCACCCCTCAAAAACTCCTTCGGGTTCAGGGTCCCGTGCATGATAGCAGTCCCCTTCGTGATGGAGAATTGGACCTTGTCCAGGGGCCATGTCAGATCAGTGGCTTTACCCGAAGGCTTGGGAGGAGAAGATTCGTCTACGACCACAACGGGGGCTTCCTTCGACTCCGGGGCCCCCTTCTTCTTCTTCTTCCAATCCGGTTGTGCCGGGTCCTTCCCAAGCCTTTTCCTCTTCGGCTCCAGACCAGGGGAGCCCCTGACGGCGGCCTCCGGGACGGGCCCCACCTCATTGGCCTCTTCGGCCGCTCCCGCCTTGGGAAAGATCTCATCGACCGCCCTCTGCTGTGCGGGGGCCTCCTTCTTCTGCTCCTCCCTGGCAAGTTGCCTCTTCAGCTTAACAAGGTTCCGAGCGTCCATGTCTGGTCCTGAAACACAAGAAGGCACACAAGGGTTAGTTCACTACTACAACAAAGCAAAAAAAAAAGGGGGAAGAAATTTTTCTAAGTATGAGAATTGAAGCCCTCGGCATTACAACAACCTTCGGCACTCTCATATACGCGATCAATCATGGGGTAGCCTTCCTCCTTCTCCCCCATCAGCCGGTACCGACGGAAGCCGAGCTTGTACAACTCACTGGAGAGCGTTGCGCCTTTGATGGACACATGCTTATCGAAACCCTCCGGCTTCTTGGACAACACCCGCCCATTTTTTCGAGGGCATACCCTTCTGCCTTCAGGTGCCGCCGAAACCTATCACCAAGCGGGGCGGAGAAGGGGTTCTCGGCCAACCGGATATAGCAGAACTTGTCTTTCCACCCCTTGTGAGACGAAGGCGCCTCATCAAAGATCCTGAACTTCGGGAGCTGCTGCAAATTACCATAGTCCCCGGCATTCGAATGCCCCCCCCCCCCCCCCCCCGACATAAGTTGAACGACAAGAAGAATTGCTCCAGAGTAGGGGGGACCCTTCGGCTGAGGCACAGTGACAGGAACCCTGCCAGATATGAGTGACTGTTCGGGGTCAACTGGCAGGGGGCTAGCTTGACGAAGCGTAGATATTCCAACACGAAGGGATGAAGGGGAAATCTGAGACCCAGCTCCACCGAAAGCAGATGTACGGCAAAACAGCCGTCGGGGGCACGAAGGAGCACATCATCCGGCTTTGGCTCTACCACTTGCGCCGAAGGCCCTACCAAAAATTGTACCGCCATCATTTCCCCTCGGGTAGCTTTATTCTTGACCTCCAAGGCGGCCGTATTCAGGAAAGAATAGCCCTCGGGCAGTCCCACTGGCTGGCCAGCGTCGACGGCGGCTTGCTTCTTCTTCGGAGCCATCCTCGCCTTCTTTCTCTTCTGCCCTGGGGCCACACTGAGGGGTACAGCGTCTATAGGCCGGGAGCTCCCTGCTTCAGTATCACACCGAGGGGGAGGGATAGCTACAGTCACCTTCAGGCCCTCCTTATGGGCCTCGTCCTCGGCCACTTGACAGGCGATAGCAAGCTCCTCATCCGCGTTCACCTGCTCGAAGTCTTCGGCCTCGAGCTCAAGCCGAAGGTCACCCTGTATCGCCTCGGCTACGGCCCTATCATCGATGACCGAGAGCTGCTCGCTCGAGGATTCCACGTCAGACGGCACTTCAACGTTCACTGAAGCCTCCCCGGAGATGTCTTGGGAATCACTAGCTGACGACATTACTTCTGAAAGGCGAGGGGTCGAGAAACTCGTACAAAGGGGGGGTTCTTGAAGGGTCCTAAAGACTAACCCTAAGGCCAAAAGCTAAATACTCAAATGGAGCTAAGGGCGGAAGGAGAACTGACCTCTGAAAGTTGCTGTGATCGAGGGTGATTTTCTCTCTCTAGAAAATTTGGCAGAGCTTCGCTAGCGATATCGGACGCACAAGGAGAATGGTTTGGCCATGGGGTATTTATAGACTCCAGAGTCCGGGCTTGGGCCCAAAAACTGGGCCTCCGGCCAAGCGTCATCATTACACACCGTCGTTTCACCCAACCGGTGACGCCCGCCCACGAGCAGCCAACGGCTACACTCCACGTGTACCCCCCCAACGGCTATAAACCTGACGTTACATATTCCAACGGCTATATTTCCAACGGCTATATTCTGGAAGCCCCCGGGTTTTCTACTTCACTCCACTACATCAAGGAGAGCCTCCGGGTACACTTACCCAGAAACGCCCCCGGGTTGTGCCCCACACAGCACATAATAGACGCCTTCGGGATCACTCCTTCAGAAACCCAAGGCTTCATATCAGGGCACCCCTCGGGGATTCCCCCTCAGCACTGTAAGAACCGGGTAGCCCCCGGGGAGTCGCCTCATTGACGGATAGCCTACAACACACAGGTAATGGGAGCCCTCGGGTATCCTCATCACCAACCAACCAGCAAGCAGGGGACCCCCCGGCGACGATTCAATTACTGCCCTCATCCATCATGCCCTCGATCCCCAGATTGAGGGGGCTCCCCTTCGGCACCCCCAGGACATCAACAGCAAGCCTTCGGCTAATCAACACATGAGCCCTCAGAAAAGAGAGCCTTCGGCATTACCGTTATTCTCCATTTTTGACCAAGGTTTCACATTTTCGATTCATCGTTGGGGGAATTCGGTGCACTCTTTTTCCCTCATTAGGATTTTTTCCCACAGGGTTTTTCCTAATGAGGTTTTTAACGAGGCATCCCCCCAAAATGAAACGAAAAGCGTCAGCCTTCGGCCCACAACAGCAACGCAACTACTCTACTCCTTTTCACCACTTTACCAGTGCCTCAAGGAGTGGGGGACTGGAGGACCCCCTCGGGAAAATCATTAAATTACAAAATTAGTGAAATTCCAACAAACGACAGAGCAAGCCTTCAAGTCCCGACATGTGGGTAACTGAGGGACTGCCTTCGGCAGGAACATAAAAGCAACAACTCCTCACCAACTTCAGAGATTACGACAGGACAACATCAAAGGACAAGCACAAATTACTCCTTTTCCCTCAAATACCTTTCAGCAAAAGGAGTGAGGGACTCCTGATGGAGTATATGGCCCGGGAACCCCCGGCCCACAGACTCCTACTACTCCAGTAAAGGCCCAACAGGCCCAGAAGGCCCAACAGGCCCAAATCACAGCGCCCAGAGTACCAAGCAGCCCGCACTACGCGCCAGGGGTGCCTTCGGCCCCCTGGCCGAAGGCTCTAAACTCTCACAGAACGGGTTTCTCAAGCAAACTAAGAAACTGGGAGAAAACGGCAAAAACAGTAGCCCTCGGCACCAGGAGCCCTCGGCACCAGGGGGCCATCGGTTTGAGGAGCCCTCGGCTGCTGCTCTATAGCCGAAGGCGCCTCTCCCGACATGATATCCGCCTCACATGCGTACAGATCGACGTACCCTGTACAGACGTCCCATCCAACAGCCGCATTAAATGCGGCCACATGCGGCTGCCAACGCCAACCAGTTGAGGTGACCTCTCGGTCAATGGGCGCTTGACACGTGTCACTGTCCGGCATTTATTGCTACTATAAATAGCACCTCATTTCCCTATTTGTAACCACGCTGAAAACGCTCCACATTTATAATACACACTCTCTCTCTCTACATTTACTTGCTCTGACTTCTCTCTGGTTATTCTCCGTAATAACCCCTCGGATATATACCCCCCGGGTAGATCATCCATCACTTTTTTTATTATAATGTTAAAATATTAACTCCTTAATTTTAAATTGAAAAATTATTATTTTTCCAATGTAAATGAAACACTTCAATTTCATTAATTTTAATTTTAGTGTTGTTGTGAAATTTTGAACACATTGTTATATTTTTTGAAATTACATTCTTTGATTTTGTTTAACTTTAATAAAATTAAATTCACTATTTTGTAAATAATCTTGAACTATTTATCATCATAACAAAATATTTAATTTCATTGTGCAAAGAATGCAAAAAATTAATATTTTGTTACGTTGCAACAAATGTGTTAACACTTTTTCGAAATAATCTTAAATATATATTAAAGTTTTGTAATAATATTTGTATAGGGAAAATGGAAACTAATAATCCAACCTTTTAACGTTCTTCTTACAATAGTCTCACCTTTTCATTATTCATGAATAATCCAACTTTTGCCCCTCATCTCCATTCACTGGTCCTTGACTGATTTATGATATGTTATTCCAAGTTATTTTCTTATCTTTGTAAAACATTATACCACAATTCCCACCTTATGATCACATAATGTTTTGCAAAGAGAAGAAAATACCTTGAAATAAAAGGTCAGAAATCGGTCAGGGACCGGTGAATGAAGATGGGGTGCAAATGTTGGATTATTCATGAATAATGAAAAGGTGGGACTATTGTAAGAAGACCGCTAAAAGGTTGGATTATTAGTTTCCATTTTCCCATAATATTTTATACTAACAATACTAAGTTATGATATACAAACAATAAAAGGGAAAATTGGACACATGTACGTAGTACATTTTTTAATTTTGGAAAATTGGAGTACTTTTTAATTTCAAATTTATAATTTATTTTTGGTATTTTTTAATTTTCTTTTTATCAATTTAAATCAATAAGGGTAAATTTGATCTTTTATAAGAACATGAGGGGTATTTTTGCACCTTTTAAAAGTTCAAGGCTATATATGAACTTCCACATATACTTCAGGAGTATATTTGTTCCGAAAAATAGAAAATTAGTATATTTATTCTCAGACTCATATTAAATGGGTATATTTGTATCTTAATCTTAATCTAAATCCTTCACTAATCAACAAGACCGTTTCACTTCTTTTTATTTCAAACTAGATTCTCACCCGTGCGATGCACGGATGAAAATTTACCAACTTGTGATTAAGAAGTGTATTATAAAAACGCAATAAAAATTGAACACAAAATAAAGTGGCAAGTAATATAATAAATGTTCGCAGTTAAAGAGAAATTCTAACATCATCGAAGAAGGGTTAATGTATTGTTTTGGCATAGGCAAATGATAATACGGAGTATTAAAAAAGAGATAACATTTCAAAGTACGAAATGGTGAGTAAAATAATAAGTGTTTAATACTGAAACTACAAATTCTGAAAGACTTCTTTTTTGTAAACAACATTTAAAATACTGAATCTATTTTTTAACAGTAAGAAACCATTATTTAAAACAACCTTAAACTAAAATACCTTTTATGCCAATTTTAATTGATCCAGCCCACGTATTAAAAGCCTGCTGAAGTACCCCATTTATGCCGAAGTACCCGTTATTTATTCCTACCCACCAAGTCCAACCTAACAAACCCTTACATAAGCTTCCTTTTCCACCTGCTTCTCCCAAATCGTCTGTATGCTCTTACCGTCAATCTCTTTCATGCATTCGTACACTTGAGCGACACATGAATTGAAGCTACGTCTTCGTGAATTTTCACATGATGTATTGCATGCTTGTCATTAAACTCTCTTTTAGAACCGTATTGAAATTGAATGCTATGGATCACACCTAAATTTTCAAAACCCTTTCCTTTTATACACCATGCCCGTTTTTTGAATTTGTTTCGTCAGCTCGTTACTGAACTACTGCCGAAGATCACTGTGGCCTAGGGGGATCCCAAGATCTAAGACGATATGATAATTTCTGTTCTAATTTGGGTATATACATTTTCTTTCCTATCTCGACTGTGATATTTTGTGCATGCCTATGTTTGGTGTGACTTGTTGCGTTTTTGTTCTGTGTACATATGTATACCTTTGATTTAATGTACGTTCTATATTCTTGGAAAAAGTGAAGTTTAATTTCTTAAATTTATGATTTTCTATAATAACAAAACTGGATATATTGAAGTGCTCCAGAATTTGTATTTTACAGTAATCCGAGGTGGACTATAACCTAGATAAATAAGTAAGATTTGATTAAAATCTCAAACTGAACTGGAATTTCTATTTTAAAAACTAAATTTTATTTTTTTATATAATAAATTATTATTTGAGATATTAATGTTTAATTCCATTTATGCTGAACATTTTCCAAATACGGAGTATTACTGAAGCAATGATACTACTGGCGCTCACACAAAGTACTTATTTAACAGTACGTCTTGGTATTTTGATTTATACATTCAGAGTTTATATCTTTGGTGTGATGAATGATCAATGTCATTTTCAGGATTGAATCAAAATCATTTAATAGTATTAAATTTTGTTGTAAAACCCATGGTTAGATGCATACACTATCAGCATACCACTTGCTCATAAACAATTCCCTTCTCACAACATGCATTGGAAATTTGGGCATGTCCAGACAATATATATGCTCTTTACATTGGAAATAAATACATTTAGACTTATATTGAAGTCTTGAAGATAACACTTAACATCCTTACATTACAAAAATTTGCAAAACAGGGACTTCAAAAATATGTACGGAGTATAATATACTAATATAGGGGTGGACCTGATCTCGTACAGGTCCTGGTTTCTGTCTTGGACCCGAAATTTGGGCGCGTTCCGGCAATATATATGCTCTTTACACCCCCAACAACTCTACTTAATTATAGTTTTTTTGTCCAATCAAATTTAATACAAAGTTATAACATTGAAGTAGGTGGGGTTGTGTTTTACAATCCATCTAGGGATTTTGGGTTCTCCTGCAGCCGAACTGTGAAATTATTGCCAGTGTCCAACAATATATCTTCTCTTGCTAAACCTCTTCATACAAAAAGTATGAAAATGTGTCAAATTAGGATCACGTTCATTTCTTGCATTCTGTAAAGTATGCAAATATAAAACATGAATATGTTTATGATATTAGACAATAGAAGATATACTAAAGGTGAATACATAAACTTGCTCAGATGTTTATATGGGTTCATACATATATGATGTTGTTTTGTATGTCGTCTGTAAAGCACATCATTTTAAACCTAACTCTCTGAATGCAGACAAATGTCTATGTTCTCACTGTTTTTGAATATAACTGTATATCAGTTTTCATAGCATCAGGTGTATAGCTATTTCACTTGTTACTATGTGATAGTAATCACAAAGATATAATTTCAACATACCTTTCCGATAGGACAATATTTTGTAGCCATGTATTGCTTGGTCTGAGTGTGAATGCTGCAGGAACAGCTTCTTCATTGTGGTTGTTGTATCCTTGTAGGTTTTCTTGTGTGCCAGTAAGAAATGTGCTCAATATAAGCCAGCCTAAAAATTTTATTCTCTCCCTTTTAGCTGAAAATGATTTTTTTGAATTTTTTAATACATTTGAGATTGAGATTCAGTATTTATTTCAACTTCATTTAATGACCCGTTCTGTAAAAATAACTTACTTCATGCCAGAGCATCCCCATGTCTATCCTTTGGAGTTGACCGAAACTTCATATGCCCTTGCAAGCAGTACCTTCAGTGCTTAAAACTTATTATTCGTCAACTTGTTTAATGAGATATTGTGTGTCTATTTCTTCTCGATGGTCCACTTTTATAGATGAAATAGCACATCGTCTGGCTGCACGATTCAAAAATCTTGTAACATTGCAATAACCAAAATATAATACGGAGTAGTAAGAAATTGGGATTAGTACATGCATTTAATAAATTTACAGTTTGAATGGAAGTTTGATAGGACTGGTCAGTATGAAAGGTAATTTAATTGACTGCTCAACATTAATGGTGAACAATAAACACATCTTCAAATGTGTCTTGAATGGTCAAGGAGATATCATCAGTGATTTGGCGCATTTGAATGGTCAAGGGACACACAATGGTCAAGGAACACACGTGAACTGTCAGGCACCCATCAAACTACGCCCCACAATTCGGACAAAACTCATCGCATGACCCGACTCATATTTTGACCCGCATCTTTTGGCGGGAAACTTGTCTACTTTTCCACTTCAATTTGTATATAGTAAGATACGGAGTAGATTTCTATGGCAAACTATATTATACACCGGGTGTACATGTACACCCGGTTTTTAAATGACGTGGTCTCTTCTCCTGAAACAAACAGAAGAAATCAGAGATCTCAGCGACCAAGCTCACCATCGGTCTGCTGCTCATCGTCGGAGTTCAACCCCAAGCTCAGCGACCAACGACATAGAACTCACCAGGAATCAGCAACAACAAAAAAATAACCCGACAAACAGGGGGAGCAGCGACCTGCTTTTACCACTAACTCTCGGTGTTGTCTGCAATCAATCAAACTTTGAGAAAAGGGTCAAATAAGGCCTTCTACTATTATGAAATAGTCACATAAGGCCATGTATTCAATAAAGTGTCATATAAGTACATCTACTTCTAAAAAGCAATCAAATGAGTCCTAATGACCTATTTAACACCTCTTAATCCCGGTTTCAACGTACTTCTGACCATCTTAATACATCATACGGCATATGTCGAATATTTAACCAAGATTGGTTGAAATACAAGTCAAAAAAATCGACATGTAACCTAAAATCCGGATTAGGAGGTGTTAAATAAGCCGTCAGGACTCATTTGATTGCTTTATACAAGTAGATGTACTTATATGACACTTTATTGAGTACATGGCCTTATGTGACTATTTCATCATAGTAGAAGGCCTTATTTGACCCTTTTCTCATCAAACTTTTCCTTCTTGGACGGAGCACCAGACAAGAGCAGCGAATTCCGGATTAAAAAAATCAGCAGCAACTTTGCCTCCGTAAAACCTCTATCCGCTGCGTCAACAAAATTCCGGCCAGCAACATCTCGAGCTCTGCTTCCAATGGATTTCCCCTGCAATGCACCAAAAGAAAAAAAAGAACAGTAAAGAAGAAAAGTTACCAGCTATTAACTCTGCTTCCAGAAATCTCTGTAGCTATGGGTCTTGAAATCAATGGTGCAAGGATGATTATGCAGACCGCAGGGGTTATATTTATATAAGAGTCCTCTAGAGCATTGGAGTTTTATTAGGATTCTAATTCTAATATGAAGGGCCTCGTAAATTAATCCAACCCTTGTCATCGCTCTCATGTGCCAAATGAGCATAATGTTTAAACGAAATGAGTATAGACAAATAAGGATTTGAGCACATTAGCAATTTCAAATGACATTAAAAGTGTTTTAATGCTCATAATAAGTTTGATGCACATTAAAAGTTCATTAATGCTCATTTAACAGAAACTGTGATTTTTATCTCAATAGAGAAGGTTTGATGCTCAATGAAAATGTCGTTATGTCAAACTAACAAACTTTACGATTTTCATATCAATTAACATTTTGTAAGTCACGTATGCTCATTTCGTATTGATGTTATGCTCATTTTAAAATGTCATATCAATGCATATTTCAAAAGTATCATATTACACTAAATTTACATATTGAAATTCATAAGAGTATATTATAGATATAATTTAATAATTTTTTTTAAAAGAAAAAATAAGAAAAAGAACAAAAATTAGAAGATATGAAGTTGAGATCGTGTTACTCATCGTTAGCCTCGTAATATTCAATAAAATAGGTTGGATGTTCACTAAACGTACAATATTGCTCATTTAGCGGAAGCCGTGAATTTTGGCTTAGATTACAAATTTGTTCTTCGTATACCTAAAGCTTTTTACCTTTCTTGTATGAGATTCCGCGGTGTCTCATCTTGTGGCTCTGTAATCATATATGCATTCACATGTTGTGTGCTATCTAGTCGTTATGAAAGTTGATCGGATGAAGCTAATTTATAATGTGTTCATTAAAGTTTGATTACTCACCTATCCCAAGTATAGAGCCAAGCCTCACAAATGTGCAACTTCTTAATTTTGGAAAAGTAGTACCCCGTAGGCCGTAGCTATTAAAAGTCATGACTCCTATAGTTGTATTCGGGTTAAAGCCTTAGTAAAATTAAACATATTTATCTTGCTAATTATTGTATTTTGAGAAATTACATGAAAAATTTAGCTTCTGGGGCATCTTTGTGGATGAAACATGCCTCGTTCTTGAGACAGAAAAGGTTTTAGAAGCACAACTCTTTTTCTGGGACGGACTGGGGGTATGCTTTTATGTTATCTCACACTTTTCTTAGTCATTTTTATTATGACTTGCAAACTTAATGACATTTTTTATCTGGTTTATGCATGTTTTAACTTGTATATTCTTAAGCTTTAATGTCTGTGAAATATTTTATCTATTTGTAAAGTCCAACTGTAGTATGTTAAGAGACTCTTTGTTGTTGTCTTGGTAGGGATGTTGATTTTGAAATTATAGTGGTGGATGATGGAAGTCCTGATGGAACTCAAGACATTGTTGAACAATTGCAACAGGTGTACGGGGAAGATCGCATTGTTAGTGATTTTTATAACTCCAACCTGTGTAATTTATTTTTTACCTATACATAGATATTGTTAAAAGCCTTTTACTTCCTCCCCATTGGTCGTGCAGCTTTTGAGGCCTCGATCTGCTAAGCTTGGGTTAGGTATTTAGACTATTTACATATGCTTTTCCTAGCTAACATAATTTATTTAAGCAGTCCTTAATTGTATTGCTATTAAGGTACTGCCTATATTCATGGTTTGAAGTATGCCTCTGGAGACTTTGTTGTCATTATGGATGCTGATCTATCCCATCACGTAAGCACATGGACATTTTATTGTTTTGAATGTAATGTGCTTAATGCATTCGCTAATTTCCAAGTTCTACATGCACATTGTTGAGAAACATCATGGGTGCCTTTGCTTCTATTTTATGGCCTTTGGTTGCCAGATTTTGAGTTATCTATTTTCTGAGCACTAGGTTTACATTCCTCTGTTGTCTACATCGTATTTTCTATTATGGAAAACATATTACCAAACACCTCTTAAGATTTTCCGCACTACTTTTCGTACTGGGGCACTTAGCTCTTTGTTCGCACATGCTACCAGCTAAGTATATTGATCTACAATTCTGCTTGGGTTTGTATATCTGAAGCATGTATTTGGTTTCACTTCTTTGTTGCAGCCTAAGTACCTGCCAAGATTTATAAAGTAAGTGCATGTTTATTGATGAACTCTATGAACCTTTTTGTTTGCTTTTTGTTTATGTTTTCCTTGGGCGTAATTATGTTGTTTCATTGAATTCAGGAAACAAATAGAGACAGGTGCTGATATTGTCACTGGGACCCGCTATGTTAAGGGAGGTGGTGTTCATGGGTGGAACCTAATGCGCAAATTGACAAGTAGAGGAGCAAATGTCCTTGCACAGACATTTCTGTGGCCAGGAGTATCAGACCTAACTGGATCATTTCGGTAACCTTTTTTTATAACTAATACAGTTTTATAAGATAGCTGACTGTGTCAGAACGAAAAGAAAGCCAAATGCCGAATAGGCAGTGGCGGAGCTCAAGTAGTTCCAACGTGTCCATGTGAACACCCAAAAGTATAGATTAGAAGTATAAAAATACATAAATAAAATTAATGTAATGGTTTACTTTACTTTACTAGTCTAATATTTCTTGATTTTAACTTCATTTAAAAAAATTATTTTTATTGAAAAGATGTATGTGTGTGGAATTATTTCATTAAATAATATTATTGTTCACAATTTTAATTGTAGAATAACATTGAACACTCAAAATATAGGTGTCAGATCTGCCACTGCGAATAGGTGACCTTAAACTTCCAGCAAAATACTTGATTGACTATTAACTCTTCAGCTGTCTCATATAGCCCTTGAACAGACTCGAGTGACTCATTAATGACCCCGAACATTCAAAAAAGTCTTGATAAAAGCTGTAAGTAATGAGAAATCAGTTGAAACTTGAAAAGGTAGAAAACACATTGTATATTCAAATGAATAATATGATTTGGGTTGATATTTTGGATTTTGGGCTCGCTTGATAGTTTACACGTTAAATCTTTGCACACGAAATAATTGCATGCAATGTTTAAGGAAGTAATCACTTTGCATATAAAATAGATTACATTGTATGGCTAGATAAGTGTAATTTATTTTTAAATTACACTCAAATGCGTTGCAGTGCTTCATAAAAGCATGCAAAATATTTTACCACTCCCCCACGTGATTTACTTTATATGGTATAGTGTGAAATGTTTTAAAAAAGTGCCCTGTAGTTTACATTAAATAATCAAGCCAAATATCGTAAACCTTTTATGTCCTTACACTTCGCACTAATTATTTTACATCCTACCAAACGCCCTCTAAATGTTTTTTTTGTCATTGCAAGTGATCTTGTTGTCGATTTGTCGTGTATAGCTTTCTTCATGTGCCTAATTGTGTTTCATGTACTGATACACAAGTCTAAAATTGATTAGATTTTTTTGCAATGTCAAAGTTGAGTTATTTTATTTAGTTTAGGGGCTAAATAGGGCTAAACATGGTCATTCTGGGCACTTCGCCAAAAAATAAAGAAAAAGAAAATCATAATTTCCCCTTCAATCTAAGCCGTGACTCTGTCAAAATTAGGGGTGTAAGTATCCACAAAATGAATTAGTCCTTTCTTCCTGAGTTCCTGTAAAAACATGAGGTCAATTCAATCATATCAAGACTTGCTTTTTTGTTGTGTCAAGGCCTTTTGAACCCGATTATCTTAAACTGACAACCGCTCTTCCACAACTTTGAAGGCTCTACCGGAAGCCAGTGCTTGAAGACATCATAAGTTCATGTGTCAGCAAAGGCTATGTTTTTCAAATGGAGATGATTGTCCGAGCTTCAAGAAAACACTATCATATTGAAGAGGTAGTTGAATCATCTTTTTCCTAATATTTAATTCGTGTTGATCAGTTGGTTCTGGCTACATTGAATAGTTAGTTAATTGTAGAAAGTTTATTGTTTCTTTTAGGTGTTTACATGAAGGCCTAATTCTGTTTTTCCATCTGCTGCAGGTTCCAATTACTTTTGTTGATAGAGTATTTGGGAGCTCCAAGCTGGGTGGTTCAGAAATAGTTGAGTATCTTAAGGGCCTTATATATCTTCTGTTAACAACTTGACCAAAAGCTGCTCACTTTCTTTTGAGTTCTTACTAGTTCCGAAACACTGAATTTCTTATAGAAATATTTGAAGTAGATGAAAAAAAAACAGAAGATTTATTGTAGACTTTATTGTAGTTTTCATTTCCCATATATCTTCTGATGGAGTATATGGCCCGGGAACCCCCGGCCCATAAACTCCTACTACTCCGATCAAGGCCCAACGGGCCCGGAAGGCCCAACAGGCCCAAGTCACAGCGCCCAGAGTACCAAGCAGGCCACAATGCGCACCAGAGGTGCCTTCGGCCCCTTGGCCGAAGGCTCTTACTTTCACAGGAAGGTCAGGACAGCAAAACAAAGCTACTGGGAAAAATGGCGAAAATCAGTAGCCCTCGGCACCTGGAGCCCTCGGCACCTAGGGGTCCCCGGAACTCAGAGCCTTCGGCTAGTCCTCTACAGCCGAGGGCACCCTGCCCGACATGATATTCACACCACATGCGTACAGATCACCGTACCCTGTACAAACGTCCCTTCCAACAGTCGCATTAAATGCGGCCACATGCGGTTGCCAGCGCAAACCAGATGAGGTGACCTCTCGGCCAATGGACGTTTGACACGTGTCCCTGTCCGGCATTTATTGCTACTATAAATAGCACCCCTTTTCCCCATTTGTAACCAAGTCATAAACGCCGCATACTTTATGAATACACTTTCTCTCTCTACTTACTTGCTCTGACTTCTCTCTTGTTATTCCCCGCAATAACCCCCGGATAAGCTACCCCCCGAGTACACTATCCATCATTTGGTGCTCTCGTTGAGAGTTCGAACAATCAAGTAAGAAACCCTCCCCCTTCGCCAAACACTAGCCCTCTACCAAAATGGTGAGAACAACGCGTGCCAACTCCAAAAACATAGAAGACAAGAACCTGGCCCTCGGCGACGTCAACGCCCCCGAAGCCTCTCACAGGGCTCCCGAGGGCGGTGTCATCGCTGGGCTGGAACAGGCGGCTGTCGACCTACGCCTTCAGATCCAGCAAAATGCCCCTGATGCCCGCCTCAGCATCGAGGCCAAGAAGAAAAACCGGAGTGATGACCAGGTCAGCCCCCGGTCCTCACCATCGACGTTCATTCGGCGCTCTCCGCCTTCATCCAAACGCTCACTCAGAACCCAGGTGCCTTCGGCACCCTGGCTCCGGTTCAACCCCAGGTTTGGGAGAACATCATACTTCCCCCTCTGCCACACCCCTTCGGAAATCCCATCCCTCGGGTTAGGAATGACGAAGGGGTGGTGGCCCAAGATACGGCCTCCCAGGAAGTTCAGTCCCGGGACCACCACGATGACAACAGAGAAAGGCCCCGCACTTCCGCCCTCAACCGGCTCGGAGGGGGGCAAGACCGCCGAGGGGTCCAAGACTGCCTCGGAGGAAAAGCACTCCAAAGGCCCCAGGAAAGCGGAGGGTCTGTCTCGAGGGCAGACGAGGAGCGTCCCCCTCGGGGCGAAGGCAAGGCACCCCTTCATGCCGACGATGCTCGCCACCAAATCAACCAGGCCCACTCGGCCCGGATTCGTTCGCAGGGGGGCGGAGACCCTCCCGAAGGACCCCCGGGACGAAATTATTGCAGCCCTCCAACGCCGGCTTGATGAAATGGAGGCCAACAAAGCTCACGCCACCACCTCCATCCCTCATTCAGACCTCAAATACGAGGCCATGATGGCCAAAATGGAGGAATTGCAGAAGAAGGTAGTTGAGGGCTCCGGGGAACCCATCATCCAGCTTCGAACCCGGACGCCATTTACCCCAAGGGTATTGGCAGCCCGAATCCCGGAAAAATACCGGGGGCAACACATACAGCCCTACAACGGGAAGACGGACCCCTAGGAACACTACAGCAAATATCAGAACAACATGATGATGGTAGGGGCGTCGGACGAATATTTGTGTCGTTGGTTCCTCTCCACCTTAGAGGGGCCGGCATACGAATGGTTCAACCGGTTGCCCGAAGGCTGCATTGATTCGTGGCAAGAACTCGCTCAGCGATTCTTGACGCAATTTGCCGGGAGGCGTCGCACGAGGAAGCACTTCTCCCACCTCCTAACCATATGCCAAAGGAGGGATGAGACCCTTCGGGGCTTCCTAGAGCGCTGGAGAACGGAAGCCGACAAAGTCGACGGTGCTGACGACGGGACCCTCCTGGCCCTCCTGCAAACCGTCCTCCGCACGACAACTTTTCAAGGAGCCTCATCATTGAACCCCCCGCGACTACATAAGGCCCCTGCAGCGGGGGTACCGATATGCTGAGGCCGAGGAGGTGGAGAAATACCACCAGCATCTGGATCAGCAGCCCCCGAAGGCTGACAACAAGAACAACCGAGGGCCGGGGGCTCCTCCAAATCATCCCAAGGCTTCAGAACCCTCTGATGACCGCCCTCAGCAAGGCCAAGCCAAGCCCGGGGGAGGTTATAAGAGCAGCCCTAAGACTTGGGCACAGCCCATTCTCCTGGACCGCCCCCGGACACCATTGACGCACCCCGTCAGCATCATCCTTGATTTTGCCGAGGAGAGGGGCCTCGTTGAGCGCGATTCTCACGCACCCCCGGAGGTACATGCTATCAACCTTCAATTCCCCTATTGTCGCTTCCATCGGCATCAGGGGCACAGAACCGATGACTGCCATCAGCTAAAGACGGCCATCGAGAGATTGATACAAGCGGGACACCTGTCCCAATTTATCCAGAGCCCTCGGCAGGAGGGACCTTCTCATCAGGGACCTCCCCGAGGGCACCACACGAAGGTGAACGCTTGTGTGAACCCGAACACCATCCCCCTTGGCAAGAAGAGGGAGATCGGAAACTTGGAGGATGAAGAGGAAGAGTACCCCCACTACCAGGAGAAGAAACGCCACATCCTCATGATCACCGGTGGCAATACAGGGGGTGATTCCACCAGCCAGCGGAAAAAGTGGGCTCAATCGCTTTACGTGGGGGAAGTCACTCATATGCCCCCGGTAAAGCGGCTGAGGGAGGAACCCATCACCTTCACCAACGCAGATCTTCCTCCTACTTCTTCTCCTCACAGGGATGCCTTGGTGATTCGGACTGAAATAAACGACACCATCATTCACCGAACTTACATTGACACAGGCAGCTCCGTCAATGTAATGTACCTCAGCACCTTTAGAGAACTGCACCTGGAAAGGGGGTCCCTTCGGCCCATTAAGACCCCTCTTGCCGGCTTCACCGACGATACTATTGATTCCGAGGGGGTAGTAACCCTCCTGGTAATCTTCGGCGATGGGCTCCATAGAACCTAGCTCGAAGTGGAGTTCGTCGTCGTCAACATCGACTGCGCCCACAACATCATCCTCGGCCGACCAGCCCTCGAGGACCTCGAGGCCGTCATCTCCATGAGGCACCTCTGCCTAAAGTTCCCCGCCAAGGGGGGCATTGGCTACTCCCGGGGGAATCAGAAAATTGCCTGCGCTTGCTATCGTCAAGTCACTAAGAAAGTAAGTAAGACGGAATTCCGTGTTGACACCATCACTGGAACCATCGACAAAGAAGAAAAAAGGCCGAGGGCTGAACCAGCCGAGGACGTAGAAGACTTTACACTCGATCCGGCCAAGCCGGAGAGAGTCGTGAAGATTGGAGCCCAGCTCCCTGAAGATCTGAAGACCGGTATCACCGACACCCTCCGCGCCTACTCCACTGTATTTGCATGGGGGCCGGAGGACATGCCGGGAATAAGCCGAAGGGTCATCACCCACCGCCTCTCGGTGGACCCCTCGGCAAAAGCAGTACAACAACGAAGAAGACCTCTCTCCACCGAAAGGAGGGAATTTGTGAAGAAGGAGGTCGCCATGCTCCTCTCTATTAAGCACATCAAGGAGGTGAAATATCCCTCATGACTGGCAAACGTAGTCCTCGCACAGAAGCCTCCTACCTTCCGCATGTGCGTGGACTACACCGATCTCAACAAGGCGTGCCCTATGGACCCTTTTTCCTTTGCCCATTATCGATCAACTTGTAGATGAAACCGCGGGGTGTGAAATCATGTCATTCCTCGACGCATTCCGCGGGTATAATCAGATCTTCATGCATGAGGAAGACGCCGAAAAGACAGCCTTCATGACTCCCGAGGGCATCTTCTGCTACCTAGTAATGGCCTTCGGCCTAAAGAACTCAGGGGCCACTTACACCCGGATGGTGGCCCGAGTCTTTCAAGCCGTCCTAGGGCGCACCATGGAGGCCTATGTTGATGACATGATCATCAAAAGCAAGCAATCTTCCAGCCATGCCGACGACCTCCGGGAAATCTTCGCCATCATGCAGAAGTTCAACCTTCGGCTTAACCCGAAGAGGTGCACCTTCGGCGTCCAAGGGGGCAAATTCTTAGGCTACATGGTGAGCCGAAGGGGTATTGAGGCCAATCCCGAGAAGATCCATGCCATCATCAACATGGAGCCCCCACGCAATGTGAAGGAAGTTCAACGGTTGACAGGCCGCCTGGCAGCCCTCAACCGCTTTCTATCTAAATCAGCGGAGAAGTTTCTACCCTTCTTCCAGATCATGAGGAAGACGACTTGCTTTCAATGGACTCTAGAATGCCAGGGGGCTTTCGACGAGCTCAAACGATATCTATCTTCACCCCCTGTGCTCTCCAAACCAAAGGTAGGGGAGACCCTCTATCTCTACCTTGGGGTCAGCCCGACAGCCATCAGCTCCGTACTCATCCGGGAGGAAGACGGCATCCAACATGTCATCTTCTATGTAAGCAAAACCCTAAGGGAGGCCGAGCTCAGGTACTCTCCTGTGGAAAAAACGGTGTTAGCCATCGTTTGGACCGTCAAGAAGTTGGGCCACTACTTTCAGGCTCAGCCGGTTCAGGTCCTCACTCATCAACCCCTCGACGCCCTCATGAGGAGCCCCACCAGCTCCTCCCGCATGGTGAAATGGGCTATCTTCCTGAGCCAGTACAACATTGACATCCGTCCGAGGCCTGCCATCAAGGGCCAAGCCCTGGCGGACTTTGTGACCGAATGTACCGCAAGGGCGGCCACGGATGGGGAGCCCTCGGCTACCTCGGACGACTGGTGGACCCTCTACACCGACGGCTCCTCCGCAACCAAAGCATGCGGGGGAGGGGTAGTCCTCATTACTCCCGAGGGCTTCAAAGCCTACTATGCGATCCGCTTCTCCTTCAAAGTCTCCAACAACGAGGCCGAGTATGAGGCCCTCCTATGTGGCCTTCGGCTGGCTGCCAACATGAAGGCTCGGCAGATCCATATCAAATGCGACTCCAAGTTGGTTGTGGGCCAAATCTCCGAGGAGTATGAGGCCAAGGAGGGAAGAATGAAATAGTACAAGGAGGCGGCCAAGGAGTTGCTTAAGGTATTTGAGGCACACTCTCTCACTCAAATACCGAGGGCTCAGAATTCCGAGGCCGATATACTATCTAAGCTCTCAGCCGACTCCCCCGAGCACATCTCTAAGATTGCTAAAATTGAGGAACTTAGTCTCTCGAGTATCCATGCGAGCCCCGTCATGAACATACAACAACGCCAAGAGGACTGGATCTCAGATATCATCACCTTCATCTCAGTCGGGCAGCTACCCGAAGATGAGAGTCGCGCTAAACTAGCGAAGCTGAGGGCTCCTAGCTACACCATCGAAGACGGAAGGCTCTACAAACGGTCCTACAACGGCACGCTACTTCGGTGCCTTCATCAAGATGAAGTCGAGGTCGCAATGGAGGAAGTGCACAGTGGCACTTGCTCAGCTCACCAGGGACCCTGCTCCATGTCCCGAAGGCTCATTCTCCAGGGCTACTTCTGGCCAACCATGGCCAGAGATTGTGCTGACCTTGCCCGGAGGTGCACCGCATGTCAACATTTCCAGAAAGCCCCTGGCAGGCCAGCGGTCAACTATGCCCCCATTAGCACATCTGTCCCCTTTTCTCGATGGGGGATAGACCTTGTGGGCCCTCTGCCGAGGGGTACCTCCAACAATAGATACATAATTGTGGCCATCGACTACTTTACCAAGTGGGTGGAGGCTGAACCCCTCGCCAGCATCACAGAGGCGAAGTGTCGTCACGTCGTCCTCAAGAACATCCTCACAAGGTTTGAGGCAGCCCCCTTCTGTGCCCTTCTGGAGGCATGGGGCATCAAACACACCTTCTCTTCCGTTGCCTACCCTCAGGGCAACGGGCAAGTAGAGAACGCCAACCGGACATTGCTCGAGGGCCTCAAAAAGAAACTGGAGGCCGAGGGCGGTGGCTGCGTAGAAGAACTCCACAACCTCCTTTGGGCCTACCGCACCACCCCTCGGTTAGCAACAGGTGAAACACCCTTCTCCCTCTGCTACGGGTTTGAAGCAAAAGCTCCTACAGAAGTCACCCTTCCTACCCGGAGGGTGATCCAATATGACCCCGAGGTCAACGACAACAACATGGCCCTCGACCTCCACCTTCTTTCAGAACGCCGGGAGCAAGCCTTCATCCGGGCAGAAAACTACCGAAGGCAAGTCAAATGCTACATCGACGCCAAGGTTCGCACCCGAGAATTCCAAGTGGGGGACTATGTCTTCCGGAGGAGGGAAGCCAGCCAACCGACCGAGGGAGGCAAAATGGCACCAAAGTTCGAAGGCCCCTACATCATAGCAGCCATCATCAAACCTGGGACTTACAAGCTCAAACGCCCCAACGGGAAAGAGGTCCCTAGGCACTGGAATGTACACCACTTAGTTAAATTTTATCAATAATGTAAGAGCGGCCAAGCCCTCATAACTAGTGAATGTACTATCCTATGGCCCAAGGCCTCCAATTTTGAGAAATGAAGACACATTCAAGACACCAAGAACAACCACAAAACACTTATGAGCGGCCAAGCCCTCATACCAACTACAGGCTCCAGGCCTCACCACGAGAAGAACCCCCTCCGGCACCGAGTGCCGAGGGCGGACACCATCAACACCTTCAACAACAGTGGAAACACCAAGTGTTTCAAACAAGACCCCTCGGTACCAAGTACCGAAGGTGGGAACTCCCATCACCGGCAACAGGAAACACCAAGTGTTTCATTTCAAGACCCCTCAGTACCAAGTACCGGGGGTACACATCTCCACCGTCAAACATCAAAAGGAAGAACACCAAGTGTTCCTACAGAAGACCCTTCGGCACCCAGTGCCGGGGGTACACATCTCCACCATCAAACATAAAAAAGAAGAACACCAAGGGTTCCTACAGAAGACCCTTCGGCACCCAGTGTCGGGGGTAC
Organism: Cuscuta europaea; assembly: GCA_945859875.1. Classification (NCBI taxonomy): domain Eukaryota; kingdom Viridiplantae; phylum Streptophyta; class Magnoliopsida; order Solanales; family Convolvulaceae; genus Cuscuta; species Cuscuta europaea. Next base: position 648,592 of record CAMAPE010000045.1, on the reverse strand, counting down.
ACATCTCCACCATCAACATCAAAGAGAAGAACACCAAGTGTTCCTACAGAAGACCCCTCGGTACCAAGTACCGGGGTACACAACTCACCCATCAATGTCAAATAGGAGAAGAACACCAAGTGTCCCTACAGAAGACCCCTCAATACCAAGTACCGGGGGGCTACATATCGAAACTAACACCAAGTGTTGTTTCTAAAGCTGTACCCCACGAGGACGCATATACCGAAGGCGCCACCATCGGTGCCGGCGGCACGTAGTGCCCCCGACCATTTGCAACTAGTGTGCAAATGAAAACCCTTCCTTGAAACGATTTCCGCGTCACTACCCCCAGGGTATGACAGGCATGAGAAATGCCCAGGATTCGACTTTCAAAAACGGAACGCTTTCCGCGTCATCACCCCAAGGGTATGACAGGCACGAGAAATGCCCAAGATTCGACTTCCAAACCGAAACGCTCCCCGCGCCACCACCCCAAGGGTGTGGCAGGCCACAGACTATGTCTAACGCCGAGGGGACGACTTTCAAAAATGAGGCGCTTTCCGCGCCATCCCCCAAGGGGAGGCAGGTTACAGACCACCATATCTTGTACCCAGGAAACGACCCTGGATCCCCTCGGAACTCGGAAGGTTAACCCGAGGGAGGAGAGCCATTGGTGTATTCTGATGGTCTCCTGATAGGCCCAGCCTTACCAAGAAACCAAGTTTCTTGATGCCTTCCCTTCACCACCAACCAAAAAAAAAACAGAGGGGGTTAAGGGGAGTAGACTCATCGAGAAATCAATGAGTACAACGCTCCAACAAATCACAGCATACCGAGGGCTCCCTACAGGAACACCTCCGGTAACTGAAGGCTCGTATGTCCCGAAGGTTACTATTCAACAATACAAAGGGATTAGACTGTCTCAAGGACATTAAACGACTAAGCTCACCTGTAAAAGGGAATGCAACTGACTAAGACAGCTCAAGAACCCTTCAAATGAATGCCGAGGGCACCTATGTCCCACCAGCATTCACTACAACATTAACGTCCTGCAAATTTTCCGGAGGCTCACATATCACCCGACAACCGGAGGCACCTATTGCAAACCATCAAAGGCCAACCAAGGGGGCTTATTCCAAAATAATGTCGCCCTCGGGAAAACTTAATTGGAAAACGCTACTAACCGAAGGCTACACAAGGAAGCAACACTTAGAAAATTTTCTAAGTCCTAAAAATTGAGCCCCCGGCCTGATCAATATTTCAACGGAGGGACCATGATAGCCGAAGGCCACGTGATACAACAGCACTTAGAAGATTTTCTAAGTCCTACATATTTGGCCCTCAATCAAGTAGTCACACATCAGGAAAGGAGGCTACCAGCCGAGGGCTTCCAATGGGAAACTACACTTAGAAATTTTTCTAAGTCCTAAGGATTGGGTTCTCAACCTAATCATCACACAGCGATTGAACTGCAGTCATCCGTGGGCTCCTACTTCACGCATACTACACTTAGGAAAATTTCCTAAGTCCTACATATTTTGGCCCTCGGTCAACTCTCCATACTACCGGAGGGGTCATACGATTGAAGGCTTGGTGAGACTACACTTAGAAGTATTTTCTAAGTCCTAACTATAGTTGGGCCCTCGGTCATACATCTAGCGAAGGGTGCCTAACTACCGAAGGCTATGACTGTATTCAAACACTCAGAAATATTTTCCAAGTCCTGAGCATTGGGCCCTCGGTGAAAGGTTCAATTGACTAAAGATTACTAGTAGCCGAGGGCTACAAGAAGCACCGCAATTGGAAGAAAATATTCTAAGTCCTAAACATACATTCAAAACGAGACGAAGGTATACATTCAAAAGAAAAAAAAGGACGACACATTCATATACAAAAGCCCGAAGGCTAACATCCATCCATCAATCATCAAAAGGAAAGTCAGTGTAACTATTACATACGGGCCAAAGCCGAGGGGTGACAAAGGTTCATTACAAAGAGTTTTAAAAAATCAGCTAAGTACGAGTTAAGATTTATCAGCCACTTCATCGACCGTCCCTGCGGCAGGTTTGGAGGAGATTTCTTCTTCGACGGCATTATCCCCGACGGTAGCACCATCATCATCGCCGCTCATCATCATAGAATCATGAATCATCGGGCGCTCGTCGCCTTCGGGGAGGGGGACTCTCACATCTGGCTGCAACGGGGGGAGGCCATACACCGAGGGGTCAAACTCCGCCAGGGGGGTGCCGAAATGCCGGGCGAACCTCCGATAAACCAGATGCTGGGTGAAGAACTCGCCGGCTTGATAATAGGTGTCGCCCCTCTCGTTCTTCCAGTCGAGCCCGGGGCCTTTCACCCACTCCTCGATCGAGGCCTTCACCACAGAGGCCACCCACTCCCTCTGGCCCTCGGCCTTCCAACCCTCGGAGATGAACCCAGCGATGGCCTCTTCTCGGGCTTTGACAATAGCTTCGACCTTGGCCTTTTCGGCGTCCTCAGCCGCTTGCTTCCTCTCCTCGGCCGCAACCCTCTCGGCTTCTGCCTTGCCCTCAGCCTTGCCGTCATCTCTGGCCTCCTTCAGCTTCAACTCCGCTTGCCGAAGGGCGTCCTCCAGCTTGCACATCGCCCGGAGGGAAGCGTCCTTGTCATGGATCAGTTCCTTCACAGACTTCTCCAGCTCGGCCTTATGACGGCGCCACTCCTCGCGCCTTCGGGCCTGCTCACCGAGGGTTATACACGCCTGTTGAATAACGGACAATGGGTTCAGACGGGCGTTGAGAATATACTAAGTGTTAAGATAAAAGCAAAGTAAAAATACTTACAGCCAGAGATGATCGAAGGGCCTTGCTCTCGAGGGCGTCGTCGTCGTAGGTGGAGAGGGCTTGCTTATCCATCATCGAGGTAATCCCCCTCAGGAAAGACATCGGTTCAGCTGAACCGTGCAACACAGATGCCCCCAGGGTGAGGGAGAGCTGAAGAATCTCCCGAGGCAAGTTCTCCGGGGGAAGATCTGTTTGATCCATCGGGGTGTCAACGGTCGGGGAGTCAGCGGAGGGCTGATCATCAATTACTATGACGGGGGCCGCCATTCCAACGGTGCCCCCGGCAACCTTCTGTTTCTTGATCGGGGGCTCCACCCCCTTGCCTCCCTTCTTCTTCTTGGCGGCCACCTCGGCCTTCGGCCCCCCGTCCACAGTAGCAAGGGTAGCATCAACAGAAGGCTCCACAACCTCCTTCGGGAAGACCTCATCAATGGGCTTTTGGCCCGAGGGCTCCTTTTTCTCCTTCTTCTGGACCTGAGCCCTCTCCTTCTTCTTTTTCATGGCAAAGAGAGCCTACATACCTGCAAAAAATGAAGAGAAAAGATTAACCCGAAGGATCCATACAACAGACAACTATCGGGATGCAAAATAAGAATGCCTAAGTACAAGACTAAGGGCCCTCGTACACTACCTCCTGCTCCCCCGAAGGCCTCAGCAAAAACGGGATACTTCTCGTCCGTTTCCCCGATGAAGCGGTATCTCCGGAAGCCGAGGGCGAAGAGTTCCTTGTCGGCAGTGTAATCTTTAATAGACACTTGCTTCGTGCGACCCTCCAGGATTTTGGCTATTATCAAGCCATCCTTCTCGAGAGCGGCGTTTCCAACCTTCGGATGCCGACGGAAGTGATCCCGAAGTTCCGCTGGAAATGGGCTCTCAGCAACTCTGACGTAGCACCATCGCTCCTTCCAGCCCTTATTGGACGAAGGCGCCTCTGTAAATAGCTTCCACCTAGCTATCTGCTGCAGGTTGGCGAAGCCCTCGGCATTCGCGTGACCCCCTCGGCAGAGGTTGAAGCTCTGGAAGAACAAGTCCAGGCTGGGGGTCACCCCTCGGTCCCTGCAGAGGTTCAAAAAACCCGCCACGTAGGAGTGGCTATTAGGTGTCAGCTGGCAGGGGACCAAGCCAACAAACCTAAGGTACTCCCGGAGGAAGGGGTGCAGAGGGAACCGAAGGCCCATGGAGACCGACAGTACGTGTACTGCAATACACCCCTCGGGCGCCCGAGACAGCACTTCGTCAACTCCCGGCTCGACCACCACGGCCGAAGGCCCTACGTGTAGCTGCGTGACGTAGAAATCCGCCTTGTCCGCCTTCGACTTTATCTCAAGGGCCTCAGTGTTCAACCAAGAATACCCCTCGGGCATATCAACGGGCTTCCCTTGGTCGGCATCCCTGACTTTCTTCCTGGTAGCAACTTTCGCCTTCTTCTCCCTCGATCCAAGGGCTACTCTCAAGGGCGTCGGGTTCAGTGGCCTCGAGCTGCTTGCTTCACCAGAGCCGCGGGGGGGAAGGACAGCCACTGTCGCCCTTGTCCTCTCCTTTGCTTCCTCCTCCTCTGCAACCTGCACGGCGAGGGCTAAGTCTTCGTCCTCCGTCTCCTGCTCAAAGCCCTCGGCTTCGACTTCAGCCGTCAGGTCTTTCTGTACCTCTATTGCCATCGCGACGTCCTCTTGGACCGAGGGCTGCTCACTTGAGGACCCAGCGTCTGAGAAGTTCTCCTCTTCCACCGATGGATCCCTCGATATGTCCTGGGAGTCACTCTGGGAAGACATCTTGGCTATAGTCCGAGGGCTCGGAAACACTAGTGTTTTCTAAAAAAATCTATCTCCTAGCCTAAAGGCACAGGGCACAGCTAACTACAACGAGAAGAGCATGTGGGAACTGACCTTAAGGCAGAGATTGATCGAGGGCTGCTGTTTCTCTCTCTAGAAATTTTGCCAGTGCTTCGCTATAGGGATTTCGCACAGGGGGAAGGGAGCCGGCCATGGGGTATTTATAGGCGCTGGAATCCGGGCTTGGGCCTGGAAACCGGGCCTCCGGTTGGACTATCATCATTACACGCCGTGTCTTCGCCCAACCGGTGACGCCGCCCACGGACGGCCAACCATCACGCACCACGTGTACTCCCCCCCCCCCCCCCCCCCCCCCCCAACGGCTCTATCTTGACGTTACATATTCCAACGGCTATATTTCCAACGGCTATATTCTGGGAGCCCCCGGGATTTTGCTTAACTCCACTTCATCAAGGAGAGCCTCCGGGTACACTTACCCAGAGACGCTCCCGGGTTGTGCCCTACACAGTACATAACAGACGCCTTCGGGGTCACTGCTTCAGAAGCCCAAGGCTTCATATCAGGCCACCCCTCGGGGATCCCCCCTCAGTGTGCCTCATTGACAGATAGCCTACGGCACACAGGTAATGGGAGCCCTCAGATATCCTCATCATCAACTAATCAACAAACAGGGGACACCCCGGTAACACCTCAACTACTAAGATCATTCACTACGCCCTCGATCCCCATATCGTGGGACCCGCCTTCGGCACCTCCCAGGACATCAACAACAAGCCTCCGACTAATCAACACAGGAGCCCTCAGAGCAAGGAGAGCCTTCGGCATTACCATTATTCTCCATTTTGAACCAAGGTTTCACATTTTCGATTCATCGTTGGGGGAATTCGGTGCACTCTTTTTCCCTCATTAGGATTTTTTCCCACAGGGTTTTTTCTAATGAGGTTTTTAACGAGGCATCCCCCCAAAATGAAACGAAAAGCGTCAGCCTTTGGCCCACAACAGCAACGCAACTACTCTACTCCTTTTCACCACTTTGCTAGTGCCTCAAGGAGTGAGGGACTGGAGGACCCCCTCAGGAAAAATCACAAAATTCACAAACATGACCTCTCAAGTCCCGACATGTGGGTAACTGAGGGACTGCCCTCGGCAGAATCAACAAACAGCAAACTACCCACAACTCTACAAGCTACTAACGGAACAAAGGCAGAGGACAAACACGATTACTCCTTTTCCCTCAAGTACCTTTCGGCAAAAGGAGTGAGGGACTCCTGATGGAGTATATGGCTCGGGAACCCCCGGCCCATAGACTCCTACTACTCCGATCAAGGCCCAACGGGCCCGGAAGGCCCAACAGGCCCTAGTCACAGCGCCCAGAGTACCAAGCAGCCCACAATGCGCACCAGAGGTGCCTTTGGCCCCTTGGCCGAAGGCTCTTACTTTCACAGGAAGGTCAGGACAGCAAAACAAAGCTACTGGGAAAAACGGCGAAAATCAGTAGCCCTCGGCACCAGGAGCCCTCGACACCTAGGGGTCCCCAGAACTCAGAGCCTTCGGCTAGTCCTCTACCGCCGAGGGCACCCTGCCCGACATGATATTCACACCACATGCGTACAGATCACCGTACCCTGTACAAACGTCCCTTCCAACAGCCGCATTAAATGCGGCCACATGCGGTTGCCAGCGCCAACCAGATGAGGTGACCTCTCGGCCAATGGACGCTTGACACGTGTCCCTGTCTGACATTTATTGCTACTATAAATAGCACCCCTTTTCCCCATTTGTAACCAAGTCATAAACGCTGCATACTTTCTGAATACACTTTCTCTCTCTACTTACTTGCTCTGACTTCTCTCTTGTTATTCCCCGCAATAACCCCCCGGATAAGCTACCCCCGGGTACACTATCCATCATCTTCATTTATTTTGTGAGTTTGCAGCATGAAATTCCTGGCGGTTGAAATACACTTTAAATGTTCATTCAGAAGATTTTATATTTCCGCACATTTTCTAGTGGTAGTTTGTTGGTGATTATAAAGTAATTCTCACCAATTTTTTTTATGAAAAAAAACAGAAGATTTATTGTAGACTTTATTGTAGTTAATATTTTTCAAATAGGGTGTCTCAATGTTAGTTAATATAATACTGATGGAGTATATGGGTCCAGACCCCACGATCCACATACTGAGAAGACAAAGAGGAGCACAGTTGTCACTCAATGGGTTCTCCGTCGGCCAGATGGCACCCCATCGGCCAAAGAAGAGTCAATCCAGAATACGCTCCAGATTCCAGAAGCCAAGGAGAAGACTTGTCCTCCCTCGGTCGTGCCTCCCTCGGCCATGCCTCCCTTGGTTGTGCCTCCTTCGGTCGTGCCTCTCTCGGCCATGCCTCCCTCGGTCGAGTACCGTGCACTCGCCGGCCTCGAGCGAATTCCCCACAAATCAAAAGAGGGACAACCGAGGACCATGCACTCGCCGGCCTCGAGCGAAATCCTCACAAATCAAAAGAGAGAAGCCGAGGACCGCGCACTTGCCGGCCTTGAGCGATAAAAATAAAGACCCCACAAATCAAGCCACATATTTGGCTAAGTACATATCAGGCAAACACTATGCATTATGGACGAAGCAAGACCACACATGCGGATCAGACGGACGCCAACGCCTTGTCCTTCATCAAAGGACGAGCGTCGCCAGCGTTGTCCTCATCTTTAGATAGACGTCCCCCGCCTTGTCCATCAACAAAGGACAAGCGTCAACGGTGCCGCCCCTTTACCTTCGGACGAGCGCCCAACGACGTCCCTCATCATTAGATACATTATGGACGAAGCAAAACCATACATGCGGATCAGATGAGCGTCAAACGTCGTCTTTCATTTTCAGACGGGCTCATCTGCATCGTCATCCTCAAAGGATAGGCACCCGGCGCCGCCTTTCATATTCAGAAGACCGGCTTCATCAACGCCGTCGTCATGAGAGACGAGCGTCATCATCGCCGTCATCCTTAAATCACGCTCATTCCCTCGGCCTCAGCGTGATTATTTATCTCAAGGTCAGCTTCCTCAGCGCCGAGAGCCTTGAGCTTACATGACAAACGGCTTCATCAACGCCTCGTCATCATTTATTTGGACCGGCATCACCATCGCCGTCATCCTCAAATCACGCCCGGTCCCTCGGCCTCGACGTGACTATTTATCTTAAGGTCGGGTTCCTCGACGCCGAGAGTCTTGAGCTTATATGACGATCGGCTTCATCATCGCCGACGTCCTCAGATCACGAACGACTCCTTATCATTGTACGTCCTCAGATCACGAATGGCCCCTCGGCCTCAGCGTGATCATCTATCTCAAGACCGACTTCCTCAACGCCGAGAGTCTTGAGCTTGTATGACGATCGGCCTCATCATCGTTGTCGTCCTCACATCATGAACGAGCCTACAGCCTCAACGTGATCCTTTATCTCAAGACCATCCTCCTCAGCGTCGAGCGTCTTGAGCTAGCGAGCGGGCTCGCCATTCCCTTCCAGGATGGCGACCCTCGCCTTCATGCGACGAGCGACTTCATCAGCACCCTCATCCTCAGATCACGGCAGACCCCTCGGTCTCAACGTGATCCTTCATCTCAAGACTGGCTTCCTCAGCGCCGAGCGTCTTGACCTAGCGAGCGGACTCGTCATTCCCTTCCTGGATGGCAACCCTCACCTTCACGCGACGAGCGACTTCATCAGCACCCTCGTCCTCAGATCACAGCAGACCCCTCAGTCTCAACGTGATCCTTCATCTCAAGACTAGCCTCCTCAAAGCCGAGCGTCTTGAGCTAGCGAGCAGGCTCACCATTCCCTTCCTGGATGGAGACCCTCGCCTTCATGCGACGAACGGCTTCATCAACACCTTCGTCCTCAGAATACGGCAGACCCATAAGTCTCAACGTGATCCTTCATCTCAAGATCGGCCTCCTCTGCACCGAGCGTTTTGAGCTAGCAAGCAGGCTCACCATTCCCTTCCTGGATGGCGACCCTTACCTTCATGAGACGAACGGCCTCCTCAGCGCCGTCGTCCTCATATCTCGAGACTGGCTCCCAAGCCTTGACTTGATCCTTTATCTCAAGGCCGACTTCCTCAGCGCAAAGAGTCTTGAGCTTACACAACGATCATCTTCATCACTGCCGTCATCCTCAGGACGCAAACGGCCCCTCGGCCTCCGCGTGATTCCGTACTTCAAGACAGGTCTTAGCCATTCCTTTACCGAATGGCGACCGTTGCATGGATTTCGGACCGGCCCCTCAGTGTCGGCGCCCTCATATCTCAAGACCGACCCCCGATGCTGAGGCACTGTTATAGCGTCCAGGCTCGCTAATCCCCTCCTGGATAGCGACCATCGCCCTCGGTTGACGCACGGCTCATCAGCACCGTCGTCCTCTTGCTCAGACAGACATCCATCGCCTCGTCCTCATGTTCGGACCGGCCCATCGGCGTCGTTGTCCGTACCAGCAGACGGACGTCCCCTTAGCAGATGGACACCGCTGCAGCTCCACACCCAGGGCGAAGGACTCACCCCTTGGAGTTCATTTTGGGGGGTATCTGGTGTGCTCTTTTTCCCTCATTAGGATTTTTTCCCACAGGGTTATTTCCTAATTACATGTGCTTCATGGAGTGGGGGACTGAGGGCTGTATCGGCCTCCACATACATGGAAACACCTCAGAAATGCACAAGTCCAAAAATATGAACACAAGCCAACGTCAATGGTATCACAACGTCCACAATCATGTGGTCATCCTTCGGCCAAGCCGAAGCACAAAGCAGGACACACATCATCCTCAAAATCAAAGACACATATCATCCTCGAAGCCAAGGACACCCCTCGTCCTCAAGGCCAATGACACACATCGTCTTCAAAGCGGGACTTTCCTCATCCGCAAAACCAAGGGCGCACAACGTCCTCTGGTCCAGGACCCCGATCGCCCTCAAAGCTAACGACGGCCAAAGAGAGGCCACATCACCTTCGCGGCTGAGACCGCGCATTGTCCTCAAAATGAAGGGCATTCATCGTCCTCGAAATGAAGGACACTCATCGTCCTCGAAATGAAGGACGTTCATCATCCTTGAAATGAAGGACAAGGCAGCCAACAATTATGGCATCGCCTCGGCTAGGAACACTAGAACTCCCAGGTAATCCTCCGTCGGCCAAAGCGTCAGAACAACAAGGATCTACTCTCTTTCACTTCGTCTACATCTCAGCTCAGAGAGGGGGGGGGGACTCCTGATGAAGTATATGGGTCAAAAACCCATGACCCACATACTCAGAAAACAAAGAGGAGCACAGCTGTCACCCAGTGGGCCCTCCGTCGGCCAAATGGCACCCCATCGGCCAAAGAAGAGTCAATCCAGAATACGCTCCAGAAATCAAGGAGAAGACTTGTCCTCCCTCGGCCGTGCCTCCCTCGGCCATGCCTCCCTCGGCCGTGCCTCCCTCGACCATGCCACCCTCGGCCAGAAGTAACTCGTAGAACTAGATTTCTCATGTAATCAACCCAATAGAGGCCTTATATTGTAATGGGCCTCCCAAGCCCAAGGCTTTGAAACCCAGCCCACTTTTCTCTATAAATAATCTCTTTGGGAGCCATGTAAAGGGTTTAAAAAGTTAATTAACACATATCACTTCTCTCTCTAGCTCTCCCTTTTCTCTAGGAGTCAATACTCCATCAAATACGTACTGTGATTTTTCTGTAAATTTGCTATTAATAATTTAATTTAATATGTGAAGTGTCAAAGTCTTGTATTGATAAAAGTAAAAGTTAATTCAATTAAATAAGAATATTGTTAGCAGAAATTTGAAATTTGTTAGCATGGATCATTTTATTAAAACGGTTAGCTCACTACGGATACTCTTTGTATGCACATGGTAAATCAGTGGGTTGACAGGGATTGAATTAGTGATTTCTGAGTCACTAGTGCACCTAGGGATGGACCCGGTCGGCGGTCCCGGACTGGAACCGGACTCGCTATTGTGCGGGACTGGACCGTATCCGGATTTCCGGTCCCGGTCTTGGACCGGCTACCCGATCGGGTAATTCTGGACTCGGTCTTGGGTAAGCAAAATGGGGATCGGACCAGGCGGTCCCGGTTTCGGTCCCAATTAGGGTTGGATTCGGTGCGGGCCCGGGACCGGCCCGGTCGGGCGGTCCGGGACCGGGTATGGACCCGAACCGATGGGAAGGGGCGGGGCGGGCTCGGTTCAGGATTATTGTGACCCGGCCTGGCCGGGTCGGGCCCGGGTCTGGGCCTCTTTTTTAAAAAAAAAATTAGTTGGTTGGGCTACTATCCGTTGGGGGTGGGGGTGGGGACAACCCAAACGGCTATATAGCCGTTGGGTGGGGTAAAGGGGGGGTCCGGGGGGTTGGCTGGTAGGGGGGGTCCGGGGGGGTTGGCTGGTAGGGGGGGTGGGGGGTAAAAAAACCTATAAATACTCCTAATCTTAAACATTTTTTCATCTCTTCTCCAATTCTTCCTAAATCCTAATCTTAACTCTCTACTCTCTAATTCTCTTATTCTCCAATATATTATATATCTACTCTCTAATTCTCTTCTCCAAGAAGTTAAGATGGAAAATCAAGATGCCATTATACGGTATAATTTTGATAAGCAGAAGGACCCGAAGATCGGGATGTGGTACGCAATTTGCAAATTGTGCGAAAACAAATGTATCATGGGGGCTTCAGGCGGATTCGGGATGGCAATCAAGCATATGAAGTCATGTGACAAAGCCAAAGGATCGGGAGGTGAGGGAAGTTCCGATTGATTACAATTTTCAAAATGTTTCTCTCTTAAAGTTTGTTTTAATTTTCAAATGTAGTTCCTATTTCATTTCAAATAAATGCAATTGAAGTTTGTTTTTAATACTCGTATAAAACTATAAACTATAAAATATAAATTATAAAAAAAAAAATTAACCGGCCCGGCCCGAACCGGACCCGACCCGTGACCCGGGCGGGTGGCCCGGCCCGAACCGGACCCGTCCAACCCTCAGGCCGGTCTCGGGCCCACTATTCTTGAACCGGCGGCCCGACCGGGCCTAGGCCCGGCCCGAATCCATCCCTAGTCCCAATGGCTAAAATCTTTTTTTTAATTTATTAAGGGGGGACTGAAATCGTCCAGACCAGACCGGAACTGGCCGGGTAGACTGGACCAGAATTGGGTCCGTTGAACCCCGGATCAGTCTCGGTCTTCACATTTAAACCCGGGACCGGGTCCGCCCCTAAGTTCACCTATTCGGCCACCCTTATATATATAAGTGTTACCATCAAACGCATGAAACATCTGTTAGTTATATCTTATGATTTAAATGCTCCAGAATTAATATTCCCAAGTTTCAAGAACAATCTTTTATAATACTCCGTAAAAATTAGTGTACATATGAATAGAAGGTTTGGATGTGATGACATAAATACCAGCCCAATATGGTAAGCCCGATTGAATGTGGACTGGGCCCGTAAATGAGATGGACAAGACGAACATGGACATCAGGCCCAAGGAAATACATGGTCAGCATACCGAGGATGAGAATCATGGAGTCACATTCACATAGATATGGCGCGTTGAGCATGACGTGGTCTTATCTTTACAATGAGGCTTAGGCATGACATGCTGAGCACGACGCAACCTTACCTCTACCATGGGATTTGAATATGGCATGCTGATCATCACATGGTGAGCCTCTACGCACGTGGTGCGCAAGCGCCTAGACCATCGCACATGCATGGTGCTACTTCCCAGAAGCTACGTGACCAACAGCAAATCTCGAAGATCACGGGTCAACTCGCAATAAGTCCTACAAATCAGAAGATGGCGGTGCGTCAGTTCATGCATGGCGACCACGTTGCCCGAATATTTCTTGTCTCAATTTTGTATTATAAATTCTTGTAACTCTTGGAAGAACGAGGAGGCTGAATACATTGAATACACTACATACAATTATCTCTCTAAGTATTATTCTGAGTGCTTTAATTATTTTCGGCTATCTACTAATTATTTTCTGGTGGATTTACTTCCATCATTTTGGTGCTTTCATTGAGAGCTGAAGATACACTCAGGCAATTTCAGACGCTGTAACAATGGCTACTACCAGGGCTGAGAAGGATGTACCTGCAGAGGGACACACTGCGTCCAACTCATCAGGTCAGGACCTTCGTAACTGACTCAGTCGCCCTGCGGTGGTTCCCGTAGAAGTGCCTGATGTCCATGGTGCCATCCTAGGGATGACCAGGATGTTGGGCACTATTGCGAAGGACTTACGCCGTGCAATTCCCGGCGCTCAAAAGCCTCCTCAACCACATGGAACTCAATTTCCGACTAATCATCCGATGGTGGAGATGGAGGTGACATCACCAGCACCATCCCGAAAAATTGGAGAGAAAAGAGAGGAACGAGGAATCCCTGTCCCTTCGAACCAACCAGCTCGAAGTGAAACCTCGGTGTTCAGCAGGCTTGGAGACCAAAGACGCTCTACTAAGGACCGTCTCGGACGATCACACCATGTTGAGAAAGAAAGGGATGCACAAAACCACCGTGGACAACGCGACCACGGCGAAGAGGAGTGCAGACAAGTCCCCAAAGTTGCCCATATGACTACCAGTCACCGTTCACTCGGACACATGACTGAGCATATCGGGGGGACTGAAATACGCTCACAAAAACCGAGGAACACAGAGGTAGAGGACGGTGGCAGGAAACGTGTGACGATTCACACGGACAGAATCGGGAACGATTCGAATGAGGTGGAGGTGAGGAAGCTATGGAGAAAAATTGAGGACCTGCAGCGACGAGTAGATACAGGAGATGGACACACGGATGCTAAACTGAAGACGGTGACCCCATTTACCACACGGATCATGGCGTACCCGTTACCAGTTGACTTCAAGGCGCCCCATGTCAAGGCCTATTCGGGAACCTCAGATCCCCAGGAACATCTATCACGTTATTACGCTAATATGATTATGATTGGGGCATCGGAGGAAATAATTTGTCGATGTTTCCTAGCTACGTTGGAAGGAACTGCGTGTGAGTGGTTCAATTCTCTCCCCCATGGCTCGATCGATGAGTGGGAGGATTTAGCGCAAAGGTTTCTTGAACATTTTGCTGCTAGCAAAAGAACCAAGCAACACTACTCGCACCTCCTGACCGTGAAGCAAAAGAAGAGCGAGGACTTGAAAGATTTTGTGATACGATGGAGGAAAGAGTCTGCTGCCGTGCATGGGGCGGACGACCAAACACGTCTGGCCATGTTCCAGGCAGCGTTACGGGCTGGGGACTTCGCATCAAGTCTCATCCGGGACCCACCAAGGTCGTACCAGTCGGCCCTTCAATGAGCCGATCGATACGCCGATGCGGAGATCCGAGAGGTGCAAAAGAAAAAGGATGAGTCATCGGAACCTTGGAGGGAGGGGTCTACCCCTAACCACAAAAAACAAAAGAAAAACAAAAAAGATTTCAACTACGGTCCAAGGCAGATTTCAAATGCGAGCCCAGTGTCCCCAACCCATCCGGTGGGCACGATCAAGGACTATGCCGAGCGTACATATCTCATGCAAGACCAAGGCCAGAGGGTGAAGTGTACGCTGTCTCTGGTGCTAAAAAGTATTGTCGTTATCATCGGGTTGATAATCATGACACGGAGGAGTGTTTTACCTTGAAACGGGAGATTGAAAGACTGATCCAGAGGGGTCATTTAAATAATTTCGTCAAGGGAGCTACGCAGCAACCCAACCAGGTATGGAGGAAGCCTTCAGAACAAGTGGCGTGCACGCAGCAGGAAACACGCATGGCAGAGAAAAGACACATTGGAAATGAGAGCGACGAGGAGGTTTCAGATGAACCAGGGCAGAAGCGGGACAAGAGGCACCATGGCATCAATTTCATTTATGGAGGTAATGCAGGCGGGGACGCGTCGTCCCTTCGAAAGAAATGGGCTCATCAACTCTACATTGGTGAGATCATGCACTCTCCCATGAAAAAGAAGGTACGACGTGAACCTATATATTTTACTGATGATGACCTACCGCCGTGTCCAAGCCCACATCGGGATGCCATGGTTATCAAAATGGAGATCAATGATCTTGTCATACACTGTACCCTGGTCGACACGGGAAGTTCTGTGAACATAATGTACCTTGATACTTTCGAGAAACTGAAGTTGTCCAAAGGAAAACTGCATCCGATAAAAAACCCATTGTCCGGGTTCACGGGTGACTCTATCGAGGCAGAAGGAGTCGTCACAGTCCCGGTGGAGGTAGGGGACACATCCCATAAAGTGAAACTTAACATGGAGTTTGTAGTGGTCCGATTGACATGTGCACATAATCTTATACTCGGACGACCGGGACTGGAAGATTTGCAGTGCATAGTGTCCCCGACACATCTTTGTATTAAGTTCCCAACACCAACCGGAGTAGGGATAGCGCGCGGAAGCCAGAAGCTCGCCTGAACATGTTACATAAAAATCACTAAGAAGGTGGGGCGGCATGGCCATCAGGTGAACACTGTCGCCACACAATACCTACAAGATGAAGAGCGGAGACCCCATGCTGAACCCGCAGAAGGGACGGAGGAGATCACCCTTGATCCCGAAACACAAGAGCGAAAGATTAAGATAGGAACCGGATTGGGGGCTGAGCTCCGCGCTGAAATCATAGCCGTCCTGACCATGTACCAAGGTGTATTTGCAAGAGGACCAGAAGACATGCCAGGCATCAGTAGAGACGTTATCTCTCATCGCCTGGACGTGGATGCCACGTCAAAACCAGTGAAACAAAAGAAGCGTTACATGTCCTCGGACAGGCGGGAGTTTGTAAGGAAAGAAGTGGGCACCTTGTTAAAGATCAGACATATCAGGGAGGTTAAATACCCAGAATGGTTAGCAAACGTGGTATTGGCACCTAAACCCCCAACATGGAGGATGTGTGTTGATTACACGGATCTCAACAAGGCATGCCCGATGGATCCATTCCCATTGCCTAACATCGACCAGTTGGTGGACGAAACAGCGGGGTGTGAGCTGATGAGTTTTATGGATGCCTTCAGTGGATACCACCAGATTCGCATGCATGAGGAGGATGCAGAAAAGACCTCGTTCATGACTCCAGAGGGCGTTTTTTGTTACTTGGTCATGGCATTTGGACTAAAAAACTCTGGGGCAACGTACACCCGCATGATCTCTAAGCTCTTCAGACCTGTCCTAGGTCGCACCATGGAAGCCTACGCGGATGATATGATTGTGAAGAGTAAAAAATCGAGCACGCATGCTATGGATTTGGCAGAAGTATTCAAAATCATGGAGAAATTTAATCTATGCCTCAATCCGAAGAAATGCACTTTTGCGGTGCAAGGCGGGAAGTTTCTAGGATACTTGGTGAGCCGGAGAGGAATTGAGCCAAATCCAGAGAAGGTTAAAGCCATTCTGGACATGGAGCCTCCCCGTAATGTTAAGGACGTCCAGCGATTAACAGGGCGCTTAGCAGCACTAAACCGCTTCTTATCGAAACTAGCTGAGAAGGCCACACCGTTCTTCCACATCATGAAGAAGTCAAAAGGTTTCATGTGGACTGAGGAGTGTCAAACTTCGTTCGAAGGATTGAAGCAATATCTCTTATCTCCTCTGGTGTTATCTAAACCAGAGACGGGGAGACCCTTTATCTGTATCTGGGGGTCTCCCCGAGTGCAATAAGCTCTGTCTTGGTGCATGAGGAGGGTGGTGCTCAGAGACCTGTTTACTATGTCAGCAAAACCTTGAGGGATGCTGAGCTACGATATACTGCCATAGAGAAAATTGTCTTGTCGGTGGTGTGGACAGTCAAACGACTGACACAGTACTTCCAAGCTCACCCCGTCCATATTTTGTCACACCAACCTCTAGGCGCGGTGATGAGGAGTCCCACAGCATCATCAAGGATGGTCAAATGGGCAGTATACCTTAGTCAATTCCACATAGAAGTGAAGCCTTGCCCTTCGATCAAAGGGCAAGCTCTTGCAGATTTCATTGTGGGATGCACAGCACGTGAAGAAGCGACGAAGACGAGGCATGAAGACCATGATTCCGAGTGGTGGATACTGTCAACGGACGGCTCATCCGTGGCCAAATCTTGTGGCGGAGGAGTGGTCCTCACCACGCCCGAAGGCTTTAGGGCCTACTATGCCATCCGGTTCAATTTTAAAGTATCTAATAATGAAGCGGAGTATGAAGCTCTGTTATGTGGTTTGCGTCTAGCGGCGAACATGCGGGCGGAGAAGGTCAAGATCCGATGTGATTCAAAGCTAGTTGTGGGACAAATCACAAGCGAATTTGAGGCAAAGGAGGAACGCATGAAGCAATACCGTGATGTTGCATTGGAACTCTTAAAATTGTTCACAGCTTATGAGATTGAACAAATTCCGAGGGGACAGAATGTTGAGGCCGACATGCTGTCCAAACTCAGCGCAGAGACCCCTGAGAGGATCTCAAAGATTGCAAGAGTGGAAGAACTAGACACTTCTAGCATATATGCGTGCCCGGTGCACACCATAATTGCTAGAAACGAGGACTGGATAGACTACCTCGTCAAATATATTCGTGAGGGAGTGCTGCCCGCGGAGGAGGTTGAAGCCAAGGTGATTAAGATGAGGGCGTCAAGCTATACGATTTTGAATGACGTGCTATATAAAAGGTCTTACAATGGCACACTCCTCAAGTGTCTACGGCCTAATGAGGCCATGGCTGCCATGGAAGAGATACACGCTGGGACATGCTCAGCGCACCAAGGAGCGCACACCATGTCACGAAAGGTAATTCTACAAGGATTCTTCTGGCCGACCATTGTAAAAGATTGTGCGGACTTTGTTAAAAGGTGTGTCGTATGCCAAGAGTTTCAGAAATCTCTGGGACGCCCAGCAACGTATTACACCCCCATCAGCACAGCCATACCATTCACTAGATGGGGAATCGATCTTATCGGGGCCTTACCGAGGGGGACCGGGAGCGTGAGATGGGTTATTGTGGCCATAGACTACTTTACCAAATGGATCGAGGCGGTACCTTTGGCGAGCATCACCGAAGGACAATGCATAAAATTTGTCATGAAACACATCCTCTGTCGTTTCGGAGTGCCCCAACAAATCATAACCGATAATGGGAAGCAATTCGAAGCATCTGGGTTTAATGACTTTTGTGAGAGTTGGGGAATCAAACACAGCAGTGCATCGGTTGCTTACCCTCAGGCGAATGGGCAGGTGGAAAATGCAAACCGCACAATTATGGATGGTTTGAAGAAAAAGCTCGTAGCAGCCGGAGGTGAGTGGGCTGAGGAACTACCACAAATACTCTGGGCATACAGGACCACGCCGAGGAAGGCGACTGGCGAAACACCATTTGCTCTTACCTACGATTTTGAGGCGAGGGCGCCAGCCGAGGTAATGCTTCGTAGCCATCGAGAGGAACAGTATGATCCGGCAATAAACGAGGAAATCATGACGACCGAACTTCATTTCATTGAAGAAAGAAGAGAAGCGGCTTTTTGCCGCGCAGAGAACTATTGAAGGCAAGTCAAGGCATACCACGACTCTCGGGTGCGCAAGCGAAACTTTGACGTCGGAGACTATGTCTTAAGGAGAAGAGAAGTGAGTAAACCCTTGGAAGGCGGAAAATTTTCAAAGAATTATGAAGGTCTTTACATCATAAAATCGGTGATCCGTCCGGGGACCTTCAAACTTCAGACACCTAAAGGGAAGGAGATCGAGAGGACTTGGAATGCTGAACACCTACTCAAGTTCTACCAGTAATATATTCCTTTTGGTGTTGTATCTCACCACTATAATGTAAGTTCAACATCTACTCATCAATAAAGTATTATGGTGTGCACGGTCCGTTACCGTCACCATTATTATGAGAACGTCTCGCACCAAAAAAAAAGGAAAAGGACCCTCCGCGGTCACTATTGTGGGCATATTCCTTACAATGCCTAACCCTGGGGTGCATGGTCAGGATGCGCATATGGGAATCCCTAAGCGTGACCATGTTTCCCGAAAGACGTCGTGTGCCCTGTGCAAACCTGGTCATCAGGTTCGCTCACTCAACATGGCTCTGAGGTCATTACTGAGTGATGCGCACAACGTAGCAAAGGAGGAGAAGTCCCCGGCAACTTGTGCCTTTTGTTGTCCATGGTAACCCCCTGGTAATGTACGGTACCACCAGACTGAACCAAAGTTCTTATATCCGATATTGGGAGAAGTTTGGGGAGGGGGAGACACCGAGCTCCATGCTCAGTGCTGTACCATCATACATTTCATCAAGGAAGATGACTGCGCACACCCCGTTTAGGCAGGGCGCGGTGTGCAACGTGATCACCCGTATGGGGAACAATATTTAAAAAAAACCGATATTAAAGGGAAATATTACATTGTCAAGATAATTGTTTGCTTGAAATTCAAAAAACGGTCTAACAAATTAGGTGCTAAAGAGAAAGAAAAACATGCAGACCATGTTATGGTAGTCTAACTCTAACACTCTCCAAGGCATGGAGATGGTCAAAGAAAGGATCACTCAAGCTAAAAATCCCAGCATTGCTACTTCCTCGGAAGTTATGGAGTCACCAGAGGGAACGACTCTAGAAGAAGGGTCAACATTCTCAGGCTCTGGGTTAGGAATCTCAAAAAGAAGCCCCCAATCGGCAATGCATGAGGCGCCATGCTGAGCCCTCAGAACAGCATAAATTTCCTGTTGTTTGGTATACTCCCCCAAATTGTAGCACAGTAAACCGTCTTTGTCAAGTCTGTCGATGCCGGCGGGAGTTTTTAGCCAACGTTCAGCAATCTCTTTTAGGTGGGAATCAATATAGTCTTCCCGCTCAGCGCGAACCTTGATTAACTCGGCGGCGTGAGCATCCCTCTCCTGCGCCTCCCTGGCCTTGTGAGCTTCAATCACTCTCTTATGTGCAGCCCGCTCTTCAGAGAGCAACTTTAATAGCTCTTGCTCGCGCAAAACATGCTGACGATTCTTCCCGGAGATCTTCAACACAAGCTACAAAAAATATTATATAATATATATTATTAGTCAGACATATCCTTATGCAAAATGAGCACCTACACATCTACCAAAAATATTTATTAATCATATTTGAGCGTGTTCACCTGACACACAAATGTCATGATATACCCGCTGACCATGCACACATCACACATACTTATGAATGTTATACATGCAATGTTATGAAGGAAAGTGAGTGGTTACCTCTGCAGCGACATGAAGACAATCATCCTCCAGCGGTCCATCAGCCACACTCTTCAGACCTTCCCTGAGCATGACATCACGAGCACCACTAGTGCTCCGGGTGATGCGCCGTGTCTCTTGGGTAACCGGGTCGTCGGTTATGAGCATAGAAGGGGACGAGACACCTTCACCTTGCGAGGCAGGTAGTATGGCCTTGTGCTTCTTGCTCGGCGGGTCTTGAGCAGACGCATGTGACCCTTCCGCAGCCATCTTCTTGAACCTCTCCGCACGGGACGTCATACCTGTAAGAATAAGTAAAAAATATGCACATATATTAATTTATTAGTGAGGGGAGGGATCTTGTTCCAAAAAGAGCACGGTGAGCGTAGACAACCTGGGCCTAAAGAAAGAGGGACGAGGATGTCCAATGATGAGCACAAGCCCGAGGTGAGGAAACCAAGTCTGCTCAAATGGTCCTCGGTAGTGTATGTGGAAATGCTAAACGGTCCGCCCGTTAAGAACTTTTCTGACCACAACTCCTCATCGGCAGAAAGAATGGGACGTGCAAACTTTCTATAGTTAGGGTTGAACCGTGTGGGGAAGGGGAGAGCATGCCCGGTAGACACAAAGATGAATTCTTTCTTCCAATTCTTAATTTTTCCGTGCGAGACTTTCCATGCATCAAGGTGGGCACGTTGGGAAACAGATACCCATGACAGATTATTAGCTCGGGAGCATTGACCGACCCTGAACAGGTGCTTAAAGAGATCTAGAGACGGCTTAGCCTTGATCTCCTTACACCGGGCCAAAAATGCCACCAGGTACTGGTGACCAAATGGGGTGAGCTGGCACGAAGGAATCTCAAGCGCACCTAGGAACTCAATGATGAAAGGATGCATGGGGAGCCTAAATCCTAGTCTCATAGAGAGGGTATGTATCCCGAAAAAATCACCCTCAGGGGGCTCAGTGACTACGTCATCTTGGTTCGGGCGGAGCATGGTAACGTCGAACGGGAAAAGATTCCGACATCTCTCAAACTCAGAAACCGAGAGTCGTGATTTACACGATTCAATTTGAGTCGCATCCAAAGGGGTGTATAACCCACGAGGGCGACGTTTTTTCGGTCTCACCAAGTCAGCTATTGAAGGCTCTGGATTAACTACCTCAGTATCAGAAATATCATCTATCCAAGGTACATTTTCTAAAGTCGTTCCATTAACCGGTTCCGGGAGATCTCTTAAGTCTATGGAGTCCAGTACATCCATAAGATACAGAAAGCTAAAATACGAATAAATAGAAATTAGCAAAACATAAAATAAAATACTTCATCCGCTCTTAAATAAATGCAACGGTCAATATTTCACGTTTGCGAAGGCACAACTGTGACCATTAATATATATAAATTTATATTAGCAAAAAAAAACGATTAAAAAAAATTATTTGATATTGAAAGTTTACAATGAGACGAATTTAACAATATTTTTTCATAAAAATGTATTCATACATTAATAAATAAAACGTAGTCAAAGTATATCATGTGAACAATGCAAATTTTCATATGTTGCATTTATTTACGAACGGAGGTAGTACATTTCAGCAGCTAGTTACCGAAAAAAAAAGGGAATCAGCAGCTAATTAAAAAAATTGATTAATTACAACAAAGAAGGTCTTTTACTAATGATCTACAAAAAAGGAAAATGGATACATCTTCTAAGTCCTACCCACGTATATTAACATAAAATGCACATTAATAACAATTTAGAAATGAAGCAAACAAAACATAGAAGTCAAAATTAAAAAGAGGTCAAAATAAGAAGATAAGTTGGAGAGAAATTACCTCACTTTGGAGGAATGAACGGCTCAGCAAAAGCCACGCCTAGCAGCGGGCGACTGGCGCGACCTACCAGGCCGGCGACGGCGCGGACCAAGAACGGAAGGGCGACGGCAGTGGTCGTGGTGGCGTGCGGTGTTGCGTCGAACTCTCAGCCTTGCCGACCACTCGCAGAATCGAAGAGGGGCTGCGGCTTTCTCCGGCCTTGGTCTGGAGTCTGCAAGGGAAGACGACGGCGCCAGGGGTTCTGGCCGGTGACGGGGCGTAGCAGCGACTGACAGAAGGCGGCCTGTTCCGGCGGTTCAATAGGTCGGCGGTTCTGTTTCTCCAGAGCTACGACGACCTTCTTCAGACCAGCGGTATTCGGTTTCTCCGGGGCAGCGACAGTCAACGTCTCTGAGGAAATGGCGATTAGTGTTTCCGGGGCGGCGGCGGGTCACTCCAGCACGGCAGCAGCATGTCCTCCGCGGTGTAGCTACAGGGTTGGACTGTTGGAGTTCTTGAAAGATGAACAATATTGGGTTAATAATATGAAATCGCGTCTTGGGACAAATTAATGATTGGGTGAAAAATGATTGGTAATAATATGAAAGACATGGTGAACATTGGCAAGTGATCTTGAGTGGAAAATTTCAAAGTAACGTGCTCAACATGTACAAATGAGAGACTCGATATTCTACTTAAGGTGACATGATCACCATGTACAAGATGAATATCCTTACTATACTACTAAGTGACATGCTCAGCATGTACTCTAAGTGACATGCTCAGCATGAACAATTTATTTATTATTTGGTGTATCACCTTATGGGTGACATACACAGCAAGTCTTAGAGTAACATGCTCAACACACCTTATTAGAGACATGCTTGACGAGTCTTGGGGACGACATGCTCAACAGGCCTTGGGAGTGACATGGTCAACGTGTTCGGTTTATTTATTACTTGATGTAACACATTATGAGTGACATGCTCAGCAGGCCTTGGTGGTGCCATGGTCAGCATGTACAACTTATTTATTTCTTGGTGTAACACCCTATAAGTGACATGCTCAGCACAGACGGAAGTGAGGATCATTGGCGTACTACTCTAAGCGACGCGCTCGGCATGAGCGTGTTTAAGACAGATGAAATGGTGGTCTTATGTGGCATAATATGCCTTTATTTGAGTAGTTGATGTATACTTCCTCTCACCGATTTATTACTCGGCTCGGGAAGTGGGGGGCTTGTGATGACATAAATACCAGCCCAATATGGTAAGCCCGATTGAATGTGGGTTGAG
The DNA here is from genome assembly GCA_945859875.1 of Cuscuta europaea. Taxonomy (NCBI): domain Eukaryota; kingdom Viridiplantae; phylum Streptophyta; class Magnoliopsida; order Solanales; family Convolvulaceae; genus Cuscuta; species Cuscuta europaea. The sequence continues at coordinate 625,664 of CAMAPE010000045.1, read as the reverse complement.
CCCGTAAATGAGATGGACAAGACGAACATGGACATCAGGCCCAAGGAAATACATGATCAGCATACCCAGGATGAGAATCATGGAGTCACATTCACATAGATATGGCGCGCTGAGCATGACGTGGTCTTATCTTTACAATGAGGCTTAGGCATGACATGCTGAGCACGACGCAACCTTACCTCTACCATGGGATTTGAATATGGCATGCTGATCATCACATGGTGAGCCTCTACGCACGTGGTGCGCAAGCGCCTAGAACATCGCACATGCATGGTGCTACTTCCCAGAAGCTACATGACCAACAACAAATCTCAAAGATCACGGGTCAACTCGCAATAAGTCCTACAAATCAGAAGATGGTGGTGCGTCAGTTCATGCATGGCGACCACGTTGCCCGAATATTTCTTGTCTCAATTTTGTATTATAAGTTCTTGTAACTCTTGGAAGAACGAGGAGGCTGAATACATTGAATACACTACATACAATTATCTCTCTAAGTATTATTCTGAGTGCTTTAATTATTTTCGGCTATCTACTAATTATTTTCTGGTGGATTTACTTTCATCAGGATGGTAGGACTCAAGGAAAAAGCTAAGGTGGGAGTTGGAGGCGCAGACTGAAGAAAAGCGGCAAAAAGTGATAGATTCATGGCCTCTCCGGACAATATAGCATAATGATATTGCCTATTGGTAGATTTATTGTTCTTCATGTTATTAATTCCTTGTCTGATTTCTTCTTTATAAGGATGTTTTTAGTGAGACTCTTTTCGGTCTGAGATTAGACTAGACCAGATTTAAACAGATCAAACTAAATCAGATTTTAATAGATTAGACTAGACCAAACATTTATCAGATCAGATCAAACCAGTTCAGACCAGTCCAAACCAGACTTGAAAAGTTCAGACTAGATCAAATCTGCAAATTTCGGTCCAATTAAAATCATCCTAAAAAAAATTAAAATCATCCTAAGACTTGCGCTTTCAGTTTGGAAAACATGATGAATATTTCTATTGCTATCATGATTTTATATGAAAGTTGTAGTTGTCAATAGAAAAGGTTTATGTGGTTATATTGCCATATTTTAACGTGGAACAATGAACTTTAAAAATAAAATAATAATAATAAAAACTCATTGAAATTTCATGCAATTTTAAAAGATTAAAATGATTTTGTTGGATAAAATACACACTCTTTCCATCCCAAGTTTTTTTATGGGTTTATTTAAAAAATATTACTAAAATAAAACTTATTTACACTAATATGCCTGATGGTTACCCACAATGTAGTTAATGGTAACTTGAATTTAAAAATTGAACATAATAAGTTACTATGATTTCATTACTACATTAGTCACTAATCACATTTTGACAATCTTTATTTTAGTCATATATATCAATATATGTAATTATTTCTTTTTTTATCATTTATGTCCCAGAGATTAACTAAAGTCTAAAGTATATGTAATTTTCTTAAAGGAAAAGTCACAACCCTTATGACAATGATTAAACAGAAATTCAGAATTTTATTTTATTCGATAATACGACCAGGTACAAAATACAATTTTTGGAGGCAGTCTTTACTATTGGAAGATTTAAATGTGAGAATTAATCGTTTTAATTATTGCCAATGGGGATATGACCCATCTCTTTGTCCAATCTCCATCATAGTAGGAGTGGTCTCACTTCTAGTTTAAGTGTGCGGATCTCAACAATGCATCACTTCCAGCCTTGTTTGGTAACATGAAAATCGGTTGGTTCAGTTTATTCTGTTGAAATTTATGAAGTTCTGAAAAAATGATTGTATTGGCTGATTCTACTGATTTAAGAAAAATTATTTCTAAAATATAGTTTTATTAATAAACTAAAGAAAAAATTATATGTAAAGTAAAATTTTTAAATAATACAATCTGTAATTTTTAATAAAAGTTACACTCTCAATACGGGTTATCACTTATCACACTCCTTTGTGAATCATATTTTACTCAAAAGTCCCATTCACCTCCCCTCATCGGCCAATCATTAGGAAATGGGCTACCTTTGTTCTAATTGGAAATAATGTCGATAATAACTTTAGTGATTATGATTATATAGTTAAGGGTTAATTACTCATATAGAATTAAAAGACTCACCAAATGCTAAAGTAGGAGTAGTTTTGTACGTAATGTTTAGTAGGATTAATTTATGAGTATTTGGTCAAATATACTTTTGTAGTTATTGAAATGTTTTAATTCATAATAAAATCATAAAAATAATAAAAAATCGAAAAAAATAATAATAAAAATATTTATAAAATAAAAATTTAATTTAAAAAAAAAAAATTAAAAAAAAAAAACTACATCTTTTATACTGGTTTGGAAAAATTAGTTACAAACTACATGTCTAAATTTATGAAATTAGTTTTTGATTATCGAATTATAGAAAAAACACAATAGTGCAGCATATGTCAAATCCTAAATCTTTTATATAATATTTTTTTAAAGAAATGACAAGTATGTGAAATGAACAGCCAGAAATGCTCCCACTAGCCTGAGTCGCAATTGTTTCAATTCATTAGTTATTAAAATAATAAATAAATTGTAACTTGATCATGGTAATTGTGCTGCATTGATAAAGCAGGCATAACTTAAAAACAAGAAAGACAAGGTTAGGAAATATCCTACATAAAGGAAATAACAGGAAAAATTAGTCCAAAAGGCAAAGTGCCTATGGAAGGAAGAAAAAACACAGAAAGCTCACAGAGCCTAACAAGAAACTAGGGGAAACTTTCTTGGGGAAAAGAAAACGATTCTCCAAAATTTTCCGACAAAATAACAACCAAGAACATAAAAAGGAATAACAAGACCAAGAGATACAAGCTGTGGAAGTGCAGAACTGAGCTTTGCTGTAGCGATTTTCGGTAGAGAGAGGCTTGGGAAGATGATATCATCCTTTGCGACACCGTCTTCTTCTTCTTCGTCTACGACTTCTCCGGCCTCATCAGTTGTGGTTCGGGTGGAGAAGGCCACAAGCGAGCTACTGATCGGTCCTGATTGGACTTTGAATATTGATATTTGTGATTCCATCAATTCCAACCATTGGTATTTTCCCTTCCTTTCTTTTCCTCTTCAAAGTTTCTTACTTTATATCTATGGGGATAAAGTTGACTTTTTTCCCTTTCGTTTTTGTAACAGTTGGTTCTACAAGACTACAAACATAATTAACTGGAATGGTTTTTGCATAAGTGTATCTGAATAACTAGTATTGGATTTCCGTAGTTGGTTTTGCATGAACTGTTGCTTGAAGGTGATGGGAGAAAGGGGTTTCTGTTCTTATAATTATGCTTTCCATAATTTATTTCAAAAGAGTGATCATTTCCTCTTTATCATTGTTATGTGTTTCTTTGAGTGAATTTGACAAAAGATAGAGAAACAACCGATCATTAACTATTGATTTTCTTAAAAACCTCAGGGCTTATAATTAACTCCATAATTCTTGCTGTTATGTCTGTGATGTGTTTCTGTTTCTTTTTCATTTGTTTGTATCTTACTGAAGTACAAGTAGTAAACTGCAATCTCTCTCTTGCTGCTAAATTCAGGTTAGCCAAAGATGTTGTGAAAACTTTGAAGAAAAGGCTGCAGCACAAGAATCCTACAGTGCAGCTACTTTCTTTAACGGTACTTATTATTTGGAAACATTTCTTGTCAATTTTTTATACTTGGGGGTTTAATTTGCTTTATATCTTTAAAGGGATTCATTCCGTATGGATTTTCCTCTTTGTCTTTTCCTTAGCTTCTAGAGACAATGGTGAAAAACTGTGGCGATATTGTGCACTTTCAAATTGCTGAGAGAAATATACCGCAAGATATGGTCAAAACTGTAAAGAAGAAGGCAAGTTTCATTTTGATGCTCAATAGGATCTTAATTTGAGGGTTATTACAACATTTTTGTCATTATTTTTGTTTTCCTGTAAAATTCTTTGGGTCTGGTTTTTAAGAATATCTCATGTTTCTTTGTGATTAATAGACTTTAGCATGACTTGCAAATTTTCATAGCCATCTTAGACCTAAATAGGTATTTTTGGGGGTTTGTACATTTTTATGAGTGGGTTTAATATTTTTTTGGCATTTGGGTGGGGTGGAGGGAGGGTGTTATATGTACATTGTTGCGTTAATTCTTCCTTTACTATTTGCTTTATGGCCAATCAAAATCTCATCTTTCAAATCTTGATATACATCCAGACTGATATGCATGTTAGAGATAAAATCCTTGGCCTGCTAGACTCTTGGCATGAGGCATTTGGTGGTCCGGGAGGGAAATATACTCAGTATTATTGGGCGTATGATGAACTCAGGGTAAGTTATTGATGATTTATTTTGTGATATACTAATATGTTTAATCACAAGTTCGTTTTTTTATGCTTGAATTTTCAAGAGAAACAGTTTGTATGTAGTTTGTGTGTTGCGTATTTATGCATGAGATATTATCAGGAAACACTTGAGGTCTGTTTGGAACCTGGAAAGTACTTGGGGTCCTGGGGACTAAAGTAGGAAAGTAAACATAGAGAAACAATGGAAGGAAAGAAGAGATCGTAAAAGATATGTTAAAACTCAATAAATTTTTAGTTGGCATTTGTTGGTACCCATCTTATTTATGTATCATCATCATCATTACCCGAGTGACGCAAAGGCTCCCACCTACGGTGGGGTAAGCGGGGTCGGATGTACGCAGTCTTACTCTTGTACTAAAGCACAAAAAGACTGTTTCCGGATCACCCATTGTGAAAATCGCGTCGAAATTTGCTTGATTGTTGCTTCATAACAAAGAAGAACAGATAGTTTAGTGAGTCATTTTGCTTTATTCCATCATATTCCCAAGCCAAAAAATAATGAGTCTTATTTATATATGTCTATTATACATACTTGGAATTTTAAATATTTGTAAAAACTACATTTCATTCTTCTTTTCACATCAAAGGTAATGTAAGGGGAAAATCCCCTAAATAAGACAACCAATTATATTTTGTCAAATAGGAGTTACATTGATTTCTTCCCAAAATAGGACTCATGCACTCCTATATAGGGAAGTTTTTATTCTTTTATTCTTGTAATAGGATTAAATAAGTCCTATTTTAGGAATAAAACATACTTGATCCTATTTTAGAACTTTTATGTTTTGGTATTATTTTGAGCAATTTCCAATTCACAAATATTGTTAAGTTTTAGGGGTTAGTAACGTGTTAAGATTTGTGGCAGCGGTCTGGTGTACAATTTACTCCACCAAGACAGCATCAACCAGGTTATGGAATGCCAGGCAATTCTTCAACAAGACTTGATGAAGCCATGGCAGCTGAGATGGAAAGTTTGAGGTGAGAATTAGTTCTAGTGTGTATTTCGACGATCTGTATTTTGTAAATTGTAACACATTGGTTATCCTTATGATTGGGCAGTTTATCAACCATTAGCTCAATGGGGGATGTTGTTCATCTTTTGGCTGACATGCTGCAAGCTGTGAATCCTGGTGATCATACAGTATGTGCACTCTCTCTCTAGTATAACTAATTCCACTCCATTGTGTTCGGATTGAGAGGGCAGGTTGGTAACGTCTCGATTGTAATTGAGGGGGTAAACAATGAGTATGTGCACTCTCTCTCGATTATAACTGATCATACAGTATGTGCACTCTCTCTCTAGTATAACTAATTCCACTCCATTGTGTTCGGATTGAGAGGGCAGGTTGGTAACGTCTCGATTGTAATTGAGGGGGTAAACAATGACTCCATTTGGATTGAATAAGTTTTAGGCAAGGAGACAAAGGGAGGGAATTGTAAAACATGATGATGATGATGATGATGATGATGATGATGATGATGATGATGATGATGATGATGATGATGATGATGATGATGATGATGATGATGACGACGACTAGGGCAGAGCACGGTTCGGGCGGGTCGGGTTCAAAAATGGTAAACCCGTTCGGGTATCGGATTGATAATTTCAAACCCTACCCTATCAAAAAAATTATCGGGTTTTTCGGGTTGAAGAAATTTGGGTTGCGGTTGGGTTGATACGGTTTTCGGGTCCATTCGGATTTTAATTTATTATTGTTGAAATTGTGATAAATAAAATGGAAATTGGTAAAAATATCATTCAAAGTTATACTATTATAACATTCAAAGTAATAGTTGTATAAATACGGTAATCGACATATTTGAACATGTAAAATAATAATATACTGTTATTGACATATTTGATATTGTGATAAATAAAATGATAATTGGTCAAAATATCATTCAAAGTCATAATAATACAACATTTAAAATTATAGCTGTACAAATACGGTAATTGGAATATTTGGACATGCAAATATGATAATTAGCATACAATAATTGAGATATTTGAACATGCATAATAATTCAAAGTAGTATATATACTACGCTAGTTCGGTTTTTCGGGCGGGTCGGGTAGCATAATTGGTAACCCTACCCGCTACCCGCTTAAGTCTCGGGTTGCAAGAATCGGATCGGGTTTGGGTATTTCGGGTCAGGTTTTCCGACCCCAAAAAAAATCGGATATCGGGTCAATCGGATAGGGTCGGGTTGCTCTCCCCTGACGACGGCGACGACGAGGACGAGGACGAGGACGACGATGGAAGTAGTATAACATACTCTCTGTTTTTTATCAGCTGATCCATTAGGTCCTGAGTTTCTTTTACATTTCATGTTTAGGGTGTGAAAAATGAAGTTATAGTTGATCTTGTTGACCGCTGCCGTGCCAGTCAAAAGAAACTAATGCAGATGTTGACTACAACCGGGTAAGTTCTCTTTCCTGGTTTAAGAATCCTGTCGAATTTAGCAATTTTGTCAAAGCTGTCGACTTGAGCAATGTTGACATTCAAGATGGTAAAACATAGAAGAGGTACTGCTTACCTTTTTGACCTCTGAGTCATTTTTAGTAAATTTTACTGTACACAAAGTATAAAATATTTAACAACTGTATATTTATATTTTGAAAAACTAAATACAAACCAAAAACTAAGTACAGTAAGAGCACATTCACTTGGCATACATGTTTTATCTTTTTTGGTGTAAAAATCAGCTGTTTCCATGGAGTGAACACACGTATGTCCAACTAAAGAATTGGACTTTTGTTTGAGTTCTTCCCCAGTTCCCCAGACTAAACAGTCTGTCTTGCCCTGTTCACAATTAAGTTGCAAATTTGATCTTTATTTTGTAGTATTTAAAAAAATCTGGAGTGAATTAGTTCTGGGTATGAAATTGGAATCCATATAGCATCCAAGTTATTTTGTCCTTTTATGGAAATGAAATATAAATCCATGATTGCAAATGAAATATAAATCCACGATATCAGGGATGAAAAGCTTCTAGCACAGGGTCTGGAATTGAATGATAGTCTACAAAGTGTGCTTGCAAAACATGATGTCATTGCTTCTGGTGCCACTGCATTCCCAAGCTCAGTCTCAGCAACCATTAATCATCAGCCATCATCTCCGGAGCCTGCCACCCCAAAAGTAGCAGAAAATGCAGCGGCTGCAGCAACACCTGACACTAAACAACCCTCTTATGATCTTGTTGCCCAACCCCCCATACCTATTTTAGACGAAGAAGAAGACGATGACTTTGCTCAGTTGGCTAGAAGGTATGCTACAGAGTTTTATGTAGGGATGGCCCCAGCCAATTCTGATCCGGCTTTTTAGCCTTTTTAAAATTTAAACCAGTCCTTTCTTATCCAGGACCAACTGGTCATTCTCCTTGCAAAAGACTGGACAGCCCCGTTCTTATATTTTACAAAAACGTAGCTGGTCGGGTCTTGTTTTGGACTGGTGCCAGTCAAAAACGGGAAAACCGGTCATGTGTTCTCTTTAATCTTTCATTTCTTTCTGATTAAGATTGTTGTAATACTGGGGGAAATAAATAAATGCAGGCATTGTTCGAAAACAGCACAAGTTCAGATGAATGGAACGGCAATGTTCTCAGATTCAGCAGACATGAGCAGCAGTGCTTTGGTTCTTTGTGACCCGCCAGAACCAGTGAGAACCAAAAAAGAGGAAGAACAAGATATAATCAACGAGCTCTTGGGGGCCTTAACCTTGGCAACAACTGCATCTTCTCCACCACGTGCAGCACATACTCCACAAGATCACGTTCACCATACACCCCTTTCTCCTATTGGCGACCAAGAGGCTGCCAATTCAGGGACAGCAGCCTTCAACAACTATGTAGCTCCTTGGGCTAAGCCGCCGCCGCCACACCAGGCCCAACCTGATCCTCCTCATCAATACTCTTACTACTCTGCTACTGCTGCTGCTAGTGCTTACCCGCCTCCACCTTGGGCTTCAACTCCCGGTTATTTCAGCAGTAACCGCTCAACTTACACCCTCCTCTCAACTCCTCCGCCGGTCAGTGCCAACGTTGAAAATCCAGTCCAAGCTGGTGGAGGAATCGATTCTAAGGATGCAGTTGGTGCACAGATTTCATCAACCCCCCAACCAGCACCAAATGCACAGAAAACATTTGTTCCCTCATATAGGCTGTTTGAAGATCTAAACGTTTTCGGTGATGAAAACCAGAAACTCAAGATGACATATAACCCCTCAGCCCGTATGTCTGGAAAGCGCACATAATTGCATCAGTCAAAACTTCTCAAGTCTCAACCAAACAACTTACATACTCATCCCATCAGCCATATATACTCTTACAATGGCTGGTGGCTGTCTATCCTTATATGATACTGTCAATATGTGATGTGTACATTGAAATGCAATCCTTCTTTCTGCAACTCTTGGCTTTGTTTTTAATTTTGTTTGGAGGAAGAACTGCCTATTAAGAAGATTGATCTTGTTGAGTTGGTTGTCACAGATGTTTTCAAGATATGCTTGTGAAATGTTTATTTTCTTAGCTGAGTAGTACCTTTACCGAGATGTTTTTATTAATTAGATGCTACAAGGAAAGGTTAAATAATGTATTCTGAAAAGTGAAGGGGAAATTTTCACAATAATGAGGAATGAAATAAAGGGAAATGTTCACAATGAGGAATGAAATTAAATTATGTAAATAAGGTGCAGACCAGTTGATCTATACAGATGAACAGAGTTTCAATATAATAAATGCAGCACACTAAATCAACAGGAACTAAATAACAGGGGGGTGGGAGACGGGGGAGATATTTACATCTTTCTTTACCTATGCATCAAATTATTAGATAAGCCTCCGAAGATGAGGGTCGAGACACCCAACCAACTTCGATGAGTATGTCAATGGAGGCTCAACGAATATGACAACATACACAAATGGGGTGACGACCTGATCGTCAGATGGATTGTTAGGTATTCAATGCCAACTCGAGCTTGGGGGTCTATTCAGGAAGCTTATGTCATCTTGGGAGAGTGACATCATCAGCATACAGAGAGACGCAGGAATCTGAAGCACCGGCTGCAAGGAGAACTTGATACGGGTGGAATGCCAGGGATCTCACAGACCCAATCTTTTGTGCCATGAAAGTGGATAGATACCGTATCGTGCCTAACTGCTCGCCCTCCAAGTTGAACACCTTGATGAGTTGCTTCGCTGAGCCACTAGCTATGAGTGGTGCATGCCGATGAACAGCTAGAGCCGTCAGTGATCCCCTATGAGCGTCAATTGTTAGGTACGCATCCTTCACGTTCCTCACATCAAGAAATTGGATGTCCCCAGCCTGAGATGCACTCACAATCTGACAAAAGCCCAGTACAAATATCATCGCTTCAAATCTCTATTAAATATTGAAAAAACAAGACCTAATAGATATACTGCAACAGATTCACAATTTTCCACCTTAGCTGGTTGCAGTCCAGGTTGAAACCCAATTCCTACAACTCTTTCTATTCTTTGGGTATGTGGTTGAGTTGTAGCAACAAGCCTGCATAAATGAGGATCACCAGTAACAAGCAAGTCCATCAGTGTAACTACCTATTACTAAAACAAGTCCATCAGTGTAACTACCTACTACATATATAGTGTCATCTAAATTACTACAACAAAACTAATCGACGAATGAGGCATGTTCATAGACAACACTAAGGTCATTATTACAAAGGTGTAAATGGTTCACTACAGCATTGCACATTAAGGAATAGCTACAAACTTTGCCTTACATGTGTGGCATTCGGATGTCAAATAGCCTAACAGATCCATCTACAAAACCAGCTGCAAATTGACCTCCATGAACCTGTGAAGCTGACTGCACAAGGCCAACAAAATGTAAAATCAACAGATAAATTGCACTACCAAGGATATCAATTTGAAGCCATCATACTGATGGATAATAAAAATTCAGTTACACCAACGAAGTACCAACCAATGCAGAAATGCTACACTCTGAGGATGATGGAATGGTATTTACAAGCTGCTCTTTGTCCAAATCCCAAGTCAATATTGATGAACTTTCACCGGATGCAAACTGATGAAACAATTAATAAGTTGCATAAAAATAGAAATGACAAGTTAAGCAACATCTGAATACATGTGCAAACACATATCAATCTACTGATTTCACTTCTGTAATGTAGAATAATTAAGCATATTATGCAGGTCCGCAGGTAAATGCATATAGTTGCTCGGTGGAACATTATTACTCAGATCCTAGATATACACACATATCAACTTCTAACTCTACTACTTGGCGGATGAGAATTTACCAGGCAACCAGATTGCTGCTGCCAATCGACCACAGCATTCACATTACGCATACCCACTCTGTGACCCTGAATTGAAGAAAATGTGGTGACCAACTTTTGCCGGCCTCTTGATGCATAATCCTTCCAGATGCGGATGTTGCCATCACCTGCAAAAGAGTACACACATCACTTATTGAACATTTCACAGTTTCAACATTAGATCTGGAGTGACTAAAAGAAGCACTAGGATTACTTGAGGCAACAAGAAGCAAACATTCATCAAGTTCGTTCACAAAGCACAGCTTTGAGATTCCTCTGTCAGGGCAGCTGTGGTTATCAAAGCTATTCAGCAGGGTTGCCTCCTCATAATTCCATACCCTAGCACAACCATACACAATTTTATAGAGCTTGCAAAATAAAGAAGTCAAATAATTAAAATTACACACGACATTCTTATCCATTTGAATACCCTTATCTTAACATCAAATTACGGTTTAAAACATACACAATCCAAGTTATGGATTTTGAATTCTTTCACCTAAAATTTTTTGATGAAATTTTTTGAGCATGTTCTTCATTAAGTCTACTTTATTCCCACCATATTTGAGCTAAAAATTCAATCGGGAAGGCAGTTAAATAAATTCTTTACAAAAACTGTGCTTTATATATATATATATATATAAACGGCGCAGTTTGTGTAGAGACTTTATTTAACTGCCTTTCCAATTGAATTTTTAGGTGATATTTTTTGAGGATAAGCTATAGACATAATGAAGAACATGCTCAAAAAATTTCATTAAAAAATTCCACTGGGAAGGGCCCCAAAAGGCCTCAGCCGGATGGCGAGTCTATCGGTAGTGTGTGTGTGTGTCTATATATATATATATATATGTATATATATATATATATATGTATATATGTATATATGTATATATGTATATATGTGTATATATATATATATATATATATATCAAGGTGGGTTCTAATACAAAGAGATTTCCTGTGAAAAATGAGAAGTGGTCTGACCCCTTGATCACTTAAAAATGAACGGAATAGATAAAAAATTGCAATGGAAAAATGCTAAACCTAATAGTGCAATACTTAATAGTAAAAGCGTGTATGCGATATGTAAGACTGCACATTCACCTCATTGAAAAATATCACAAAACGATTTCTATAACTATTACTCCCTCCGTCCCGAATTGTAAGGCATTTTACGGTCTACGATGTTTGACCGGCGATAAAGCAAACAAATCTCTGTCCGCACTCAAATTAGTTTTAGAAAAAAGAATTATATATTTAGAAACTACATTAAAAGCTTTACAAAGTCGCAAAAACCAGAATCAAATTTGATAAAAAAAATTATATATAAAGTAAGAGTTTAAGAGTGATTTGTGTTGACCAAGTGAATAGGAAACATCTTACAGAATGGGACTGAGGGAGTATTTTATTTTGAAAACAATGCACTTTTGTGTTAGTCAAATGTGCCTTTTCTCCACAGCGATGCACATTTATCACTTTATTTTTTGAAAAAGTTCCTGATATTTACACTTATCATCGCATTTTGCCCTTTAAAATTGATCTGATCTACTACTTATTTTCTCATTTTAATGGCTATGATCACTTCTCATTTTTCATATGGGGTACTATGTATTTGAACCTCTCTCTCTCTCTCTCTCTCTCTCTCTCTCTCTATATATATATATATATATATATATATATATGAAAAAGATCTTGTCTGGTTGGAGGTACTTTTTGATGAAATTTTTTGAGAATGTTCCTTATCAAGTCTAGTTTATCCACACAAAATTTCAGCTAAAAATTCGATCGAGAAGTCAGTCAAATAAATTTTTGAAAACAACTGCGTTTTATATGTATAATTTGGTGCAGTTATCTTCAAAAAATTATTTGACTGCCTCCCCGATCGAATTTTTAGCTGAATTTTTTTGTGGATAAACTAGACTTGATGAGTAACATACTCAAAAAACTCCACCGGAAACCACCGCAAACGGCGGCATCCGAAAAGGGGGGTCCCAGCCCTCCGACTGGACAGGATCATTCCTCTCTCTCTCTCTCTCTCTCTCTCTCTCTCTCTCTCTCTCTCTCTCTCTCTCTCTCTACATACATATATATATATATATATATATATATATATATATATATATATATATATATATATCATCTCCTGTCAAAAGTAGAATACATGGTGTTGCAGATGCTTAACTGAATTTTGGGTCAATTATATCATAGCATCCTCAAGGGAGTGAAATCTGATTCCTTACCTGATCCTTTCACTGTCATCTGATGCAATCACGAATGGTGAGAATGGCTGCAACAAGGCAGTTTTGGTACCAGTTTCAAATCTTGTATCCCAGCTGGCAATTTGATTATGCAGCTTGCTCACATCTGATAAAGGAAGATAAACTTTAGAACAGATTCAGATCAATTGTGAAAAAGCAACACAACTTTCACGGAAAAACTGGTCGCAACAGGTAGACTGAAAAATATTATGGAAACTTAAGGCATACTAGAGTGTTGGCATTTTGTGATCAAGTCGAGGGCCATCTTTTCTCTCCCTTCTCTTCTACTAATCATCTCTTCACTGTCATCAGCCGCAGTAAGAAGCGGCTTTGAGAAGTGACCACAGCTCCAACTATATATGGTCGATTGTGGTAGAAAACTGCGCTCAGAAGTTCCAGAAGGTCCGCTTGAGCCCAAAAGTGGGTCAGCCAACCCAGTGTCTGGAGAGGTCATCAAGTGTGGCCTAAACTCGAGTGAACAAACTCTCCGGAGTCCCGTCATGTAACTGGCACGAGGAGGACTAACCGGAGGAGTTCTGAATGTTAAAGGCAGATGACTGGCTGCAAGCAATCAAATGAAATCTCATTAAACATACAGTGGCAAGCAAAGTGCCAAATTATTGATCAAAAGAATGCACATTAATTAAAAGTTAAAAAATGCTAAAATTTGTGAAATTTGTTGCCATGCCCAATGATTGATACCTCCATTCATGTCAAACCAAGACGATGATCGAGCCAGCCCAGCAAAACTGGTGCTAGGAGCTGCAGCAAATTCACTAGTAGGCTTGACAGGTTTTGCAACCACTTGCTCGATACCGATAATGGACAGGACACGCTGGCCAAGGGCTGCGATGCGGGGTGATGGATCCTTTGCCAGGGTACACATAACTAACACACACTGAGAATACAATGCATTATCTAGTGCTCTTGTACGGTTCAAAGTGCCATTGTTAATTGGGTCATTTAATAATCCAGAATCAGAATGTTGTGATGAATCATCAGACAAGGGAGAGCCATGCATTATACTTGGTGCAGCAAGGGGGCTGCTAGCAGAGACTCTCCCATCCCGAGTAGCAGATTGGTTTTCACCTCCAATTCGCAATAAGGGAGCTATTGAAGATGGAATGATACTTCCATAAGGCACATAATGAGTTGGAGTTGTATAGCCACTGCCAGAACTCTTGACAGCAAAAGAAGGCAAAGAAGTAAGCACAGAATTGCTCTGAGGTTTCATGTAAGAGGCAGAAACAGACTTTAGGTGCTTATTATGCCCGAATGCAAAGCGTGCCAATGCTGCAAATGTGTGAGCAATACAAAATGTTACTTGCATGTCATGTATGACCAACATGGAACAAACCGGCCAAATGGCTGACTAAACTTCACACCCACTGAGAATATCAAATTTGGGAAACATAAGTAGAGTGAGAAAAACTTTGAACCCCACTCCACAGAAAAACAAACACAAAATGTCCTAAAACACAGAAATGTTTTACAATTTATGCTTTTCAGTTGAATGCGAGGTTTCCAAAGTTTTCTTAGAAAAGATTTTTTATGCTTGCAATCAGATACCTTTCGCATAAAAAAGCCAAGTTTTTACAACTTTCTTCCATACCTAGAATACTGTAACTAAACATTTTAAAAGCCTATGATTTTCCTTTTTTCTTCATTCTTTTTGCTCAAGTGAACAGTGCGTTAAAACTAAATAAGCAATTATGTCACATGAGAACATGGCCAGAGGTCAAGATATTGCATACCTACTGCAACCTCTGCCCTAACCAATGGGCTTCCATCCGAGAAAGCACTTAAAAGGCTCTTAACAATACTAACTTCAGCCCTGACTTTTTCATCACCATCACAATCTTCATCTCCCCCAACACCATCCTTAGAGGTGCCAAACCCAATGTCCAGCAAAGTGCCTAGTGCGAACACAACAGCAGCGCGGACCTGGTATTAAATCAGAAAAAAAAATCGAAAGATTAAACTCTACATCAAAGTAAACCCAAAGAGGAAAGCAAAATGATCTCCTAGAAACCTCAGGTTGGGGTGCAGAAAGCAAAGGTGCAAATATTGCGGGTGCGTCAGACTGTAGAGCAATCATTTGCGCCTCAGTGAAATCTTCCCATAGTTTCCCTAGACATAGACACAACCATTGAAGGAAAAGAGGTTCAGTTTGTGCATCATTTGGGGCTGAAGCTTGAAGATGTTTTAGGCAGATATGTATAAGGCCAGCTTCAATACAGGCTTCCTGCCCCCGTCTGTGACCATCCACAATGACTGCCAAGACGAATGCAGCCATGGCCCTCTGTTCTGGGTACGCATCAATACTGTCAAGAAACCTGGTAAAATATGTATGTCCACCATCCTTTACGAGATCAACCTGACAAGACTGTTAACACAATTATGCTGATAGTTAGTATTGTAAGTTTGTAACTAATATCCTTCATTTCTCTTTCATCCCACATACGTGTGTCAGGGAATGAAAAGAAACATCTGTCATAAAGTAACCTTAAGAATATGGTGGGTATAACATCGATATACATGTAAGTCGATTTGTGGACTACAGAGAACATTTGAAAATAACAACTTGGCACGAGTAGAACAGAAATTTTGAAGTATACCTTATCAAGTGCAAGAATCTTTGTCCATATGAAGACAAGAATTTGCCTCAGTTCTGGAGTGGTTGTTTGCAAAAGCTTTAAAACATATGGGAATATACCCACAGATAATGCCTAGATGAACATACAAAATTGTCAGTAAGCTAGTGGAATACAAAGCTAAAACAAGTTTTAACCACAAACCACCAAGATGTACCAGATCAACAGCCCAAGGTCCCATGTCCAAAAATCTTCCAAGAAGCACCAGAGCACGAAACCGATGGCATTGACTGAGTAACACCTTAGAATGAAAAGGTAGAACGGATTAGATTGCACACAAGTATGATTCGAACTAAAGGTAACACATAATCCACATTAAAAAATTAATTAATAGAATAAGCAAAACTGACTGGAAGGATCACAGGTTTGACATTCTATTTCAACATTCAAATGGTCAACAGATTAAAAAAGAAGACTCCAACCAAACTGAAATGATTGGGAACATTGGTGTTTGATATCTGCAATAGCCTGTCAACTAGGTATCGATTTGACTAATGAACCATAGCTCAGTGGTCATAATAGAAATTTTCCCAAGACATGAGGTCATATCAACAATCAACATAGCACAAACTTCTTAAAGTAGCACTAATATACTACATTTAATGTTAAGTTTAAATAGATCCAAGAAAGAAAGAAGTATTCACTATTCACAAGCTGGAAGAACAACTAGTGATTAAAAAGTATCACAACATAAAAAAACTATGCAGTATGTACTAGGTATATATTGATTAAAAATTTCATCTCATTAAAGTATTTAGTAATAAAAAACATCACATAAGAGGATATATAGGAGAAACAGAAGCAACAAACTTAATTACCAAAAAAATTACCAAGGTTCATTTTTACTTTGGAAACTGCAGTGTGGCCCTCATTTACTAGTAACAGAAAAATCTATTATTATCAAGAAAAATTATACCTGAAGCACTATAGGCAATTGCTCTGGAGGTTTCTTGTGCTCTGATCCATGATCCAGCCATACCTCAAAAGCTGTCAACTGCTCAGTGAAAAATGGACTTGACTGCAAATTTTAGTGTAAAAAGTCAATCTTGGGAAAGATGTTACTGATCAACACGTCCAAGTCATGATTTTTTTCAAAATCGCATAAATCTAACCAGTGGGGACAAAGGACAAATGTATACAACAGAAGAACAAACTGATTATTCTCACTTGAAACTCGGCATTGGGATCCTGAACTAATGTTGGAAGCTGAGAAAGGCATATTTCAGCAGCCATGTCCCATGCATCCCTACAGAGTGTGAACTTAAATAAGGGGCATGTAAACTTGAAGTCAAACAAAATTTAGGGATCACATTTAGTTACCACATATGATGCTGATGGGTAGGTGGCAACATCGGGTATGAAATTGGTGAACAATTTGCAGAGCGCATTATTCTTTCAGCAAGTAAGAAATTTCGAAACAAACTCGCAACTAAGAGATCTTGCCGAAACAATCTCTGAAATAGATCTGTGTATTCAACATCTAAGTTTAAAAAAGACTATCATGCAATACAATTTGCCGAGAGGATGTTAATTCTTTTATTTATCTTTAAATACCATGGGGAAGAACATTCCAAGCAATTGTGTCTGTAACCGCTGTAAATATCCAGTTCAGTTCCCCAAGAAGTGTTTTCCGGTCAGTCTGCCGACCAGGAATTCTATCTATGAGTGAGTAATCAAGTGAGTCGCGCAACAAAGATTGAGTGCAAAACCTGTGAAAACCAAACAATGAAAATTTTGAGAATACAAGCAACTCATGGCAATTGTCATCAAGGAAATCACATCATGTCATATGTCTGCAACCAAATACTACGTAAAAGTCAAGAATAAAAACATCACAAGCATATTAAACTCAACAGTTTTCTTCAGCAGTCCAATTTCATGTATGGCAATTAGCAGGCAAAGGAAACACCATACAGCAGAGCAGTATGAGCTTTGAGGAAACAAGAAAAAATCCTAACTTATCATTGAGGATGACCTTCAGCACAACAAACGAACAAGTGAATAGTATTTGAAGTTTAAATCCACACATACTCAATGAACTTGTTTCCTATTGTTAACTTTACATAGATCTTGGTTACAAAACATAAAAAGTAGAAAAGAAAAAAGTGTTACTTTAATATCTGTTCATTTTCTCCGCCAAAAAGACATGCTTGATAGAAAAACACACAAAAATGGATATCTCAATAATTCATTATGTGTGCATACCTCAGCATTTGCCCCAGTATAATAATTGGCAGTTAGAGCAGCTTTACTATTAAAAGTTCTACTTGAGTACCCTTAAAGAAATGAGATAAAAATGTTGTTCAATTCATTAGAAATAGTGTGACAGCCTGACAGGTTTTAGGAAGTGTTTACGGTTGTTTCTACTTCAAAAAGTGAACTTAAAGTGATTTTAGAGAGGAGCTTAATAGTAAAATTTGATAGTGTTGGAGAAAAGAGTGACTTTGAAAAAGTAAAAGTTGATAGTGTTTGGTAAAAAAGTACTTTTTGTGTAATAGAAAAAGTGAAAAGCAGTTTAAAGCACCCCTCCACTTAGCTCCAGCTTTTAAAGTGTTTAATTTAAGCAGCAACTGTCACTTGAAAACATCAATTTCAGCTTTTTTAAGCAAAAAGTTGAAAAGCACTTTTTAAGCTTTTGCAAACACTCCTTAGTGTACATGTGGGGTATAACGAATTAAGATCTGAGAGACAATTTCATCATTTCTAAACAGGATAATGCAAAAAATACTCTTTTTAGCATCCTGCTTTTGTTTGGTTAAAGGTTCAAGGCTTTGTAATAGAAGAGTTGAAACATTAATGAGATCCAACTCCAAAACATAATCACGATAAGAATGGATACTCGCCCTTCTATTTCAAGTCTGTTAATTATTTGATGAATTAAATGTGAGCCACTTCAAAATTTCAAATTGCATAACAAACCCAAGCCATCTACTCATTTATACACATGTTGATAGGTTGTGATTGAGTGCATTGTCTGACTAACTCAAACTACTTGGATGACAGGAAGCTGGAGCTTTAGTTAAACCGAAGTCCTAAAAGACAACCAGCCCCACAGCAGGAGATGTGGGGCCAAGAAGACCATTAATCCCACAGCAGGAGATGTGGGGCCAAGAAGAACATTAATCCCACAGCAGATGTGGGGCCAAGAGGACCATCAATCCTACTATATATGGGTCCAGACTCCACATGACACGAGAAAACTAGCAGGCACCAGTTTCAGTGAAGAGAAAAGTTCCCTCTACAAATGGCATGAAAGCAAAGATTACAATCTTGGTGTCCTAATAATCAATATGAAGACAGCAACTGCTGCCGGGCATGTGTAAATACATATCGATCCATCTCGCGAACGGGACAATAACAAGGAAAAAGGTAAATGTAGTATAGAAACAGTTACCATCGCAATGCCATTTTAATGGGTGTCGTAAGGCATGAAGTAAAAATATCAGCAGGAAATTCGGCACTTTGAGGAAGAGTTTCATGCGCTTCACATGCAGCAAGCAAAATGCAATCCCTTGTTGAAGGCGCAGAAGAATTAGAAGCATTCCAGTCCTGAAGCTTTATATGAAAAATGACAATGTTGATGTTTCCAGATCAGAAAATTTGTAGTTTGCACTTGAACATATATTAGTCATTTACCTCTATAAAGGCATTGACAATCATTCCAGCTGCAGAGCAGTCAAAAACATATATTGATGGGGTTCGCAACCAAGAATCCAGGTCACTGACTGGCAAAGGGATATACTGCGTATAACTCTAAAAAAAACTGTACCAATGAGATCAAGAAAAAAAGCACAGAACCTAAAAAAGCATTATGGTAAGAGACAAACCTTATTAAATAACCATATTTCACCATTCGCAGTTGGCTTTGGTACACCGTGCCCATTATAGTGAAAAAGAACTCTTTCTGATTTTGCATATTTGCGGCATGTTGTGCAAAGTTTTTTTACTTCCTCAACAGTGGGATCTAATGAAATTTTATAGCGGGCCTGGAAATACAGATTTTTGCTAATTTATGAGTTGTTACTTTAAAACTCATGTAACATGACTAGGACTTCTCAAGGAGTACTTAAAATGCAAAACATCACTCCTACCCTAGGCTGCCACCTCTCATATTGTTGGTTTAAAGTCCTCCCAATTGATTCAAGTGCTTTTTGTGGAGCCATCGAAAATGGATCTACATATTGAAAAAATGACCATATATGGAACAAAATTAGTCAGGAATCTCACAAGGACAAATATAATGGAAAATCAACGTATGCAAAGAAGTCCCTCTTGCAGTCTTGCCTAGGAACAATATAAAAAAGAACATTGATAGAATGATCCATTTTTTGAGGTTGGATTGACTGGATGAAGAATAACCATCCTTCTAACAAACAGAACTACATTTGAAATTTTGAAAACATTTTGTAAAATAATTTCATTGAAAATGAATACTTGTGAGCATTTAAAATTATTGCTAAAGTTTGAGATTCTGAATTAAAATAGCATTCAAATGGGAAAATCCCACAATTTGATCAAAGCTAGAAACCATCAGCAAGCAAAAATAGATCAGGAGTTGAGCAAATTATAAGATACAGAGTCATTTTACCGATCCAGCACTCCATACGGGCACAAGGCGATATCTTGATAACATCAGGGGGATCAACACTAATGTTTAAACACAACACAAGAGCAACACATCCTGTCTTCATCTGCAATGAAAACTATGAACTATAGCAGACTGCACAGTATATTGGCAAATATATGTATATATATGTGTGTGTGTGTGTGTTTGTGTCGGCCTGACAAAATTCACCATCCGGCCGAGGCCATCAGAGGCTGTTCCCGGTGGAATTTTTTATGAAATTTTTTGACCATGTTCCTCATCAATTCTAGTTTATCCATACCAAATTTCAGCTAAAAATTCAACCGGGAAGGCAGTAAAATAAATTATTGAAGAAAACTGCGCTGTTTATATATATATAAAGAACAGTTTTTGTAAAGAATTTATTTGACTACCTTCCCGATTGAATTTTTAGCTGAAATTTGGTATGGATAAACTAGACTTGATGAGGAACATGCTCATAAAATTTCATCCAAAAATTCTACCGGGAAGGTACCCAAATGGCCTTGGCCTGACGGTGGTTTCCGTCAGGCCGGCCTGCTACGATCTGCCCTATATATATAGTGACAGCAAAATGGATGTTGTTGTTGTTGTAGTGACAGCAAAATGGAAGAATAAAAGCTAACAAATATCATTGTAGGCGATATAAAACAATTGGAACAACAAATAAATTAACAATGTTGTCCACTATCATTCACAGTGAAATGAAGTACTCCCTCCGTCCCAGGTAAATGTTCTCAATTGCCTCTTTTTGATGTCTCATTTAAAAGGTTCACATTTCTATTTTAGGAAATAATTGACACTCTTAAATGACAACTTAATCATCACATACTAATAGCAAATTAACAATACATCATAGCATCACAATTATCATCAATTACCCCAGTATATTATATACCCACCCAACTACTTCTCAAAATATACATCCATAACATCACATATATAATGTTAATATATTCCGGAGTATAACATTACAATATTTGCATACTTTGATCTTATATCATGGCTTGCACACTTGCAGGTTGAAGACACATTCATAACCAATACTCATAGAGCAGCGGTGAGGAACTGTGGAAGTACGAACCTTAGTATCAGATGGTTCAAGTCATTTAAAGTTTAAAGGAAAAAATATGTCCCATGTTATGTGACAAAGCATAGTTCTACTACATAAATATCATATGAACAAAAGTAGGTCGAATAGGTGGGCCCTATCCAAAAAAGAAAATGAAAACCCTCCTAAATCAAGACAAAACAAAATCATCAAGCACAAATTATAGTGTTAATTCATCATCCATAATTTATAATTAGGAAATGACAAAGTTTTTAACTATATTTTTGGGACAACGGAAGTATGTAACTAATTTTTTAAAAATTCCAAAAAAATGACTGTACAACTTTTTTAATATGTCACTGCTGGTGGCGGAGGGTATCTCCTCAAGTGACACGGAGCCACAGTCCTACATGTCACTATGACCGCCAGGCGCCAGCGGCAATTTCTTGCGACTTTTAGGAGATTTGAAAAAAAAATCACCGCCAGTGGGTGCAGTGATGCTTGGAAACTGGGTGGAGAATGGAGGGTGAAAAAAATTGAATAGCTTTAGGACTCTCTTTATCTCATAAAATAATCAAGTTTTATATAATAAAAAATGGGTCAAAAGTAGAATCATGTGTTTGTGCAATTTTCCAGCAAAGAATAACAAAAACGTTGAATTTGATAAATTTTTAAATGAAAAAATGAACTACAAAAATTTTGGATTAATGGCATGTAATAGTTGAACCTAAAAAAATTAATATGAAATGAAGCTTTAACAAACCCATGGCTATTTTTCAGGACAGAAGTAAGTACTATGGAAAGGAGAAAAATAAGAGTACTGAACAGGGATTAATTCAATATTATAACCAATCTAAAACTTTTATAATATAAATAAACAAAACGTTATCCATCTCTACTTGCAGTATTTTCAAGGACTTGATGTAGCACCATATTGATATATTCTAATGCCTGCCCCTCATATAGCGCAGATGGGGAACAGATATTACCTACAAAATATACCATAGCCCATAGATGAAGAATATCTCTCAAAAGGTGTAAGGCAGCATTATTGCGGCTGCCATTCACCTTCTCTCTCTATTTCCAAAATTAAATTATTGGCTTCATGGAGGAAGGTGGATAAGGCTAGAAAGACTCAGAAAAATTGAAAACATGAATATTCAGAAACACAACCTACATAGGTAGGTCCTTGCCTCGAAGGTGGGCTCACAGGAAAGGTATTATACCAACTTTTAAATGAATTTGAATCCCTTAACAGTGGCATTAACTATATGAGAACAAATGCACAAAAACATTAATGCCCCGTTGGCTCGATAGCCACTTCAGTAAAGCATGAAAAAGATCCAATAGGTCCAAAATGGCAGGATGCAATTTACTACTCGTGAAAACAATCCTAATAATGGCAACCAAGACAGAACACTAAAACTTTTATTTTTTTTAATTCAACTTAGTGCTTTGCACTTCAATTGGATTAAATTTGCATAAACGATAATCAAATGTTTGCCTAACACACACACACATATAGGGAGTGGTTCCATTGAGAACCATGCTTAACTTGAGAACCATGCTTAGCGTGAGAACCATGTACGTTTCACACAGATTGGTGCACTATGAGGCTCATCTATTACACTTTTTTAAACTTTAGTCAAAACATGCCAACATCAAATAAAAGTGATGGCAGATTCCTAAATATTTCATCAACACAAAAATGTGTAGCATATACACGGTATGTCGGTATAGTGCATCACATTTGCCTAAAAGTGGAGTTCTCACGTTCTCACGTTAAGCATGGTTCTCATTTGATCCAAAATCTATATATATATATATATATATATATATATATATATATATATATATATATATATATATATATATATATATATATATACACATATACACACACACGCATGAGATGAGTAGCATAAATTATATTCAATCAGAACAAAGAAAGCAGCCCTTGAAAATATATCAATTTGCAAAAAGTAATAAATCGCTAAGTAAAATAATGAAGCCACATAAGAGGCATGCAAACCAAAGCAGGGAAATGGGGCATCTTTAGTTCTTACTCTATCCCTTGGACGCCATTTGGAAACCAGCCCGCTTTCCAATGGCCCAGATGGCCTGCATTCTTCAAATCCATCATGCCTAAGCTCACAAAACACTACAGTATGCGGCAGATATGCCATGCTTGTTGTCGTCGTCATCGAAGTGGAGGCATTATCAGCACTGCCGCCATAGCTACTGCGAGCAGTCTCCAAAGAGTCCCTAATTCTAATCTGGTTGCTACTTCCAGTCTCCCCTTCGTCGTGATTGGCGAAGTCCTCCAAGTGGCTAGAAACCAGGGTGGCCGAAGAATGCGAGAACCTGGACACCATTAAATCCCCCAATGCCATCCAAAATGAAACCAACAAATCCAACCACCCCTGACAACTCCAACTAAGCAATCAGCCCTGCCCTAATCGTACAAATTTCGGACTGCAATTCATAACCCTAACCAGACGCCGCGTTAGCTAGGCCAAAGGGATTATGAACATGATCGGGGATTGGTTTCCACGTGGGGCGTGAAGTGACGCGGGGAAGTGAGATAGTGGAGGGGTTTGGGACTAATCAACGAAGCCAGTGGCCAGCGGCGGCGGTAGATGGAGCACGGAGAGATTCCAGTTCGGGAAGCGGCTACGAAGGTTCTGAAGAGGCGGCGACGAATCCCTAGAAGGTGGAGGGAGTAAAGGGAGAGAGTAGAAGTGCAGTGCGGCTGCTGAAGGGAGGAGAGAGAAATAACGGGAGGTTGAAATTCGAGAATTTTGTGAAACAATAGTGAACCGAGAGGGGGAACGACTGAGCCGCAAATGAATCTTTATTTACTCAACGGAATCCACCACGGTGACCGTACACAACGATGGAAGAGTAAATTACATGTAAATAGTTGGCAAAATTTCCAAAATAAGAAAAAAATGTTTGAGAATTTTAAAATAAATGCCCTATGTTTTTATTCTCAAACAAGAGCACTTAATTACTTGTTATTAACTTATAAAATATTGTCATGTTCAAATTCTGGTACTGTTAAAACATGACATTAATCACTTCCATGTATGGAATAAAAATATGAGAATTCTATTTTGGAATACACAAACGTTTTTACTTCTATTTAGGATAATTTTCCGTAATTTTCAGTAAATTGGTTCGGGGCCTGGTGCGCACAAGAGTCACTTTGATGAAACTATCACATTTGTCAGCAGGAGCGGAGCCACAGTACTGGGCCGATACAAAAAATATTTTTAGAAAAAAAATTACACAAAATTTTTTACCTTAAAAATATATTCTCCCCGATTCTGAAAGATCTTTACACTTTCCATTTGTAGCAGTGCCAGAAAGATCTTTACACTTCCTTATTTGCCTTATTTGGCAAATAAATCTACACAAAACAGTGTCAAACAGTGTTTATTTCCTTAAAAACTGTGAAGTCAAAGTGTCAAGATCTTTTGTAACCGGAGGGAGTAGATATTTTTAAAATTTTGAGTGCGTCGGGGTCAGGATCCCCCCTGAATACGCCCCTGTTTGTCGGGGATTGACTTGAACCCTCAATTCAGTAGTCTCATTCAGCAAACGTTGAGTTATCGTGCATGTAATCTTTATTTACTCATTGATCCAAAAGTGGAATCTTCCACCTCAGGAGCCCCCCACCTCGATCCGACAGGATGGTGGGGAGGTTAGTCACGGTGACTCAGTGCAGAATGGCAGTAGACCCATACACCCGTGCGCACCAGAGGCTCAGCCTTATTTCAGGTTCTGTGACTTGCACCCGGTCGGTGCGAGGATTCGAACCTTGGTCCATTGAATCAAATCTCCCACCACTTAACCAACTGAGCTACCCGTGCGGTTTTAATCTTTATTTACTCAGTTTCTACGTTTGGAGTGCAACAGTTAATCTTTTAATTAATATTGTGAAATAAAAATAAATGGTATGTTTAGGAGTTGGCATATGTCTCATTTTTTTGACAAAGCATCAAATTCTAAAAAATAAGCTTTGTTCTAAACATCAAATCAAATTATAGTATGTCAAACTTAAACATATCATATCACTGAATAATACTTTACCGGTCATGACATCACTATATAATCTTATAATATTCTTAATCTAGTGACTTGTTTACTTTATTTTGATGTTTTGTCTACCTAGTTTTAAACGTGTGAAGTATAGTTTGTTTAACACTTTAACTTTGGTATGGTATGACCATTTATGTAGCATATATTGCAATGCATTGTATTGTTGTGAAATACGGAGTACAAGTCAAGTATTTCAAATCTAGTGTGTTTTAATCATGATTAGTAAACTCACTCGTGCGATGCACGGTCGGAAAATTTTGTTTCAATTTTTTGTGTACACTAATTCAAATCATACTATCAATTCATGACCGCATCTATCTCCATGGAATACTGATATAGATCAAAGCAATAAACGAAATACACTTATAATATTATGGTTAAAAAGAGAGCACTAAGCATTATTTAAAAGATAAAAACAACCAACAAATAAGTAGAAATCATAACATTGTAAATATACATTTCATGTAACCCTAAACATTGTTGAATACTTCTTCAATACAACATTCCGAGTCTTGTCAGTGGTTCCTTCATCTTCTAAAAAACAAATTTTTAAACCAGGACAATTGGTCACCCTTGATACCGAGATTTTACAACCTCGGGGTAAATACAGTTTTTTCAACAACAACCCAACACGGGACAAAGATTGACATTGAATTTTATTTATAGCCATAACACATGAAGTCATAAGAGGATATTGTCACCTCTGAAATTTGAAAGGCAAGTTGGCATCGGATGGAGTCATGGAAATTAAATCTAGGAATTAATTCTTTTTGTCCACCACTCACATCTGTTAAAATCTTCCCCTCCAAAACATGATCACCGAGCCTCGTTAGAATAAGCCGAGTCCCGTTACACAACCCCAATGAATGATCAATATTTCGCAAAAGCATCACCGGAGTCCCTACCTTTAACGTTAACTAATGATTCGGTACATCAGATAATTTTATACTGTTCAAGAACTCCGGTGTGTATTTTTCCTTTCAAAAAAAAATATCAGATTTAATAATTTTTTATTATCTTCCCATTGCTATCCATATTTCATATAAAAAGATTGAAAAATTTTCTTTTTTTTTTGCTTAAATCTATTTTTGGCCGGTTTTTTTTACATATTCAATATTGGTATCATATCAAAGATCATAAAAAATAAAAATATTGATATAATTTTTGAAAAAATTGAATAAAAAAATAAAAAAAATATAATAATTGAAAAACTTTAAACAATTGTCATGCCATGTGGCAGCCCAATAGGGTGGGGGGTGATGTTCACCCTCAAAAGAGTTGGTGAACAAAATTGTTCTCCTCTTCACCCACCCCTCTTCAATCAGACCCACCAACATTCAACCCAAAACACTTCTTTAACCCTTCATTTCCTCCAAGCAAAAGATAATTGGCCCCAACCTCTCTCCAACCAAGCTCAACAATATTTCACTCCAAACACTTCTTCAACCAACAGTCGGTCAAAAGTCAGTCACGCATCTCCCCTTTCTATCGATTCTCAGCCAACATTTCAGGAGTCAGTCATGAATCAAGCTCTTATAAGCCTCCTCCGTCTCGTATGCCTCACCCGCCTCGTCCTCCGCTTAGACTTATTAAACGGTAAGAATACACTCCATCTACTACACACAATCATCTCACCTATGAAACCGTTATCATAAAACCATCCAATCAGACTTCTGCATAAATCAGCACACTCACAACCCACAAATCTACCAGATTTGCTTTTATTACTACCATAATACTTAAAGATATTTTATGAAAATGATATTTGATTATACATAGCGTTTAATCATATACTTTTTTTTGGCAAAATGATTTCATATACAAGAAAACATAATATGTTTTTGAAAAAATTATTTGAAAAAATTAATAAGACACAATCACGCTCAAAATATTTCTATAATAGATCTACCTATATGCATTTAATAATAATAGTTACTTCACTTTTGAAAATTTTGAAAATAAAGTATATGCATGTCAAAATACATTCGATGTGAGGATATTTTAAATCTATTTCTAAAAAAACATTTTTAAATAATATTACTTGGATTTGAACAACATATGAAATATATGCCATTTTTTTGTTAAAAATGCACACAGAAACAAATTATTATGCATGCATTTTTCTCGAATTTCAACTTTTTAAAAGAACATTAATTGTGTGGTTTTAAAATAATTTGAAAACAATTAATGAAGAAAATATTGACTTCTGGATTTTTTTTAAGTCTATATACTGTACTTGCTTGCAAAATATATGTCAAAAACAATTAATATTTTTTTTGCAAATATATGTCCCGTGACATCAATGTTAATCCACCAGTCACACGTGCTGCGTCCGACCCTCATGGCCCCATTAAACCACCTCACCGACCTAGACTTAAATATCGGGATTCATTAATTACTCTGACCAAACCACCCAAACTGGAGAATTATAACCCAACCATATAAACCATAAACCATATCCTTGATGTGCAGGATCCTGATACACGTACTCTTGTCGCCCTTGCCTTCATGCCCATGTGGTCTTGCATCAATCTCATGAACGATAGACCTCGTACCAATCATATTGAAGGTGTATATATATTGACTTTTTTTGCTTTGTGAATTTGATGATCGAGTGAATGAGAGAAATGTGTTATTGAATCTGCTTTTATAGTTGAATGTAAATAGGCATACACTGGATATGGTTTGCACCCATGATCTATTTTCTATGAAGCTCTCAACAAAAAAAATATCTTGGAATAGTGAGAATGAGATACATTAAATCTCAATCACTATTCTCACCACCCAAATACACCAATAGGAATAAAGCTAGATAAATAACCCAATAACTCATTGATGTTGATGTTTTTGAGAGGGAACACTATTCCTTCGAAATCTTTTGCTTTTATATATTAACAGATTTCAATTTAATCTATGTTGAAGTGCTACAATATTTCATGATCTAATCTGGTTTATCTATTCAATCTAATGTGGATTGTTATATTGTTACGTAAATTCTATTATTCTGAAAATTTATTCAATAACAATATGTTATATACTTCATACTAGTATTACTTATGTAATTAAAAATACAAAAATAAAACGTGTATCCTGGTTTTATAAGATTTTTATAGTTTGATTGCGTCTTGCTCATTTCTGGGACTGTGAGCGACACGCTATTATGGGTTTATATTCAAGACAAATCGTAAACCAAATACTTATTTGAAATATGAATTATATTAGAAGTATCTAATGAAGTTCATAAAATAAAGCCGAGAATGACTTTATTATTATTTAAGTTACACATTTGGACAAAAGTAACAACACGAGTATTGGATAAAAGGAAAAAAACATTACTAAAAACG
Source organism: Cuscuta europaea (assembly GCA_945859875.1). Lineage (NCBI taxonomy): Eukaryota > Viridiplantae > Streptophyta > Magnoliopsida > Solanales > Convolvulaceae > Cuscuta > Cuscuta europaea. The sequence goes on along the minus strand of CAMAPE010000045.1, from coordinate 596,957 downwards.
TTTCTCGTAGAACAATGTGAAGCAAATTATCAATAATCGCTTCATAGGCAACATTTTTCCCACTAATAAATATGGCAAAAATAAAATTACCACATATAACAACACTAAACTTTCTTTTGAAAGGATAAATGAAAAAAATTATTAATTTCTCTATCCCGAAAAGGTTCGCCAAATTGACTTTTCTTGGTCAATGATAATCAACTTTGACTAATAATATTTTTTAATACGATAATTTTTTAATGTGAAAATTATATCAAATGTACCTTATTCAATATATTTTCATAAAAGTATAAAATTTATGAATTATATACAAATATAATAATTAAAATCCTTGTCCAGAAATTCTTATTATTGACCAAGAAGAATCAATATGATAACCTTTTTGGGACGGAGGTAGTACTACACGTTGAAGTCATAAGTTGAGAATGATTATTGACCGCTGATGAGAGTCTAAAGATTAAAGTCTCAAAAGAATGAAAGTTTTCAAAGAGACAAAATGTTTGGCCGCCAAGAAGATTCGCGCAAGAAGACAACCAAATTGACGTCCTCTAAAACTACTATTAAGAACTCAGGTATAGTTTATTGAAATTTTGAAACAAATAAATAATTGGGATGAGATTTGAGAGAGATAGACTCTAAAATAATTATATAAAGGTTTTATGTTATAATTAAAATGATTAAAAAGCCTTAAAGGCTAAAGAGATGTGAAAACTGAAGAGGCTTGTCTTTTATTGATACATCAACAATTGTATTGATTTTTAAAACCACAACCGATTCTACTTAAAATTAATGTATATATTCTTTTTTAGCTTGACTCTGTTTAAGACTTTTTATTTATATTTTAAATTTTCAAATTGTCAACAAATTAAACATTAGTCTAATCAATTGAACTTAAGAATAAAAAAAGAAGTCTACTCAAACTATATATAAAGAAAAAAATTTGAACCTATTTTTTGTTCTATTTTTTTCGGGCCTAGGACGATCGCCCTCCCCCCTCCCCCCCACAGAACCGGCCCTGTTTGATTGTCTATTCGCCTAAACAATTATAAGACTATTGATGGAGTATATGGCTCAGGGACCCCCGGTCCACATACTTCCACTCCTGCAATCAAGCCCAACAGGCCCAAACGGGCCAAGCCCAGCAAAATAAAGCTCTGAGAAGCCCATAACATGCAAGAGAGGTGCCCTCGGCCCCATGGCCGAAGGCTACCGTTGACAGAATCGAGCTAAAAAACATCACAGGAGAACAAGGCTTGAAAACCGAGCCTTCGGCACTGGGAGCCCTCGGTAATAGGAGGGAGTAATACATATCGTATGGATCACATCATACTTAAACAGGATTAATAAGACCAGTCCATATCAGTTCAATTTAGACCAAATAAGTTTATAAAAGTTCACTCCAATCAAATAAGATTCAAATTGAGCCTTTCGCTATGTTTGGCAAGCCACATAAGCTCAAAAAGTTGAAATAATTAAAATCCAGTCAGTTTTAATTAAAATAGCCTTATTTGTTCGAGGGGCTGAATCAGGCTTGAACTGAAATAAATGGACTGAAATGATATGTTGAGGAAGGGAACGTTTGTATTCAGCCGCTCCTTTCGAGACCCTTTATTCTGATCGTATCCTTCTTCCATCATCATAAAACCTTTCTGCTATTGTTTCTTCCCCAACCGATCAAATTGTTATCTGCCTAGCTAGTTGAAGCCTCAAGCTATGTAATTTTTACATCTCTACGTTCTGTATTGTACTTGTACTCCATGTGCTCCCTATACTCTCTCTGTTATATAGCAAAATTATACCGTTCTTTGTATCCCATTAATTGCAATATTGGAATATATACACTATTCATATCCTTTACTCAAGCTAAGCTATGTAATTTTTACATCTCTACGTTCTGTATTGTACTTATATTATTCATTTATATAAATTAGTCTTCATAATTATATAATCTAATTCAGTAGCTCATTTTATATAAATTATATAAATTAGTCTTCCTAATTATATAATCTAATACATACAAATATACTCCGTAATTTTTAAAAAAAGGTTTTGTTTTGAAAGATTTTTATAAATGCTGAAAATGTAAAATTCATTATAAGAAGTATTTTTATTCCATTAATAAATAATATTTCCTTTAATTTAATTTCATATTATCCCAACATTTTTTCAGCTCTTTTTGCCAAACGGGTCTACTCCATTTAGCTATCAATTTAGATTCAACACTTCAAACTTCAGCTCCAGACAATAATCTTCTATTCAGACAATAGCCTCTATTTCAGACATTAGTCTCTAGTTCCAGCTCGTTGTGCCAAACATAGTCTTAGTCTATATTTTTCATAATTTGTATTCATTTTATCTTGCATTTATCCCAATTTTTCTTCATATAATATTTCATCTAAAATTTGATTTCCATTTAGTTACTTCAAATTGCACAAAACAAATGCTATAATAACTTAATAAGTCTTAATGATTAGTTCAAAATCAAAGACGAAGAAAGTAAAAGGCTAAAGGGTCAAATAGGTACATGAACTAACTTAAAGTGTTCAATTAGCCCCTTATTCAGGAGGTTCTGTCCGGCCGTCGCCAATTGGGGCGGTTTCCGATGGAATGTTTTGATGAATTTTTTTGAGCATCTTCTTCATTAAGTCTAGTTTATCCATATCAAATTTCAGATAAAAATTAAATCGGAAAGGCAGTCAAATGATTTTCAACGAAATTTTTAGCTGAAATGTACTGCGCTATTTAACTGCGCAGTTATCTTCAAAAAATCATTTGACTGCCTTCCCGGTTGAATTTTTAGCTGAAATTTGGTATGGGTAGACTAGACGTGATGAAGAAGATGCGCAAAAAATTTCATAAAAAGATTCCACCGGAAACCACCCCAATTGGCGACGGCCGAACAGAACCTCCTATATAAAGGGCTAATTGAACACTTTAAGTTAGTTCATACACCTATTTGACCCTTTAGCCAAAGTAAAATATCTGCTTAGCAAAATGTACGAGTGGCGTAATATGATGTTAGTGACAATATAAGCTATATCAAGAAGAAAAAGTTTATGCCACAAGATTGTGAAAATGAGTTTTATTGAAAGATCAGTTGAACATAGCTTCAAAAAGGAATTTGCTCACACAACCTGAAGAGGCAGGATGGGAATGAGAGGCTCACTAGCACGCACCATTCTTATTAAGCATACTCAAAGGAGATTAGGAGAAGCCTCATATCTAAGACATACCAGCTGCCATAATTCAACTGAAGGCTTCAATAGATAGGAAGCATATGATTGAATTTAAAGACTGAGAATCTTAAGGTGTGGCAAGTGGAATTGCTTTGATTTGCAAGCATTTATGAAAATTAGTTATTTTTCCAGCATTGCAGAGATGTGCTGATACATTGCGAGTGTGGAGATTGCAGAGCGGCCAGAGGCAAAAAAATTAGGACTACAAACCTCCTATCATGTAATAGTCTTCTCGAGGTGAGAAGCGTCTGCCATATGGGTATTAGGGATTATTCAAGTATTTTTTTTTTACTCCAGGGGGGTCTGGGGAGGAGGGGTTGGGCGTCCTGGAGTAATCAGGACTGAAACTCACTACATTGAGTTTCAAACCCTTGTGTGCCTAGCGGGTTTCGAACTCAAGACCTCCCACTAGGTGCGGTAATAACATCACAACCAGCTGGGTTGGAATACTTGGTTAGGGATTTTATTCAGGTATTCAACTCCTCAACTAAACAATTATCCTCATACTTCATGCACTCAATTTACATCTTAAAGTTTTGTTTTGTTCAATGGATTTGGTGCATGTCATTAATCACATTGCGTATGAAAGGTTTCCAAATACGATCAAGCAATCTTAAGTCACACACAGCTACACACAATTTGTATGGATCACAAACTATATGTATTCCGCTACCATTCTTAACGAGTGTGTTATACTGACAATTAGAAACCCAACTTGCTGACCTGCTCAAGGGTTAGCTCTAGAGGCCAAGGATTTGGAAACTTGAATCTATTTAAAAGGTTTAGAAATAAGTCTATTTTACAAGGCATGTCACTTTAGTGTACCCTAAGTAGTGAGCAATAGACTGTATGGATGAGGTCTTTTCATGGGGATAACTTGAACTAATTTTTTACTTATGGAGCAAACTATTTGTAGTTTGATGGCATCACCGTTACTTTATCAATGAAGTCTCAAATTCAAGCATCATTCAAAACAATATCAAGGGGGTGTTTGGACTGATTCTGCTTCTACTTCTTTTTTAAAACAGAAGCAGAATCAGTTTTCGGAACCTGATCTCCCCAAACTTCTACAAAAACTGATTCTATGAGTAAATTAGAGCACCAGAAATGCTTCTGCACCCTCACACAAACACTTCAACTTTTGCTTCTGCTCCTTGAAAGAGGAGAAGGAGTTTTAAGAATCAGATCCAAACATCCCCTAACACTATGCTAAATAGGTAGAAGATAATTTTCATTGCCGCCAAATCAAAATAACTTTAGCGATTTGGGAGTAAGACAGGGTCAAAATATACGAAGGCTATGACCAAACCTACGTTATGTTGACCACTGGTCCAATCACGGTCCAGAAAATCATGGATGGTTTTTACCCTTTATAGTGAATCACCAATCACTCCAAAATTGATGGTCCAATAATACCTCGGTCCTTGGTCACCTCGTTCCTCATTGTACAATGCCATGACAACTAGGGATGGATCGATTCCGGTTCAGGCCTGAGCCCGGCCAGGCCTCGGTTCATGAAAGGGGAGGCCCGGAACCGGCCCGGGTCGGGCCTCGGTTCTTATATTTTTTTTTTTGGCTTTTCCTAATTAACCCCCAACCCTCCCCCTCACCCCCAAACCACCTCAAATGGCCCATCATACCCAGCCCAACCCAAAAACTTAAAAGAAATTCAAAAAAAAATAATTTGGTCCGATCCGGGCCTGAACCGGCCGGGCCGGTTCACGATTTAGGAGGCCCGGGCCCGGCCCGGCGGCCCGCCTACCTCACCGGGCCGGGTGGCCCGAACCCGGCACCAACCGGTTCACCGGGCCGGTCTGGGCCCGCACAGTAGCGGGCTGGTCTGGTTCCGGGCTGGTTGGCCCGACCCGAGTCCACCCCTAATGGCAACCCAAATTCCTACCTATATAATGTCATAAAGGGGCTCCTTTGCCATTATTGACGAATTTTTCATTTTTATAGACCATATATGTTTTTATCTTTAATATATAAGTCTATACATCAATTGCTTCTTATGCATTGCACATTTTATACGAATATAGGATAAGAGAGACACGTTTATGACTTATGATAAGAAAGAATTGATACTGAGACAACATTGGAGATAATGTTTGACTAGGTGTTAATCGCTAATGCTGCGTGTGTTCATTTACCCCAAGAGGTCAGGGAGTATGGATGAACTCAGGTCCGGGCCGGGTCCGGGTCGGGCCTAGGCCCGGGCAGGCCGGCGGGTCAGAAATGGTGGACCCGGGACCGGTCCGGGTAACCACCGGGTCCGATCCGGGTCCATTATATTTTTTTTTTGTTTTCCTTTTCCTAATTAACCCCCCTCCCACCCCCAACCCCCCAAACCACCCCAAATGGCCCAAAATACCCAGCCCAACCCGAAAATTTTAAAAAAATTGAAAAAAAAAATAGTTTTTGGCCCGAACCGGGCCCGGGCCCGGCCGGGTCGGGCCTTGTTTTGGGTGACCCGAGCCCGGACCGGAAAACCCACGGGCCGGGCCTACCCGGACCGGTCATTGACCGGGCCACCGGGTCGGGCCGGGCCGGAACAGTACCGGTCCCGGGCCGGTTCCGGGTCGGGCCACCCGGCTCGAGTCCATCCATATCAGGGAGGGGGGCTAACACTCCCTTCATGGAGTTTCGAACCCAAGACCTCCCGTATGGGAGAGTGAGTCGGTGACCAGCTAAGCTGGACCGCTTCCTCCCAGAACCAATAATACCACGGTTATGGTTTGGAAGAACAAGCAATTCTGGATCAGGTCCTGTTTCAATTTCTACCCGCTCCCTAACCGATTAAATAAATCAATTATTAACAATTAAATAAATAGGAACCAGTATGTCTGGTCATACTTTATTTTGGAAGAATCAGACTATAAAATAACCAATTACCTGTGCTGGCCTGGTCAGTTCAGTTTGCGGTTAAAAACTGGTCAGTCTCGGTCCGGGCCAGGGACAGGACATTGTCCAACACTATAGTGCTACAGGCCTTGCTTCATTTCTGGTATATGCTGGAAATACAATTTCATTGAGAAACACATGCAAATAGAAATAATAGATGAATATAAGTTTCATTATTGGTTTTGTCTGAAGGTCAGGTTTAGGCGCCCAGGGCGAAGTGCCTTTATGCCTTCAGGTAAGACTGGAGCTGTGTCGGGGATAATTGACTTTACCCCATGAAAAATATGTCTTGACTTCCCACCAAATATCAGCACATCTCCAGACTCCAGTAATACTTTTTCAGCCTTCTGAACATCCCTCTCGTCACCGTACAAAAACTCAGCAGTGTTGCCAACAGAAAAGGAGATGACAGGCAATCCCTTGTCAAGACTTTCTGGGCTTTCATCACGATCCTGTGGATATCAAGTTATCAACATTATTATACTCCGTATCAAATACTTCAACCAAGAAGTTATCTACTGTTTCAGAAGATTAATCGTCTACCTACGTACAGAGGTTGGCAAGTTGTTCGTGTTAGTTCAGTATCTGTGTTTCAAAAATCTTCTTTTTCCCCATGTATTGATTATGTAATTCATCATGCTATTTTGTTTAAATAACAGTGTATCTTCTAAAATCCAAATATGACACGAAGCAGATGCAATGAAAAGATCTATGTTAGACTATATTGTAAAATGCTTTTACTTGTTGATGTGACGTTAATGATAGTACCACATAAAAACCATATAGCTGAAGGCAATAACAGAACATTTCTAAAGATAAGTATTTGAGATACCCGTAAGCTATTTAAATAGCCTACTCAAAATAGATAAGCGTGCCATGTGAGAGAGTAAGCATACAAGAGAGAGCAAAACCTCATTTGGCATTGAAATATTGGAAAAACTTCATTTTGATGGGCCAAGATAAAAATTTATAGTTACTCTATAAGATGAAGGGGAAAATAATTTAAATACCCCAAATTTTGAAAGAGTGTGAGATAAGCCCCTCAAACTTGCACATGTAATATATATACCCCAAACTTTATATACAAAGTTATATTAGTACCATAATCATGTGTTTTTCACAAATTTAATTTATGGTGTGAAGTATATAACTTAAAATACACAAAACATCTATGAGGATGCAATAAAAATTAAATTAAACCGGATGTAATATTATTTATTTCACAAATGAAATGTTAGAATGTTAACTGCATTCTAACAATGCTTAGAATATTTTAAATTATTTAATTATTCCAATAAATTTGTATTTGTAAAAAAACATACAATAATGGCCCAAAAATAACTTTTTATATAAAGTTTCGGGTATATATATATATATATATATAGGGGAAGGTTCAAATAAAAAGTAGTGTTCCCGTGCAAAGTGCGAAATTTGCACTTTTTCAAGTTCCGCTTGCACTTTTGCTTGCTTTCGTTGCACTTTTTCGCGGTAGCGAAAAAAATTGGTTTATTTACAAAACTGCCACCGTGGTTTTGCCCGAATTTGGCCAAAATCGCAATGGCGAAAAAGTGCAACGGAAACATGAAAAAGTGAAAACGAAATATGAAAAAGTGCAAATTTTGCACTTTGCACGGGAACCTCACTTTTTATTTGAACTCTTCCCTATATATATATGTGTGTGTGTGTAGGGGTGGGATCACATACAAACTAGTCCTCCCATGCTAACCTACAAACTATCACAAACTGTGCATCTTTACATTATTTGTATTGCATATTGAAGTTCAAAGTGTTGCATATTATTTGTATTGCATATTGAAGTTCAAAGTGATGCATATTATTTGTATTGCATATTGAAGTTCAAAGTGTTTCATATTATTGAGTTTGTAGGTTAGTATTTTAAGCATGGTTTGTATTTGATCTCTTATATATATATATATATATATATATATATATATATATATATATATATATATATATATAGACAAATGTTCAGGTCCGGAAATCCGGACCAGAACCGCCGTCCGGCCGACGGCTTTTGGGGCCCTTCCCGGTGACTATTTTGATGAAATTTTTATGGCATGTTCTTCATCAAGTCTAGTTTATTCACAAAACAATTCAGCTAAAAACTCAATCCGGAAGGTCGTCAAATGATTTTTGGAAGTTAACTGCGTTTTATATGTATTCTTTTGCGCAATTAACTTCAAAAAATCATTTGACGACCTTCTGGATTGACTTTTTAGCTGATTTTTTGTGTGGATAAACTAGACTTGATGAAGAACATGCCATAAAAATATCATCAAAAAAAGCCACCGGGAAGGGCCCCAAAAGCCGTCTGCCGGATGGCGGTTCCGATCAGGAAGGCCTGACCGGAACACTACTCATATATATATATATATATATATATATATATATATATATATATATATATTACATATTCAAGTTTGGGGTACTTATCCGTTATCTCACATCACATTAGAGTTTGGGGTATTTAAATTATTTTCCCCTAAGATGAAAGCAAAAAATGAAACTATGAAAGTCTAAGAGAATCAAAGTTTTTATTATTTACCTGATGGAGACCAAGTCTCCCCCCTACACTATAGAAGTTGACGATGCATACATCTGGAGTAATCAAAGGAATCACTTCCTCTGGGTTGCACATTTCCAATTGTCTTTCGATCAACTTGTGAGAATCATTGAGGGCCTTGGAAACCAACTTAGAGAATTCAGGAGGAATGGGGACCGCCTCAGCATTGTCATGTTGTCTTGTCTTGCCATAACTTCTAGTTTGAGGATCCCAATCACGACCAAGACACATCATATGCAAACGTAGCTTTGCTCCATCTTTGTACCCAGGTCGATAAAATCCACCCTTCCCAAGTCCTAGTTCTCGACATGTCTTTATGATAGAGCCCTAAATCATGCAACGCACACAGTGATTAAGGTGTATATAACTGCAAGCAATTGATTGTTCATACACACACACGCTCACACATAATGAGAATTGAGAAAATGAGAAGAGAGTAGCACCTAAATGTTACCTGTTCATCTAGAGTGATGTAATTCTTAAGTAGAACCATTCCTGGTCTCAGTATCATCCCACTGTTTTCAATGGACTGATCCGCTTCGGGCTGTTTCTCCCCCTCCTTCCTTTGTAAAGGAGCTTCAAGAGTGACTTCTTCTCTACTCTCAGACAAACAAATATCAAATGGCTCGTACATATTCAAAACTTCTTTACACTTCTTCTTGACTTCAACTTTTGATGAAGAACTTATTTTTTCAAGCTTTGACTTACTACGACCCGCATATACATTCTTCTTCCCAAAACTACTAGGTAGCAAAGAGTCTCTCTCCGGGTCCAACGAACTCAATCTCCTTGAATCGATTTTCTGAATTGTCGGGTCTGAGTGTAGCTCAATCTGAGCACCCAAGTCAATTCTAGGTTTCCTTTTAATACTGTGACTAGGATTAGAAGTAGGTAAATGTGAATAGCATTCTTTTCCATCTCCAGATTCTTTATCAGGACTTATCCGCATTCTTTTCCTTACACCATGTGAAATCTTTTCCTGTGACGGATGATCCTAGCCGGCCAAAAATAGTAAGCCAAAAATCATAATCCGAATCCGACAAGCCTGACCACATAATTCAGCACTAGCAAAGAGTTGGTATTCGGGGTGATTTATAAAAGATTATGATTTACGAAAACTAATAAATTTATTACAGATCATTAAAATACGATCAATTTGGGGCCTAAAGAAACCAATGACATTGATAGTTCTAAATACATTTGATGAGCAAGTTTAAAACGCGAGTTTAAGAAGAAAAACTCACACCCCCACAGGAAATTTCTGAACTCACACCTGCTCTCGATTTCATTCTGTTTCCAATATTCCGGTGAACGGAAAATGCTCGTAAATATCGTCTGAGAACAGTCGACTTACAACCAATTCTGCCCTGCATAGCAACCTAAATAGCTCACGCTTATTCTTCCCTGAAATTGCAGCTTTAGTTAGGGAGAGAGGAGGATTATCCTGTCTTGTTTATAAAAGTATAAAGCAACTGCCGAAATTCCTCAATGATTATTATAACAATGGAAAAATAAGAAAACGGCATTTACCGATTCGGGTAAAATATGAAGCAGCTTGGTTATTAGCAAAGCAGGGTAGTTGTTTCCAGAAGGATGTGTAGTGAAATTGGTGATGTCTAGGTTAGGTGTTTGTATAGGCAAGGTATTAGTTAAATTTGGGGTAACAAATAGATGAATTATCAATCCGGGATCTGAAAGATGAAATGTATCGATATAGAACTCGAATGATGGAAAACTATCAATTTTGGACTTAAATGATTGGAAATTATCAATTTAGGACCTAAGTTGTCCGAAATTTTATTAATTTTTTTATTTTAAAATTTTTAAATATTATTTATTTTTATGAAACTAATAAACTTTTGTGGAGAAAAGTTTATCAAAAATTAGTAATGGAATTAATAAAAAATTAAATAAATCAAAACCTATGAAATTTTAGGTCCTAGATTGATAGTTTTTCATCATTCGGGTCCTATACCGATAGATGTCATCTTTCAGGTCCGAATTGATAATTCATCTATCTTTCGGGTTCTGAATTGATAAAATTCCTAGTTTTTATTGAAACTGTCATGCTTCTTTTACATGTCTGTGTGTATAAGCAAGGAGGCATATGGATAATCTCATCTGTTTTATCGATTTCGGTTCGGTTAAATTTAGAACGGGTTGGAAGAATTCTACTAAACAAAAATCACACTACGTATTATTATTTGTTTTGGTTCGATTTGGTTTAAATCGGTTCAGTTTGAATTTGTTATTTTTAATAATATACTACGTATGAAGATTTTATTAAAAATTTATTTAATTGGATTCAATGTTGTTATAGACTGAGACGTATTTACAAAAAAAAGTTTGAATCCTCTCTTCTCTCTAGAGAGAGAGGAACTCTAGCGGCCGTCTCCCCTCTTTGTAGGAGTTGAGATTTTCCGCCGCCCATATCAATATGAAATTGGAGCACCAGATTATACTGATTTTAAGTGTTCTAATGTTTGAGATTGCAACTACATCGGAGGAGATAGCGTTGGCGGATGAACGAGGTACGGTTGAGAGGTTGTATCGAGGTTGGATCGTGAAGTCTTGGTCGGCCATTTCGACGGTAGTGGAGTTGATATTCACCCATATTGCAAGAGCTCGTTCTCCTCCGGAACCACCTTCATACCAAGAAGAGCTTTGTGGAAAGATTTTATTTCAATATTTTTGTCTCTTTAGTAGCAATTGTTTCTGTTTCAGTTCGAGTAGATTTGATTTAAATGTTTGGATTTTTGGAGTTCTTTTGATAGGCAGAGTTTCGGTTCGGGTCGTTTTAGGCCTAGGATTCATGATTGGATCTGTAAATTTTGTCTGAAGGCTGTCTTGTATGATAAAAAATGGATTCAGTGTTGTTCGCTTTTTATCGGTTTTGGTTCGATTTGATTTAATACGATTCAGAAGAAATACACTAAACTCGAACAAAATTTTCGGTTCGATTTAGTTCAGTTTGGTATGGTTCTGTTCGGTTAAACCAAACCGATATGCATACCGCTAATATAAGCTGTTCGGTTTTGGCTCTAGCGTTTTGGACGAAACTGTCGAAATGGAGATGCTGCAAATAGCAGTGTTTTGAGTTAGCGTTTTGAAATATAACATTTTAACCAAGTGTTATGGCAAGACAACTAAATTACCAAACATCTTTTTGTAACCCGCCAACTTATTCTGCTGGTCAAACCGGCTGACTGAATCCGCTATTAACAAAAAGGATGACACCCCATCCCTGAGGGCCTCCAACCCTGACCGGACGGTACATTGGGATGATGTAAATTGAACTATAATCCCAATCTGACAGATAGAGAGTGGAGCTTTGTCCCCTGTACTTGCAGAGGCCCTATGCATTTATACACAGTATCCGCTATTAACAACATTCTAACATTAGGTGTGTTTGACATTTAGCGGAGAGCGGTTAGCGGATAGCAGAGTATGTTAGCGAGTTGTCTATAGCGGGTTCAGTCAGCGGGTTTGACTAGTGGAATAAATTGGCGGGTTGTCTGAAAATGTTTGGTAATTTAGCAATTTGGCCATAAAATTAGTAGAAAACACCATATTTCAAAACACTCAACCAAAAATCTCTTATTTACAGTGTTTCCATTTCAGCGTTTCCGTCCAAAACGCTAGTGACGAACAACTATTTACCAAACATCTTTTTTGCTTATTGAAAACGTTAAAAGTGGTCAAACTGTCATTTTTCGGTTGAAACGCCAATTAACAAACACCCCCATAGTCCGCTATTCGTTAAACGCAAAATGCTACACTCCATATTTTGTGAATAGCTTGTTCACACACAAAATATATTTTGTTGGTAAAAAAATATTCATAATAATTAAAGTAGCATGTTCACCAATGACATATAGGAGTGTATAAACCGGTGTGTACAAAAAATTCTTAATACAATGAATGTTATCTTTATGTACAATGGTGTAACCAAAACTCTAATCATATTCTTAATAATTATGGTCTCATTTTTTCTATAATTTTATTTTAATACGGAGTAATATTTTAGAAGATACATCTACTTCGTATGATTTATAGAGAGTAGTTCACAACACAATGTTACACATGCATTTTATGGAATTCCCTATGACAGGAGAAAACATATGGGCAAGTGGGAAGTTTAATTGGAAGAGGAATCTATCCTAATGTTATTTTTATATTTTATTTATTTATTTATTTATTTATTAATATCTATTAGTAATAGAAGTATTTACTATTTAGAGGTTACAATTTCAGTTAGACCGCAACTCTATCATGTTAAGGCAGGATTCCCTTTTATATTATTTATTCAGCCTTAATAAAATCATCTATCCTTAGAAATTGTTCTCAGAGAAGTCACAGACTCTCTCTCCCCTCTCCCGGCTCTTCCAGGCACGGGCAAGAAGAAGAGTAACCCTACAACCCCAAGTCATCCTTGGCCCCGTTCTCAATTCTAGAACCCTAACACACAACTAGAAGTCTAAAACTTATGTGCCAGACCCCACACCTTCAACCCACCTCATGAAATCAAGGGGTAACACTAATGTTTGTTTTTACTTTTGATTAGTAATTAATTTTGAAAATTACATGAAAATCGTTAGTAGTAAAAGTTGATATGTATTGTTTGAGAGAAATAATATCAAACAATATAAACTTTCATAATAATCTTGAGGTGGGGTAACACTAATGTTTGTTTAGTGTTTTGTGTAATAGAAAAAATGAAAACAACTTTTGAAGCACTCTTCCCCTATTTCTAATATTTAGTTTAAAAATTGTTTAATCTTGGAAACGCATATTGATTATTGAGAATTGAGATCAATATCGTTGTGTAACCATCCATGCATGTTATTATTCTGAAGGCCTTTTTGCTCACGTCAGGTTGAAAAACTTCCTTCTTGTTTGAAAAGGCCCTTGAGTCGATATTAAAATTTCCTTGAAAAAACTTCCTTCAAGGAGGAAATCATTAATTAATTGAGCGGAAATAACTTAGTTTCTTTACTACAACAAGGCAACGTAACCAACTAAAAATGAGGACAAGGGAGACATGATTCTTCACAAAACCTTTCTTTCACTTCTCTATTACTAACTCGACATATTTCTTAATCTGATTCTATGAAGAACACTCGATAAACACACACAAGCTAGTAATTAATCTGACTTGCCCCTGATAGCATAATAGAGAAGCCATGCAAAAGCCTGTTTTTATTAAAACCCACATCAACCACTACTAACCATTCAGATGGTAAAGAATGAATGTAGAAAATGAAAATGATGGGACTTGAGACATGTCATGATAAAAAAATGGACATATCTTGATCAAATTTGCTATAATACTCAGATTTCAATAACCTATAGACTACAGAAGAAAATTTCCTAAAATTCTAAAACTAGTTTATGCCTCCTTCATTGCACTTAGCTGCAATGTGATACATACTACCTCTTGATCATGTAAAAAAAGAAAAGAAACAAATGTGATGAAGAAAAAGACAATATGTATCAGGCTGCTTTCATGTGAAGTGCAACTAAGGACGAATACACCCCATCTACAGTATTCATAAGGACATCATGACTCCCCTTCTCTGCAACAATCCCATTCTTGACAACGGCAATCATGTCGGCTCCTCTAATCGTCACTAATCTATGAGCAACCACAACTGTGGTCCGGCTAACCATAACGCGGTCCAAAGCCTCTTGCACTACATGTTCTGATTCAGTGTCAAGTGCGCTTGTGGCCTCGTCCAACAGAAGAATCTTTGGGTCCTTCAAAATTGCTCTCGCAATGGCAATCCTTTGCTTTTGACCACCTGATAATTGGGCCCCACGTTCTCCCACGGGCGTGTCGTAGCCTTGGGGCAGAGAGGAAATGAAGTTGTGAGCGTTTGATGATTTTGCTGCCTCGATAATCTCTTCCTCACTTGCCTTCCCGTGTTTGCCGTATGATATATTGTCACGGATCGACTCATTGAACAAAATTGGTTCTTGACTAACCAACCCCATTTGTTGCCTTAACCAACTTAGCTTAAGATCCTTAACAGAAACCCCATCCAAGAGGATATCCCCACTGTCAGGATCATAGAACCTCTCTATTAAGCTAATCACCGTTGATTTTCCACTTCCACTTTCCCCCACAAGAGCACAAGTCTATAATACAATGTAGTCAAATCAAGAATGAATATGGAGAAGTGTAGAATAAGACTTTAAAAAATCAAAAAATCAAAACGTATGTGTACCTTTCCAGCAGGCATTGTTAGGCATAAGTCCTTGAAGATTTGGATATTGGGTCGGGTAGGGTACTTGAAGCTCACACGTCGCAGCTCAATATCTCCACGTACAACTGGTAAAGTTTCGCCTTGGTCACTGCTTGAGTCAATCTTGGGCCTTCTATCAAGAATGTCGAATATAGAAGCTGCAGAATCCTTGGCCTTGTTAAGATCTGGTGCTAAGCCAGTGGCCTGGGAAACTCCCATAGCTGCCATTGTCAATGCAAAGAAAACCTGAAAAAAGGAAAAAACTCATTTAGCTATAACTGTACCTTAAGGAAGGGCCCATTTGGAACAGGGAAAATGCTAGTAAAAGAAAATAGAGGATGGAATGAAAGAAAATAAGGGAAAATATGAGCATTTGTTCAACTCGTATTTTTTTATATTTGTTCAAATTCATATAATACATGGAGATCTAAACATTGATAATACATAAGTAGTAATCATATTTCATTTCATTAGTTTTTTCTGAGGTGAAGCCAAGGACTCGCTAATTTTTGGCTTGGGAATATGATGGAATAAAGCAAAATGACTCGCTAAACTGTTTGCGCTTCTTTGTTATGAAGCAGCAGTCAGTCCATGCAATTTTCGACGCGATTTCATCATGGATCATCCGGAAGCGAACTCTCTGTGCTTTAGTACAGGGGTAAGGCTGCGTACATCCGACCCCCTACCCCACTGTAGGTGATGTTGTTGTTGTTGCAGTTTTTTCTGAGGTGAGACAAAATACCAAAAAAAAAAAATCATAAACTTTTATTTCCTTTTCTCTCAAACCTTAGCTGTGACATGCACCATAAATAATTAATACCTTAACCCTTAATGTAAGGTTAACTGGTTAAGTATGAATTAACGTGAGGGCAAAGTGATAATTTACAAGGTGAGTCGTCTGTAACATGCAAAGTTATGTGTTTTTTTTTCTAATAAAACTAGATGCGCAATGTAACATAACCCGGTTTTCATACCCTGAAGAGTTCTGCAAATGTTGCCAGCTTGTGTTTAATGAGAATCGCTCCTATGTAGAAACAGCCAGCATATGTAAAGTACAGTATGAATGAACCAAAACCCATCCATCCACCGCTCACAAGTCCAACTTTTACACCATGCTTCACGGGGCCTTCACATTTCTTCTTATACGTAGACATCACCTTTTCTTCTGCACAGAATGAAGCCACAGTTCTTATACTGCCAACTGCATCATTTGCAACCTGACTTGCTTCTTCATACTTCACCTGCAAAGTTTACACTACAGTTTAATGAATAACAAATCAAATTATGTAAACATGCACCAGTTCAAAACCATATGTCCAGATAGTTTTATTTTTGTGAAGAAACCTTAGCAACTGCACTGAATCCCTTGTTATACTTATTCTGGAAATATCCTTGTACCCCCATCAAGGGTAACAAAGCAAGGATGATAATTGCCAACATCCAATTAGCGACAAAGGCTATAATAATTCCTGCCAAGATAGTAGCCATGTTTTGCACAATTAATGCCAATGCATCCCCCACGAGGCTTCTTATAGTCGAAGCATCAGTTGATAATCTCGCCCCAACCGCTCCACTGCATAAAGATAAAGAGAGAGATTCTTTTTAATCATGAAAGTGAAACACATTGATTTCATATGGGAAAAATATATATTTTGTCCCTCATCTGTCAGGGTTTTCCACTTTTTCTCCCCCCAGTTTATGTGCATGATTACGATTTTTTTGCCACTTTTAGTCTTTTTTATCACTATCTTGCAAAAATCAACCATATGTGAACAAAAGTGGCTGGTTATGTGACCCAGAGACCAAAAGTTATGAAAATCCATCAGAAGTGAAAAAAAGTCTAGAACCAGAAGCAGTCAAGAACTAGTAATAGTAGTGAAATCAAGAGGGGAATATTTTCACTCAATAGGTTTCATTGAGTATTAGGGACACACCTTGAATTTGCAGGTTCATCAAACCAGCCAATTTCATGGTAGACTACTTTGTTGAATGTCAGTGATCGAATCCTTCTAATCAACTTCCCGCCAGCAACTCCAAAGGAGAAATTCTGGATTGGTGCAACAACCAAGCTAACCAGGCCGAGGCATACGTACATGCTCGCCCAAAACCGAGAATCGTGTTTCAGCATCGGTTTAGGTTCAAAAAAAATCTTGATAGCCGTAGAGATCAGAAGCCCAAAAACAGGGAAAATCACACCATGGATTCCTGCAGCTATTGTCCCAACCACCAAATATGGCCATTCTAGTTTGTTCAGGGAGACGAGACGGGTAATGGGAACTCTTTTTCTTCTCTCCAGTGTCATCTTGTCCGGATTATCATTGCCGACTTCGGATTCTTGAATGTTGATTAGTCCAGGAACCGGGAAGTTGAATGAGAATGAGTGCCTTGATGATCCTTCATGGCTCAATGATCTTCTCACTTCAGATAATCTCTTGCTTGATGACAGGACCATATCATCTGAATCCATTGTAGTGATTTCTGCTGCTTCAGCAGCACCATCCGCTTCCATTAACTTCTCGCCATGATTACTCCCTTGCTGCATTCTCACAAGCTGTGAATACGCCCCGTTTGGATCTCCAATCAACTCCTCATGAGTTCCTAATTTTCAATTTAAAGAAATATTATGATACCAGATCAGATGGTTATTTCCAAACAATTAAAGTTAGAAATATTTTAATACTACTACTACCTATCCAAAAAAGTAGGTGTGTTTATGTTTTAAAAAATTCCTGCCTAGTTACTAGGCACCACACCCCGACTCATGTCTAGTCTAACCCGCTTAGGCACTAACCCCTTGACATTTTCCCTCTGAAATGACCTCACCCATGCTCAGTCACTGCTTAGGCTGTAGGCTCTTATGTTTTACAGACCTTAGCCCAACCTGCCCCCCACCTTAGTCTTCCCTCTAAATTGGCCTGACCTAGGCTCAGCCTGATCCTTGCAGGTCCCATTTAGGCACTAGGCCTTGGGCATTGTTCATTTGTTTGTAATGCCACTTTTAGTTGAGTGGAGTACGAGTTATATTAGTTGCACACCTTGCTCCACAAGTTTGCCAGATTGGACTACTGCAATCAGATCAGCATTCCGAATAGTCGTGAGACGATGCGCAACGACCACGGTCGTCCTGTTCGACTTGACTCTGTCGAGTGCTTCTTGCACAATTCGTTCCGATTCAGCATCTAAAGCACTTGTAGCTTCATCAAGGAGGAGGATTTTAGGGTTCTTTAGAATTGCCCTAGCAATTGCAATTCTTTGCTTTTGTCCACCAGATAACTGAGTCCCATGTTCACCAGCCATGGTATCAAGCCCCTGCCAGAACAACATATATCCAATCATTATTGACGAGCACTTTGTCGTAGTGGCGTAGTGCGTCAAAATAAATTCAATACTAACACTTATACGTAGTATAACGTAATAGAGTTCGTATCCACATAAAGGAATAAATCTATTTTTAAATGAAACTAGCAATTAAAGGGGGGTTTTGGGGTTGAATGATTTAATATAATTAAACACTAAGATGAACAACTTATATGAGATTTAATTCAAAGATAAAAAGAACTTGGCTTTGCTACTTTCCACTTGTTGATATATTTAGTCGATCCTTGTTATTATATCTATAACTTATCTCCTCTCGAATACTCAATCGAGGAGTATCTCCAATTCATCGAGGGTAGTTATTAACAACGACCGTTCATTAACAACCCTTACTATTGAGACCGAACAACGCCGTATATCGATTTAATAGTAGCATTTAACCTTTTTAACTCGTTGATGAAATCAATTGAGATTGATAACCTCAACACAATGATTTCGGTTTAACCAACAAAATTAATCTCTCTTAAGTCTATTAACCACGACCGTGCATTAATAAACCGAAGTTACTTACTTGTGAAACCATCAACGATGAACCATCGGTTCGTTGATCATTTCTAGTAATAATTAATGTTGAAGCGTTAACTAATCGTCACTTAGCAACACCCCAACATTAATATAGAAATGAGATTAAGGGAAGAATTAATATTCAAGAAGAGAAGTTAAGAAAATAACTCACAAATTTAATAATCAGCAAGCTTCGAGAGTAAACCCAAGAAATGAAAGTTTAGCTCCTCATTTGGAGACTAAACATGCTAGAAAATATAAAGAAATGCTATTCTAACCTGAGCTTAAGAGTATATGTGAATTGATAATCAAATTGGAAGGAAAAGGGGTGTATTTATATGTGTTTGGAGGTGGCAGGGTCATTTACCCGACCGGGTTTTTGATTTACCCGGTCGGGTTTCCTGAGTAATTGCCCGGAATCATCATTAGTCACATCTACCTGATCGGGTTTTTGATTTACCCGATCGGGTAAAAGACAAATCTTTGCCAAATCTTCGCCCTGCACGTTTAATTACCTCTAAATCAGATTTGATCTTCGGGTCAAGTCAAACCCGATCGAGTTTTTGCTTTACCCGACTGGGTTTTTGACTATTTTCCCAAATTTTCACTTTTTCTTGTTCCCTTGCATTTTCCTTGACCTTCCCGGGATCCTTTGATGATCTTTACCTAGTTTAAGCTCAGAAAATCCCTAATCTAAACAAATTACAAACAACTAGGAAAAATAAAGCATTACACCTAAAGTGTGTAATTTCCCAAATAACGACAAATAAAACTAGTTAAAATTACACACTTAAACAAACATAATTCTATGCTATCAATTATTAATGCCTTAATCCAAATGAATTTTATAAAAAAGAAAAATCTATGCACGCCTTTTTTGTTTTAACATAATTGATGGGACCCATACTTGAACTTTTCTAAATGCGGGTGCCATCAATTAAGTGAAAACACTAATGGTGACACCTAAGCCAAGAAAGATAAGATTCTTACATAAATTGATAATATTAAAGCTTAAATGAGACAAACAAAGAAGTTCACCTTAGGAAGTTTATCAATAAATTTGGCAGCATTTGCTAGCTCTATGGCTGTTCTAATCTCTGCATCAGTAGCATTTTCTTTACCATATGCTATGTTCTCTTTTAGCGTTGTTGTAAACAAGATTGGCTCTTGGCTCACTAATCCCATTTGTTCTCTTAACCATTTGAGCTTGAATCTCTTTAAATTAACGTTGTCTAGTAGCACTTCTCCAGCATGAGGATCATAAAACCTTTCCAGCAAACTGATAACAGTTGACTTACCACTCCCACTTTGCCCAACCAAAGCTGCAGTTTTGCCACTTGGGACGAGTAGTGAAAAACCAGAGAAAATTTGCACATCTGGTCTTGCCGGGTACCTAAAGTACACATCTTTTAACTCAATCTCACCCCTCACATCTTCCAGAGTGACACCACTTGTGTCGGATGCATCAATTGACGGTTTGCGTCTTATCGTTTCAAACATTTTGTATGCTGCGGCTTGCCCTGATGCAAATGCATTCAGTGAAGGAGATGTTTGTCCTAGTGCCCTGGAAATTTCAAACCAAAATGATAAAATATTTACAAAATTTGTAACACTGATCTCAAATTCCCAAGAGGACCTAATTAACAAGCAGCGTGTGCAGGGTGTGTGGAACCTGAAAACATATATTACTGACCAAGTATTGAAAACATTATTCTACCAGGGGAAAAAGATATTTTTGCAGGTTATATAATATGTGCGCGCACACTCATACATACACTGAAATATTTAGATGGGGGTCAAGGAAATCTCAGCCTTTTTAGGTGTGCTTGTCGTTCTAAGACATGCAGTATAGATTTGAAGGGCTGACCACCCTAACCACGACATAGAGGTGATAAAGATTCTTTTACGTACATTCCTCCCATCATGATGGATATTATGACGTTGATGACGTCTCCTCCTTTGTACCCATGGTGCATTATCATTTTAGCTCCATACCAAACAGCTAATGCATAACTGCTAAAGATAACAAACAATATAACACCAAGTCCCAAACCAGAAACCAGCCCTTGTTTTGCGGTGCATCTGTAAGCAACATTCAGTTCCCGGTCATACTTGTTGATTGCCCGCTTTTCCCCATTGAAGGAGGCAACCTGTGGATAAATTATTCAACAGTAATTACACTCCCTCTGTCAAAAATTCAAAGGAGAAAATTCACTACGCCTTATATGAGACGTTATATATAATACCGTTCTAATTCCTCCAACGGTCTGTTCCACTACATTCCCTGCTTTGGCATAAGCGGACTGTCCTCGACTTGACATTGTAGTCATGATCCATGCCATTACTCCCGCAGCAAGCACAACAATAGGAATGCAACAGCACAAAACTAATGCAAGAAGCCATCCTTTTGTGAAAGCAATGATGAATCCTCCAATGAATGTTGATATAAATTGGATGAATTTACCAACCTAGAAATTCATAATCAGTAATTAATTAGGACAAACAAGGGGATTGCTTTTAAGGAGCAAAGGTTATCTTATGGAGTCCGGTGACTTATGTGTGACTTCATCATATAGTGGTCGAAGTCATAGGATTCCATAAGGGGATCCTATCTGATCCCTTAAAGTTTTGGCATAATAGAGAGGAAAAAGTTTTTCCCCTGCATCCATTATGTGTACTGTATACATATGAAAGCTGATCACCTTATCACTCATGGCTTCTTGAATGAGAATTGTATCACCAGACATCCGGCCGATAACTTCTCCGGCGGTAGTTTCGGTGTCAAAGAAGGCAATGTCTTGTCTTAGAATTGCTCTCAGATAAAGCCCTCTGATTCTAGCAGCTTGCCTTTCTCCAGTTACCACCCAACAAGACATTTCTGATGATTTCAAATCATGACAAACATAAATCATGTGTAGGAAGGATCTATCTCAAATCATGTTAAGCTAGGCAGGAAAAAATAATGTCACCAATTACAATTCAGTTCCTAGTTTGAGATTATTCAGGATTAAACATTTTTTGCCATAACTTGATAATCTCAATACATTTATGAAATCAAAGTACTGGTAAATGCAAGTGTGACATGTTAAGTAGATGGAAGATGTTGCACTTACGTAAAAACGAAGCAATGCCGGAGCCAATAGCAAGGTACACGAACTTGAGGGATAGCTGAAAATTAAACACATCAAACCTTAACCAACCGCCCAAAAACAAACAAAAAATTATTCTTATTAAAAAGACAGGGGCAGTTTTATGAGTAACAAGTATTAATTCTGATAGAAAATTAGATACATACACACACACACACACAAAAGGCCGTTCCTATGTTTTTTGCAGCTTAAGGACAAGTTTCCATCGTAGGCCCATTTTAACAAAAAAATACATCCATGCTTGATGTACACACCCTTGTACACACCTTATACACACCATGTTTGTGAAGCTTTTTTTTTGTCTGTGAATCCGGTTCACAGACAATATTTTGTTTGTGCAAAACATTGTCTGTGAGTCGATGTTCACAAACAAAAAAAAAGCTTTCACAGACATAGGTGTGTACAAAAGTGTGTATAAGAGTGTGTTTAAAAAATATACCATACTGTTTAATGTCAGAGCATAATCAGA
This sequence comes from Cuscuta europaea, assembly GCA_945859875.1. Taxonomy (NCBI): domain Eukaryota; kingdom Viridiplantae; phylum Streptophyta; class Magnoliopsida; order Solanales; family Convolvulaceae; genus Cuscuta; species Cuscuta europaea. The sequence continues at coordinate 574,494 of CAMAPE010000045.1, read as the reverse complement.
AAATGTTAAAAATATATAGGGATAAGAATCACTTCTAAAATAAGATAAATTGCATACTTAACCAAGTATAGCATTACAAGTTTTGACTAAAAGTTCAAAGAATACAAAAAATTATCGAAACATTTATAATCTTCTTTCGTTTTTTCTCTCTATTCCTCATTCGAACATTTTATCAAGCATTCTCACTACAATAGAACGCACACATACACACGGAGCATGAAAAAACCAATGACAAAAAATTATTCTAGTGTTTATTTTACAGATATCTCGTACGTAGACTTATGTGTTGAATCTGACGGAGTAATGTTCTGAACCAAGTAGTTTCTTAGAGCCTTGGTGCACTGCAATGTCATTTTACTCTTAAAGCCAGAGAGAAAATTAAAGATTCGAAAAAATTCGAATCTTACAAACTTGGTGAACAGCAAGCTTACAAACTTCATCTTTGTATTTTGAAAAGCAAGAAGTTCAAGAAAACATTCGAGTAGCCCTGCCAGTTCTGGTTTCTGGGTTTTTTTTTTGTTTGTTTTTTTGCGGGGTCTGCAATCCCCTCATTTTAGAAAATTTTGGTGGGATGATTTTATACTACAGTAACTACAATCGACTTGAGTAAAGCTGACTTTCATCTTTTCACCTATCTTCATTTTTTCCTCTCATTTGTTCGGGGAAAAAATAACACGAAATAGTTGTTTAAATTCTCTCTCCCTAGTTTTCCATTCACTTGAATTCAGTGCATTAACACGAAAATTGACTGATTCGACTGATTCTGCTGATTTAAATAAAAAAAATTAAAATATATTTTATTAATTAAATAATGAAAAAATATACTAATATGTAACTTCAGCCAATACAGCCAGAAAAGTAACTCTAACATTACTTTTTCTTATTATTACACAATTCAGCGCAAGAAAACAAAAGTTACGTGTTTGGTGAAAAAATTAGCTGATAAGCCTGATAAGCCGAAAATCAATGTTACCAAACGGCCTTTTATATTCCCAATCTATGAGTTTTTAGAGGGAGTCTAAAAACTCATTCACTAACCCCTGTTTGGGCTTATCAATAATAGACTCAACTTTTTATTAATTAATTAAATGTGTATCTTTTGAATGTATGCACTTAACTGTAACTTAATTTGCTGAAAAGATTGTACGTAGTATTAATTAATTTACATATATTTTTAGTTTATCATATTATTAAAATATATTTATTTATTTTTTAATTCAATATATTCAATCAATTTGACTTGAGATTATGATGGAATAAAGCAAAATGACTCACTAAACTGTCTGCGCTTCTTTGTTATGAAGCAGCAGTCAGTTCATGCAATTTTGAACGCGATTTTCACTATGGGTCATCCGGAAACAGTCTCTTTATGCCTTAGTATAGGGGTAAGACTGCGTACATCCGACTCCCTTTACCCCACCGTAAGTGGGAGCCTTTGCGGCACTGGGGTAAATGAAAATGAAAATGATATTCAATCAACTGATTTCAATATTATCAAACCACCTCCAAACTTAATTACATATCCTCCTCTTATCTAACGCATTTCCCTATTAAATGTAATAACTTGTAAGTTCTGAATCTTAATAGAAATAAAACCTTCATAAAATATATAGAAAGACCCGAAACAGTAGGCCCCGTTTTAAATTTTCATGAATTTCGCAGAAGAGCCTTTGGTGTGTGTATATATACGTTGTTAATTTTGCAGAAACAAAAATGACTTTCATATTTCACAATGTACGTTTGTTAAAATTAATGCATTCAACTAACAACTAGTTTAAAAATCGAAATATCGATAATTTGAAAATAGCCACCGAGCTGAGACGAATCTTCTTAAATTTCAGATAATCATTTTTCTATATAAAAATAACTGAAATAATGAGAATAATGCAAATATTTGAACCTGATAGAAAACAAAGGGAGCATAGCATATATATTATATATACATTTACACACATATATGTACATGTGAATTTATGTATGCATGCATCTATGATCTATGTATATACATACATATCTAAGCTGATATAAGAAGCCATTACACCATGCATGATGCATGTTCACTGCCATAAACTACCGGCCCGTTTGGTGAGTATGTTTTTCAGGTTATCAGACTACTACGTAACTTTTTTATCAAACACGTAATTTTTTATTTCGTGCGCTGAATTGTGTAATAATAAGAAAAAGTAAGGTTAAAGTTACTTTTCTGGCTGTATTGGCTGAAATTACTGCAGAGGATCATTTTAGCTATTTTTTAATATAATTTTTTATTTATTTAATTTATAAAATATATTTTATATATATTTTTTCATAAATCAGCCGAATAAGCCAATACAGTCACTTCAACCAGAACTTCATAAATATAGCAGAAACAGCCGATTCAGCCAATTTCAGTGTTACCAAACGGGATCAACCTAAAATATCATATTTGCTCTGGATTTCACATTAATATAATTTTTTATTTATTTAATTTATAAAATATATTATATATATATTTTTTCATAAATCAGCCGAATAAGCCAATACAGTCACTTCAACCAAAACTTCATAAATATAGCAGAAACAGCCGATTCAGCCAATTTCAGTGTTACCAAACGGGATCAACCTAAAATATCATATTTGCTCTGGATTTCACATTCAGATTTTGACGGTGATGGTCAAAGTAATATGATGAAATTTTTAAAAAAGTTGACTTTTCAATGGATCTTCCCAAGTCCTGCTTTATGCATGCAACCCCATAACTTCTCGTGTTCATATATAAGTAAATTCAAATTATAAATCACACTTTAATTAAGCTTAATAGCTCAATAATTAATTAATCTTCTTAACTAACTCACGCACATATATACACTTATTCATTTATCACCTTATCGGCGGCGGCGGCTCATATACAAAATCAATTTCTAGGGCTAATTAGGAGCGAAAATCAAACAAGACGCCATTAATGTATATGTATATATACCTTGGAGATCACACGAACGACGTGAGGAGAGGCCACAGTTCCGAAAGAATTGATCAGTTGACCGAAGATCACCGTCATCAGCGGCTGAGTGACCCCGTACGCGACGGCGCCCACCGTTCCGGCGATCATCAATGCGATATCCAGGCGGTCAGCGAATGAGAATAGCCTATAGAACGCCACCTTCTGATCTTCATGTTTCGTTCCCCCTCCGCCGCCGGGCGCCGCTCTCTCCGGCCGCTCTCTCATCGCTTCGTCTTCACTAGTATTCATCATAGGCACTTTCTTGCGTAAACCTCTTGCTTTTTTCTTTATGTATATAAATCATACGGAGTATTATAATTAAATAATATATATAGGAGTATATATAAGCTTATATGCATAATTAATAGAGGTTTAAGCGATATATAGTTACCCAATTAATAGGATTGGCCAAACAGTGGGAGACCCGCACGTGAAAGGAGTTTGCTTGAACGAATTGAAGATGGAAAAAAGTAATTAGGGTTGTTTAGAGAACTGATTCTGTTTCTCCCCACCTTAAAAAAACTATGAGTGAATTGTAATATCATGGGTATTTCTGCATTTTCATTCGTACACTCCAACTTCTGTTTCTGCTTCTTAAAGAAATGGAAACAATTTTAAGAATCGGATTCAAACACTCCTTTAAAATCGCCACATCGATTGAAGTTACTGTACATAAAATGTTTTTTTTTTAATTTTTGTAAAAAATTGTATCAAAAAACTATTTTTTTTCTCAAAAATTAATAGATTAAATCAATTCAGCTATAATTTCACCAATTTCAATGTATTCATCTGATTTAGTCAATTTTAGTGTTATCGAAAGAACTCTTATTATTGCATAAAATTTGGCCAACACATGAGATTATAAAGTAAAATTGATATGATTGAAATTTAGATTAATAAACGAATAATTAATAAAAACTATAAATTGATTATATAAAAAATATCTATTTTGTTGTATGATTGAAACACGATAATTAGTCTACCGGGAAATTCATTGTTCATGTTCTAATAAAAAAACTAATATTATTTTCATTTTTTTCGTTCACTTTTATTCGAAATTTTCATTAATTTCTCTATGCAGGACACGGGTGGATACAAGTATGGTTACCCAATTAATAGGATTGGCCAAACGGTGAGAGACCCGCACGTGAAAGGGAGTTGTTTGAACGAAGATGGAAAAAGTAATTAGAATGGTAAGTGATAAATAATTAATTAGTAATTATTTTAAAGAGTCATTAAAAGAGTAAGGCAAATGGTAACGCCGTAAATACAGCACTTCTCTTTCGTGCCTGGAAACTATGGGGAGCCATTCCAACATGCCGCTGTGGAGGATGCAATCCTCACCCAACTTTGCAAATCAAGTTTTGTAGATTACATTTTAGGATAGTAATTGCCACATATACCTATGATTACCAATTTGATGTAACGGTTCTTATTCACTTGGTCAATACAAATCACTATTTATCTTTTACTTTATCAAATTTTTATTAAATTTGATTTTGGTTTTTGCGACTTTCGAAAAATAATTTGAATGTGGACAGAGATCTCTTTGTTTTATCGTCGATCAAATATCGTAAACGGTATGCAATGGTATCATATTGAGAAGGTGTATTATTTAATAATGAACACGCTCGTTAAAATTATCGACTCATTCGTCCAACTAATTAAATGATAGGTGAGATATGTATAGTATCTGAATGGAATATTTAATTACTGAAATAAGTGAGTGAACAGTGGTAAATCGATTAATAGATAGAAATGAAATTTGTCTCGTTAGAGCATCTCCATGATATTCAAGTTTACAGTTTTTTATGACTTCTTATTGTCATGTCACTTCCACATAAGATAATCTCAAATAATTTACAAACTTATCAATTTCTCCTCATCCATGAACTTAACTTACCTAGATTTTTTTACAAAGCTAGTTATTATTAGTTGCCTAGAAAATGGTAAGAGGAGTCTAAAAGTGGTGAATAATCTCAAAATAATCCAGCTTTAGAATTTGATACCAGATTATCTCATAAAATAATCTCAACTCCTCATCCATGATCCCAAAAAAAAATATCTACATCATCAAAATGATCCCAAAAATAATCTATGGATGAGGATGCCCTTATTTCCACTGGATTTTTATAAAAATCTAAAGCATAATGATTCAAAGAAAAATTTTGAATTGGGGGAAACAAATTTTATTTGTAGTCAAGCTTCTAGAATCTAGATGACATTTAGTTATGCAACTGTGACAGAAGCTCCTATAAAACATCCTTTTACTAGACAAGGGCTTCTAGATGGATCATAATAATATAGCCTCACGAGTCAAAATATGTTACGGAGTGCTTTATTTTAATTTGGCTAGCCTAAAAAATTAGTACATCCTATTTGTTAGTCAAAAAATGGACGCTCGTAAAACTTTTTAAAAAAGTTAAGAACACTCTAGTAAACTTTTTTTTAAGAAATAAAAAATATGAAAATGAAAAGGGCTAAGAAAGTTAGTTGCCAAAAATAGCATATTCTCTCATTTGAATTACACTTGCCTTTTATATGTGCATACAAAAGGTAACTATTATCAACATTAATGATTACTTAATTACAACATTAATATGATATCAAATACATAATTAATTTGCACATTAATGTATGACCGTTACTCTTCCGCGCTGGTTGGCAGGTCGAACGCTTGACTAGCTCCTTCTCTATTGGGCTGGTGGACAAGTTCCCCGTTGGACTAGAAGATAGGCTTCCTGCCGGGCTGGTAGGCAGCCCCCCCCCCCCCCCCTCCCCCGCTGGAATGCATACATCCGACTCGATCGGTAGGTAGACCACCTTGGGCTTCTGCTCCACTGGACTTCCTTTCTTTGATGAGCTTGATCGGTTGGGTTGACTCAAGCTCTGAGTTGTTGGACCCACTGGTCGGGCTGCCCTGGTGAGGTGAATCTGGGCTTGGGTATGTTGGTCCAGGTTGTGGGCTTGCACTCGTGGGTCCAAACTTCGGGGCATGGGGCGATTAAGCTATGGACTTAGTCCCGCACCCCCTATTCATGTGTATTTTTATAGATGCCCAAAAAGGGAAGAAGTTTGTTATTTGTCTCAATTGAAGTTTTTAAGTTCTAATTTGACATGAATTTTTAAAATTTAATATAAATTTTCTAATTTGTTTTTTTAGATGCATTAATTGTTAATAGATTTTTGGAAGTCTTTAATAGAAATTTCTTCAATGTTGATAGGGTTTCTTTGGTGAAAGGGGGTTTGGGTAGAAGAACCAAAGATAAGAAGTATTACGGAACAAATTATCCATGATCAAATTTTCTCTTCAATTTGAAGAAACTTTCAAAGGATTCACTGCCTTTAAACCAATCTCTTCACTCGGATGCGGCTTAACAAGAGACTTACTACCCACAAAGTATTATTCTTTGAATTAATATAACTTATTATATATAATACATTTCTCACCTTCGTGGCTCTGATACCAGACACACTCAGAGTTGTCAAAGGGGCACATTTTTTATGTATCATATAAAGTATTATTAATGTGTGTCTGGTCAACATATGTGGGGCAATGCGATGGGAGATAAGTTTGGGTAAATTCACGAAATAAGACTAAAAATGTTTGAGATTTCAAAATAGGACTATCATGTTTTTATTTTCTAAACAAAATTAATTACTGCCAACTTTGAAAAATACTGTCATGTTTAAATTCTAGTACTGTCAAACCGTTACAGTAATTGATTCTATTTAGGAAATAAAAACATGACAGTTCTATTTTGGAACAGACAAACACATTTAAGGCCATTTCCGGTCCTAACCGAACCTGGTCCGGTCTGGTCCAGTTTTGGACCGGTGCACACCCCTCGTTGGAATCGGAGAAGGAGACAGGGGTTTAGGGCCCGTATTGATGCTTGTAAAAAACAGTTGGCCTGGTTGCGTGAGAGAGGTGATCAACACAGTAGTATAGATTTTATATGCATGTCCAAGCTGCTTTAGTTGTTCTCTTGAAAAAAGAAATTATTTTTTGGAGACAAAGGGTTAAGGAATTCTGACTAGAGGAACGATATCGCAACTCAAATTTTTTCAATAATGTTGTTGAACAGCGAAGACGTAATAATATGATGCTGGGACTAGAGAATGGCACGGGAGTCTAGACTAATGAGATGGAGGAGATGAGAATGATAGTTGTGGATTATTTTGTGGGTTTACTCGGAGCATCAGCAGCAGGGCAACAAGGTGAGGCCGAGATCGATTTTAATAAATTCTCTTTCATCCATAATCAGGAGCTTATCAGTCCGATCACGGCAGAGGGGGTAAAGAAGGCCGCTTTTGATATGCACCCAGATAAAGTGCCAGGAGCTGATGGTATGGATCCTGCATTCTTTCAGGCTTTTTGGGATATTGTTGGGGCATGTATAGTATCTATTTGTGCATCTATTTTTTATTCGGGGTGTATGCCACATGATTTAAATATTACTAATATTGTGCTAATCCCGAAAAAAGATACGAGGGGATTGGAGGTCGATTGCTTTGTATAACGTGGTATATAAAATTTTTTCTAAAGTGCTAACGAACAGGTTGGAAGGAATGTTGGACTCTGTAATTGGATAAAATCAAGGTGCTTTTATACCAGGGAGGTCGATAGTAGATAATATCATGGTTGATTTCGAGAGTCAGCATTTTATGAATAGGAAAATGTGTGGGAAGGAGGGATTTGCGACGCTATAGCTAGATATGAGCAAAGCATACAACCGGGTGAGTTGGGACTTCCTCCTGAGCATTAGGGAGCGGATGGGTTTTCAAGCGAGGTGGATTCAGGTGACTATGTTATGTATTAGTACTGTTCAGTATTATATCTAGTTCATGAGGGGATTTTATTGAGCCCATTACTCCATTTAGGGATTTAAGACAGGGAGACCCGTTGTCTCCATATCTTTTTATTCTGGTGGTAGAGGGTCTTATTGCCGCCCTCCGAAAGGCCGAGGGCAGGGGGATATTCATGGAGTTGTTGTTTGTAGAGGAGCACCAAAATTGTCTCATCTTTTATTTGCTGATGACCGTCTCTTATTTTTTAGAGATAATTGGGGGGATGCGATGCGAACAAAGGTGTTTTGGAATAATATGAGCTAGTTTTTTGCCAGACTGTTAATTTTAGTAAATCTTGCATTTCTTTCGCCCCAAATGTGGAGGGTCTGGTTAAAGATTAATTTTTTCAACCCATGGGTGTGTGTGTGGGGGAGGGGGGGGGGGGGGGAATCAGTCTCGTTTTTTGGGTCTACCTGCCCTGCTTTATTTGGGAGGAATAAAGATGCTATTCTGAGATATTTGCGGGATGTGATTGTTTCTTGCATTAAAAGCTCAAATAATAAATTTTTATTTACTGATTTTGCTTCCTAACTAGCTTTGTGAGGAGATTGAACGACTCATGAATGGATATTGGTGGAGGGGGACCAACTTTGATAAAAAAAAGGATAAGATGGAGGAGTTGTAGAGTTGTGTCGGTCACGCAATGAAGGGGAGTTGGAGTTTCGATGTGTTAGGGATTTTAATCTGGCCATGCTCTCTAAACAGGCTTGGAGATTATTTGCAGAGGACAAAAGCTTAGTGAGTTGTGTTCTTAAAGCGAAGTATTATTCGAATTTGTCTTTTATAGAAGCTCATATGGGCAATAATCCCTCTTAAATCTCGAGGAGCATTATGGAAACACAAGTTCTGCTAAAGACACGTACACATAAGAGACGGGGAATGACAAAGGTACTTAAGTTTGGGCTGACCGACCAACCAAGAGGAATTCAGGACATGAATGTAACTGCATTGCGGGATGAGACCAGACGAGCATGGAATGGTGACAGAGTGCGGGCTTTATTTTCACAGGAAGAAAGTGAGAAGATCTTGAGCATTGCGATTAGTTTGTTTGACATGACAGGTGGAGTGCGGTGGGTGAGTGAGAAAATGGTATTTTCTCAATAAAAAACTGTTATAAATTAATAGCAAGGGTGACAGCCCCCTAAAGCTGGTTGCGTTGGACGGCCATGTGGTCTCTAAAAATACCCCCAAAGTTAAAAGATGTCTTTTTGACATCTCATGAATGGGTCTATTCCTACTTATTAAAATCTTAGTAGGAAGAAGATTGTTTTACCTTTGACTTACGGGGCTTGCAGCGTAGAGGAGGAATCAACAACTCACATTTTCCATGGTTGTTCGACGGCTAGGGAGGTTCAAAGTGCAGCGAACGGGTGACAATATTATCTGGTGGATAGTTTTGAACTACAGCTAAAGGACAATCTAGTAGGGAGTAACAAAACCACTTGTGGACGGTTTATAACAATTCTCTCAAGTCTTTTGAAACGGAGAAATAATTTAGCCTGGAAAGGGGAAAATCAAAGTAGTGTGGTGGTTGTAAGATGTGTTGATGGAGTGTTATCTGCTTGGGATTTAGCTCGGGGGGAAATATAGATGCAGGTGCAAGGAGTAACACAGGTGTGGAGAAATTAGGGAAACCTTAGGTAGGGGCTATCAAAATTAATATAGATGCGACAGTGAATGAGGCAGGAGGGTAACCAAGCATTCTAGCCCAGCTGGTTGTGAGGTTACCGTGCCTAGTGAGAGTCTCGAGTTCGAAACCCGCTAGACACATGAAGGTTTGAAACTCAATGGAGTGAGTTTCAGCCCTAATTACTCCAGGCCCCCAACCCCAACCCCAGACACCCCCTGAAGTAAAAAAAAAAGTGAATGAGGCAGGAGGGAATTGGAGTTCGGAGTTGGGTTGCTTGCAGAGATCAGGGGACATTCCTATAGGCTGCCAGTAGATTCAGGAAAGGAGGATGGAGTCCGTGAGAGTTGGAAGCTTTGAGGATTAGAGAAGGAGTGATGGATGCCTTAAAAGAAAGGTGTGACCGTGTGGAGTTTGAATCTGATGCCCTTGTAATCGTTAACGGGGTCCGAGGGGTGCAAGGTGGATCTTATATTGATCTGCTCTTAGAGTATATTCAGAGTTTTTTGAAAAATAAGAGTGAGTTTAGTCTCTTCTTCTAAATGCTCTGCAAATCGCGCTGCTAATACTCTAGCTAGGCGAAGTCTGTTATTACTAGACAATGATAGCTATTTTATTAAGGTGCCTGATAGTATTGGAAGAATGTTTTTACTTGGACTGTTTTCAGTCCCAGACCAGACCAAACCAGAATTAAACAGACCAAACCAGACTCAAACAGATTAGACCAGACCAGATCAGACTTGACTTCCGTAGTTATAAAATACACAGACACCAGACGTTTACCGGACCAGACCAGACCAACAAATTACAATCCAAGTAAAAACATCCTAAGTCAGTTGACAAACAATTTTTTTTTCTCCTCGAAGGTTGACAAATGATTTATTGGAGTAACGATATGTTTTTTTGCTGCAAAAAAAAGCATCTTCTCCAAGGCGGCCCAGGGGCAGGGGGCTGTGCCCTAGGCCCAAATAAAAACAGGCCCAAATATTTTTCTTTTTACGGGGTGAGATGTATGAGTGGGTTAATTTTTTCAACCCTAAATTAATTAAATTGTCCAGCCCAACGACCTGGCCCGTCCAATGGCCCAAGAATACCAAAAAGAGTAAATGAGTATTAGAGAATAGAGAATAGCGGTTCCAGCAATCACCCTTCAGCGTTCAGAACATCACGGCCGAAAAAGGACAGCCAGCAGCCGAGCGGATCGACATCGACGAACGCCAAGGGCCAAGTCGTGAAGTCGGCGGCCGCAGACCGCCTGCCGCCTGTTCCTCAGTCTTCTGTTACAGTGGTGCGCCGTGCCCCCGTGAAGCCTCCAGTCGTGCTCACTTTTAGCCTTCACTGCCTCACAGATTCAGCTTTCAGGTACTCCGTGCTCCTCCCAAATCCGGATTCCCGAATTTCTCGGCCTTCTTTTAACGATTTAATATGATTGTTTATTTATTTGATTAGTTTATTATTTAATTGATTTCATTCAGTAATGGGAGGGAAGTGCCCCCATCGAAGCGTGAGGAAGCGCCGTTACTCTCACAAAACTGCCCGCCGCACTAAATTCTTGGTAAAAGGAGACGACGCCGTTTACGAGGAACTTCACAAACCGGAGGAGCAGGGTCTAGCGAAAGCCATGCCCGTGGATGAAGACCTCCCAGGCATGGGGCAATACTATTGCCTTCACTGCGATAGATATTTTGCGAATGTTACTGTGAGGGATGACCATTTCAAGACTAAAAAGCACAAGAAGCGTCTGAAGATGATGATGGGAGGAGCGCCCCACACACAACTTGATGCTGATTTAGCTGGTGGGATGGGCCATCCTGATAATGGACCAAAGTTCATGTCAATGGGTTGAGATTTTGCCCTAATGAGCTCTGTTCACTACAACTTCTGATAAAAGAGGTCTTTCCTTAAACATATTTGTTGTGTTTTTTTGTTTAAAGAATATATTACAGCAGGTCTAAGGTATTCTGTAGTTGAGTATTAATATAACTAGTTTTGATTCCAGTGTGTTTTTCGCTCCATATTTGTTCTGTATTTTATGCTGCATTCTGCTTACCCAGTCATTTTCAGTTTTACTTGAGTGAAGAACAGAGAGCTGAATAAAAAACTCTCTTGACCGGTCTTGAACTTGTGTGCTAGTCTCTTTTGTTTTCAACTCTTTAATACAAGTTCTGATTTACAAAATACAACTGCATCTTGAGCATCCGCTAAGTGTACACTTTTTGTATATTGTATATGCGTATATTTTGTATATTGTGATACATATTTGTTACAATAGTTTCATTAAAAGTTCTTCATAATCATCAACACTCTACCACATTTCTATCTTAAAATTTGTCCTCTTTCATCCATTTAGGATGTTTTTACTTGGACTGGAATTTTCAGGTCTGGCCTGAACTAGTTTGTTCTAATATGATAAGGTATGTTCTCTGTGTAGTTTATAACCGTTCTACTCTGGTTGGATCTGTTCTGGTATGATCTGGTATGTGATTGAAAAGTGTCCAAGTAAAAACGTTCTTATTCACATCATCAACCAACATTAGTTCTTACTTTTCACATGAGCCTGAGAATTAAAATTGTATTTGTCAATCAAGTATACATATATGTTTATACACACATATATGGTTAGATATCTAAGGCCTGGTTCGTCTGGATATGAATGGCACATAATATTGAGAGGAACAAATTTTAGCAAAGAACATGACTTTGAGAAAGAGTGGGAGCGCAAGAACAGATGTGGAGAGAGAATGGAGAGAAAAGAAAATAGAATTGTCGCTATAACTGGAGTTGAAGTTTGTGGCCGGCGTCTGGGGTGTGCTGGTGACCGGCGTGAAGGGTGTGCGCGTGGCCAGCGATTTTCACTCAGATGAATGCAGAAAACGTGATGCCGTGAAGTAGCATGGGATTGATGAATTGATCCTATTGTACAAGTAAGGAAAACAATAAAGAAAAATACAAAAGGGAATGTGAAATGGAAAGTATCTGTCACGTAGGCTGTCACTGTGTCACATGTGCAATTGGATGGTTTTTAATAGTTTTAGGATTTAATTGGATGTTTTTAAAATATGATAATCTAATTGCTGTTTTTAATTTAGTTCAGGAACTTATTCACCAGTTTTTTCAATGTTGAAGCAGAACTTAATCATGGGATGACTATTTGGAATTCTAATTTGATTGGAGCAGTCCAATCTCGCAAACTAATTATTCAACAAAAAATTTAGCAATGCAAACAATGCCTGAGGGCAGAGGCCTAGACGCCTAGTTCCTAATGGGAATTGAGCAGGACCAAGCTGAGAATAGGTGGGTTCGGGCAAATTGGGCTTAGGCTAGTAAAACATAAGTATCGGAGTGTAGGTACCTGCACGGGTAGTTTAGTTGGTCGAGTGGTGGGAAAATTGGATTAAGTGACCAATGTTCGAAATCCGCAGCGGTCGTATGGAGATTACAGAACCTGAAATAAGACTGGACCTCTGGTTCGCACGTTTATAAGACTTACTGCTGCTTTGCTGTCTGAGTCACCGTGATTAATCTCCTCACCATCTTGTCGGGTCGGGGTGGAGGGCTCCTGGGGTGGGAGATTCCACCTTTTTGGACCGAGGATCAGAGTGTAGGTGAGGCCATTTCTGAATTAAAAACGTTAAATAGAGCTTTATTTTTCCTTTTTGTTGGAAGTAAACTTAAATTGATAACACATCATTCAGATAATGGGTAAAAAGACACAAAGACCCCTGACAACCGTCGACGATCAAATTAACCAGACTCAGAGTTTATCACCTCTTAAGAAACAATATAACTCGCTGATCCATTACTTGACGCAAATGAGCCAAAGATGGTTATCACAGACCTTTTGTCATCCACATCAAAAAATACAGTCTTACAATGAAATAAAACGCACAATCGAATGTAAACAGTAAACTTCGGGCAATTAAAAAATAGAAAAGCAAAAATTAAAACTCCTGCCCCATCGTACAGATCACCACCATCTTCCATGTACCTGGAGCCTCCTTCTGTCTTAGATGCTTTGGTGAGCCTACGACTCAGAACCATGTTATCCCCAATTTGATTCTCTGTTTCCTGAGCCTCCCAGATCCGCCTTCGTTTTTGCTCCCTTGACACTTCCTCAGTGCTTTCGAATTCCACATCTTTTGTCTAGGTGTTAATCGTACCCGATGTGGATGAACCATCTACTAGATACTTGTTACCTCCTGTAGGACTAGTCTTCACCCCACCATCAACTCTAAGGTGTGCCCCAAATGTTTTCTCCAGTACAAGATTTTCTTCGTATGCCAACGAACAAAACTTATCAGAATGACCAATAATGTTACACACAAAACAGATATTGGGTAGCTTTTCATATTTAAAATCCACCCAATGTTCAATCCCTCCTTTTTTGAGGGTTGTACCTTTATTTAGATGTTTTTCCACATCCACACAGATAAGCTTCCCATTTCTCCTCAAATTGGTTTTCATCATATCGAATAAATTTACCAATCCTTCTACCGGTACCCGGATTCATAAAACTATAAGGGACATTATGAACTTGTACCCAAAACTTAGCTTCATTTAAACTGGTCTTAACCAAAATATCCTTAGGTCTCACCTCCTTTAGAATCAACAGATTCCTCTCATATTGCCACGAGCCACCATCTAGAACACGTTTCAATTATGATAGAAAGTAAATAGATACCTTTTATCGCCAATTTCTTTAATCGTCACACCTTTTCTCGGCCTCCACAATGATGCCATAAGCTTCTTAAACACTGGGAACTTGATCTTTCTGTCCGTCAACAGAGCACCCACAACTGGAAATTTCAATCGAGTCTCCTCCACTGATGGTTCATCAAACTCGATCTCATCCATATTCAGTTCCCCAGGATCCCCTCCTATAGCCATCTTCTTGTATTGATCAATATTTTTTTTATCTACAACGATGTTTGCTCCACGCCCAGAAGTCGAAGCCCTCAACCGGACTCCCCGAACTCCGCCATCCTCTCTGAGGAGAAGACGTCACTGCTACCCCCCGCCACTAACTTCCACCGCCTCTGACCTCCGCTACCTCTCTCCTTTGTCTGATGCTGCTAGATAAAACTAAATCCCGACAGCGCCGCTCCTCGACTATGTCGATAGCAGAAGAAACCAAACCCTAGCGGTGGAAGCCACCCTAGAGAGTTTTTTTCACAAGAATTTTTTCTGTTTTTTATGAGATTTTTTATAGGCTATATAGAGCTTTATTTTTTCTAAAAATTGTTTTGATTATATGTTTAGTACAAAAACACTTTTAACAATTTTTTATTCATCTTATTGGTTTTCTTATATCTTTAAGAGAATGAGTAATACATAGCTTAATCTCAAATAAGAGAGTGTGGTTGTTTTCAACCAAATATGAGACCCTTTCACTCGAAATTTGTTGATTATTAATATTTTCTTATTCTTTTAATATGACTAAATAATTCATATTTTGGGGGAAAACATGCTCAATCATGTTTTTTATATTTTACTCCTGTTTAAGTTTTTTTTTAATTTGCAATAATTATTGATTTTAGCCCTTCATAGAACATGATATACCAATTGTAATCATCCATTGTCGTAGCTTTTGTTAGACAATTAGTTTTTTGAAAGGAAATCATCTATATTGATATCATTAGAATCCGTTACATCAATCTCAAAGTGACTAAAATTGACAAGAATTAGCCATACGATTAGACATAGAGATGAGCACCCCTGAAGGAGCAATAAGAATCGCTAACCACCAGACGAGCTTAATGTATCTATTGCTGAACCAATAGATCCGTCCCCACTAACAGTATCAAAATTAGCCGAACCCTCGGTCAACGTAATAAACCTAGTACCATGAACAATAACCAAAAGCAAAACGATAGCAACAAAGTTTATTATTAACAAACTAAAAATAAGAAAAATGAAATTAAGCAGGATGAACTGATTGAGAAGCTGAATCCAATCTTGCAGTGCCGCGTTCCGGCCATTAGTCTCCTAGTTCCAACATGGCGACGACTCAGGAGTGGGACGAATCTTCATCACTTCATCTTTTTCCTTCATCACATTGATCTGCTCGTGAGTCGCCTCCATCTCTTGGCCAAAATACTGCACCAACACAACCAATCCGAAAGCGAGCAGCCTCCACATCCCTATCATATGAGCCTGCCTCCTCACCATGTTTGCCCAACTGTTCGCCGGCCCAAGAATCCCACCTCTTCGTCCGCTCATGTATCCTCCCTGACTCCCTGTTTCGCCCGCCGCCCCCTTCCTGCTCAAGGAGACCAGCACTTATTGGAGATGCCCTAGCAAATCGATCGCCCTTACCACAACGAAGCCCGGCCAACCTCTTCCCTCGTCTGCTTTCAATTTGCCGAACGATGTAATCGCTGACCCCAAAACCTGGCGCGTTCTGTGTGACAGCGAATTGCAATCTCTAACCGACCTCAGCTCACCCCCTAATTTCGTTTTCCCTAGTAAATCGCTGCTCCACCAATTGGTCGCACAACCTATATCTCTGCTGATAGGCACTAGTTGTTAGTGCCTAAGTATACATTTTTATTATTGTTTGTAATGTTTATTTACTAGTTTTGTGCAAGTTTATAGTTGTTAGTTTGCATTTGATTGTAATCGTATTTCTAGCATTTTATTGTTTGTTGTAAGTTGTAGTTAGTTCGACTATAATTTTAGGATAGGTTTGGAAGCAAAAAGGATGAAGAAACCTGAGTTTTGTGCAAAACCCGATCGGGTATGGCCTTTACCCGGCCGGGTATGAAGTGACAAAGGAAACTGCTGCAAAACTAGCAAATACCCGGTCGGGTATTCCATATACCCGGTCGGGTATTCTGTGATTTCGGACCAAAGAACGTGCAGAAGACAAAAAAAATGGGAAAATATTTGATTTGGTAAATACCCGGTCGGGTATGTCCAAATACCCGGACGGGTATCTGGCATTAGGTGTTGAAAACACCTATAAATAGCCCCATTTTCCTTCACATTTCATCATCCCTTCTTCCATACTCTTTAGCTCAGTTTAGAATAGCATTTCTTTATATTTTTCTAGCTATGTTTAACCTCCAAATGAGGAGCTAAACTTCCATTCTTGGTGTTTCTCTTGAAGCTTGTTGATTATTAAAGTTGTGAGTTATTTTCTTAACTTCTTTCCTTGAATATTAATTAATAGTTCTTTCCTTAATATCATCTCTATATTAATGTTGGGGAGTGTCGCTAAGATGACAATTAGTTAACATCTCGACATTAGTTAGAATGGTATTTTCTTCCTCTATATTAATATTGAGGAGTGTTGCTAAGATGACAATTAGTTAACATCTTGATATTAATTATAGTAGGATTCATCTTCATTAATAATGTTCTTCCTTGAATATTAATTAATCCCTACTCTTATTTCATATTAATATTTTGAACATTACTTAAAGGATCAACTAGTTTTGTTTCATATATTAATTATTACTAGAAACGATCAATGAACCGATGGTTAATCGTTGATGGTTTCACAAGTAAGTAACTTCGGTTTATTAATGCACGGTCGTGGTTAATAAACTTAAGAGGGATTAATTTTGTTGGTTAAACCGAAACCGCTTGTGTTGAGGTTATCAATCTCAATTGATTTCATCAAAGAGTTAGAAAGATTAAATGCTACTATTAAATCGGTATAAGATGTTGTTCTATATTTGATTAATAGTAAGGGTTATTAATGAACGGTCGTTGTTAATAACTACCCTCGATGAAGTGGATATACTCCCCGATTGAGTATTCGAGAGGGAATAAGTTATAGATATAACAATGATCGACTAAAATATATCAACAAGTGGAAAGTAGCAATGCCAAGTCCTTTTTATCTTTGAATTAAACACATATAGGTTGTTCATCTTAGTTCTTAATTAAATTAAATCACTCAATCCAAATCCCCCCTTTTTTATTTACTAAGTATCATAAAAAGAGAATTATTCCTTTCCCTGTGGATACGAACTCTACTACGCTGTACTACGTATAAGTGTTAGTATTGAAAATTATTTTGACGCACCGTGACAAAGTGCTCGTCAAATTTGGCGCCGTTGCCGGGGAAAGGCAATTATTTTTCTTTTTTTTTATCTCATAAAAATAAAAAAAAAAAAATTTGCTCTTCTATTTTCTGAGCTTATATGAGTAAATGGATACCAACACATCATCGCTAGAGAGTCAAATTTCTAGCTTAACATTTTTAGTAAAGGAGTTTCTCTTATGCTCAAACGTTCAAGATACCAAGGCCTGCAACATTTGCATGTCACAAAGGCATCTTACGGATTTTTGCCCCAAGCTTCAACAAGAATACTTTGAACAGAGTGATGATGTTATTTTCCAAGAGAGGTATGATTCATTCTCCAACACATATAATCCATATTCAAGTTCTTATTCCAGCATGTCCACTGAAGACATGATCCGAGCTCTCACTATCAATGTGACAAAAATGGAACAAGATATGTCGCAATACCCGCAAGAAACAATGCTCAATGAACTGAACTTGGAGAATCAATTGAAACAAGTGCCAAACATTGTGAACCACATTGGCGAGGAGGAAGAAGAAGAGGAGCTTACGGAGGGAGCTCAACCAGAGGAGGAGAAACTTCAAAACTCAACTCCATCACCGGCCATTCCTGAGAACATGCCACCATTTCCTGAGGCTCTAAGGGAAACAGAAAGGGTAGAAAAGGACGAAGATGAAATCCTCACCAAATGTGAGGATAATTCAAATGTACTTTTCGCGGTTGCGAATAAACCGAGAGAGTATCATTTGGATTTCTTTTCATTCACAAATATGCGAGAAATGACAATGGAGTTAAGTAAACATTTGATACCCCCTCTTATGCCACCAAGATCAAAACCCTTTCCATTGACCATGTTAATCGGTACAAAATTTCCCTCGCTCTCACAACATAAAGCAATGGGAATCTGGATATTTGATCCAGGAAATATTGTCAAAATGGGTGGTCGACGAATTGAGCTCTTCTATAAGAGTCACCGGGGTAGAAATGTGCAGAGGATGGGTCATCATGACCCGAACATGAAAGATTGAAGTAGAGAAAATAACGTCGTGCTGCGACGTTAACTAAAGCGCTTCTTAGGAGGCAACCCATGCAAGGTACATTTATTTCTTCATTTTTTTTCTTCTTTGCACTTTAAAAAAAAGTTTTTGAAGTAAAATTGGGAACAAACCCGGTCGGGTATATACCACACCGGGTCGGGTAACAAAACAATGAAGGAATACCCGGGCAACACCCCAGGCGGGTGAAATTTTTATAAAACTAAAAAAAGAGCTAAAACCCGACCGGGTATGCCTGAAACCCGGCCGGGGTTTCACTTATTTATGCCCCTGGGAGTCTCTGGAAGTAATACCCATTCGGGTTTTTACATTAAAACCGGCCGGGTGACGAAAAAATGAAAAAAAATATATAAAATGGCCTAATACCCGACCGGGTATCACGAAAACCCGACCGGGTTTTTGGCCAAAACAGCCACTGCCAAGCGAAAAACAGCATACCCATTCGGGTATTACTAAAACCCGGCCGGGTAATCGGGATTTTAGTCCGATTTGGTCCCAAATCAGCCCACAAAACACCCATTCTCTTCTCTAATCTCCCAAACTCAAACCCTCAACCTCCATTGACAATCATCCAAACTTCAAACCACTCCAATCTCAACCAAAACATCCAAATTAACCCCATATTCTTCTTATCCACATCATCCTCTCCAACCTCAAAACCTCCAAAACAAAATGTCATTTCTTTTTCTCCTCACCCTACTTTCCAAACCCACACACACAAAACCCACCAAATTTCCCAAATACCCTACAAACCGAATTCCTTAAACCCCCAAGCTCAATTTTGGAATTCACTAAAAAAAAAGCACCAAAAAGAACACATATCTTCAACCACCAAGGGTACTTCTCCAACATGCCCACCTAGTACAACAACCGACGTGGTATTATCCCTCATATTAGGGCGATTGGGAGTTTCTAGCTCCGGTGAACATTGTCTTGGTGGCGATGGTGGTTATAGAGGGTACGACGACGATCATGGTGCCGAACACTAGGGACAGTGTTTCGAAAAAAGTGTAGGGGAGACACTCATTTGGTATGTACTCATTTTTTTAACATTGTAACTTGCATTATTTTTCTTCAAAAAAAAAAACAAAAAAAAAACAATAAAAAAATGCTAGTTAGGTTGACCCCCCCCCCCCCCCCCCCCCAAAAAAAAAAGGGCAAACTAAGCAAAAGTGGCTAAAATGAGTGAGTTGTGAGAAACAAAAAATAAAAAGAGAGGCTATGATGAAAACCTGAAAAAAGCTCCTAGGCAAAATGAGAGAATGAGAGAAAAATATCTATTTATGCAAGAAGATAATCAAAAAAAAAGAGAAGAAAATGTTGGATAGTTGTTCTGCTACTCTTGTGGTTTTTGAAAATTTCATGGACATGTTTTAATTTACTCGAGACGAGTAAAGGTTCAAGTGTGGGGGTGTTTGATAGGCACTAGTTGTTAGTGCCTAAGTATACATTTTTATTATTGTTTGTAATGTTTATTTACTAGTTTTGTGCAAGTTTATAGTTGTTAGTTTGCATTTGATTGTAATCGTATTTCTAGCATTTTATTGTTTGTTGTAAGTTGTAGTTAGTTCGACTATAAGTTTAGGATAGGTTTGGAAGCAAAAAGGATGAAGAAACCTGAGTTTTGTGCAAAACCCGATCGGGTATGGCCTTTACCCGGCCGGGTATGAAGTGACAAAGGAAACTGCTGCAAAACTAGCAAATACCCGGTCGGGTATTCCATATACCCGATCGGGTATTCTGTGATTTCGGACCAAAGAACGTGCAGAAGACAAAAAAACATGGGAAAATATTTGATTTGGTAAATACCCGGTCGGGTATGTCAAAATACCCGGACGGGTATCTGGCATTAGGTGTTGAAAACACCTATAAATAGCCCCATTTTCCTTCACATTTCATCATCCCTTCTTCCATACTCTTTAGCTCAGTTTAGAATAACATTTCTTTATATTTTTCTAGCTATGTTTAGCCTCCAAATGAGGAGCTAAACTTCCATTCTTGGTGTTGCTCTTGAAGCTTGTTGATTATTAAAGTTGTGAGTTATTTTCTTAACTTCTTTCCTTGAATATTAATTAATAGTTCTTTCCTTAATATCATCTCTATATTAATGTTGGGGAGTGTTGCTAAGATTACAATTAGTTAACATCTCGATATTAGTTAGAATGGTATTTTCTTCCTCTATATTAATATTGAGGAGTGTTGCTAAGATGACAATTAGTTAACATCTTGATATTAATTATAGTAGGATTCATCTTCATTAATAATGTTCTTCCTTGAATATTAATTAATCCCTACTCTTATTTCATATTAATATTTTGAACATTACTTAAAGGATCAACTAGTTTTGTTTCATATATTAATTATTACTAGAAACGATCAACGAACCGATGGTTAATCGTTGATGGTTTCACAAGTAAGTAACTTCGGTTTATTAATGCACGGTCGTGGTTAATAAACTTAAGAGAGATTAATTTTGTTGGTTAAACCGAAACCGCTTGTGTTGAGGTTATCAATCTCAATTGATTTCATCAAGGAGTTAGAAAGATTAAATGCTACTATTAAATCGGTATAAGGCGTTGTTCTATATTTGATTAATAGTAAGGGTTATTAATGAACGGTCGTTGTTAATAACTACCCTCGATGAAGTGGATATACTCCCCGATTGAGTATTCGAGAGGGAATAAGTTATAGATATAACAATGATCGACTAAAATATATCAACAAGTGGAAAGTAGCAATGCCAAGTCCTTTTTATCTTTGAATTAAACACATATAGGTTGTTCATCTTAGTTCTTAATTAAATTAAATCACTCAATCCAAATCCCCCCTTTTTTATTTACTAAGTATCATAAAAAGAGAATTATTCCTTTCCCTGTGGATACGAACTCTACTACGTTGTACTACGTATAAGTGTTAGTATTGAAAATTATTTTGACGCACCGTGACAAAGTGCTCGTCAAATTTGGCGCCGTTGCCGGGGAAAGGCAATTATTTTTCTTTTTTTATCTCATAAAAATCAAAAAAAAAATCTCGCTCTTCTATTTTCTGAGCTTATATGAGTAAATGGATACCAACACATCATCGCCAGAGAGTCAAATTTCTAGCTTAACATTTTTAGTAAAGGAGTTTCTCTTATGCTCAAACGTTCAAGATACCAATGCCTGCAATATTTGCATGTCACAAAGGCATCTTACGGATTTTTGCCCCAAGCTTCAACAAGAATACTTTGAACAGAGTGATGATGTTGTTTTCCAAGAGAGGTATGATTCATTCTCCAACACATATAATCCATATTCAAGTTCTTATTCCAGCATGTCCACTGAAGACATGATCCGAGCTCTCACTATCAATGTGACAAAAATGCAACAAGATATGTCGCAATACCCGCAAGAAACAATGCTCAATGAACTGAACTTGGAGAATCAATTGAAACAAGTGCCAAACATTGTGAACCACATTGGCGAGGAGGAAGAAGAAGAGGAGCTTATGGAGGGAGCTCAACCAGAGGAGGAGAAACTTCAAAACTCAACTCCATCACCGGCCATTCCTGAGAACATGCCACCATTTCCTGAGGCTCTAAGGGAAACAGAAAGGGTAGAAAAGGACGAAGATGAAATCCTCACCAAATGTGAGGATAATTCAAATGTACTTTTCGCGGTTGCGAATAAACCGAGAGAGTATCATTTGGATTTCTTTTCATTCACAAATATGCGAGAAATGACAATGGAGTTAAGTAAACATTTGATACCCCCTCTTATGCCACCAAGATCAAAACCCTTTCCATTGACCATGTTAATCGGTACAAAATTTCCCTCGCTCTCACAACATAAAGCAATGGGAATCTGGATATTTGATCCAGGAAATATTGTCAAAATGGGTGGTCGACGAATTGAGCTCTTCTATAAGAGTCACCGGGGTAGAAATGTGCAGAGGATGGGTCATCATGACCCGAACATGAAAGATTGAAGTAGAGAAAATAACGTCGTGCTGCGACGTTAACTAAAGCGCTTCTTGGGAGGCAACCCATGTAAGGTACATTTATTTCTTCATTTTTTTTCTTCTTTGCACTTTAAAAAAAAAGTTTTTGAAGTAAAATTGGGAACAAACCCGGTCGGGTATATACCACACCGGGTCAGGTAACAAAACAATGAAGGAATACCCGGGCAACACCCCAGGCGGGTGAAATTTTTATAAAACTAAAAAAAGAGCTAAAACCCGACCGGGTATGCCTGAAACCCGGCCGGGGTTTCACTTATTTATGCCCCTGGGAGTCTCTGGAAGTAATACCCATTCGGGTTTTTACATTAAAACCGGCCGGGTGACGAAAAAATGAAAAAAAATATATAAAATGGCCTAATACCCGACCGGGTATCACGAAAACCTGACCGGGTTTTTGGCCAAAACAGCCACTGCCAAGCGAAAAAACAGCATACCCATTCGGGTATTACTAAAACCCCGGCCGGGGTAATCGGGATTTTAGTCCGATTTGGTCCCAAATCAGCCCACAAAACACCCATTCTCTTCTCTAATCTCCCAAACTCAAACCCTCAACCTCCATTGACAATCATCCAAACTTCAAACCACTCCAATCTCAACCAAAACATCCAAATTAACCCCATATTCTTCTTATCCACATCATCCTCTCCAACCTCAAAACCTCCAAAACAAAATGTCATTTCTTTTTCTCCTCACCCTACTTTCCAAACCCACACACACAAAACCCACCAAATTTCCCAAATACCCTACAAACCGAATTCCTTAACCCCCCAAGCTCAACTTTGGAATTCACTAAAAAAAAACGAAAAAAGCACCAAAAAGAACACATATCTTCAACCACCAAGGGTACTTCTCCAACATGCCCACCTAGTACAACAACCGACGTGGTATTATCCCTCATATTATGGCGATTGGGAGTTTCTAGCGGGGGAAAAGATTCTGGGATTTGATTGAGATTGGTTGATGGGCGCAACGAGGACATTGCGTTCCTAAGTGGGAGTGATTGTAACACTTGAGATTTAATTTAAACGGATTAATAGTACTACTCATACCAACAGAGGTGCAACTCCTTTTAAGGGAGCTCATCACCCCAAAACTCCAAAGTTAAGCGTGCTTGCACGAGAGTAGTCTTGGGATGGGTGATTCCCTGGGAAGTTTCTCAGGGCGCGCATGAGTGAGGACAAAGTGCGCGGTAAAGGCTCGTGGTGGTTTGTGGGGACAGTACTAGAGGTCTGGAGTAACTGCCTCGGGTCCTGCGGGGTCGGGGTGTTAGAGGTTGTCTCATACCAACAACAACAAACAACAACAACATCCAAGCCTTAGTCCCAAAAGATATTGGGGTCGGCTAACATGAATCGATACATGATATCACAACCAAAAGGGAAAGAAGGAATAAAGATAAAAAGATAAGCTATTATGAAAAGATAATATAAAAAAGATGAATATATATAAAAATGATAAAATAAAAAGGCTGCAAATAATGCATATATATAAGGATAAAAAAAACTAGGAAAAAAAAAGATGAGGGAAAAAGATTATCAAGATCACTCCTTCATGTGAATACTCGCCCTCCACTTAGTTCTCTCCAAAGTCATGCCCTCATCCAACCCCAGAAGAAGCATATCACTTCAAACTCCCCTAACCCACGTCTGTTTGGGTCTTCCTCTCCCTCTCTTCCCTGCCTCTTCTCCACACATCTCAACTCGCCTAACAGGTGCATCACTCGGTCTTCTACGCACATGACCAAACCACCGTAGGCGCGACTCCCGCATCTTGTCTTCAATAGGTGCTACTCCCACCTTTTGTCTGATTGTCTCATTCCTCACGCGGTCCTTCCTAGTATGCCCACACATCCAACGCAGCATGCGCATCTCTGCCACACTCATCTTTTGAATGTGACATTGTTTCACCGCCCAACACTCTACGCCATACAGTAATGCAGGCCTAATTGATGTCCTATAAAATTTACCCTTCAGTCTAGTCGACATACCTCGGTCGCATAGAAATCCTGACGCACTCTTCCACTTCATCCACCCTTTTCTGATTCTATGGGATACATCTCCATCTAACTCACCGTCCTTCTGAATTATGGAGCCCAAGTAACGGAACATATCGCTGACTGGTATCTCCTTACCATCCAGAGTAATTCCGCTATTACCACTACTTCTACCTCCACCAAACTTGCAATCCATGTACTCTGTCTTGCTCCGACTTAGTTTGAAACCCTTATTCTCCAATGTTTGTCGCCATACTTCCAACTTTGCTTTAAGACCTGATTGTGTCTCATCAATCAATACAATATCGTCGGCAAACATCATGCACCACGGTATATCGTCTTGAATTGACTTCGTAAGTTCATCCATGACTATGGCAAATAAGAAAGGACTCAAGGCCGATCCTTGGTGCACTCCGATAGTAATAGGGAACTCTTCAGTCCTCCCTACACTAGTACGAACACTTGTAGTACAATCCTCATACATATCCATGATGATGCTGATATACTTGCGTGATATGCCTTTCCTAGTTAAGGCCGACCAAAGAACTTCTCGAGGTACCCTATCATATGCCTTTTCTAAGTTAATGAACACCAAATGCAGATCCTTATGAGCCTCAGTTGTTGAGCGACCAGGCATAAAACCAAATTGATTCTCTGAAATCTTCACAGTCCTTCGAAGTCTTTGCTCAATCACTCGCTCCCAAAGTTTCATGGTGTGACTCATAAGCTTAATCCCTCGATAGTTGGCACATTCTTGTACATCACCTTTATTCTTAAATAAAGGGATAAGAGTACTCTTCCTCCAACTCGTTGGCATCTTGTTGTTTCTCCAAATCATGTTGAAGAAACTTGTTAACCACTCGACGCCTCTCTCTCCCAAACTTCTCCAAGCCTCGATCGGTATGCCATCTGGCCCCATTGCTCTTTTCCGTCCCATCTTCCTCAGAGCTTCTTTAACTTCCGTTGTTTGGATCCTTCTCACAAAATCACGGTTTACCATACAATCTGGTATGGACAAATCGCCGATATCTTGCGTTTTGTTCCCGTTGAATAGTGTATCAAAGTATAACCTCCACCTCTCTTTTATCTCTCCGTCGTCCATTAATATCCTCTGATCAACATCCTTCACACACTTAACTTTTGCAATATCTTGAGTTCTGCGATCACGAAGACGAGCAAGTCTATAAATATCTAGTTCTCCTTCCTTAGAGTCCAACTTTTCATACAACTCCTTGTTCACTTTCCCTCGTGCTTCCCGTACGGCTTTCTTTGCTTGTCTTTTAGCCTCCAGGTATGCTTCTATGTTCTCATCACTCCAATTTGTCCCCAACTTTTTGTAGCAATCTTTTTTGTTCCTTATGGCTTGTTTCACCTCATCATTCCACCAAGATGTGTCCTTTTTAGGTGGCCGACATCCTTTAGATTCTCCAAGTACCTCCTTTGCCACTTTGTTAATGGTCAACTCCATTTATAACCACACATCATCCACCTGTGTTTCATTATCAATACGCCATACATCTTCACCGACCATTTTGTGTGTAAAGCTTTGTTGAAGATCTCCCTCTAGCCTCCACCACTTTATCTTTGGCTCCACTTGTTGTTTAACTTGTCTTCTATGGTTCTTACCTCGAAAGTCAAGCACAAGCATCCTATGCTGAGTGACAACACTCTCACCTGGAATAACCTTACAATCAGTGTAGCTAGTTCTCCCAGTGGTCCGTACTAAGAAGTAGTCAATTTGGGTACTATTAGCTCCACTTTTATAGGTTACAAGGTGAGAGTCTCTTTTCTTAAACCAAGTGTTCATTATAGCCAACTCATACGTCAAGGCAAAATCCAAAATGTTCTTTCCCGTCTCATTCCTAGTGCCAAAACCATGTCCGCCATGAATATTCTCAAAGCCATCACGACTCGAGCCCACATGCCCGTTGAGGTCACCTCCTATGATCAACTTCTCTCCCCTTGGCACTCGTCGCACCACGTCTTCAAGATCTTCCCAGAACTGTTGAGTTGTAGATTGATTAAGTACATATTACAACACGCATTTGATGCGTTTTGGGGTTGCATTTTGATAGTTTTCCTAGCTTTAAGGTGTTGCAAGTCTCAATTTTAGCTCAAGTTATGTTTACCGGGCGTTGGTTCGAGTTTTGTGTCATTTGGAGTCAAAATCAGGATTTTAGACACCAACACCGGCGCTTGAGAAGCAATCGGGACGAGTTGAGAAACATTAGAGATTGATTTGAGAGCTTTGGAGGTCACCGGGAGGTTTACGATGAAGAGTTGAAGACAAAAGAGCTCTAGGATTGACTACGGGATCAAAAGAAGACAAATAGAGCTTGAAAATGACGATCAGGATGACCTTCTGTTAATCATTCAAGCATATCTCCTTTTAGAGACATCCAATGTACACGTTTCAAGTTCCATATGAAAGCCAACTTCAAGGGCTACAAATCATGAGAAGACACCTTTTCGAGAATCTGATAGGAAGAATGTGAAAACAGACGACGACGTCAGATGATCCCTGTTGCGATTTCAGAATGAGACATTCCACCATTTTTTTCATATCTCTTGATTGGATGATTCAAATCCAATTCAGAAAATTGGGGTGGATAGAGGACTTCATTATCTACAACTTTCGTGAAGGAAGTAAAGTCAAATTCGGACGTTTTACCCAAGCCGTGCGTGCCCCGTTTTTGTTTCCTAATTTAAGTGCGAATTTCCTTGTTTCCTAATTCAACCCGAATTGCTTTGTTTCCTATAAATAACACCTCTCTAACCCTAATTAAAGGGGGAGCTTAGAGAGAGCCCTAGGGACGAAATTTCTTCTACTTTTCCATCTTGTTCTTCAATTCCCTTGGATTATTTGTAAGTTCCATCTTTTTAATTAATGACAATTAATTCTATTCTTCGCAATTCTATTGATTCTTCAATTATGAGTTGTGAGTAGTTTTAATTAGGGATTTGGGGTTGATGAAGGGGTTAATCATGATGTATGGTTAGGTTCTTGATGGTGTAAATTGCATGAATGCCATTTAATTTGTGTTTGAATAATTTAATTGATATCTTTTGTAACCTAGAATGGCCACTAGAATTACAATTGTTTATAGAATAAATTAAGAGAGATCTAATTTGTTCTAGGACACATTCACACACACTTAATCGTTCGCTAAGAGATTAGTAGCGATTAAGGGGCCGTAAGCTCGTTCGTCTTGGCAATAATTTAGGATCCTGTCGCATGAGAGATCAGCCTGGTCCCCTAAATTATTGTACTCTACGTCGCGAGAGCGGTAAGAACTTAGTATTGATTAGCTAGGCTCAATTAAATTAAATTCATGTAATTAAGCCTGATCTGCCAGAAATCTGATTACCCCGGAATCAATCCCTGTTCCCTTCGTTGTTAATTAAGAAGAACCCAATCATATACTTTTAATCGTTTATTTGCAATTTTAGTTTTCTCAAGCAACCAAATCTCGCACGACCGCATTTATTTTATTTATTCTTTATCGCTGATTTTTAGTTAATTCTTAATTCCCTTTTACCGTCCCTGTGGAGACGATACTCGTACTTTCACTGCTATATTACAATCTTTTTAAGTGCGAGAAAACTCACATCAGTTTTTGGCGCCGTTGCCGGGGAGGGTGTCGGTTTTAAGGGTTAATTAATTTCAGCGAGATTTTTTTTAGTTAGATTTTTTTTAGTTTTCCGTAGGATTTTTCTGTACTAACCTTTCAGGTATTTTTCTAAAAGGCATGAGATGCACCCTTTCACCTCCATGGAATATTCACACAATACGTCATACCCTCCTCCTTACACTCCTCCTCCTCCTCCTCCTCCTCCTCCTCCTCCTCAATTCTACACAACTCGCCAATATTACTCTTCAACACCACAAAAATTTCCATCTTCCTATTCTTACCCTCTTCCAAATACGTAATTCTCCCAATCTCATTCTCCTAATCATTATCTTTATCCACAATATCCAAGGGCACAACGTGGCTCCATTCTAGAATTTCTCATTCGAACTAAAAGTCCTGAGGAATTGGTTGATTGCTTTCCTAAAAATAGCATTTGTAACTTCTGTGGAGGTGGTCACCATTCATGTCTTTGCCCCATTCCTCCATACGACCATCCTTACTGGGCAACTGCATACCCCACTTCGTCCTCCCCACAACTTACAAATACAAATGTTTCAATCACTCCTACGTCTTTGCTGAGCTATGAGCCGCAAGATTCAGACGACGAATTGGAAGAGATAATTTCAGAGAAGCTATCTGACCTGGAAGAAACACTCAAGCAATTCATACAGGCTTCTGAGGTAAATAATCAACAAGCAAATGCAAGGATGCAGAACATGGAAAATCACTTAGATCAGCTGTTTAATGCCCTATCTGAGGAGCCCGGGAGATCTCATCCTAACGACACAGAAGCCCAACCTGAGGAGACCAATAAGGATGATCATGGCATTGAGTCAGACAGCGAAGGTGTGAGTGTGATGGATGATACACTTCCTAATGCATTTGAAGACCCACCTATGTTTGAAGATGATGAAGAAGAAGATTATAGTGTCAAATTATTTTTCCAAGAATACAGGAAAAGGTTCGAAACGATACAAGCTGTAAGTGATGAAATCACAAATCACTGTGATCTTCATACAGAAACTCCCCAGTCGTTTGATTTATCATTAGTCTCAACACCTCAGGAGGGCCAGGAGAAGATCAGTCATGATGATGGTGCTACTGAGGTAGGTTTGGGTATTGAAGATGAGTTGGGAAAAGATGATTACACGTTTCAAGAGAGTGGGGGTGAGGTAGATGGTGTTCATAATGAAGAAGTCCCACTCCACAAGCAAGATTACCCCTCTTGTACACATGCACCGATTCAATCTTACGTGGGTTCAGATTTGGATTTCTTTGATTCACTCCTTGATGATGATATTCCTTTTTGTGTGGAGAGTAACAACACTTTCCAAGACGACATTGATAAGAACGGTGTTACCGAGAGTTGGGATGCTCACATGGGGAGTGATATGGAGTCCGGAGGAGATGCTGTGAATTTTCAGTATAATTGTGAGGAAGAAAAATACTTTTCTATGTTGCAGTTCGAGTTTGATGTTGCTACAGATCCTTGCATCAAAACATCTTTTGAGCCTGGAGTAATCAAATTTTTGACTCATGTTTTATGTCCACTCAAGGAGGAAGTGAGGTTGATCCTCCAGTTCTGTGCTGATAAGTTTTTTGAAGACCATGTGATTCCTACATGGTTTCAAGAGTTTAAGAATTTGCACCACCTAAGGGCATTTGTTGAGAGAAACCTGGATACTTTGAAAATTAGTGCCCCACTACAGTCTGTGCTATTTGAAAGCTTACGAGATATCGTCGGGCAAACGACGTTAAAAATAGCGCTTCTTGGGAGGCAGCCCAAGCTTATTCCTGCACTTTTGTTTTCTGCATGTTTTTTGTTTTTGTTTTGTGTGTTTTTTGTGTTTCTGTGTTTGTTTTGTAGCTCAGGTCTTTTCTGGATGATGCGCCACAGTTTACATTGACTTAGTTTAATTCTGCACCAACCAGCGCTTTAGGGAAGTTCCTATTACTCTTACTCGCATGTGTTAATTGTTGACTTGAGTTGAAGTTGAGCACGCGTGACCCTTTCCTCTTTACCCCTTTGTGCATAGTGCATTTTTGGTCATCGAGGGCGATGCCAAAGTTTAAGTGTGGAGGAGTGAATTGGGCAGTCGGGCAGTAGTTGTTACATGTGATTATTAGAGTTAGCATGCGCAGGTGTTAGTTGTATATTCATAGGAAATTCATGTCAAATTTTTGAAAATTTGTCTTTAAACTGTGTCTTTGTGAGCTGCTTAGCGTTTTGACTATGCTTTTAAAATGTCCTTGAAGTGTTTAGGCTTAAATTGCTTGCACTATAATCTAGTTGTTGAAAGGATGAAGGCATTAGTCACCCATTGAATGAATTCATAAATTTTCCATCCCACCTGAAAAAGTCCTTTAGGAGAAGCCATTTTGAGCCTAACTATTCCTTGTCTACCCAATTAATTGAGCTCCATAGCCAAATGGCCTGTTTTCATTACCCGTGAATATTTCTGACATAGTCTTCATGTTTAGGGAACTAAGGGATGAATTTGCTAAGTTCATGGAATTTTGTGTAGGAGCCAATTTTGGCACTGTTCCTATGTCCCAAATGGGGTAAGAGCAGTCACTTTTTTAGGATCTTGATATTTTCGAGGATTGCATTGTAGGCGTGGATTCACTTCTAAAATAAATGAACTTTAACTGCTATTTTTCCTTGGTGAGGCTGAGATTAGAATGGGGTAATGTCTAAGTAAGAATCCGAAAGGTGAAAAATTAATATAGCTAGACCTCTTGCCTTGCGAAAAAGAGAATGGGAGCCCCGGTCAAAAAGCGTAAGTGTTCGCACAATAAGATGAGACTTGGGTATCTTTCGAAAGAAATAGCGTTCTCGTGCCAACATGACAAGGAAAACTAAACATAATTAATGAACTTGGAGGCTATTGCAAAATTAGCATTAGTCCTTCGCGTACTTCAAGTATATGTCAAAGCACCAATGTGCCACGACGGTTTAGCTTAGTTGTACACCATGTCTACTTTTTGCATATGTTTAGATGATAGTTTCTAAATTGTGGCCTACTGAGTTCCTTGATCCTAAGAATAGCCCTGAAGTTCCTGAATGCATTGAGTCTTTGTTAGAATTTTCCAATCTCTCAAAAGAAAGGGACTATTTATTACCATCCACCATTCACCATCACCTTCACAAGTCCTTCTGATCAATAGCTAGTTTATTTGTGTATGCTGTCATTACTTTAAGGATGTTGTGAATAATTTTGTCAAATAGTTAGCTTGAGTACAAAGATGTAGTTTAGGGAAGAATTTTCTAGGTTTAGATTGTCTGTTCTGTGAATATTCCTTTAGCTACGTGTGCCTGCTAACTGTTTTGATTCTGTGTGGTGATTATCGTAAGTCCCGTTGTTCTGTTTGCTTGAGGACAAGCAAAAGCTTAAGTGTGGGGGAATCTGATTAAGTACATATTACAACACGCATTTGATGCGTTTTGGGGTTGCATTTTGATAGTTTTCCTAGCTTTAAGGTGTTGCAAGTCTCAATTTTAGCTCAAGTTATGTTTACCGGGCGTTGGTTCGAGTTTTGTGTCATTTGGAGTCAAAATCAGGATTTTAGACACCAACACCGGCGCTTGAGAAGCAATCAGGACGAGTTGAGAAACATTAGAGATTGATTTGAGAGCTTTGGAGGTCACCGGGAGGTTTACGATGAAGAGTTGAAGACAAAAGAGCTCTAGGATTGGCTACGGGATCAAAAGAAGACAAATAGAGCTTGAAAATGACGATCGGGATGACCTTCTGTTAATCATTCAAGCATATCTCCTTATAGAGACATCCAATGTACACGTTTCAAGTTCCATATGAAAGCCAACTTCAAGGGCTACAAATCATGAGATGACACCTTTTCGAGAATCTGATAGGAAGAATGTGAAAATAGACGACGACGTCAGATGATCCCTGTTGCGATTTCAGAATGAGACATTCCACCATTTGTTTCATATCTCTTGATTGGATGATTCAAATCCAATTCGGAAAATTGGGGTGGATAGAGGACATCATTATCTACAACTTTCGTGAAGGAAGTAAAGTCAAATTCGGACGTTTTACCCAAGCCGTGCGTGCCCCGTTTTTGTTTCCTAATTTAAGTGCGAATTTCCTTGTTTCCTAATTCAACCCGAATTGCTTTGTTTCCTATAAATAACACCTCTCTAACCCTAATTAAAGGGGGAGCTTAGAGAGAGCCCTAGGGACGAAATTTCTTCTACTTTTCCATCTTGTTCTTCAATTCCCTTGGATTATTTGTAAGTTCCATCTTTTTAATTAATGACAATTAATTCTATTCTTCGCAATTCTATTGATTCTTCAATTATGAGTTGTGAGTAGTTTTAATTAGGGATTTGGGGTTGATGAAGGGGTTAATCATGATGTATGGTTAGGTTTTTGATGGTGTAAATTGCATGAATGCCATTTAATTTGTGTTTGAATAATTTAATTGATATCTTTTGTAACCTAGAATGGCCACTAGAATTACAATTGCTTATAGAATAAATTAAGAGAGATCTAATTTGTTCTAGGACACATTCACACACACTTAATCGTTCGCTAAGAGATTAGTAGCGATTAAGGGGCCGTAAGCTCGTTCGTCTTGGCAATAATTTAGGATCCTGTTGCATGAGAGATCAGCCTGGTCCCCTGAATTATTGTACTCTACGTCGCGAGAGCGGTAAGAACTTAGTATTGATTAGCTAGGCTCAATTAAATTAAATTCATGTAATTAAGCCTGATCTGCCAGAAATCTGATTACCCCGGAATCAATCCCTGTTTCCTTCGTTGTTAATTAAGAAGAACCCAATCATTTACTTTTAATCGTTTATTTGCAATTTTAGTTTTCTCAAGCAACCAAATCTCGCACGACCGCATTTATTTTATTTATTCTTTATCGCTGATTTTTAGTTAATTCTTAATTCCCTTTTACCGTCCCTGTGGAGACGATACTCGTACTTTCACTGCTATATTACAATCTTTTTAAGTGCGAGAAAACTCACATCATAGATGCATCCAATCCCACTTGTGGTGCATAGGCACTTACCACAGACACAATCTCACCTCTTATCACCAATTTAATGCTCATGATGCGATCGTTCTTCCTGAAGACTTCTACCACATCCTCAACATAGTCACGCGCCACAATAATGCCTACCCCATTTCTAGTCTTATCTCTCCCCGAATACCACAACTTAAAACCTCTGGGATTAATCTCGCGTGCTTTCTCTCCAACCCATTTAGTTTCTTGCACACACATAATGCTGATATTCCTTCCGCTCATAACCTCGACTACCTCGGAAGATTTCCCTGTAAGAGACCCAACATTCCATGTCTCGAAACGCAATCTAGCATTCAACCTTCTGTTCTTAGCCCCATCTCAGACCCCACCATGCCCTTGCATATTTGACATCATCTCCGGGCAATGGGATGATGCGCCGCTTCTGGGCGGCGACCTAGCAACCTTAGCATTCTTATCACCACACCCATGTCTATTAAGTGTAGCGCGCCCTTGCATATTTGACACCACCCCCAGGCGGAGGGATGACGCGTCACTTACGGGTGACGACCTAGCATTAGCGATTTTCATATTTCGATTCATGTCATGTGATGTGACTAGGTGATACTGTTGGCCGTCACACGCCTACCACAGCACCCTCCTCCTTTATCCTGGCTTGGGACAAGCATGATACCAAAAAAATGATAAAATTTGTGTGATTCTAAAATATTTTTATTTTGTTTTACTTTATCAATTCAATATGAACCACATAAGATCACTTCTTAATAACTGCACCACCTCCTAATGTCTCAATGTTTGTGAGACAGATGTAGAAATATATTTGATTCATTATTAGTACACAAAATGTTTAGATTTTAAAAAATTAAAATGGAACAAACTTAACAATATTTTTTTGAAAATTAAGTTTTCAACTCATTGATACATGCACTCAAAACACATAATGTGAATAGTGATTCAACATGTGAAAGTAGACCTAAGTCCTAATTTTAAGACCTTATGATTAACTTTTTTTACATCTTTCAGTTGTTTGTTTAAAATAGGTTTGAAGTAAGAACAAAAAATTCAAATTCCAAATTTATTTATTTTTACATCGAAATGTATGACTTCTTAATTCATAATTATTCGCAATAAAGAATTCAACAAGAAATTGATGTAATAAAAAAACTTTTATATGTGAATATGTTGATGTTGCTAGATTGCAGGCAGGGACGGATCTAGGATTTTGAGTCGGGGGTGGGGGGTTCGTTAGTGTAGGAGAAAAAAAAATTCACTAGTGTAGCGGGGCGATTTTTTTTGCTAGTGTAGCTGGCCAAATTTTTCACTACTGTAACGCTCTGCGGCTATTTTTATTCAAAAAAAATTCATTAATATATACATGACGACATTTAAATCTATATTGATAGAGTATATCTAGAGAGAAGTGAGAGCTAGAGAGAGAAGTGCAATAATATGCTTCAATAGAATGATTTTGTAACCCCTATAACTACTCCCACAGGGAGTATTTATAGAGAAAATTAGGGTTGGGCTCCCAAGCCTTGGGCTTGGGAGGCCCATTTACAACTAGACCGCTACTGGGCCGAATACAAAGCCACTAATGGGATGTACAAACGAGTAAGTGTAAAATCTGATTCTGGGAGGTCTTCTTGGCCGGCGAGGGCGTGGCCGACGAGGGCACGACCGACGAGGGCGCGGCCGACGAGGGCACCCGGGTTCCTTGGACTCAGGACCATAATCCGAGTTGGCTCCTTTTCGGCCGACGGGGGCGTCTTGGCCGACGAGGGCGCCACTCTGTTGTCTTGTGCTTTCTGTTCTTCTGAGTATGTGGGTCCTGGGGCTCAGACCCATATACTCCATCAGGAGTCCCCCACTCTCTAAGCTGAGACGTAGACGAAGTGAAGGAGAGTAGATTCCAGTGTTTTGGCCGTTACCTGTTCCTCGCTGTGGGTGGGGAGGCCGTTGTTTCCTTAATGTGTTGATTTGAGGATGATGACTGTCTTGTTTCAATGTCGGCCGTTGAAGGCGCGCTTTCCCTTTTCTGGATGTTGGTGGTTGAAGTTTATGTTTGGGCCGATGAGGCCGTTGAGGTTGTTCCTCGCTTTGAGGACGATGGAGTCCTTTCCTTTAGGTGGCCGATGAGGGTGCTCGCGCACTCCTTTTGGGCCGTTGCTGGTTGGCCTTCGTGTTCTTGGCCGAAGGGACCGTTGTGCTGTGTGGATGATGTGGCCATGCTTTGTGGTCACATTCATGTTCTTTGTAGTGTTTCCTTTTTGTTTTGCTGAGGCCGGTGTAGTCCCCCAGTCCCCCACTGCTTCAGGCCGAGGAGTGTGAGGGGTGAAGGAGTTGCTTGAGTCCCTGGCCGAAGCGGCATCCCCGTAGTCCCCCTGAATCCAACTCTCATGGCGATTTTCTGGCCAAGGTAACCCTGTGGGAGAACCCTTGTGCGCAGATCGCTTGTAGAGAGTTATCATCAAAGATCATGACGAGGAGCCGATGGCTTGTGGGCTCTTGGGTCCTGTGATCTTGTGGCCGTTACGTTCCTGGCCGTTGCCGTCTCCTTATTGTTTGGCAGTTGTGATCTTGGCGAGCAAGTGGGACGTTGTGGGCGCTTGCTGGCCTTTGTATAGCCGGTGAGCGTGTGTAGGCCGTAGAGTCCGTCTTGCCAGTGGGCTGTTATTGAGTTTGGCCCGTTGGTGACGTGGTGGTCCCCCATTGGTGGCCGTTGGTGTGGCCATTGGGGGGGTGCCACGTGTAGTGACCGTTGGGTGAGGGGTTCTATAAATACCCCTCCCCCTCCGACGAGAAAACGTATTTGCATTCTGAATTTGTCGAAGTGCTGGCCGATTTTCTAGAGAGATAAACTCCCAAGCCTGTTCTTCGCGTTCTTCGTTGTTCAAGGTTAGTGTTCATCGCGATCTTCCTCACTTTTCATACTTTGCTTCCTAGGTTGTTGATCTAGTGTTAGGCGTTTGAACACCATTAGATCCTAAGTTAGTCTCCTTAGGCCTGTAGTAGTAGTTATGAAGAGCTTGAACGACGACTACTACCCCTATGACGACCAGCCCTCCACGAGGTCGCTTGACTACGAGGTGCTCGAGGAGTTTGAGGAGGAGATAGGGCGTTTAAGTCCATACAAATCCGGAGAGCCAGTGGACGAGGAAGGCGAGGACGAGGAGTCCGCCTCCTCTTCAAAGGGTGAGGACGTAGGTGCGTCCCGAGTGGTGGACGGGGCGTCCACTTCTGCTGTCATTCCGTGCCCGAGGCCGGTGTCTGCTGTGAAGGGAGCAGCTAAGCCGAAGAGAGTGAGGAGGCCGAAGAGTGGGCCGGGCACCTCCCAGTTGGATCTCACCAACATCTTCCTGATCAAGCCGGAAAGCAGTGCGGCCGACTATCTCGTTGCCCAGATGTACGTGGGGCCGTTCGGGCGGGTCAGGGCACCCAGACCGACGGATCATGTTCTTCTTCCGCCACCGGGACACTTTGGAGTATACCCGATGAGTTTTGCTAAGGGGTTGAGGTTCCCCCTTCACCCTTTCATTACCGAGTACCTGGACATGATAGGGCTTCCTCCGGCCCTGCTGACGCCGAATAGCTACTCCTTGATGGTGGGGTTCTTGCTCCGGTGTGAGGAGTTGGGCTACAGGCCGACAACGGCCTTATTCATGAATTTGTACCAGATCGGCCGAGGAAGTCACAAGAACTGTGCGGCCTATGCTACTCTTCAACAGCTGCCGAAGAAGAGAAGTTTCACGGATTTGCCTACGTCCATTCATGGGTGGAAGAGCAAGTTCGTGTTAGTGTCCATTGGTGAGAGTGGCACCGAGTTTCCCTCCCTCGGCCATACCGGGAGGTTTAACCTGCATGACCCGCCGAAGAGCTCTATTTTGGACGCTCAGGTGGAGGCTTTCTTGGAGAGGGGGGCCGAGGAGCGTGAAGGATTACATTACTGAATACAAGATGGCCGCCCTCGGCTTCGTGAGGTACTATGTCTATGGTGACAAGGAGGATGACCTCCAACTCTGGCCGAGGATGACCACCACCTTTGAGGAGGCTGACGGCCCGGATTTGGGCATTCCTGCTGAGGCCGATGGTAATTCTTTCTTCGGCTTTCTGTCTTTTACGTTTTGTCCTTTGCCTTACTAATCTGTTTGTGTTTTTCCTTTGTAGATTTTGTCATGGACCGGCGTTCCATGATGGCTATTGCCAAGGCCAAAGCGGCCGAGGAGATTGCTGCTAAGGCGGCCGAGGCGGCCAGACGTGCCGCGGCCGGTGGGAGCGGGGCTACTGCTGATGCGGCCCCAAAGCCTGCTCCATCGAAGAAGAAAAGGCCGGTCACTGACGGCCAGAAAAAGTTAACCGAGGCCGGCTTGAGCGTCTCGAAGAAGACGAAGAGGGCTCCTTCCCCTTCTCCGGCTACTGAGGCCGGTACTCTGACTGTCCCCAGCGTGGACGATGGTGGCCCCGTCGTGGACCTTACTGCTGCTGACAATGCTGCCCCATCGCTTCCTCTCGTCCAGGAACCACGGACGAAGAGGGCCGGCAAGGAGATTGCCGGTGCCACCTACCAGAAGGTGGTAGAATACCCCGTCGGCGGGGGCGTGTTTAATGATCTCGTCCCTGGCCACGTCGTCCTGGCCCAGGCCATTCCGGGCAAAGATCGGGCTTACTTGAAGAAGCTCGGGGACGTGAAGATTTACGAGGGCGGCATGGACCTCCTCGTCCAAGTAAGTTACTGCCCTTATGTTTTTGTCTTTCTCTTCGTCTGTGTAGAGTCTTTTGCCTGACCTTTGTTTTCCTTCTGCAGAGTGCCTTTATGCTTATGGAAAGCCATAAGAGGCAGTATTGGGAGATAGCTCGCTTGAAAGAGCTGGAGCAGAAGGCTGCCTCGGCCGACGAGGCGGTAGCTTGCCTTGATCGGCTCCGGGAGGATGCCAAGGCGTTGCAGGCAAGGGCTGATGAAGCCGCCGCAGCCAGGGACGATGCCCTGGCCAAGCTCGAGGAGAGCAAAAGGGAGCTCGAGGAGTCCCAAAGGGCGCTTGAGGCCGAGAGGCGCAAGAGCGAGGAGGCCGTCAAGGCGAAAGCTGAGGCCGAGGCAGCCGCTGTGAGGGCTGCTGATGAGGCCGTTGAGAAGTTCCTGGCCGAGGGGTGGAAGGCCGATGAGAGGCTTCCCCGGTGCTACGGGGTGGTGGCCGCCAGGCTTGAGAGTTGGGGGATGAACTCCCCCGCCGGCCAGGAGTATTTCAGCCGGGAGATGGCCGTCTATTACAACCTGGGCCAGGAGCGGATGCAAAGGCTCCTGTGTCGTCGGCTATCCCGTGCGTTGAAAGCCATGAACTACACGTCCGGGTGGGCCAGGCGGAACCTGAAGCTGCCAAAGCTGATGAAGGATCCAGAGGAGCAAGCCAAGCTTCCTTTGTCGGAGCGGGAGCCCCCTATTGAAAGTTCCGGCCTCGGCGAGTCGGACTACACTGAATTTGACTTCCTGGACGATGCCACTAGCGCTGCGGCCGCCGCCGAGGAGGGAATTGATGAGGCCGGAGAGGCCGCCGAGGAGGGAGCCGACGAGGTTGAAGAGCCAGCCACGGATGAAGGTGCCCCGGAGGCTTGATCGGCTATTCCCTGTTGTAATTAGCTTTTCAATTTTTTGCCAAATGATGTAACGGCCGAAGTGCCCCCAATTGTAATGAACTCACTATCAATTGAAGAAATTTTTGCTGTCCTTTTCGGCTTTGAATCCCTTGTATGCTTGTTTGCTTTTTGTCATTTGTTGAAATTTTTTCTAAGTGTCAAGGTCGCAACTGGGGTCACCTCGCGAGTACACGCTACGTCCATGGGGTAGTCTACTCTGTCCCGATGGCCTGGTCGGCTTGTTCGTCGTTGCCGTACTACAATAACACTTAGGATTTTTTCAGAAAATTTCCTAAGTGTTTTTGGGTTCACTTGGATGCCTTTTTCCCGGTCTGGTGGCTTGATCGGCCTGGCCGTCTTTTCTCTATTATCATAACACTTAGGATTTTTTTCAAAAATTTCCTAAGTGTTTTGGATTCTTGTAGTTGCTCCCCTTCCGGCCTGGTGGTCTTGTCGGCCTAACCGGTGTTGATGTAGTATCATAACACCTAGGATTTTTTCAAAAATTTCCTAAGTGTTTTTGGGTTCACTTAGGTGCTTTTTCTTCGGTCTTGACCGTGGTGTCCGCTCCGTCCAGGCGTTGGATTTCTTCCCTTTTGTTAGAATTTTCTCAAATGTCTAACTTCAAGTGGCTTAGTGTTCTCGTCGTCCTGGCAGTGGGTTTATCATTGTTGGCAAATGCTCTGGGAGATTTCCCAAGTGTTTGTACCAGTGTCGTTGTCGGCCTGCATTCCTGTGTTGTGGCCGATAAGGGCACCTTCACCTTAGTCTTTTGGACTTTGAATTTTTCCCAAGTACATATACAAGGCGTAGGTAGCTAACGGCCTTGGAATATATATGTACCCGCTTCGTCCAGAGTTCTTCCACTTGAGTACTTAGAGAATTTTCCAAGTGTAAATGCTGGGCATTTACTTCTTTGCGGTACCGCTGTCGGCCAAGGAGGTGGTCCTACCTTCGTCGGCCAGCCATGGTTCCTTGTTGAGGAATCCTCTTTTTCTTTTCTCAGGATTTTTTTTTCTAAGTGTTTGGTAAACACTTGAACCAATTCCCAGAGAACTTTCGCTTGACCAACAGCCTTGGTTCCAGTGCCTGTATCGGCTATACTGGCTGTTGTGGCAAGTAAGGATTGTTTCCTGATTGCTTGATTCTTCCGCGGGTGTGTGCAGTGCCCGCTTCGTCCTGGTCATCCTCAGGATTGTGATTCTTTGTTTCATACCAAGCGTTGGTGCCTCAGAGGACTATGGCCGATGAAGGTCACCTCTCGCGTGTCACCCAACCGATGTGGTTAGGGTTTTGTAGGCGTGTGTATCGGCCTTGATTATTCCCTTGTAGTGTGTGGACGTGTCGTCCATGTTGCCTGTCAGTGGTACTACACTTGTGTTCAACTGATATGTACTTGACCTAGTTGGGCCTGAGTTGTGGGGATTTTATTTTTTCATTGCTCGAGGCCGGCAAGTGTGCGCGGCCGTCGGCTTCCCTCTTGTTCCCTTGTATGTTTTTTTTTTGTTTCGGGGGGTATCCTTCTTTCAGGCTTCGGCCGAAGGGTGTGCTCGTCCTTCGGCCGGTTCGGACTTCATTTATAACGTCCGTGGTCTCAGGGCGGGTCCCGTCGCCTATTTATGACGCGGGCTAGACTTTTGGTCAGTTTCCAACGGCTGTCGTTGCCCATCCCTGAGTTTTGGGATTTTGTCACCTCGGCCATGATTTCAGGCCTGTCGTCCTGTGTTCTGGCGCGTGGACGACGCGGTGAGCTTCCCGTTTCAAGACGTGGGCCGTTTGCGGGCCCCTCGTCCTGGGGACATCGTCGGCCATACCTGAGTGTTTCACTTCTAGGCTTACGGGGCCAGGACGATGTGCTCTCTCAGCTAGGCCTGAGCCCTTCGCTGATACAAAATACAATGGAGTGCCTGAGCTTGTCGCTCGTAGGCTGCGAATGCAAGGGGCCATGTCGGCCAGACCTGAGCCTTTCGCTCTAAGGTGGCCGACGAGGGCACCTGCTAATGTTTTGCTTTGAATTTCCAGAGAAAAAATCAGAACATGATTTTATTCATAAGTGGCTCGAGGCCGAGGGTGGCGTTCAATCAGTAACCCGTTAAGGGGTGAGGGCTTCGCCGTCTACACCTCCTTCGGATTACTGATAAAACTTCACCAGATGGTGTACATTCCATGTTCGTGGTACATTGGACCCATTCGGGCGTTTAAGCTTGTAGGTGTCGGGTTTGACCACGGCACTGACGATGTAGGGCCCTTCGTACTTCAATGCTAGCTTGCCACCCTCTGTCGGCTGGCTTGCTTCCCTCCGGCGGAGGACGTAGTCCCCCACCTGAAATTCCCGGGAACGTACCTTGGCGTCATAGTATGATTTTACTTGACGCCGGTAGTTCTCTGCTCGGACGTAAGCTTGTTCACGCCTCTCATCAACCAGGTGTAGGTCAATCTTCATGTTCTCTTCGTTGGTGTCAGGCTCATATTGTTCCACCCGTCGGCTGGGGATGGCAACTTCCGTAGGCGCCTTTGCTTCAAAGCCGTAGCACAGGGCGAAAGGCGTTTCACCTGTCGCCCTCCTCGGCGTGGTTCTGTAGCACCACAGGATGTTGGGGAGCTCGTCGACCCAACTACCTCCTGCGGCCTGGAGTTTCTTCTTCAGCCCCTCCATGATTGTTCTGTTGGCGTTCTCGACCTGCCCATTGCCCTGAGGGTAGGCAACGGAGGAGAAACGATGCCTTACCCCAAACTCCCGGAGGAGCTCTTGGAAAGGGGTTGCCTCGAATTGGGTGCCGTTGTCTGATATGATCTCCTGGGGGACGCCAAAGCGTGTGATGATGTTCTTGTAAACAAATTTTTGGCATCTGGCCCCCGTGATGCTGGCCAAGGGTTCCGCCTCGACCCACTTGGTGAAGTAATCGACGGCGACGATGATGTAGCGGTTATTCCCGGTGGCTCTGGGCAGGGGGCCGACCAGGTCAATCCCCCATCTGGAGAATGGAATTGCGGTGCTGACAGGGGCGTAGTTGACAGCTGGCCGACCAGGGGCCTTCTGGAGCACCTGGCATGTGGTGCACTTCCTGGCCAGGTCGGCGCAGTCGCGTGCCATCGTCGGCCAGAAGAAGCCCTGGACGACGAGACGCCGGGACATGCTGAAAGGGCCCTGGTGTGAGGAGCAGACGCCACAATGAACTTCTTCCATGGCTGTGTCGGCCTCGTCCTGGTGCAGGCACCGGAGGAGGGTGCCATTATAGGACCGTTTGTAGAGTTTGCCATCTTCGATGGTGTAGCTTGGGGCCCCGAGTTTGGCAAGTTTGGCCCTCTCCTCGTCCGGGGGCAGCTCCCCCGTCGTGATGAAGGTGGCGATGTCGGAGATCCAGTCCTCTGGTCGCTGTTGGACGCACAAGACGGGGCTGGCGTGGATGCTGGACATGCTTAACTCCTCGATCTTGGCCAACTGGGAGATGTGCTCCGGGGTGTCCGAGCTGAGCTTGGAGAGGATGTCGGCTTCGGCGTTCTCGGCCCTTGGGATCTGAGTGATCTCATGGGTTTCAAACGCTTTCAGCAATTCCTCCGCCGCTTGTTTGTACTGCTTCATCCGGCCTTCCTTGGCTTCGTATGATCCCTCCACCTGGCCCACTACCAGTTTGGAGTCGCACTTGATTTTGAGGTGCTTGGCCTTGAAGCCGGCGGTGAGTCTGAGACCGCTGAGGAGGGCCTCATACTCGGCCTCGTTGTTGGATACCCTGAAGTTGAAGCGGATGGCGTAGTAAGCTCTGAACCCTTCAGGGGATATGAGGACGACGCCGCCGCCGCATGATTTCGCGGCCGACGAGCCGTCAGTGAACAGGGTCCACGTGTCGTCCGGCTCCGGCCCGGGGTTGGCGACGGCCGTCTCCCTTTCTGTGCATTCAATGACGAAGTCGGCCAAGGCTTGCCCTTTGATGGATGGCCTTGGCTTGATCTCAATTTGAAACTGGCTGAGGAAGATCGCCCATTTCACCATCCTCGAGGAGCTTGTGGGGCTCCTCATGAGTGCGCCAAGAGGCTGTTGGGTCAGCACATGGACGGTATGGGCTTGGAAATAGTGCCCCAGCTTCTTCACTGTGTGGACGATGGCCAGCACCGTCTTCTCAATGGGGGAGTACCTGAGCTCGGCCTCCCTAAGTGTCTTGCTGATGTAGAAGATGGCCTTCTGCACCCCTTCGTCCTCACGGATGAGCACGGAGCTGACGGCCGACGTGCTCACCCCTAAGTACAAGAAGAGGGTTTCGCCGGCTCTGGGCTTGGAGAGCACGGGCGGGGACGACAAGTACCTTTTCAATTCGTCGAATGCTTCCTGGCACTCCGTCGTCCACTTGAAGCTGTTGGCCTTTCGCATGATCTGAAAGAAGGGGAGTGCCCTCTCGGCGGACCTGGAGAGGAACCGGTTCAAGGCCGCCAGGCGCCCCGTCAGTCGCTGTACCTCCTTGACGTTACGGGGCGGCTCCATGTTGATGATGGCCTGCGTCTTCTCCGGGTTTATCTCGATACCTCTCCGGCTGACCATGTAGCCAAGGAACTTGCCGCCCTGGACGCCGAAGGCGCACTTCTTGGGGTTAAGGCGGAGCCTGAACTCCTTCATGATTTCAAAGATCTCCCGGAGGTCGTCGGCGTGGGAGATGGCCTGCCTGCTCTTGACGATCATGTCGTCGACGTACGCCTCCATCGTCCGGCTGAGGACCGCTCTGAAGATTTTGGCCACCATCCTAGTATAGGTGGCGCCGGAGTTTTTGAGTCCGAAGGCCATGACGAGGTAGCAAAAGATTCCCTCCGGGGTCATGAATGCCGTCTTCTCGGCGTCATCTTCATGCATGGAGATTTGGTGGTACCCTCTGAAAGCGTCGAGGAACGACATCAACTCGCACCCCACCGTCTCGTCCACCAGCTGATCAATGTTGGGGAGAGGGAACGGGTCCATGGGGCACGCCTTGTTCAGGTCAGTGTAGTCAACACACATTCTGAACGTCGGCGGTTTTTGTGCGAGGACGACGTTGGCCAACCATGTCGGGTACTTCACCTCTTTGATGTGTTTGATTGAGAGGAGCATGGCGACCTCCCCTTTGACGAAGTCCCGCCTGTCGGCGGACAAGTAGCGCCGCTTCTGTTTGACAGGCGCGGAGGCCGGATCGACGGTCAGCCGGTGAGTGATCACCTGGCGGCTGATGCCTGGCATATCGTCCGGGCCCCACGCGAAGACAACGGCGTATGACCGTAGGACGAGGAGGATGGCGTCTCGTTGGTCCTGGGGGAGTTGCTTTCCGACCCTGAGAACCTGCTCCGGCCGGGAGGTATCCAGAG
Organism: Cuscuta europaea; assembly: GCA_945859875.1. NCBI lineage: Eukaryota > Viridiplantae > Streptophyta > Magnoliopsida > Solanales > Convolvulaceae > Cuscuta > Cuscuta europaea. The sequence goes on along the minus strand of CAMAPE010000045.1, from coordinate 530,358 downwards.
GGATTTCCTCGACCTCCTCGGCCGGCTCCGCATGTGGCCTCTCCTCGTCCATGGCGACGGCGGCCGTAATGGTGTCTATCCTCTGTCCTTCCCTTTCGGCTGGCCTCGTTAGCTTGAGGTAGCAAGCTCTGGCTATCCTCTGATTTCCTCTGGCGTAGCCGATGCCGTCATTGGTGGGGAACTTCAAACATAAGTGCTTCATGGAGATGATGGCCTCCAAGTCCTCCAGCGCTGGCCGGCCCAAGATCAGGTTGTGGGCGCACTGGTGGTTGACCACCATGAACTCCATGTCGATTTTGGCGTGGTGGGGGCCGTCACCGACTTCCACGGGGAGGACTATCGTGCCCTCGGCGTTGATAGAGTCCCCGGTGAAACCGGATAACGGGGTCTTGATCGGCTTCAGCAAAGCTCTGTCCAGCTTCAGCTGCTTGAAGGTGTCCAGGTACATTACGTTGACGGAGCTCCCCGTATCGATGTAAGTACGGTGGATGATGGAGTCACCGATCTCACATCGGATGACGAGGGCGTCCCTGTGTGACTCCGTACCTGGAGGCAGATCCTTGTCGGTGAAGGTGATCGCCTCCGTTCGCTGCTTCTTCGGATGGGGGGGAACGTGGGACACCTCCCCAATGTAAAGGGATTGGGCCCATTTCTTTCTCTGAGTGGCGGAGTCCCCCCCAGTGTTCCCACCTACGATGAGGTGGATGTGATTCTTCTTCGGCGGAGGCTCCTCGAAGTCCTCGTCGTCGCTGAGCCTACCAATCTCGCGCTTCTTCGCAGGGGGTTCGCCCCCATGTTTGCCGGTGTTCACCCAAGTGTTTTTACGTGGGCCACCTTTGACAAACTGGGAGAGTTCCCCCTGGCGAATAAGGCGCTCGATGGCCTTCTTCAATGTGATGCAATCGTCGGTGTTGTGCGACGAGTTCTTGTGGAACCGGCAGTACGTGCCGCCCTGCTGGATGGCAAGGATCTCCTCGGCCGGCCGAGGAACCTGCTCGATGAGGCCGTGCTTCTCGGCATAATCGAGGATGGTGCCGACCGGGTGGGTGAGGGTTACCCCCGGCCGTTCCAGCCTCGGCCGCCAGTGGCGGTCTTTCTTACTTTGTCCACCAGAGCCGTGGCGGCCCTGGGCACCCTGGCCGGCCGGGGCCGGACCCGGGGCCGGCGAAGGATTTGTCTTCTTGGGGGGATGGCCCCCCTCTCTCTTGTGATTGTGGAGCTCGTCGGCGTCGGCATACAAGCCTCCGCGTTGGAGCGCCTTGGCGTACGACCTCGGGGGGTCAGTGATGAGGCTCCTGGCGTACGGGGAGCTGCGGAGGGCTCCCTGGTACAAGGCGAGGAGGGTGCGCTCATCGGCCCCCTCGACCTCCTCGGTCTCCCTCGTCCACCGATCGATGAATGACCGGAGGGACTCCTCGTGCTGCTGCTTGACGGAGAGGAGGTGGGTGAAATACTTCTTGGCGCGCTTCCTCCCGGCAAAGTGAGTGAGGAAGCGCTGGGCGAGATCCTGCCATGAGTCAATGCTTCCTTCTGGCAGTCCGTTGAACCACTCGTACGCTGGCCCCTCGAGAGTAGAGAGGAACCAACGGCAGAGGTATTCGTCGGACGCGTTCACCATCAGCATGTTGTTTTGATAACGGCTGAAGTGCTCCTGGGGGTCTGATCGGCCATCGTAGGACTTGATGGCGTTCCCCCTGTACTTCTCAGGGATGGGGGCCGAGAGGACCCTGTTGGTGAAAGGGGTCCTAGTCCTGACCTGGATGATGGGGTCACCCCGCCCTTCGGCCAGCTCCCTCTCCAGGGCGCTAACTTTGTTCATGAGCGCGTTGAGGCCGGGGTCGTTGGAGGCGCCGGCCGTAGGGGTGTTGGCCGACTGCTTGGCCTCCATCTGAGCCAGCCTCCTTTCCAGCTGGGCGATGACCTCGTCCCGGGGGTCCCTATCGGCCGCAGCGGCGCCCGGCTGGTTCCTCAGGCGCTCGTTGTGAGCCGCGTTGATCTGGTGACGCACGTCATCCTCGTGCAACTTCCCCTTGCCCTTGTCCGGGCGGGGCTGGTCCGCTGTCCGGGACACAGACCCCAAACTTTCCCTTGGCGAGCCAGGACGAAGATCACCAATCCGTCCCGCCATCCTCTCCGAAACCGGACGACGGCGCGTGTCACCTAGCCTATTGAAGGCAGAGGCTTTTCCACGCGCTGGGGTCTGCCCGGGCCGAAGAGGGGAAGCAGGGCGGGAGTGGGACGACGCCGTGTCCTGGGCCACAACCCCCTCATTGTTGCCTATCTGGACGGCCAACGGTTGGGGATGAGGAGGTGGAGTGACGTTTCCCCCGGTCCTTGGCAAGAGTGCGCTGAGGACGGTGGGGTTCTGAGCTAGGCTGGCGATGATGACCGACAGCGCGGCCTGGACCTGTGGATCCACGGACGGAGAGGCCGCGACCATAGGCTGGGCCGGGGCGTGATCCGTCTTTTCAGCTCGCTTCTTGTCCAAGCCGAGGCGGGCATCAGGGGCGCCGCCGTTGAATTGGTTGCGGAGGTCCGTTGTGAGGTTGAAGGCCTCCTCGAAGAGGTCCCCTCCGCCGACCTGATCGGCCGTGGCGTCCTCATCGTGCTCCCTGGGCTCTTGGTCCTCATGGATGGCTTTGCTGACGAGGTTGCGGTTTGACTTAGTTCTCCCCATGATCAGTGGTTAGCTGTGCTTGGTAGCGACGAAGGGTGCTAACTTGATTGTTCTAGCTCTCAACGAGAGCACCAAATGATAGAGTATATCTAGAGAGAAGTGAGAGCTAGAGAGAGAAGTGCAATAATATGCTTCAATAGAATGATTTTGTAACCCCTATAACTACTCCCACAGGGAGTATTTATAGAGAAAATTAGGGTTGGGCTCCCAAGCCTTGGGCTTGGGAGGCCCATTTACAACTGGACCGCTATTGGGCCGAATACAAAGCCACTAATGGGCTGTACAAACGAGTAAGTGTAAAATCTGATTCTGGGAGGTCTTCTTGGCCGACGAGGGCGTGGCCGACGAGGGCACGGCCGACGAGGGCGCGGCCGACGAGGGCACCCGGGTTCCTTGGACTCAGGACCATAATCCGAGTTGGCTCCTTTTCGGCCGACTGGGGCGTCTTGGCCGACGAGGGCGCCACTCTGTTGTCTTGTGCTTTCTGTTCTTTCTGTCTTGTCACGCGCCATAATAATGCCTACCCCATTTCTAGTCTTATCTCTCCCCGAATACCACAACTTAAAACCTCTGGGATTAATCTCGCGTGCTTTCTCTCCAACCCATTTAGTTTCTTGCACACACATAATGCTGATATTCCTTCTGCTCATAACCTCGACTACCTCGGAAGATTTCCCTGTAAGAGACCCAACATTCCATGTCCCGAAACGCAATCTAGCATTCAACCTTCTGTTCTTAGCCCCATCTCGGACCCCACAATGCCCTTGCATATTTGACATCATCCGGGCAATGGGATGATGCGCCGCTTCTGGGCGGCGACCTAGCAACCTTAGCATTCTTATCACCACACCCAGGTCTATCAAGTGTAGCGCGCCCTTGCATATTTGACACCACCCCCAGGCGGAGGGATGACGCGTCACTTACGGGTGACGACCTAGCATTAGCGATTTTCATATTTCGATTCATGTCATGTGATGTGACTAGGTGATACTGTTGGCCGTCACACGCCTACCACAGCACCCTCCTCCTTTATCCTGGCTTGGGACAGGCATGATACCAAAAAAATGATAAAATTTGTGTGATTCTAAAATATTTTTATTTTGTTTTACTTTATCAATTCAATATGAACCACATAAGATCACTTCTTAATAACTGCACCACCTCCTAATGTCTCAATGTTTGTGAGACAGATGTAGAAATATATTTGATTCATTATTAGTACACAAAATGTTTAGATTTTAAAAAATTAAAATGGAACAAACTTAACAATATTTTTTTGAAAATTAAGTTTTCAACTCATTGATACATCAAATGCACTCAAAACACATAATGTGAATAGTGATTCAACATGTGAAAGTAGACCTAAGTCCTAATCTTAAGACCTTATGATTAACTTTTTTTACATCTTTCAGTTGTTTGTTTAAAATAGTTTTGAAGTAAGAACAAAAAATTCAAATTCCAAATTTATTTATTTTTACATCGAAATGTATGACTTCTTAATTCATAATTATTCGCAATAAAGAATTCAGCAAGAAATTGATGTAATAAAAAAACTTTTATATGTGAATATGTTGATGTTGCTAGATTGCAGGCAGGGACGGATCTAGGATTTTGAGTCGGGGGTGGGGGGTTCGTTAGTGTAGGAGAAAAAAAAATTCACTAGTGTAGCGGGGCGATTTTTTTTGCTAGTGTAGCTGGCCGAATTTTTCACTACTGTAACGCTCTGCGGCTATTTTTATTCAAAAAAATTTCATTAATATATACATGACGACATTTAAATCTATATATTACATTCTAAGTTTAGACAATGACAAAATAACTTTATTTTTATAATTGGAGTGCTCTAGAAAAAAGTATTGATACATCAAAGCGTAAGAAATGGCAAATCAAAGGAAAATAATATAAAAATAAAAAAGGATATATAACATTTTATTTAAATATAAAGAGAATATAAGGTACACATTCACCAATACTTTTAAAATAACTTCAACAATGTTTAACTACTATACATGAGTCTTATAGAAATAAAGAATTGATTTATGAATTACAATTTTTGTCTCCCATGAAGGGTGTTCATAAGTCACAAGGAGTTTTTTTTTAATATTACAATATTATGTATGATATTATTATTTTTAGAATAATATTATATTGCTAATTCATATATATAGTGCATATTATATTTGTATTAATGCTAAAATAATTACAGTTTATTATCTATGCAATACAGTCTTTTTAGAACGTAAGAAGTAAAATAATTGTATAATTTGATGCCAATAAACATTTATAATTTGGATTCACTTCACATGATCTAAAAACAATGCAGCTAGAGTGTCTGGTATTTAATATCGTTTGATATATATTTTTCGAAATTGTTTACTAGTTATCTAATAAAGATAATTAAACATTAAAAAAACTAAGAATTTGTATACAATAAGTATCCTAAATCTTAAATAATGAGTTGTTCTATTGTTTATTTAATTTATGTAAATTATTTTAGATGTCCCTTCTTTTAAATCTCCAATTAAGTATTACATTATGTAACACTATATATGTCCCAGAAAATTCTTCCCACTTTGACTTGGCACGGAGATTAAGAAAGTGGAATAAAGTGGAAATGTGTGGTTGTAGTTGTGTAAGAAAAAGTTGAAATGAATGTGAACCACACAAATTGTCCAAAAATGGTAAGTGAGAAGAAATTTTTGGGACGATCCAAAAAGGAAAGTATGAAGAATTTTATGGGACGGAGGGAGTAATTTTAAAAACTAAAAGTTAAGTGAGGCAATGTTCAATAAAAAGTTAAGGGGGCAATCTAATTAAAGTATCAAAATTTTACAAAAACATTACATATATAGTAGAAAGTTTTGAAAATTCAAGGGGAGCGGTCGCCCCCCGCTCCCCTTAAATCCATCCTTGAATTGATTGTAGGCAAGGCCGTCTAATGGATTTTGAGACCCTATTCTCAATGCTATATTTAGGCCTATCAATGGGTCGGGTCTAGACCTGGACCTGACCCGGACACGACCCGGACCCGATTGTTTCTAATGGGTACGAGTTTATAATTTATTCCGTTTACCCGGACCCAGATCCGGACCCGTTAGTATTTTAAATAAACGGATCGGGTATGGTACATATGATTCCGACCCGTTAAGGATCCGAACCCTTTTGAAATTTCTTATTTGTATACACATACACTCAAACACAAAGTGATTAGTTATAACACTTTAAATAAAATACTACCTCCGTCCCAAAAAGATTGATACATTTTGACTTTTCTTGGTCAATGGTGGTAAAGTTTAGACAATGATTTTAGGTATTATATTTGTTTGTAATTTATAAATTTTATACTTTTATGTAAGATTTTTTAATAAAGAATATGCTAATATAATTTTCATAGTTTAAATAATTTTGTATTAAAAGATATCATTGGTCAAACTTAACCATCATTGACCAAGATATACATAATAATACATAAAGTTATTAGTTATGAATTTGTGATTATTCAATAAAAATATACACATTAATACATAAATACTATATAACTGATATTGATCAAGATAGTAAGATATCCTAAAACTAATATTTATTACTATTATTATTAATATTATTATATCATTATCATATACTCCATATGAGTATAATACTACATATGATTTTATACTCTTAGTAGTTCAAAAGACCTTTTTATTACTTAATTTTTAGTTTATTCTACGAGTTTTTTGTGCGAAAGAAAGCGGCGCAAAGTGTGGGGCTATATGCATGTACAAGAACTGATACTTTATTAGATAAAAGTACTAATTTTCTATGAAAGACCTTGATTTTTTTGAAAAGTGAATATATATTTTGCTTTTAAATTTGTACACTTTGCTGTGTATTTCACATACATGTCTTGATATTTTCACAAAGTTTATAATGGTGTGAATATCATACTTGGCGGACGGGTCTACCCGACCCGCTTACGAGACCCGTTGAGTCTGGATCCGGGTCCAAATTTTCAGACCCGTCGGGTAAACGGATCGGATCCGGGTCCATTATTAACTTAGCGGGTCTGGATCTGGGTCTGGAACACTACGTTCCGACCCGGACCTGACCCATTGACAGGCCTAGCTATATTGAGACCACATGTAATGTGCAAAAACATAAAATTACACAACAAACTACATTAATCGTTGACCACACCCATAAGAAAGAATCAAAGAAGTGATCTCACCCGCACACAAAACTTGTTTAAGAATCAAAGAAATAAAAATTAAACTCAACTTGTTTGAGTTTGGAAGAGTCAGTAGAAACTGAGATGTCTGATGATGAGAAATAAAGAATCATCGCCGATTGCTTTATAGTTTGCTGTTTGTAAAACAGGGCTGCGGTTCTCCTTGAAATTGGGTCCGTTTAGATAAACAACGGGAGCATCAATCCGCTGATTCTTTTATACGTGAAAACGCTGCTAAAAGCAGCGGGAAAACCAAACAGCACCAATGTTAAACTCTAATACTCCCTCCGTTCCTATTATAACTTCCAATTTTCCTTTTTCGCCCGTTCCAATTAAAACTTTCATTTTCTTTTTTTGGGTAAAGAATTTGTGGTTCACAACATTTCTTATCCATTTCTCTCTCCTTTGCATAACTCTCCACCACACAATACCCACTATCTTAAATTGTGTATCAAACCTATTTACTTACACCTTTAAATAACCCCTTTTTTACTTTGTTTACCTCATACACGCAACTCCCTTCGCTTCAACTATCTCTAGCTCTCTAGTTGTCATTATTTCGTTATTCTTTAAACCGACAAGAGAGATAGGTGACGGACTCCACTAGATGAGTTCAATGGATTTCGATGCGGTAAACATGTGTGAAGCTAGTGATGTCCAAATTCTTGGATTTTGTTATTTGGTATACTATTTTATGTGTGCTTTGAAAATGTGACACCAATTGATAATGGGAGCTCCACTTATGCTATTTGTAGAGATAAAATTGTTTTTTCTATTTTCTTTGTGCTTTCTTTGTGTTACTATTGCATTAGTTGGAATCCCCGACGTCTCCCGATTAATGGCTCTCTTGACATGATAACATACATTGTTTTTGTTAATATCTTTGTGATGATTACCCTTTTGAACTCGATGACTGATTGGTAGAGTTCGGTCCTTTGTGGACCTCGCATGCTTGGTGAGCTTGCCACGAGAGTACTTTGTGTTTCTCATATATTACTTGTATTACTCGTCTGATGCACTTGTCATGGTTCAACGATGATGAGTCTCCTCACAACCATGTATATGGTACTCTACATCGTCTATGACCAATAAGATGAGAATGTAAGAGGTATTGGTCCTACGAATACCTCCCGTCCACTTAATTTCAGAGGCCGCATCCCATGTTTAACCCTACTCCTTAATCTTCTCATGACTCTGCTCCGTGGCCATTTGTTTGGCTGCTGCCTTAGGATGTTTTTACTTGGACTGTAATTTGCTGGTCTGGTCTGGTCTGATCTGGTCTGATCTGGTCTGATCTGGTCTGGTCTGGTTTCTTTGTATTTTTATAACTATCCAAGTCTGGTCTGGTCTGGTCTGGTCTGGTCTGATCTGGTCTGATCTGGTCTGATCTGGTCTGGTCTGGGACGAATTACAGTCCAAGTAAAAACATCCTTATAAATAATTCCTATGGCTTTACATGCCCGCTGCTAGCCTAACTGTTGTTGCTTTTGTCCATGCTTTCCTTGTGGTGTGTACAAGAGATGCAGAGAGCGAGAGTAGCCAGTCTTCTTCTTCTTTTCTTCGTGAGTCTCCTTTGTGTGGGCAAGGAGATAGAGAGTGTGACTGAGAGCTAAACATGGTCACTAATGGGGTGGCCGATCTTGAGTGGTACCGCGATCTTGAGTGGTACCGCGTAGAAAATCATTTTGACTATTTTTCATCTATTTTTCTTCATTTCACTAATAAATACATTGCAATAGAGCTCTCCCATATTTGAGCATATTCAACCATTTCTACCTGCATTTAATCAATTTAAATAGATTCAATCGATTAAGTCAGTTTTAGTGTTATAGTGTTATTAAACGAGCTCTTAATTTAAATCCCGAGCATTGCATCTTAAAGTAGAAGGGTGAAATGGTTGAAATGTTGACATAAGCAATTGAATTAACCAAATCTGCAGAATTCTGAAAAAATTAAATTCAAAATATGTTTTAGTAATAAAATACAGAAAAAATTATATAAAATAGCTAAAATGGGTCTCTATAGTAACTTCAGTCAATTCAACCAGAAAATTAACTCCAACCTTACTTATTTTGATTATTATACAATTAAATGCGTGAAATCAAAACGAAAAAGTTTAACATTTGATAAAATTTGATTGATAAGTTGAAAAATGGTCACCAAACAGGCTCTCAATGTTGTTAATTTTCAATTTAATTATTTATACCCTTTTTAAAATTTATGTTTGTACTCTCATAATATGTTCAATTAATACTTCGTATATGGTTATTGTATTTTTTCGTATTTTATGCCTTTAATAATTTTTGTGTAATAATAATTGAAAAAACATTGCTATCGGTTGTTGGGACCAGGTTAAGAACTTCCTGGGTGTGGGCAGGAACCGGTCTAGCTCTATCATTGTTCTCAAATCTCAACCCTAAAAATAGTGTGATAAAAAACAACAATAACGACCTATTCTTACTTTCAAAAGGTTAGGCATTACTCACGACTATAAATTCTATCATCACTGAGTTAATTGAGTTACCGTGATTTACAACTTTCCAAATACCTTGTTAAATCGAAAGGTTGGGAGCTCTTGAGATTGAGGATTCAATCTTTTGCAACATTTCAAAAGATTAGGGATGAAATTTGGTCCACTCCATCCCTATTCTCAACACAAAAAATAGTCTGATAATTTAAGAAAAGTTAGGGATAAACACTCAAAACCCAAAAGGTATGATGTGTTAGACAGAATGGGGTTGAGTGCCAATTAAACTTGTGATTATAAGTTATGATGTTTCAAAATATTCACGAATGGTCAATTAATTCCAAGCACGGGCAAGAAACAAGAATGAATAGCAATGTTTGAATTCAAGACTCATGAAATTTGCCTATAATACATTTCGATTTTGCTTCGTGTAGATGTCCAATTATACGTCGGTTTACACGTCCAAATGTAATTGTCTATAGAAAGACAATTACACTTGTGTTTCGTAAATGAATGTGTCTGTGATCCTGAATTTTCTGTATACAGATAATTAATTGACACTTCCTTTTTCTAAAACCCAAATGTAATTTTATGTGTAAGGATAATTATATTTGGGCATGTAAACCCAATCTAGTCGAGCGTGTACACGAAACAAAATTAGTATGTTTACTCAATCAAAAGCTAGCTTAATTCTTTAGGCATAGATCTCTTTTCACCTCAAAAGGATTTGGCTTTTCGAATACTTGCAGCTATTTATGACTTCACATGACTTTGGGTAATTCATCCGGAGTGCCGTGGCGGTTACAATTCAAACAATCCAATCTATATCGTGGCTTTTTATTACCTAGTACTTTTGACCTATTATATTCTCTCTTTTCGGGAAAAAATCTTTCCTCAGATATCTTGGTCGGCGTTTGCATGTCTTGTTTAATTTTTTAGTGAGTGTTACCGTGCTCATTTGATTGTTTTAAGTCATTATTTTATCATTTATTTATATGTCAACGACTCAGTTGAAATATATATTCTTATCGGTTCATATGAACAAAGTAAGGTATGATACTTTTAGAGTACTATAGAACTTGCCTTTGTTTAATACGAAAGAACTGCAACAGACGAGCGTCGTTATGCATTACATCGGGGTAAATGTGGGTGTTCTCACATTAAACATTGTTCTTATCTAATCATGAATATGAATTTAATTCAAATGAGAGCGTGATCTTAAGAAAGAATTGAGAATGATTCTAGAGTTTTGGATTTGAGTATTACGTATTACGTGACTAGAAATGTGTATTATCATAAATTAATTAGAAAATCTGAATTTATGTTATGCATTATTTTAATCACAAATGTGCACGTTTGAACGGTGCATTAATGTAACCATAAATGTGCATCTCCATGATCCGTATCATTTCATTTTTTACCCCAGTGCCGCAAAGGCTCCCACCTACGGTGGGGTAAGGGGGGGTCGAATGTACGCAGTCTTACCTCTGTTCTATAGCACAGAGAGACTGTTTCCAGATGATCCATAGTGAAAACCGCGTCCAAAATTGCATGGCCATTTTTGGATCGTTCTTATTTCTCATGAAAATCTAAAAAACGTTTTCACCAGAACCGCATCATATATATGCTATATAGGTTGTGAAGCTTTTTCCTCCACACAATGAATGAAAAGATTCCAAATCCGAAAATATAAATAAAAAGATAAGTAATACTACCTCCAACCATCCAATTGTTCTCAATCGATTAATACATGAGGGAGTGACGATGTAATTAAGTGAAGTGGAAATCTATCGTCGATATTGAATAGATAAAGTGTGAATAAAGTAAGAATAAATTTCTTTCATTTAAATATTACTCAATATAACGTCAGACAAATTTAGAGTATCTTCTATGCTTAACTATTTATTTGTGTAATTTGATTTGCCGCACCATCATTTTTAGCAAACATATTTTCAATGTACAAGGTATTTCAATAGTTAGCTATAAGCCTACAAGACTACAACTTCTCTTTTTTCATTTATTATTAATAATAATATTGTGTACTCCTTTCGTCTCTCAATCTTTGTCCAATTTTACCCTTTTCTCCCGTCTCATTAAGTTTCTCACATATCGCATTTACCATCAATTACGTACTCCGTAGTATTTAAGTGATTATAATTTATTCTTAAATTACTGGATCACACGTGGTAAACTATAATATTTGGGTGGTAAATTTATTCCAATATTAGATGCGTCATTGGATCGCCAGTCTGGCGTCAAATGGGCTTATGTGGGATCCAATTCCAACAAGTAGAAACGCACTACAAAATAAGCATGCCGGCCTTCTGCCCGCCACAACCCAAAAGGGAAACCACGCCCAATCATAGTCTCGGCTATGGTTATGACTCATGAATCCCCCATCCTAATCATCATCCAATTTAGAATTTACCACTCTTGTAAACCTTTTTTTAGGGTTACCACTTGTAATATAATAGTAATAATGCCAAATGTCCGGAAAAAGAAGAAAAATAATTTTTATGGTAGTATTAAATTTCACTCTAACAAGACTATTAATAAGAGTAAATTCTCTAAATAGGAGTAAACAAGTTTTGAAATTCCAAAATAGGAGTATCATGTTTTTTATTTCAAACTTTTAAACATGACATTTTTTTCCAAACTTGGCAGATTACTCCTATTCAAGGAATAAAAATCATGATACTCCTATCTTAGAATTTCAAAACGTTTTTACTCCTATATAGGGCAATTTCTATATTAATAAAAGAGCACTCGTTCATTTGGATTTTTTTTATGTATTCTTAATTTTAGATTTGATTGGGGTTTAGTTTTGGACTTGTGTGCTTTATTTTTGTTCGATATTATGTATATGTATATCATCTTGTCATGTTGATCTAGTTTGATAAGACATATACTTTTGAATCTAATCTTGATCTAACCTGACCTGATTTAGCTTAAGACATGGTGCACTACTCTATTCGTCTGTTGTAATTTTATAATTTTTCATTCTTCGATTGTCCAAACAACTTTATCAATTTTTATTTTAATAATGGTGAATGCTATTGTACCCATCGAAAAATGAACGCTATTGTTCACATTTATTTTATAAGTTTTAGGTGTTCAAATACATATATAAATTTTTACAATAACACCCATATATGTATTTTTCACTACTAGTTAAAAAATTTAGGTGTTCATATGAACGGTTTTGAACATATAGAGGTCCGCCCCTGTCCCCTACAAAAATATTACCCAATTGTTACAGATTTGGCACGGATTGAGCAATGATCTCATGCTAAATAGCTCGTCACATAATGTATTTTACACCGATTTGACACATTCCTGCCAAAATCCTTGACAAGTTTTGGGAATTTCTGTCTAAAATCCCTGTCAATCACGTGTTTTATTTAATTCCGCGTGCCTATCATGCATTTGATTTGTCCAAGTCATCACTTCCTGATTAATTTGAGCTTCCTGTAATCTCTCTCTGATCTTCTTTGCAAACATCAAACATATTATTTTTTTATTATATTCTCCAATAGAGTAATACATATGGGAATTTTTTATTTATTTATGTTTTTACTTTGTCTAGTGTGATGGATGGTATATAGTACACACATAGGCACATAGCATTAATATAAAGCTAGTGTTCATTTGCTCCCGCCAGTCAAGGACACAAACATGAAAGCCTACGTACTTCTTTTTCTTCTTCAACATCACTGCCTCATCATCAAGGCTAGTTTCTTCCATACTAATAATAATAAAACCTCTGATAATGCCCACATAGGTTACCAGCTAACTGTGGCTATACCCACGGAATACAGCCGAGGGTTCGTGGGGAGGGCTTTTCTGATGGAAACTGCGACCGCCGCCGCCAAATCACCGCTAGTAAACTTTAGGGCTGCGGTCAGCGTCGAAGCGGTTGACGATGACAAGAAGTTGTACGCATGTTCACTTGATGTTTTTCTTGGGGGAGATTTAAAGGTTTGGAGTTCTGGTCATCTCTCTCCCTTTTACGCCACGGGCAGTTGCACTCTTGAGCTAACACAGAATGGGGGTGACCTACAACTGAAGGGCGCTCGGAGAGGTGCCCGTGCCGCCTCCGCCGCCGTTGGATGGCATGCTGGAACTTCTGGACAAGGCGTTCAGGTAATATAAGACTAAAACAGTTTGAAAATTCCAAAATAGGACTGTCATGTTTTTTATTCCCAAAATAGGAGTAATTACTGCCAAATTTAGAAAATACTGCCATGTTTGAAGTCTGGTATTGCCAAAACATGACAGTAATTAGTCCTATTTTGGGAATAAAAACATGGTAGTCCTATTTTGGAATTTTCAAACCTTTTAGTCTTATTTCGGGTAATATTCTCTTTTAACGTTTAACCACTTCTAATTTATTCAGATTTTAGACTTGTCATGTTTTTATTTTTTGACATTTCAAAATAGGATTCTCATGTTTTTATTTACTAAATAGGAGTAATTCTGCCAAGTTTGAAAAAAATGTCAGGTTTAAAGCCTAGTAATTCCAAATTTGACAGAAATTTACTCCTATTCATGGAATAAAAAATATGATAGTCGTATTTTGTAATTTCAAAACTCTTTTACTCCTATTTAGGAAATTTTCTATTTTATTTTCTAAATAGGAGTAAAAATATTTTATTGTCATGTTTTGAAATTTGAAAGTAAACCTTTCAGGATATTTTATTTACTAAATATGAGTAAAAATATTTTTCTGCTTAGACTTATTTTAGTCATAGAGCAGACCAGTCAAGATCATATCTGCTTAGAATATAGTAGTATTACATTCAACTCTACATTATAATGATCATGATGTTGTGGTTAATTATAATAACTTTAATCACATGTTTATCTATAAATCTTATCAAAGTACTACCTCCATACCATATTGAATGTCTTGTTTTAGTTTGACATGATTATTATAAATGAAGTGGTTGAAAAATAAAAGTAATTTTATCAGTCTGGGACCTGAAAGATAGACAAATTATCAATTCGGGATCTGAAAGATGAAATATATCAGTATAGGACTCGAAAGATGAAAAACTGTCAATCTAGGAACTAACATTTCATAGTTTTGATTTATTTAATTTTTTTATTAATTCCATTGCTAATATTTGGTGGAATTTTCTTCACAAAAGTTTATTAGTTTAATAAAACTAAATATTATTTAATTTTTTTTTAAAATAAAAATAATAATAAAATTTATCAAAACTTAGGTCCTAAATTGATAGTTTTCAATCATTCGGGTCCTATATTGACAGTTTTCCATCATTCGGGTCCTTTACCGATACATTTCATCTTTCAGGTACCGAATCGATAGTTCGTCTATCTTTCAGGTCCTGGATTGATAAAATTCCAAAATAAAAATTGTGATTGAGATTTAATCTGAGTATAATAAATTGAAATGATATGAACCGCATATTTTTTGCAAAAAGGAAACTGCACATTCATTTTGGGATAACAAAAAAGGAAAGTAAGACAACTACGAGATGGACGAGTAATATTTTATGAAAAGCCTCAAATTTAAACTAGTATGAGAAAAAAAATCTCATTTTCATACTATACTACGTATCTTGTATTTTTATGAAATATTTTCGAGTATGGGGGTGTTTGGACGATTCTGCTTCTGCTTCTTCTTTAAAGCAGGAGCAGAATCAAAATCACTTTTCAGAAGCTGATCTCCCCCAACTTCTAAAAAAACTAATTCCAGGAATAAACTAGAGCACCAAAAGTAGTTCTGCACTTTCACTTAAACACTACAACTTCTGCTTCTGCTCTTTGAAAGAGTAGAAGCACTTTTAAGAATAAGATCCAAAAACCCCATATATAACCAAAATAAAAGTTACGGAAAAATGTGACTATAACTTTAGTGATTATAGTTGTATTCAAATGTTATAGAGCCTCCTTAACCCATTCTTCTCAAATCCGCACTATTGCCGGAAGGATGCCACCTCATGGCATCCGAATGTGGATCCTCTCCAGTAACTGCAGAGTTCCAGTGGGAAAGAGATAGAAATGAGGAGATTTTAGGTGGGGTATATGAATGATTAAGATAGAGAAAAAAGGTAGAGCTCATGAACAAAAAAAGAAATGGATGAAAAATGGAGAGGAGCAGAAGAAAAAATGGAGAGGAACCGAACCAGAGACTTTCCTTTCATCCTCATTTGGCGCCATTAGGTCGGAGTACTACGTATTTATAATTTATTAAGATCTTTTGATGAGTAGGTGTATCGGATCTTTTGAAAAAACAGATGACTTTACACGTTACATGTTTACAATCGCTTTATTTTCCTTATATTTTATTTAATAAATCATACCTAAAGTATTACACGATCATAACCTCCAAGTCCTAAATGCTTTTGAAATGAGTCGCACTAATCATCAGGCTTAAAGTATTCACAATATGAAATTAAGAAAAAGAGATGCAACTCTATATAACTCAAAAATAAAGAACTTTATACATCGACAACATGGCCTACCGCACGGGTATGTAGCTCAGTTGGTCGAGTGATGGGAAAATTGGACCAAGTGACCAAGGTTCGAAATCCGCAGCGGCCGTGTGGAGGTTACAGAACCTGAAATAAGGCTGGACATCTGGTGCGCATGTGTATAAGACCTACCGCCGCTTTGCTGACTGAGTCATCATGATTAACTTCCCCACCATCCTGTCGGATCAGGGTGAGGGGCTCCTGGGATGGGAGATTCCACCTTTAGGGACCAAACTTAAGGGAACCTAGTATTTCAGCCGCGTAAGGGGCGAAGGGCGGAGTCATCACACTGAACTAGACTATACGAGTACAAAGAACATTTTCTAAAAAATATTACACAAAATTTTTTACCTTAAAAATCAATACATTTTTTAAATTTGGGGTGGGTCGGAATCGAGATTGGCCCGTAGTCCCCCATGCACCGGCCTGTGCGTTACACAAGATGTAAAATGAAAGTATTATAAATGTTAACCTATAAATGATACTACATATTATAGATCATATGATTATTATTACGCGAATGAGAGTAACCATTAACAAATACCCGCATTAACTAATAGCAAACATTAGAAGTCTAATAAACACACAATTTACAAATTATTGAAAACTTCCTTGTAAACAACATCTTTTGCAGTTTTTTCTTATTTCCCTCGCCGTCATATATCAAGTACGGGTGAGTTCTGTTTTTTCGGTTCGCTTTTACCCAAAACCAAATACAGAACCAAAGTAAAAAGCTTGGTTCAGCTTTGGTTCAGTTACACATTTTAAAACGTGAAACCATGGTTTGATTTGTTCAGTTTTTTGCGGTACAGTTTCGGTTATTCATTTTTTTACTAAAAATGTCATATTACTTAACTCTGTCCCAAAATACTTTGCCACTTTTTAAAACTTTGATCAACTATATACTATGTATTTTTTATTGAAAATTACTTATAATATATAAAATGATATTAAAATGTTCTTTATTAAAAGTACTATAATAAAAGGTATAAAATTTATCTTTCATAATATTATAGTAATCAAAATCATGATCCAAAATTTATGAAATGACAAAATTTTTTGGAACGGAGGTAGTATATGATTTAAAATGATATTGGGGGGCCAAACATATTACATAGAAATGCAACGACACTAGGTGTCTTGCTAGACCAAATGCAAAAAAGAGAAAGAATAAATATGTCTTGAATTATATGAGAATTATATGGGAAAACACACTTTTTTAGTTTTTCTGGAACAAGTGTATACTATCTACATTCTTATTTTACATTTTTTGTGACTAATTTGAAAAAAGTTAATGAATATATACATTCTGTTGGGTTAATGGCCCAACAGGGGCCGGCCCATCAACACCGGGGGATGTACGTAACCCAACATAGCCAAGCTCCAGGGCCCAAGGGCCAGGGGGCGTACGTAGCTCAGCACGACCAAGCTTCAGGGCCCAAGGGCCAGGGGACGTACGTAGCTCAGCACGACCAAGCTTTAGGGCCCAAGGACCAGAGGACGTACGTAGCCCAACATAGCCAAGCTCCAGGGCCCAAAGGGTCAGGGGACGTACGTAGCTCAGCACGACCAAGCTTCAGGGCCCAAGGACTAGGGGACGAGCGTCTAGTGGTTTGCCACTCAAGGACCCAGGCTGCCACCAGAGGGCTGAGTCTTGCCTAGGGGACGGACGTCCCCACAACATGGCGGGAAGCCAAGATCTTGGCGGGAAACGCATTAAATGCGGGAGATTTGGTGGTTGGGATCATGTCGCCCACAACCAGCCACGTCAGCTCCCTCAACCACCACGGGAAACTATAAATAGTCGCATTTATTTCATTGTAAAGGGTTCACACTTTGATTCTCTAGCATTGTAATAGCATCAACGGTACATAGCCTAGCTTAGTACGTTCGGCCCTTCGGCTTGTAATCACCAAAGTGAATAAAATACAGTTATTGGCCCACTACCCGTTGTTTAGTAATCTTACTTGTCCTTCACCCATCCGAAACCCCCAGGTTACGTGTTGGGCCTGCGGGTTGAGGGGAATAAACCTCAACACTGGCGCCGTCTGTGGGAAACTGATCAAAAAGTTCTTCCAAAACAAGCTCTCCATTAAAAAACTCTAAGACAACCACAAGGCAACTAAAATGAACACTAACAACGTAGGTAACTCTCAAGACCTCTCCTCACGATTGGCTCACAGCAGGAGGAGCCGCAACCACACGACGGGGGCCCAGTCCACCAGTCTGTGGAGTCGGGGAGATTTCGGGATACTTACTGACCTGATCCCCCAGGAACTCCGTAGGGACCCCAACGCACTGCGGGAAATTGCGGTTACCATCCGCCGAATGGCGGACCAACGGGAGGAGGAGCCTGTGCATACTGCCAACACCGAGCGGACCCCGCTCTCACCCATCCGTCCCATGCAGTCTTTCATCGAGCACTCCGGTGAAAATAGCCATCCCCGCCGTCCGGTCCATTCCAGGATAACTCAGAATAACCGCTCTCCGGATATGGGGGGCGCCGCAGTAGCCGGTCCTTTCGGAGGAACACAACGCCACACGGTCCAGGACTACACACCGGTCATGCCCCGCACTGGATGGGCGGCTCAGGAACACACTCCCATGGTGGATGGCATGATGGCGGAGGCCCGGGTATACCATGGTCAGCATAATCACGGTATCATGCCAAGGGAGAATGCCTTAGCATTGGTAACTCCCGCACCTGTTGTGGCCGACCCACGAGACGCCATGCTCATGGACATGCAGAGACAGATAAACGAGCTGAACTGACGCACGGAGAATGCGCAGGCGCAGCCTAGGATTGCACTTTCACCCCCTTTCACTGATAGGGTTATGGTAGTGGACATTTCACGGGACGTTCGGCCTCCCGGAACTCTGACTTATGATGAGGCCGGGGACCCCAAGGCCCATCTGCTATCTTATCAAGGGACACTCTCCATGTTGGGAGCCTCCGATGAGGCTGTCTGCAGACTTTTCTTCAGCACCCTCAGAGGGCCAGCACAAGAATGGTTCGGGCAGCTCAGGCCTAGATCCATCGACAACTTTGAACAGTTATCCCGAAAGTTCATGGCTCAGTTCGCGTCGAGCACCACGCCCAAGAAACACTTCAGTTGGTTGACGAACGTCCGCCAGAACAAGGGAGAGTCCCTATCTGCCTTCCTGATCAGGTGGAGGGAGGAAACCCTGAAGGTGGAGGACCTTCTGGAGAGCACCGACATTACCCTCTTTACCAATGCATTGGCAACTGGGGACCTCTATCTGGACTTGAAAAGGAACCCCGGGAGCAACTATGCTGAGGTATTGGCCTGTGCGCACAAGTTCGCTGCGATCGAGGAAGAGATTTCGCAGCGGGATGGACCGGCGACCCCCGCAATGCGCAAGGTATCGGACCGATTGGGTACCGGACCAGTGGAGCCACCGACACTTAAAAAGAAGAAAACGATCGGCGGTTACACCCCTTGGGCCGCACAGGAACGCCCGGGGGACGACTCTCGTATAAGCATGGGGCCTGCTCCCTTGGCCTACCCGATCAGCCAGATCTTTGGGGCTATCAAGGACAAGAGGCTACTCAAGAAACCGGTACCCACCAAGGGGCACATGATGGGCCGGGACACGGGGGCCTATTGCGAATATCACCGCAAGCAGGGACACCGTACGGAAGATTGCCAGAGCCTGAGATACGCCATCCAGCAGCTTATTGAGAGGGGGTATCTGGGTGAGTTCACCTAAGGAGGAACATACCAGGGCCCCTCACAACAGCACATGAGGCCCTACAGCTGGCGCCAGGATGATCGGCGAGAGGCTGGGGTCAAGGAGGAGGATTTCCGTCATAGCGGCAAGCGACCAGAGGCGTCACTCGGGCCGGTCGGCACCAAGAAGAAGATGGAAATCAAGATGATTTTCGGAGGGGCGGAAACTGGGGATACCCCGGCGGAGAGAAAGAAGTTCGAGAGGGCCTTCCGGATAAATTCCATTTCCGCACCCCCACCAAAAAACATAAGGCCAAACCCATCACGTTCAGGACAACGGATCTACCACAATCACCAGGACCGCACAGGGATGAGTTGGTAGTCAACATGGATATCTAGGAATGGATAATCCGACGAGTCCTGGTTGATACGGGAAGCAGTGTCAATGTCCTATACTGGGACATGTTCGAGAAGATGCATCTGGGCAGGGCTGATCTGAGCCCCCTACAGACACCCTTGATTGGTTTCACCGGCCACAACATTGATGCAAAAGGGACGATCGTCCTACTAGTGGAGATCGGGGACGGCGAGCATAGGGCAACGATCCCCATGACATTTGTGGTAGTGCGGCTAAAATGCGCTCACAACGCCATTCTGGGACGACCCGAATTGGAGGACCTTGAGGCCATCTGCTCCGTACGACATTCCTGTATAAAATTCCCCACGGAAACGGGGGTGGGCGTGGCCCGTACGGATCCAAAGACGACAAGGGCATGTTACAAGGAAGCGGTGGAGAAGATGACTGAGAAAGACATGAGGGTCAACAGCATTGAGGAGACAGCCCGGCAGGAGGAGGCCATGTCCCGACCAGAGCCGGCTACCTTGCTGGAGGAAGTGGAATCGGATGACCCCTCCGATCGGAAAGTGTCCATCGGGATGGGCCTGGAGCCCGAAATTCGGGAAGGGGTGATACTGATCCTCCAAAGGTTCAAGATCTTGTTTGCCAGAGGACTAGAGGATATGCCAGGAATTGATCCAGAAATCATCTGTCACAAATTGGCCGTTCGGCCGGATTCCAGACCCGTACAGCAGAAGAAAAGGTATATGGCGGTCGAACGGAGGGACTTCATCAAAGTGGAAGTCACGAACCTGCTTGACATACGCCACATTAGGCCCGTTATGCATGTGGAGTGGCTGTCCAACGTCGTCCTAGCACCTAAGGGGACCACGTGGCGGATGTGCGTCGATTATTCCGATCTTAACAAAGCTTGCCCAATGGACCGATACCCTGTTCCGAGGATTGATCTGTTGGTATATGAAACCGCAGGATACGAGCTGCTCAGTTTCATGGATGCTTTCAGGGGATATCATCAGGTGTTCATGCATCCGGACGATGCTGAAGAAATGGCCTTCGTCACGTCAGACGTGGTGTATTGCTATGTGGTCATGCCGTTCGGCTTGAGGAATGCGATGGCCACCTTCCAGAGGATGATCGGGATATTGTTCAAGGTCGTCCTTGGGAAGATCATGGAGGCGTACATGGACGATATCCTGATAAAGAGCAAGAAGAAGGAGAACCACGTACGGGATATGGAACGGGTGTTCACCATCATGGAGGGAGCAAACATTAGGCGAAAGGAGGGAAATGTGCTTTTGCTGTCAAATGAGGGAAATTCCTTCGTTACATGATGAGTGAACGGGGAATCGAACCTAATCCAGAAAAGGTGAAGGCCATCATGGACATGGAGGCTCCCAAAAATTTGAAGGATGTGCAGAGGCTTACTGGGCGTTTGGCGGCACTGAGCCGGTTTATGTCAAAATTGGCTGATCGGGCAATCCCCTTCTTCGAGATCATGAAGAAAGCCAATCCATTTGAGTGGACCCCGGAGTGTCAGACAGCTTTCGATGATTTCAAAGCATACCTCTCCTCGCCGCTTGTCCTAACCAAAGCAGATCCCAGGGAGCCACTGTACATGGATCTAGCAATGGCCGATCTGACGGTAAGCTCCGTCCTGTTGAAGGAGGTCGAGGGCGTTCAACGGCCTATATACTTTGTGAGCAAGGCGCTGAACGGGCCGGAGACGAGGTACACACTGATGGAAAAACGATCCTGGCCCTGATCGCAGCAATAAAGCGCTTGGCGATGTACTTCCAGGCACTTCCAGTGACGGTGTTCACCACTCTGCCATTGGCCACTATCCTCAGGAACCCAATGGCGAGTGGGAGGATTACGAAATGGTCCCTGATGATCGGGCAGTACAACGTGGAATTCAAGCCAAGGCCAACGATCAAAGGGCAGGCGCTGGCAGATTTCATTGCCGAATGCACAGCACGTACGGAGGATGGTGAATATGGTGGCAGCGACCTGGACAACTGGTGGGAAATATACACCGATGGGGCAGCAAGCACAAAGGGATGCGGGGTGGGGGGGGGTGCGGTCATCACTTCCCCCGAGGGTTTCAAGGCTTATTACTCCATGGAGTTTAAGTTCAAAGTCACCAACAACGAGGCCGAGTACGAGGCGCTATTCGCAGGATTGAAATATGCGAGGGCCCTCGGTGCAGCTCATCTGAAGGTGCGGATGGATAACCAGTTGGTTGTTACACAGATGAATGGCACCGCTGAAACTCGAGATGAGCGGATGAAAGCTTACAGGGAGCTGGCGGAGGAGTAGACCGTGCATTTTGAGCAAGTGATCATAGACCTGGTACCTCGGGTAGAGAACGCCGAAGCTGATATCCTATCCAAGCTAGGCAACCCCTTATCCGAGGATCAGACGCCGGTCGTTCCGAAACACATCCGGAGTTTCGCTAGACAGGAAACGCTACTCCGACCGGCGACGGAGACGATCCAGGTAAATGATGTCTCTTATGCAGATCCCAACTGGGTGAAGGAGGTGGTCGACTATCTCAAGGATGGAACCCTCTCCCTCGAGAAAGATGGATGCACCTCCGGAAAGGCCCCGTGGATAAAAAGACGGGCGGCGAGTTTTGAGGTCATCGGGGGCGAACTATACAAGAAGACGTTCGGCGGACCATACCTCAGGTGCTTACCACCGGACTTAGCGGCATCAGTCATGGAGGAAATACATGAGGGCATCTGTTCCAGTCATCAGGGACCCCGAACGCTGGCAAGGAAGATCATCCTGCAGGGATACTACTTGCCAACCATCCAGCGAGATTGCTTCAACCACACTTAGAGGTGTGTAGTATGCGAGCAGTACGCACCTATGCCGGGAAGGCCGGCCAGTTTCTACACCCCGATGACCGTCGCCCTACCATTTGCGAGATGGGGGATAGATCTGCTGGGGCCCCTTCCCAGGACGACTGACGGCACGAAGTTCATAATAGTGGCCATTGACTATTTCACAAAGTGGGTGGAGGCCGAGCCATTGAAGAACATCACGGAGTTCCAATGTCAACGTTTCATATGGCAGAATGTATTATGCCGGTTCGGCATCCCAGAATAGATCATTACGGACAACGGCCGGCAGTTCGTTGAAAAGGGTTTTGAGGCATATCTGGCCAAATGGGGCATCCGACATTCCAGGGCCTCGGTCGCGTACCCACAGGCAAACGGCCAGGTGGAAAATATGAACCGAACCATCATGGCTGACATAAAGAAAAAATTGGAGGATTACTCCTCAACCTGGCTGGAGCAGCTGAATTATGTCTTGTGGACGTACAGGACAACTCCAAGGACGGCGACTGGGGAAACACCGTTCGCACTGGCGTACGGATTTCAGGCCAAGGTCCCCACCGAGGTACTCGTGCCCACACACCGGACATTGCACTTTGACCCAGAACAGAACGAAGAAAACCTAAGGGCAGAGTTGCACTTTATCGAGGAGAGAAGGGATCTAGCCGCACGGCGCATGGAAGAATATCACCGGTCGACCGAAAGGTATTTCAATAAGGCGGTGAAAGTCAGAGAGATCCAAGTTGGAGACTTGGTACTGCGGAAGCGGGAGAAGAGTAAGCCGCTCGAGGGCGGTAAGATGGCCAAAAACTGGGAGGGACCGTACAGGGTATACGAGAAGAGATTGGCGGCGGGGACGTTCCTCCTACAAACTATGGAGGGACGTTCCGTTGGCATATGGAATGTGGAGCACCTGAAGAAATTCTACTAGTAGGAACCCCCCCCCCCCCCAAAAAAAAAGGGAAGGGGGAGACAAATAGGAAGTTTCAGTTCATACGATTTAACAACAGGAATCAATGAAAATAAGCAGACTTGGACATTAGCCCAAAAAGTCCAGTGGTTTTTCCCTTTCCGGGTTTCCACGATAAAATCATGGAGTACATCATCGACATAAGAACACTACGAGCCTCCCGAAGGAGATTAACATTCCCCGCCGAGCAGTACCAACCATCCAAACGGTACAACCACCACACCAAAGGCCTCTCAAAAAAAAGCAAGAGAGGCACCAGGGAATCCCCAAAGGGGATAAACCCGTTCCGCATCACAATCGCGGCCGAGCCCAGCTCAGGATCCAAAGGTCCGGGACAAATGGGCAGGTAAGATGCGCGGATGACGGGACGAAGACCGGGGAATCCCCAAAGGGGATAAACCCGTTCCGCTTCACAATCGCGGCCGAGCCGAGCTCAGGATCCAAAGGACCGGGCCAAATGGGCAGGTAAGACGAGCGGACGACGGAACGAAGCCAAAGACCTCTCTCTCAAAAAAAGCAAGAGAGGCACCAGGGAATCCCCAAAGGGGATAAACCCGTTCCGCATCACAATCTCGGTCGAGCCCAGCCCAGGATCCAAAGGACCGGGCCAAATGGGCAGGTAAGACGAGCGGATGACGGGACGAAGACCGGGGAATCCCCAAAGGTGATAAACCCGTTCCGCGTCACAATCGCGGTCGAGTCCAGCTCAGGATCCAAAGGACCGGGCCAAATGGGCAGGTAAGACGAGCGGCCGACGGAACGAAGCCAAAGACCTCTAAAAAAACCAGAGAGGCACCGGGGAATCCCCAAAGGGGATAAACCCGTTCCGCATCACAATCGCAGCCGAGCCCAGCTCAGGATCCACAGGACCGGGCCAAACGGGCATGTAAGACGAACAGATGACATGACGAAGACCGGGGAATCCCTAAAGGGGATAAACCCGTTCTGCGTCACAATCGCAGCCGAGCCCAGCTGAGGATCCAAAGGACCGGGCCAAATGGGCAAGTAAGACGAGCAGATGACGGAACGAAGCCAAAGACCTCTCTAAAACAAAACAAAAAAAAAACAAGAGAGGCACCGGGGAATCCCCAAAGGGGATAAACCCGTTCCGCATCACAATCGCGGCCGAGCCCCGTTCGGAATCCAAAGGACCGGGCCAAATGGGAAGATAAGACGAGCGGACGACGGAATGAAGCCAAAGACCTCCCAAAAAAAAGAGGGAGGCACTAGGGATAAAGTTGAAACACGATCGCAGCAAGCAAGCGACACACTTTATTCATCGGCTCTACCGGCCGGAAAATACACAACATACACGAGTTCAGAGTGAAATCAAGAGTACAAAATAGCTGAAGTTGTCACGCCTCGGGGAGCTATCCTTGAATATAGATATGCCTGCAAGAGCTTTCTATGAACCCAAAGGCGTGAGGCGTGAAGTAAGCCATCTTCAAAACATTAACCACCTCAGGAAGAACGGCCTGCTAGCCAGAAGGTGCGGTCGACAAGCAGAATTTGACAAACTCACTCAGCTACAAGGGGGGCCGTCCTTCGCCTGAGACTTCTCTCCCAAAGCCCCCTCATAAGCCTCAGCAAACGAAGCATTGAAACCAGCAGCCTCAGGATCAAACGAAGTAGGAAGATAACGTTCGAGAGCCGGGAGATTTCCGGCCAGAAGGCCGATCATCCCTTTAGCAAAGGCATCGTCGGCAAGCTCCGCAAGGAACTCCTGGTCGGCGGAGGTCCCCGATACCAGCTCAATGCCGTCCTTCAGCATGTTAGGACTCTTAGCCAGGAACTCCCCAAGGCTCTGGGCAAGACGCTCCTTCACACAGACATTCACGGCATCGATGTAGGCTCGGGACTTCTGGAACTCAATAGACCCAGCTTCCTTGATTTTGGAAACATCAGCCTCAAAAATAGGAACGGCCCCCTCCGCACCAACCTGGCGAAGCCGCACATCGGACTTCTCCACGGCGGCCATTTTGGCATGAAGCAGCTGCAGCTTCTCGGCTTGTTTCTTGTCCGTCTCCTGAAGAGACGCACCCCCCTTAGCAAGCCTAAGAGCAACATTCAAGTCCTGCTGCATCTTGTTCAGACGCTCTTTGGCCTTCCTCACCAGATCATCGGCTTCACAATGCACCTGGGCGGAAGCACGCTCCTGAGTTTCATAGGCAAATCGTGCCTTGCAGAAATAAATAGCAGCCTTGTTGAGAGTGCTAAGGCCGCATTCATGAAGATCCACCGCGCTCTCACGAGCAGCGAAGTCACGGGGGAGTTTTAACCCCAAAGAGCACCAGATGGAAGAGGCCGTCTGACCAAACAGTCTTTTCGACTACGCGCGGGGGGCCAACCCGGAGAACTCAATGATATCAGAAAATGAATCCTCGGAACCGGGCGGAGGAGGGTCGCTCGGTCTTTTGCCCAACGAAGTAACGGGCGGCGGCTCAGGAGGAGAGGCGGCCTCAGTATCCGACCCATCAAGGATCACCACGGCCTTGGAAGATCCTTCCCCATGGCGGGACCTCTTGGGGGCCCGTTCGTCTCCAGCGGGCTCAGCTTTGGGCCTCTTTTGGCCCTGATCCTCACCAACGATCTGCTTTCCCTTGCTAGCATCGGCCTGACCGGAAGAGGGAGTGGCGCGGGGGTGAGGAACCATGGCGGAAGACCTGGGGTAAAGTCCTGCGCAAGGGAAGATGGAAAAGTTAGAACAATGTTTGAATTCACAAAAAAGAGAGTCCAAAACCCGGGCCACAACGAGGAAGTACCTATGTTGACCTTGCCCAAGTTGGTGTCATTCACCAGCAAACGCAGGTTCTGGACCCCCTCACCGGCAATACGTGCGGCCTGTTCCAGCTCGGCCGAATGGAGAACCGGGGGCTCAAACTTAACGGGGAAAGCATTCCACCGGTCGGAGAAGGGGGGAGGGGAGTCAACCCCAGCAAAGAAGAATCTCTCCTCCCAGCCAGTCGGGTTAGAGGGGTTATTGGAAAAGAGAACCCTCCACGAACGGGCCACTATGCTGAGGTAACCTGTCTGGCCGTACGGGGAGAGCCGGAAGAAATGCAAAAACAACTTCACGGACGGTTCAACCCCCACATTGTGGCACCGGATTATGAAACCAGCGAGAATCCGATGGGAATTCAGAACGAGTTGAGCCGGGGCAATACCAAGGCCCCTGAAAAGAGAAATGTGAAAAGGCAACAGCGGGAAAAGGAAGCCCACTGCCACAGAGTCCAGATGGACGATCACATAGCCAGGTAAATGCCGCATAGGATGGAGAAGGAACCGTGCGTCCCAACCCCGTGGTGGGGGAAGCAACTGGGGAATCAAAGTCTTCTCGCTAAGGAGCAGACGTTGGCGCTGACGCCGAACGAGATGAAAGTTAAGGGAGAAACAAGGAGGCTGACGGGCATCCCACGCTTATAGACCGGAAGGTCATCCCCTGAATTACAACCATCATCTGACGAGCTCCTAAAAAGGCCATGGGCAGATTGCCTAGGGACAATGGAAGACATCGCAAGAACGGATAAAAGACTTACAGAGAAGAAATGAAGATCTAGAGAGAGAAAACAATCTGGCAGAGTAACAGAGTGATCCCCCCCTTTTTGGGTAATAGAATATTTATAAGCAAAAGCCACCGCCTGTGCCCAAATGAGGGAGGGACACGTGGCGGACCGTGTTTGGTGTATCCTACGGTTGATGCGACGCTTCGAGATCCACGCCATCAGTGGCACACGCTGAAATCACTTCCCCTACAGGAAGACGTACGTGCCCTTGGCTAAAAAAAAGAAGTTCATAAGAAAGGAGGAAGAGCCGTTCCTCGTTAAAAAAGAGAATAAAAGAGAAGAAATGGGTGAAAGGAGGAAGAGTCGTTCCTCGTTAAAAAAGAAGATAAAAGAGAAGAAATGGGTGAAGGAGGAAGAGCCGTTCCTCGTTAAAAAAGAGGATAAAAGAGAAGAAATGGGTAAAAGGAGGAAGAGCCATTCCTCGTTGAAAAAAGAAGATGAAAGAGAAGAAATGGGTGAAAGGAGGAAGAGTCACTCCTCTAAAAAAAGAGCCATCCCTCGCAAGGAGAAGCAGAGAATGGACAAGGGAGCTATAGGTAAGTAAGCGGACCGCAAGTCAACAAGGGCAAAGGAAGTTTTATTCTTCGACTCTACCGGCCGGAACATACAAGTAAGCAAAAACGGGAGTTAATCAAATCACGCAAGGAAACCATGGGGGGTGGGGGGGGGGGGGGGGGGAGGTCTGTGGTTCTTCCGGCTCGCCAAAGAGAGGCTCGGGAGTAGGGGGTAAGGGATTTCACCCCTCCGAAGGGCCTCGGCGCACCGTTCATCTCGGTCGATCTTCCCCATGACCCACAGGAGCTCAGCCCCCTCCGTGTAGTCTTCCACGTTGAAGGGGGGGGGGGGGGGGGGGGGGGGCAGCCGGCCAGAGGAAGCACACTCCTGAGGGCCTTGACACCTTCAAAGTATCCCTTGACAAAGGCATCATCGGCAAGCTCTCCGAGCCATTCATCACTAAGTGCGGTTTTCTTCAAAAGCTGCACCCCGTGAAGCAAGCAATCCTTCTCCGGCACGGGCTACAGCTCGGCCTCGAAAACTTCCCCAGCAGCTCCCCGACAATACTCATGGGCGGCCTAGAGGAACTGAGTGGTCTTTTTGAATTCCTCCACGTTAAGGACCAGAGTCAGAACATCGCTGGGAGGGGATCCGCCCTCAGGACGCGGGGTAGGATCTGCGACAGGAACAAAGGAAATCCCGTGCTTCTCGGCCAGGGCCACCTTGGAAAGCAGGCTCTGTTTTTCCTGCTGGCTCTGAGTCCGAACGGCCTGGAGCTCCTGTTGGGCCAGGGCCAGGGCAGCCTGAGCCTTCTTCATCTCCGCCTGAGCAGCCTCCCGCATCAGCATGACTTCCTGCTCTTTCTTTAAAGCTGCATCGGCTTTTCTCTTGAGCTCGGAAAGATCCTTCTCCCGAGCGGCCCTCGCCCGCAACAAGCTTAGCCCAGCCTACAAGGAAGAAAAATGGGTTAGGTGGGGACGAAAGGCAGATCAAGTGATGGGGGGAAAGGTGAGGAACGTACCTCGAGGTTCAAAAGCAGAGCATTATCAACAGAATCGTCTGAAGAA
Source organism: Cuscuta europaea (assembly GCA_945859875.1). Lineage (NCBI taxonomy): Eukaryota > Viridiplantae > Streptophyta > Magnoliopsida > Solanales > Convolvulaceae > Cuscuta > Cuscuta europaea. The sequence continues at coordinate 501,522 of CAMAPE010000045.1, read as the reverse complement.
CAATTCGATAACTCCAGCCCGGCCTGAAGGGCCATGTCCTTCCAGATCTCGGAAATCGGACGGACGACGGAGGGCACCACGACATTCGTAGGTTTGGGGACAGAGGGCTCAAGACACGGCCTCTTCGGTTTCTTGCCCTTGTCTTTTTCCCCACCAGTGGGGATACCAACACCGAGCGGATCCACATTCAGGACCCAGTTATCTTCAGAGTGCTGGGCTGCAGAGTTCTGCCCAGTCACTTCAGCAATCAGGAGCTGTTCCGCGTCAGCAACACGCTTACTTGCCTGGGACGCGGCGGAAGAATTGGCCTCAGAGGTCTGAGTGGCCCCATGGGCTCTCGCCAGCGCCGCTTTTTCCTTTTTGGCCTTGGCCTCGCGACGAGCCACCATAGCAGCGTTATCCATTTGTTCTTGAGTAGGAGGAGGGCCTGAAACAAAGAAATAACGTCAGTACCGGGCGGTGCGAATCACAAAGGCACTCACCTCAGGGAATGGACTGCCCGGGCCCACAAGATGAACACGAGAGAATGCGTCCAGGGATCATGGGCGGTACATATCCCTGCATCAGAGAGTGCATCGATGGTCAAGAGGTCCTTCAGTTTTCTAACGCCGCCCATCGTTAGCTTGTCCACGACATCTTGCAACTCCTGGGTTAGTTCCGGCGTCTTAACCTTCGGAGGATATCCGTTCCATCTCACAGGAAGCCGCTCGTCGGTATAGCGAATGAAGAAAAAACGATTTTCCAATCATGAATGGAGGTGGGAGCCCCCTCGAACAGCCTCCTCTTGGGACGAGCGGCCACGCTCAGAAACCCATCGGCATTTTGAGGGATGACTTGGAAGAAATGATGGAAGAGCTTCAGTTTGGGGGTGAGCCCTAACGATTTACAACGAACGAGGAATGCAGAGATTAGACGGTAGGAGTTTGGCATGAATTGGGCCGGAACAACACTATAAAACTAGAAAAAATCAAGATAAAAAGGGTAAAGCGGGAAGCGCAGTCCGGCCTTTATGGAATCCATATGCACCATCACCATGCCCGGGCGCCTCTTGAAGAGGTTGTCTGCACCCCGAAGACTGTAGTAGAAGGGCGGAGGGAGAATGATCTGCAGTTCCTTCAAGGCCCTCCTGGAAAAAACCTGTTCATGCACGGCCACATTGGGGATAAGCACGAGGTGCCGATGACGATCCATGGGCATCCCACGCTGATAGACCTGGAGGTCGTTCCCCTCCTCGGCCTCTTCGCCAGAATCATGATCGGCCGAATGCTCCGCCCCCGCGTCAGGTTGCGCCGCCGTCGCAACAGCATTCTCAGGAGCGACGTCCATGCCAACATACTCCTCTGCATCTAGGACCGCGACATCATATGTTGCCTCAGGGACCGCCATCGAAGAAGCACTGGAATGGCCAGAACCACTCGCCCCCACTGAGGAACGGGATCTGGGCTCTGTAGCGGCAGAGGAACCGGCTGAAGAAACGGTAGAGGAGCTAGAACCAGTCTCTGAGTCGGAGGAAATTTCCATGGAACAGACCATGGGGAAGGTTACGAAAAAGAAAGGAAAAGGGGTTGGGATCGAAGAGTTACCTTGCGAAACCTTGGAAGAGGGATGAACGCGGAAACTAGAGATACTCGCGGGACAGCACTGGGGAAGTAGAAGGAAGCAAAGGATGGAAAGCCCTAACTTTTTATGTAAACCCAGTATTTATAAGGAGAGGGGCTGATTCAGTGGCCAACCCGCGGGTGACACGTGGCAAGAAGCGTACCCAGAGACGCGTGGCACGTAGAGACGGACATGCACAAAATGATTACTTTTGCATCGGAAGTTGAATTGGCCTGGACAGCTGTCACCTAGAGCCCCGCGAACAACTGCGGGGAAACAACCATCACTTCGGGAGAGGGTAGGTAGCGGCTAAAGGCAGTACGGCGGAACTGTTTACTTCCTTATGTCTCGCGCACGCTCGAAACATCAGAAGTGGGGGACTTGTGGTTGGTTAATGGCCCAACAGGGGCCAACCCATCAACACCAGGGGACGTACGTAACCCAGCATAGCCAAGCTCTAGGGCCCAAGGGCCAGGGGGCGTACGTAGCTCAGCACGACCAAGCTTCAGGGCCCAAGGACCAGGGGACATACGTAGCCCAGCATAGCTAAGCTCCAGAGCCCAAAGGGCCAGGGGACGTACGTAGCTCATCACGACCAAGCTTCAGGGCCCAAGGACCATGGGACGAGCGTCTAGTGGTTTGCCACTCAAGGACCAAGGCTGCCACCAGAGGGATGAGTCCAGCCTAGGGGACGAACGTCCCCAAAACATGGTGGGGAGCCAAGATCTTGGCGGGAAGCGCATTAAATTCGGGAGATTTGGTGGTTGGGATCATGTCGCCCACAGCCAGCCACGTCAGCTCCCCCAACCACCACAGGATACTATAAATAGTCGCAATTATTTCATTGTAAAGGGTTCACACTTTGATTCTCTAGCATTGTAATAGCATCAACGGTACATAGCCTAGCTTAGTACGTTCGGCCCTTCGACTTGTAATCACCAGAGTGAATAAAATACAATTATTGGCCCACTACCCGTTGTTTAGTAATCTTACTTGTCCTTCACCCATCCGAAACCCCCAGGTTACGTGTTGGGCCTGCGGGTTGAGGGGAATAAACCTCAAGACATTCTATGAGGTGTATTTGGGATGAATAATTATTTGTTTTGTCAATATAAAAACCTTAAGTTACATAAAAATAAAAGTGACTAGTAATAAGCGGTCAAAATATATCACTATCACGCAACAAATGGCAAAATCATAAAAGACATACTAAATCAATAGATTTATAAACCAAATTAAACAACAAATATTATTACTTAACATTTAATAAGAAATACGTAATACATATAACACAAAATATTAATTTTCTAACACAAGAAAACCAAAGAGTATCAATGATATTAGAGGATTACTCTTTAACGATAAACAAGTAAAATTTCGATAACGTAATTGGTTCGATTTAATTGGTTCGATTCAGTTCTGAAGGGCCAAAACCAAAACAGAACCAAACAACTATGGTTCAATTCGGTTTTTTACATTTGGTTTTGGTTTTTGGCGGTTCGATTTAGTTTGGTTGCTATTTAATTTTTTTTTGATTCGGTTTTCGGTTTTTGTTTTTCGGACCCAACCCTAATATCAATAACTTCAAGCCAGACTGACTTGTCGGTTGTCACCCTCGAAACTGCAACATACACCCTCCTTTATTGTTTGTACAAAAAAGAACACATTATTAAAGGGGTTGTCACCAACTTTTGATTACTATTTTATTCTTTTATACACAGGCTTTCACCTTTTGTTTTCTATGGACTGTATTATTTCTTCATTTTTGGTGGTTATATTTTTAAGGGGCTGTTTAACCGATAATACTACTCCGAGTATGTTTAAACGAACCACCAACATAGAAAATACTCAGCCAGGTGATACCTTTCAGGCTGGACGCACGCGAGTAGGTTGTTGAGTTTTTGTTCGGTTTTTGTCACCCCTTTAGGTACCAAAGTGTAGGTGAAGTGAGGATTGAAACCCTACTTGATCGCTACCTTAGCGGCTTAGAGCATCTCCAATGTGAGCCTGTTGACATTAGAAAAAACTGCTGCATCAGTCATGTCGACATATCTCGCAACATTTTCGTCTCCAGCGCAATATGTCTAAGGCTATATAAAGTTGACATGTACAAAAATAACGTCAACATTGTTAAGGTGTCTTTCTTCTGATAACAACCTCCCTGACATGATGACTCAACGAAAATGGGTGAAGAAATTCCGCAAAAAGATCTCCAAAACGTCTTGAACCACGATTTAATTTCACAGTTTTCAATGTAGCAGGTTTGTCGGGGAAAGGATTTAATTTCTTGCATATGCAGTATATTTTTGCTCGCATTTACAAATTTCCTAACTTTGGATTAATTCATTCTTCTCAAAACTAAATTTCCCAATCAAATTTTTCTATCTGCGTTGCTTTTTAATCCTTTCTTTTTAATAATAATAGCCTGTAATATGGATATTTCGGTGATACATGCGCTTACCGGCAACAGAATTTCGTATGGTTTGGGTTGTCAACCTGAAGCATGACATGGATAGACATTCCACTTATTAAGTGTCATGTGTCAATGTTTATTCCATGTGAAGGATGTAGCATTAAAGATGCTCTTAGCCACCTAGCATAGGATTAGTTTAATTTATCCCTCGTTGTAGAACACAACTCACAATATTAATGACATTGAGTATAATAAATATAAAACTCCATCTCGTTCCGTTGATCGTTTGTCCCATTTTTTCGTTTTGAACGGTGCCAATTGTCTCATCAAGACAGTTTCATATCAAATTTGGTAATGTTTGTGTGGTTCTAGATTTTTTCTATTTTACTCTTACGTTATCACATAAATCCACTTTTTTAATAAGCACAACATCTCCCCATGCATCAAATTTAGGAGTAGAGGTAGCATGTGATATATATATATATATGATGTATTTATACAGAAATTAAAGTTGCTACGCACAGGCAATCTAGTTTTGATGGATTCCAAGAACACCATAAAGTGGCAAAGCTTCAATTTCCCAACAAACACAATACTGTGGGGTCAGAGACTAAGTCCAATGACTCGGTTGACTGCTTTCCCAATTTCCAACTCATCTCCTTCATTTTATTATTCACTCGAGATTCACGATGACAAACTTGCACTATATCTCAACTCAGGTAACTGGAAGTACTCTTACTGGGAGTACAGACCATCTGATAACCGAAACATCACATACGCCTGTCTCACATCACAAGGCCTAGAGATATACAATGGGCTCAACTGGAGAATCACTCAAATAACTTCAAAAACACCACAAGAACCTCCCAAATTCTTAGCACTAGCAGATGCTACAGGTATGAATCAGTATTTAAGCTATTTTGCATAAAAATATATAGTTTAGGCTCGTAATTTGTGCTTTCATTATGAGTCCTACAACTACACTCACACATGGATGTGAGTAACTATTAAATTTATCCACATTCTGCATTAATATTTTCTGAATACGGTGTTGCCGTGTGACTGAGAAGTCACGAGTTTAAGTCTTAGGAGCAACTTCTTGTCGAAATGACAAGAGGAAGGCTTACCGCTTATACAACCTTATGGTGGGGCCCTTCCCTGTACCATCACCTTGTGGGGACCCAAATGTGAAGAAGCTGCATTTCTACCAAAATAATGTATTCTACATTCTTATCGTCTGAAATTTTCTCGGTGTCATTTTTGTTTGAAGTATTACATTTGAGTGGAAAATTAAAGCATTTAATGTGGACAAACATATTAATTACATGGCATAATCTAAAAGTAAGTAATATGACAAAACTAATACCGAACACCTTAAACTAATTTACAAAACTAAGCAAGTCAATTAACTATTTTGTACATTATCTAGCTCATTAAACTAAGGCATAATTGTAATTGATTATATTTCCTAGTAATTGTTTAATCGTTGTAAATTTGTAATAGTGGTTCTTGTAATTAATTATGTTCGGGTTTAGTTATGCATTCTCATGCAGATATTGCACTTCAACAAGGAATTTAATACTTACACATGTAATTGTACCAAATTATTCTCCTAAACGTTTCATAACTCTCACAACAGGCAATTTGGGACTATATTATTACTCACCCCAGAAACAAGTGTTTGAAGTTTCGTATGAGGCAATCAATAACACTTGTTATCTTCCATTTGCATGTAATAAGTCCTATGGTATTTGCACTTCCTCCGGTGAATGTTCATGCATAAGGCTTGTCAAAAGAGGGCTCTCTGGTCTATATTGCTGCAATGAGGAGATGTTAGCCGGTGGGTCATGCGATAAAAGCCGGTTGGGGATGATCGAGTTACATGGTATCACGACTGTACTAAGTAGCAGTTCTAAAAAGGTCAACCTTACAAAAGCAGCATGTGCAGACTTGTGTTTGAATAACTGTACATGTGTCGCGGCAATGTATGGCGATAATGTGAACCGAGAGGGTGAATGTTATTTTTATGGGCTAGTAAGAGGAGTTAAGCAAATGGGTGATGTTAGAGAAAGAAAAATGAGCTATATGGTTAAGGTACCCAAGGATGTTATTGATGATTGCCATGGAAAAGGTTGTCCTATAAAGACATGGGTTTTAGTTGTGGTAGGGGTAGTTGATGGACTTGTTATTTTGATTCTTTCTGTAGGAATTGGTTACTGTGTAGTTCAAAGGAGGAAAAACAACATACATAATGCAGAAAATAATCAAAATATAAACTAGACTAGGTACCCCCAACCATTGAGAAACATTGTTTTATTGTTTTCTTCTTTCATTTCTTTTTCCTTGTAATTTCGGAAGGGATGCCTTCTTGAGAGGTTTTTGGTTTTGTCCCCCTCTTTCATTGTATTTTTTGTTTTCGCATCAATGAATGTGGCAAATGTTCCTCAACATTTGTCCCACTAATTTTTGTGGTTTGCCTTCAATAAATATAGAGAAATACGATGTCAATCCTATCTGTATTCATATACTTGTATGTTTATTAGCAAGATAAGTGAGGTTGCTCATAAAGATTTCATATTTACCCCTTAGCACCCTCCAATATTATTTATTTGAGCAAAAGTACCAATTCATTTTTTTTGGAAATGCTAGTGTTTAGCTTGTGCGTTGCCCAAGGTGGTATTTGGACTTTATTATGTGACTTTATTGTATAACTATAAATGGTTCTTAATTTTTTGAATATAGGTAATTATGGGTAAAGATTTAATTTGCGAAAGTCCTTCTAATATACGAAGTATAAATTATACACATAATTCTATTTGATTTAAACAACGCACATCATATTCTACATTAGAATGACAATTTAAAACTACAAAACATTTCTTAGTGTTATGATTGAGCATGCACATAAATTTCTCTAGATGTCTAACTATTATAAGAATAATAATAAAAACTTATGTTTTATGCAATAGATAATTTGATCTTCTAGAGTAATATATGCATGACTCGTCATAATACATGAGATCATACAATCAATTAAAAACATCCAATTGCTCCACTATACAACAAATGCTTTTTAGCTCGCCAAACAAAGTCAAGATGACAAAGTTTTAATGGACTAAAATAGCATTAAATTTGAAAAAATACATAATTATGACTAAAATAAAGGTTATTTACAAAAAGTGTCTATAGTAGTAATTTTAGTCATACTAACTTATGTTTAGTTTTTACACTTAAGTAACCAGGACACTATATACTAATAGTAATTTTAGTCATATTTTTGTAAATAAATTTTATTTCAATAATACTTTTTAAAAAAGCTCATTAAATTTTCCCTTTTATGTGGCCGCTTGGTTTGATGGTTTGCCATTATGCCTTCATCCAACCGACCAATACACTGATAGACAATGTATGAGTGTTATTTTTCCGTCATCTAGTTGTATCGCGATTAACAATCGAGATTGGAAAACTAGACAAACCGGATGGGTCATTGTATATCGAACCCGATTCGGTTATATACTGGTCCACGGATCAACATTCGGTCCAAGGATTTTAATATTATAACTTAGTGATTTGGTTTCCGGTACGATTTGTTCCAAAACATGGTATATTCTAATTCGAACCGACTATCTCAAAATTTAATATTATAGCGTATAGCGGAATTCAATGGGGTCTCTCCCTTAATATTACTAAATTAAAGATAATTTCCAAAATGTCACTGTCCATTTTTTGTCACTTTCAAATTTCACTTCCGCATGTCACTACGTCGTCATCACCCGTGTCACCGCCGCCGCCATCGCCGCCGGTCACCATCGCCGGCTACAGTGACACCGACAAAGTGACACCGCAACCCGCCCAGTGACACACCGCCAGCACCGCCATACCACTTTCTCAGTGACACGCCGCCAGCACCGCCATACCACCTATACTGTCAAACCGTCCACTGCCCCAACCCCTCCCCATGCTCCTCCCACCGTCACAGTGACCCGGCCACCACCGGTCTTTGCCGCATGTAACCACCAGTACACCACCACCCACCCGCACTCAGCACCAAGATCCAGCTCCAAACCCCTCTCCCGCCCCCATCACAACTTCCCCAAGATCATTCCCAGACCTTTTCCCCTGAATCGTATAAATTTACTCACTTGCAGATTTGATACGGCAACACATAAATTTATCTGAATTACAGATTTTTTCACCAGAAAGTACACTTTGTGACGAAAAATTTGATGGCGGCTTTTCTAGTACTCTATATGATTTTTTGCCAGAATGTGTGCTTTATGATGAAACAGTCCTTAAATAGACATATTTATTAGTTATACATATAGAATTACATCTATATGAGAGTATATTTATAGGACTAATAGTGGACACAATCAAAGATACGAGCATGAAATAGTAAATCTCTATTATTTTTAAAAGTGCAAAAATATTCATGAGATTGTAGAAATATTGGGGAAATATACATCTCACGTTAGAGATTTTTTTCTCACGTGAAAAAAGATTATTAGCTTTAGCAGCTTTCTTAAAAGTATCCACTAATATATTTTAGATATAATAAAAATATTTTTAAAGTTTGAATGAACTAACATTATTTAGAATTCCATTTTAGCTAAACTTTTGAAATATTATTTATACCTAAAACTGATGTTGGTGAATGATCTTTAGGACAAAGGTCGATATCTCTCAAGTAAGTATTTAATTTTCAATAAACATCACTCACCAATATCTGTTTCAGGTATAAAAAAATCCCAAAAGTTTAGCTAAACTTTAATTATAAATAATGTTCATTTACATTTTTAAAATTGTTAATACAGGATTAGATATGCGGACAAATTTTTAAATGTTTTAGATAGACTACATAAGCTAATTCTTTCACCACAAAGTGTACTTTCTTGTGGAAAGATTCTTAATGCGGATAAATTTATTTGTTACCAGATCACATATGCAAGTGAGTAAATTTACATGATTAAATCTATAATTTTTCTAAACACGATTATGAGTTATTTAAATTATCATTAAAGGATAACGAGGGGGTAAAAGTATATTTTTAATAGTACAGAGGTCTAGGTGATAATACGTGAAACCTCAAGGGAGGTGGTCATAATTTCCTAGAAATATATTTTTCAAAAAAATAGAAGTCTAAATCACATTCTCACACTTAAACTATATCTCTATATCCAGTCTCGCCCTAGGCTTTAAAGGCCCTAAGCTTTAAAACCTCATGTATTTTAGAACACTAATTTGTATAAAGAATGATGACTCTTAACACACACGCAATTTAAATTTGTATTTACTCAATATACTACACAAACTTCTTAAAAAAGGTTCATAGATTTAAATTACGTAGTATTAGACTTTATAAGAATATTATGAATTCCGGTAAATGTATAAATCTATGGATTTGTTATAAATGGGATTTTTCAATTTTATGAAAAACGCAATTTTAAACAATGAATATGTCAATTAACATTCATACATATGAACATCATAAGAGGTCAATTACATGATTACATGAAACAATAAAAAACAAATAAAAAAAATTAAAGGAAGCAAATGTAATTCATTTCATCCAAGTTTATTTTATAAAAAAATTCAAAATTAGGAGGATGGCCTATAACATCATTATGATCCATTATTATATTATGCTAGTAAATTATAACTAAGATGGATAAGTGTTACAATCATTATAAATGTGGTACAAGCTAAGTATAGATGGAGATTTTTGTGTTACTAAAAAATAATGTTTTCTTTAGAATTCAAATTGTAAAATAGTTTAACAAGATTTTAGTTTCTATCAATCTGTACATCTATCTATGGAAGATTATAGTTATTTTCATTTACCTTCGTATTAGACATGTAACAAAGTCCATATGCTTGCACATGCATGCACATGTTGGACATCCTTACGTAGAATTGTAGAAAGTACATGGGTACCACATAGAACATGCAAGCACATGCAAGGTTCTTTCCTCTCACCTAGGACTACTACTCCTTGTAAAGCATATATACATGCACATATCTTCCGTAATATACCAAGAGAGATTCAAATAATATTTCTCCAGAATACTCTCACTTTTCAATTAATATACATCTTCATATTTATCAATTATTGTTATTTTTATCATGGTATTAGAGCCAAATTCCTGAAAATAATATATTTCCAAACACTCCTTTTCTCCAAATTTTCTATCCTCTTATCAAACAATGGCGGTCGATGATGAGACCAAAGGTGATAGTCAAAAGTCCGGAGATAAGCCCGGAGATGTGTTCGTCACCTCAATTCTTCGTGACGGTAACTACGGTGATTGGCTCGATGAGATGAGCAACGCCCTTTATGCAAAACATAAGTTTGGCTTCGTGAATGGTGATATTCCGATGCCAAAATCTGATTCACCATATCTCCCGCATTGGCAACGAGCAAATGCAATGGTGAAAGCTTGGTTAAACAGTAGCATGGACGTTGAACTTAGGCAAAGTGTGAAGTTCAAAACAGCCCGTGAGATATGTGTAGACTTGAAAGAGCGATATGAGAAAGAGAGTGCACCTCGAGCTTATGAACTCCGATGTATTCTTGGTTCTATCCGGCAAGAAGATCAGTCAATATCGGCCTACTTTAGCCGGCTACGTAGTGTTTGGGATGAGATGGTCTCCATCAACTCTCAACCAAAATGCTCTTGTGAAGGTTGCACTTGCAACATCTCTAAGCAAATGACGGACTCTCGCGATAGAGATCGGCTTTACGATTTTTTGATGAGGCTAGATGATGCTTACGGGCAACTAAAAAGTCAAATACTCGCCACTAGACCGGTTCCCACCCTCACTACTGCATACCACCTCTTCTCAGAAAATGAACATCACCGGTCCATTGCATCCTCCCGTAAGCCGGGCACTGACGGCGTGGCTTTCTTCACACGACCGAAGAAGGAAATTATCCCAAACCGATGTACAAACCCAAAAGAGGCCAGAACATGCTCCTATTGTGGAAAGATAAATCATACGTATGAAACATGTTTCATGCGGCTGGGATATCCATCCAATTGGAATCTCAAGTCTAAAGAAAATAAAATATAAAGAGGGAATCATGAACCCACTATCCCTTTTCAACGGCCGAACGTGACTCAAGAGAAATTCAGGCAATTCTCAACACGTGTTGCACACGTGGATAGCCAGCAAAAATATGAGTTTTGACTATCTGATGACCAGTTGCAGCGATTGGCCAACTTCATGAAGCAAGAAATAAACGACCCATCACACGCCCAATTTTCTTATGGTACCTAGATTAATATGCCAGGTACATTATCAAGGCGTTCTTGGATAATAGACTCTGGAGCAAGTGAACATATCATTTGTAATAATGATGGTCTCGTTGATATTCACACACATGTCCAAGCTATTGGGAGTTTGGATCTGTTCAAAGGATTTCGTCTCCGACGAGTTTTATACATTCCGAAATTTCAGTGCAATTTGCTCTCAGTTAATCGCCTAATAAGTGATTTTAACTGCACACTCACATTTTTTAATGATTTGTGTATCTTACGGGACTTACTCTTGAGGAAGCTGATTGGAGTGGGCCGATGCCGTGACGGTCGATATTATTTGGAATCACCGAGCGTTGAGGGGTTGGCAATGTCGGTTTCCGCTAATCTTAATTTATGGCATCAACGTTTGGGGCATGCTTCAGACAAGCAATTGCATCATATTGGTTTTCTTCAAGGTTTAGGACGGAGCAATAATTTCTGTGATTCTTGCATACGAGCTAAGCAGACTCGTCTACCCTTTCCTATTAGTTCAATTAAAACATATCGTTGTTTTGAATTAATACATTGTGATATTTGGGGAGGATATCGGTGTGATTCAATTTCTGGTGCACGTTATTTTTAACCATAGTGGACGATTTCTCTAGAGCTGTGTGGGTCTATTTAATAAAAAATAAATCCGATGTTCCCCAAATTTTGATTCAATTTTTCAACATTGTGTGTACCCAATTTGAGCAAAAGATTAAACGCATACGGGCTGACAATGGTGCAGAATTTCAAACTAATACTTTGTTTGAATATTATAATCAAAATGGGATTTTGTTAGAAACATCTTGTACGGACACACCGCAACAAAATGAGGTTGTTGAGCGTAAACACAGACACATATTAGAGGTAGCTCGAGCTCTTCGATTCGAGTCTGGCTTACCTGTTGACTTTTGGGGGGAGTGCATTCTCACAGCAGTCCACATCATTAATAGACTACCATCATCCTCAATTTTGAATAAAAGCCCTTTTGAAATATTATTTGGTGATGCACACTAATTAGTAGTGCATAATTATATGTTTTTATGTTTCATTTATGTTGATTGTTTGACGTTGTATTTAGTTTGTAAACATTTATGTGATTTCAGTTGTAATTGTATTTTAATCCTCATTTGTAAGTTGTAAAGTAGAATTAGGAATTATGGTGTTGAAAAGGATGACTTTGAAGTGAAGAAAACAAGAAATTTGACTGCCCAGGAGTGAAACCCGACCGGGTAGAAACCCCCACCCGGTCGGGTATGATTTAACAGACGAAATTGCCAAGAAAGTCACTGGACCCGGTCGGGTCCCCTACTTGACCCGATCGGGTCAGATGTGACTCGGGACAAAACGACGTGCGAAGATCACCAGAACGTGGCGAATTATCTGATTTTGACCGGACTCGGTCGGGTAAGTACTTGACCCGGTCGGGTACCCGACCAAAGGTGTTGAAAAACACCTATAAATAGCACACTTTTTCTTCTCTAAAAATCATCCCTTCTTCCATACTCTTAAGCTCAGTTTAGAATAACATTTCTTTATATTTTTCTAGCTATGTTTAGTCTCCAAATGAGGAGCTAAACTTCCATTCTTGGTGTTGCTCTTGAAGCTTGTTGATTATTAAAGTTGTGAGTTATTTTCTTAACTTCTTTCCATGAATATTAATTAATAGTTCTTTCCTTAATACCATCTCTATATTAATGTTGGGGAGTGTTGCTAAGAAGACAATTAGTTAACATCTCGACATTAGTTAGAATGGTATTTTCTTCCTCTATATTAATATTGGGGAGTGTTGCTAAGACGACAATTAGTTAACATCTTGATATTAATTATAGTAGGATTCATCTTCATTAATAATATCCTTCCTTGAATATTAATTAATCCCTACTCTTATTTCATATTAATATTTTGAACATTACTTAAAGGATCAACTAGTTTTGTTTCATATATTAATTATTACTAGAAACGATCAACGAACCGATGGTTAATCGTTGATGGTTTCACAAGTAAGTAGCTTCGGTTTATTAATGCACGGTCGTGGTTAATAAACTTAAGAGGGATTAATTTTGTTGGTTAAACCGAAACCGCTTGTGTTGAGGTTATCAATCTCAATTGATTTCATCAAGGAGTTACAAAGATTAAATGCTACTATTAAATCGGTATAAGGCGTTGTTCTATATTTGATTAATAGTGAGGGTTATTAATGAACGGTCGTTGTTAATAACTACCCTCGATGAAGTGGATATACTCCCCGATTGAGTATTCGAGAGGGAATAAGTTATAGATATGACAATGATCGACTAAAATATATCAACAAGTGGAAAGTAGCAATGCCAAGTCCTTTTTATCTTTGAATTAAACACATATAGGTTGTTCATCTTAGTTATTTATTAAATTAAATCACTCAATCCAAATCCCCCCTTTTTATTTACTAAGTATCATAAAAAGAGAATTATTCCTTTCTCTGTGGATACGAACTCTACTATGCTATACTACGTATAAGTGTTAGTATTGAATTTACTTTGACGCACCGTGACAAAGTGCTCGTCAAATTTGGCGCCGTTGCCGGGGAAAGGCAATTACTTTTCTTTTTATTTTATCTCATAAAAATAAAAAACAAAAAAATATAAAAAAAAAATCTTGCTCTTTTATTTTCTGAGCTTACATGAGTTATGAGTATATGGATACCAACACTTCATCCTTAGAGAGTCAAATTTCCTTCTTGACTTCTCTAATAAAGGAATCTATCTTTAACTCAAAAGCTCAAGATGCCAAGACATGCGACATTTGCATGTCTCACAGGCATCTTACGGACTTCTGCCCAAAGCTCCAAGAAGAATACCGTGCACAAATTGATGATGTACCTCACATGAGGTATGATCCATTCTCCAACTCTAATATGTCCACGGAGGACATGGTTCGGGCTCTTACTAACAGTGTGACCGTCATGCAACAAAACATGGTGCAATTCCAAAATGAGACCAAGTCTAGCATTTTGAACTTGGAAACTCAAATGAGTCAAATAGCCGGAGTCGTGAGTAGGCTTGAAGCAAGGGATTCAGAAAAACCTCCTTCTCAACTAGAATGTGATCCTAAACAGCAAACTTTTGCAATCACATTGACAAATGAAGTGGAAATGCAAAAGGAGATCCAGAAGCCAGAAGAAGTAGAGGAAGAAAAAGACATGGAGCTCCAACTGGTCAAAGAAGAGGATAATCTGAGCTTCAAGGTTAAATATCTATCTTTGTCATCTTTTGAGGTACCCCCATCAATTCTAAAAATTTTGAAGGTTAAATCAAAATTTTCAAGGATAATCTGAGCTTCAAGCTTCAAGGATAATCTGAGCTTCAAGGTTAAATCACTCAATCCAAATCCCCCCCCCCTTTTTTTATTTACTAAGTATCATAAAAAGAGAATTATTCATTTCCCTGTGGATACGAACTCTACTACGCTATACTACGTATAAGTGTTTAGTATTGAAAATTATTTTGACGCACCGTGACAAAGTGCATCGTCAAATTTGGCGCCGTTGCCGGGGAAAGGTAATTATTTTTCTTTTTATTTTATCTCATAAAAATATATATATATATATATATATATATATATATAAAATAAAAAAAATCTATTTTCTGAGCTTACATGAGTAAATGGATACCAACACATCATCCCTAGAGAGTCAAATTTCCGACTTGACTTCTCTAATAAAGGAGTTTATCTCATGTTCAAAATCTCAAGATGTCCATACATGCAACATTTGCATGTCACAAAGGCATCTTAAGGATTTTTGCCCAGAGCTTCGAGAAGAATTCTTTGAACAAAGGAATGGTGTTGATTTCCAAGAGAGATATGTTTCATTCTCCAACACATATAGCCCATACTCAAGTTCTTATTCCAGCATGTCCACTGAAGACATGATCCGAGCTCTCACTATAAATGTGATAAATATGCAACAAAATATGTCACAATGTTCGCAAGAAGCAATGTCCAACGAACAGAACTTGGACAATCAGTTGAAACAAATGCCAAGCATTGTGAACCACATGGGCGAGGAGGAGGAAGAAGAGGAGCTTACGGAGAAAGCTCAACCGGAGGAGGAACCTCAAAACTCAACTCAACCACCGGCCATTCCTAAGATCATGCCACCATTTCCTGAGTCTCTAAGGGAAACACAAAGGGTGGAGAAGGACAAAGATATCTATGAAATCTTCAGCAATTGTGAGTATAATTTAGACTTCTCTTTGTTCACAAATAAGCAAGGAATAACGGTGAGATCACACAAATATTTCATACTCCATCTTATACCACCCGGATCAAAACCCCTTCCATTGACCATGCTTAATGAAAATCATGGACCAACACTCTCACAATATGAAGCGATAGAAATCTGGATATTTGATCCCGGAAAGGTCAAAATAAAGGGTCGAAAAACTGAGTCTTTCTATAAGAGTCACCCGGGTGAAAATTTGAAGAAGATGAGTTATCACGATCCAAGCTTGAACGATTGAACACAACCATGGCGTCGTGCCGCGACGTTAACTAAGGCGCTTCTTGGGAGGCAACCCAAGCAAGGTACGTTTACTTTTTTTTTTTTACACATTTCACAAAAAAAAAGACCTGGGATTGAACCCGGCCGGGTATAAAACCCCACCCGGTCGGGTTACCTCTAAAAACAAAACACCCGGCCAACCACCCGAGCGAGGCAAGAGTGGAACAAGAATAAATCAAACACCCGACCGGGTAGACCCCCATACCCGGTCGGACAACCCAGCAAACACTTTCTGCCTCGGGTGAACAGTTTACACCCGACCGGGTAGACCCCCATACCCGGCCGGGCAATCCAACAAAAAGCCTCTGGCTCCGGTGAACATCTTACGCCCGGGTAAAATACCTCACCCGACCGGGCGAATGGGTAAAATACCTCACCAGGTCAGGCTCACCTCTTCCCCATTTTCTTTTCTTCCCATTCGAACCACACCCCAAATTTCCTCCATTTCCAAAAGTCAAAAGCTTCATATCTCCTACATCCATCCACCAATTAAACCCATTTCATTCATCACATCTTCACCCTTTTCAATTTCACACCCACGAATCACCAACAAAACCTCCCAAAAAGTAACCCGAAAAAAAACATTCATCTCAGACACAAGCACTAGGGACAGTGCTTTGATTAGCTTGGGGGAGAGTTTTATGGAATACTCACATTCATACTCTTTATTTTGTAAAAAAAAATTATAAAAGCTTGTTAAGTTGAAAACCCGAAAGGGCAACTTAAGCAAAAATAAAGCAAAAATAAGAGTGAGTTGTGAGGATTAAAACAGAAAAAATGTGGGAAGCTGGGATGAAAACCCGAAAGGGCACCTAGGCAAAATGAGAGAATGAGAGAAAGTATTTTCTTTTATTTCTGCAGGATCCTAAGGGTATCGAAAAAAAAAGGTTGAGGTTGATAAAGAAATATGGAGTTGAAGACCCTCTTTACTGTTATATTTTTGGGGATATACTTTATGTGTTTCTAAAAACACTCGTGGATGTGTGTGTTGATATTCTTGTCATTTTAAGGACTTCTTGGACCGGATTTGATTTACTCGAGACGAGTAAATGTTTAAGTGTGGGGGTGTTTGATGCACACTAATTAGTAGTGCATAATTATATGTTTTTATGTTTGATTTATGTTGATTGTTTGACGTTTTATTTAGTTTGTAAACATTTATGTGATTTCAGTTGTAATTGTATTTTAATCCTCATTTGTAAGTTGTAAAGTAGAATTAGGAATTATGGTGTTGAAAAGGATGACTTTGAAGTGAAGAAAACAAGAAATTTGACTGCCCAGGAGTGAAACCCGACCGGGTAGAAACCCCCACCCGATCGGGTATGATTTAACAGACGAAATTGCCAAGAAAGTCACTGGACCCGGTCGGGTCCCCTACTTGACCCGGTCGGGTCAGATGTGACTCAGGACAAAACGACGTGCGAAGATCACCAGAACATGGCGAATTATCTGATTTTGACCGGACCCGGTCGGGTAAGTACTTGACCCGGTCGGGTACCCGACCAAAGGTGTTGAAAAACACCTATAAATAGCACACTTTTTCTTCTCTAAAAATCATCCCTTTCTCCATACTCTTAAGCTCAGTTTAGAATATCATTTCTTTATATTTTTCTAGCTATGTTTAGTCTCCAAATGAGGAGCTAAACTTCCATTCTTGGTGTTGCTCTTGAAGCTTGTTGATTATTAAAGTTGTGAGTTATTTTCTTAACTTCTTTCCATAAATATTAATTAATAGTTCTTTCCTTAATACCATCTCTATATTAATGTTGGGGAGTGTTGCTAAGATGACAATTAGTTAACATCTCGACATTAGTTAGAATGGTATTTTCTTCCTCTATATTAATATTGGGGAGTGTTGCTAAGATGACAATTAGTTAACATCTTGATATTAATTATAGTAGGATTCATCTTCTTTAATAATATTCTTCCTTGAATATTAATTAATCCCTACTCATATTTCATATTAATATTTTGAACATTACTTAAAGGATCAACTAGTTTTGTTTCATATATTAATTATTACTAGAAACGATCAACGAACCGATGGTTAATCGTTGATGGTTTCACAAGTAAGTAACTTAGGTTTATTAATGCACGGTCGTGGTTAATAAACTTAAGAGGGATTAATTTTGTTGGTTAAACCGAAACCGTTGTGTTGAGGTTATCAATCTCAATTGATTTCATCAAGGAGTTAGAAAGATTAAATGCTACTATTAAATCGGTATAAGGCGTTGTTCTATATTTGATTAATAGTAAGAGTTATTAATGAACGGTTGTTGTTAATAACTACCCTCGATGAAGTGGATATACTCCCCGATTGAGTATTCGAGAGGGAATAAGTTATAGATATAACAATGATCGACTAAAATATATCAACAAGTGGAAAGTAGCAATGTCAAGTTCTTTTTATCTTTGAATTAAACACATATAGGTTGTTCATCTTAGTTCTTAATTAAATTAAATCACTCAATCCAATCCCCCCCCCTTTTTATTTACTAAGTATCATAAAAAGAGAATTATTCCTTTCCCTGTGGATACGAACTCTACTACGCTATACTACGTATAAGTGTTTAGTATTGAAAAATATTTTGACGCACCGTGACAAAGTGCTCGTCATTTGGAAAATTACCAAATTATGATCATTTGCGGGTATTTGGATGTTTGGTATATGCTCATAATAATAAGCAGAAAGATAAATTGGGAGAAGGGGGGAGTCCTTGCATTTTTATTGGGTACCCAAATGGACAAAAGGCTTTTCGGGTATTTGATTTGCAAAAACATACTACATATAGCTCTCGGGAAGTAACATTTTTTGAAGAAATTTTTCCGTTCAAAATAGAGCTGAACGAAGAAGCTGATTTGACGATCAAAATTGAACGGGTCTACAATAACGTTGTGAGATCAGGGATAGTACTTGAAGATTGCAAAAATATTTCCCCTGCTTTGAAAACAATTCATGTGTCCACTAGACCCTCAAGGATAGATGCATCTCCCGATCACCAAAATATCCCACTAGAGGACAAAATCAGCCCATCTCCTATGCATGAGGTCAATAATGAAGGCTTAAACCAACCATTCCGGTTCACTGGGTGGAAGGTTACCGTGTCCTAGCGGAGGTCTCGGGTTCGAATCCCGCTAGGCACATTTAGGGGAGAGGAGGGAGGTCTTGCTCCCAATGATTCTTCCTACCTTCACGGAGTTGCTCAGCGACTGAGAAGGGAGAGGATGGTAATGAAGGTAGCGGGTTTGTGTGGTGGGAGGAGCAGCCTGAAAGGTGATGTAAGTCCTGCTGGATTCGTCCTCTGGAGCCAGTACTGACGAGGCTGACTGTGATCAGATCCGGACTTAACTGTCTAGGGGCTTTGGAGGGTAATTCATAGACTCCAGGATTATGAGAGCGTAAGCCCCGACACCTGGATTATCAAAAAAAAATAATGAAGGCTTACACTCAAAACAGCCTACCATGGGTGCAGCCTCATCCGACGAAAACATCACTTCTCAGCTGGCCAGACACGCCGCATCAGATGACGAAGACCAACCAGCTGCACATCAGAGGGCTGACCTTCATGGAACATATTCTGACATCTCGTTCGGGAAAGTTGCTAAAACAGATTAACCACACTGTGATAGCACTTATCCCAAAGACAAATCACTCCCCTAAGGTTTCGGACTATAGACCCATATCATGTACGAATGTCCTTTATAATATCATCACCAAAGTACTTGCGGCTAGATTAATTCCGTGTCTCCCGGGATTAATTGACCATGCCCAAGGTGCTTTTGTGGATGGCCGCCTCATGATTGATAACATTTTCCTTGCCCAGGAACTTGTTAGAGGATACACGAGGAAGCGAATCTCACCGAGATGTATGATTAAGGTAGATTTGCGTAAGGCCTATGATACTATTTCTTGGAATTTTCTTGATTCAGTTCTCAAGGGCTTGGGCTTCGCTTTGAGATTTGTAAATTGGATTATGGAATGTGTAACATCTGCCTCATTTTCAGTTTCTTTAAATGGTGCGCTATATGGATTCTTTGAAGGTAAAAGGGGCATTTGGCAAGGAGATCCTATGTCTCCCCTCCTATTTGTAATTTGTCTTGAATATTTTTCCCGACTTCTAAACATGAAAACAAAGGTTTCAAAGTTTAACATCCACCCAAAATGTACTTCACTTAACATTTCACACTTGGCCTATGCGGATGACCTAATGTTATTCTCTAGGGGTGACAAGTTTTCCATTGAAGTACTTGTTAGTACCCTACATGAATTTGGGGATGCATCGGGCTTAAGAGTGAATTGTAACAAGTCAAACATTTTTGTTGGAGGAGTTAATGAAAATGATTTGCAAAGTATTTTGGAGATTGTAGATTTTGGGCAGGGTGAATTGCCGGTCAAGTACCTTGGGATCCCTCTTGCCCCACTTAAAGTATCGGTGGCACAATATGCCCCTTTGCTAGACACGATTTTAGACTTTTTGAATGCTTGGAATACGAAATCCATTTCTTATGCTGGAAAGGTTGAGCTAATACGATCTGTGATCCAAGGGGTCCAATCATTTTGGCTACAAGTCTTTCCGGTGCCGCGGACTATTCTAGACAGAATTGTCTCCATCTGTAGGATTTTCCTTTGGGGAGGAAAATATGCAAAGGTGGCATGGGATGATATTTGTCTCCCTAAGGATGAGGGAGGTTGGGCATTCGTAATGCGAAGATTTGGAATCAAGCCCTCCTATCTCGTACACTTTGGGACGTGCATTTAAAGAAGGACACCCTTTGGGTGAAGTGGGTTAATGGCATTTATCTTAATGGTAAAAGTGTGTGGGACTTTTCCCCACACAGCCGTGATTCGAGCTTCATGAAAAACTTGGCATTAATACCAGATAGGATTAAGGGCTGTTTTAATAATCATAATGATACCATAATGGGGTTAGCCTCTAGATCTATTAATGGCAAATTGATTTCAACTAAAATTTATGAACTTTTGAGAACTAAGGGAACGATTAGGGTATGGATGAGCTTTATTTGGAAATCTTATATCCCTCTGAAGTTCTCCTTTATGATTTGGCTTGCTTTTAGAAATAGGCTACCAACACAAGATAGCCTCGGATTTATGTATATCGTTAACAGATGTGACTTGTGTAAGGGTGACTTGGAAACAATGCCACACCTCTTTTTTCTGTGCCCTTTTACTTGCAGGATTTGGGAAAAGATCAGGGAGTGGATGGGCATGGAAAACCAAATGACTACGCTGCATAGCTCGGTCAAATGGATTTTGAAGAAGCACAAAGGCTCCACGTTGAAGGCAAAGACTGTCCGGATTGCATTCTGTGCTGCGGCATATTATATATGGCATGCTAGAAACGCCTCTCGAATTGATGGAAGTATAAAGATGGAGGACGAAGTCATTGCGAAGATTAAACATGTGGTATACAAGATATTATTTTCTATATACCCACATGAAATGATCAGATTTTGAGGAGAAGACTTGTGTGGTGGCCGCGGCTTCCACTCCTGGACTAGTGTGTTTGCTCCTTGCAACACCACTGAGTTTTTGCTTGGTAATGGGATAATCTTATATCCCGATTGCCTGATTTTTGCTTGATAAACGTTGATCCATGTGTGTGCTACCATGCACCACTGAAGTGTTTTTGTAATGGGGGGGGGGGGGGGGGGCATTTGGTATATTATACTTAGGCCCCTTTGATTCTGTTTTTGAATTTGTGCTAGATCGAATAAAAACCTCTTCTTACCCTTACACTAGGTAGGGGTGGGGGGGAGGGGTTTAGGAGATCTAGAATCCATTATGTATAGTTTTCTTTGGGTGTTAATATAAATTTACATTTCATCCAAAAAAAAAGATAACGTTCCAAACAACTCCCCACACAAACTTCCAGCCACATGCAGTGAGACATGGCCCCACTACTCTGCCAGATTTAGCTGAATGCATTGTGCCACAAATTGAGCCAAGAAAGAGTGAACGTCCAAGAAAGCAACCAAAACGATTAGCGGACTTCAAAACTGACTTGCTACCCTATATTGCTCTGGCACCACCCACGGCCAATCATGCTAACTCAATGGTATATCCTATTTTACATTTCATTAATTATGACAAATTTTCTCACTCATAAAGCTTTCCTGGCGGCCATCACCGCCCATGATGAGCCAAAATACTTCTCACATGCAGTACAGGATCCACTTTGGAGAGAAGCTATGCAAAGAGAAATTAATGCTATGGAAGAAAACAAAACTTGGACTCTTGTTCAGCTCCCACCCGGAAAAAGAGCCATTGATTCCAAATGGGTCTATAAAATTAAATATAAACCCAATGGAGAAGTGGAACGTTATAAGGCTAGATTGGTAGCCAAAGGTTTTACTCAAATTGAGGGCATTGATTTTCATGAAACATTTGCACCTGTCGCCAAGCTCGTCACAATCCGATGTGTGTTGGCAGTTGCCTCCAAACGAAACTGGGCAGTTCACCAACTGGATGTGAATAATGCCTTCCTCCATGGGGATCTCTCCGAGGACGTATACATGCGTTTACCCCAGGGTTTTGCCAAGAACGGTGACACACGTGTTTGCAAGTTACAAAAATCACTATATGGACTAAAACAGGTTTCTCGTAATTGGTACCATTAATTTACTCAAGCCCTAATCAAAGTCGGTTTTAGACAATCATAGGCTGATCACTCTCTTTGTATCTTTCAAAAGGGGCAAATTCATACTTTTGCCCTCATCTACGTCGATTACGTCATCTTACCCGGCAACACCATCGCACACATCAAAACCATCAAGACTTACTTAAATGATACTTTCAACATCAAAGACTTAGGCAACCTAAAATATTTCCTTGGAATTGAGGTAGCTCGCTCTCCGGAAGGATTGGTCTTAAGTCAAAGAAAATATACACTTGACATCTTAGAGGAAAGTGGGGTGCTAGCTGGCCGCCCCAGTACATTTCCCATGGAACAGAATTTAAAGCTCCGCCCTGACGACGGTAGCCCACTCGTCGACGCACCCTCTTATCGAAGATTGATTGGCCGTCTGCTCTATCTTACCGTCACTCGTCCTGAAATTGTCTATTCTGTTAGCCGGCTTAGTCAATTTCTCGGAGCGCCAAGACAAACCCACCTTGATGCTGCCACCCGTGTTCTTCGCTACTTAAAACTTACTCCGGGACAAGGCTTTTTTTGGATCCGATACTGATGTCACCTTAAGCGCATACTGTGATGCAGACTGGGCAGGATGCTCTTTTACCCGACGCTCTAGCACTGGTTACTTTATCACTCTTGGACAATCACCCATATCTTGGAGGACCAAGAAACAATCTGTTGTCTCCCGATCTTCCGCCGAAGCAGAATATCATGCCATGGCAGTCACAGTCAGTGAGATCTTATGGTTACGATGGTTACTACGAGACCTCACGATTCTCCAACATGGGCCCACATTACTTTACTTTGATAATCAGGCAGCACGCCATATAGCGCTTAATCCGGTTTTCCATGAACGTACAAAACATGTTGAAATGGATTGTTACTTTGTACGAGAACGGGTTGCGAGCAATGAAGTTTGTCCACGCTATATTTCCACAACTAACCAGGTGGCAGACATATTCACAAAAGCTCTTGGAATTGACCGGTTCCAGTTTCTTTGTAACAAGTTGGGTGTTCGAGACCTACACACTCCACCTTGAGGGGGAGTATTGAAGATTATAGTTATTTTCATTTACCTTCTTATTAGACATGTAACAAAGTCCATATGCTTGCACATGCATGCACATGTTGGACATCTTTACGTAGAATTGTAGAAAGTACATGGGTACCACATAGAACATGCAAGCACATGCAAGGTTCTTTCCTCTCACCTAGGACTACTACTCTTTGTAAAGCATATATACATGCACATATCTTCCGTAATATACCAAGAGAGATTCAAATAATATTTCTCCAGAATACTCTCACTTTTCAATTAATATACATCTTCATATTTATCAATTATTGTTATTTTTATCACTATCAACAATTTATTTTTCATATAAGTAAACTAAACATTTTAAACTCTACATTGACTTGTTCTGATAAATGAATAAGTCACAACTCACAAGCACGCTTTCCTTTCTAAAATAGATCGAGGGTGAGTTGAAATGAGAAAAGAAAAGGAAAATGAAAAGAAAGGAAAGAAAGGTGGCACGCGCGCTATGTATTCGGATGGCGTCATCGTGATATCATTAAAATCCCAATTTGTTTTGAACTTTTGTAACTTTTTAATTTGTTTTCCAAATTTTTTAATAAATATATCAAAATTCATGAAATTTTTATGATCTTCCATATGACACCAATATGTAATATATAAAATGAAAAAAAAAATCTGAAAGTTTTATTGTTGAAGATTTGAAGTTTTCTTGAACCCAAAAAACATAAATCACAATTTTTTGATTCATGGAGTCTTCACAAATAACTGAATATTAAATAATCGAACTTCACTTGAACTAAGTTCATTTTTTTAACCGAAAAATATTAAAAAATTTAATGAAATTTATTTGTTTTTACATTGAAATGTGTATTTTTTATTTTACAATTCTTCAAGAAAAAAAATTAAAAGGAAAACATTACTTATAATAATTTAATTAATGTTTTACTAAATTGATATGTAAAAAAATGTGCAGTATATTCTATTGACGGTGTTGGAATGCAGAAAAATATGTCAAAACACTCTTTTCGTATGAACGGGATACATTTTTGACATTTAGACTCCCCCACCACTCCAAATGGTTTTAGAGTCGTCCTTAGCATTATCATAAAATATGCACAATTGGATATGATGTGATCTCTCAACGCTTTACTCATTGCTTACTTGGATATCTTCTTATTCATTAAATTACACCGTACAATTTTGTATCTATGTTGAATTGCATCAAACTGTCGAAATCTGTATGGCTGTGTTGTGATGGCGATTAAGGGGTCGAAAGTGAGGGACAGCTCACAATTTTTTTGAAAAAAATATGGGCAATTTTTAGGGGTACCTATAAAACATATTGAGTTTATCGAAATCGAAATACAACTAAAATTGTTTTAAACATTCGCATGACTAAAAAAAATATTCTCACGTTAAAATGTTGAAGCACGAAAATACTCTTATTAAAAACAGGTGTATATTGCACCACTTTCGCTTAAAAATACTGCCTTTTATGTAGGCATTACTGCACGACATTTACTGCACAGTATGTTCGCGAAACTGCACAATATTATGAAAATATGTTTTTACAGCATTACGAAAAATGTTATGCATTCATTGATCTTTTTTTCCTTTTGATTTCGTAACTTTAATTTTTACGTCTAATTAAATACAAAGCACTTTATACGGGTGTTATTTCACTTCATGCCCGAGTTATGCCAGAACATATTAAAAATGTAAAAAATATATAGTTCTTTTTTTCATTTTAAATTTGATAAATGCATGCACTGTATGCATGTTAATATTAATGTTTTACATTATTGCACTTCTTCTTGTCTTAATCGTTGTATTTCTTGTCATATCATTGCACTTATTGTCATAATCACTGCACTTCTTATCACATTCACCTCATCAAATACAAATTACAATAAGCTCACTACTCACTGTTTTAGAATTCACTGCACACAGTCTTCAATCATCTTCAATCTAGGGTTCATCTCCAACCTTGTGCGGTGTGCGCGCAGGCATGGGGACATCGGCGGCTTAGGGTAGGCGTGCAGACATGGGGACGGCCACGGTGAACAAACAAGGGGACGACGGTGGCGCACGGGGACGGCCAATGGCGGATCCAGGAAATTGAACTATTGGGGGCGGAACAGAATACAATGAGATATCTAAATAACAAAAAATTGTAAAACAATACATAAGAATTTATAGACTAAATATAAAGTATATTAAAATACAAAAAGAAACTTTGAAAGGTGAATCACAATTGGTGTCTTCAAGAGCAGAGATAAGGGGGTTAACCGGGCCCCGGTCCATCCCAAATTTCTTTGAATTTTTTATATCAGTCTACCCCAAGCTTCGATCCTAGCTACGTCCATGGGTGTTTCTGAATTTGGCCACGTCCTTGAAGTATTTACTTCAATACTAAAGTTAGTAAGTTACTGTACAAACACAATAACACTTCAATAGATTATAATATTTTTTTGAGAACAAATTAGGATGTACTACTATTTATTATACATCTCTTTCTACTCCATATAAAGTAAACAAGACAATCAATC
This sequence comes from Cuscuta europaea, assembly GCA_945859875.1. Taxonomy (NCBI): domain Eukaryota; kingdom Viridiplantae; phylum Streptophyta; class Magnoliopsida; order Solanales; family Convolvulaceae; genus Cuscuta; species Cuscuta europaea. The sequence continues at coordinate 475,443 of CAMAPE010000045.1, read as the reverse complement.
TTAATTCTATTTTCATCGTAATACTATTTATAGGTAGTTGCAAATTTTCTATTGTTAATTTTAACTTACTAAAGTTAGTAAGTTACTGTACAAACACAATAACACTTCAATAGATTGTAATATTTGTTTGAGAACAAATTATGATGTACTACTATTATTATACGTCCTTGGGTGTCTTTGAATTTCAACTTTTGAAAGATATTTTATAATTTCATTTGTAACAATTCCAAATACATCTCTTTCCACTCCATATAAAGTAAACAAGACAATCAATCTTAATTCTATTTTCATCGTAATACTATTTATAGGTAGTTGCAAATTTTCTATTGTTAATTTTAACTTACTAAAGTTAGTAAGTTAGTGTACAAACACAATAACACTTCAATAGATTATAATATTTTTTTGAGAACAAATTAGGATGTACTACTATTATTATACTTCAATTGTTTATTTATTATATCTAAACAAAACATAAAAATGGCTTGATCATCAAATCTACACATAAGCAAATTAACAATATAACACATACCGAGTACAAAATAGGAACTATACAATAATCATTAGTCAACAAATTACTCAAATAGTGAATACTTAATAGACTTACAAGGGAAAGTGATAAACACACATTTGCAATTTATGAGGCCCGGAGCTCGATTGGATTATTAAAGCTGAAGTATACAGAGTATTATTTCAGCATTTGAGCATTGCCGCATTGAGTTGTTGGGGGCATTTCACTTTTTTTATTGGGGGCAATTCTATTGGTCTATTTTTTCCCTAGTATAATATAGAGGATTAGTGCTAGTTTATTGGGGGCAGCTGCCCCCCTTACCTAAGCTGTGCATCCGCCCCTGGGGACGGCTGCGGGTAGGCACTCATGCATGGGGATGGTCGTGGTCAGCAGGAATGTAAACGATCGTGATGAGCAGATATGGATACGACATCGGCGCATGGGGACGGCCGCGGTGAGCAGACATGGAGACGGTGCGGTGCATGGGGACGACTGTGGCAAGACGACATGGAGACGGTGGCGGTGCATGGGGACTGTGGCGGCCACAGCCGCGAGGCGTAGGCATGGGGACGACCGCTGTGACGAGTGAGGAGGATGCAGCTTGGGCGGCGGGAGACAAGAGGCGAATGATTAGTGGCTCAGGGTTGAGAAAATGAGTAGCAGTTTAGAGTTTTATTATAACAATCTAAGCGAAATTAGTCTATAACTTATTTATTTTTTATTTATTTATTTATTTATTAAGTATTACGAACTTAAGTATTACTTTGAGAAAAAAATTAATGAAGTCACATATTCAGAAAGTGAATGAGTTTTAGTCATACTTATGATAATTTTCTCGAAAAATATTAGGTACCAAACACATATTTTATAATATACTTCACACACTCTATTACAGGGGAGTTCATGTCACCTTATTTCTTCGGTTTTGGAAAGATAGCACCAAAATTAAGTCATTTATGTTTTGTTTCATTTCGGTTTTAAACTTGAGTTATGGAAATGAAAATGATCAGGTTCAATTTTATTTGATTTCTTAGGCTTGTTGGTTTATGGGAGCAGCCCAGCTTGAGCATGTTGCTCCCATAGGAAAAATGTGTGTTCCTGTTCACGCATGTGAACAATAATTTCTTTCTTTTTTTGTTTTTTCATTGTCAAATAGCAGAATGATGCAATTCACGTGTAAGGAAATGTAACTCACGATGATAAGAAATGTAACCGCAGACAAGTCGAAATGTAACTTTTCTAATACGAATTATAAGAAATAATACATTGGTTTCAATGAAAACAATGAATCTAATTGCTCAATTACTTTAAGTAAATATATAGTGAATGTGTTTTTATTTTTAATATTAAGCCCAAAAATTAAAGTTTTTTTGTTAAAATCGTTTTTTGCCAAAATAATCATTTTTTCGTCAAAAAAACATTTGTGTTATTTTTTGTTGTAAAAGAGTGAAATTTTTGTTTCAATAGCTGGGATTTTCTTAATAATGAATATGTTCTATTTTAGAAATTAGCCTAAATAGGACTAAAACTAGCCTAAAAATCTAAAATAAGATTACTTATGTTTTTAATTCAAAATAGGACCACATGAGTCCTATTTGGAAAATTGCTTACTTTAGCTTTCCCTTTTTACCCCTGTTATGTTTTAAGCCTAGTTTAACTCATAATAATAGTACCGACATAATACCGGCCAGTTTAATACGTTAGTTATCCGTTGCTCACACCACCGTCTTTCTTCTTCGTTTAACTTCCTCTTTTACCTTCTTGCGATCGGAGCTCTGCAACCGAATAAACTCAACACCTATTTGTTCTATCAGTTCTTCAACTCAACTTGCGATTATACTGGCTATTCTTTCGTGCGACGAGTTCTGGAACTCAACAAATTCAAGGTTAATCCGTTCGATCATCTCTTCAACTCAACTTAGCAATCCGTTCGATTATACTGGCTGGTATGTGAAATTCAATTTGTCGTTTGTATTTTTTTATGACCAGGTTGATGATCACAATCATTGTGTTTAATTTGGTGATTATACCGTTATTTGAGAATTCACTTTTGTTTGAATCGTTTGCTACTTACTTCGTTTTATTAACATTATCATCCTTTCTACTCTTAATCAAATTCTAATGTCTTGTTTCATGTGACATTCATTGCTTTATCACTGTCAGCGATGTTATTGCACTACTAAAAAACAGCCTTACAGTGACACTTATATAGTGACACTTTAGTGATACAATGATACCAATGACACAAAAGTGTCACTATTTTCTAACACAAATATATCAGCATCATACGGTGACACTACAATTTAAATTTTTACGGAGTACTTAAACTATTCTAGTTATGGGCCTGCGGTTTCTAACATTTCTACACTTCTTTTTTTCCCTCCCATCAATTAAGTCTTTTTCCCATCTTTCTACTTTAAAACCCTAACTTTTCTTCTTGAGCTCAATCGAATCAATGGTCGTCGTCCTTGGTTCGGCCGCGTGACACCGTCTCCTACCAGCTCTTCTTATTCAACCAATCAAGCGATTCTATCCCACTGAACCTAACCCTAGTCCCTTATTACATTCTCGAGCAAGGATCTTCTCCCCCCTTCGAGCGATTCTCTTCGTGAGTTGTCCGGGCTATCGATGAAGCAGAGGAATGGTAGTAGGAAACTCCCTGATGTGGTGTCAAAGGTAAGCAACATTATCAACGACATTCTGCTTCGGTCATCTCTCTTCTCTTCTACGTGAAACTTCGTCATGCCAAATCTGCTAGTGCAGCGACTCTGGCGAAGGTATGATGGCTACGAGAGTGTGAAGCTACTCCGGTGAGGTCAAATCTTTTGACGAAATAGGGGTTGAGTTGGGTTCCTCTCAAATCTTTCGGCAACTCCTCGCCTTCTCCTTAGGGTTTGGGTTCCTATCAATGAATGAAGAATCTAGCTGGTATTTTCTTGTTCTTTGTCTGACACCTCTATCTACTTGAGTAACTCCAGTAATTTAATTTTAATTCATAATTTTTTATCTAAAAGCTTTATATGCTTGGTTATACTTTTTATGTCATAAAAATGTCAGGAGCATTAACAATTATTGTGAGGCAGCTATACTAGATTTTAATGTGCTTTAGCTAATTGAAAGATATGATGTATTGGTTTTCTATAAGTGTATAAGTGGATTAAGGTTTGTCAATGAATTCAAGTGGTCTTAACATATGAATGCTAGCCTTTTCTTTTGCTCAATTGCTTCGTTTTTACATTTTCCTTTGTCCTTTGCATATGCTATGAGTTCTAAGCCCCCCAGTGGTATTCCAAAATTTTGAATGAGGGACGGAAGATGTTTTAATGTTTTTACAGGTCTTGTAAGGTTTCTGAGGAAGAAGGTAAATCTAGTAAATGATCGGGCATGTTTGTTTACAAATATAACATTAAAATAATTAGAGTATTTTATTCTATAAGGAACTTGCCATTTGTGGTTTTTCTACCACAATGGCTCTAGAACCGAACTTTTGGCATACATGGTTCCAAGTGAATTGTTCCCCTTCAATTAATCTTCATATCCTCTTCTTCTCAAGTAAATTATTTTGCAGCTTAGAGTTGTGTTTTTATTTATCTATAATCTATACTGAAAGCATAGATATTTAATGGTTTATGCTTAATTAATTTGATTTATTTGACTTTCATTTAATAGCCATAGAACTTGCTTCTTGATTCCATTGGGAACTTCAAGATCTCTCATTTTGAATTGAGTGCATTACCCTTGCAAGTAAGGGACTTGGCATTGACGGTAACCACCCTGCCCCTAACACCCCATCTTTTTTCATTCATGACTTGAGAGGCCTTTAATGGTTTATGCTTAATTAATTTGATTTATTTGACTTTCATGTAATAGCCATAGAATTTGCTTCTTGATTCCATTGGGAGCTTCAAGGTCTCTCATTTTGAATTGAGTGCATTACCCTGGAAAGTAAGAGAATTGGCATTGACGGTAACCATCCTGCCCCTAACACCCCATCTTTTTTCATTCATGCCTTGAGAGGCCTTTAATGGTTTAATTTTTACTCATATTAAAAATTATTGGTAGGATGGAGTTTTATGGAGTTTATATTGTAAATTTACAGCGTTTTGGAGTTCATTTTCCTTGTTGTTAACATTTTTTCAAAGCAGGTGCAGCATTTCTTCTCAGACCCGACCAGTTAATCACCAGATTTAACATCTTTTTTTAATCGACATATGTACTTCTCTTATGCCTAATTCTTATTTTTGAGACTCATTTAGGTTCTGAAATTAGTGAATGGCTATCTGTGATTGATTAATAAGGGATTGAAGTGAAGAATTGCTATTTGATTATTGAACTTGACACTTCATATATGCATACTATGAAATATTATATGTTAATTTGGTATTATTTATATAAGAAAAATGTTTGCAGCCTGCACCTGTACATACAATATATAGTTTATGGATTGTGTTTTGATTTTGAGGAATTTTTGATTTGAAAGTTAGAAACCTAAGAGTTGCACTCTGCCTTGCTTCTTTCTCTTCATAAGTATGAAATGAATACATACTTGAAGTAAGTAAATTCCATGCCCCAATATGTCATTCCTTAAAATTGTGCTCTTGCAATGTAATACCCTAGCTTATGTCACTCTAACTTTCGTAATTCTTCTTTCCCATTTTGATTATATTTTTCTTTGCCAGAGATAAAAAGAAGGAATTTCCTTCAAACTTTGCAGCATATTATCCTTTTGGAGTTGATGTATTCTTGTCTCAAAGAAAAATAGATCACATTGCTAGGCTTGTGGAACTCCCTATTACTGAATCATCAGGGATTCTTCCACAAATACTTATTGTGAATTGTCAGGTATAAATTGTAATCTACTTCATGAAATGCTACTATCAACCAAATGTGTTCTTTTATGTCATTAGGGTTACGATACGTGTAAACCTAACTTTGCCATTTGAATTTTAATGTCCTGTTATAATAGTGTCTGTGCTCGATTAGCCCATTCAGATGGACATTCAATAATTGAATTGGAAACATGCTAGGGTTTGTTTTGATTGAAGCCTTTGGCGGGTAATCTTTTCTATATTGCACCTGTACATATTATGGCGTTATGCTTTGTTTTTAAGAAGGAAAACCCCATATCATTCCAGAAAACATTACATGTATTCATTTACAAAATGAAGAGAAGGAAGCAATTAGATTGGGTCACACATGTATTCCTTCATGACCTCAATAATTGAATAAATGCTCTACTGGATTGCTACATCTAGGTGTTTGATCATATTCCTGAAAGGTAACTCCTCCAAATTTCTTAATTTTATGAATTAAGAAATTTCTAATGAGGAGTAATATTTATAATGTTTGATGACTTATTATAGCTTACTTCACCATTCAATTTCTGAAGGAAGCTTCTTTTTTTTTATAATTTTCCTAAGGTTCTTTTTCCAGGTCTGTCCTCAATCATGAGGGGGTTTATTTATGCAGCCCCCATCTCTTCTTGACCATCTTAGTAATTGGTTTTTCTTTTTTTCTTATCTGCCATTTGTTTTTCCCCTTATTTCTGCCACATTGAGGGGGTTTATTTATGCAGCCTCCATCTCTTCTTAACCATCTTAGTAATTATGACTGGTACTGGTAATCTAAATTTGCAGAAACACGCAAACATTCTGGTTGTGGTTGGGAAGACATTTGATGACATGATCTTTAACATCCAGAAAAACAAATGCTGCAAGTATTTCACGTGACTGACCGATATACATCGGTGTAATGCTAATTGTTGGCTGGTTGATGACTATCCAAAACTAGTTTTGTGTTTCTTTTTCTTTTTGTTCTTCCTACTTTTGTAGTTGTCTTGTTTGATAATGATGTTCTTGTTGTAGATAAAACTTCCTACAAAGTCAAACTTAAAAGACTTGGCGACACTAATCAACAAGATGCTGAAAGAGCATGGAACCAAAACCAAAGATGAGCTCTAGGATACTTTCAAAACAACCACAGCAAGGCGGATGACCGATGGTGATGCCAAGAATAATGATGTCTAGCGTGTACAAATAAGAATGTTGTATGGTTAAAGTGCAAAAGTGTATATTTATAGCATATTGTAATACACTTTTTTATATTGACATTGTAAAATAATTTGAGTAATAAATACAAAAGTTGATGTTTTATGAGTTTATTTATTAGTATTTCTATAATCTTCATTGAATCAGTAAAAAATAATATAATGATTATTATAATATCATTATCATATTTATATGACACCAATGTGTCGTATTTTTTATGATACCAAAATGTCACAAATTCTTATGATACTAATGTGTCATAATATTGAATCACATTAATGTGTCACAATTTACTGACACTATTATGTTTTACGATCAGTGACACTATATTTAGTGTCGCTAGCCGCCACTTTCCCTGACACTTTTTTAGCGTCACAGAAACTTTCAGTGACACTAAATTAGTGTCACTGTAAGCCCTTTTTCTACTAGTGTTGCTAAAAACTTGGCGTTTTTCATAAGGTTATATGCGTTTTTGTTATACTTTTTTTTTGACCAAGTTCACAATCTAAATCATTGCCTTTACTTTGGCGATTATACTTTATTTGAGCTTTCAGTTTTGTTTGAATCGTTTACTATTTAATTCTGTTTCTTTGTTATTGACATAAACTTGGCATTTTGCTATATGTTTATGACGTTTTTTAATTCCGTTTCTTATTCTTTTTCTCCTTAGTTGTCAATATGGATTATGTTCTTCTGCTTATGGTGATCCGTTTTAAACGGAATAAAACGGCACCAAAACGTTTTTTTATAAAAAAAACGTGCAATAAAAAGGCGGGCCTTTTCATCTGCCTATGGCTTTTGAACTAAAAGTCGGGGCTGTTTAATATTTTTGGAGGGGAAGTGGGTCCTTTCATCTGCCTTTTTAGTTTTCAACTTTTTACACCATCGTTTCCCAAGTCACAACTCCCAACGGCAAAATGGCTCAAGGGCAAGGGCTCATCGACTCATCGTTTCCGCAATTGGCAGCCTCAAATCCTCAATAGCAGATTAGCAGCTCAGCGAGTCAGCACCTCAACACCTCAGCGAGTCAACTTTTTGTTGCATAACGTATTAGACTTTGATTAGTGTTTCTTTTTGGTCATGAACTTATTGTTGGAGTAATGAGATATTTTATTTTAATGTCACAATGTGTGTATTTTGATTTTCTTTTATGTACTATATGTTTTTATGATCTAAAAGCTAGTATAATAAATTAAGCATTCAAAATTAGGCCCGTTTCTTTAACCCGATTTTTCAAAGTGATGTCATATTATTCACGTATACGTACTTATACGTATTTTAAAAGTCAACTAATTTTAACCCGAATTTTGACCATTTTTTCCCACAAAATACCGAATAAAACATGCACGTATTATACCACGTTTAATCCTCGTACCGTTTTTAACTAACTATGACTTGGACGTTCTCCGAATTTAGAAACTTGGACCAATGTCTTAATTATGGTCTCAGGTGTCCAAAATCTTTAGGAGGCTCGAAATCTTCTGAGAATGACTGAAATCCTTAATTTCGGTAGGACGAATTACGTAACTCGAACACTTAGGGTTCTTATCCGTGATCTTCTTTCTTCCTTCTTCCGCATCAGCCTTTCCAAAAATAGTAATTTCCAAGAACAAGTCCAAAACTAATTCAACCAAAACCTGTGATTTTGATCAAATTAACTCCAAAAAAAATCTCAGATATGAACGAACAGAATTACGTTGAGTTTCTGATACCAATTGTGTGTAAGCCCAAATCAACAGTCAAATAACAAATGTACAATAATATGGAGAAATTGAGTAGAAGAGGAATATATAATTCATCAACAATCAATACCATATATTCATAATGATATGACAATAATAAATGATATATGAATGACTTGTTGAGAGAGAAACACTAGAGGTGCTCTACGAGAATGATAAATGCGGAATTAATTGTGTGGAGAGTTAGGCTGTTCGAACCCCTCTGCCTTTATTTATAGGAGAGAAGTCGAGCATCCTAGTATAAGTAGAACATATAGGCATGTGGGCTTGATCAACTAAAAAGTCTGTTTCTATCTCAACTAAAAGTCTACTAATACTATGATTAATTAATCAAAGATAATTACAATTAATTTGAACACAATCAAAATGACATACTCAAAACACGATAAATCAGCTTGATTAAAATCAGTTTTGCTTCCAGATTGTAGGGCGGATTTCTTCACACTTGCAACCTCCACGACTGAACTTGGAATCTTTGTTTTTCCTTGTCTCTTATTGGATTTTGCTGATATCACTATTCATCGCCCGACTAGTTTTTGACCCATAACTCAATTTTCAGTGATTACATATGCAAATTACATATGGGCCGAGTCTCGCCACCTTGCGAAGAACCTACGCATTCACTTTGATGTGCTGAAAACACCATTTGATTCACTATTGGAAGTAACCCTTGGTTGCGGTACTCTTCATTTTCTGTGCATCTTATTACAGCTTTTCGGAGAGAAAAGGAAGATGGTTTCAAGATCGTCTTCACGAGACGCACCTCCCACTATATTTTTTTATATATGTTTCTTTTAATTTTTTAAACACTTTTAAAAATCTAAGACTCTGAGTTAGTGTTCATCATCTTCTATCGGTTCACTTATTGCAATCTCAGCTGTTTAAAAGTTGCAACATTAGGGGTTTTACACTATTCACATCAGTGGCGTAATCAGGTCTCGTGACTTGCAGGGGCTCACTAATAAAGAAATCATATATATCTCGAATATAGCAATAAACAAAACTATAAAAATTTAAGTAAAACAACTAATGAAATAGTACCTTAATTTTGATTAGCAATTGAAGCGTCAAATGAAGGAGAATACTTGGGTGGTGGCAATCTAGAGATTCTTAGCTCTTTACTACCTTTGGGAACCTTTGAATAAAATTGTAACATAGAGATTTTTTCTCAAACAACCTAGAAATACTACAATTAAAGCGATTATAACAATTAACAACTAATAAATTATTAATTTAGAAATACTACAAAAAATTAAAATTAATAATTACTAAATTAAAATTAACCTTTAAGAAATAATTTTCAGCCCTTCACCAATCATCATTACCAACCATTACAAATACTATCAAAAATTAACAATTAATAAATTATTAATTTAGAAATACTACAAAAAATTAAAATTAACAATTACTAAATTAAAATTAACCTTTAACAAATAATTTTCAGCGCTTCACCAATCATCATTACCAACTATTACAAATACTATCAAAAATTAACAATTAATAAATTAGAAATTGCTCTAAATAGGAGGAAAAAACATTTTGAAATTCCAAAATAGGAGTATCATGTTTTTATTCCCTGAATAGGAGTAATCTGCCAAGTTTGGAAAAAAATGCCATGTTTTAAACCCTATTAATGCCAAACTTGACAGAAATTTACTCCTATTCAAGGAATAAAAAACATGATACTCCTATATTAGAATTTCAAAACTTTTTTACTCCTAGGGAATTCTCTCTTAATAAATTAACAATTGGAATCAACAAATAAATAATAACAAGGGCTACGGCTTACCTAGGCTGCAGCAAGATGAAGAATCGCGTAGAAGACGGCTGACCGCTGCAAAAATTGAAATCATAGAGTTGCTGGCTTTCGGCTTTCCATTGTTAACTTGTTCGGCGTAGAAGATGGCTGGCCGCTGGGTTCTTTTGGCTGAAGCGGGAGTGCGGACTGCGAAAGTGGAACAACATTTTAGGCCTTTAGCAATTAGACTTTAGCCACTTAATTTGAAAATTGGGCTGATGGGTGGGCTAAATTATCTGTGCTGCAGGGGCCGGTTAATTAAACTTAATACCCTCTGCGTTAGGCATGGACTGGTTCCGGTTCGGGCCCGGTCGGGCCTCGGTTCAAGAAGGGGAGGTCCGGAACCGGCCCGGGTAACCCCCGGGTCCTGGCCGGGCTGGGCCGGGCCTTGGTTCTATTTTTTTTTGTTTGGCTTTTCCTAGTTAACCCCCCCCCCCCCCCCCCCCTCACCCCCAAACCAACCCTAACCACCTCAAATGGCCCAAAATAACCAGCCCGAGCCCGAACCGCCATCCCACCGGGCCGGTTGGCCCGAACCGGGCCCGGAACCGGTTCACTGGGCCGGGTCGGGCCCGCACAGTAGCGGGCCGGTCCGGTTCTGGGCCGAGTCCACCCCTACTCTCCGTCCCAAATTGTTTTGCAAATTCAACAGTTTTTGGTCAACCAATAATAAAATTCAATCCTTTCTATCGATAATTAATTCAATTTTAATAATTAAAATTTACATATTCAGAAACTACATTAAAATCTCTTCAAAGTTGCAAACTTCAAATTTTAAAATAATTAAAAATTGACATCCAAATTAAGCGAATAAAATGAAACTGTTTGACCAAGAAAAGTCAAATTTGATCAATTTGGGAAGGAGGTAGTATATATATGAGATAATTACCCCTCATATGACTAAAAGATGACATCTTTCTCAATCTATGACTCATATGTTTTTTTCCTTAAAAAATGATGGCTTCTTTCATGTATCCATACGATCGGACATATCATATCTATTATTTAGTTCCAGATTTACCCTTCAATTGAATACCGCATTTAAAAACAAAAAAGGTAGGTTCCATATAATTGCTACGTATAATACTCCGCTGCCAATCCATAGCAATTGATCAATTACAGAAGGTAAGCTCCGTATCCATTAACGATTCATGTTCATCTCTTATCCATTGACAACAAAATTTTCTGTATTTTTTTGAGATATTATAGATGCTTGTCTGCCGCCATCGTCCAGTCGTGACATCACCGTCCAACGCCATCATCAGTCGCGCTACCGTCGTCCAGCCGCGCGCTTGCTCGCCGCCGTCGCCCAGCTGCACGCTTGCCCTGCTGCCATCGTTAGACTTGTGCATCACCATTGTCCCGATCTATGGGCGCTGCCGCCATCCCTAGTCATGGACGCCGCCGTTCCAATCCATGTGCGCCGCAGCCGTCCTGGTCCATGCGTGCCGCCGCCCAGTCACGTTCCTCCATCCCTGCGCGAACCTATAGCCGCGGCCTAACCACACACCTCTATCCCAATCTTGTCACCGCCACCCAGCCATCTGCCTCCATACTCATTCTTCATTTTCTTCTATTTTTGAAATAAGTAGGGTTTTGGGTATTAAACATGGGTTTAAACATAGACAGCGAGCATGAACATGTCAATAAATATGGTTGAGTATGGGAAATGAATATGACAATATATAATGTTTTATTGGCAATGAAGGAATGCATTGACGAAGTGTATTGTGTAGTGAATGAGAGGCAATAGATCGTGCCATAGAAAGTGTAGTGATATGATTATGACAAGTAGTGCACTGATGTAGAGCAGTATCACCAGCATGAAATGTAATATATTTAATTAGACGTAAAATAATGAAATTATTAAATCTAAAAAATTAAAAAAAGAACTATAAATAAATTCCTAAAGTGACTAAGAAGAGAACTAATGTTGGTCGAAGTGCGATAATGTCATGCAATAATGTGGCGCAGTAAGTGCAGTATTTTTAATTGGGAAAAAATAGTGTACAATGTAATAGAATTCTTATAGGCTTAGTATTGTACTTTACATTAAACTCTCTCTAATATAAATATATCTGCCAGGGCTCCTCAGGGAGTAACTTTTTCCATTATTTCACATGGTATCAAGAGCACAGTAAAAACCCTAATAATTTTTTTTCGATTCTTTCTCTACTGCCGCCGCCAGAGATGACCTCTCCCTCCACGCAGGCTTCTTCCGCAGCGTTGTCCATGGCAGTTTCCTCCGCCGCTGGTCTATCTTCTTCTTCCGTCGCGGCAGGAATTTCCCTATCGCCCGGCGCTCCACTTCGGTACGGAACGCAGCCGGCCACCAACTCCGAAACAGGTGTGACGTTTTCATCCACCTTCGCTTCTCCCAGCCGGACCGCCGTGCCTCACTCTCTTTTTCCGACCATGCCTCCGGCGTTTCCTTGGCCGACACCTACTCCAGTACAGCGGATGTCTTTAGATCCGCCACCCCTCTCGGCCGGGCCTTTTTCTGGACCCACGTTTGTTGGATCACCGGGTGTCTCCTCTACCCTACCCCCTCTTCGGACCACCGTGGGCAGTGCAGCCGGTTCCCCCTTGGCAGACCTTGTACACAACATCTCTCATGTCGCTACTAATGTCACCAATATTGTTACCACAAAGCTCCTAGCAGTGGAAGACTATACTACTTGGCGTACCCAGTTTGAGTCCTTTCTTGTCTCACAAGGTCTTCTTGGCATGGTTGATGGCTCCATTCAGGTACCCCCTGCTTATTCCATAGATGCTCTTAACCGTCAAACTCACAATCCCGAATTTTCTACTTGGTTAAGAATTGATCAAACCATCCGTTCATGGTTATTTGCAACCCTATCTAGGGATGTTCTTATCGATGTACGTGATTTAAAACATTCATATGAAATTTGGGAGCGGTTGGAGTCTCGGTTTATGTCTGCTAGTTTAGCGAGATCTATGGAATTAAAGCGTTTATTTAATCAAATTAAAAAGAAACCTGATCAGTCCATGGATAATTATTTGCGAGAAATTAAAACATTAGCTGATGATCTTGCCACAATCAATTGCCCTGTGCCTCAGCGTGAAATTTTAAAAACTACTATTATGGGTCTAGGACCTGAGTATGAATCTTTATACACTGCTGTGTCCTTATTTGGACAAAATTTCCCGTTTGAGACTCTCCGTAATCATCTTCTTGAGTTAGAGCAGCGGGTCCTTTATCTCCGCTCCCAGGAGTCCCAGTCCATTCATCAGGCGTTTGGCGCGGCTGTTTCATATCCCAGGCAGTCGTCTGGGCAGCAGCCAACCCAGCAGAATTCGGGATCCACTCACCCGATCGGGCAGCAGACTTACCCGGTCGGGCAGGCTCGGCAGAACGGCGCTCCACAGCGCGGGTGAGGACGTGGGTGCGGCAGAGGCCGCAGAGGCAGGGGCGTGGTCGAGGACAGCAGCAGCAGGCATATTGGTTCCCCCAGGGGCAGAGGTGGACCCCTTAAGGGTCCCACGGGGTCCCGGGACCCCGTGCACCTCATAAACAATACCTATATATATATATATATATATATATATATATATATATTATATAAAATTAATTATTCAATGTATATTTACACAAAAAATGACCTGAAAACCAAAAGAGCAAAGCAGAGAGATGGGAGCATGTGTGGGATTGAAAAAGCTGTTTATAAATCAAAAGAGCGGAGTATGTTGCTTGGAGATACCAAGTTCAAATCCCTTGGGTCCCTTTTTTGTTTTCCAAAACTATTTCAATTAAATAGACCAAAATTACGTCGTTTTGGCCCTTTTTTCGGGGGTTGCTTCACGGATTTCATGCTCCACAGCTCCACGCTCGGCTCCATCTTTTACATATCAATTTTACATTAAATATACATCCAATAAAATGTTGCCATGTTGCAAGTAATTCTTTTTTTTTATAAAATGTCATAACTTTTTCATTTTTGCTCCAATTTTTATAAAAATTATACCAAATTAAATATCTTTTTATGATCTTTCATATGACACCAATATTATATATGTAATTTAAAAAAAAATCTGGTCAAGTCTCGTGAACATACATATTAGAAAACATACGTATTTTTTCATATATAAGTCTTGACTACTATTAGAAACCATAGTAATTTTTTCATATATGACTCTTGAGTGACTACTATTAGAAAACATACGTATTTTTTTATTTCATTAAATGTTGCTTTGAGCACCCCAGAATTGCTTTACGTAACCATGACATGACAAATTTGGTCTTCTTAATTATTAATTAAAATTAAAATTGCTTTATGCACCTCCACGCTCGGCTCCATTCAGACGGCTGGCCCCATATCTATTTTAGATTCAATCTATACCCAATAAAATGATGTCATGTCACATGTGGCAAGTAATTCTTTTTTATAAAATGTCATAACTTTTTCATTTTTACTCCAATTTTTATAAAAATTATACCAAATGAAATATTTTTTATGGTCTTTCATATGACACCAATATTATATATGTAATTTTGTTTTAAAAAAATCTGGTCAAGTCTCGATTTTTTATAAAAATCAGTTTTTTAAAAATCGCGTTGTTGCCTAGGTTTTTTGTACTCTGCTGCTTTTTTTGCATATCTTTTTTTAATGTTATATTAAATTAATAAATTCAAGTTGTATTTATAAATGTTAGTTTCAATTTTATACGATTAGTTACATATGTTGAGAGAGATGTTTTTGGTACTATTAGTGATGATTCTATTATAGAATATTTCCAACAAATGAAGCCTAGGGTGATATATCTGTAGAATTGTCAAATGATTTTTATATGTAATTTTTTGCTTTATAATATCTTAATGTTTTGATGGTGTACGTTAACTTTGAAGTGTTATGCTTCTTTAATATTTATTTTTAGTTTTATATTAATTAGATGTTAGAGATATAAAAGGGTAGGGACCCCGTAGCTCCGACTTTCTGAGTCCGCCACTGCCCAGGGGCATCCAGTTTATTACCCCGGAGGGGGTGGGCAGCAGAGTACTCCTGCAGGGGGTGTGACATCTACGGGTACTGTTATTTGTAATTCTGCTGTGTCACATTTAAATATTAATGCTTTACCTGTCTGTGTTACTAACAGTAGTCATACAGGCTTGCCATCAGACGGAGGTATTCTTGGATCTGTTCCCCACCCTGTTGTCTGTCAAATTTGTTTTTCTGCAGGTCATTCTGCCATTAACTGTCCTTCTCGTTTCACACAACCAACGTCTTCTGCTCTGTTGACTACTCCCGGTGACACTACTCCTGCTCTATGGTTTCCTGATTCAGGAGCTTCTGCTCATATGACTGTGTCTGAAGGTGATTTAGTTAATAAATCTCCCTACACCGGCTATAATTCTGTTAGTGTTGCCAATGGTGCCCATCTTCCCATATGTAATATTGGTGATGTTGCTTTACCTACATCTGGTCGTCCTCTCACTTTAAAATCCGTTTATCATGTGCCTCAGTTAAAATATAATTTAATTTCAATTAAAAGGCTCTGTGCTGATAATAATTGTACTGTAATTTTTGATAAAAATTCTTTCTTGGTTAAGGACAAAGCAACGGGGGCAATACTTCTGCGAGCTACTAGTAGTGGACCACTTTATCCTCTCCATCTGCCGTCTGCATCACCATTAGTTTTTGCTTCCGTTTTTGCTTCTGGCCCTGTGTGGCACCGTAGATTAGGTCACTGTGGTGATAGTACTTTACAGTTTCTTAAGAGAAAACAATTTTTATGTAGTCATACTCCCTTTACTCATGAGTGTGTGGCCTGTCGTTTAGGAAAATCACAACGTTTACCTTTTATGGATGCTAGTCATAATTCTATTTTTCCTTTGGAAATTATACATTCTGATGTGTGGCAGTCACCTGTGTATTCAAATTTGGGATTCAAGTATTATGTATGTTTCATTGATGATTTTTCTTGTTATACTTGGATATATCCCATGTGTCACAAAAATGAGGTTTTCTTGCACTTTAAAAATTTTAAAGCTTTGGTTGAAAATCTTTTTAATCAGAAAATTAAAATTTTTCAAAGTGATGGGGGAGGTGAATTTGTTAATAATAATATGCAGCAATTTTTCTCTGCTAATGGCATTTACTTTAGAAAATCTTGCCCTGACACACCTCAACAGAATGGGGTTGCTGAGCGCAAGCATCGTCATTTACTTGAGTTAACTAGGACCATGCTTCTTGAAGCTTCGGTTCCGAGTCACTATTGGGTCGATGCCATATTTACTGCTGCATATATTATTAATAGATTACCCTCTCCTACCTTAAATGGTCTTACTCCGTATCAAAAACTGTTTAACCGAGTTCCAGATTACTCCTTTATGCGAGTATTTGGTTCTGCCTGTTATCCAAATTTTAATGCCACCTCAGCCAATAAATTATCACTTCGTTCAGTTCAGTGTGTTTTCCTTGGCTATGCATCCGGTTATATAGGCTATCGTTGTTTGGATCCTTTCACAGGTCGAGTCTATGTTAGCCGTCATGTTAGGTTTCATGAGGACACATATCCTTTTAAAACTCTCTCGTCTGGTCCATCCAGGTCTATTTCTACTACACCATCTCCTATGCATCTCACCGATATCACTCTTGACCCACCTCTCCAGCCTGTTCCCACAATTACGGCCGCACCAGCACCAACCCCATCATCGCCACCTCGGTCACCAAGTATGCCTATCACTCCGTGTGTACCGTCGGCCCATTCCTCCTATCCCACGTCCACAACCAGCCCCCCACCATCCCATCTCTCCTCCCATACTTCGTCTAGCACGCCACAGCCAACATCAACCGACACTGTCTCACCTGAAACCACCTCACCTACGTCCACTACGGTAGTTAATCACCATCCCATGCAAACCCGTGCTAAGTCAGGAATTTTTAAGCCTAAAACCATTTTTAATTTAAGTACAGTTACTGTCAATGCAGATCCTACCTGTTTTACTGAGGCAAATAAACAATTAAAATGGCGTGAGGCAATGGCTGATGAATTTAATGCACTCATTAATAATAATACGTGGGACTTGGTGCCCTTTGATAACTCTAAAAATATTGTTGGTTGTAAGTGGATTTATAAAACTAAATATCATTCTGATGGATCTTTAGAGCGTCATAAAGCTCGATTAGTTGCACAGGGTTTTAATCAGCAGGCAGGTATTGATTTCTCTGAAACTTTTAGTCCTGTCGTTAAACCCACCACTGTTCGTATTGTACTTACTCTAGCTATTTCATTCGGGTGGGGTATACGACAACTTGATGTTAAAAATGCCTTCTTACATGGGAATCTGACAGAAGAAGTTTATATGCGGCAGCCCCGTGGTTTTATTCACCCTCACTTTCCTAATCATATTTGTCGTCTGCGGAAGGCCATTTATGGCCTTAAGCAAGCTCCACGAGCCTGGTTTCATAGATTTAGTAGCTTTCTTCTACAACATAATTTTTCCTGTAGCAAATCCGACAATTCTTTGTTCATATACCGCCAGAATAATACTATTATCTATTTATTACTATATGTGGATGATATTATTATTACTGGCAATTCTGATTTCTCTGTTACCCAATTTATTTCAATTATATCTAAACATTTTGCTATGAAAGACTTGGGTAATCTCCATTATTTCCTTGGTGTTGAGGCCATTCGTTCAGCTAAAGGTTTGTTTCTCTCTCAACATAAATATGTTACTGACCTTCTAGCTCGTTTTCACCTTCATACTGTCAAACCTGTTCGCACCCCGTTAGCTTCCCGTACCACTCTGTCTCTTTCTGATGGTGAGCTACTATCTGATTCTACTGAGTATCGCAGCATGGTTGGTGCATTACAATATTTAACTTTGACACGGCCAGATATTACTTATGCAGTACACTTAGTGTCTCAGTTCATGCATGCTCCTCGTACCACTCATCTTTTTGCAGTCAAAAGAATTTTCAGATATTTGCAGGGAACACGAGATCATGGACTTTGGCTTCAGCAGTCTAATCGGCCAACCTGTATAGTTGCTTACTCCGATGCAGATTGGGCAGGTTGTCCTGATAGTTCTCGGTCTACCACAGGTTTTGCTGTATTTTTGGGCCCTAATTTGGTTTCCTGGAAGGCTAAGAAGCAGCCCACTGTGTCCAAGTCCTCCACAGAAGCGGAATATCTTGCCATTGCTTACACAGTACAAGACACACTACATATCCGCTCAGTCCTGTTCGAACTTGGATGGCCTATCTCCGAGCCGGTACATTTATTATGTGATAATATATCTGTTTCTTACTTGACTGCAAATCCAGTTCACCATGCTCGAAGTAAACATATTCAGATTGATTATCATTTTGTTCGCGAACGGGTTGCTCATTGAGATCTGATTGTTCAACATGTTCCTACTCATCTACAGCTGGCAGATATTTTTACTAAAAGTCTATCTAGTCAACGTTTTCATTTTTTGAAAGATAACCTGTGCGTTGTATCTCCCGCACAGTTTGAGAAGGTGTAATAGAATTCTTATAGGCTTAGTATTGTACTTTACATTAAACTTTCTCTAATATAAATATATCTGTCAGGGTTCCTCAGGGAGTAACCTTTTCCATTATTTCACACAATGAACATTTTTAAATAAAAGTATTTTGGTCATTAAACATTTTAATATGAATTGATTGTTTTGCGGTGGTGTTATTTGGTAATTTAGGGCTAATTTGTTTGAAATCCTTCCTTTATTGAACTTCTTACTGTTCTTAGAAAACGTGCTATGACTTTCTAACTACTAAAATTACGAGATGTTCAAATGGATAGTTTTCTATCCATATGCCTACTGCGCGCTACTGCCCATTTTATTTTAAGGCTATATTGGTCTTTTATTGGTCAAGTTTTTACTATGGTCGTTCTTTGCAGTCATACATGAGGAAATAAACATTATTTCCGCCAGTAAGAAGTTCTTTTACTGGGTATTAGTAAGAGAAACATTATTAAACATTACCTTTAAACATTATTAATAAACATTATTAATAAACATTTAGAGGTCATATATTGGGAAATCTCTTAACTTATAGTCATACATACGTAATTACCTCTCTCTCTCTCTCTCTCTTTCTCTCTCTCTCTCTCTCTCTCTCTCTCTCTCTCTCTCTCTATATATATATATATATATATATATATATATATATATATATATATAGGGAAGAGATCAAATAAAAAGAGGTTCTCCCGTGCAAAGTGCGAACAATTGCACTTTTTCTTAATCGCGTTGCACTTTTGCGTGTTTCTGTTGCACTTTTTCGCGATGGCAAAAAATTTCGTTTTAATTACAAAATTGCCACCGCGTTTTTGATCAAATTTAGTTCACTTTTGGCTCATTTTGAGCCATTAGATCTCAAAATGAACGCACGAGATTAATTCTCACTTTGCATGGGAAGACCTCTTTGTATTTGAACCCTCCCCTATATATATATATATATATATATATATATATATATATATATATATATATATATATTATAAAAAAATTGCAGGGGTTGAGGCACCCCAAGCCTCTAGCTACTTCCTCCACCGATTCACATACATTACTTTGGCTACGAATTTCTAATAATATATATAATCAAATTATTATGTATATAATGTTATTAAATTTCTAATAACGTAAATTTCTGAAATATTAACTTTTTAATGTTTACTAATACATAATTAAATATAATTCCAGTCAAAATTGTTCATTGGCAAATGTGAAAATCAAATTATTGCAACTTTAAAAAATGAAGGATTATTAATATTTGGTAAAACAACTTACTAATAACCCTGAAAATAGGGGCCATCAAACGGCTCGATCATAAAGTGTGTATTGTTTAAAATTAACAACATTCGCAATAGACAAACTTTTAATTTGGTCGGGCTATTTTCCAGTTACAACATGACTTGCAAACTCTTTTTCCAGTCAAATTCAGAATTTTAATATTTCAAAGTTAGTGATTACGTATAGAATTTCCTAGCTGTAACATAAGTTGAAACGAAGTACGTAATAACTGACATCGGGAATATGCAATAAATACAACAACAACATCCAAGTCTTAGTCCCAAAGATATTGGGGTCGACTAACATGAATCGATACATGATATCACAACCAAAAGAAAAAGAAAGAATAAAGATAAAAAGATAAGCTATTATGAAAAGATCATATAAAAAAGATGAATATATATAGAAATGATAAAATAAAAAGGCTGCAAATAATGCATATATATATAAGGATAAAAAAACTAGGAAAAAAAGATGAGGGAAAAAGATTATCAAGATCACTCCTTCACGTGAATACCCGCCCTCCACTTAGTTCTCTCCAAAGTCATGCCCTCATCCAATCCCAGAAGAAGCATATCACTTCGAACTCCCCTAACCCACGTCTGTTTGGGTCTTCCTCTCCCTCTCTTCCCTGCCTCTTCTCCACACATCTCAACTCGCCTAACAGGTGCATCACTCGGTCTTCTACGCACATGACCAAACCACCGTAGGCGTGACTCCCGCATCTTGTCTTCAATAGGTGCTACTCCCACCCTTTGTCTGATTGTCTCATTCCTCACGCGGTCCTTCCTAGTATGCCCACACATCCAACGCAGCATGCGCATCTCTGCCACACTCATCTTTTGAATGTGACATTGTTTCACCGCCCAACACTCTACGCCATACAGTAATGCCGGCCTAATTGCTGTCCTATAAAATTTACCCTTCAGTCTAGTCGGCATACCTCGGTCGCATAGAAATCCTGACGCACTCTTCCACTTCATCCACCTTGTTCTGATTCTATGGGATACATCTCCATCTAACTCACCGTCCTTCTGAATTATGGAGCCCAAGTAACGGAACATATCGCTGACTGGTATCTCCTTACCATCCAGAGTAATTCCGCTACTACCACTACTTCTACCTCCACCAAACTTGCACTCCATGTACTCTGTCTTGCTCCGACTTAGTTTGAAACCCTTATTCTCCAATGTTTGTCGCCATACTTCCAACTTTGCTTTAAGACCTGATTGCGTCTCATCAATCAATACAATATCGTCGGCAAACATCATGCACCACGGTATATCGTCTTGAATTGACTTCGTAAGTTCATCCATGACTATGGCAAATAAGAAAGGACTCAAGGCCGATCCTTGGTGTACTCCGATAGTAATAGGGAACTCTTCAGTCCTCCCTACACTAGTACGAACACTTGTAGTACAATCCTCATACATATCCATGATGATGCTGATATACTTGCGTGATATGCCTTTCCTAGTTAAGGCCCACCAAAGAACTTCTCGAGGTACCCTATCATATGCCTTTTCTAAGTCAATGAAAACCAAATGCAGATCCTTATGAGCATCTCTATACTTCTCCATAAGTTGACGAAGAAGGTGAATAGCCTCAGTTGTTGAGCGACCAGGCATAAAACCGAATTGATTCGATGAAATCTTCACAGTCCTTCGAAGTCTTTGCTCAATCACTCGCTCCCAAAGTTTCATGATGTGACTCATAAGCTTAATCCCTCGATAGTTGGCACATTCTTGTACATCACCTTTATTCTTAAATAAAGGGATAAGAGTACTCTTCCTCCAACTCGTTGGCATCTTGTTGTTTCTCCAAATCATGTTGAAGAAACTTGTTAACCACTCGACGCCTCTCTCTCCCAAACTTCTCCAAGCCTCGATCGGTATGCCATCTGGCCCCAATGCTCTTTTCCGTCCCATCTTCCTCAGAGCTTCTTTAACTTCCGTTGTTTGGATCCTTCTCACAAAATCACGGTTAACCATACAATCTGGTATGGACAAATCACCGATATCTTGCATTTTGTTCCCGTTGAATAGTGTATCAAAGTATGACCTCCACCTCTCTGGTATTAATTGATTGTAATTAGTTCTAGTAATTATTTTGTATCAGAGTATACCCGATCGAGTATGTATGAATACCCGGTCGAGTATGCTTAGAAAATGGTATTCGGGCCATACTCGACCGATCTTCGTTTGAAATTCAAAGGCATACCCGATCGGGTATGTCGGTCTACCCGATCGGGTATAGACATAAAATCGTGGCCGAAATCTTCCTTGCATGTTCCCTTGTCTTCGGATCTGATCCGATTTGAAGTTCCAACCTAATACCCGATCGAGTATAGCTAATACTCGACCGAGTATAGACCAAAATTCAGGATCTTCTTTTGTCTTTGAACTTTTGCACCTTCTTTCCACTTTTTGGGTTCACCAAATGTACTTCGAGTGATCAATACCTGCTTGAGCTCAGAATATATCTAATCTAACCTATTTACAAGAATTTAACAATCTAATCTATTACACCAAAAGTGTGTAATTTCCAAAGTAAAAGTCAAGCAAAACTAATTAAAAACATAAACATAAATATGGAAATTACGAACGTATCACCTGCCAGTTTTCCCATCGAGCAGAATCATGTGTTGGCTTTGGCTGACGGTCCGCTATTAGCTGATCCCGAGTCCTATAGACGTCTTGTGGGCCGCCTAATTTATCTCTCTTTCACACGTCCCGACTTGGCCTACGTAGTGCACATCCTCTCTCAGTTTATGCAAGCTCCACGTCACCAACACTGGGATGCCGCACTGCGGGTTGTCTGTTACTTGAAGGGCACCCCGGGTCAAGGAATTCTCTTGCATTCCACATGTAATTTAACCTTGACAGGATGGTGTGATTCAGACTGGGCAAGCTGTCCACTTTCTCGACGCTCTCTTACTGGATGGTTAGTGTTTCTTGGTACCTCTCCTATTTCTTGGAAAACCAAGAAACAACAAACTGTGTCCCGATCATCTGCCGAGGCAGAATATCGTTCCATGGCAGCCCTTACGGCGGAATTAAAATGGCTTAAAAGTCTTCTTCTAAGTCTTGGTGTAGCCCATCCTCAAGCTATGCCTTTATTCTGTGACAGTAAGTCGGCACTCCATATTGCTCACAACCCTGTATTTCATGAGCGTACGAAACACATAGAAGTCGATTGTCACTATGTCCGAGATGCCATCCAAGAGGGATTGATTACTACCCAACATGTCTCAACTACTAATCAACTGGCTGATATCTTTACTAAAGCTCTGGGAAAGCGACAATTTCTTTATCTTCTTCGCAAGTTGGGCATTTATAATCCGCATGCTCCAACTTGAGGGGGGGTGTTGGGACAAGAATGGGCCTTGATTATTATTGTAATTAGTTCTAGTAATTATTTTGTATTTAATGGGCTGTGACCTATTAAACCTAGGGCAGATTTTGCCTTGTATATAATAGGCTGTACGTAGCAATAGAAAGGAAGAAAATCAATTCCATATTTGACTCCTATTTGATCAAAGGGTCCAAATGATTCTTTTATTTGTAAAAAGCGGCACCCGACTCGGACGATTTTCAGAATGCGTCAAACCCCCCTGTGATAATTGTAAACCAAACCCCGCGTGAATTGGTTTAAACATAGTTTTGACGTTGGAAATAATTGAAGTTTAGTTTACAATTTCTTCTAGTTTAAACTCTCGAAAACTTTTGAAGTAGTAGTTTACACCTTTAGCTAGTTAAAACTCGGAAAGCTGAAACTTAAACTTAAAGTTTCAGTAATTTTAAACTTAAAACATTTAAGGGAAAAAGGAAAAATACCAAATAAACACTTCAACTATTGCAAATAGTGCAATTAGGCCCTCAAACTAGAAATGCTTGAAACCAGAAAAACTGTGCCATTGTTCTATGCTGCCAAATGTTATTTCGATTTCAATATAACGTAAACGCCTTACAAATATTTGGATTTCGAATAATTCCATGCTGCCAAATGTTCCCATTCTATGAGTGTTATGCATATGATGATATTACCTTCATCATATAATTTTCCTTTAGATACTATTGAAGTTGTTTATGTTGCACTTGCCATGGGCTTTAATTTGAAATTGTAGGTGCGTAAGGTAAAATTGCAAATACTGTTCTATCTTGTTGTACCTCTATAATTTTTTTGGGTAATAATGCATATCACGTTATTAATGTTTGTACTAATCATTCAGGTGTAATCAATTAAACTCAAAAGTGAACTCGAGTGGTTTGATATTAATGCAACTTATCATGATCAATGTCTACATTTAATTTCAGTCATTTTTTCATTTAATAGTAAACTAGTATATTACCCGTGCGATGCACGGGATATTAGATTTCTCATATTATAATTATTATTGTTCTATAAAAATCAATTTAAATAAAGGATCTCTAGTAAATGAAGAAATCAAGAGAAATATAAACTCGCATTGTCCATATTTCAAAATTCCTCTTTGATCATTTTTTAAAGTGTGTTAACTTTGACATATACTTAATTGTGTCATTACTAAATTAGTATGTGAAAGTACATTATAATTTTGTTTGGTATTTATTATTTAATTTAACAATTTATTACAGACTTCTTATGTGAAAGTTAGCTCCCGCTGCTTTGTTAATATTATATCAATAAATACTTCTCACATACATAGTAATTTGTGTTACATACACGGATCGAGCAATGATTTGTTACTAAATAACTCGTGTCAAAGTATTTTTGGCGCATATTTGACATGTTTTTGCCAAATCCTTTATGAATTTTGATGAATCCTAATCAAGATTCATGTCAATCCCGTGTTTCTTATTTTGATATGATTCACAGTATGTTAATAATAAATACTTTTCTAAATAATTTGTGATTTAATTAATAACATTCCAATATACGTAGTAATAATTATTTTAACGGTTTGTCTAATTTTCTTGAAACTTTTCGTTCCATTAGAATATATAGACATTTTTTTTTTGAAAAATGGCTAAATGAACATTTGTGATGGCATTTACAATAATGAATATAAATAAAATGATTAACAAAAAATAATGTAAAAATACAAAATACTAAATTCAGAGATATAATTTTGCGTAGTCTGTAGATAATTTCAAACTAGAAATGTATTATATTGATAGAGTATATCTAGAGAGAAGTGAGAGCTAGAGAGAGAAGTGCAATAATATGCTTCAATAGAATGATTTTGTAACCCCTATAACTACTCCCAAGGGGAGTATTTATAGAGAAAATTAGGGTTGGGCTCCCAAGCTTTGGGCTTGGGAGGCCCATTTACAACTGGACCACTACTGGGCCGAATACAAAGCCACTAATGGGCTGTACAAATGAGTAAGTGTAAAATCTGATTCTGGGAGGTCTTCTTGGCCGAAGAGGGCGTGGCCGACGAGGGCACGGCCGACGAGGGCACCCGGGTTCCTTGGGCTCAGGACCATAATCCGAGTTGGCTCCTTTTCGGCCGACGGGGGCATCTTGGCCGACGAGGGCGCCACTCTGTTGTCTTGTGCTTTCTGTTCTTCCGAGTATGTGGGTCCGGGGGCTTAGACCCATATACTCCATCAGGAGTCCCCCACTCTCTAAGCTGAGACGTAGACGAAGTGAAGGAGAGTAGATTTCTGTGCTTTGTTGTCCTTGGCCGTTACTTGTTCCTTGTTGTGGACAGGGAGGCCGTTGTTTACCTGATGTCTTCGTTTTGGGACGATGAGTGTCCTTCTTTCAATGGTGGCCGTTGAAGGCATGTTTTGCTTGGGCGCTGATGGTTGAAGTTTGTGTTTGGGCCGATGAGGCCACTGAAGTTGGTCCTTGCTTCGAGGACGATGGCGTCTTTCCCTTTGGATGGCCGATGAGGGTGTTTGCACACTCCTTTTGGCCGTCGTTGATTAGCTTTCATGTTTCTGGCCAAAGAGCCCCTCGTGATTAAGTGATGGCGGAGGACGATGGGTGTCCTTGCCTCTAGTGGCTTGTTGGCCGTCGCTAATGACGTTATGGGCCTTTGGCCGATGAGGTTCCGTTGTGCTGTGTGGATGATGTGGCCATGTTTTGTGGTTACCTTGTTTATATTCTCTTTGTTTTGTTGAGGCCGGTGTAGTCCCCCAGTCCCCCACTGCTTCAGGCCGAAGAGAGTGAGGGGTGAAGGAGTTGCTCTAGTCCCCGGCCGAGGCGGTCTCGCCGTAGTCTCCCTGAATCCAACCCTCATGGCGATTTTCTGGCCAAGGTAACCCTGTGGGAGAACCCTTGTGCGCAGATCGCTTGTAGAGGGTTATCATCAAGGGTTATTACGAGGAGCCGATGGCTTTTGGGCTCTTGGGTCCTTTGATCTTGTGGCCGTTACGTTCCTGGCCGTTGCCCTCTCCTTATTGTTTGACAGTTGTGGTCTTGGCGAGCAAATAGGACGTTGTGGGCGCTTGCTGGCGTTTGTAAAGCCGGTGAGCGTGTGTAGGCCGTAGAGTCCGTCTTGCCAGTGGGCTGTTGATATTGAGTTTGGCCCGTTGGTGACGTGGTGGTCCCCCATTGGTGGCCGTTGGTGTGGCCATTGGGGGGGTGCCACGTGTAGTGACCGTTGGGTGAGGGGTTCTATAAATACCCCTCCCCCTCCGACGAGAAAACGTATTTGCATTCTGAATTTGTCGAAGTGCTGGCCGATTTTCTAGAGAGAGAAACTCCCAAGCCTATTCTTCGCGTTCATCGTTGTTCAAGGTTAGTGTTCGTCGCGATCTTCCTCACTTTTCATACTTTGCTTCCTAGGTTGTTGATCTAGTGTTAGGCGTTTGAACACCATTAGATCTTAAGTTAGTCTCCTTAGGCCCGTAGTAGTAGTTATGAAGAGCTTGAACGACGACTACTACCCCTACGACGACCAGCCCTCCACGAGGTCGCTTGACTACGAGGTGCTCGAGGAGTTTGAGGAGGAGAGAGAGCGTTTAAGTCCATACAAATCCGGAGAGCCAGTGGACGAGGAAGGCGAGGACGAGGAGTCCGCCTCCTCTTCAAAGGGTGAGGACGTAGGTGCGTCCCGAGTGGTGGACGGGGCGTCCACTTCTGCTGTCATTCCGTGCCCGAGGCCGGTGTCTGCCGTGAAGGGAGCAGCTAAGCCGAAGAGAGTGAGGAGGCCGAAGAGTGGGCCGGGCACCTCCCAGTTGGATCTCACCAACATCTTCCTGATCAAGCCGGAAAGCAGTGCGGCCGACTATCTCGTTGCCCAGATGTACGTGGGGCCGTTCGGGCGGGTTAGGGCACCCAGGCCGACGGATCATGTTCTTCTTCCGCCACCGGGATACTTTGGAGTGTACCCGATGAGTTTTGCTAAGGGGTTGAGGTTCCCCCTTCACCCTTTCATTACTGAGTACCTGGACATGGTAGGGCTTCCTCCGGCCCTGCTGACGCCCAACAGCTACTCCCTGATGGTGGGGTTTTTGCTCCTGTGTGAGGAGTTGGGCTACAGGCCGACAACGGCCTTATTCATGAATCTGTATCAGATCGGCCGAGGAAGTCACAAGAACTGTGCGGCCTATGCTACTCTTCAGCAGCTGCCGAAGAAGAGGAGTTTCACGGATTTGCCTACGTCCATTCATGGGTGGAAGAGCAAGTTCGTGTTTGTGTCCATTGGTGAGAGTGGCACCGAGTTTCCCTCCCTCGGCCATACCGGGAGGTTTAACCTGCACGACCCGCCGAAGAGCTCTATTCTGGACGCTCAGGTGGAGGCTTTTTTGGAAGGGGGGCCGAGGAGCGTGAAGGATTACATTACTGAATACAAGATGGCCGCCCTCGGCTTCGTGAGGTACTATGTCTATGGTGACAAGGAGGATGACCTCCAACTTTGGCCGAGGATGACCACCACCTTTGAGGAGGCCGACGGCCCGGATTTGGGCATTCCTGCTGAGGCCGCTGGTAATTATTTCTTCGGCTTTCTGTTTTTATGTTTTTGTCCTTTGCCTTACTAATCCGTTGTGTTTTCCCTTTGTAGATTTTGCCATGGACCGACGTTCTATGATGGCTATTGCCAAGGTCAAAGCGGCCGAGGAGCTGGCTGCTAAGGCGGCCGAGGCGGCCAGACGTGCCGCGGCTGGTGGGAGCGGGGCTACTGCTGATGCGGCCCCAAAGCCTGCTCCATCGAAGAAGAAAAGGCCAGCCACTGACGGCCAGAAAAAGTTAACTGAGGCCGGCCTGAGCGTCTCGAAGAAGACGAAGAGG
Source organism: Cuscuta europaea (assembly GCA_945859875.1). Lineage (NCBI taxonomy): Eukaryota > Viridiplantae > Streptophyta > Magnoliopsida > Solanales > Convolvulaceae > Cuscuta > Cuscuta europaea. Next base: position 447,335 of record CAMAPE010000045.1, on the reverse strand, counting down.
GCTCCTTCCCCTTCTCCGGCTACTGAGGCCGGTACTCTGACTGTCCCCAGCGTGGACGATGGTGGCCCCGTCGTGGACCTTACTGCTGCTAACAATGCTGCCCCATCGCTTCCTCTCGTCCAGGAACCACGGACGAAGAGGGCCGGCAAGGAGATTGCCGGTGCCACCTACCAGAAGGTGGTAGAATACCCCGTCGGCGGGGGCGTGTTTAATGATCTCGTCCCTGGCCACGTCGTCCTGGCCCAGGCCATGCCGGGCAAAGATCGGGCTTACTTGAAGAAGCTCGGGGACGTGAAGATTTACGAGGGCGGCATGGACCTCCTCGTCCAAGTAAGTTACTGTCCTTATGTTTTTGTCTTTCTCTTCGTCTGTGTAGAGTCTTTTGCCTGACCTTTGTTTTCCTTCTGCAGAGTGCCTTTATGCTTATGGAAAGCCATAAGAGGCAGTATTGGGAGATAGCTCGCTTGAAAGAGCTGGAGCAAAAGGCTGCCTCGGCCGACGAGGCGGTAGCTTGCCTTGATCGGCTCCGGGAGGATGCCAAGGCGTTGCAGGCAAGGGCTGATGAAGCCGCCGCAGCCAGGGACGATGCCCTGGCCAAGCTCGAGGAGAGCAAAAGGGAGCTCGAGGAGTCTCGAAGGGCGCTGGAGGCCGAGAGGCGCAAGAGCGAGGAGGCCGTCAAGGCGAAAGCTGAGGCCGAGGCCGCCGTCGTGAGGGCTGCTGATGAGGCCGTTGAGAAGTTCCTAGCCGAGGGATGGAAGGCCGATGAGAGGCTTCCCTGGTGATACGAAGTGGTGGCCGCCAGGCTTGAGAGTTGGGGGATGAACTCCCCCGCCGGCCGGGAGTATTTCAGCCGGGAGATGTCCGTTTATTACAACCTGGGCCAGGAGCGGATGCAAAGGCTCCTGTGTCGTCGGCTATCCCGTGCGTTGAAAGCCATGAACTATACGTCCGGGTGGGCCAGGCGGAACCTGAAGCTGCCAAAGCTGATGAAGGATCCAGAGGAGCAGGCCAAGCTTCCTCTGTCGGAGCGGGAGTCCCCAATTGAAAGTTCCGGCCTCGGTGAGCCGGACTACACTGAATTTGACTTCCTGGACGATGCCACTAGCGCTGCGGCCGCCGCCGAGGAGGGAATTGACGAGGCCGAAGAGGCCGCCGAGGAGGGAGCCGATGAGGTTGAAGAGCCATCCGCGGATGAAGGTGCCCCGGAGGCTTGATCGGCTATTCCCTGTTGTAATTAGCTTTTCAATTTTTTGCCAAATGATGTAACGGCCGAAGTGCCCCCAATTGTAATGAACTCACTATCAATTGAAGAAATTTTTGCTGTCCTTTTCGGCTTTGAATCCCTTGTATGGTTGTTTGCCTTTTGTCATTTTGATTCTGTAAATTGTCTAAGTTTCAAGTCATAACTTGGGTCACCCGCGAGTCTCCGCTACGTCCGTGAGATCGTCCACCCTGTCCGGTGGCCTGGTCGGCTTGTTCGTCGTTGCTTAACTATCATAACACTTAGGATTTTTTCCAAAAATTTCCTAAGTGTTTTGGATTCTTGTAGTTGCTTCCCTTCCGGCCTGGTGGCCTTGTCGGCCTAACCGGTGTTGATGTAGTATCATAACACTTATGATTCTTTCGAAAAATTTCCTAAGTGTTTTTGGGTTTTTACAGTTGCTTCCTTGTGGCATGGTGGTCTTGTCGGCTTGACCGGTGGTCCTTGGCTACCATAACACTTAGGATTTTTTCAAAAATTTCCTAAGTGTTTTGGATCCACGAAGTTGCTTTCTTTCCGGCCTGGAGGCTTTGTCGGCCTGACCGGTGCTCCTTTGCTGTCATCATAACACTTAGGATTTTACCAAAAATTTCCTAAGTGTTTTTGGGTTCACTTAGGTGCTTTCCTTTTGCCCTTGATCGTGGTGTCCGCTACGTCCAAGTGTTGAACCAGTGTCATTGTCGGCCTACATCCCTGTGTTGTGGCCGATAAGGCCACCTTCACCATAGTCTTGTGGGCTTTGAATTTTTCCCAAGTACACATGCAGAGGTGTAGGTAGCTAACGGCTTTGTAGTATATTGGTACCCGCTTCGGCTAGAGTTCCTTCATTTGAGTACTTAGATAATTTCCTAAGTATAAATGTTAGGCATTTACTTCTTTGCGGTGCCGCTGCCGGCCAAGGTCTGGCTTGTGGCCGATGAGGGTGCTGGATAAGGAATGGCTTGTCCAAGGAGATGGTCCTGCCTTCGTCGGCTAGCCATGGTTCCTTGTTGAGGAACCCTCTTTTCTCAGGATTTTTTCTAAGTGTTTGGGAAACACTTAAACAAATTCCCAAAGAACTTTCGCTGGACCAACGGCCTTGGTTCCAGTGCCTGCGTCGGCCATCCGAGGTACTGTGGCAAGTAGAGGTTGTTTCTTGATTGCTTGATTCTTTAGCGGGTGTGATAAGTGCCCGCTTCGTCCTGGTCATCCTCAGGATTGCGATGCCTTGTTTCATACCAAGCGTTGGTGCCTCAAAGGACTATGGCCGATGAAGGTCACCTCTCGCGTGTCACCCAACCGATGCGGTTAGGGTTTTGTAGGCGTGTGTTTCGGCCTTGATTATTCCCTTGTAGTGTGTGGACGTGTCGTCCATGTTACCTGTCAGTGGTACTACACTTGTGTTCAACTGATATGTACTTGGCCTAGTTGGGCCTGAGTTGTGGGGATTTTATTTTTTCATTGCTCGAGGCCGGCTAGTGTGCGCGGCCGTCGGCTTCCCTCTTTTTCCCTTATATATATATATATATATATATATATATATATATATATATATATATATTTTGTTTCGGGGGTATCCTTCTTTCAGGCTTCGGCCGAAGGGTGTGCTCGTCCTTCGGCCGGTTCGGACTTCGTTTATAACGTCCGTGATCTCAGGGCGGGTCCCGTCGCCTATTTATGACGCGGGCTAGACTTTTGGTCGGTTTCCAACGGCTGTCGTTGCCCATCCCTGAGTTTTGGGATTTTGTCACCTCGGCCATGATTTCAGGCTTGTCGTTCTGCGATCTGGCGCGTGGACGACGCGGTGAGCTTCCCGTTTCAAGACGTGGGCCGTTTGTGGGCCCCTCGTCCTGGGGACATCGTCGGCCATACCTGAGCGTTTCACTTCTAGGTTTACAGGGCCAGGACGATGTGCTCTCTCAGCTAGGCCTGAGCCCTTCGCTGATACAAAATACAATGGAGCGCCTGAGCTTGTTGCTCGTAGGCTTCAAATGCAAGGGGCCTCGTCGGCCATGCCTGAGCCTTTTGCTCTAAGGTGGCCGACGGGGGCACCTGCCAATGTTTTACTTTAAATTCCAGAGAAAAAATCAGAACATGATTTTATTCATAAGTGGCTCGAGGCCGAGGGTGGCGTTCAATCAGTAACCAGTCAAGGGGTGAGGGCTTCGCCGTCTGCACCTCCTTCGGATCACTGATAAAACTTCACCAGATGGTGTACATTCCACGTTCGTGGTACATTGGACCCATTTGGGCGTTTAAGCTTGTAGGTGCCGGGTTTGACCACGGCACTGACGATGTAGGGCCCTTCGTACTTCAATGCTAGCTTGCCACCCTCTGTCGGCTGGCTTGCTTCCCTTCGGCGGAGGACGTAGTCCCCCACCTGAAATTCCCGAGAACGTACCTTGGCGTCATAGTATGATTTTACTTGACGCCGGTAGTTCTCTGCTCGGACGTAAGCTTGCTCACGCCTCTCATCAACCAGGTGTAGGTCAATCTTCATGTTCTCTTCGTTGGTGTCAGGCTCATATTGTTCCACCCGCCGGCTGGGGATGGCAACTTCCGTGGGCGCCTTCGCTTCAAAGCCGTAGCATAGGGCGAAAGGCGTTTCACCTGTCGCCCTCCTCGGCGTGGTTCTGTAGCACCACAGGATGTTGGGGAGCTCGTCGACCCAACTACCTCCTGTGGCCTGGAGGTTCTTCTTCAGCCCCTCCATAATTGTTCTGTTGGCGTTCTCGACCTGCCCGTTGCCCTGAGGATAGGCAACGGAGGAGAAACGGTGCCTCACCCCAAACTCCCTAAGGAGCTCCTGGAAAGGGGCTGCCTCGAATTGGGTGCCGTTGTCTGATATAATCTCCTGGGGGACGCCAAAGCGTGTGATGATGTTCTTGTAAACAAATCTTTGGCATCTGGCCCCCGTGATGCTGGCCAAGGGCTCCGCCTCGACCCACTTGGTGAAGTAGTCGACGGCGACGATGATGTAGCGGTTATTCCCGGCGGCTCTGGGCAGGGGGCCGACCAGGTCAATTCCCCACCTGGAGAATGGAATTGCGGTGCTGACAGGGGCATAGTTGACAGCTGGCCGGCCAGGGGCCTTCTGGAGTACCTGGCATGTGGTGCACTTCCTGGCCAGGTCAGCGCAGTCGCGTGCCATCGTCGGCCAGAAGAAGCCCTGGACGACGAGACGCCGGGACATGCTGAAAGGGCCCTGGTGCGAGGAGCAGACGCCACAATGAACCTCTTCCATGGCTGTGTCGGCCTCGTCCTGGTGCAGGCATCGGAGGAGAGTGCCATTATAGGACCGTTTGTAGAGTTTGCCATCTTCGATGGTGTAGCTTGGGGCCCTGAGTTTGGCAAGTTTGGCCCTCTCCTCGTCCGGGGGCAGCTCCCCCGTTGCGATGAAGGTGGCGATGTCGGAGATCCAGTCCTCTGGTCGCTATTGGACGCACAAGACGGGGCTGGCATGGATGCTGGACATGCTCAACTCCTCGATTTTGGCCAACTGGGAGATGTGCTCCGGGGTGTCCGAGCTGAGCTTGGAGAGGATGTCGGCTTCGGCGTTCTCGGCCCTTGGGATCTGAGTGATCTCGTGGGTTTCAAACGCTTTCAGCAATTCCTCCGCCGCTTGTTTGTACTGCTTCATCCGGCCTTCCTTTGCTTCGTACGATCCCTCCACCTGGCCCACTACCAGTTTGGAGTCGCACTTGATTTTGAGGTGCTTGGCCTTGAGGCCGGCGGCGAGTCTGAGACCGCTGAGGAGGGCCTCATACTCGGCTTCGTTGTTGGATACCCTGAAGTTGAAGCGGATGGCATAGTAAGTTCTGAACCCTTCAGGGGATATGAGGACGCCGCCGCCGCCGCATGATTTCGCGGCCGACGAGCCGTCGGTGAACAGGGTCCACGTATCGTCCGGCTCCGGCCCGGGGTTGGCGACGGCCGTCTCCCTTGCTGTGCATTCAATGACGAAGTCGGCCAAGGCTTGCCCTTTGATGGATGGCCTTGGCTTGATCTCAATCTGAAAGTGGCTGAGGAAGATAGCCCATTTCACCATCCTCGAGGAGCTAGTGGGGCTCCTCATGAGCGCGCCGAGAGGCTGCTGGGTCAGCACATGGATGGTGTGGGCTTGGAAATAGTGCCCCAGCTTCTTCACTGTGTGGACGATGGCCATCACCGTCTTCTCAATGGGGGAGTACCTGAGCTCGGCCTCCCTGAGTGTCTTGCTGATGTAGAAGATGGCCTTCTGCACCCCTTCGTCCTCACGGATGAGCACGGAGCTGATGGCCGACGTGCTCACCCCTAAGTACAAGAAGAGGGTTTCGCCGGCTTTGGGCTTGGAGAGCACGGGTGGGGACGACAGGTACCTCTTCAATTCGTCGAATGCTTCCTGGCACTCCGTTGTCCACTGGAAGCTGTTTGCCTTGCGCATGATCTGGAAGAAGGGGAGTGCCCTCTCGGCCGACCTGGAGAGGAAACGGTTCAGGGCCGCCAGGCGCCCCGTCAGTCGTTGTACTTCCTTGATGTTGCGGGGCGGCTCCATGTTGATGATAGCCTGCGTCTTCTCCGGGTTTATCTCGATGCCTCTCCGGCTGACCATGTAGCCGAGGAATTTGCCACCCTGGACGCCGAAGGCGCATTTCTTGGGGTTGAGGCGGAGCCTGAACTCCTTCATTATTTCAAAGATTTCCCGGAGGTCGTCGGCGTGGGAGGTGGCCTGCCTGCTCTTGACGATCATGTCGTCGACGTACGCCTCCATCGTCCGGCCAAGGACCGCTCTGAAGATCTTGGCCACCATCCTAGTGTAGGTGGCGCCGGAGTTTTTGAGTCCGAAGGCCATGACGAGGTAGCAAAAGATTCCCTCCGGGGTCATGAATGCCGTCTTCTCAGCGTCATCTTCATGCATGGAGATTTGGTGGTACCCTCTGAAAGCATCGAGGAACGACATCAACTCGCACCCCGCCGTCTCGTCCACCAGCTGATCAATGTTGGGGAGAGGGAACGGGTCCATGGGGCACGCCTTGTTCAGGTCAGTGTAGTCAACACACATTCTGAACGTCGGCGGTTTTTGTGCGAGGACGACGTTGGCCAACCATGTCGGGTACTTCACCTCTTTGATGTGTTTGATTGAGAGGAGCATGGCGACCTCCCCTTTGACGAAGTCCCGCCTGTCGGCGGACAAGTAGCGCCGCTTCTGTTTGACAGGCGCGGAGGCCGGATCGACGGTCAGCCGGTGAGTGATCACCTGGCGGCTGATGCCTGGCATATCGTCCGGGCCCCACGCGAAAACAACGGCGTATGACCGTAGGACGAGGAGGATGGCGTCTCGTTGGTCCTGGGGGAGTTGCTTTCCGACCCTGAGAACCCGCTCCGGCCGGGAGGTATCCAGAGGGATTTCCTCGACCTCCTCGGCCGGCTCCGCATGTGGCCTCTCCCCGTCCATGGCGACGGCGGCCGTAATGGTGTCTATCCTCTGTCCTTCCCTTTCGGCCGGCCTCGTTAGCTTGAGGTAGCAAGCTCTGGCTATCCTCTGATTTCCTCTGGCGTAGCCGATGCCGTCATTGGTGGGGAACTTCAAACATAGGTGCTTCATGGAGATGATGGCCTCCAAGTCCTCTAGTGCTGGCCGCCCCAAAATCAGGTTGTGGGCGCACTGGAGGTTGACCACCATGAACTCCATGTCAATCCTGGCGTGGTGGGGGCCGTCACCGACCTCCACGGGGAGGACTATCGTGCCCTCGGCGTCGATAGAGTCCCCGGTGAAGCCGGATAACGGGGTCTTGATCGGCTTCAGCAAAGCCCTGTCCAGCTTCAGCTGTTTGAAGGTGGCCAGGTACATCACGTTGACGGAGCTCCCCGTATCGATGTAAGTACGGTGGATGATGGAGTCACCGATCTCACATCGGATGACGAGGGCGTCCCTGTGTGATTCCGTACCCGGAGGCAGATCCTTGTCGGTGAAGGTGATCGCCTCCGTTCGCTGCTTCTTCGGCTGGGGGGGAACGTGGGACACCTCCCCAATGTAAAGGGATTGGGCCCATTTCTTTCTCTGAGTGGCGGAGTCCCCCCAGTGTTTCCACCTACGATGAGGTGGATGTGATTCTTCTTCGGCGGAGGCTCTTCGCAGTCCTCGTCGTCGCTGAGTCTACCAATCTCCCGCTTCTTCACAGAGGGTTCGCCCCCATGTTTGCCGGTGTTTACCCAAGTGTTCTTGCGTGGGCCACCTTTGACAAACTGGGAGAGTTCCCCCTGGCGAATAAGGCGCTCGATGGCCTTCTTCAATGTGATGCAATCGTCGGTGTTGTGCGACGAGTTCTTGTGGAACCGGCAGTATGTGCCGCCCTGCTGGATGGCAAGGATCTCCTCGGCCGGCCGAGGAGCCTGCTCGATGAGGCCGTGCTTCTCGGCATAATCGAGGATGGTGCCGACCGGGTGGGTGAGGGTTACCCCCGGCCGTTCCAGCCTCGGCCGCCAGTGGCGGTCTTTCTTACTCTGTCCACCAGGGCCGGCGAAGGATTTGTCTTCTTGGGGGGATGGCCCCCCTCTCTCTTGTGATTGTGGAGCTCGTCGGCGTCGGCATACAAGCCTCCGCGCTGGAGCGCCTTGGCGTACGACCTCGGGGGGTCGGTGATGAGGCTCCTAGCGTACGGGGAGCTGCGGAGGGCTCCCTGGTACAAGGCGAGGAGGGTGCGCTCATCGTCCCCCTCGACCTCCTCGGTCTCCCTCGTCCACCGATCGATGAATGACCGGAGGGACTCCTCGTGCTGCTGCTTGACGGAGAGGAGGTGGGTGAAATACTTCTTCGCGCGCTTCCTCCCGGCAAAGTGAGTGAGGAAGCACTGGGCGAGATCCTGCCATGAGTCGATGCTTCCTTCTGGCAGCCCGTTGAACCACTCGTACGCTGGCCCCTCGAGAGTAGAGAGGAACCAACGGCAGAGGTATTCGTCGGACGCGTTCACCATCAGCATGTTGTTCTGGTAACGGCTGAAGTGCTCCTGGGGGTCTGATCGGCCATCGTAGGACTTGATGGCGTTCCCCCTGTACTTCTCAGGGATGGGGGCCGAGAGGACCCTGTTGGTGAAAGGGGTCCTCGTCCTGACCTGGATGATGGGGTCACCCCGCCCTTCGGCCAGCTCCCTCTCCAGGGCGCTAACTTTGTTCATGAACGCGTTGAGGCCGGGGTCGTTGAAGGCGCCGGCCGTAGGGATGTTGGCCGACTGCTTGGCCTCCATCTGAGCCAGCCTCCTTTCCAGCTGGGCGATGACCTCGTCCTGGGGGTCCCTATCGGCCGCGGCGGCGCCCGTCTGGTTCCTTAGGCGCTCGTTGTGAGCCGCGTTGATCTGGTGACGCACGTCATCCTCGTGCAACTTCCCCTTGCCCTTGTCCGGGCGGGGCTGGTCCGCTGTCCGGGACACAGACCCCAAGCTTTCCCTTGGCGAGCCAGGACGAGGATCGCCAATCCGTCCCGCCATCCTCTCCGAAACCGGACGACGGCGCGTGTCACCTAGCCTATTGAAGGCAGAGGCTTTTCCACGCGCTGGGGTCTGCCCGGGCCGAAGAGGGGAAGCAGGGTGGGAGTGGGACGACGCCGTATCCTGGGCCATAACCCCCTCATTGTTGCCTATCTGGACGGCCAACGGTTGGGGATGAGGAGGTGGAGTGACGTTTCCCCCGGTCCTTGGCAAGAGTGCGCTGAGGACGGTGGGGTTCTGAACCAGGCTGGCGATGATGACCGATAGCGCGGCCTGGACCTGCGGATCCACGGACGGAGAGGTCGCGGCCATAGGCTGGGCCGGGGCGTGATCCGTCTTTTCAGCTCGCTTCTTGTCCAAGCCGAGGCGGGCATCAGGGGCTCCGCCATTGAGTTGGTTGCGGAGGTCCGTTGTGAGGTTGAAGGCCTCCTGGAAGAGGTCCCCTCCGCCGACCTGGTCGGCCGTGGCGTCCTCATCGTGCTCCCTGGGCTCTTGGTCCTCAGGGATGGCTTTGCTGACGAGGTTGCGGTTTGACTTAGTTCTCCCCATGATCAGTGGTTAGCTGTGCTTGGTAGCGACGAAGGGTGCTAACTTGATTGTTCTAGCTCTCAACGAGAGCACCAAATGATAGAGTATATCTAGAGAGAAGTGAGAGCTAGAGAGAGAAGTGCAATAATATGCTTCAATAGAATGATTTTGTAACCCCTATAACTACTCCCAAGGGGAGTATTTATAGAGAAAATTAGGGTTGGGCTCCCAAGCCTTGGGCTTGGGAGGCCCATTTACAACTGGACCGCTACTGGGCCGAATACAAAGCCACTAATGGGCTGTACAAATGAGTAAGTGTAAAATCTGATTCTGGGAGGTCTTCTTGGCCGACGAGGGCGTGGCCGACGAGGGCACGACCGACGAGGGCGTGGCCGACGAGGGCACCCGGGTTCCTTGGGCTCAGGACCATAATCCGAGTTGGCTCCTTTTCGGCCGACGGGGGCGTCTTGGCCGACGAGGGCGCCACTCTGTTGTCTTGTGCTTTCTGTTCTTCCGAGTATGTGGGTCCGGGGGCTTAGACCCATATACTCCATCATATATATATGCACAATTAACAGCAAAACGTACTGACATAACTTTTAATATTGTTATTTCCCAAAATTATATTACAACATGATCGACTTACAAACTCTTTTTCCAGTCAAATAAAAAAATTAAAATTTCAAAGTTAATGATTGCGTAAGTTTAAAAAATAAATTATTTCACTACAAGAAAATAGGTTATTTACCCACACTCGTATGTGTTGGTAAAACATTATATATGTGTAGGTAATAATCTTTACCCACACATATTATAAGTGTTACGATGTGTGGGTACGGAAACGTAGACAAATGTTATTAGCTACACTTCCAATTATGTGTGGGTAATATTATTATTTATAGCTACACATGTATGCGTAGCTAAAACACTTCTAAATGTGTTGTTTTTGGTCGATCATTTCAGCAAATAACCCGTGACATGGCATATGACGTGGAAGTACACGTGGCTGATGATGTGGCTTGTGACATGACAATTTAGGTGTGACGTGGATAATGACGTGGCATAACTGATGAATCTTAGCCGTTGCCACATGGACATAAAGATGTGTGGGTAAAAGTTATGTGTATGTGTGGGTAAATTGTATTTTAAAAGTGGGTAATAAAAGTGGGTAAAACTATTTCATTAAATATTATATTTATTTATTAAATACACATATCAAACAATTACGTTTTGTAATAGGAACACGGGAATGGATAATATATTATAAAGATAAATGTCATAGTTCAAACTAAAATATTCAATTTCAACAAAGTATTAGCTAATCAAAAACTGCCAAACAAAATAAAACATTAACTAGCTGGTGCCGCACTACAAAGTATTAAGTCTAATATGAATTTTGCTTCTAAACAATATTATCATATTCAGAAGTAGAGTCCTCATAACCGTCAACATGCTGGCCTCGATCAATAGAGGATGACCCACGATTAAGCGGTACTGAACAATGATCTGAAGGAACATGTGACATGGGAGGCATAATATTCTTCTCAATCAACAACTTTTTCATCATTTCAACAGTGCCTGAAAGTTCTCCAACACGATCCATCAATTGAGTATAAGTTGGAATATTTGAATCACCTTTGCTTCTTTTGGACCCAGTGGGAGACCGTCCCCAACCAAATAGACGAACAGATTCTCGTCCAAGCACCTTCTCTAATATTTGTTTATCAGTTAAATCTTCAGGTGATTTTTCTCTTCTCAATTCCATAATTTCTTCCTGTTAAATTATGAATGGAATAGTAACAATTCATTAATCAGGTAAACTGTGAACATCAGAACATGCATGTATATATATATGTCATAATGTCAATAATGTAAAACTAATTAATTTGAATAAAAGATGCCGTGGTTAACACACACGGTCTGTGAAGTACACTTACATATTTAGATTCAGCTTCTACAGATACCCAACCACGTTCTGGATGCCAATGACGGAGACGCCACGTCTCAATATGACCAACAGGAGCATTTAAGTCAACCCCACGACTAATGTGATGGCGTGCTGTACTTTTAGATCCGTTTCTAGAAATCCATTTTCTTTTCTTACATGACTCAGCATTCTTCAAAGCTTTTTGCTATAAAATAAACACAAGTAATGATTATAAATATCAACAATAATGTATAAATGATGCATCCTGCTGTTTTTCTCAAAATAAACTACGAAACATGCTATAGCAAAGAAACTCCTATTCACTACGTTTACTACTACAGTAAGCTTTAAGACTTAAATATACTTTGTTAAAAAAAAATTAAAATTCATTAACGCCAGCATATCTTTAGGTATAAAACATCTTACCAGATATGAAGGGTCGCTCCAACAATTACATAGATATTCCCAATCCGATTCGCTAACACCCTCATAAGGCTTACTCTTTGCCTTCATCAGATCACCTGCACCTCCAACTGTTTTAAAATGTTCACGTAACGTACGTCTATAGTTATGCCAAGCTCTTTGCATTTGTTTATCAATAGCTTTTATGACATTTGCATCTTCCAAATCAACATTAAATAATGTCTGCATAACATACAAGAAGTTTGTAGTGTGAGTCTTCATGTATACTTACTCGAAATTTGTCACGAAGTGGTGCTCTTTCTTCTTCAGGTACAAACCTCCATTCTTTGTACTTAAGGTCGCAATACGTACGCAGGATATATCCAACTTCATTATTGAAAACCTCTGTGTTGTCACATATTGCTTGCATAAGGTCAAAGTCAAACTTTACTGTCAATCGTGATTTAGCACTCCTCATTTCTTTCCGGGCACCTTTACTGCATGTTATTCCACGCACATTTGAACCTTGTTCTGCGGTATCATTATTGGCAGATGAAACTTGAGTGCCGCTTTGAGTTTGGTCTGTAAATAAAATTATATTAGATTTAAATTACAATCTAACAATCTAAAGTCTTTTTTTTTTATCTAGGAGAATGTAAAAGTTTTTATTCTGCATAAATATTTCCATAAAAATCCAGTTTCTATTTTCAAGACATTAAGTATTTCAGTTTTTAATTTTCTTTTCATAACTTCAGTTCTTTTATTGGGAAAATTAAAAAGCCTTTGAGATTTATTGCTTGTAACACAACTGGTTTACCAAAAACTATATGCTATTAAGTTATATCACATGCCATTGAGTTCACAAAAAACACTAAATATAAAGATGTAAATATCAAACAAAACAACATGTCACATCTCATAACTATTAATGTCGTGGTAACCTATATGAAAGAAGTGTTCAAATTGTCTAATTATTGATATAACTAATTTAACCTACTTGAATCTCTTTCCTTGCGGGTTCATCTGCAATTGGAATACTGCTACGTCCACCTCTCATTGAAACTCGAGTGTCTCTTAGAGAATGAGCTATTTAATTACATTATAAGGAACATTGAATTATTAAAATAAAGTATTGATATAAATTTTTTTGATGTTGGAGATAAGTACTTATATCTTGAATCAATAATTACTTTGAGGCAACCACAGTAATCTTGTTATTCTAAATCATGCAACCAAAAGAAATTATCTTTTTAAATAATCCAAGAGAGTAAATGTACAGTTGATAGTTATTGATATAAATGACCCGTTTGAAACTCTTCTGATGCAGATCTATGTCCTATTGGATTCCTCCTACACCCACCTCTTGTTGAAACTTGAGTGTCTCTTAGGGAATGAACTATATATTTTGAAAATTAACTCATGAGAGATAAATAACAAATGTTATTAATTAATAGAAACACTGATTTACTTAACCTGATCGAAGCTCTTCAGTAGCATGTTGATCTTCAACAGAAATCCTACTACGTACAACTTGTGCACCATATCCACCTCTTTTAGAACTAGCCATGGGAAACCTGCAACAAAGATTCAACAAAGAATTAAAATCATGCCACAGTGAAACTATGATATATACATATGAATAAGTTCAAACAAAAATAACCTAAGACTAAATTTATGTCATGCCATGGAGTCATCGTCACTGATATTTAGTTCTAATGCATCAAAGTCTTTGTCACTCTCAGACTCTAATATCAATTCATTGTGAAAGAAAAGCTCTCCATCGTCAGGGTCCTAATCTTCAACATCTTCTAAAGAATCTTCATTTTGGATATGCATTGACGTTTGATCCCGCATTTGTTGGACAACCTTATTCGGTAATGCCATTGGCTCTACATCTTGTCGAACTAAAAGAGGTGTGTCATCAATTTCTTCTATTGGATGAAAAGATGGTAACTCACTAGCATCTTCCTCTTGAAATATGTCATCACTAGCATCCACATTAGCATCATGCTCTGGTATATCATATATGCAACGATGATTTACTTTTTGTACAACCATCCAATTCTTGCCTCAAGCTTTATCATCTAAATAAAACACTTGTTGAGCTTGTGTGGCCAAAATAAATGGATCTTCGGTGTACCACTGGGATGATGTGTCAACAAATGTCAGTTTATAATTAACCACCATTGTTCTCCCCTTTGGATCAGTATTATACCACTTGCAACGGAACATGAAAACCTTCCTTCCAAGGATGAAATCAAGTTCTAAAATTTCAAGTAATACACCGTAATAAATGGTATCACCATTATCATCTCCAGTGCATACTCCGCTACATTGTGTCTTGAACTTGTCATCACGTTCTTTCCATCGAAATCTAACACCATTGACTATATAACTTTGCCAAATTGTGTAATGATCATCCGGTAATTGCGATAAGGAATACAAATCATCACTAGCTATCGGATCACCATTTACTCTAAGTATAGCCATCTGAAACCCGAATATTAAAATTATAAATTGTTAAAATTAAAAAAAAAAGTTGATTTATACTTATATACTTAATATATAGGTTTTAGCTTTTTCTTGAACCAAGCAGGAAATTCACGTTTGTGAATATTGTCCCATTCTTGTGCACGTGAGCTTGTCAAGCAAATAAGTTCCTTATGCTCTCTAAAGTGAAAAATAAATTACTTATAATATCAAATAAATTAAAAATAACTACAAATGAAATTATAATGGAAAACTCACTTTATGTAATCGTCGAGCTCACTTCCACAATTGTTAAGAAGGTACCATTGCACCACATTCCCATCTAATCCTAGATTTCCAAATTTAGGAGCTCCAAGTGTTCGTATTTTGTGGTTAAACACGTCCATCTTATAGTCTTCACTAGAGAGGTCCCAATTGCGCTCTGGGCGTGTAAATCTTGTTTCAATATCAGTTAAATATCGAGATAAGAATGTAATAGCCTCATCGACCACGTAAGCTTCAGCAATAGATCCATCAGGCCGAGCATAATTACGCACATATCCCTTATAAGTACCCATGCGCCGTTCAATTCCAAACATCCATCTAGGAGGAGCTGGACCACCCAATAATGCTTGTTCTGGTAAATGCACGCACAAGTGAACCATGATTGTAAAAAAGGACATCGCAAAAATTTGTTCAAGTTTACACAATATGATCACAATCCCAGTGTTTTCATGTCCTCATGTTCGCCAACATATAAGGTCTTTGCGCATAACTTCTGAAAGAATTGACAGAACTCTATTAGTGTGATACGTATTTTCCTATCGAGGAATGCAAGAATCGCCACTGGCAATATCTTTTGAAGCAATGCATGACAATCATGAGTTTTCATTCCTCCAAGTGTATTTGCATCTGTGACACATCGACTAATATTGGAAGCGTAACCATCTGGAAGGAGAACAGACTTGATAAACTTGCAAAACTCCTTACAATCATCTTTAGTCAAGGTATATTTAGCATGTGGTTTTTCAAATTTACCATTTCGTTCCCTCAACCACAACTCCTTGCGAATGTTATGATCTTCCAAGTCAAGACGTGCGTTCAAAGTATCTTTTGACTTTAGAGGATCATTCAATAAGGTCCCGACAATATTATCGCATACATTCTTTTCTATATGCATTACATCAAGATTATGGTGCATCAACAATTTCGACCAATAAGGGAGTTCAAACAAGATGCTCTTTTTGGCCCAATTCAATTCATTTGCACCACGTTTGCGTTTCTTATCTTTATTGTTCGTAGCTTTTCCAGGTGTTGCATTATGAACCTCCTTTAGCTGTTGTAAAATGACATCTCTAGAAAATTCTCGAGGCGGTCCTCTTCTCTCTGGCTTGCCATCAAATCCCCTATTCTTTCTCCAGCTATGTGTATCACTTAGAAAGCATCGATGCCCTGTATAGCATTGTTTTCCTCGAATTCGTTTCCATCTGGTGTCCTCGAGGCATACAGGACACGCCATTCTTCCCATAGTACTCCATCCAGACAAGTAAGCATAAGCGGGGAACTCACTTACAGTCCATAGAATTGCTGCCCGGAGAGTAAAATTTGATTTAGAATACTCATCATATGCTTCAACCCCATCTGTCCATAAAATTTTAAGTTCATCTACAAGAGGCCTTAGAAACACATCAAAATCCTTACCAGGTGACTTAGGACCAGGAATTAATAATGCTAAAAGATAGTTACTTTTATGCATCATACTCCAAGGCGGCATATTATAAGGCATCAAAATTACTGGCCACAAACTATGTGATGTTGACATATTACTAAATGGGTTAAACCCATCAGAGGCCAACCCCATTCTAACATTTCTCGAGTCTGCAACAAAATCTGGATATAACTCATCAAAGTGCTTCCAAGCCTTCCCATCAGCCGGATGACGCAGAACTCCTGGCTCTTCCTTGCGCAGTTCTTTATGCCAGCGCATGTGTCTTGCCGTTTGACGTGAAGCATACAGACGTTTAAGTCGAGGTCCCACCGGGAAATACCGCAGCCTCTTATGTGGAATCTTATTACGAACATATCGATTACATTTACATATAGGACATGTGACATCATTCTTATGATCACCATAGAACAACACACAATCGTATTTGCAAACATCAATAAGTTCGTAACCTAAACCCACGTCACAAAGTAGCTTCCTAGTTTCGTAATAGCTTTGTGGACAATTATTGCTTTGTGGGAGCACTTCACGTAGTAGCTTCAACAACATTTCAAAGGAACCATCACTCCACTTATTCATCACCTTTATATTCATCAATTTTACCACGAATGTCAATACAGAGGATGTATGACATCCTACAAATAACGGGGTATCCAGAGCTTCATATAGTTTTTCATAATGAGATTTTTCTGCCATGGGTTGCTGATTTGTAAGAAATTCAGTGGTATCCCCAATATCAAAATATTGATTACCAAATGCATCATGCAGCCCTGCTCTCAACCCATCAAATTCATCATTTTCAAACTCTTCATTACCCGCACCTTCATCATCAGATTCTTCTTCACCGTGATACACCCACCGTACATATGACGTATCAATTCCTTTAGTTATCAAATGTGCTCTGATGACATCAATAGAATGACTCCTTGAATTAAAGCAATTATGGCAAGGACATGTTGTCAATCTCTTACGATCTAAACTCTGTTTAGCAACATTTATGAATTCTTTGATGCCAGCCACATATGCCGGAGCGATCCGATTTGAAGACTTCACCCAATCACGGTTCATATCATGAGTATTCTACTAATGACAGCAAAAACATGGAAACAAAAACATATACAAACACTGGCTTAGAGAAACATTCCATTTAGTTAGGTTAGATGTTGACAATTTATATGTCTTTTGAACTTAAAATGTGAAACTAGTAAAAACATACTTGTTAACCTTTGGATTGAAGGGAGATCTGATTCGTTTGTTTCTCGAACCTGCAAAACATATAAAGAAAATAATGTAGAAGCAACTAATACTGAAGAAAGTATATTTAAAGTCTCAAAGTCATCTATTTAAAGTCTCAAAGTGAACTAATACCTTATTACTTAGTGAAATAAGAATGGAATAAACTGAAAGGAATAAACTAAAAATTAACTAATCAATAAACTGAAAGGAATAAACTAAAAATTAACTAATCAATAAACTGAAAGGAATAAACTAAAAATTAATTAATCAATAAACTGATAGGAATAAATTGGAATAAACTAAAAATTAATTAATCAATAATCTGAAAGGAATAAACTAGAATAAACTGAAGATTAATTAATCAATAAACTGAAAGGAATAAACTGGAATAAACTAAAAATTAATTAATCAATAAACTAATGGAATAACCTGGAATTTAATTTAATGGAATAAGCTGGAATTCCATAATCAGTAAAAAATAAAGTAAAAGTGAGCTGAAGATCCCTGTAATAAGGCTTCAGGCTGAAAGTTTTAAACTAAAAAACAGAGTAAATGTGAGCCGATGTTCAGACTATGGAGCGAATGAAATAGGACCTGCGGCTCACCTTCTTCACTTGCACCTTTGGATGGACTCTGGAGTGAGGAAAGATTCGAATGACTCTAAACTTGAACTTCTAGCGACGAGACGAAAACACTAAAACTTAAAAAAATGACCGGTCAAACGACCGCTTTTTGTGAGAAGCTCTGAAAAGCAAGGTCAAGAAAAGTGCTGGAAAAGCTGGGCTTTCTCATAGCGAGACGCTTCTCAAAAGCCAAGCAGAGTTTGAGCGCTCACCTGTGCTTTGTCACTTCTGACCACTTTTAACAAGTTTGATCAATATATAACAATAAATTATGATTCAGGAGGTATCTTTTGCTTTTGAAAATACATGTAGCAACAATATTTTATTACTTCTAAGAAAATAGGCACGAATGTTAAAAAAGTGGAGTAGCCATATCTAATTAAATTGACAACAATATATCATAATACATGCACAAACAGTTTTCAAATATCGAAACAAAGGCTACTGTGAAACTCCAGCTTAAAAAGGTCCTTTGTATGGGTGTTGTTGTTGGTAATGTGGCAATGGAAGATAAGCAGATTTTCCAGAATGTTCAATTGAGTGTGAATTTTTTTGTATCATTGCTGAAAAAGAACTGGCAAAATGTAAGGTGCTTGTACCTAAAGACCACAATGGGAAGGCCTATTCGTATCTTTTAATTTATGTTCTTTGTATTCTTTTGTCAAGTTCTTCCAAGGAGACATAATAATTTCTTAAAGTTATTAGTAGGTACTAAGAACAGTTGATCAGTCTTGTACTGCAGTTTTCCAAGACTTGATTTTTACAGCATCTTGCAATTTGTTTTGTTGTGACGTGAACAAAAAAACAGTTTTCAAATATCGTACTAATACATAAAAAACACGCTCAGTAAAAGATAAATTAACAATTGCATTACTACTATAGCAGACTAGCAGTTCTACAACCTGGGAACAGTTTCAATTCTCATCATTCGTCCCCTATTATCACTATAGTACCTCTTTATGCTCACTTTATATCAAAGTTCAATATGTAAGACCTAACAGACCCCAAAAGAAGAAGATAAATGGGATGAGGAATGGGATGAGAAGCCTCTTTTAAGTGCAGCAGCAGGAAGAGGCGAACCCTGAAACTTCCGAACCATAAAAAAGGCTATGTGGTTGGACTTAGACCATATATTTCAGAAGGTGCAATTATAGAAGATACTGATGGGAGCAGACTACTATGAGACGGACGCTGAAAAAAAAAAGCTTCTGCCTTCAAAGGGAAGCGTTAAAGCTTCTGCCTTCAAACAGAAGCGTTTCAACTGGCTGGGATGGGCAAGAACTCCAACATTAAAAGGGTAGACGAGTGTAGCACCCAATGTTCTAAAATTCGCTAGGCGCTAGTCGGGCGGTCAAAAAATACTACATTACACAAATTAAGTTTAAAGTTTAAACATAATAAAAATGTTGCATACTACTTAGTTTAATAATTAATAAGTTAGGATAACTAGGTTTACAATAATAATTAAAAGTCATAGGTGAGTTTTATGATTTACTATTTCTTTTTTTAACTAAAAGCCAGATTTTGGTTATTAGAAAAAATGATTTTCAATTTCCTTTGGTGTTGTTCAAATAACGTGGTTGTTAAAATGATTAGTATAATTATGAGTGGTTCTAGTTTATTATACTATGGATATCATGTAACTCTTACTATCAGAAAACTAAAACCTGGGAACTGCCAAGCACCTTTACACGAAGTTCCAAGTGTTTTGGGCTACCCCTATTGATGATGAACTTAGGATAGATTGAAAGAACATAAAGTCTTAATATTATATTAGAGCATATTAAGCTCAATCGAGCAATTCCTTACAAAAACAATGCATATGAAAACTTTGGGGCTATTTTTCGCAGTAATGCAAACTTTTTAGGATAACATGACTACATTGTGAGGTGCTTGTTTCTACTTATTAAAGCAAATTCTGCTGTTTCAAACAACTACAACCAGAAGAATTAGTTTTCAAACAACTACAATCAGAACAACCATAAACCTTACATTATTATTTAGTCAATGTAAGGGTTACAGTAAACCCAAAGATTCATACCATTTGCTTATTAACTAACACAAAGATTCTTACCATTTGCTGATACTCAAGTTCTCAAATAAAATGTGCATCTCCAATTCATCATACATTGATTCCTCTGTTTCAACTTTCAAGTAAACCCAGAAAAAACAAACATGTCAGGTCTAGTTTTTACATTAACTAATCATCCAAGCTTTCATATTTTTGGGTTGCAACCATTCAAAACAGAAAGTACCAGGAGTAGACAAGATTTGACTTCAATTTCTACAATAAAACTATATGCAATTCTGTGAAAATAAACTGAAATCAAAATGGCATCCCTTACAAGACATATCATGCTGTGGTTTGCATTCCTAGTGCAAGAAACAACAAACTCCAATATATCCTCCAGGTGAGGCTATGCAAGCCACGTTTCCACATCAAGAATCCATATATAGTACTCAACTAGTCCACTCCCAAAAAACCAACCAACAAAGTTGAAATATATGTGGGTTTGTATATGTTCTTCTAACCAAAAAATAGTAAAAACGAAAAACTAAAAACTAAAAACAAGTAAGGAAATGTTCTAACCATAAATTAATTCAAACCAACGAACTGAAAATACCTTTATCTGAAGTCTGGACACTGGACTGTGCGCTGGACCCCTGGACACCTTTACTCAGAGAAGAAGGAAATACAGAAAGGGAAGAATAGAAGGCTCAACGCTGGTTGACTACGGCGGCCATTCCATCGCAAAGAAGAAACGTCCTATTAGGTCAAAGAGAGGCACCCCAATTTTGTGGATTGATCGCCAAGAGAAGAAAATACGACGTCCTCGTCATTTGGAGTAAAAAAAGTCAAAAAAATGCATTTTGTTTTTAAATGGTTTGAACCGACTAACATGGTGCCTAGGCGGACGATTTTCAGGCGAGTTCTCGGTCTGGGCGGCCGAGTAATCGGCGGAGCGATTACAGAGGCGATTACCTGAAAGTCAGTACGGGACCTGTCCGCCTAGCGAGTATCCGGCGCCTAGGCGGCCGATTTTTCGGATTTTTAGAACCATGGTAGCACCTGATGATTCCTAAAATTCCTTGGCAAATATTGCTCTCCAGAGTCTCAAGAGGAAGCACAGCTATTTAATTACTTCTACTTCAGGAGATCAGTAATATGAACTGAACTAAGAAATCAAATAAACAACGAGTAAAGTCGCAGGAAAAAAAATTACCTCTGCTTCGTCGCCTATAAGAGAAGATCTCAAAACCTTATTCTCCGATCTGTCCGATTCGTCTTCCTTCGGGCCAATTAGAGAAGTTTCCTTAGAATTACAGAAGAAATCGGCAGAGTGATATGTTAGGTTTTAGACGGCATTGGAATTACAGAAGACGTATACTGTGAGGCGGCGTATACTGTGAAGCCCTAATGGGCGGGTGACGTGTATTTTAGGTTGGTTATCCTTTATTTTTAGAAAAAAGATAATTCACTTTTCAGGTTTTATCCACACTTTTAAAATACATATTACTTATGTGTTGCTAATTAAAACAATATTACCTACACATTTTTAATTGTGTGGGTAATTCAAAAACTGAAAAATCCCACCTACTTACCACGTCATATAAAAAAGTGCCGCTAGAATGAAAAAAAGACGGGAAAGATTCCCGCTAAATTTAAATGTGAGAATTTTTTTTTACCCACACATAATATATGTGTCTAATTAGTTTTTTATACGTTCACTAATTGCCCACACATAGTGAAATTATGTGTGGTTAAATACCCACACATAATATGTGTAGTTATTTTATGTGTGGGTAATACATCTGATTTCTTGTAGTGTTTACGAAAATATGATTGGATTAAAAGTATTTACCAAAATACTGTTGGAATTACTCTAATCAAGAAAATCGCCAATTGAGTTAGCGACTTTGCTTGGAGATACCAGGAGAGGGGGTGGGGAAGAGTAACATTCCCGGGAGTTAGAGAGGGTGAAGTTGGATTAAATTAAAAAAATCTCATTTTTCTTAAAGTGTTTTAGCTTTTACATATTTGTTCCAATTTTTTTTAAAAATATATCAAATTTCATAACTTATTGTGATCTTTCATATGAAACCAATATTTCATATATATATATATAATTCAAAAAATTGAGAACCATATGGAGTCAAAGGGCCAGTTGACTAAGGTTGTATATGAATCAAATAATTTATACTCAATTCGAGATTTGAATTCGTACAATCATATTCGAATTCGATCAAAAAATACAAATATAAATAAGAATACTAAATTCGATTCGAATCATTATCAAATACATTCGATTAATAATAGTTATAATAGCGTAATAATAGTTATAGTAGCATAGTGATATTAATAATAATTGTAATAGCATTTTTCAAAAGAATAGTGATAGCAGCATAATATTAACAATAATAATAATGGTAACAACAATTTAATAAATTTTATAAGCTAGCTATAAAATCATAGTTTTTTTTTTACTTTGATATACTTATCAACTTACTTTACACATTATAGGTGTAATTTCTAATGTGTGTGTGAGTGTTTATT
The DNA here is from genome assembly GCA_945859875.1 of Cuscuta europaea. Taxonomy (NCBI): domain Eukaryota; kingdom Viridiplantae; phylum Streptophyta; class Magnoliopsida; order Solanales; family Convolvulaceae; genus Cuscuta; species Cuscuta europaea. Next base: position 425,166 of record CAMAPE010000045.1, on the reverse strand, counting down.
TCATGAGATCTTAACCTTTGCAATTGAATTTATTTATGAAAAAATTTGAACCTAAATCTACCGATCAGATTTTGGTGTCATATGAAAGATCATAAAAAATGTGAAGTTCGATAAATTTTTTAAAACAATTAGATAAATATATAAAAGATATATCACTTTAATGAAAAAGAGATTTTTTATCTATTGTATTATTATTCATATTTCTTTAATTTTTTTGAATAAGAATCCAAATCCAAGTCAAATATATAAGAAACAAATATTAAGTTCGATTTGTATTCGTATTTGTTTAACAATATGAATAATTAACAAATCATATACTACGTATATAACAATGTCGAATATCACTTTAAAACAGCTTTTCTATATATATTTTTTAGATTATAAATGCATGTTGTGATTTAATATGTGTTTATAAAACTTAATTTGTAACATTAAATTTTTCTCTAAAATTTAATGAATCTCTGTGTTTTGAGGTTGTGCACAATATGCTAAAGTGAATCAATTTTATAATTAATATACATAAACCTATTTGAAAGTTTATTTTTAAATAAACACTTAAACACACATATGAGAAACTATGCCTATCATGTGTAAAGTAACATGATAATTATATCAAAGTAAAACCTCTATGATTTTATAGCTAACTTTAAAAAATTATTAAAATGTTTTTACAATTATTATTATTAATATTATTATGCTTCTATAACTATTCTTTTGGGAAAAGTCTATTATAGTTATTATTAATATTATTATGCTACTATAACTATTATTATGCTATTATAACAATTATTAATCGAATGTATTTGACAGCGATTCGAATCAAATTTATTATTCTTATTTGTATTTGTATTTTTCGAATTCGAATATGATTATACGGATTCGAATCTCGAATTGAGTATAAATTATTTGATTTGTATAAAACCCTAGTCAACAGGTCCTTTGACTCCTATGGTGCTCAATTATTTTTAAATTTTATATATGCAATATTGATGACATATGAAAGAATAAAAAAAGTTATGAAATTTGGTATACTGTTTTAAAATATATAAAAGATATAACGCTTTAAAGAAAAATGAGATTTTTAAAATTTAATCCCACTTCTTCATCTCTCTCCTACGAACGTTACTCTTCCCAGCCCCATTTCCGCGTATCTCAAAGCAAAGTCGCCAACTCAGTTAACTCCAATAGTATTTTGATAAATAGTTTTAACTCAATTGTATTTTTGTAGATAGTTTATTTTTTAGCACTAGTTTGGAAAAAAACATAAAATGAAATACATAGTTACTAACATCCGGAATATATGTCATTTATGACTTATAAGTATGAATTAGAAAAATGAAATAGCACAACAATGTAAGAATGTTAAGGGAGTGTAGGCAAGAAGACTCAAAAGGACTGAAAATCAACTATAAATACACTAGCTAGATCGACATGAAGATCATATCAATGCCACAATCCAAGCCTTTCCTCTCCACCAAATAGTTAAAGCTTAACTAATTGGGAGCTTGAAACCCTCTTTCTTTAATTTCTTTCATCCTGAGATTTCATAATTACTAGTTGAAGATGGCTATTACTAGAGCCCCTCTTTCACTTCATAGTGCTGCGTTTAGACTCTCATTATTTGCACTCTTCTTCTCCCTTCTTTTTGTGATGACCTCTGCCCAGTTGTCTGCAAATTTTTACAGTTCCAGTTGTCCGAGTGCTCTTTCCATAATCCAAGGGATTGTGAACTCCACCGTGCAGAATGAGACTCGGATGGGAGCATCCTTGCTTCGTCTCCATTTCCATGATTGCTTCGTCAATGTAAGCCTTTTCTTCCCTCTTTGCTTTCCAAAAACATTGATCAACATAAAGTTATCGCTAGCTAATCTGTGTGTGTATATATAACCCATCCTATCCAAGTTAATGCCTTAAATCAAGATTTCATCCCATCGTTTTTTTTGTTTTATTTGATATTTTTATGGGGTAATTTCGCTAATCACAGTCCTTAGGGCTATTATCAAGGGGTAAATAATATTAGTGCATAATACTATGGTTCTGGTTTGAATATGAAATAGGGGTGTGACGCATCGATTTTATTGGATGACACGGCAAACTTCACCGGAGAGAAAACTGCCCCCGCAAATAATAACTCGGTGAGAGGGTTTGATGTGATAGACACCATTAAAGCAGCTCTTGAGAATACTTCAGCATGTCCTGGGATTGTCTCATGTGCTGACATTGTGGCTGTTGCTGCTCGAGACTCTGTGGTTGCGGTAATAATATATACTTCCTACGTCTCTTTTTAGTGGTAACAGTCAACATTTCATGTTTGTCAACGCGCAACTTTGATCGTCATTATATTTAATTCTGTATTAGTAAAAATAAAATAAAAATTTGATTATAAAACTTAGTAATGAGATAAATTTAACAACATTTTTCAAAAAAAATAATTCACATACATTAATAAATAAAATGTAGTCAAAAGGGGGATTTGCAATTTTAGTCATGTAACTTTAAGCACTAGCAAATTTGGTCCTGTAGCTAATAAATCTTTGTAATTTAAGGACTTTTCCACTGGAAAGTAGACTTTCCGGCGGAAAAGTTCGACGCCGGCAACATTTTTTCCGGTATGCTATTGCCGAAAAGTGTACTTTTCAGGGGAAAAGTCCTTAAATTGCAAATATTAATTAGTTAGAGGACCAAATTTGCAAGTGACAAAAGTTACGAGACTAATAATGATATCAGTCGAAAGTTACGGGATGAATAATGTAAATTTCCCTTTTAAAATTACAAACACATAAAACAAATTATGTCAAACAAAAGTGAGAAAGGTAAGAAACTTAACCCATGAAATGTGTAAAAGAAACATTCTTTGCGCATTTATAATTCATAATAATAATAACAACCCAATATAATGACATAACAGTAATATGACAACTGACAAGGTCATAATATATCTGCGGGATAAGAGGTTACTCGCTCACTCCCCACATATTCAATTAAACAGACATTTAGATGGAATAAATAATTGACATAAAAGGTGTTAGTACTAAATTTATTTTGATTATTTGCAGTGTGATCTTCTTTCTTATTGATAGCTAGAGCGTGCGGCTGCTAACTTAATTTAATAATTGCTTCTTTTGACAAAATTAAAGTAGATTATATGCTTTACTTAAGACTATCATTTTTTAGTTTTCAAATCAATGACAAACTTTCACTAATGGTTTTGATTAATATTTTTATTTGAGCTGATTTAGACTTCTAAAATGTTTTTACTTGGACAAATTTCAATGGGATCCCTAATCAGACAAAATCAGATCAGTTTACACTTAAACCGACCGTATTGTAGTAAATCAGACTTCGATAATTGTAAAATACACATATTAGACATTTATTAGACCAATTAAACTAGATGATATAATGATTAATCATGGTTATACCTAAAGTCAAAGTTATACAGAGTAATATACGAGAGACAAGCTGCGATACAAGTCAACTTTGAGATTTACCTCTATAGTTTTGAATAAATCTAGCAACAGAATGTTTTAGGGAGTATTTACTTTCATAGGTATAGGCTTTTGCATTGTAACTTTTGACTGGAAAATAATATAATATTTTAATGGTAATAATTTTTAAAAAGGAATAAAAGCTCAATTTTGGTAATTTTTTTAAGAATGTCAACTACAATATCTACATCTATACGGGCTCATTGACATTGCAGAGAAAAAACTTACCAAAGTTGTATAAATTCATTTAAATAAGGAGATAGATAATTTATTTACCAATATTTATATGGTTATCTCACATGCCACATGTGCATCGTGCACATTGTAGCATTCGAGATGCTTTTAGATTCTTCCTCATTTTTATTTTGAGCAATAGCCACAGTGACTGCGTGTCTACGTCAAAGTAAATTCAGAAAAGCAACACAAATTATTACCAGTGCTTATACGGTGGAATCGGTGAATGATGAGTTTTAAAATGGATGTGTGTTGACATAAATGTACAGCTTAGGGGCCCTAGTTGGAATGTTCTTCTAGGAAGAAGGGATTCAACTAATGCAAGTCTGGCAACGGCTAACACCGACATTCCCGGACCAAATTTCAATCTCACCCAACTCATCAACTCCTTCTCCAAGAAGGGCTTTAACACCACAGAAATGGTTGCTCTCTCAGGTTTAATTTGTTTGCTCTAACATTGTGACTCTTATTTTTAATTTGCACGTTGTCTATGTTTTAGTCCTATTTCTGTTTCAGTCCTATTTCAAGTAGTTTATCTATTAATAAATGATGCAGGATCGCACACGATTGGGCAAGCGAGGTGTACGACATTCCGAGGCCGTATCTACAACGACACCAATATAAACGCGACATTTGCACAACCATTGCGAGCAAACTGTGGTCAAAGCGGGGATGACGACAATCTGGCTCCGCTAGATGAGACGACTCCGACATCGTTCGACAATAATTACTATGTGAACTTGCAGGGGCAAAACGGACTCCTGCATTCTGATCAGGAGCTCTTTACCGGAAACGGAGGTCGCGCAGACGCTTTTGTAACCACTTATGGCTCCGACTCCTCTACCTTTGCTTCGGATTTCGCAAATGCTATGCTTAAAATGAGTAATCTCAGCCCTCTCACTGGCTCAAATGGGGAGATTAGGACTAACTGTAGGAAAACCAATTGACTAATGCGTGCTGGCCTACTCCTTGTGTGTTGTTAATTACGTTACAAAATAATTAAAGTGTTGCAGTTAGTATTTGAATATCGTTGTTTTGTATCAAGGGGTGGGTAGGTCATGGGTGGCATCCAAGGCCAATTGAGGAATTACAAGCTAATTACATCTATTGTCCAATTGTATGTTGCTCCAGTTTATTATGATAAATATAATAATAATTACATCAAATTCATGAAATAATAATGAGCTTCCTTCTGTAAGAGCGTTTAAAGCTCATTAATAAATTCTGAGTATTTGTTATTTGAATTTTGGATAAGTATATCAAAGTCATTAATAAATTCTGAGTGTTTGTTATTTGAATTTTGTATAAGGCTCAGTTGTTGTTGCTACTGTATACGAATTACAAAGTAGTGCGTATAGAAGTTTTTTTTGTCTTATTTATTAATGATAAAAGTAACAAGAAATAAAGCAATTCAATAGTTCAAGACTACACTGGGATGAAACATTGAATCAGCCAATCAAATTCGCTAACCCTGCATCTATATCGTCTAATCTAATAGTAGTGTTGAACTTCCTACTCAAATGATAATTAAAAGAAAACAATTTGTACTTAAAAGAAAACATGTAAATTTATTCAAGCATTCTGACCTTTCTGGACAAAAATATATTCTACCTGTCATTTTAAACTTTATTATCTTTGAAATTTTAAATCAATAATAAATTTTGATTAATAATTTTGATCAATTTTTTATTTGAATGTTATAGGATTTATACTTTTATGAATATTTTTAACAAATAAATTCTTCACATTACTTTTATGTTACAAATGATTTCCTATAACAATAAATTCATCAATGATAAACCTTAATTTAAGGTATGGAAGGAGTACAAAAAAGTGACTTAGGATATACAAGTATATGTTTGGCTTTTAAGGTATTTTTGTAAACTTTTTAGCTTTTAAGGTATTTTTGTAAACTTTTTAGCTTCATTATTTGTCTCAATAATTACACTGTAAGTAAAAAATACTCCCTCCGTCCCGGTCATTTCTTCCGGTTTTGACCGGTATTGCAAATTTAGGTAGTTGGAATAAAGTGAAAGTGTATGATTGTAGTTGTGTAAGAAAAAGGTGAATGATATGAATGTGAATCACATATTCCAAAAGTGGAAGTTGGAAGAATTAATTAGGACGGCTCAAAAACGAAAGTTGGAAGAAATTACCGGAATGGAAGGAGTATAATTTAGATTTATTTTTATAATTGAGATTTACCAATCAGGCTACATATAAGATATAACATGATATAATCGCAAATTATACCGTGGGATCGGCCCACCTTCCGCATGGTGTGCCGATCCCACTTTTGGCAAGTTACGTTGCTTTCTTTTTTTCCCGGAGCTTCTTCCTTCCCTTTTTTCCTATTCTTATTTTATTTTTCTTTTTTTCAATTCTTCTCCATTTCCATCAAATTAAAATGTTAAAAATTTAATTGCAGTTTTAATTTTTCTTATCTTCAATTTAAATTATAATTGAATCTATTTTTTTATTCTTTATCAATACATAACAAAAAGTTTAATAATCTAAATAAGATAAGTACATTGCATTTCATATTCATACACTATTTTTTGTAATATCTTTTTATATTCATATATTTTTTGTAATATATTTTTACATGCATACACAATATTTTTTATTGAGTTTGTTTATTTTGATTCTAGCTTGGGTTACATTTGATAATATACAAAGTTACATCATCTTATACTCGAGTTACATGTTATTATGCGTGAGTTGCATCTTGTTATGCGTAAGTTACATCTTCTTATGCGCAAGTTACATACTTTTATGCGCGAGATACATCTAATTATGCGTGAGTTACATCTAATTATTTGTGATATTTTACTTATCTTTATCTTGAACTAATTAAATTCTAACTGAATTAATTTTTTTCTTTACCAATTTAATACAAAATTTTATTTATTCACATAAAATAAGTATATTGTATGTCATATTCATACACTATTTATTACTTTGTATACTTTTTTAATATTTATTATACACTTTTTTGTAAAATATTTTTTATATTCATGTACTTTTTTCTATAATATATTTCTTATCTCTTTTATATGTTTTATAGACATTAAGGCTGTTTATTTCGATTTAAATTTGAAAAAACATGAGAATAATACATTTTTCGTATGTGTGAGTTATATTTATAGACAATTGCTATGATTAAATTTGATATTTTATGGAGTTACATCTTCTTATGCACGATTTACATCTTCTTGTGTGTGAGTTACATCTTTTTATACGCGAGTTACATTTGAGTTTTCCTTAACAAAATACATTTTGCATACACTAAAGTTAGATTTTCAATCAACGCGATTTACATTTTCTGTAATACGAATTACATCACAACATAAAGCCTACTATTGAAACAAAAGAATCATTGTTATGCAAAAAAATAAATGTTTCCAAAAAAATATGTGTTTTGGCAAAAAATATATTTTAAAAATAATTTTATGGATTTAATATTAAAAAAATATATATATATATTCATCATTTATGTTAACCGTTGCTATTAAATAAAAAAAATCATTTTTTTTACAAAATCAAAATGAGTTTTTGGCCAAAAAATGATATTTGGCAAAAAAAGATAAATTTTTTTTATGTCCTTAATATTAAAAACAAAACATATAAACTATTTAAATAAAGTAATTGAGCAACTAGACTCATTGGTTTCAATAAAATCAATGTTTTATTTCTTATAATTCGTATTAGACAAGTTACATTTCAACTTGCTTGTTGTTACATTTCTTATTAGTGTGAGTTACATTTTGTTACACGCGAGTTATACCTATTCCGCTACTGGGACAATGAAAAAACAAAAATGAAGTTACTGTTCACGCGCGTAAACAGTCACACGCTTTTTTTTCCTGTGGGAACACCATGCTCACCGTGGACTGCTCCTACTTCATTTATGACGCATGATATAATGATTAATCATGCTTATACGTAAAGTCAAATTTATAATATACGACTGACAAGATACAAGTCAACTTTGAGATTTACCTCTAACTTTTTGAATACGTCTAGCAACAGAATATTTTATTTACTTTTATAGAATTATAGGTATAGGTTTTTGCATCGTAATTTTGAAAGATACTACATCATTCCGTTGGAAGGTTCTCATAGCTAAAATGATACAGTTATTTAGGCAATAATTAAATAAACTACTTCAAGTATATTTTGAGAAATAATTTTAATAGGTATATATTATAATGTAGTTAATTAGAATTGATAACTGTGATGTTATAAATGTATTATTTTTAATATTTAATGATTGAATTGTCACTTAAGATTGGTAATTGTTTCCTAAAATGGAAATGAGAACCTTTATATGGAACGTCCAAAAAAGGAAAGTGAGAACAATTCTGAGTATTTGTTATTTGAATTTTGTATAAGGCTCAATTGTTGTTGTTACTATGTACGAATTACAAAGTAGTGCGTATAGAAGTTTTTTGTCTTATTTATTAATGATAAAAGTAACAAGAAACAAAGCAATTCAATAGTTCAAATTCGCTAACCCCGCATCTATCTATATCCTCTAATCTAATAGTAGTGCTGAACTTCCTACTCAAATGATAATTAAAAGAAAACAATTTGTACTTAAAAGAAAACCTGTAAATTAATTCAAGCATTCTGACTTTTCTGGACAAAAATACATTCTACCTGTCATTTTAAACTTTATTATTTTTGACATTTTAAATCAATGATAAGTTTTGTTTAATAATTTCGATCAATTTTTTATTTGAATGTTATAGGATTTATACTTTTATGAAGTATTTTTAACAAATAAATTTTTCATATTACTTTTATGTTACAAATGATTTCCTATAACAATAAATTCATCAATGATAAACCTTAATTTAAGGTATGAAAAGAGTACAAAAAAGTGACAATGAGACTTAAGGTATATATGTTTGGCACAACTAGCTGAAGAGATTTTTGTAATGGTATGTTTAAAGTATTTTTGTAAATTTTTAGCTTCATTATTTATCACAATAATTACACCGTAAGTAATTAATATAATTTAAATTTATTTTTATAATTGAGATTTACCAATCAGGCTACATATATAACATGAATACATGATATAATGATTAATCATGGTTATAAGTAAAGTCAAAGTTATAATATACGAGTGACAAGATACAAGTCAACTTTGAGATTTACCTCTAACTTTTTGAATAGTTCTAGCAACAGAATATTTTATTTACTTTTATAGAATTATAGGTATAGGATTTTGCATCGTAACTTTTGAAAGATAATATTAGTAATTTTCAAGAACGTGTAAAAGCTCATATAGTAAGCATGCATTATCGAATTATTGTCGAATGGTTTAAAAATATCATATATAGGATCTTCGGAATTTTTATTTTGATCAATAGATTTGGTGTACTACATCAAAGTAATTTAAGAAAACAAACACTGATTATAACTAATTAATCTACTTATTAATTAGAGGGGATAAGAGAAGTGGTATAGTTACAAAGGTAGAATTATATGATTGATATTGGGAGTATTTGGCCATAGAAGTGTTTGTGAACTAATGTCAACAAATCTTGTAGTTGTTTTTTGCCAGCCGTTATCATTATCAGATTGAAGTAAAATATTTGATACTCCATATATAACTTAGTTGTTCAGGATTAGATATGATGTTAAGATGTAAAATGACTGGGCATAGTTAAAAATATATATGAATTTAACTTAGCCTTTTATAGAGTATTTTCTAAGCACATTAAGTATTACTTCTTCTGTTAGTTTTTAGTTGCAACATTTCCTTTTCCACGTTTACCAACGCACTACTTTGACTAATATTATATTTAATTTTTTATTTGTAAAAAATAATTAAACACTATTTTTCAAAAAAGACAATTCACACATTAATAAATAAAATGTAATCAAAGTAGAGTACATGAATAATGTACAAATTGTAATGTTGCAACTAATGCGATACGGAGGATAGCATTTTATATAATCACTACCATTTTTTAATAGATACATGTGCACACACAAATAGATATATTCTATAATAATATTTTTCTATTATATATACCTAAATTCATTTATTTTTAGTATTATTATATTAAATATGATTATTTATAGTGGTTCTAAAAATAATATTATAAAATAGCTAGCCATTGTATACATGATAATATTTATTATCGGTGTTATTACATTGTCATAATTATCTTTATTTTGTTTCATTTTTTGAATATTATTAAAATAATTAACGAATGGGCTAAAATTGGAGGGTTTATTCGACTATAAATTACAATATCAAAAAGTCGTGAAAAAAACACTGAGAGTGGATTTGACTTTTTCATAGCAAACAACCAAATCAAAAAATTGTTTACTAAGGGATGTATTGTATTAGAAATTAGCTTAGTGGCAAAATTTTAAAAGTCCTTGGATTTTAAAAGTTGAGGTGTATTCAATGAACTTTTAAAAGTCTACAAAAGTCTAGGTGTATTCAATGTAAACTTTTAAAAATCTATAAAAGTCTAGACATATTCAAAGTTCCGTTCATTCTTATGGATTTCTAAAATCATGGATTCTCGTAGACTTTTAACTCATTTTTAGTACATTAATTCTCTTCGATTGTCTCTTCTCCTCACTAAAGATTTCCGTGGACTTTTACTATATCCTTTCTTCATCCCCCCCCCCCCCCACCCCACCCACCAACTCTCCTCTTCTTTAGCCAAGTCACCCCTTCAATCTTTCTTCAGCCCAGCTCGCCCCACCCCTCTCCTTTCGTTCTTTTTCTTCTTCAGCTTGCCCCACCCCCTCGTTAATCACATACTGGTTCGATTCTAGAAGTTTCTAGAAAAACTGGTATAAGAATCGATAATATTACATCAGTGCAATTCTGGTACGTCGTCACATAACCATTAAGAAAATAAATATTTTAACTATTACTTTTTTTCATCTTTAAATCGCTAACACAAAAATATAATTTTAAATTAATAAATATATAACCGTAAATAAGTACACAAAATTTTACAATATAGAAATGAAAAGAAAACAATTATTAAGAAGAAAAACTCGATTGCAACTATGCTTGTACCACATGTAGCAATGAGTGTAACGGTTGTGTAACGATTAATGTTCTTATTCATTAATAAAATGACCAAAATTCTTGAGCATTCTTGAAACTTTGAGTTTTTTTAATAAAAATAAATTTGTATTTTTATGCTTCATTTATTCTTATAGAACTTTGTGTTGCTATATGAATTACATTTGTTTTATTTATTTATTTATTTGTTTGTTTGTTTGTTTGTTTGTTTGTTTGTTTCTTATCATACTCTGTATTAATTATACAGAGGAAATTAATCAGGGTAGGACTAAAACATACAGAGTAGCATTCTTCTTAAAGTATGATCATATGTTTGATTTTCCTTAAATAGGACTAAATATTACATATGCACCCCTAATTTAATTAATTAATACAAGTAATTGTCCCTAATTCCCTTGCATAACCAAATCAGACTTTGTTTGTGGCGGATCAGTCCGATGACGACAACGGGGAACTCAAGTGACGGAGGCGGACGGGCAGATCGTTAGCGGCGGTCTATGTGAAAATTTTGACGACCAGCAGTGGCGGTCCGCATTTAAAAGTCTATGGACTTTTTGAAAGTTAATAAACTTATCCATGGATTTAAAAGTCCATAGAATTCATTCATAAAAAAGTTTATGGATTTAAAAGTCTATTGACTTTTTTAAAAGTCCACGGATCAAAAAAAGTCCACCACAATTCATATTCAATACATCCTCCTAACTATCTAAAAGAGCTGTTTGATTGAGACAAACAAAGTCACTCCAAAACGTCAAAAAATGGCTGATAAAATATACAGTAATTATCAAATATTTCCTCCGTATTTAAAAGTTTATTACAGTTTTCTATTTGGATGTATTTAAAAGTTTGCTACACTTTCCCTTTTTGGTATGTTTTTCCTTTGAAAATACCGAATTGCCCCTATTTTTCCTACTTTTTATCTTCTTTTTACTACTTTTCATCTTCTCTCCTACTTTTTCTACACTATTCATTATTGTTACTACTCCCCCTTGAATATTGTATCAAACCCAATGTAATGATCTTTTAAATACGGAAGGAGTATGACATATGAGATAAATTTAGTGGAGCAACAAAAAAAAAGGACAAAATTAAGATAGTTGGATGGAGGAGTAATTAATTGAGTAATTCCATTATTTATTTATTGGCTTATCTTCAATTCCCAAAAATTTTGCAGAGTTTAAAATATGGATAATTTGAGTTGCGCCCCATTTTATTGTCCAAATTGAACTTTGCATCACGTTTTTAAAAAATTTTGTTTTAGCACCCCAACGCCGTATGAAAAGACAAAAACGCCTCTCAATCAGGAATATGTTGAAGGCCAACAAAATTGTTAATGGAGGGACATTTTGTCTTTTCATACAGGGTTGGGGTGCAAAAATAAAGTTTTTTAAAACGGGGTGTAAAGTCTAATTTGGACAACAAAATTGGGTGCAAACTCAAATTATCCCTTAAAAATATCGTGAAATGCATATACTTTAAAATTTGTTCAATAGATTAATAAATAATGATACTTCATATCAATTATGGAATTTTCATATATTGAAGAGTGAAGAAATAATTAGAGATCGAATAATGAAGTTCATAACAAGTCAATAATAATTTCAAGTAGGTAACTGTTTCACATACTTAACTCCAACTAACTATTTTGAGGTGAGGTGAATTGAAATACAATGTTTTCAATGCTTATGCATATATTTCTATTTCATTATATTAAAAAAGAATAGAATAATAGTTCCCCATTTACTTTTGTGAATTAAAATTCTTTTTTATAAATGCATAAAAATAGAGATCGTTTGTAACAATTGGATGCTCCGTAAAAACAATGCATATAAAAAGGAGAGGAATTGATGAGTTTTACTGTTTTATGTGTGGGCCGCGTGCATAAATGTTCGGCTTGCGGGCCTGAGCTCGAATGTTTTACAAGGAAGAAGATTCAAGTAGGCCTTTTATCCTCAATATTACAAAAATGAGGATAAAAGATAAAAAATGTGATCTCTTTTTTATTTTTATAAAAAAGTAACCAATTTCACAATTATTCCCGGTTACAGCAAATGGAGTCCGGCCAAACTGATTCCGTATTTTAGAATGTATTTTCCACGGCAAAGGGACTCCGGCCATAGTTAATAATGTATTTTGGAATATTAAATAAGTTTCCTTATTTATTATGTTTTCTATTGTATTTTGGACTCTTTATTTATTATATATTTGATATCCAGGGTTATCATTTTGGTAAGTTATTCCATTATTCTCACATGGTATCAAGAGCATTAGATTTTTAGAACCCTAAATATATTTTTTTGGCCATGAGTACCACGGCCGCATCTTCTGCTTCAACCACGGCTGCGCCTGAGAGAATAATGAACAGGATGATCTCTAAGGAGCCCTGACAGATATATTTATAATAAAGAGAGTTTAATGTAAAATACAATACTGAGCCTATAATAATTCTATTACACCCCCTCAAGCTGTGCGGGGGAAACAACGCGCAAGTTGTCTTTTAAAAAATGAAAGCGCTGTGTAGATAGACTCTTGGTAAAAATATCTGCCAACTGAAAATGAGTAGGAACATGCTGAACAACCAGATCTCCATGTGCAACTCGTTCGCGAACAAAATCGTAGTCAATCTGAATATGTTTACTACGAGCATGCTGAATAGGATTTGCAGTCAAATAGGAAGCCGAAATATTATCACATAACAACCGCACGGGTTCTGTGATGGGATAGCCGAGCTCAAAGAGAACAGATCTGATGTGTAGTGTATCCTGAACTGTGTATGCAATAGCACGATACTCGGCCTCTGTGGATGATTTGGAGACTGTGGGTTGCTTCTTGGACTTCCAGGAGACTAAATTAGGACCCAAAAATACGGCATAACCTGTAGTGGAACGTGAGCTATCAGGACATCCAGCCCAATCCGCATCTGAGTATGCAACAACACACGTGGGTCGGTCAGAATGCTGGAGCCAAAACCCATGATCACGTGTTCCCTGCAAGTACCTGAAAATTCTTTTGACTGCAAGTAGATGAGTAGTACGAGGGGCATGCATGAACTGAGAAACTAAGTGTACTGCATAAGTAATATCTGGCCGTGTCAAAGTTAAATATTGTAACGCACCTACCATGCTACGATACTCAATCGAGTCTACAAGTAACTCACCACCAGAAAGAGATAGAGTAGTACGAGATGCTAGAGGGGTGCACACGGGGTTAACCGTGTGAAGATGAAAACGAGCAAGAAGATCAGAAACATATTTTTTTTGAGAGAGAAACAGACCTTTATTCGAACGAGTTGCCTCAAGACCCAAGAAATAGGGTAGGTTACCCAGATCCTTCATGGCAAAGTGGTTAGAAATAGTGGAGATAAACTGGGTAACAGTGGATTCAGATTTGCCAGTAATAATAACCTAAGACTAAATTTATGTCATGCCATGGAGTCATCGTCACTGATATTTAGTTCTAATGCATCAGAGTCTTTGTCACTCTCAGACTCTAATATCAATTCATTGTGAAAGAAAAGCTCTCCATCGTCAGGGTCATAATCTTCAACATCTTCTAAAGAATCTTCATTTTGGATATGCATTGACGTTTGATCCCGCATTTGTTGGACAACCTTATTCGGTAATGCCATTGGCTCTACATCTTGTCGAACTAAAAGAGGTGTGTCATCAATTTCTTCTATTGGATGAAAAGATGGTAACTCACTAGCATTTTCCTCTTAAAATATGTCATCACTAGCATCCACATTAGCATCATGATCTGGTATATCATATATGCAACGATGATTTACTTTTTGTACAACCATCCAATTCTTGCCTAAAGCTTTATCGTCTAAATAAAACACTTGTTGAGCTTGTGTGGCCAAAATAAATGGATCTTCGGTGTACCACTGGGATGATGTGTCAACAGATGTCAGTTTATAATTAACCACCATTGTTCTCCCCTTTGGATCAATATTATACCACTTGCAACGGAACATGAAAACCATCCTTCCAAGGATGAAATCAAGTTCTAAAATTTCAAGTAATACACCGTAATAAATGGTATCACCATTATCATCTCCGGTTCATACTCCGCTACATTGTGTCTTGAACTTGGCATCACGTTCTTTGCATCGAAATCTAACACCATTGACTATACAACTTTGTCAAATTGTGTAACGATCATCCGGTAATTGCGATAAGGAATACAAATCATCACTAGCTATCGGATCACCATTTACTCTAAGCATAGCCATCTGAAAACCGAATATTAGAATTATAAATTGTTAAAATTAAAAAAAAAGTTGAAATATACTTATATACTTAATATATTGGTTTTACCTTTTTCTTGAATATTGTCCGTTAGCATCAATAGCCTTGATTATAGTATCATAGACAACTCTTTGTTCATTAGTCAAATTACCCAGCAGGAAATTCACGTTTGTGAATATTGTCCCATTCTTGTGCACGTGAGCTTGTCAAGCAAATAAGTTCCTTATGCTCTCTAAAGTGAAAAATAAATTACTTATAATATCAAATAAATTAAAAATAACTAGAAATGAAATTATAATGGAAAACTCACTTTATGTAATCGTCGAGCTCACTTCCACAATTGTTAAGAAGGTACCATTGCACCACATTCCCATCTCCCCTTTGGATCAGTATTATACCACTTGCAACGGAACATGAAAACCTTCCTTCCAAGGATGAAATCAAGTTCTAAAATTTCAAGTAATACACCGTAATAAATGGTATCACCATTATCATCTCCAGTTCATACTCCGCTACATTGTGTCTTGAACTTGGCATCACGTTCTTTGCATCGAAATCTAACACCATTGACTATACAACTTTGCCAAATTGTGTAACGATCATCCGGTAATTGCGATAAGGAATACAAATCATCACTAGCTATCGGATCACCATTTACTCTAAGTATAGCCATCTGAAAACCGAATATTAGAATTATAAATTGTTAAAATTAAAAAAAAAGTTGATTTATACTTTTATACTTAATATATAGGTTTTACCTTTTTCTTAAATATTGTCCGTTAGCATCAATAGCCTTGATTATAGTATCATAGACAACTCTTTGTTCATTAGTCAAATTACCCAGCAGGAAATTCACGTTTGTGAATATTGTCCCATTCTTGTGCACGTGAGCTTGTCAAGCAAATAAGTTCCTTATGCTCTCTAAAGTGAAAAATAAATTACTTATAATATCAAATAAATAAAAAATAACTAGAAATGAAATTATAATGGAAAACTCACTTTATGTAATCGTCGAGCTCACTTCCACAATTGTTAAGAAGGTACCATTGCACCACATTCCCATCTAATCCTAGATTTCCAAATTTAGGAGCTCCAAGTGTTCGTATTTTGTAGTTAAACACGTCCATCATATAGTCTTCACTAGAGAGTCCCAATTGCGCTCTGGGCGTGTAAATCTTATTTCAATATCAGTTAAATATCGAGATAAGAATGTAATAGCATCATCGACCACGCAAGCTTCAGCAATAGATCCATCAGGCCGAGCATAATTACGCACATATCCCTTATAAGTACCCATGCGCCGTTCAATTCCAAACATCCATCTAGGAGGAGCTGGACCACCCAATAATGCTTGTTCTGGCAAATGCACGCACAAGTGAACCATGATTGTAAAAAATTTGTTCGCTAA
The DNA here is from genome assembly GCA_945859875.1 of Cuscuta europaea. Taxonomy (NCBI): domain Eukaryota; kingdom Viridiplantae; phylum Streptophyta; class Magnoliopsida; order Solanales; family Convolvulaceae; genus Cuscuta; species Cuscuta europaea. Next base: position 408,717 of record CAMAPE010000045.1, on the reverse strand, counting down.
CATATAAGGTCTTTGCGCATAACTTCTGAAAGAATTGACAGAACTCTATTAGTGTGATACATATTTTCCTATCGAGGAATGCAAGAATCACCGCTGGCAATATCTTTTGAAGCAATACATGACAATCATGAGTTTTCATTCCTCCAAGTGTATTTGCATCTGTGACACATCGACTAATATTGGAAGCGTAACCATCTGGAAGGCAAACAGACTTGATAAACTTGCAAAACTCCTTACAATCATCTTTAGTCAAGGTATATTTAGCATGTGGTTTTCCAAATTTACCATTTCGTTCCCTCAACCACAACTCCTTGTGAATGTTATGATCTTCCAAGTCAAGACGTGTGTTCAAAGTATCTTTTGACTTTAGAGGATCATTCAATAAGGTCCCGACAATATTATCGCATACATTCTTTTCTATATGCATTACATCAAGATTATGGCGCATCAACAATTTCGACCAATAAGGGAGTTCAAACAAGATGCTCTTTTTGGCCCAATTCAATTCATTAGCACCACATTTGCGTTTCTTATCTTTATTGTTTGTAGCTTTTCCAGGTGTTGCATTATGAACCTCCTTTAGCTGTTGTAAAATGACATCTCCAAAAAATTCTCGAGGCGGTCCTCTTCTCTCTGGCTTGCCATCAAATCCCCTATTCTTTCTCCAGCTATGTGTATCACTTAGAAAGCATCGATGCCCTGTATAGCATTGTTTTCCTTGAATTCGTTTCCATCTGGTGTCCTCGAGGCATACGGGACACACCATTCTTCCCATAGTGCTCCATCCATACAAGTAAGCATAAGCGGGGAAGTCACTTACAATCCATAGAATTGCTGCCCGGAGAGTAAAATTTGATTTAGAATACTCATCATATGCTTCAACCTCATCTGTCCATAACATTTTAAGTTCATCTACAAGAGGCCTTAGAAACACATCAAATCCTTACCAGGCGACTTAGGACCATGAATTAATAATGCTAAAAGATAGTTACTTTTATGCATCATACTCCAAAGCAGCATATTATAAGGCATCAAAATTACTGGCCACAAACTATGTGATGTTGACATATTACTAAATGGGTTAAACCCATCAGAGGCCAACCCCATTCTAACATTTCTCGAGTCTGCAACAAAATCCGGATATAACTCATCAAAGTGCTTCCAAGCCTTCCCATCAGCCGGATGACGCAGAACTCCTGGCTCTTCCTTGCGCACTTCTTTATGCCAGCGCATGTCTCTTCCCGTGTGACATGAAGCATACAGACGTTTAAGTCGAGGTCCCACCGGGAAATACCGCAGCCTCTTATGTGGAATCTTATTACGAACATATCGATTACATTTACATATAGGACATGTGACATCATTCTTATGATCACCATAGAACAACACACAATCGTATTTGCAAACATCAATAAGTTCGTAACCTAAACCCACGTCACAAACTAGCTTCCTAATTTCGTAATAGCTTTGTGGACAATTATTGCTTTGTGGGAGCACTTCATGTAGTAGCTTCAACAACATTTCAAAGGAACCATCACTCCACTTATTCATCACCTTTATATTCATCAATTTTACCACGAATGTCAATCCAAAGGATGTATGACATCCTACAAATAACGGGGTATCCAGACCTTCATATAGTTTTTCATAATGAGAATTTTCTGCCGTGGGTTGCTGATTTGTAAGAAATTCAGTGGTATCCCCAATATCAAAATATTGATTACCAAATGCATCATGCAACCCTGCTCTCAACCCATCAAATTCATCATTTTCAAACTCTTCATTACTCGCACCTTCATCATCAGATTCTTCTTCACCGTGATACACCCACTGTACATATGACGTATCAATTCCTTTAGTTATCAAATGTGCTTTGATGACATCAATAGAATGACTCCTTGAATTAAGGCAATTACGGCAAGGACATGTTGTCAATCCCTTACGATCTAAACTTTGTTTAGCAACATTTATGAATTCTTTGATGCCAGCCACATATGCCAGAGCGATCCGATTTGAAGACTTCACCCAATCACGGTTCATATCATGAGTATTCTACTAATGATAGCAAAAACATGGAAACAAAAACATATACAAACACTGGCTTAGAGAAACATTCCATTTAGTTAGGTTAGATGTTGACAATTTATATGTCTTTTGAACTTAAAATGTGAAACTAGTAAAAACATACTTGTTAACCTTTGGATTGAAGGGAGATCTGATTCGTTTGTTTCTCGAACCTGCAAAACATATAAAGAAAATAATGTAGAAGCAACTAATACTGAAGAAAGTATATTTAAAGTCTCAAAGTCAACTAATACCTTATTACTTAGTGAAATAAGAATGGAATAAACTGAAAATTAACTAATCAATAAACTGAAAGGAATAAACTAAAAATTAACTAATCAATAAAATGAAAGGAATAAACTAAAAATTAACTAATCAATAAACTGAAAGGAATAAACTAAAAATTAATTAATCAATAAACTGATAGGAATAAATTGGAATAAACTAAAAATTAATTAATCAATAAACTGAAAAGAATAAACTAGAATAAACTGAAGATTAATTAATCAATAAACTGAAAGGAATAAACTGGAATAAACTAAAAATTAATTAATCAATAAACTAATGGAATAACCTGGAATTTAATTTAATGGAATAAGCTGGAATTCCATAATCAGTAAAAAACAAAGTAAAAGTGAGCTGAAGATCCCTGCAATAAGGCTTCAGACTGAAAGTTTTAAACTAAAAAACAGAGTAAAAGTGAGCCGATGTTCAGACTATGGAGCGAATGAAATAGGACATGCGGCTCATCTTCTTCACCTGCAGCTTTGGATGGACTCTGGAGTGAGGAAAGATTCGAATGACTCTAAACTTGAACTTCTAGCGACGAGACAAAAACACTAAAACTTTAAAAAATGACCGGTCAAACGACCGCTTTTTGTGAGAAGCTATGAAAAGCAAGGTCAAGAAAAGTGCTGGAAAAGTTGGGCTTTCTCACAGCGAGACGCTTCTCAAAAGCCAAGCAGAGTTTGAGCGCTCACCTGCGCTTTGTCACTTCTGACCACTTTTAACAAGTTTGATCAATATATAACAATAAATTATGGTTCAGGAGGTATCTTTTGCTTTTGAAAATACATGTAGCAACAGTATTTTATTACTTCTAAGAAAATAGACACGAATGTTAAAAAAGTGGAGTAGCCATATCTAATTAAATTGACAAACAATATATCATAATACATGCACAAACAGTTTTCAAATATCGAAACAAAGGCTACTGTGAAATTCCAGCTTAAAAAGGTCCTTTGTATGGGTGTTGTTGTTGGTAATGTGGCAATGGAAGATAAGCAGATTTTCCAGAATGTTCAAATGAGTGTGAATTTTTTTGTATCATTGCTGAAAAAGAACTGGCAATTTATGTTCTTTTGTCAAGTTCCACAAAAGAACTTCCACAATGGGAAGGCCTATTCGTATCTTTTAATTTATGTTCTTTGTATTCTTTTGTCAAGTTCTTCCAAGGAGACATGATAATTTCTTAAAGTCTTGTACTGCAGTTTTCCAAGACTTGATTTTTACAGCATCTTGCAATTTGTTTTGTTGTGACGTGAATAAAAAAACAGTTTTGAAATATCGTACTAATACATAAAAAACACGCTCAGTAAAAGATAAATTAACAATTGTATTACTACTATAGCAGACTAGCAGTTCTACAACTTGGGAACAGTTTCAATTCTCATCATTCGTCCCCTATTATCACTATAGTACCTCTTTATGCTCATTTTATATCAAAGTTCAATATGTAAGACCTAACAGACCCCAAAAGAAGAAGATAAATGGGATGAGAAATGGGATGAGAAGCCTCGTTTAAGTGCAGCAGCAGGAAGAGGCGAACCCTGAAACTTCCGAACCATAAAAAAGGCTATGTGGTTGGACTTAAACCATATATTTCAGAAGGTGCAATTATAGAAGATACTGATGGGAGCAGACTACTATGAGACGGACGCTGACAAAAAAAAGCTTCTGCCTTCAAAGGGAAGCGTTAAAGCTTCTGCCTTCAAAGGGAAGCGTTTCAACTGGCTGGGATGGGCAAGAACTCCAACATTAAAAGGGTAGAAGAGTGTAGCACCCAATGTTCTAAAAGTCGCTAGGCGCTAGTCGGGCGGTCAAGCACCGCCTAGCGCCTAGGCGGACTAGGCGCCGATTAGTCGCCGATTAGGCGGCCAACTCGGTTTCAACATAATATCAAAAAATAGAATGTTCTTGCCAAAAAATACTACATTACACAAATTAAGTTTAAAGTTTAAACATAATAAAAATGTTGCATATATACTACTTAGTTTAATAATTAATAAGTTAGGATAACTAGGTTTACAATAATAATTAAAAGTCATAGGTGAGTTTTATGATTTACTATTTCTTTTTTTAACTAAAAGCCAGATTTTGGTTATTAAAAAAAATGATTTTCAGTTTCCTTTGGTGTTGTTCAAATAACGTGGTTGTTAAAATGATTAGTATAATTATGAGTGGTTCTAGTTTATTATACTATGGATATCATGTAGCTCTTACTATCAGAAAACTAAAACCTGGGAACTGCCAAGCACCTTTACACGAGGTTCCAAATCTTTTGGGCTACCCCTATTGATGTTGAACTTAGGATAGATGGATAGAACATAAAGTCTTAATATTGTATTAGAGCATATTAAGCTCAATCGAGCAATTCCTTACAAAAACGATGCATATGAAAACTTTGGGGCTATTTTTCGCAGTAATGCAAACTTTTTAGGATAACATGACTACATTGTGAGGTGCTTGTTTCTACTTATTAAAGCAAATTCTGCTGTTTCAAACAACTACAACCAGAAGAATTAGTTTTCAAACAACTACAACCAGAACAACCCTAAACCTTACATTATTATTTAGTCAATGTAAGGTTTACAGTAAACCCAAAGATTCATACCATTTGCTTATTAACTAACACAAAGATTCTAACCATTTGGTGATACTCAAGTTCTCAAATAAAATGTGCATATCCAATTCATCCTACATTGATTCCTCTGTTTCAACTTTCAAGTAAACCCAGACAAAACAAACATGTCAGGTCTAGTTTTTACATTAACTAATCATCCAAGCTTTCATATTTTTGGGTTGCAACCATTCAAAACAGAAAGTACCAGGAGCAGACAAGATTTGACTTCAATTTCTACAATAAAACTATATGCAATTCTGTGAAAATAAACTGAAATCAAAATGGCATCCCTTACAAGACATATCATGTTGTGGTTTGCATTCCTAGTGCAAGAAACAACAAAGTCCAATATATGCTCCAGGTGAGGCTATGCAAGCCACGTTTCCACATCAAGAATCCATATATAGTACTCAACTAGTCCACTCCCAAAAAACCAACCAACAAAGTTGAAATATATGTGGGTGTGTATATGTTCTTCTAACCAAAAAACAGTAAAAAACGAAAAACTAAAAACTAAAAACAAGTAAGGAAATGTTCTAACCATAAATTAATTCAAACCAACGAACTGAAAATACCTTTATCTGAAGTCTGGACACTGGACTGTGCGCTGGACCCCTGGACACCTTTACTCAGAGAAGAAGGAAATACAGAAAGGGAAGAGTAGAAGGCTCAGCGCTGGTTGACTACGGCGGCCATTCCATCGCAGAGAAGAAACATCCAATTAGGTCAAAGAGAGGCACCCCAATTTTGTGGATTGATCGCCAAGAGAAGAAAATACGACGTCCTCGTCATTTGGAGTAAAAAAAGTCAAAAAATGCATTTTGTTTTTAAATGGTTTGAACCGACTAACATGGTGCCTAGGCGGACGATTTTCAGGCGAGTTCTCGGTCTGGGCGGCCGAGTAATCGGCGGAGCGATTACAGAGGCGATTACCTGAAAGTCAGTACGGGACCTGTCCGCCTAGCGAGTATTCGGCGCCTAGGCGGCCGATTTTTCGGATTTTTAGAACCATGGTAGCACCTGATGATTCCTAAAATTCCTTGGCAAATATTGCTCTCCAGAGTCTCAAGAGGAAGCACAGCTATTTAATTACTTCTACTTCAGGAGATCAGTAATATGAACTGAACTAAGAAATCAAATAAACAATGAGTAAAGTCGTAGGAAAAAAATTACCTCTGCTTCGTCGCCTATAAGAGAAGATCTCAAAACCTTATTCTCCGATCTGTCCGATTCGTCTTCCTTCGGGCCAATCAGAAAAGATTCCTTAGAATTACAGAAGAAATCGGCAGAGTGATATGTTAGGTTTTAGACGGCACTGGAATTACAGAAGACGTATACTGTGAGGCGGCGTATATTGTGAGGCCCTAATGGGCGGGTGACGTGTATTTTAGGTTGGTTATCCTTTATTTTTAGAAAAAAGATAATTCACTTTTCAGGTTTTATCCACACTTTTAAAATACATAGGGAAAACCGTCAAATAGGTCCTCGAACTTTCATAAAAAGGTCAATTAAGTTCTTCTATAGGAGGTTCTGTCCGGGAACCGCCCCAAATCGCGACGACCGGACAGAATCTCCTATAAAAGGACTTAATTGACTTTTTTATGAAAGTTCGAGGACATATTTGACAGTTTTCCCAAATACATACTACCTCCGTCCCTTAAAACTTTGCCAAAGTTGACCGGCACGGAGAATAATAAAGTAAAAACTGTATGGTTGAGGTTTGTGCAGAGGAGAGAGAAATAACAGAAACCACAAAATAATTGATTAAAATGGAAAGTGGCAAAGTTTTTTGGGACGTCCCAAAAAGGAAAGATGGCAAAGTTTTAAGGGACGGAGGGAGTATTACTTATGTGTTGCTAATTAAAACAATATTACCTACATATTTTTAATTGTGTGGGTAATTCAAAAACTGAAAAATCCCACGTACTTACCACGTCATATAAAAAAGTGCCGCTAGAATGAAAAATAGACGGGAAAGATTCCCGCTAAATTTAAATGTGAGAAAAAAAATTTACCCACACATAATATATGTGTCTAATTAGTTTTTTATACGTTCACTAATTACCCACACATAGTGAAATTATGTGTGGTTAAATACACACACATAATATGTGTAGTTATTTTATGTGTGAGTAATACATCTGATTTCTTGTAGTGAGATTATCAGAATACTGTTATGATATTATATGTGGTGAAACTCCCATTAAATCTAATTTACAGATAAATTAGTTTAGTGTAATATTTATGTTACTCCCATGAAGACTAATAAAGTCAAACAAATTTAGTGTTAATAAAATGATACTATAAAGACTATTACCCGTTTGTATAAAAACTTTGTATAATCTACTCATGAAAGTGAAATATGTGAAAGTTAATAGATGTACAAATAAGGGTTAATTACGGGATTAAAACACGCCACTAATATATAGGACTATCATGTTTTAAAATCCCTATATAGGACTAATCATGTGTGTTTTGAAAAATATATCCATGTATCCATTAATATAGTCATTGAATAACTATGTCTAACATTAACTAATCCACGAATACAAATAATAGTTCATTTAATATTTTAAATGTAAATATCTTTTTTTAAGTATGAATACGAATTATTGAAATTGGTATACATAAAGTATATTTATTTTCTACAGTCACAAACATGTCTGAGGACTCGGACGATCCTGACTTTGAACAACATAGAAGTGATGTTGAATCATCCTCTAGCGGTGATATGGACGAGGCAGTAGATACGACATGGGCCACTCTGGAGATAGACGAACCGTATGTCGAGGCTGTAAATTGTAATTCAGAAATGATTGCAGTCGACGACACATTCAAACCCATTGATGAATTAAAAGAAGCTGTGGCCCAAGCAAACATCCGTCAACACTCATTTTTACGGTCAGATGACAAACGTCCCAGGTCGTGGAAGGTTGTGTGCATCTACCTGGCGAACATATGCTCGTGGCACATCCAAGCAGGAGCAGACCGGCACTACTAGAAAAATGCCTTATAGTGACATCAAATTAGTGTCATTAAAAGTTTCTGTGACACTAAAAAAGTGTCGCTGAAAGTGGGGGCTAGTGACACTTTTAGTGACACTTTTTAAGTGTCACTAAAAGTGTCACATAATTGTGACACTATGGTATCACAAAATAATGACACCATTGTATCACAAATTGTTATGACACTATGGTATCACAAAGTTCTGTGACCCTCTAGTATCATTAAAACATACACATAATACATTGATTTTAATATATATATATATATATATATATATATATATATATATATATATATATATATATATAATTTAATACTAATAAGTAACAACGGTTTGAAACATTTTTATTTATATATCAAATTCTCACATAAATGTGGATGTACATACTACATAATTAATTCATAGGGGCATACCCCGAACCAATAATAAGTAATAAAGCTGAACAAAAAGCTAACTAGTCTAACTAGAAGGCTGAAATGTTTCTACAAAGGTATATGGAATAAATATTATTGTAGTTAATGAGTGTTGGGTGTGTTTCGGAAAAAACGAAGAAATGTTAGTTAAATAAAATTAATTAATAAGTAAAATAGCTAAAAAACAGAAAATAAGATGGAGCAGATTTTAGCCAGAGCTCGTGCTACGCACGATGTCCTTAAAACGTATTCGTCACCTCCCACGGTGCTAGGAGCGTTGTAACGACTGTTTCCCAGGATACGGTGGCTAACGAATGATCGTTTGAGCACACAAACGAAAGTCCCGGCGAACTGGAACAATAGCAGAACGCTAGGGAAATTTCAGAGTAGCTGGAAGTGTTTTTAGCTCAAGAAACGTGAGGAATGTATTGTGTGTTGTGTCTTGTTGCAAACCACCTGCCAGCTATTTATAGGAGGATTTGTTGTGTGTTAAATGGGGTGTTAATGGACTTGAACGTTGGACATCAATGACCAGTCCGTTGGGCATTGAATCGTCCATAAACTGTCCATTTAACGCATCATTAAAAGAGAAGAATGTTGGGCATTTATTGCTGTAACGGACCAGAAGACCTTCTGTTGTGAACAGAAGGCCTCGAGCGTCTCTGCTGCGAACAGAAGGCCTCGAGCGTCTCTGTTGCGAACGGAACTCGAGCACTTCTGTTCCAGACAGAAATGGAGCATCTCGAGTTGCGGCATTCGTGTCCGCAGGTCGCCCGCGCACACGAGTCGCGATTTTTCTTCTCCGTTTCGGGATTTGATTGGCACCCCTCCCCCTGCGCGTAAGAGAGAGCCTTTACCTTTAGGAATCTTAACTCCTTAAAAGAGACTTCCCTTTATAAGGGGGTGAAAATCCCTTGAGTTTTCCGGTGTGGGATAAAACACACTAGAAACCCATCATTTTCCCAGTTTTTCCATTTCAACGAGTGAACTTTGAGAATCAATTTCTCATTCACCCGTTATCCGTTTTGAGTGTACCGCATATCTAATTGTAGCCCTTAACAAGGACAATCCGAAACCACTTTGACTCGACCCAAATCAGAAGTGGATCCCACTCAAATAATTGCCCCAAAATCACCATTTAATGCAATTTTTAACACATTTTTTCAACAATGAGCTCTTTTCTGGAGATTATTCAGCTTGGAAACAGAGTACAAACAGGCCAACTGAATCCTCCAAGAAGCATAAAATTGGACTATGAATATCCAGGGGAGCGGATGGCATATTGTATTGGTGGCCTATTATCGAGAAGCATCACTCAATCCCTTCAATTCATTTCTATTAGCATCATCACAATCGGGTTGAAGTGTGCAGCCCCTTCAAACACAAGTCCAAGCAACAAAACACAAGTTAAACCAAAAAAAGTGTGCTAAAACAATGTATACAAGATAAAACAATGTGAAATTCGATTATATTATTCCAGGTGTCAAGCATTTCAAGTCCAGTAGAGTACAATGCTCCTTATAGAAATAGGTTCTCAAGGCTGCAAAACAAAAAATATGTATCACAAAATAAGAACTTCATTATGAGGACTAAAATTATACACTCTCAATTACAGATTGAAAGCCCAAAAGATCCAAACATGGTGTCAAAATTTTCACTAAGATACATCACTCTCAATTTGTCTGGCTGTAGCTGTGGTGACCTATAAAATATAAGATATCAATTCTTGTCAATTTAAAGTCAAAGAAATAGGCAATAACTAGTAAGGGAAAAAAGAGGATAATTTGGAATGTACCTGCAAATTACCTGCAATATTGGGAAAAAAGAGTATGGGGTCAGATTGGGAAAAAAGGGAGATTTTCCTCAGAGATGGTCTCATCATTGGAATGGGGGGAATCATTAGTAACCTTAATCTCGGGGGCAATTTTGGGGTCAGAATTCTGTGTTGCACCAGCTCTATCGTTACTAACCTTATGAGGGACAATTATTTTAGAGCTATGGTGCTCAGCTTGGGCAATAAGCAGGGGCTGCCAGGTCAGTAATAACAGAGGCAATGTTTTAAGCATTCAAGATAGAAAAATCAGAGGCAACTTTAACAAAATTAGAGGTAACAAAATCAGTAGAAGTAAATGGTTTTTCAGTTTGGAAAACGGCACCTTGAGAGGTAACAGCAACAAGAGGTGCTGCCAGGGCAGTAATAACAGGAATATCACAAACTGAGGCTGCATAAGCATGGTCAATAGCACTACCAGACTCAATCACAGGGGCACAATGAGCACCATCTGCTGTAACTGAGGCTTCATAAAAATAGCACAAACCATGGCTACAATAACGGGCTCCGTAGCACAAGGGACACCAGCCTCAATCACAGGGGCACTGCAAGCACCATTTTATGTAACTGAGGTTGCATCAATAACAATAGAAACCGAAGCTACACAAGGGACACCTGACCCAATTGCAAGGCATATTTAACAACAATATCAGGGGCACAAGGAAATCCCTGGAGCTTTTTTCCCAAAATCTATGGAAATAGAGATCCAATTTGAAATCTATGGACAATAATGTTCGAATGAAGCTAACCGGCCGAATAGGGTTGAGTGTTGAGAAAACCCTAAGGCCGTAAAAGCTTTCCTAATGGCAGCAATGGGGGGCGACCGAAGGGGAACATACCGGAAGGGATAGCAGTTGTAATTCATCGACGGAGAAGGCAACCGATGGGAATCCGTTGAAGGTTCCAGAAAACTCAGGTCAGTCGCATCAGAAAAAGAGACGGTGTCAACCGGTCCGCTGCCGCATAAGAAACGGATCCCATACCGCCGCCGCGTAAGAAACCCTTGTCTGGGTGTCAACCGGTCCGCTGCCCTCCGCCGGCGGCATTTCTGCCGCACAGGCTTCTGGAGTTCGGACGAAGAAGACGCGCAATTCTTATAGAGAAGGTTAGCGCGGCGCGGATGAAGAGAAAGAGGAGAACGGCTGAAAATTTGAGATAAGAGGCGGATAGTTAATTAGGGTTGAGCGTAAAAAAAATTCCAGACGCGAGTATTTGCCAGGGTCACTAATAAGTAAATCTTGATATGTTAGTGTCATAAAAGTCTAATAACAACATTAGTGTCACTAAAATAGTGTCACTAAAATAGTGTCACTGTAAGCTGTTTTTTTACTAGTGCGGAACACACATGTGTGGAAGGTGAAAAAATATCAACCCGGCCACACATGTTTACCTAATTACTCCTTAGTCGAGGATGACAGGATCTTAACAAGCAAGCTCATAACAAGTGAGATAGGTCCTAAAGTGTCGGCGGATCCGGACTATAAAATAAAACTCATAATTCTAGACATTTATGAGAAATTCAAGATCCATGTTTCATACAAAAAGGCTTGGTATGGCCGCTTGATCGATTTAGAGCGCAAATTCGGTAATTGGGAGGCATCGTATAATCAAGTCATTAAATTGTTTCAAGCAATAAGATATGCCAATCTGGGGAGTCTTGTTCAAATTCAATCACAACCGACCGAAACTAATCAGACCTATGAATTATGTCGAGCGTTCTGGTCATTCAAAGCTTTTATTGACGGTTTTTGTCACTGTTTGCCTATAGTCTCTGTTGACGGAACACACTAGTTGCGGTTGCCATGAACGCTAATCGTGAGATATTTTCTCTCGCGTATGGTGTTGTGGAGGGTGAGAATGCCAATAGTTGGTCCTAGTTTTTTCAAAGCGTAATGGAAGGTGTTGTCGGACGTGATTATCCAGTTTGTATAATCTCTGACCGTCATGCAGGAATCGAAAGTGCATTTCGAAATGTTTCTGAATTGCTATCATCTCAAGTATCGAAGCGTTATTGCCTCCGTCACATTCGGAGCACTTTCATGACGAAATTCAGGAACACGGAATTGAAAAAGTTGTACGTGCTGGCAAGCCGGTAGCACTCCTATCTGGAGTGTTCATCCACTCCAGACAGGGGCGTAGCTAGGGAGGGCCCGGAGGGACCAACCCTGGCCCCGACCCAGCCTAGCCCAAATTTTAAAATTGTCTATATTTTTAAGGTAAAAAATTTTGTGTAATTTTTTTTCCAAAGATTTTTTTGTACTAGCACGGTCCGGCTCAGTGCCCTGACTCCGCCCATGACTCCAGTGACACATTTTTCATCCATATCAGTTCGGGTTGACTGAAAATCCACGGATTCAGGTGATATGCCCCAACCCTCGGTTTGAGGGGATGTCTTCGTGCACCAAATTTCCCTCAGAGGCGGCTTGAGGATTTTGGAGGCCCCAGACATAAAAAAAATTATCATATTCAAATCATAAAAAATCATATCAAAAAGCATATTTAAATTGCAGATCTACTAAAATCATATCAGACACTTGTAGTACTAAAAACTTAAAATCCTTATTACCTTATTTAGACATCTACACGTGACACGTCGCTGTCTGCCGTATGCATAGAAGATAATTTTCTTATTCTAGTTTCCAATTATTAAGTAATTATACATAATACTAATAGTAATAACTTCAATTTTGGAGGCCCCCTTCGCATGTGAGGCTCAAGGTTGTTGTCTGGGCTAACTCCCCCAAAGCCTCCTCTGATTGCCCTTTATATCATACTCCCTTCGTCGTTTAAAACTTTGTCAAGTTTGACCGGCACGGTGATTAATAAAGTAAAAACTGTGTGGTTGAGGTTTGTGTAGAGGAGAGCAGTTAACTAGAACCATAAATTCTTTACTTAAATGAGAAAGTAGCAAAGTTAGTGAGACATAAAAAAAGTAAAATTGACAAAGTTTTAAGGGACGAATGAAGTACAATTTAGTAGGAAAGAATATTTTCGTGAGACAAAAAGTATAAGACGTCAAATGTTATAACAGATCACATGAGACCCATGCAAATTAAAACCGTTTCACAATGTATATACTAATTAATTAATAATCATTTATTAATGTGGTACTCCCTATTGTAAAATCGTATGTCACCCCACCTCCCCAAGTTGTAAGTTGCGATTTCTATCGGTCGGTTATACCCCCGGCATGCAAGTTGATACCAAAAGTTGATACCCCACATTAAATATTTAACTGAGAACGTAACAGTAGCCATGAATCAATGGACGTCTTAATCAAACAAGTACACCCTCCGTTCCATGAAAATACTTCTCACTTTGACTTGAATCGTAGTTTTAGAGCTGAGAATAAGATGTAATTGTGTTAGAAAATAGAAGAGGTTGTTGGTTGTATGAGTAGAATAAGTGATTTTAGTGAGGTGTAATGTAGATGATGTGTTTCAGAGGAGAGCTCTTGTCTCTAGAAAAGTAGTATTGTATTGATGTTTTTTGGTTTTTGCTTGGTTTGCAAATGAGTACAATGACTCCTATTTATAGGAGCTAGAGGATCATTCTAGATCCTTATTAAATGCTATGATTCTAGAGTATTCTACATCTATGTCTAATTACTCTAGATTTTACATAAGAATTCTCTAGTAGAGAATTTTCTAGAATACTTTCTAACTTTAACTCTCTAGACATCTCTAGCCTTTTCTACATAGAATATTCTAGATAAATGCATCACTATTTAATACTCCTCCTTGATGCATTTGTCAGTGACTCCAAGCATTCTTCGCAGAAACTGGAATCTGTCTCTTGGCAGGGCCTTCGTGAAAATATCTGCCAATTGTTCTTCTGTTGGGCAGTACTTCATCTCAATATGCCCCTTTGCTTGGACATCTCTCAAGAAGTGATACTTGATATCGATGTGCTTAGTACGATTGTGCTGAATTGGATTTTTAGCCATCGCAATAGCTGACTTGTTGTCGCAAAATGTTTGAGTCGCAGAACTTTGCAATTCTCCCATGTCTTCTAATATTCTTTTTAGCCATATAGCTTGGCACGCTGCTCCGACTGCTGCAACATACTCGGCTTCGGCTGAAGATAGTGCAACAGAATCTTGCTTCTTTGATCCCCATGAGAAAATTCCCGAACCCAGCTTAAATGCGTAACCGGAGGTGCTTTTCATGTCATCTTGAGATCCAGCCCAATCACTGTCGCTATATCCAGTTAGTCGTGAGTCAGGAGTTGTTTTGTACCAAATACCATAATTGATGGTTCCTTGTAGATACCTAAGGAGTCTCTTTGCCGCTCCATAATGAGTCTCAGTTGGACTTTCCATGAACCTCGAGAGCAAACTTGTAGCATACATGATGTCCGGCCTCGTAGCCGTTAAGTAGAGTAGACTCCCAATCAAACTTCGGTAATTGGTTGCGTCCGTCTGCTTTGACCCATCTTCTTTCTTCAATTTTTCATTAGGAACTAGTGGAGTAACGACGGCTTTGCAGTCTTGCATTTTAAACTTCTTTAGCATGTCCTTAATATATTTTTCTTGAGATAAGAATATGTCTTCTTCTTCTTGACTTATCTCCATGCCAAGGAAGTAGTGCATTAATCCCAAGTCACTCATCTCAAAAGTGTTCATCATGTCTCTCTTAAATTCTTCAATTAATTTGGAATTATTTCCCGTGACAATTAAGTCATCAACATATAGAGAGACGATGAGAATGTCAGATTTACCTTGGGATTTGATGTATAGTGTAGCCTCGTTCTTACTCCTCCTGAACCCTTGACGGGTGAAGTATCCATCAATCTTGCTATACCACGCTCGTAGAGCTTGTTTGAGCCCGTAAAGCGCTTTCTTTAGACGAAGAACTTTTCCTTCTTCTTTGATGAATTCTTCTGGTTGCTCCACATACACTTCTTCTCGTAGCTCTTCATTTAGAAAGGCTGACTTGACGTCTAGCTGATAAATTTTCCATTTCTTCTGAGCAGCAAGAGCTATGAGTGTTCTTATTGTGTCCATCCGGGCAACTGGTGCAAACGTCTCTGTGTAGTCAACTCCCGGTATTTGAGCATACCCCTTTGCAACCAGCCTTGCCTTATGCTTCTGAATTGAGCCATCGGGGTTCAGTTTTGTTTTATACACCCATTTGACTCCAATAACCTCCTTGTTATGTGGAAGATCTACCATTTCCCAAGTATCATTCTTTTCTATCATTTTGATCTCCTCCTCCATTGCTTTAATCCAAACTTTTTCTTTGGAGGCTTCGGTGTAGCTATATGGCTCCAAGGAGCAAAAGTTGCATGTTTCATAGATGTCAGTAGACTCATATAGGTCTGCTAGAGTTCTTACCCGAAGAGGTGGGGACTCTGGTGAGGAGTCGTGATTTCTTGATGTATTAGCTTCAAAAGAGGATCTTGGAGTAGACGTGGGGCTTTGTTGATCGTGATTTTCCTCTTCTGGTATTTCCTCTAGTTGGACAGTAGTTGTCTTTCTTTCAACTTTTTCTGTCTCCCAATTCCAAGAGGCTTGCTCGTCAAACTCCACATCTCGACTTGTCACCAACTTCTTTGTCTCGAGATTGTAGATTCGATATCCCTTGAATTTGGAGCTATAGCCAATGAAGATGCCCTTCTCTGTCTTGTCTTCTAATTTATGCCTTCTAACAGAGGGAACATGAATGTAGCATATGCTTCCGAAGACCTTCAAATGTTTGGCTGAAGGCTTTTGTCCAGACCATGCCTCAATAGGTGTTTTGTTTAAAACCGCCTTAGTTGGACACCGGTTTAGAAGATAGACTGAAGTATATACTGCCTCTGCCCAGAACGTTTTAGGCATTCCTTTTTCAGCTAACATAGACCTTGCCATCTCCATGACTGTGCGGTTCTTCCTTTCGGATACCCCATTTTGTTGTGGAGTGTATGCTACTGTTAGTTGATGCTCTACACCTTCATCTTCTCAGAACTTGTCAAATTCTTTTGAGTTGTATTCGGTACCTCGATCGCTTCTCAACTTCTTGATTTGATGACCACTCTGTTTCTCCACGAAGTTCTTGAATATCTTGAATATTCTAAAGACTTCGGATTTTTCTTGGAAAAAATACACCCATGTCATCCTAGAGTAATCATCGATGAAGAGTATGAAGTACCTGTTCTTCGAAACTGAAGGCGTGCGCATTGGATCGCAGACATCAGTGTGGACAAGCTCTAGTATCTGTTTGGCTCTCCATATCTTTTCTGTTGGAAATGGTTGCCTGTGCTGCTTCCCAACCATACATCCTTCACATACTCCTTCTTTTTCATCCAGTAGAGGCATGTCTCTCATCATCTTCTTTTGGTGTAGTAATCTCAAGGCATTGAGATTGAAGTGCCCAAATCTTCGATGCCATAGACTCGTATCACTCAGTTGAGCCACCATCGCCTTTTGTGGATATTGCCATTGAATAGGAAAATTTCTATTATTTCCCATTTTTACTTCAGCAATTTCTTGATTATAGTTCTTGTCATAAATTCGGCAAGAATTTTTCTCAAAGTGCAAGGCATATCCACTTTCCATCATTTGGCCAACACTTAGTAGATTTTGTGCAAGGCGTGGGACTAGGAGAACGTTTCTAATAAAGCGCGTACCTTTCTTTGTATCTATGACAATGGTACCTTTCCCCTTTGCCTCCACCAAATCGCCATTGCCCATCTTGACCTTTGTCTTGATAGAGGTGTCTAAGTCATGGAAGATGGTCTCGTTGGATGTCATGTGATTGATGCACCCACTATCGATGTACCACTCTTCTTCTTTTGCTTCTATGGCTGAGTGACATGCGTAGAACATGTACTCCTTCTCCTTAAAATCTTCAGAATAGTTGGCCTGATAGTTTCTTCTATCTCTGCAATCTTTTTCTTCATGCCCGAACCTCTTGCAATTTCTGCATTGTGGCTTTCCTCGATGGTAGCAATCTTTCTCTAAGTGATTAGTCTTCTTGCATATTTTGCATGGTGGAAAGTTCGTCTTCCTCTCCTTATTGTTAGAATTCCCATCTTTATGTGGTTTAAAGTTTTCACCATTTCTCGAGTGATTCCTTTTAATGTTGAGCTTAGACTGGAAGGCACTTTCTAATGAACTTTCGTGTCGTCTGTTTAGCCTTTGCTCACGTGCTTCTAGCGGCCCCATTAATTCAGTGATGGACATTTTTGATAGATCTTTTGACTCCTCAATAGCCGAAACTACTGGATCATATTTTTCAGGGAGACTGATTAGGACCTTCTGGATTATTCTCTCGTCGGTTATGTTTTCTCCAAGAGTTCTCATTTCGTTGACTATATGTATAACCCGAGAGAAATAATCTTTTGCCATTTCAGAATCTCTCATCTTTAAATTTTCGAGCTCTCTTCTTAAACTTTGTAATTTAATAGTTCTAACTTTCTCATTTCCTTGAAATTCCTCCTTAAGAATATCCCAAGCTTCTTTTGTCGTAGTAGCACGAATTATTCTCGGGAAAATAGTATCACAAACGGATTGTTGAAGAAGATAGAGAGCTCTAGCATTTTGCTGTTTTTGTTTCTTACGTACCTCGAAAGTTGATGCGTCGTCGCTTCCTTTTTCCGGCATGATGATTCCTTCTTCAACAATATCCCAGAGATCATGTGATTCTAGGCAAGTCTTCATACGGACACTCCAATAGTCATAGCTTTCTCCATTGAACATCGGAGTTGATACCGAGAAGCTTGATGTCGCCATAATGCCCGCTTATGATCGAACAAGCTCTGATACCACTTGTTAAAAAATAGAAGAGGTTGTTGGTTGTATGAGTAGAATAAGTGATTTTAGTGAGGTGTAATGTAGATGATGTGTTTTAGAGGAGAGCTCTTGTCTCTAGAAAAGTAGTATTGTATTGATGTTTCTTGGTTTTTGCTTGGTTTGCAAATGAGTACAATGACTCCTATTTATAGGAGCTAGAGGATCATTCTAGATCCTTATTAAATGCTATGATTCTAGAATATTCTACATCTATGTCTAATTACTCTAGATTTTACATAAGAATTCTCTAGTAGAGAATTTTCTAGAATACTTTCTAGCTTTAACTCTCTAGACATCTCTAGCCTTTTCTATATAGAATATTCTAGATAAATGCATCACTATTTAATAAATTGTATGCTTGTAGTTGGATAAGAAAAAAGTAAATGAAAGACGGACAAATAAATCTTTCCAAAAAGGAAACAAAAAATTTTTTTTGGGACACCCAAATAGGTAAGAATTTTAAGTGACTAAAGGAGTAGCTAATTAATAAGACGACGACGTATTTGGTCAACTTAAATGTGTAGCCATTTCCGCTGTGGTTGAAAAGGTCCACGCGTGGTGAATTAACTGCAGAGCCAAACAAGGCCAAGTCTTGATCGAAGGCTTTAGTCAAACCATTCTACTTGGTAGCTTGGCTAAGTTATTATATATCCTCTATAAATACATACGTGCATCTAAGCAAATATCATCAAAAAACCTTCCAAAGATCCATAGTAATCAATTCAATTAAGCTCGCTGAAGTATATCATCATTTCTATTGATGGCTTCCAATAGCTACTTCAACTTCATCATCTGGTCAACCCTCCTATTCTCTCTAGCAAGAACAGCGTTTTCCCAAAATCTGTCCCCATATTTCTACCAAAATGTGTGCCCTGAAGCTCTACCGACCATCCGGCGCGTCGTGTGTGACGCCGTCAAACAAGAGCGCCGGATGGGCGCTTCCTTACTTCGTCTTCATTTCCACGATTGTTTTGTTAACGTAAGCCAATTACGGGATGTTCTATCTTATTATCAAGTATAAAAATAACTTTTGTATTAATTTAAGTTATGATTTTCATGCATTTGATGATAATTTCTCTTATTATGTTCTTGAAATCATTAATATAGGGTTGTGATGGATCAATTCTATTGGATTCTTCTTCCACCATTGACAGTGAAAAGAACGCTGTGCCCAATGCCAATTCGGCTCGAGGGTTTGAAGTCATTGACCGAATCAAGTCGGAAGTAGATAGTGTGTGTAATGGCCCGGTCGTCTCTTGTGCCGACATTTTGACCGTCGCTGCCCGGGACTCCGTAGTTGCGGTAATACATTTTTATTATGGAGATTTCTATGGTGCCTTTGTTAATTTAAGCGGCACCGGTACCCAGCTGCTTTTAGTGAAGTTCAAAAAAAATTATGGGGTATTTCATTGCAGTTCAAATTCACACGCGTCTTGCTTTTACCAGTCATCTAAGTAGATGCACCGGTACACTCCTAAATAGTAAAGGCACCGTAGAAGGACCCTTTTATCATTCCATATATGCGCTTGTTATCTTGTATAAAACGTATATATTTTTTTGGAAAAACTAAAATCAGTTGAGAGAATATCTTTGATTTTAAATTTGAAACCTTGCTATCATTTTTCCATATTCCATATCTGATAAACAAATTACGATTAGGATATTTTTCATTATACTGTAATTTTCCGGTCTGGTTTAGTCTTGTCTGATAATGTATATTCTGTATGTATTTTACTACCGACGAAGTCTGGTCTAGTTGACTTGATATCCATAGTGGCTATAAAGTGAATACCAAACAATAGCCATTTAATTAAATCTTGGATCATAGAACTATTTATATTTATGCCAAGTTTATTATGTTTACAGTTAGGAGGTCCTTCTTGGATAGTGCCACTTGGGAGAAGGGATTCCACCACCGCGAGTAGAACTACAGCAGACAATGACATTCCGGCACCATTCATGGATTTGTCTGCATTAATAAGCTCTTTCACAAAGCAAGGGCTTGATGTCAAAGATTTGGTCGCACTTTCTGGTGGCCATACTCTAGGATTTGCCCAATGTAAAAACTTCAGAGATCACATCTACAATGACACAAACATTGACAAGGGCTTTGCAGCACAACTTCAAAATATATGTCCACGTGTTGGAGGTGATTCAACCCTAGCTCCTCTAGACGAAGGTCCTGCCACTTTTGGTACAAAGTATTTTAATAACTTGGTGGTAAACAAAGGACTTCTACATTCCGATCAAGAATTGTTAAATGGTGGTCAGACTGATAACCTGGTCCGAACATATGGAGGAAATTATCGCATTTTTGCAAGTGACTTCGCTCAGTCTATGGTTAAGTTGGGTAATATTAAACCACTGACTGGGAACAATGGTCAAATACGAACAAATTGTAGGGTGGTGAACTAAACCGCAATAGATGTAAGTGTGAATATGTGAGATCAAATTCTGCATTTATTACATTTAAAAAGAATTTATGATGATATCCACAAAAGTGGGGAACTAAATTCTTTACATTAATATTTCTTGTTTTGGAATGGGTGGAACTCATTGATTCAGTTGTAATAAATCATTCTCTTTCAGATCGGCATTCTTTTCTTTCTATTTTATTCTTGAAACCCCTAAATTATTATAAAAAATTAGCATAGCCTCATAGGCAACAAATACGAAATTAATTAACTTGGATGATCACTTTTCTTGTGATTAAGTTTCAACTTGGTTACATTACTTTAATTTGTTTCATTTTGATCACTTAATTATAACTTTAGTTGCAGATTAATATATCTCGCCTATTAAGTTACCAGAATAGCGATGTATTTAAAAATGTATTTTTTAGTAAGCACTAATAGCTATCACATCATTTAACCATCTCACTCAGCTATAATAAAAAATACAAGAAATCACAGGATTGACACGAATTTTTGGCAGAGATTCCCCAAAATTGGAAGGATTTTAGCGGGGATTTTTGGTAGGGATTCTTCAAACATCTATAAATACACCCATTTTCCTTCACATTAAATTCATCAATTCTCATATACTTCTAAACTCAGTTTAGGCAAGTATTTCTTTTATATTTTCTAGTACGTTTAGTCTCCAAATTAGGAGATAAACCCTTTCATTTTGGTTTTGTTACGTTGAAGCTTATGATTTGCAGATTGTGAGCTATTTTCTTTAATCATCTTCCATGAATATTAATTACATTCCCATTTTATATCTCATATTAATATTTGAGCATTAGTTAAAGGATTAACTAGTTTTGTTTCATATACGTAGTATTATATATTACTAGAATCGATCAACGAATACGCTTGTTTATCGTTCGGTCTTTTCAACGGTAGTAAACTTGGAATACTAATGCATGCGTCTCGTGGTTAATAATCTAAGGGGAACTAATTATATTGATTAAACCAATAAATCGCTTGTTTTGAGGTTATCAATCTCAATCGATTTTTATGTTTTATTGCTACTATCGAGTCAATATACGACGAGTATTCTATATTTGTTTGATAGTAAGGTTTATTAATGAACGTGTCTCGTTATTAATAACTACCCTCGATGAATTGGAAATACTCCACGATTGAGTATTCGAGAGGAAGATGGTTAAAGATAAAACCGGGATCGACGAACATTTCATTAAGTGGAAATAAGCAAAACAAAGTGTCAATCTCTATTTTATTAAACCACATAAATCGTTCATCTTAGTGTTAAATTGATTAAATCAAATCAATCTTAAAAAAAACCTTTGTTACAATTTAACTAAAAGAAATTAAAGATATTCTTTTCCCTGTGGATATGATTCTTACTTCATTATATTACGTATAAGTGTTGTATAGAATATTATTTTGAGACACACCGCGCACACACAACCACTCAACCCGTCCAACTTCTTTTGGATGTAGAGATGGGAAGAGTAAATTTCTCACTGTTGTGTAAATTGTAGTAACAATTGTCGATCGTACTCGTTGTTCTTGGTGTTTTTTGCTTTCATCATTTTAATTTTTTAAGGCAGAGGAAGCAAAAGTCAGGTGGCCAGGCTGGTTTAGAAGAAAACGAGTATAGTGAAGGGGCAGGATACATGCAATTCATCCTTGCAACCATTGAATCTTGGTCAAGGTGGATTCAGCCCTATTTATAAGATAATTATTACTTCCTTTTACTATATACTATCGTATACTGTTATTAAAGTAAGTAATTAGTAGATAAGATATGTTTGGCCTTTAGAACTTAAGTGTATTTTTGTCATTCAAAACAATGTACCATGTTTTGGGTAAATTATACTCGGTTATTTTGCACGAGTGTATGTGTACACTCGGTTATTTTGTAATTTCATCCAACTCTAAGGCTTCTTCTCCTGCTTCAAATATGTTGCACGAACCAGCTGTGCCTTGAAACCTTAGTTGTCCATCTGCCGCCTCAGTCAACGAGCATCAGGGAGTGGGGCCACATGAGAGACGTTGAGCGGACAACCTATCAAACCAGCCAGTTCGTTCACCCACCTGTACCGGCCACCACCAGCGAGTTCCGGAGCAGGCCAGTCTTCCGGCCGTCAACCCGCCCCCCACTTCCGCTTTCAGCAGTAATCCCACCGGAAAAGATCACCCCGACGAGCACCAGTTATCTTCTCCGAGAAGTTCGTTGTGTTTCCTCCATCTCTGGTGTTGCAGAGATTCTATAGGACAACGTTAATGCTCTGTATAGACTACATTCCGCTGAGATTGACCTGACAAATCAATCCAACCCTTGCCACATCACTCTCACGTGCCAAATGAGCATAATGTTTAAACGAAATGAGTATAGACAAATAAGGATTTGAACACATTAGCAATTTCAAATGACATTTTGGATTTTTCGATACTCCTTTTGTAAGTGGTTCCTAATACTCAATTGAATAAGTGTAATGCTCATTGAAAGTGTTTTAATACTCATAATAAGTTTGATGCACATTAAAAGTTCATTAATGCTCATTTAACAGAAACTGTGATTTTTATCTCAACAAAGAAGATTTGATGCTCATTGAAAATGTCTTTATGTCAAACTAACAAACTTTACGATTTTCATATCAATTAACATTTTGTAAGTTATGTATGCTCATTTTGTATTGATGTTATGCTCATTTTAAAATGTCATAGCAATGCATATTTCAAAAGTATCATATTACACTAAATTCACATATTGAAGTTCATAAGAGTGTAATATAGGTATAATTTAATAAGTTTTTATAAAAGAAAAAATAAGAAAAAGAACAAAAATTAGAAGATATGAAGTTGAGATCGTGTTACTCATTGTTAGCCTCGTAATATTCAATAAAATATGTTGGATGATCACTAAACGTACAATATTGCTCATTTAGCAGAAGCCGTGAATTTTCGCTTAAATTACAAATATGTCACCGAATTTTTTGGCATGTATTAGTGGTTGGGCCATCTTTCTTACTTGGGCCAGGTGTAAGTACACTCGGATGCACTATATACGAACTGCGATGTTTTGCATGATATTCATTAATGTTACATTTATACATGAAGTAGTAACTCTAAAAAAATTAAAAATTAAAATATTTAATTAAATAAAAGATCATTTCATGGCGGTTTAAACCGATTTTTTGCCTCTAAACCCAATTTTAAACCGACTAATATCCGGATATCGACTTTTGGAACCCGATAAAGATGGCTTAGTTTTGATTCTGTTTTTTCAGCTTAGCTCGAGCTGAGTTTTATTTGTTCGATTTTTGGTTTTCGTTTTAAAATGCCAACCTAATATTTTTTCCCATTTTTTGTAAAATGCATATAATTACTAGTAAAAATTTTTACTTTGGGGACCATGGCCTCCTAGCCCTAGGTAGGGGCGTACTTAGGTTGGGGCAGTATATGTCCCCCTCAACCCCAACTAGGTAGGGGCGTATGAGCTTATCTAATCCTATTTCAAAATATAGGACACTATTTAAAATAGGACTAATTGTGTTTTCTTTCCCGAAGATACTCTTATTTGAGAAAATTCGTTATGTTTTACTCATATTAACGAAATTTTCTTAAATTGTATCTACAATTGGGTCTTTGTTGCACGCAGATATTGTAAATTCGTTGTGTTTTACTCTATAGATTGTAGAGTACATCATACACACTTTAGTACGAAAGGATATCATATTTTCATGATGAGACAAAAACGTCAAAAAGAGTCTAAAAACGTCGAATGTTATAACAGATCACATGAGGCCCATGCAAATTAAATTAAAAGAAACTGTTTCAATTCGCATTATGAGCCCGTTTGGTAGCACGAAAATCGGCTGTTTTGGCTGATTCTGCTGAAATTTATGAAGTGGCTGTATTGACTGATTCTGCTGATACAAGAAAAAAAAATAAAATATATTTTATTAATAAAATAAAGAAAAAATTATATGTAAAAATAATTAAAATGATCATCCACAGTAACTTCAGCCAATACAGTCAGAAAAGTAACTCCAACCTTACTTTTTCTGCTTATTACACAATTCAGCGTGCGAAAGCAAAATTAACGTGTTTGGTAAAAAAGTTGGCTGATAAGCCTGATAAATCAAAAATGAGGGTTGACAAACGGCCTCTATATATACTACAAGTAATTTATAAATCATTAATTTGGTATTGAAAATGCTATGACATCCCAAATTGTACGTTGCGACTTCAATCGCTCGGTTATACCCCCGGCGTGCAAGTTGATAACAAAAGTCAGTGCTACTTTGATTTTTATATATACATTCTCAATCGGACATCAACAGCTGGTTTTGTGGCCCCTTTTTCGTGTTATCAAATTTATTAGTCAGTTTTCTCATCAAACACATAATTTTTTATTTCGTGCGTTGAATTGTGTAATAATAGAACAATGTAAAATTGGAGTTAACTTTCTGACTGTATTGGTTGAAGTCACTGTAAAGAATCATTTTAACTATTTTTTCATATATTTTTTTATTTTATTTATTAAAAACAAGAATTTTAAACATATACTTCGTATAATTTTTTCATAAATCAGCAAAATTAGTCAATATAGGCATACAGCAACTTCAGCCGAACCTAATAAATTTTAACAGAATCAACCAATTTTAGTGTTACAAAGAGGCTCTAAATAGCAATGAACTAATGGACTTCTTAATCAAACAAGTACTAGTAATAAATAAGACGACGACGTGTTTGGTCAACATAATAATGGTAGCCATTTCCTCTCGGGTTGAAAAGGTCCATGCCAGGTGAATTTATTGCAGAGCCAATCAATAGGCCAAGTCTTGAAGGGTTTAGTCAAACTATTCTACTTGGTAGCTAGCTTGGCTAAGATATTATATGCTCTATAAATACATACGTGCATGAAAGCTAATTAATATCACCAAAAACACTTCCAAACAGCTCAATATATTGCTAGAATCTGCATATATAATCAATATATATTAGTAGCTATCATCATTTCTACTAATGGCTTCCAATAGCTACTTCACCTTCATCATCTGGTCAACTCTCCTTTTCTCTCTAGCAACGACAGCGTTTTCCCAAAATCTGTCCCCATATTTCTACCAAAATGTGTGCCCAGAGGCTCTCCCGACCATCCGGCGTGTCGTGTGTGACGCCGTCAAACAAGAGCGCCGGATGGGCGCTTCCTTACTTCGTCTTCATTTCCACGATTGTTTCGTTAACGTAAGCCAATTACGAGATGTTCTATTTTATTATCAAGTATCAAAATAACTTTTGTATTAATTTAAGTTATGATTTTCATGCCTGTGATGATAATTTCTTTTATTATGTTCTTGAAATCATTAATATAGGGTTGTGATGGATCAATTCTGTTGGATTCTTCTTCCACCATTGACAGTGAAAAGAACGCCGTTCCCAATGCCAACTCGGCTCGAGGGTTTGAAGTCATTGACCGAATCAAGTCGGAAGTAGATAAAGTGTGCAATGGCGCAGTCGTCTCTTGCGCTGACATTTTGACCGTCGCTGCCCGAGACTCCGTAGTTGCGGTAATTCACTTTTACCATTCCAGTTGTGATTGGCATGAAAGTAATAAAAGGAAGGGGAGATCTTTACATCTACTTTTTCATACATCGAATTTGAAACTAATTTTATAAGATTTTTTATATATAATCTCAAGTTATTAATTAAAACTAAGTTTGTATGTTTTACACTGATCCATGCTTTATTCCTATTTAGTCATATACTTTACACAAATTCTAAAATCATTTAAGAATATAATACTATAGAACAATCACCAATAATAGTCATTCAGTTCTTAATTGGAGCAATGAATTATTTATATTTATGTGTGGTTTATTATGTTTACAGTTAGGGGGTCCATCTTGGGTAGTTCCACTTGGGAGAAGGGACTCCACCACGGCTAGTAGAACTACTGCGGACAGTGACATTCCAGCACCATTCATGGACTTATCAGCATTAATAAGCTCTTTCACAAAGCAAGGACTTGACGTCAAAGACTTAGTCGCACTTTCCGGTGGCCATACTCTAGGCTTTGCCCAATGTAAGAACTTTAGAGATCACATCTACAATGATACAAACATTGACAAGGGCTTTGCGGCACAACTTCAAACTATATGCCCACGTGTTGGAGGCGATTCAACCCTAGCTCCTCTTGACGCCGGTCCTGCCATTTTTGGTACAAAATATTTTAATAGCTTGGTGGTAAACAAAGGACTTCTACATTCCGATCAAGAATTGTTGAACGGTGGTCAGACTGATAGCCTTGTCCGGACATATGCAGGAAACTATCGCATTTTTTCAAGTGACTTCGCTCAATCTATGGTTAAGTTGGGTAATATTCAACCATTGACTGGGAACAATGGTCAAATTCGAAAGAATTGTAGGATGGTGAACTAAATTGTGATAGGATTAAGTGTGAATAATGCATGAATGCAATGTGATCAAATTCTTCATTTTTTTACATTTAAAAAAGAGTTTATGATGATATCCACAAAAGTGGAGAACTGAATTATTTCCCTTAATTTTTCTTGTATTCGGTTCCAATGTATTATGTGTGTTATTACACTATTTTTAATAAATCATTGTGTTTCAACTTTTTATTTAATTTCCAATCAACTGAAATATATGTACATTTCCTCGGGTAAAGTAGCAAAATGATTATTACCACTCACTTATTGAATGAATGAACAGTAATTGAATGAAAGAATGCAGAAATAGAGGATAAATAAATTAAATAATTGAAAACACAAAGAGTTTTTTACGAGAATATTACTAAAATAAAACATATTTACATAAATATGACTATTCATTACTACAATGTGGTATTGTGGTAGCTTAAGCTCAAAATTTGAACATGAATTACTATGATTTCATTACTACTTTAGTCATTAGTCATATTTTTGTAAATCATCTTTATTTTGGTCATATTTATGTAATTATTTCAAACACAAATACTATTTCTTTCGAATTAAATATTGATCTTATTACGTAGTACTCCGCATTATTTTTAATTGTTAGGGTTGTACCAATGTAGCTTACTAGCTTCCATAGTGATTAATGACTCACTTCAGGTCAGGGTGATGACAGATGTTAAGATCTGAGGTTTCATCTTAAAATGTCAACCTGATAGGAGGAGTAGCTCATATCTTAATGTAGCATTTGTTTGTTTCACAACTTTTTCGGTGTGGGACTTCAACACCCCTCCTCACGATGACCAGACACTTTGTCTAATCGTGTCGCCATTCATTTTTCTGTCGGTTCGTCATTGTCAATTTTTTAATCACTTAGTCATTTTTCATAAGAAGGCCCACACCATCGATCGATTTGGCTCTAATACCATGTTCAGACTTGGAGTTCCATCATAAAAGGTCAACCTGATAAGAGTAACTCATATCTTAATATAGCATTTTATTGCTTCACAATTTTCCGGTGTGGGACGTCAACAACATATGATGGCTTCCTTTAATTTGCTATATATGTAGTACTCCTTACTGTTTCTTGACAAAAAGCTAAAATTTACAAGTACTCGTATATTCCTCTAAATGGTTGAATCCTCAACCACAAGGGCCCCGACACCCCGACCCGACAAGTCATATGAGAGGATGTAATCACGGTGACATAGTCTGCTCATGGTAGTAAACCTTATACATGTTCGCACCAGAGGTCTAGCCCAGCACGCAGGAGCAGGTCCAAAGCAAGTAGCAGAGATCCAGAGTCTGCACACATTTGAAAAAATCTAAACCTAATTTTAATTTTAACTGGAGTATTCATCTAGGGAAGAGTTGCGCGTCATCATATGATAATTTGAACAATAATAACAATAATTATTACTCCCTCCGTCTCGAAATAAATGTCCTGCTTTTCCAAATTGGATGTCCCAAAATAATTGTCCTACTTTGAAATTTTCCTAATTTGGTAAACAAATCTATACAAAACAATGTTAAACCATGCAAAACAGTGTCAAACAGTGTCGCTACAGTGCCAAATAGTGTCATTACTGTGTCGAACAGTGTCGCTACATTGTGAAGTCAACTTCATTTTCTTAATCTGTGTGAAGGTCAAAGTAGGACAATTATTTCGGGAAGAAGGGAGTAACTACTAATAAGACTTTAATATTAGAGAAATGAAAAAAAAAAACTAAAATAAAGCCGAGAGACCAAGAGAAATGGAAGAGTAGGGGTTTGAATTGAGCAATTGGTTGTGAACTAAAATTTTGATTGTAAAGGTACTTTATGATCCAATCCAGCAAAGAGAATGACAAATAAAAAGCCCATGATTGTAAATGTTTTAATATCATAATTTGTTTTAATTTGAACTTATAAAAGAGTGACACTACTGGTTGGTGTGTTCTCGAAAAATAAAAAATAATTAATTAAAATTAAGTAAAATAGCCAAAGGAAAAACAGAAAAGAGATGGAACAAAAAATAGTCAAAGCTTGTGCAACGCACAATGTCCTTAAAACATATATGTTTCCTCCCACGGTGCTACGAGCGTTGCAACGATCGTTTCTCAGGATACGATGACTACGAACAATCGTTGAGCACACAACAGATTGTTCCGGTGAACGGAAACATGGTTTGAACACTCAGGAATTTTCAGAGAGAATTGAAGGTGTTTTTAGCTCTAAAACGACGTGAGGAATGTGTATGAACGTGTAAGTTCGTGTTTTGTAAGCACCTGCCAGCTTACTTATAGGAAAGGATTTGTTGTGTGTTAAGTGTGCCTTAATGGACTTGAACGTTGGCCATTAATTCGTCCAAAACACCGTCCTTTTAAGGTGCATTAAAGGAGAAGAACGTTGGGCAATAAATGATGTAACATTTCAGAAGCGAACCAGAAGAGTTCTGTCTGAAGCCTTCTGATGCGGAGCAGAAGGGTTCTGGTCCGAGCAGCTCTGATGCGGAGGAAAAAGGAACGTTACGGGAAGAAACAAAAATTAAATTGTATCTTTGAAAAGATTGACATTCGTGTCCGCAGGTCCCCCGCGCGCACAAGTCGCGGTTTTTTTTCTCCGTTTTTGAAGATTTTATTGACCCCCCCTTATAAAGAGAGCTTTTCCAACGAGTAAACTTCGAGAATCAAATTCTCATTCACGCGTTATCCGTTTTGAGTGTACCATACATCGAATTGTAGCCCTTAACAAGGACAATTTGAAACCACTTTGACCCGACCCAAATTGAAAGTGGATCCCACTCAAAATATTGCCCCAATTTGACCATTTAATACAATTTTTTGACACATTTTTTCAACAATCTCTCACATGAATGAAAAGTGATTTTCAAGACTTAAAAAAGACACAAATATAGGAGGACACGTCGTGTTCACTGACAGGCCAAAATGTGTAGTGTGAAATGGATTAAAAATGTAAATGGAAATGATGTTTTAATTGGCTTGTAACGGTATAGTGTAGAGTAAGTGAGTATCATTCCACTAGAGAATGATTCACAAAGAGAACTAGAATTAATGATTGGTTTTTAGCTAATCACAAATTTATACATTTTGCAATGAAGCTAAGTGATCGGATTTTTTATCTTGTTTTTATAAATGTGAAAATGCTAGATGAGTAAAATAAATCACAATACTTAGTGTTGAGGTTAAGTCCCGCAGATCTGAAAGCCCAACACGAACTTTGGATATATCAGGAATGGATCAGAATCGAAGTATATAACGAAATATAAAAGATGAATCAACGAATACTCAAAAGCCCACTTGTATTAATTAACCTGTTTGATTACAAGGAAACTTCTCGATCGGTACGTCAGAACTATGCTTCTAATACAAGAAACGAGAGTAATAATGCTATTCTAGAGCCTGAGTATCAAAATGTTAACCCTTACAATGATATTAAACCTTCTATTTATACTAATGGAGAGCATGGGCTGCTCTATGCTGATTGGTTGTTGTTTCACCGATTTGATCACTCATGCTTCCACTTGCTGATGTCACAATCTGGCATTAATTGCACTTGGCCACTTGTTGGTTGCCCATTGCTCGAACGGGTTGTTGGATCATGCGGAAGACGCTGGCGAATTGGCCCAAGTATGATATATGACCCGATCTCCGTTCGGTATTTCTGCTTTCTGGGTCGGCCTCTACTTATTGGACTGAACCTCGTTCGGTATGGATTCTTCATTGGGCCTACTCATCATAGGGTAGTGGACTCGTTGTTTGGGCTGGATATCCTGGGCCATTTTAATCCGGGTATTGGGCCTCCGGGTCAATATCCCAACACTTAGTAATTTAGCAATTAATGATATAGAGAAAATTAGGCTTGGGCTAAGAGTAATTTTATTTTAATGTTCACAATACTAAAGATTTAACTGATTAACTTAGTTACTTTTAGGTGTGTGAAAGATTTACAAATGGTAATCTTCTAATCGTTCCCAGGCCACGACTTAGTTGATTACACTATCTTAAATTAATTCCGCTTACTCGATAATTTTATCAAGATAGTAAAAAGTACAAAATCAAAGTATCCTAAATTCTTTAACATTTGTCCGTGTAGCAATTTAGTGGGTGAATTAACAAAAGGAATTTTTTATGAAATTTCACTCCCGTGATAATATTCATTTCCCAATATAATGTATTTAGCGGATTAGAATATTCAACCCAACACTTCCAGAAATCTTGCCCAAACCTAAACTAATTTAGTTAAAATTACATCTTGCCCAAACCTAAACTAATTTAGTTACACATAATTACAGTAAACGAAATAATATTAAAGTAAAACTCGTGATAGGCATAATTAATTTAACAGATTAAAGAAAATAAAATGAGTATTTGAATAAGAACATGAAGGCATAAATAATGAAGAACATAGATGAGCTAGAATGGAAAAGCTGAAAATCCGCTAGAACTGATCAACTTCGAACTGATATTCCCTAATGAACTTTATGACCAAAATATTAGACCTAGAATTCGGGAATGTAAATTACAAACTGAAATTTACAGAAAGTGTTTGTGAAAGAAGATGTTGAAAATAATTTTTGGTTGGCTTTTACTTCCATCATCATGAGATGTGATTGTCACCTTCTTGATTTCTTTCTGCAAAGAGTATCATTCCTATTCAATTGTCCTTTTTTTTCTTGGTTGCTATCTTGTTGATGTCGTTCTTGGTGATGGCCGACTGGGGATGAAGAAGCTGTTTTTTTTTAATTGCTTAGCATGCTTCGTAGGTCCCTCCATCAATGAAATGCATTTGCATGCACTTCATTATTTTTTTCCTTCTTGAGAGCTTTTACGTGGATGGAGTTTCACTCATAATAAGGAGTGAATAGTACGTGTCAATCAAAGTTTTGGCTTGTATCCCCCACAAGTTTTATTGTGGACAATCTGGTTTATTCTGAAATGTATTTCGGGTCTCTTGATAAATACTCCCTCCGTTCCCATTTTATCTTCCATTTCTCATGGGCACACAATTTAAGAAAAGTAGGTATTGTGTGGTGGAGAGTTGTGCAGAAGAGAGATAAATGTGTAAGAAATGTTGTGAACCACAAATTCTTTACCAAAAGGGGAAAGTGGAAGTTTAATTGGAACGAATGAAAAAGGAAAGTTGGAAGATATAATAGGAACGGAGGGAGTATTTCGGAGTTAAAGTAAGGACCCGCTTCACTTTGATGATTTTTCCGTCTTCACTCGGGAATAATATTTATTTCTTTTCAGAAATTAATAAACGTCCCGAACTATCCTGAAACTAAAAAAATACCAAAACAAGTGCAATACCTTAACATGTCCAAGATGTTAAAAATCAATCCTTTTTTATTTAAAATGAGAAATAAGATAGGAGTAAAATGGTAAATTAGGAGTACATCATTCACCGGATGATCCTTTCATACGGCGAGGTAAGTTTTATCTTTTGAACCTTTTGCTTTAAAGACATGTTTATAAATTGGCTGTCTAGTAGACTGGATGTCCTTGAACTATACTGCCGTCATGTAAACATTGACTTATCTTTACACAGGAATATTCCAACTTTGTTCAGTTCTCATGGGTGTGCCCATTTTGGCCATGGGTCACCATCCTGGTTCTGCAAGAATTTCTAAAGAACTGAGCCTATACAGTTGTCCTTTGAAGATAAGTGACTCTCTTCTCTCTCACATAGGTGATTCTTTCACGAGTATGCCGCATACTCTTCCAATGTTATCATGAAAATTAACATTTCAGAATCATTAAAGCAAACATTATTGCTAACCTCGTGCGGGAGTCATTGTTTCAACGAGGAGTGGGTAGGAGTCTGGGACCCCCACAATGATCCACTTTCGCTCTATAATTTAGTTGTCCCTTTTGAACCCATGACCAACTAGGTTGGTGTACACTATATAACTTTTCAATTCACAGGATTTAGTCACATTTCTCGTGACAACTTCTCCAACAATTCTCTATCCAATGCCTTGGTTAGCAGATCCCCTATGTTATCCTTTGACTTCACATAGTCAATAGTGATAACACCCATTGTGAGGAGTTGTTTAATGGTGTTATGTCTACGACGAACGTGTCTAGACTTACCGTTATACATGTTGCTCTATATCCTTTCAATTGACGCTTGACAATCACAATGAATGCATATTGGAGAGACAGGCTTTTCCCAACTTGGAATATCCTCAAGAAAATGGCGTAGCCATTCAGCCTCTTCAGTGCACTTATCCAAGGCTATTAGCTCGGATTCCATCTTGGATCTAGATATTATCTTTTGTTTCGAGGATTTCCATGACACGGCTGTACCTCCCAAAGTGAAAACATATCCACTTATAGACTTTGAGTCCTTAATGACAGTATCCAACTAGCGTCATTATACCCTTCAAGTAGAGTTGGATATCTGGCATAGTGCAGTCCAAGATTTTGGATTTTCCATAAATACCTCAAAACTATTACTATTGCATTTCAGTGTTCATCGTCGGGGTTACTAGTATATCTACTTAGCTTGCTAACCACAAAGGCAATATCAGGTCTTGTACAACTCATTAAATGCATTAAGCTGCCAATAATCCTAGCGTATTCTACTTGAGTAATACACTCTTCACGATTTTTGGACAGGTGTACGTTTTTATCTAATGGGATTGGCTTAGCACAAGACCGTCTGGTCCTCTAAGTATTTTAATCCTAAGTATTAAATCAGCCAGCCCCATATCCTTCATGTCAAATTTAGAATTTAACATGCTTTTGGTAGAATTAATCATTAGATTATTGCTACCAACGATGAGTATATCATCCACGTATAAACAAAACATGACATAGTCATCTACTGTGCTCTTCACATAGACGCATTTGACACTTTCATTTATTTTAAAGCTATTAGTCCCTTTTCTTTAACAATCAAACAACCATAGCAGATAAAGAAGAAGCAGATAGAAAGAGATCGAGATGAAAAACCAAATCTGGTATATCATGAACTGGCCGCTGCTCTCCTTCGAGAAGGAGAGAAGTGGCAAACCCTCTCTCTATCTCGCCTCTATTCTCGAAGCCTCAGAATGCTTAGGGTTTCCATAAGTTAGCCTCCTTTTATAGGAGAAGTTGGCTAACTTATGGATTACAAAGAAGCTAATGGGTTGATGCACATTCGAGACCCATATTACACGTTTACTAATAACTACACAAATACAAATATATTTAATTAGATTGGACACCATAAAATATTCCTAACAATCTCCCCCTTGGTGTTCAATCGTGTTGAATCAGCATTGCAGCGCAGATTTCTTTGTCTTTGTTGTTATTCAGCTTCCTTTGTCTTTGAACTTGACTTCTTGAGAAGGCTTTCTGAAGAAATCCTTGCGATCTCCCCTTTGATGTCTTCTTGGCAATTTGAGCTTTGATGTCGGGGGTTGAGGAATCTTCCTTTGGCTTGCTTGTAAACCTTGCCTTCAGAAGTAACTTTTGATCAGCTTGAATGAAGTCTGGTGGCGCCTTTAGAATGAATGTTCTTGAAGAATTGCAGGCGCACATGGAAATCTTCTTCAGAATTCGAGTATGTGACCTTTGTCTCCTCCACAATGTAGTCTTTTTGACTATTCGAAATGAATGCGTTTGAGGAGACCTTGTCGGTGGCACAGCGGAAAAATATGGTTGACTTGTGTGAGCATAGCATTTGAGGTGTAGAGATAGAAGAGAGTCGTTGAAATTTTTGATAGGAGATAAGTGTCCGAGAATGATTTGGTAACATTTAACAGCATGTAGACCACTCTCCCCCTCATGACGATTCGATGAATCGGGGCATCATGCCTTTATTCTTTTATTGTGAGAAGCAAAACAGAAAAACAAACAAAAAGGTTAAAAGGACAAAACCGGATACACTAAGGTGTTCCGTTATCACAACATCAATGTAAACACGGATGTGTGACCGGTATAAAATGATAGAAACATTAAAGCTTTAACAGGACTTCCAACCAGTTGTTGTGAAACATCCGAAAAGATGTCACTCTGGTTGTTATTTGCATGATCATAAAGATCAGCATTGAGAAACTTGTAGCCCCCCGAGTTCATGTAGACACTCGTTATCATCACTATAGAGATAAACTCTAACGCAATGGCCTGAAAATGTTGGTGATAAGCAATGTTGCAACAGCAGGACTTCCTTCCAATCATTGGTCTTCATCTGTAATAGATGAACCCTATGGAAGTTCTCGCTGGTCATGAAGACCTGCAACTGACTCTAAAAGTGCGTCTGTGTCCTAGAAAATTCAAAACATTTGGGAGTGAGGTAACTAGACACGATGTGATCAATGAAAGTTCAGTGGCATGGGGCTGAGGCCACTGTAGTTAGTATCACTTGCCTCGGAAGGAGATAATAATGAGAGATGCGGTTCCCCGTGAAATATGATTAAACACTTGTCTGTTGGGAGACAAATGAGTGGTCTTGGGTAGGGTTAAGCATGCACTGTTGGACAAGATGCAGTGACTTCTACCCGGGATTTGATTAAATTATTCCTGAACCTATGGGGATAGTCTAGAGTATTTGAGTGGCTAGGAGTAAATGTTCACTTCATACCAGGCAGTTGAGGTAGCAGACTCATCATTGATTATTGTTTTCTTGCTCACTCAAGCCTTCTGCTTCCTAACGCTCATAATGTTCACTCACTCACTCACTCACTTACTCTCGGCTTTGTCCCTTGGGTAAGCTTAGTTGGGTTTACTAAGCCGTAGGGACATGTTCTCTTATTAATTTTCTCTCTGTACTCCCCCTCAACTGGAGCACTCGGTATACTTTGTCATTGTTAGGCACCGGGGAGGATAACATTGAACACTCCCCCTAAAATGTTGCATCCTTTGAGAGATTCCTTGCTTTGTCGGTGTAAGGCGACAGGAGGAGAAAACTGAAACTCCCCCTCAGAATGTGCAAGAATTGATTGCTCACAGCTCGTCATTCCCGCCATGTGTGTGGAGCAATCTGAACAGGTACCACACATGATGGTTTTCCCTTAACTCATCATTTGGAATTTCAGCACGTTTGAGGATCACACAATGTTGATGAGTTAGGGGAGGCTTTAGCAGTTAATTGTGGATTATTGTAGAATGACCATTGACGCGAGGTTGATTGAATTATCTACGATTTTCGGACCTCTATAGTGTAGTTTAGAAAAACTTTGACCTTAGGTTTGACTTTGGAAGAATTTGAACAAATTTGCCTAAGTTTTGACCTTGACATCGATGATTGACAATGTTTGTCGGAAAACGGATGATATCTTGGTCAAGAAGAGCGTGTGTGTGCGCGTGGCTTAAGTCTCTTGGGATCCTTCCATAAAAATGTAGATCTTTTTGTTAGCTTTCCAACAACATAAAATTCGCTTAAATCGGATCACCAAGTCAAAAGTTATGGCCAAAACAGTGCGATGTCGCTGAAAATCTCAAAATTTTGAGTTTTTGAAAAATTTCTTCGAAGTTGAGGTTCTCGATGTTGAATATCAAGAGCAGGTGGAAATAAAACAAATTCTAAGGCAAAACCTCAAAATCCTAATCTCGAGGTTTAAACTTCGAGATTAGAATCTCGAGGTTTAAATCTCGAGATTACAATCTCGAGGTTTAAACTTCGAGATTACAATCTCGAGCTTTAAATCTCGAGATTACAATCCCGAGGTTTAAACTTCGAGATTACAATCCCGATGTTTAAACTTCGAGATTACAATCTCGAGGTTTAAACTTCGAGATTACAATTTCGTGTTTTAAAATTCGAGATTACAATCCCGAGTTTTAAACTTCGAGATTACAATCTCGAGGTTTAAACTTCGAGATTTCAATCTCGAGGTTTAAACTTTGAGATTACAATCTCGAGGTTTAAACTTCGAGATCTTGATCTCGAGGTTGCCTCGAAGAATAATCAAGAAACCCACCTGCAAAACAAACCTCCAGACTTTGAAATCTTCAGAATTTCAAAATGTTTGGAACATCGAAAACTTTGGAGTTTCGAAAACCTCATAATATCAAAATTTTGTTCTTTGAAAAACATCAGAACATCGAAAACTTCTAAAACTTTGATAAGCAGGGAATCGTTCAAATATCCTATAATGTAAAGCTTCGATGAACTGCGAAGAATGTCAAGCTTCGACAAATTATGAGTTTCAAGAAACTGCAAACTTTGAAAGATTCAAAACATCGAGAAATTCCAAAATTCTGGAAATCTTTCAGAATGTCGAAATCTCAAACATCGAAATCCCAAAAATATCGAGATCCCAAATTTCGAAATCCCAAGTTTCGAAATCCTCAAAATGTCGAGATCCTGCAAAATGAAAACTTCGAATTTTGAAATCTGAAAACTGTTCTGAATAGCCCTGAAGGTCGAGATTCTTCCTGTATCAGTTTCATGTCGAAATCATTTCTGCAGCCACGTAAAATCAGAATCTCGAGATCTCGATGTAGAGATCTTCGAAATTTAAAAATTGCAGAAATTGAAAACAAAGATATGTTGTAGAATCGTTTTGAAAAGGCGATTCCAACAGTATAGATTTTACACATTTTCGTTCACAAACAAGATTACAGGAGCAAATTTCTATATAAAAGAAAAATAGAAGAAAAGTAGAGCAGTTCTTCGTTAGATAGGGAAAACGCAGATAGATTCAACCTTTTTCACGCATCTGCTCTGATACCAATTATTAGTCCCTTTTCTTTAACAATCAAACAAACCATAGCAGATAAAGAAGAAGCGGATAGAAAGAGATCGAGATCAAAAACCAAATCTGGTATACCGTGAACTGGCCGCTGCTCTCCCTTGAGAAGGAGAGCTGCGTCAAACCCTCTCTCTATCTCGCCTCTATTCTCGAAGCCTCAAAATGCTTAGGGTTTCCATAAGCTAGCCTCCTTTTATAGGAGAAGTGGGCTAACTTATGGATTACAAAGAAGTTGATGGGGTGATACACATTTGTGGCCCATATTACACGTTTACTAAAAACTACACATATACAAAGATATTTAATTAGATTGGACACCATAAAATATTCCTAACAAAAGCCATTAATTAAGGTAAATTGATAGGTGAAGAAGCAGACTAGTTAAATGTCAAAGAAGAAGGACATTCATGTGAAGAATTAGAATGATCAACTAAATGATAAGATGGTAAAGAAATATCAACTTGGACAGCTTGATCAGTGATGAACTTGACGAGCACTTTGTCACGGTGCGTCAAAATAAATTCAATACTAGCACTAATGCGTACTATAGGTGAAGTAGAGTTCGTATCCACATGGAAAGGAATAATTCTCTTTTTATGAAACTAGTAAATAAAAGGGGGGTTTTGGGATTGAATGATTTAATTTAAACACTAAGATGAACAACCTATATGTGTTTTAATTCAAAGATAAAAGAACTTGGCATTGCTACTTTCCACTTGTTGATATATTTTAGTCGATCATCGTTATATCTATAACTTTGTCCCTCTCGAATACTCAATCGAGGAGTATATCCAATTCATCGAGGGTAGTTATTAACAACGACCGTTCATTAATTGCCCTTACTATTATTCAAGTATAGAACACCGTCATATACCGACTTGATAGTAGCATTTAATCTCTTAACTCCTTGATAAAATCAATTAAGATTGATAACCTCAACACAACGGTTTCGGTTTAACCAACAAAATTAATCCCTCTTAAGTTTATCAACCACGACCGTGCATTAATAAACCGAAGTTACTTACTTGTGAAACCATCAACGATTAACCATCGGTTCGTCGATCGTTTCTAGTAATAATTAATATATGAAACAAAACTAGTTGATCCTTTAAGTAATGTTCAAAATATTAATATGAAATATGAATAGGAATTAATTAATATTCAAGAAAGAATATTATTAAAGGAGATGAATCCTACTATAATTAATATCAAGATGTTAACTAATTGACATCTTAGCAACACTCCCCAACATTAATATAGAGGAAGAAAATACTACTCTAACTAATGTCAAGATGTTAACTAATTGTCATCTTAGCAACACTCCCCAACATTAATATAGAGATAGTATTAAGGAAAGAACTAATAATTAATATTCAAGGGAAGAAGTTAAGAAAATAACTCACAACTTTAATAATCAACAAGCTTCAAGAGCAACACCAAGAAATGGGAGTTTAGCTCCTCATTTGGAAACTAAGCATGCTATAAAAATATAAAAGAAATACTATTCTAAACTCAGCTTAAGAGTATGGAAGAAGGAGTGATAAAAAGTGAAGGAAAATGAGGTTATTTATATGTGTTTTCAACACCTAGTGCCGGATACCCGGCCGGGTATTTGCCATACCCGACCGGGTATTTGTCAAATCAAATCTTTTTCCCATGTTCTTGTATTCTTCTGCACGTTCGTTTGCCCGAAATCACTTCATACCTGACCAGGTATATGGAATACCCGACCGGGTATTTGCTAGTTTTGCAGCAATTTCCTTTGTCACTTCATACCCAGTCGGGTAAAGTCCATACCCGACCGGGTTTTACATAAAACTCAAGTTTCTTCATCCTTTTTGCTTCCAAACCTATCCTAAACTTAAAGCCCAACTAGATACATCTTACAACACACAATAAAATGCTAGAAATACAATTACAATCAAATGCAAACTAACAACTACAAACTTGCACAATACTAGTAAATAAACATTACAAACAATAATAAGAATGTATACTTAGACACTAACAACTAGTGCCTATCAAACACCCCCGCACTTGAACCTTTACCCGTCTTGAGTAAATCAAACCC
Source organism: Cuscuta europaea (assembly GCA_945859875.1). NCBI lineage: Eukaryota > Viridiplantae > Streptophyta > Magnoliopsida > Solanales > Convolvulaceae > Cuscuta > Cuscuta europaea. The sequence goes on along the minus strand of CAMAPE010000045.1, from coordinate 369,105 downwards.
TGCTCGTGAAGTTTCTAACACCATAATAGTAGCAAAATAAACAATCATCCACAAGTGTTTTTGACAATCAACATAGAAATGTTCTGATGATCAAAACACAGGAATAATAGCAGGTCTTCAACTTCATTGAAATCATCTTTTTTTATACCCTTAGGATCCTGCAAACGTAAAAGAGATACTTTCTCTCATTCTCTCATTTTGCCTAGGTACCCTTTCGGGTTTTCATCCCAGCTTCCCACATTTTTTTCTTTTTATCCTCACAAACTCACTCTTCTTTTTGCTTTTATTTTGCTTAAGTTGCCCTTTTAGGTTTTCAACCTAACAAGCTTTTTTTATTTTGTTTCTTTTTTGTGTTTTTTTAAGTAAAAACAAGAATGTAGAGCATGATTGTGAACATACCATGATCGTCTCCCCCCCGAACTTGTTGGAGCATAGTCCCTAGTGCTCATCTCTGTTATGACCTCCATCATAGCCTCCTCTAGGTGTTTCATATCCGCCATGTCCATTTTGTATCATTCTTTACATTTGTTGGAGGAAGTTCTTGTGGTGAGTATGAGAGGTGAACTCGAGGTCTTCGTAGCTGGTAACCCTTGGAATTTGAGCATTGGAGGGGTAAGATCTTCTAGTCCTTGTTGGAGCCATGGTTTTCCCGTTGCTTGAACTTGGGGTTGGAATTTCGGGCTTGGGCTTAGAGGGTTTGAAAATTCAGACTTTTGAGAATTGGGTGTTTTTGAAGGTGCGGAGATGTAGAGGATGGTGGGGAGAGCAAGAATTGGGGTTTTCTTGGGGCTTTTTGCTCAAAATTCAGACTTTGAAGGTGGAGGGTAGGGTTTTTTCGGGTATGGGGATTTTGGAGAATTTGGTGGGTTTTGTGGGTGTAGAAGTGGAGAGGATGATGTGGAGAGGAAGATTATGGTGTTAATTTGAGTTTTTGATGGAAGAAAAGAGTGGATTCGAAGCTTCAAGGAGCAAAAATGGAGTTTGGGTGTTTGAGGTCTCAAGTTTTGGGGAGGAAGATGGTTCGTCGATCTGGGATTGGGGTTAAAAATTGCAGAAATCCCGTATACCTGGCCGGGTATACGTAATACCCAAATGGGTATACGAAACAGAGGCCGGCAGAATGTTTTAAAGCTAAATACCCGGTCGGGTTTCTTGTCTTACCCGGTCGGGTTTTCAGTTTTTTTTTTCAAAATTTGAACATTTACCCGGTTGGGTTTTATGTAATACCCGAATGTGTAATGGTTCCAGAGGCTCCAGGGGGGAAATGTGATAATACCTGGTCGGGTATTGTGCATACCCGGTCGGGTTTTATCTTATTTTTTGATTTTTCAAAATTTTACCCGGCCTGGGTATTCGTCTTTTGTGCAGCATATCCAATCCGGTTTTGTTCATACCTGGTCGGGTTTTCTCCCAAATCATTTTTTTTGAAATCCTTTTTTTAGAAAATATTTTAACACACACACAACTGAAAACAAATGAAAATAATTAAAATAAAAACTTGGGTTGCCTCCCAAGAAGCGCTTTGTTTAACGTCGTGGCTCGACGATATATATATTTTTTGGTTTATGTAGGATCATGAACATCCCTTTTTCAATTATCAAAGGCCTTATTTGGCCATGTTTCATTTTTCTTTTTCGGCCTTTTCCAGTAAGGCCGAACTTTTGTTCTCATCACCACCTCAACTGTAGGTGGGTTTAGGTCACAATTCAACAATTCCTTCCAGCCAAAGATGACTTCCTATATTCAATTTTCTCCTCTTCATGAAAAATTGGGATTTTATCAGATTCCTTCAAAAATTTCGGTTCTTGTGGTTCAAAAACATTTAAAGAACAAAGAGATTGATCTTTAATTCGTTTTCCCGTAGAGTCAAAGATATTGAATTCTACTTTTTGGTCATCAAACTCTAAGGTTAATGAACCACTAGACACGTCAATTTTAGTTTTTGCGGTTTTTAAAAAGGGTCTACCCAAAAGTATGGGAGTTGTTTGATCAACATCGCCCATCTCAAGGACGTAGAAGTCAACAGGAAAAACCAGGTTTTCAACTTTTACGAGTACGTCCTCTACGACGCCTTTTGGGTATGTGCTAGAACCATCCGCCAATTGGATTACTACCCCAGTTTTATGCATTGGGCCAAGGTTTAGGGACTTCTATAATGAATATGGAATAACATTGATTGAAGCCCCTAAATCCAACGAGGTCCTCGGAAATAAAGTGTCCCCTATTGTGCATAGGATAGTGAACATGCCTGGATCGCTACATTTCTCGGGAAGTTTCTTTTGGAATATCGCCGAGACACGTTCACTAACCTCCACCTTTTTTTTCCTTCAATTTGCTTTTCCTTTTCATTGTGCATAATTCTTTTAAAAATTTAGCAAAACGGGGTACACTTTTAATTAAGTTAAGGAGTGGAATGTTTATCTCACATTTGGCGAAAGTCTCATACATGTCAGCATCTTTCTCCAGCTTCCTTGTTTCCTTCAGTGCTTTGGGGAATGGGGGTAGTGGTTCATATGAGGACAATGGTGGAAATTTAGCTTTTGTTGGCTCCTCCTCGTTGTGGCCAATCTCATCTTTGTCAACCTTTGATATGCACTAGTTTATAGTGCATAAACGTATGTTTTTATGTTGATTGAGTGTGGATTTTTCATCACTTTTAGTTACTTTGTAAGTACTTGTTTTATTTTGTTTGTAATTGTTCTCTCCTTCTTTTCAGAGTTTTAGAATAGTGATAGAGTTTGTAGCAAGGAAAAAGGGAGAAAAACTGAAGACAAAAAGACCCAGGAGCACAAAAACCCGACCGGGTCAGACCTTGAACCCGGTCGGGTCAGTTGAAAACCGGATCTAAGAAGAAAAAAGTAAGACCCGGTCGGGTCCCTCACTTGACCCGGTCGGGTCAGATATGACCCGGAACACCAGAACATGCTGAAGATCACAAAGATTTGGAAAAAATCTGATTTAGACCAAACCCGGTCGGGTCCCTCACTTGACCCGGTCGGGTCTGACTTGACCCGGGACAAATTAACGTGCTGGAACAATGAAACATGGGAGATTATCTGATTTTGACCGGTACCCGGTCGGGTATGTACCTATACCCGGTCGGGTACCCGGCCAAAGGTGTTGAAAAACACCTATAAATAGCACTCTTTTTCTCCTCTAAAAATCATCCCTTCTTCCAATCTCTTTAGCTCAGCTTAGAATAGCATTTCTTTATATTTTTCTAGCTATGTTTAGCCTCCAAATGAGGAGCTAAACTTTCATTCTTGGTTTTGCTCTTGAAGCTTGTTGATTATTAAAGTTGTGAGTTATATTCTAAACTTCTTCTCTTGATTATTAATTCTTCCCTTAATCTCATTCTATATTAATGTTGGAGGGTTGCTAAGTGACGATTAGTTAACGTTCCGACATTAATTACTACTAGAAATGATCAACGAACCGATGGTTAATCGTTGGTGGTTTCACAAGTAAGTAACTTCGGTTTATTAATACACGGTCGTGGTTAATAGACTTAAGAGGGATCAATTTTGTTGGTTAAACCGAAACCGTTGTGTTAAGGTTATCAATCTCAATTGATTTCATCAAGGAGTTAAAAAGATTGAATGCTACTATTATATCGGTATAAGGCGTTGTTCTATACTTGATTAATAGTAAGGGTTATTAATGAACGGTCGTTGTTAATAACTACCCTCGATGAATTGGAGATACTCCTCGATTGAGTATTCGAGAGGGGATAAGTTATAGATATAACAAGGATCGACTAAAATATACCAACAAGTGGAAAGTAGCAAAGCCAAGTCCCTTTTATTCTTGAATTAAACACATATAGGTTGTTCATCTTAGTTTTTAATTAAATTAAATCACTCAAACCAAAACCCCCCTTTTTATTCATTAAGTTCATAGAAAGAGAATTATACCTTTCCCTGTGGATACGAACTCTACTACACTATACTACGTATAAGTGTTTAGTATTGAATTTATTTTGACGCACCTTGACAAAAGTGCTCGTCAACCTTCTCTTCTTCAACTTCCTTTGCTTGTAACTCCTTACCGCTCCTCAACATGATTGCATTAACATGTTGTCTTGGGTTTTGCTTCGTTTGAGAAGGGAGTCTACCCGAATCTTTTGCCTCGAGCCGGCTCACAACATTCGAAATTTGGCTCATTTGGTTCTTTAAATTTTGGATGCTAGATTTAGTCATTTCTTGAAATTGGGCCACACTTTGTTGTATCGTTGATACACTCATGGTAAGTTCTCGAATCATGTCTTCAGTGGACATATTTGAGCTTGAAGTTTGGCCTTGGGAAGGTTGTTTTTGAGGATTCCCGTATCTCAAATTGGGATGATCTCTCCACCCGGGGTTGTAAGTGTTAGAGTGTGGATCGTACCTCTTTTGTTGATGGCCTTGGAAATTCAAGGCGTTGACTTGTTCTTCGTGTAATGAAGGGCATGAATCTGTAGGATGCCCTTGTGTTGCACAAATGCCACAGACCTTGAGTTCTTGGTTTTTGGGATTTAACAGAAAATCTTTTACCAAAGAAGTCAAGCTAGCTACTTGACTCTCCAATGATGGAGTGGACTCCGCTACGGCAACTCTTCGGGTTGAGGACCGCCCATTGTAATATCTAGAATTCTCGGCCAACTCCGAGATAAGATTCATAGCTTGAGAAGGCGTTTTGTTGACGATCCCCCCTCCACATGTGGTGTTGATCATCCGTCTATCATCATTACAAAGACCATCATAGAAGTATAGGATGAGGTCTTGCTCCGAATAGCCGTGGTATGGACAGCTTGCACAAAGTTTCTTGAATCGTTCCAAATATTCGTAGAACGATTCATCATCTTTCTGCTCCACATTGCTGATTTGCTTTTTGAGAGATGAGGAGACAGAGGCAGGATAGTACCTTTCGAGGAAAGCTTTCTTCATGGCCGCTCATGTACCTATACTTCCCGAAGGAAGATAGAATAGCCAATCTTTTGCGTTATCCTTGAGGGAGAATGGAAAGGCCCTCAACTTGATCTGCTCTTCGGTGACTCCATTTGGGAACATGTTTGTGCAAACAATATGGAATTCCGAGAGATGTTTGTTCGGTTCCTCGCCTCGTAGACCATGGAATGAAGGAAGTAAATGGATGAGCCCCGATTTGAGCTCAAATGTAGCACCTTCATCAAGAGTAGGGAAGGTGATACATAAAGGTTGTTGGTTAATATTCGGAGTCGTGAGCTCCCTCAATGTTCTTGTTTCAAGAGCCATAGTTATTGGCTCTTCGGACTCGCTAGAATGAGAGCTACCACTTGATGATTCTCCTGAGTCGATACTTGAGAATTTGTTTTTCTACCGCTCGAGAGTTCGTTCTATTTCGGGGTTTGTTTGGTAGGTGAGTTGGTTTATGGATCTGGTTTTTACCATATACTCAACAAAGCTCAGAAAAATAGAAATCTTTATAAATGTAATTTTTTATATATAGAATATAAAAAAATTAATTGCCTTTCCCCGGCAACGGCGTCAAATTTGATGAGCAATTTGTCACGGTGCGTCAAAATCAATCAATACTAGCACTAATACGTAGTATATGTGAAGTAGAGTTCGTATCCACAGGAAAAGGAATAATTCTCTTTTTATGAAACTAGTAAATATAAAAACTAAGATGAACAACTTATATGTGTTTTAATTCAAAGATAAAAGAACTTGGCATTGCTACTTTCCACTTGTTGATATATTTTAGTCGATCATCGTTATATCTATAACTTTGTTTCTCTCGAATACTCAATCGAGGAGTATATCCAATTCATCGAGGGTAGTTATTAACAACGACCGTTCATTAATAACCTTTACTATTAGTCAAGTATAGAACACCGCCATATACCGACTTGATAGTAGCATTTAATCTCTTAACTCCTTGATGAAATCAATTGAGATTGATAACCTCAACACAACGGTTTTGGTTTAACCAACAAAATTAATCCCTCTTAAGTTTATCAACTACGACCGTGCATTAATAAACCGAAGTTACTTACTTGTGAAACCATCAACGATTAACCATCGGTTCGTCGATCGTTTCTAGTAATAATTAATATATGAAATTAAACAAAACTAGTTTATCCTTTAAGTAATGTTCAAAATATTAATATGAAATATGAATAGAAATTAATTAATATTCAAGGAAGAATATTATTAAAGGAGATGAATCCTACTATAATTAATATCAAGATGTTAACTAATTGTCATCTTAGCAACACTCCCCAACATTAATATAGAGGAAGAAAATACTACTCTAACTAATGTCAAGATGTTAACTAATTGTCATCTTAGCAACACTCCCCAACATTAATATAGAGATAGTATTAAGGAAAGAACTAATAATTAATATTCAAGGGGAGAAGTTAAGAAAATAACTCACAACTTTAATAATCAACAAGCTTCAAGAGCAACACCAAGAAATGGGAGTTTAGCTCCTCATTTGGAGACTAAACATGCTATAAAAATATAAAAGAAATATTATTCTAAACTGAGCTTAAGAGTATGGAAGAATGGGTGATGAAAAGTGAAGGAAAATAGGGTTATTTATAGGTGTTTTCAACACCTAATGCCGGATACCCGGCCGGGTATTTGCCATACCCGACAAGGTATTTGTCAAATCAAATATTTTTCCCATGTTCTTGTGTTCTTCTGCACGTTCGTTTGCCCGAAATCACTTCATACCCGACCGGGTGTATGGAGTACCTGACCGAGTATTTGCTAGTTTGCAGCAATTTCATTTGTCACTTCATACCCGGCCGGGTAAAGTCCATACCCGACCGGGTTTTACATAAAACTCAAGTTTCTTCATCCTTTTTGCTTCCAAACTTATCCTAAAATTAAAGCCCAACTAGCTACAACTTACAACACACAATAAAATGCTAGAAATACAATTACAATCAAATGCAAACTAACAACTACAAACTTGCACAATACTAGTAAATAAACATTACAAACAATAATAAAAATGTATACTTAGACACTAACAACTAGTGCCTATCAGAACTCTACACACAGGAATATTTTTTAAAATCATATTGCACAAACTTAAGACGAAGATAAAATTGGAATGTTTCCTCATTATGAATCCCAACAGGGGGCGGACAACCATCCACCATATAAGATAGTCTAAAAAATGATGTGGCTTGAACTGGTGCAAGATAACACACATAGTTTCAATGAATGATATGTAATTAGAATATGGAGGAACATGAATACCATAACTTTGAGAGTGCATGAACGTATCGTCAGATGACCATAAACCATCCAATTTCAACATAATCAATGGGGGGGATCCATCTGAAAAAATAATATGAAAATGCAAATTAATGTCTACAAAGTAAATATTACGTAGTACTAAGTAATTTACTAATTTCCTAGGTTATTTCCATGTTTATTCCTTAATCTTTTTTTGAGAATCAAATAACTTCATTAATACTCATCAAAGGTCAATACATGAGAAATACAAACTAGGGGTACCCCGACAAAATTTAAACTCATCATACCCAAAAAATGCTTCCCTAGTAAGAATATGGGCTACTTGATTCGTTTGCCGGTGCACATAATGGACACGTACATTGGCAAAACTTGCCATCATATGTTTAATATTTATGAAAATAATATCTCTGTGGTGAAGGTCATCCTCCCGCGTGAGTCTCTGCACTACCTATAATGCATCAGATTCCACTATGACTTGCCTCCATCCTGACTTTTGAGCCCAGATAAGCGCCTCTTCGATAGCCATGGCCTCCATCAAACATGGGGAAAATCATCCCTTTCGGTGTACACCTTTACCTGCAATAAAAGAACAATTTTCATCTTGAGCTACAAGTCCCAAACCTCGCCCATCACCTGCAGGTTGAATAGAAGTATCCACGTTTATTTTAATAAAACCCGCTTCCGGACATTCCCACTTTGCTAGGTAGTCTACTCGAGTAGCGTGCACCATTGATTGCTTGTTTGCTTCATACCACCTCGCGAGTACAACATCTCCACATGCCAGGACTCCCTTCGAATTGGGATTTTTATTCTTCCCTGTTTTATCATTCCTCGCTTTCCACAGACTCCAACAGGTGATAACAAACCTAGTGAAATCCTCCGTTGAGTTGCTAGTAGCTACTGCCGCAGCCCAGTCCCCGAAGCTAGTCGTCGACGTGTTCATCATGTTCCCTCCTCTATTGCGCCACACCTCTCTTGCTAGAGCACAATCTCTGAAAATGTGAAGGATGCTTTCCTCTTGCTGCCCGCAGAGCGGACACAGTGACCAAACGGGGACTCTCCGCTGCACGAGACGTTGTTTGCTAGGCAAACAGTCTGAGCACACCTGCCAAAAACAGTTTTTTAACTTTGGCGGTAATTCAAGTTTTCACACTTTAGCCCAAGCCACCTCCGATTGTGTATTGCGGATTAATTTCTGGTAACAACTCTGAATCGAATATACACCTTTCGCTTCCGCCATCCAAACATTTTTGTCCCCAGCTTGCCCCGGCCGCAACGGTATATCGGTGATCAAGTCCCTATCTTCTTTGTTAAACAAGTCCACCAATATATCGTAATCCCAGTCAGTCCCTTCTTCCGTCATAAGAGACCTAACACAAATGTCATCGAGTCCAGGTTGCACATTTTCTGCTCATCGTCCCTCTTTAAGAGTGATAAGCCAATTATCTTTCCACACTCGAACAAATTCACCGTTTTCAATCTAGAAGCATATTCCCTCCTTAACTGCCGGAATAGTTGCTGCAATGCTTCGCCAAATAAGTGAGGGATTACTCCCACAATTAGCATCGAGGACGTTACTACTTTTGGCCTTCATAATTTCCGCAACTAGAGAGGACAGATTCCTTAATAGATGCCACACCTGCTTGCCCAGCATGGAAATATTAAATTCTCTGGGCTTTCGAAAACCCAATCCGCCTCTCGATTTTCGGGCACAAAGATCACCCCAGTTTTTCCATCGTATGCCTTTACCTTTGAAAGCATGCCCTCTCCACCAAAAAGCATTCACAGTACTCTCGATTTCGCTGCATAATTCAACAGGGAGTAGAAATACATTCATAGAGTATTGGGGCATGGCTTGGATCACCGTTTTTAATAAGACTCCTCTTCCAATATTCAATAGAAAATGATTGTTCCAGAAGTGACCATCCTTTCATAGATGGTCACTACTCCTTGCCACAATTGATGTAGCCCAAGCATCTCCAAAAATTGATATACAAAGAATACAATCATCATTAGCAAGAATATGATTCAGTTTTTCTTCCACCCATCCATATGAACCCCGACTTCTTTCCCACGTGAATTGGTATACATCAAAAGGGAAATTCACCAGTCAACTCCCCCATATTGCATTGCGGAAACCCGAGATCAACCATGGAGGTTGGGGCAGCGCCCCCTCTTCTCATCCTCATGCATAATATCATTAAAGTCTCCGACTACTGCCCATGGAATATTATTTTCCGTGACCAAGGTTTGGAGAAGAGACCATGACTCACGCCTTTTCTGTCGTTCAGAGAATCCATAGAAGTTCGTCATTCGCCACAACGGAATCTGCCCTCCAAGTGCCACAATTGTGTCAATGAAGTTACTCAAGGAGCCGACAATCGTAAAGTCTACATCATCCTTCCATAGTAGCTCCAATCCGCCACTTCTTCCGTCACATGCAACACAAAAATGGTGATGAAACCCTATCGATCCACGGACCTGTGCAATACGGTCACCTTCGCATAGCATCTCCATTAAAAATATGATCGACGAATGGTATGTGGATACAATATCTTTAAGGACCTGAACGGTGGCCAAGTTGCCCAAACCTCGACAATTCCAACTCGCACAACCCATTGTGAGCCAGAAAAACGGCACAAAGAAATAGAGAGAAAAAAACTCCTGATCGAAGCTAACGCTGACGGGAACAATCAACTTCCCCACAGGCGAGGGAGACCAAAACCTCCGGAAGGATATCCTCCGGGACAGACTTGGATGATACCTATTGCAGCCAGTACTCCGACGTCATCATCGCCGATGGCTTGAGTAGCAGTGGCGCTAGGCTTGAGTAAGAGCAGCACTGCCTTTTTTTGTTATATGTACAGTGATGATAGGTTGGTACCTCGCTCACCAGTTATTCACTTATTCCTTACTTAGGTTCTATATTTATTGGAGTATTACTTTCTTAGAATCAGAAGTCCCAATCCTGTAAAGGATATTTTCTATTTTTTGATGTTTTCAGTCATGATGTAAGTAAAAAAATCAAGATGGCGTATACTTGCTTATCACTTCTTTGTCAATTTTGATCACTCGGTTAAAATAAAAAATCAATCAAAAATCTTCAACGTTTAAAAACTTATCAAAGAATATGTTTGCCTCATTCAATATATTTTGTCACGATTAATAAAAGGGAAAATTTGACTTTGCACCTCACTCTTTGGGTAATACTGAACTGTGCGCCTTATTTTTCAAAAACTTTGACTTTGCACCCTATTTCACTTAAAAATTCGACTTTGCACCCTATTAAGAAATTTTTCTTCACAAAAATGTTATGTGTTGAGGTGCAAAATCAAAGTTTTTTCAAAATAAGATTATCTAAGTCCAATATCACTTTATAAAATCAAATTCCCCTTGATAAAAACATTAGTGAGTATAAAGTAATCCGAAGTAATCATCTGAGTATAATAACATCACTTTTTGGTCAATGCCCATCACTCGAGGCAAACGACTTTTCTAATATTTTACTAACTTCATTTTGATATTTCTATCAAGTCCTATTTAAAATTTTAAACCAAACCGGAATCAATCCAAATAACAAAACTAAACTATTTGAATTAATAAATCGATCAAAACATAATACTTTTAAAATTTATAAACTCAAACTAAATCGAATTGTGTGAAGTTGAAACATAGTATTTTTTTCTATAACCATTGTGTCAATCTAATCCAAACCCAAACCCGAAAAATTAAATAGAAATTACTCTATTAGGACTAAAATTTAGATAAAATACACAAAAAGGATTACGTAAATGTATTTTATTCACGAAATATGATTTATTTGATCCTATTAAACATGTAAAACTTCCTTTATTATGGGTGAATAAGTCTTGTTTGGGGGGACAATATAATGACAATCATATACATGCACTTTGATTATAGTTTAATCCTGTATAAGGAATTTTCTTAAAATTAAAGACAGTGAAATGTTCACTTGACTTCATCTAATTAAATAATGAAATTTCAAATTTTCAACACTTTATATTCTTAAATTCTTTCTTTCCATATTATGAGACTAGAACACCTTTATTTATTTCTAAAAATGCTTTTCATAGAATATAAATTCCTTTCATCACGGTATAAATGTTGATTTTGGTCCATTAATTAAGCCTTTATTTATTATTAGTCCAAAAGTATTCCCCTACCCATCCAAACGACACGCCGCAAATGAGCTCCCCTACTGCCCGATCGTCGTGATTCTGTGGTGGCTTGGGGCTTGACCCCAATCGCTCTGTCTATTCGGGTTATCGGGTCGGTTCACTCCAAATGGATCCTCAAATGCAGAATGGCGATGTCGTCGATGTATCCGCCGCTTGTGATGCCGGTGGAACGAAACATGAAGACGATCATGAAAAGAAGAAGACGGCGGTTTCTAGGTCGGTGGTGGACACTTCTGCTCCGTTCGGGTCAGTTAAAGAGGCTACCACCAGATTCGGCGGAATCGGGTTCTGGAGGCCCACCACACACAACCCGTACGGCCGTGAGCCCGAGGTATCTATCCCTCTTGTCTAACTTAACATTTTTTATTTGTGCTTTAGCTTTCAAAATGTTCCTGGCTTAAGTATGTTTATAGTCTCTCCTTCAAATGTTTCTTGTTTAATCAACTCAAGATTAATTTTTTTAGTTTTTAAACTTTTATATTTATGTTGTTTTTGTTTTGGTTAACCACTGATCCTAATAAACTCTGTTTGCCATCAAACAACCCCTTAAGCTCTGTTTGTCATCAAACAACCCTTTAAAACTCTTTAATTTTATTTTCTTTAGGACCCTTAAAACTTCATTATGTTTATCTCCAAATTTAGTCATCAGAAGTTCCAAAAGGAAGAATTTAAACATTTATAGTAGGGTGATGAAAGTGAATGTTAGGGGATGATAATAAACAGATTATTTTGCAGGGATTTCAGACAAAATGTGTGCCATTCGAAGAGAACATATGTACTCCGTAGTATTTTAAAAAAAATTGTTCTTTTAAGTAGAATGTGGGAGTGAAGTTTAAAATTTATGGAAAACTCAGTTATTCAATGTGGGCTCAATTTTTAATATCCCAATTCCGTTGTTAATCCAGATGTTATTGTGGTGCCGCGTAAAGTGGGGCCCGGTTTCCGACCGCTGACCGAATCACGACAATGGGTATTGGGTCTGGTCTGAAATTGAGGACTGTTCACATAGTGATCCGGTGTGGTTCACATTGATTGGGAATGGAATGTCTCGGTCTGGTTCCATATCCCCTTCAAACGGCCGATTTGATTCACATTTTTCTATTCAGTCTATTTTTCAAAGAAATGGTTCAAGGATGGGGATCAAGCTGATTGTCCCGGGCAATTGATGGTGCAGTTCCTGTCCCGAACCTCCAGTGTCCACTTTTAAAATCCATTTTAAACCCCAGGCTCAAAAGACCACATATTAATTTAGCAAACAATTGGGGTCAGATTTCCATAAATGATAGATGAGGTCTACATTAACAAAATGAGGGGTCCAAAAAGTGCAATTTTCGGGTTACAATTTCAGGGATGGGCCCATTTTTATATTCTAATTTTGCACCCCAAGCAGAGTACCGAAGTGAAATATGGGAGAACACTGGGTGAAGATTTTTCTTTTGTTTTGGTCAGTTTAATCTTGTTTCCAATATTAATGTCTATTGATTCTAGATTCACATATAAGCTCACATTCTGTCATATCTTTGTTTTTTTCATTTTGTGCTCTTGGCTGGATAAAAGTAGGTTACCAGTGAGGTTGACATTGCCAAAATGGAGAAGCAAGCTGCTCAGTTAAAAAGTGATTTGATTCTTAAAGAAAGGGAAACGCTTTCTGCTCTAGAAGAACTAGAAACCACCATGAATACCGTGGTGGAACTAAAAGCAAAGCTCCAGCACGCGGATCTTCTTGTTGCCGGGATTAATGATGGTGGTACCAGTAGTTTGATTATGTTCCCATCATCAACCCCCGGACTCATCTTATTGGAATTGAAACAAGCCAAACTAAACTTAATCAAGACAACACATGATCTCGTGGGCATCCGAACTGCAATTGAATCTTACAAGGCAAGAATAGAGAAAGAGAGGATCTTGCTTGACAAGACCAAGAAAAGGCTCGTTTTGAGTTCCATGAAAGTCATGTCCCTCAAGGAAGAGGTGAGTGAAACGAACCAAAAAGTCAAAGATTGTGATAATGACCCGCTTCACGCCACATGGGAGATTCAGAAGCTGAGTTCAGAGGCTGAACATCTCAAGAAGGTTCTAGAAGCGACAAAATCAGAGGTTCTTAAGGCTATGTGTGAGATTGAACAGACAAAGTCAAAGATTAAGACTGCCGAGAGCAGATTGGTTGCAGCTAAAAAGATTAAAGAAGCTTCTAGGGCCACTGAGGCTTTTGTTCGTGCCGAAATCAATGCCTTAAAGAGCAATGAGATGAAACCAGAGGAAGGAATAAACCTTACAGTCGAGGAATACACTTCATTGACCAGAAAAGCTCAATATGCAGAGGAAACACTTAAGAGGAGAGTTGTTAGTACCGAACTTCAAGTTGATGAAGCCAATGTCTCGAAAACAGAAACATTAACCCAAGTTGAGAAAGTCACAGAGGAGCTTATGTTAAGAAAGGCTGCGTTAGAAGAGGCACTTAGCCGAGTTGAGGCTGCCAATCGCGCTAAGTTAGAAGTTGAGGAGGCTATGCGCAAATGGAGATCTGACCAAGGTCAAACAAAGTCTTCTGTGAAAAACCCAACCAAATTCAAGAACTCTAGTAAGGGTCTTCCTCTTGTCGATGGCAATGACCCACCACCAACTGTTTTTCAGTCGACATTATCAATAGGACAGATATTAAGTAGAAAACTGCATTCCTGGGAATCATCGGTGTGCGTAGAGAAGAGCAGCGGAAAACAGAAAGGGTCAATTTCCCAAATGTTTTGCAAGTCAGGCAGTGTGTTGAATTTGAGAGATGGACAAGAGAATGCACGTAAAGATGTTACTCCGAAGGAAAAAAAGAAGCTTGGCCGCTTCTTTCGAGTCTCAATTGTGAGTAAACAAGGCAAGAAGGTGACACCGAAATTCAGTGTCACCTAGTCTCATGCTATCTACATTGGTACTTGAGAACCTCTTCTGCTAAAGATATATCTTCAGTGCTTCATCTGAAGAGAAACAAAGTGCTTCATTAGCACTTCTAAATGCAAATTGTCCTATTTCACCATCACCAACCAGCATCTATTGTTAAAAATAGGGAGTAGATTCTATTTATTGATGCAATGTCTGTGTTTTAGAAAGAGCGGGTAATGACCCGTCATGCTGATGGATTTTTGCCACCAAGATTACTTCAGCTGCTGCTCAGAGTTTTTTCACCAAGATTACATCCGTTTTTAACCCTTTGTAATATTTTTCTGTCAATATGATGTCCTGTACACTACCCCCATCACAAAGTTAGTTATTCTTGCAATTAACTTAAAACACTCTTAATCTCTTATTTTATACCAAACTTTTATTATCATATTTAAATTCAATTCTTACCCCTCAATATACGTTCTGTGATTCAAACGGAAGAACATCCCAAAAATCGTAAAAGAAATGAGGACATTTTGCAAACGGAAGTTATGAAAATGTCAAAATCATCAACATTATTTTGCTTGAACTCGATACACAAACATTATTTCTAGGCGTTTTGACAAATTTTGGTAGGTAATGGGCTTGTTTGGCAATTAGCGGTTAGCGGATTATGTTAGCGGGTTGTAAATAGTGGGTTGAGTCGGCGGATTTGACCAGCAAATTAGTTTGGCGGGTTGCAGGAATATGTTTGGTAAATTAGTTGTTTTCATTAGCGGTTAATAAATAAAAAGACACAAAAAGAGATTAGTCCATTTTTGTTTATGTGGATTGCTTATGCCTATATATATACTCCGAATCTCTAATCAAACATTAGCTACCAGCAAGATCTAGGGAGTTAAACAGGGTGTCCAAAGTCCAAACAAACATTTTACCAAATAGAAATTGGGCAATCAACAAAACAAAAAACTTGTTACACAATTCTGAAACCATACATCCCATCTATGTTTTCATTTTTCTAAATTCACATGCCACCCATGCTTGCAGTGGATAGAAATGTTGGAAAGCTAACTCCTCCACACAAACGGAGAAAATATAAAATTTGTAAGTGTGAAAACGAAGAGGAATTAGGAGTACCTATACTGAACTCGAACACTACAACGACAGTAAGAATGGCCCGCAGAGTATTTACTGAGCTCTACCATCGGATCCTTGAAGAAAATGAGCAGGGATACGAGCATCAACACCAGGCCCATCTTGGTGGAGAAGATGACCTTTCTCATAGCTTCACAACCTTCGAACAAAGCCTGGAGCGGCAAAATTTTGGCCTCTCTGTAGTCGAGAACAAAACTCGAGAGCTCGAAGGAGTTGGCTTTGCATTTGGGCGACGAAAGCCAAGGAAGAGCAATCTAAAACAAGGAAGGTTTGCTAAGCTTGGATAGTTTTCTTACGGAGGAGATCAAGGGAAGGTCTACGAAAGTGGAGAATAGGGAAGGGTAAGACTGAGTATTAATGCGTATGTAGAACCACTTTGGCAAACGCTCCACTTTGCAGCGTTTAGTTTTTCAGCATTTCGGAGGAAAACGTTACACGAACACACCAACTACCAAGAACATGAATTTAGCGTTTTGACCTATTAAAAATGCTAAATTCGATCAAAACAAATATCATGTGTGCATTTTGGCATACATCATAAATCTTGCGTACAAAGAATGCCACAAATTTTGGTTTTTTAACATCCGTTGTTTATAATATGGAAAAAGGGGCAAATAAGCTCACGTACTAACCAAAAAAAGTCAAATAAACCCTTATATAGGACTCTGTCCGGCCGTCACCATTTGGGGCAGTTCCCAGTGAAATTTTTTGATAAATTTTTTTGAGAATCTTATTCATTAAGTCTAATTTACTCATACCAAATTTCAGCTAACAATTCAATTGGGAATGCATTCAAATAAATTCTTGAAGATAACTGCACAGTTATCTTCAAGAATTCATTTGAATATCTTCCCGATTAGAATTTTAGCTGAAATTTGGTATGAGTAAACTAGACTTAATGAAAAATATACTCACAAAATTGCATCAAAAACTTCGACCATGAACCGCCCAAAATGACGACAACCGAACAAAACCTCCTATATAAGAGCTTATTTGACCTTTTTGGTTAGTACGTGGGCTTATTTGCCTCTTTTTCCTTTATAATATTGTATATAATATGATATTACATACATTTGTCAAAATTTAAGATCCTAAATTTCCTACTCCATAATACAACGCAGGTCATTATTTTCAGTCATTGTCAACCTTCCACAGATTGAAGTTTCACGGAACAATTTTGAAACCAGATTGGCAATGTCAAGAAGTGATTTGTGAAGTATGCAAATAGGAGTATAGGAGGCTAAATTGCAAAAAAAAAAGAAAAATTGCAAGTGATTTGTGATAGTACTAAAACCAAAACTCAAACCTCAAAGGCCAATCAGACGTATCAAAATTGAAAGACTGTTTAACATTTGTCCAAACCTTGCAACAGAAAACTGCAATAAATATTAAAAAATCCTCGTACAAAATTAAGACATTCTCTGAGCTGTCTCCTTTGCAAGAACCCTTTCCTTGGCCTTGGTCTTTGCCTGAGATTTCGAACCCATGACACCACCACCCCACTTTTTGCGATTTTCCTCATATTTGTCATTGAAGTTAGCCTACATCACCACAAAAAAAGCAAATCAACACAGAATCCCTATAGGAACTTTCAGAGTGACAAATGCAATCAAACCCTTTCAAACGTTCATACCTTGATAGCCTCCAAGATTTTGGAGAACTCCAACTTGTCTTCATTCTTCACTGTGGTAAGGCATAAAACGGATGCCGTCTTTTGGTGGACAATCTGAATTAAGAGTGGATACATATACAAACATATACCCTTTAGCAGAATAACAAGAATGCTTTTTATTAGAATATTTGGCTGAAATTAATTTTGCCAAGTGGGAAAATTCATCCAAAGAGAGCTCATACTAACTGACATTGAAGCCAAACAAATACAAACTTACAGCGCCTAATCTTGCTTTTCCCTTCACAATGCAGTAAGGAATTTCCATCTTCCTACACAAAGCTGGAAGCCAGACCACTAATTCAATGGGGTCTACATCATGTGCAATGACGACTAGTTGTGCCTTGTTCTGCAAATTAGATTTTGTTAATAAACAGCCAGCTTTTAAAATCTGTAGTTCATGTTCATTTTTATCTTGAAAAATTCAATGAGGAAAATCAGTAGCTTGTAAAAATATAGGGAAATTAAAAACAATGCTAAAGCCAATTAGCACTCTAGAAATTTGTGTTAATACTCATCTCGGAAAATGTAGATTATTACATTTGGTAAAAAAAATATTGAAACTTCAAAGACATCTGTTAGGTCAGAAGTAGTGGAAATATTTAATAAAATGGGGTGGAAGTATACAAAATTGATTTAGTGACTTTGAGAGACTTTCTTTTCACTCTTTCCCTAATTTTCACTCTCCAAATTCTCACTCCATTTTCCTCTCTATTTTCTTTCACTGGAATTTCCTAGTTACAAAAGACACAAGATGGAATTGAAACCTGCTCAATGAGATAAGTGACATGCTTAAGCCCAAACTTGACAACAATAGGTTTTTTTGTTTCTGGAGTTTTCCCTTCACTCTCAGCCTGGGCTCTTCTCAAAAGTCTCTCCTTCTTTGCAGCCTTGTCTTCAGGTCTGTATTTCAGGAGCATCTTGAAAAGATTTGTAGCTGCATAACAAAAAAATCACACACCAAATTTCATTGATGAATATACCACAACACTACACAACCATTGGCATCAATTATTATTACGTCTCAACCTAACACAGTCGAAGTACTTATTCTTCTTAGGATAGGAGCAAAATAACTGATGAACAAAAAGTGGACACTTTTCAGATCAGATAGGCTCAAGGTGACAATATGAATTCAAATCCTCAATAAATTACAAACTAAGTAGCAAATATGAAGTATTTTAAGTAATACTACGTAATAAGTTTTCAAGATTAAAAATAAGCCTATATTCAACGAAAATAAAAACATACTCAAAGGAAATATGAGAATATCCATTATATATAAAGCAGTAAGTATATATGAGTATATGACCATGGGCATTTACATTGAGAAGGTAATAAAATGCAAGTCATAAGAAAACGGACCAAGGTTCTTATCCAGGGTCTTAGAGAACTGGTTGAGGGCAGGTGGGACCTTCAAACGCTGCTTGAGAATGCGTCTCTTCCTCTGGATACAGACAACCTGAGGCCATCTCACGAACCTAGTCAGATCCTTCTTGGGTGGCAATGCTCCACCGATGCCAAATTGCTTGGGACGCTTCTCGAACAAGGGGTTCACAACCTTCTCCTGCTTCTTCTTTGGAGCAACTGGGAGCTTTACACCCTTCTTTGGAGCCTTCGTAAAATCGAAAATTGGAAAAACACAGTAGAAAATTAGTTATAAATTAATCAAAATTAAAAAATAAGATTGTTAAAAATTAGTCAAATTGATCGATCGCAGGGAAATGTGTGTATGGAAGGATCGAAAGCTACTCACCATTACAGGGAGGATGACTAGGGTTTGCAGGGGGGGAATGAAAAAAGTGACGATGCCTCTAATGAAGAGATTTCTCTAATAAAAGCTCGAGTATAAGATGCGTTAATAGGCCAGGCCGGATACGAGTCTAGCCCCAAGATTAGTAAAAAGATCGTTAATAGGTCAGGCCGGATATGGGTCTAGGCCCAAGTTAAGTAATAATGGATTAAAATCCATTTAGGATGTTTTAATTTGGATTGGTTTTAGTCTCATACCAGATCAAATCAGATTTAAATATACCAGATCATACCAGATTTAAACATATCAGACCAGACTTGACTTCCATAGTTATAAAATAGACATTGAACAGACGTTTATCAGACTAGACCAAACTTAAACAGACAATATCACATTAGCAAATTTCAGTCCAAGTAAAAACATTGTTAAATAGGACATGTTTTGATATAGAATTGTGACGTTTCTATAATGGATGTTTTTTATGGTGTTATGTTCATTTGAACTAAATCAAAGTAAAATTGCAAAAATAGGACTACTATGTTTTATTGATAAAAAAATGGGACTAAAAAAGCTGATCTGACTAAACTGCCCACAATTAAAAAACATGACACCGGCGACACATAACAGCCTCCCATGTCCGCAGGTCATCTTTGCTTCCCTCTCCACTGCTCAGGTCGACATATCTCCAGGTAAGTATTTCTTCTTCTTCTTTTCATCCTTCTCCTTCTTCCTCTTCTCCTTTTCCTTCTCTTCTGTTCTCTGCTCCTTTCTTCTACAGTCGTATTTTTTATTTAAAAAATTTGGATTTGAAATTCACGGTTCTATCAATTATTCGAAATTATTTCGGTCTAATTTTTTTGTTATGTTCATCTATCAACTTTTTTAAAAAAGCCACATGATTGGCAATTTTTGGAGACACATTGGCAATTTTTGGAGATGACAGTATTATATGTTTGAAATTACTATGATTTTGACATTTTTGACAAATGATGACATTTTTGCATCTAAAAATGTCATGTTGTAATCTCAAAACTGACATGTTTTTGCATCTAAAAATGTCATATTTTTGCCTTTGATGTTAACATGTCATTTTCGAGTAAAGTGACAAACAGGTCAAAACTGTCATCATAACAAATGCAATGCCATGAAATTGACATTATTTTTAAATGATGGCATTTTCGAAATAAAATGTCTAAAATAATATGAAATTCAAAACAAGTAGAAGAAGTTTTAATCGAAAACAGAGGAGTGCAAGGAGAACTGCGAGGAGAAGAAAACAGAGGGGGGGAGGGGAAGAAGAAGAAAAAGAAAAAGAAGAAAAGAAGAGGAAGAGGAAGCAGGAGGAGAAGATGAAGAATACCTGATTTTGCCGGAGAGAAGAGGTGGTGGTCGGCGTTGAGCAGGTGGTTGCAATGATGGCGGTTGAGTTGCGATCGAAATCGGTCAAGCTGCTACATGGCAGCTGCGCCGGAAAGGGAGGGCTGAATCGCAGGTGTAGGATCGATGACAGAGGGATTGGGGAAAGGTGATTTTGGGATCAGGGGTAAAAATGTAATCTGGAGTCCTATTTAAGCAATTTAAAACTTAAAGTCCTAGTTTGGAGTTTTAGCCATTTTTAGTCCCATTTAGGATAATTCCTTAATATTTTAAGATCCCATATGATTTGATTTGCACTTCTCTAATCTTATTTAAATCTTTATGATATCACTGAATCTTATTTAAATTCTTTTGATCTAGTTTAAATCTTTCAAATCTTGTCTGAATCCTTCTTATCTGATATTTATGATATACTCCTTCAGTCCCGAAAAGGTTGGCCAAATTTTCTTCTTTGAATGTCTTAAAAAGATTTGTCATTTTCAATTAAAGTAAGGAATATGTGGCTAAAATTAATTCTCTCTCATCTACACAAATTTCAACCACACGGTTTTTATTTTATCAATCCACGTGAAAGTCAACTTTGGTCAACCTTTTCAGGACGGAGGGAGTAATTAGTGTTTATTGTTATTATTAAATTATTATAATTATAATTATAATTTTAATTATAACTACAAATATAATTACAATTATAATTACTACTACAATTATATATACAATTGTAACATAATTTTAATTATAATTATAAATGTATTATAATTACTATAGTTATAGTTATAATTAAAACTAAAATTATAATTATAAATACCATTGTAATTTGTAACTATAACTATAATTACAAATATAACTAAAAATATAATTATAATATTGTTATATTATTGTTATCATTATCCTAATTTCATAATAATGATTATCATACTATTCTTATTATTATAAATACCAACAACCTACATTGGTACTACTACAAAAAATATTTTTTGAATCGCCTATAAACTCCTTCTACGCATCGCTTTAGAGGCGACTCTGAAAGTGTTGTTGTACATTTATTATACACATCGCTTTTATAGAGTAGGCGGCTCGTAAAGTTTTTTCATAATTACATAAAACTGAAATTTTATTTCAAATGATTAATTAAATGGAGGGGGTACTACTGCTAATTGTTAATAAAAGACTACAAGAACGATGAACTGTACTAAAATCATACAGGTTTACTAAAAACATAAGAAGCCATTACAAGACTAAAGCAAGTAATACCCAAAATCTTAGCCATAAAAAAACAAACAAACCATGTCTGACAATATAATGATACTACACACATTGATTACTAAAGTATTTAGACCATGCATCTCTAAACTCATCTATCTGCTCCCATGAAAATGGTTCTCCAGGAAGAAGCTGCAACATACTGAATAATAAAATTTTTGTCATCAGTTTTGGATTACATGATTTCTAACCTGTTTCCTAAAGGAGAAAAACTCCGCAAGAATTTTAACATATTTCCTCTAGCAAGTATTTGGTAACTAATAAATAGTGTCTAGAGAATAATAGCAAAATTAAAAGGAGAGTAGCACATATTAATTGTATTCAAAGAATATCCCCTACTTCCTCTACATTTTTAGACATCATATATCTTCAACTTTGTTCAGAAAAATCATGGGTGGGTCGCCTAGTAAGTTCTAGGCTTCTACTTGGAAGAATCTGTGCGTGTTTGAGTGTTTTTAAAATTTACACTAGTTAACCGCACCTAAGGCTGGTCTAGACACTATGTCCCTCTACCACCCACCTATTTCTTTTTAGAATTGATCTTCATTCTTCGTGTCTATAACAATCACTACTTTAGAACTTGTATGGACATGGTTTAAGTTCATTGGTATAAAGAGATTTCTCAGTTAACCGCTCAAAGTATTTTTTTAATAAGCATTTGATAAGGCATCTTGAACACACTCTTACTCTCTTTGGTTGATCTTTGGTGATAAGCAGCCAAGTAAAAAAATGATGCAGTGTAAAGCATCACTCTGTGAAATAATGGAACAAGATACTCTCTGACACAATAGCGGAGTGACCTGCAGAAAAACAAATCTGACGCACAACAGGATGGGGAACCGCCCCAAGAATACCCCCATCTGATGATAAGCCTGCCGAACCAAAGTTAGTAGCACAAACAGGTAAGGCATTAATATTTAAATATGACACAGTAGAATTACAAAAAACCGTACGTACCCATAGTAGGAGCACCCCCTGCCGAAGGACCACCGGCTAGGGGTACCATAGTATAGGCTGGCCATACTGCCCCGATTGCTGGCCGCGTCCACGTCCACGGCCGCCACATCCTCTGCCACCACGTCCACGTCCACCACGGCCTCGCTGAGGATATCCCGGAGGGTGCTGTTGCTGCTGGGCAGCAGGTTGCTGAAGCTGCGGATGCACCTGCGGCTGCTGAACAGGCTGCGGCCCATGTGCACCGAAGGCCTGGTGGACAGATGTATTCTCCTGGGACCGGAGGTAGTTGAGGTGCTGCTCGAGTTCCAAGAGGTGATTTCGAAGGGTCTCAAACGGAAAAATTTGAGGGAAGAGAGACACCGGGGTGAACAATGATTCATACTCCGGGCCAAGTCCCATAATAGTTCTTTTCAACAAATCACGTGAAGAAACGGGGCAATTAATGGTGGCCAGATCATCCGCCAAGGTTTTGATTTCTCGCAAATAATTGTCCATGGATGGTTCAGGTTTCTTTTTAATTTGTGAGAACAAACGTTGTAATTCCATTGACCGAGCCAAACTGGCAGACATGAATCTAGATTCTAACCGTTCTCAAATTTCAAAAGAATGTTTAAGATCCCTGACATCAATGAGAATATCCCGAGAAAGAGTTGCAAATAACCAAGACCGGATGGTTTGATCAATTCGCAACCAGACAGAAAATTCGGGATTGGGAGATTGATAGTTGAGAACATCAATGGAATAAGCTGGAGGTACCTGAAGAGATCCATCAACCATGCCTAGAAGTCCTTGCGAGACCAGAAAAGATTCAAACTGAGTTCGCCACGTAGTATAATCTTCCACAACCTGTAATTTTGTAGTAACAATATTGGTTACATTCGTAGCCACATGAGATATTGTTTGAGCTAATTCAAACAAAGGAGATCCAACCATGGGTGTTGCTGCTGACTGAAGAGGTGGGATAGTAGATGATACCCCTGGTGAGCCAACGAACGTAGGGCCGGAAAAAGAGCTGGCCACGAAAGGAGGTGGCTCCAATGGTACTTGCTGTACCGAAGAGGGAGGCTGCCATGGAAACGTCAGTGGCATATTCTGAAAAAGAGAATAGGGTAGGCTGCGAGACGGCGAGATGTAGCTGGAGGAGAAGGTGACGCCGGACTCCATGGAAGATGACTGCGGCATGCCTACTGGGAAAGCCTGACCGACCGAGACGGGTGTAGTTGAAACCGTCGTGATGGCAGCAGTTGAAGAGGAATTGACCCCATTCACGGTGGACGGAACCACCGTAGAGGAGGGGACGACGGCGGCAGTGGTAGCCGACGAACTCATGCGTGCAAATTAGGGTTTACGGAGAGAGAGAGAGAGAAAAATAGGGTTTATTCTGTGCTCTTGATACCATGTGAAATAATGGAACATGATACTCTCTAAGAAGCCCTGGCAGATATATATATATAATAAAGAGAGTTTAATGTAAAGTACAATACTGAACCTATAATAATTCTATTACACTCTGCCAGTATCTTTCTGAGCTGAAATACATACGGTAGAATTAGAAACATGTACAGAAATAAAATAAATAACTAGAATACTATAGGCTATAGCAAATGCTATCCTACGTTAAATTATTTCCATCATGACCATAAGGTTCTGAAATTTTGCTCTACCATCCAACATTGAATTAGTCACCTTTCGTCACAAGTAAAGGTGGCTTGTGTTTATTTCAAAACAAAAAATTCTATAAAAAAATAAAATATACATATCACCTCATCACATCTAATAAATAGTCCTTAGTTGCATGTTAGTTTTCTATTTTTATCACTTCATCACATCTAAATAATTGAAGAAAATTATTATATATATAATACCGTCCTTGGTTGCATGTTAGTTTTCTATGTTTATCATGTCGATTAAACCTTTGCCACTCTAGTTTAGCAATATCATCAGACTTCTACATTCATTCGCACACCGTAACTGCAAAAGAATGTCATACTCCGTAGTTGTGTTTGAATATATAAGTTTTAACGGTTAGAAACTAAACATGAATTGTTGGTTCACTTCTTGTGAAAGAGTACTACAAATGAGAGAGTAAAACACGTAGTTGAGCAGAAAGTAGATTTGTTATTTGATACACATGGATTCTTTGATGTGGACTCTTACATAATATCAAAAAGTATTAAGAGTGAAATGAACCTATTTAGAGAAGGGGAGATGTGGATAGAAAGAATGGATTAAAGGCCTATGAACGATTCTCTTCGATCAGCATGTGAACCTAATACAAAAAAGCAACCATAAAATGAGTTACTCCGTATTTTTTAAGCCAATGCCCATAACGAAAAATCTGTTCTATTGATGGATATTGAGGGAGAAATTTTTTTTGAAGTAGAAAATCCGACTTCAAAATCGAAATTTTGTGAGACAAAATAATGAATAAAGTCATAAAATATTAATTTGTGGAAAATCAACTTATTTGTGTTTAAAGGTATAAAACTTTATGTGTTTCATTGAATCAATAAAATGAATTATAGTGGGAAAAGTAATTAGTTTCACTAAATCACTACTATCATAAAATCATGATTCCATGGAGTACAGTACCGAGAACCCTCAATCACCCCTGAATGATTAAGTTGAATTGAATCTAAAATTTCCTGGTAAAATGGTCATGAGGAGAAGATGGAATGGGTATAGACGAAGTGAATGGTTGAGTATAGAGAATGGTCGTTACTTGTGTTAGTTGTGTATAAGAAAAGGAAACACAATGAAGATTGAACAGAAAGTAGCTTGGGACAAAGTTGAGGCATAGAAGGAAGCAACGAACAAACAATTTACATGTTATTTAATAACAGGCCATGGACGGGAAAAAACATACTAATATCATTTCACAATGCCTACAAATGATTGTTCAATGGAGATCGAAAAAGAAAACTTAAGTTGTGAAGATGGAAGAAGATAAAGGACTCACGTGAGAGCCCGTACAAGGGTTGGAAGAGCATTGTTGATATCCAGGGTCTGGGGGATATTTATATCAGAAATTTAGGCATCTCTTGGCATTCTCCTCTACCAACGGTCTAAAACCAGCGAAACAGTGAAACTGCAAAGGCCTAAATGTGAAAGAGAAATTACAAGGTGAATATATGGCGATGTAAACCACACGCACCATGAAAAGACAGTTAATGCACGAACCGAAAGAGTGAGATACAATTGATATTGATACTTACTATATGCAACATATAATTTCAGGGGTTGGTTGCAAGGGATATATAAACGACGGCAGTCAGATGTGGTTTCGTAGTCAGGAACTCAGGCGGGTGAAGGGGATGGGTTGAGTGATGGGAAGAAAGGTTGCGGTAGGATAGCGAGACGGAATGTCACAGAGATGGTAACGAAAGGCCGAAAGGGTAATACTGAATTGAACAAGTGTTGATGCATAATGTACAAGTTTTCATAGCTACATGTTATACCAACAAATTTCTAATTCCTAAAATGGGTTTACCATCATTCGCTATTATAAGTATGCCGGAGATAATCATAGCTACATGTTATACCACTAACAAATGTGCTCTAATAAAAGTCAAGCTCAAGAGAACCAACCCAACGCACCTAAGAGCCCAGCCAAAACACGAGCATTGATTTGAGACCGGTCCAACCATGAGAAGTCAACTTGCTCACGGGCTGGATTAGCAAGTCAACGTCGATAAAAATGCAATAATGTCACACCTACGCATGATTAATGCGACAAATTTAGAATCTCTTGGTGTTAACACTAAATATAACACCCAACCATAAAATTGTTGGCGTATAAACATAATTTAAGAAGAAATAAATAAGAAAAGACGATATAAAAAACTTAATTTGTTTGGTTATGAGAAAAGAAGTCACAATTGCATGGGAACTAACTATTTTTTTCTTTCATATAGTCTGCTTCCCAAACGATTATGATATCTCTATTTATCTTCAAAGAAAGTTGGTGTGTGCATCGTTGGTCCAAACAAATTGGATCCAAGATTAATTGATCCTCCGTTGATAGTTGATTTAAGAAAAAATAAATCATTAGAAACTTATTGGTTTCTCTTCTCCTCTCTTTTGGAGTGCTCTTATAAAAACAAAACATAATTTGGTTAATTTTTATTCAACTTAATTATAGATTACTCAATTTGGCAACATAAACAAGTACACTTTTGGATTTAATGGAGGAAATAATTGAATGATATATAAACTTTGGTGATTTGACACACACTCACTTGTTCTTAATGATACGTGTCCCTCACTCATTACACAAAATATCTCAAAGACTTCATAATCTAGGAGCTCGAACTATATAACTGAATAAATCCTCCTCTTCATAGCTTTCCCCACCCGAGTTCAATACTACTAATTGCTCACCAAAGATACCTTCGAATTTTGAACGATTTTTGAGTCACAAAAAGTCTAATGCTAGTTGTGAGTGATCCTACACGCACAAGATCGTTGGTTACTTTTCCTTTGTTTTATTTATTAAATTTATTTGGGCATGGAGAATTCCCCTTGATTCATTTAGGATATCTTTAATAGGATTGAAATTTTCCGATCTGATTTGATCCCCACTAATATGTTTGTCTGGTCTTATTTAGTTTGATAGATGCTTATTTTTTGTATATTTTACAACTATCAAACTCTGATCGGTTTAAGCATGATCTAGTGTGATTTGATTTGATCAGGGATTGAAATTAATTTGAGTCAAACTTGTCATCGTATGTTTTATTTGAATGCACGTTGTTTTTACTTTTTCGTTTTCCAATTTTGCTCGGTAATACTCTCATCCATAAAAATGACATGTGTTTATGTAAAGGGATTGACTATTACGATTTTTAACATTATTTCGATTTTATTATTTCTCCATTTTTCCTTATTTTAATTTGAATTATGTATGCACAATTAAATTAGTTCCAATTCGAGACACGGACCAATATGAATAATAATCCCTTACATCAAAGTTAGTGTTCTAGTTCGAATTGGAAGGCTTAATTAAGAATAAAACTAATAGTTCTCATTTCATAGAAAATGACATAATTTAGAAATTTATCAGCCAGAATAAAAATTAATATAGAAAAATAATAAACAATAATCCGGTAGTTACGATACAATAATAATATCGTTGTTGTTATTATGGGTGTTGTCGGGTCACTTGGGTGGTTGTTATTATTTTAATCATCCATATCACATGGCCTAATTACAGACCTGCTCAATTAACACTGCCCACCCTATTATTGTTCCCAGATTCCATAAAATAGAGAAATT
Source organism: Cuscuta europaea (assembly GCA_945859875.1). Taxonomy (NCBI): domain Eukaryota; kingdom Viridiplantae; phylum Streptophyta; class Magnoliopsida; order Solanales; family Convolvulaceae; genus Cuscuta; species Cuscuta europaea. Next base: position 341,355 of record CAMAPE010000045.1, on the reverse strand, counting down.
GAAGATTGCGATAATCTCTTCATCCGGCTCTGCAACATTGATTTTCCTTTTCCCTTAAACTCTCGAGGTAAAGAGATATTTTTGATGAAGCTTAACATTAATTTACTTGTTTTCATATTCTTGTTGTTTGGTGCAGCCTTCTGTAGTGATTATTTTGATAGGTTTTGTGTAATTTTTGAATTTTTGTTGTACACATATTCTGGATCTATGTCTCCTCCGAAATCTTGAAGGATAATGGAGCAGAACAGATCCATTCTTTAAGATCTTGAAGGATCTATGAAATAATAGCCCATTAATATTCCTTCAATGATTGGGGATTAATTACTGGTGTTCTCACGTTTGTTCATTTGTTCTTGTCTTTGGAACTCCTTGATTGTTTTGCCTTGCATGGCATATTTCAAGCAGCTGGGGTTTGTTCACTTGTATTCTTAAGGCTGAAATCTTCAATGGGGAAGTCAGGAATTGTATTAAAAGGCCAAAGTTTGGAAATTTAATTACGGGAGCCAAATATTCATATTTAAATTTATTATATTCAATATTCATGCACACAGTGACATATACATCTACACGACTACACGTACACCCCGAAACAGGAGAATTTAATTTTATATAATCTACATGAATAGCTACAAGTAGCTGTTCTTTTAGATTATACAAGAATACATTTTTTGGTCAATTGTATCTATATATAGATGTATGTGTGCTCTTGCACGTGTATGTATGGAGGAAAGATCGAGTCAAGCGTGATGGGATTCCTGCCCGGAGCACTCTGTCTTTAGGCAAAGTCTAGACTTTTTGCTCATTAGCATAAACTGACAAAGTCAAAAATTCAATTTTACAGAAGATAACATTGTTTTTAATGATGACTTAATCTTAACCATAAAGTCTATCAGTGGAGTGTGTTGGATATTAATTAAATTAAACTTTTAAAGTAATAGAGTCTTTTGATGTTCCTGGTAAGTTTCTAGGTTCATTAATTACCGAGATTAATAATTACATAGGAATATGAAAGGTTTAGAATATGAAGGGTTAGAGAACTCATCCTATAAACAGCCCATCCCTTGCATTGTGTGTTTGCAAGTGTGGTGAAGTGGATAAAAATAAATTGTTCTCCATCAGAGTTTTCATACTTTCCTCCTCTCTACAAAATGCGAGTTTCTAATGGTTAGAATTAATAGTTGAATTATATTTTGCTCAGAAATGGTGTGTGCATGGCAGGAATCTGTCAGGTGTGACTGACATGAATTGCATTTTGTATATGTGAGGTGTTACACGACCCCTTCCTAACCCAGCCACTGCTAACCTTTTACCTCTTTTTGTTACTTACTACAGATTTAATCAAAGTGTTGCTTTGTTTCTGTGAAAATTTACATATATAGTGTATTTTTGTAGCTATTTGATATTATTTATTTAGGCATGTATCATGATGTTGCGTCCACTATAAGTGATCTTGCATCTCAACTTTTGGTTTGGAATGTGATTCTCTAGTAAATTTGATGTTGTAATTGAAGTGCTATATGATTATTTCACAATTTCTTTTCTTGCCTGATCTGTTCCGGAGTTTGAAGGTTTTTTCATTTTTCAGGTCAAACTGTCAAAGTCCGTTTAAGGGCTCAGGGAATGCAGAAAGATGGAGTCTTTGTCTGAGATAAAGGAAGGAGCTCATTCTGAGCGGCCATCCTACTTTGCCTTTGATGAGGTTGGAAAAATATACAACAATCTCAGATTCCCTTACCTAATGCCAGCCTTGGCTAAATATGTTGGAGCACAGATTATTTCTTATCATGACCACTGTGAAGATGGTTGAAATCATATAGCCTGGTGAAGTGTAGCAAAGGTATTCATTATTTACTACTCCTTTAGTCCAAATTTAATTTCCAATTTCATTATTCACTCGTCAAACCAGTTCCTGTATATTCTTTGATTATCTTCATACTCGGTTTTGGCGCATCAGTTGAGCTTTTATTATAGTTTCTAAATATATAAGTTTTGATAATAACTGTAAATTAAATCTTATAGGAAAAATTAACTTTCTCACAGGTCAACTTTAAGCTTCACAAACTCTAGAACCTAGAGGGAGTAAGCAGCTATTGGAACATGAAAATGGAGAATAAAGGCAACGGTTCAATGCAACATTATGAATTAGGGAAAATGATAGGACAAGGGAATTTCGCCAAGGTCCACCATGCAAGAAATCTAAAGAATGGCTCTAGTGTGGCAATCAAGATCATTGATAAGGAAAGGGTTTTCAAAGTTGGGATGAATGATCAAATCCAACGGGAGATTTCCGTGATGAGACTAGTCAAACACCCCAGCATAGTTCATCTTCACGAAGTTATGGCCACCAAATCCAAGATTTACTTTGTCATGGAGTACGTCAAAGGGGGCGAACTCTTCAACATAGTTGCCAAAGGAAGGCTAAAAGAAGAAGTCGCAAGGAAATATTTCCAGCAGCTAATAAGTGCCGTTGACTTCTGTCACAGTAGATGTGTTTACCACAGGGATCTGAAACCTGAGAACCTACTGGTAGACGAGAATGGTGATCTAAAGGTTTCTGACTTCGGGTTGAGTGCTCTTGCAGGGTCCAGGCATCAAGACGGCTTACTCCACACCACATGTGGGACTCCCGCGTATGTTGCTCCGGAAGTGATTGCACGAAAAGGCTATGATGGTGCAAAAGCTGATGTTTGGTCGTGTGGTGTGATCTTATTTGTTTTATTGGCGGGATATCTCCCTTTCCATGATTCGAACTTGATGGAGATGTATCGAAAAATAAAGAAGGCAGAGTTCAAGTACCCGACGTTTTTCTCTTCGGACGTCCGTAAGCTGATATCGAAGCTTTTAGATCCAAACCCTAAAACCCGAATTTCTATTGCCAAGGTAATGGAGAATTCATGGTTCAGGAAGGGCTTGGATTTAAGGCAAGCCAGCAACCAAGAGCCTGAGGAGGCAAATAATCAAGAACCCGAAAAGCTAAAAAACTTGAATGCTTTTGATATCATATCACTCTCCTCAGGTTTTGACCTCTCTGGCTTGTTTGTGGAAACAAATGGTCAAAAGGGAGAAGAAAGGTTCACATCCAGACATCCGGCGAAAACCATATTCTCCAAGCTAGAAGACATTGCTAGGCATTTAAAGCTGAAGACAATAAAAAAGAAAGGAGGGTATATCAGATTGGAAGGAACGAAGTTGGGAAGAAAAGGGGTTGTGTGCATTGATGCAGAAATCTTTGAAGTGACTCCTACTTTCCATTTGGTGGAGATGAAGAAGTCCAATGGGGATACACTGGAATATCAGATGATGATGGAGAAGGAGATAAGGCCAGCGCTGAAGGACATTCTTTGGGCTTTGCAAGGCGATCAGCCACGGGCCCATGACCTGAGCAGCTAGGAGTACAAGTGGAGGAGGCTGTAGCTTAACTCTATGCGTTCAAAACTAAAGCTGTTGATTTGAGTGATTTAAGTAGCATTATAGACTTTTGGTGTTCAGGCTTGGTAGCCTTATGTGCAGACTTTGTTTTCTGGCCATTGCATTTTGCGCTCATTTATAGACTATTATCATGTTAATATAATTGCTGCATGTTAACTGCATTGTGAAATCCCTACCTTGCCCCAATGCCCATAAGTTGAACGAGTATCATTGCTCTGTAGTTAGTTAGTTACTCTTTTAAATTCACCCCTATATTTTTTTCTACAAGTTAGATCCCTGTCCAGTTGGTGCTTTTTATTAAACCAATGATAAATGTATAAACTATCGAAATTCGAAATCACAATTACAAAGTGGCATTAGAAAGGATCTCGACCAGGATGCTTTTTCTTATTTGGTGAATTCAGTTTTTCTTTTTAATTTACAAGCTGCCTTGCCAGGAACGAATGTTCTTACGATGTTTAAGGATTATAACCGCACAAGTTTGATCAATAGATTTTGGGCTTTTTGGCTTCTCCAAAACAACATTCCCACAATGGTTTTTTAATATTATTATTAAATTAAGATAATAATAATAAAGTAGATCAACAAGTCTTTTAATATCCTCACTGACAATGTTTTGCTACTTTGGAGTTTTGAGTGACAAATTGCAAAGAAGTGAAAACTACGTCTTTGTTTAGAAGAAGAAAAATCAGAAATTTGTTTCCCTGGTTTAAAGCAGTGATGGTCGTTACAAGAAAATTAACAAACCTCTGAAGAACGAGTCAGTACCAAATAGGGAAATGATACTTTTTGGGAAATGACAATAGACCAAAAAGAAAGGTGAAAATATTACTTTGACCGGAGGATTATCATTTATTTAATATTCCAAAACTATTTCAAATGGTTATTGTGTACTTATTTCTTGCACATGGTAATGGAAACACCAACGGCGTCGGAAACTTACGGTCAAAATTAACCCCCACAAGCCCGGGTAACTATCATTAGCTATGACTCCGTTTATCCCAAAATAAGGTTCCTGACTTGCCTTGACGTGCTTATTAAGAATAATTATTCATTTAAAGGGGAAATAATATGGATCACACGATTATATTCTTAAAGGAAACATGAACATTATTTCAGCAAGGCAAAGAGGTAATAATTGCAAGGAACCTTAATTTGAGGCAGGAGACCAATATTTTTCAGGGAGAAGCAATATAAAAGGATCATTAGAAAAGGATGATTGCAATGATTTCCTCTCACCAACTGATTTGCGCTTGAGAATAATAAACATGCATTGCCATGCGCGCATCGCTATCAAGTGAAGATGCAAAAGCTAAAGTAAATCTTCCCTTTGTAAAGAAAAGAAGGAAGATACATTGCTTCAGTATTCTAAACTCTCCTCCAAAAGAGGCTGTTTTCCCCTCAAGAGTGGGAGGTATACTCTTGCCCCTCATACCCCTATCATTTTTTGGGCTTTCCATAAATAAAATAATAAAAAAACCTCCTCTGTTCTCACTTGTATGACCAAAGAGATTGTGCCATTGGTGCGGAATATAGACCACCAACATCTGACATAGGAGATGTTTTAACACCATCGCTCCGACCTTGCACAGTCCACTCCTTTCTGAACAGAATAACAAATATATTAGCATAATACTACCAAGATTGAATAATTACTACAAGTAAAGCAATATCAAATCTTTAGAGTTTTAACAACCATCTTACTCTTTTTTGGGTTTCCATTAAAGTAGGCCTAGATTTTGGCAAATAATAGCATGAAATCAATCGAAAGAAGAAATGGTAAAACAGCTATTCTAAAAGATTTACTATATTTGATGTTTCAAGCAATTTTAACATAATAGCGACCACCTACAGCGACAAGGGTTTAGAACTTAAGTTCATCCAAAAAAAAGGGTTTAGAACTTAAGATATCCCTTTCCACTCAACATTTGGAAAGGGGATACAAGTCACACGCACAGAGGCGCTCAATAGGCGACCATAGGCTAAAAAAGGGGGTCGTGATCCGTTTTCACTAACTATAAAGGTAATATCCACCTCTCGAACTTTGGGAGGATTTAAAATCTGGTACTATGGGTCCGCAACTCAAGCTCAACCACTTACTTGGTCCACAAAACCTCCTTAATAATTGCAAAATGTTCAAATAAACCTATGATGTAAAACACTTGAGGTACAAATAAGTCATCTTTATATCTTAATTTAGGGGTTCAGTTATACTTCCTCCACTCTTATTAGTTGAAACACTTTAACTTTCATGTTGACCAACACACAACTTTGACTATTAACAATGGCTAACACAAGACATTGACTATTAAAAATGGCCAACACACGACTTCGACCATTAATATATTTAAACGGCTATTAGTAAAAGTTATTAAAACATTATATTTTGAATGTTTATACGTTTAAAAATATTTTATATAATTTATTTTGAAAAATACATTAGCCAATAAAATATAGTCTAGTAGAGTGAGTGAATACTACAAAATTTAGCATGGTTCACTAATAAATAACAGGGGTAGTACGTTAATTGCAAACAGTTCTCCCAAATAATAAGGCTGTTAATGTACCTGGAAAAAACTTAGAGGCTTATTTGTAACTTGGAGCAAGTATCAAGGCTATATTCGATGCGTTTACTTTTATATATTTATTTATTTTGAGCAACATTTTATTTTATTTATAATGAACTTCTTTTGGGTGCATGATAATGGTAGAAAGAAGATGGTTCTACCATGCAGAGCTCAACAGTCATTTTTATAGCACTTCTCAATAGTCATTTTTATGCATGTGTGCGAGTATCAGACACGTGCATGCATGCATGCAGCCAGAAAGATAGCCACAAGCACAGCAGAAACTGTTGAGAATCTAGAATGCTACACAAAGTGCAGGTTGTAGAAGTAAGATGGCAACTGAGGCTCCAAAAGGAAGTCTTCTGGAAACCGTACCTAAGGGGCCTCGTGAAAGAGAGTGTCCCAAAATGACGTGCTAGAGTTAAAATACTTCCTCCGTCCCTTGAAACTTTGCCAAGTTTGACTGGCACGGGAATTAATAAAGTAAAAACTGTGTGGTTGAGGTTTGTGCAGAGGAGAGAGAACTAACTGGAACCACAATTTTTACTTAAAAGGGAAAGTGGCAAAGTTAGTGGGACATCCAAAAAAGGAAATTTGGCAAAGTTTTAAGGGACTGAGGGAGTATGTTTGAAGATGATGGTTAATTGTTAATATAATTAACAATTACCAATTAACAATTGGAGGTTGACACTAATAGTATACACATTGGCTAAGCTCTTGCTTCATATAACTTTTAAATATTCCCAATACTGGTTCATTGTTAGAGCATCTAGCTGCATGCCTTCTTTAAATAAATGGTCTAATTATTACAAACTGATTTCAAACATTTACACCAATCTCACACTTCACAATTACGGAGTATAATTTAAGAAGAAATTTCTTTAGAGTAAAAACCAGGTGATTTCCCAAAATAGGAGTATTATATTCTCCCCTTGAATAGGACTGCATAATGTCATCCTGAGACATACTCCCATCTTTTTGATGCCTCATAATGTCATAATAATATGGCTACATGATTTCAGGATGTATTAGAGAAGCTGCCTTGCTTTTACTCCTATTTTGGAAGTTTCCCTAATTTGAGCACAATGGTTTTCATTTCATTTCGTAGGAGTTCCAAATTTTCATTGCTTACAAAAACTGTTCACATCATTTTGGTCTGCATTATTAGAAAAGAATTACAGATCCCATCTAAAGGTTACGCAAAAAAGGTCTACTCTATCATTTTCAAAGCTTAGCTATTCACTATTAAAAAATATCTGTTGACAACAGTGTTGTGAATTATTAAAAAACATACCATCTCATTTTCTTTCAATTTAATATTAAAGGTTAAATTTCCTGAAGAAAATCAACAGTTAGGGTTACACAAAAACTTAGTATACACTGAGAAATTTACACTCAAACCTCCAATATTTTCTCATAATATTCTAAATAACAAATCAACTCTCCCACATTATCCATCTTACCCTTCCACAAATGAAACCTGACTCCCAGTCATGGAATGTTTCCTCAAGGAACCCCCATTAAAGATGCTGTATCAAAAAGAGTTACTGTGGGTCTTCAAGGAGTTCTTGGAGTTCATTCCTCCACAAGAACTCTTTCTTGCATAGAACCCAATTGTAAGGGACAGCATACTCACCTTCATTTTATGGACTATTGGGAGTCACTTGGAAATTCACACTGTGCATAGCCTGTTTTTATTCTTTTACTGATCAAAGAATATATCTAAGGCAGCACATCTGACATATCACCTATGTTTCATAGCCTCACATTATATATTTAGTACTGCGATGGACCAGATTTTTAGATAGGATTTTCGAAGAAGGGGGCAACTTAATGATTAAAATGGGGTAAAAGTAAATTAAATAATGTTAGAAGGATGTATCCAGTATTATAGTAACTAGGTTATTATAGGGAAGGTGTAGGATTGTTGGAATGTATTTTGATGGTTTATGTATTTTATAAATAAAAAAGCATGGTGCAAAACTGCAAATAGTGCCACACTTTTCTTTTTCCTTATTGTTTTGGTCAATCTAACAATGATAGGATGTAATATTGTTTCTTGACATGACTGTCTGTTAGGGGAGTACTAAATGAGATGTTCATTTGTTTTAGCAAGTTAGGTGATCATGATAAGGCTAACTCAGGTATCAACTCCTTCCCAAATTTCACCCCCAATTATCTTTAAATTTTTAGGTTGTACAAATCATTTCAATATACTAACTCCGTTTTTACTAGTTGCAACAGTATGCCTTTTGCATTGTTCACATACTATACTTTGACCACATTTTATTTAATAATATGTGACAATAATCATATTATTAAAAATTTATTAAAATTGTCTTAATGCAAAATTTCAAAATATGATTCTTTTATAATTTTTAGTTTTTTACAAATAGCCAATTAGACAAACTAAAGGTCAAAGTCATGTGTTGGAAAATGGTTTCAAGTTGAGCTCCATCATCATCATCATCATCATCATCATCATCATCATCATCCCAGTGCCACAAAGGCTCCCACCTACGGTGGGGTAAGGGGGGTCGGATGTACACAGTCTTACCCCTGTACTAAATCACAGAGAGACTGTTTCCGAATGACCCATAGTGAAAATCGGGTCGAAAAATACATGGACTGACTGTTGCTTCACAATAAAGAAGCGCAGACAGTTTAGTGAGCCATCTTGCTTTATTACATCATATTCTCAATCCAAAAAATAGTGAATCTTTGGCTCCATTGCAAATGATGGAAAAGGGATTCAAGTTGCGTCGTTGCAACTAAATAAGAACGAGGTTTTAGTCTTGAACTGATGGAGTCCTTAACCAACCAACTTAACTTCTTGGAATATCAATTTCGTTTGACAAAGTTTCGAGAAGCCAAAGCATCAAATTGATGCACATATTCATTTATTCTTGATACACATTTAAACATATATAATTACTAAACACATTAATAAAGGGCTACTGTAATATTTCCTCGCCCCTTTTGTCTGCCTCTTGTGTGTGTGCACATATTATAACAATAATAATAGTAATAATAATTACTATTATTATAACAATAAAGATCCATTGACATTATCATTATTGATGTGGTTGACCCTACATTTCTATCACGTCCTTAGTCAGAAATTTCTATCACAGTGTCTTGAGATATTGTCAAGACAACATGAATAATTAGCAACCTTGATAGGGTAACTAGAGCGATTGAAATTTTCTAGACTCCCAAATTTTCATGTAAAAGCAATTGAAGCCACTCATTTAAAAAGCATGAGGAAAAAACAACAAATTATTCTTAAGTTATTTTCTGCCACCTTAAGTTTAAGAAAAAAGAATGTGGTTCCTAACAAAATTTAGTGAAAGCAGATAATATAGGTTTTCTTGTATAATCTAAATACCCTAAATATAAGGAGTCACTTTGGAGAGGAAATTGGTGCCACAATTATAATTTTTACCAACTCAGCTGTACTGCATGTGAACTGCGGGAAATGCTTTGAATATACGGGACCTATTTGTTTGGATTACAAAAACTTAAGTCATATGATATTTTATTATTTGTAATTTGTATAAAACAGCACAATTATTAAATGCCTAATATACTTTGTGACAAATGGAGTACAATTCTCCGACTAAAATCTGAACTTTGGGTAACTTTTGCACGGCGATTGGCATGTTACATTTCTCAGTAATACAAATTAAATACACGTCTGGAAACAGACTCTATGTGCTTTAGTACAGGAGTAAGACTGCGTACATCCGACCCCCCCTTACCCTACCATTGGTGGGAGCCTTTGCGGCACTGGGGTAATGATGATGATGATGATGATGATGATGATCATGATCATGATGACGAAAAATTAAATACACGAGACATAAATGTAATTGATGTAGGCATCTTGTCCTAAAAACCAATAGTTGCTTAAATTGACCTAATTATGCAGACCAAATGACGAAGAAAGGAAACCAAAAATCATATATCGGAAGAAGAAAAAAAGTCATTGGCTGCACTTACTTGGCCCAAGAATTAGCTGAAGGTAAGTCAAATTGATGGTTATTGGCAACTGCACCATGACCTCCATATATCAATTCATTCGGTATGGTTTCCCCCTTTGGCTTAAGACAGTACTGATTTTCACCTCCAGAAACTGTCCCAATTATAGGATTTGAAAACATGCTATCGCCATTTCCAAGCATAGATGTAACAAATGTCCCACCACTCTGACAACTTCCAGTGAAACCTGTCTGCAAATGATGAATGCCAGGAAGGAGTTGCTCGTCATTTCTAAAAAGTGACGCCATAGTCTTCTGAGGTGCAGGATGAGTAATATGTTCCTCCCGAGTCAATATGTTCAGTTCCTGATTCAAAAGCCATGAAGATGGACCACCAATTAAACCTAGACTACCCTGACCAAGAGGAGGGCTTTTCCACATTTGCCATCCTCCTGCATCATTTCCCTCACACAAATCATCCTTTGCTCCATTAGGCAAATCCTGAGTCTTGGGAGTAGTGGGGAAATGAAAAGAGTTTGTGTTCCTCTCATCATGAACTCGAGACCGGGATACCGGAGACTCAATTGGTGATGGCCTAGTCACTTCAGAAGATGAAAGAAAATTACTACTAGCAGGCAGTTTTTCTAAACCTGTATCTGCTTTGAAACCTAGGTCTAGGTGAAAGTTATCAAGGGACTCAGAAACTGGTCCAAGTAAAGCTACTGGATCAGTTTCATAACATGGATCCTCATAATTCTCTGATTCCTCATTCACTAATGGAGATGATGCTTCTCCTATACGAGGAAATATAGTTTCAGATGATAATGGAACAGATGTGCTGCTACTTGTTGGTGCACCAAAAGTGAGAGAAGATAAATTGAACGGAGATGGGAGTCCAAAATTAATAGGATTGTCAAATGCTTGAACAGGTGGCGAGTGACTGGCATAAGGAGGACTGTTTTGTCCTTCTTGGGATTTCGCATTTGGTCTCCTTATGACATTTGAATTAGAGGGTGGAGACACGGGTGAGCGGGTAAATAATTGTTGCCAAGACTTTTTGGGAGCTGTATGCACGGGTGATTCAATGAGTACCTGAATCAAAGAAATTGAAAAGTATATACCTAATTAGATCGTATCAAAAGGAAATACCACGTAAGAAACATCATAATATAGAAATCATTCATGAGAATAAGAAACTCTGATCACTTTGTGTCCTTTTGAATATGAAGCGAACTAAACAAGTCAATGATAGTGAAAGCCGCAAATTACATGGCATATTGAACCTTAACCTGTAAAATTGCAGGTAAATATAATACCACACATGATTGCAAGCGAAAAAAGTTTAGAGATGATCAAAATTCCATAACCAAATCTAGCAGGGTACCAAAAAAGAGCACAAATGGACAGGGACAACAAGACCAAACATTATTTAATTGAAAGAAGTAATTGATAGACAAGAAATAGAATTTACAGGATGATTAATGCTCTTATCATCTCCATTTATATTAGTTCTAACAGACAAGCGATCTGGCTGAGGTAGTTCCCTCCTAGGAGCATATGTGGATGGATTGGTACTCTTTCCAAAAAATCCACCTGTAGTTGATGCATTAGAAGATGACAAAAGAGTTCCCCTCATACGGTCTAAGTACCGTGTTCCATTATTTCCACGGTTCTGATTGTTTGCATTAGAACCCTTAAAAGCATTTCCAACTTCATTGCTTTGAGCCTTCAAACATTCAGACCCAATCCTCTGATCCTTTCGATCATTCTCATTCCGTTTGTTACGCTCGCTTTCCTTTCCAACTCTTTTTTCCAGTTCTTCTGCATCTGAGTTGCTTTTGCTAGACCCCCGGTCTCTTTCTTTTTTCTTCTCTTGATGTCTTTTTCTTGACTCCTTTTTACCATCTCTTTCCTTAGGAGAAGAACCTTTCCCACGCTCTTTTTCAGCCTCCGTTTTTTCATCCCGTAATCTTCTGCGCTCTTCTACCAATCTAGCAACTTCCTCCCTTTGTTTTCTTTCTTCTTCCTCCAAATGCTCTTTTTCTAACCTAGCCTGCCTTTTCTCCTCTGCTTTCCTTCGAGCTTTCTCCCCTTTACTCTCTTGACAATTTCCTCCATTTTCACCTCTTTTATCCAATATTCCTCTACCCTCAGCTTCAATAGAAGCATCATCTCTGGAAGAACTAATCCTAAAGATCTTTCTACAAAGCCACAAGATACCCGTGTAAACAGCTGTTAATGCTTTACAAGCAAATACAAACACCCGGAAATAAGACTTTTTCGCTAAGCAATGATCACCCTCTAAAACTCCACCCCCATTCTTGATCCAGTAGCTTGACTTTCCCACAAAAGAGCCACTGACCCAACTTCCATTCTCAATCCAGTCATGTCCATATGTCCACCCACTATCAGACCAAACCTTGCCATTCAATATCTTCCCGCTTTTCCCAACCAAGCCCTTCAAAATACCAGAATTTGACAAGCCCAAACCTGCTCCACTGGGTAACTCCAGGACTGGCCTTTTAGAAACATGGCCGCAATATGCACACATGAACTTGCCCGCACCAGGATTCTGGTCTCTGTAAGGAGTCAAACAATTTCTACATCTCCTAGTGGCCGTTTTTCGCAACTTCTGCATTTCAATTGCTTCAAGCCTCTTCCTCTCCCTAAGCATAGCATTCCTCCTCACCCGCCAAGCTGACAATCTAGGCATCAAAATCTCGTACCAGAAGAGTGTAACCAAGAGTACAAACACACAAGCCAGCCTAGGAGACGTGATTTCAAACCGGAAAGCTGGTGGCAATGCCTGTGATAGTGCCCATAGCCCAATAAGTGGAATCACTAACCAAGGCAACATGGTGGCAACCCTCCGAGACCACTTCTGAATAACGCAGAGTATACACATTATCCCCTAACCCAAACGGCCACACCTATCTTCCAGGTCGCAAAATATTAACCAATGAAGCAAAACTACCGATACTACTGAAATCCCTGTAGTAATAACCGCAGCTCCAGGACACGAAAACCCTAGACTCTGTTTCTTCCTCTTACCGAGTCAAACTCTGCAATGCAATACAAATACCTCAATTCCCCCAAACCTAACAAAAATAAAACCGGAACATCCACAGTCAGGTTCCAGAGAGAAAGAAAATCAATAGGGTTTCCGAGCTCCAAAACCGCAATGACACGGAAGGCATAAATAAAATTATAAAAGAAAATAATAATAAATAATATAATGAAATACGAGAGCAGAAATAATATAATGAAAGAACTCACCTGTTTCTTGCCTATCGGATATCATCGGTGGACGGCGGAGTATTTCGCAAGTACCCGGCAAAGCAGATGTGAGATATACGTATGATTGTTGATTGATGAGAGAGAAAATACAGTACTCCGTAGATAATAGAGAGAAAGCAAGAAAGAGGAAAACGGGAGGTGGTTTAGACGGCTATCTGATATACGGCATTTGCTAAACCGGCTAGCAAACCGGGTCCGAAATGAGTTTCAATCCCGTGCAGACGAGTTCACATGAAACTTTTGGTCACGCTGAGCAGTGTTGCACACTTGCCTAGTTCACGGATGAACCCCCGCTTTGGTTGGCAAAGAAATAAACTCTTTGGGTATTTCAGGACCGGTTAATAAGATGCTATTTCAATTTTTTTTATTTTCTTTGCAAATCACTAAATTATAAATATTACTTTCTTCACTTTTTTCAATATAGCCCACATGATTTTTATTTTTATTTTCTAAAAAAATTCTTTCCTTTTTATGTATTCTTATTCGGTGTAGTCAGTTTTTATAATTTTTTCCGGATTAATTGTTTATATTTTTTCTTTAAACTATTTAGAAAAGAGAAAATATAGGGGAAATTCTCCAAATATGATTTAATGAAACTTTAATTGCAATAATATGAGTATAACTTTACAATTCTCTAAGTAGGACTAGTTTTCAGAGTTTTTTCCCAAAATAATGTTAATTAAAAAAATATTTACCAAAATAAGATTAGGTTAAAAGTATTTCTCAAAATACTATTCCCTAAATCAAGAGCAGACACTTCAAGTGGAGGCTTAGGGGAAAACAGGTAACACACGTACAAGCCGGACAACAAGTAACGCACATAGCAATATTAGGGGCCCCACAAAAATAAAGATCTCATTTTTATTTAAAAGTGATATGGAATATAACTTTTGTATTTGTACTCTACTCATTACAAAAAATACATCAAAATTCATAACTTTTTATTATCTTTCCTATGACACCAATATTGAATATATAAAAATTTAAAAAAACTAACACTTTAAAATAGCTTTTTTGTAAATGTTATTTTTTTGTTACAAAATATATTAAAATTCATAACTCTTTCTTATCTATATCATAAGACTCTAATTTTGAATATATAAAAATTAATTCTATTAATTTGTGCAATTTTTTAGAATCATTTTTTAGAAAACTTTGGCGTTTTCAAAGAGTAAAAATGTCATATTTGTGACATTTCCAGAGGGAAAATTGCATTGTTTACACCAAATGGCATTTATTCGCCGATCAGAGTTGGCATTTCTTGGAGTTGGCCGAGGGTGCGGGGAAGACCTCCAATTTTTATTGTATTTTTAATGTGTTTTTATCTATTTTTATTTATTTTTAAAGTTTTTTTAAATTATTTTTATTACTATTTATTATTTTATTATATTTTAAAAAATAATTTTAATTTTTTTACTATATTTTTATATTTTGAAATATTTTTTATTATTACGATGTAAATTTGAACACAATTATGGACAAAAATATTATTTGTTAACCGTTAGTAACTTACGTGTAATTACTACGATGTAAATTTGAACACAATTATGGTAACTGATAGTTACTAAGTAATATCTTTGTACATCACAATTTAAAGAGTAATATCAATTCAATATTTTCATACCTAATCACGAAAAATAAATAAAAATAATAAGAATAAGAGGACAAAAGGGGGACATAAGTGATTCAAGACGATAAAAATAAATAGGGAAAAGTTTGAGGAAGAAAAAATAAAATGATATGTGTAACCACTTAGAGAAAATTTGCGAAAGGTGGATTTTATGAGTCCGATTTTGTTCACCCCTCCAAGGAGGATGAACATCACTATCTCTCTCTTCGATGCATGTCATTTGGCATTACACTTCTTTTTTTATTAAATTTATTATAACTTTTTTATTTATAGTCTAATTTTTACAAAAAAAAATATATCAGATTAATAACTTTTTATGACTTTTCCGATTATATCCATATTGCATACAGAAAATCGAAAAAAAAAATCTTTTTTTGCTTAAGCTCATTTTTAGCCGTTTTTTTTTAAATTTTAGATACCATATGAAAGATCATAAA
Organism: Cuscuta europaea; assembly: GCA_945859875.1. Lineage (NCBI taxonomy): Eukaryota > Viridiplantae > Streptophyta > Magnoliopsida > Solanales > Convolvulaceae > Cuscuta > Cuscuta europaea. The sequence continues at coordinate 326,015 of CAMAPE010000045.1, read as the reverse complement.
AAATTAAAATATTGATATATTTTTTGAAAAATTTGAACTAAAAATGAAAAGTTGTAACAATTGCCGAATTAAAATGAATTTTCATGCCATGTGGCAGCCTAATAGGGTGGGGGTGATGTTCACCCTCCTTTGAGGGAGTGAACAAAATTGTTCTCGGATTTTATGGCTTAATATTTTACAAAGAAAAGAAAATAACCTAGAATAGCAGGTTATCAATCGGTCAGGGACCTGCAAATGAAGATAGGGTGCAAAGGTTGATGATACTTAATTACGATTGGATGGGACTATTATAAGAATACCGCTAAAAGTTTGGATTACTAGTTTCCATTTTCCCAACTAAAATTGTTTATATATTTCGGATAGAGTATAAGTCTAGAAAGAAGTGAGAGCTAGAGAGAGAAGTATTATATTTGCTCTGTATTAATGATTTGTGAACCACTTACAACTACTCCCAGATGAAGTATTTATAAGAAAATTTAGGGCTGAGCTCCCAAGCCTTGGGCTTGGGAGGCCCAGTTACAATAGGGTCACTAATGGGCCGGATACAAAGTGTATAGAAATGATTAAGTATAAAACCCTATTCTGGAAGCCATCCATGGCCGATGAGGGCATGGCCGACGAAGACCCGACCGACGAGGTCACCCGGTTCTCCTGGCTTCTGGATCACATTCTGAGTAGACTTCTTTCTGGCCGATGGGGGGTCACCTGGCCGACGAGGGTCCCACCAGGTGATCGTGTGGTACCTTCTGTTCTCCTGAGTATGTGGGCCCTAGGGTCCAGGCCCATATACTCCATCAATTTCAAAATAGATTTATTATGTTTTTATTCTCAAAATAAGAATAATTAATGTCACGTTTTGGCAGTACTAGACTTTAAACATGACATTATTTTTCAAACCCGACGACAATTACTCTTATCTTGGGAATAAATATATGGCATATATATTTTAAAAATTTCAAACTTTTTTACGCATATTGATGGAGTATATGGCCCGGGAACACCCGGCCCACAGACTCCTACTACTCCAGTAGAGGCCCAACAGGCCCAGAAGGCCCAACAGGCCCAAATCACGATGCCCAGAGTACCAAGCAGCCCGCGATACGCACCAGGGGTGCCTTCGGCCCCCTGGCCGAAGGCTCCAAACTATCAAAGCATGGATATTTCGAATAAACAGAGGAACTGGGAGAAAACGGCGAAATCAGTAGCCCTCGGCACCTGGAGCCCTCGGCACTCAGGGCCCCTCAGCACTAAGAGCCCTCGGCTAGTCCTCTGCAGCCGAGGGCACCTCTACCGACATGATATCCGCCTCACATGCATGCAGATCACCGTACCCTGTACAGACGTCCCATCCAACAGCCGCATTAAATGCGGCCACATGCGGCTGCCAACGCCAACCAGTTGAGGTGACCCCTCGGCCAATAGGCGCTTGACACGTGTCCCCGTCCGGCATTTATTGCTACTATAAATAGCACCCCATTTCCCCATTTGTAACCACGCTGAAAACGCTCCACATTTATAATACACTCTCTCTCTACACTTACTTGCTCTGACTTCTCTCTAAGTTATTCCCCGCAATAACCCTTCGGATATATACCCCCGGGTAGACTATCCATCATTTGGTGCTCTCGTTGAGAGGCTGAACAATCAAGTAAGAAACCCTCCCCCTTCGCCAAACACTAGCCCTCTACCAAAATGGTGAGAACTACTCGTGCCAACTCCAAGAACGTAGAAGACAAGAACCTGGCCCTCGGCGACGTCAACGCCCCCGAAGCCTCTCACAGGGCTCCCGAGGGCGGTGTCATCGCTGGGCTGGAACAGGCGGCTGTCGACCTACGCCTTCAGATCCAGCAGAATGCCCCCGATGCCCGCCTCGGCATCGAGGCCAAGAAGAAAAACCGGAGCGATGACCAAGTCAGCCCTCCGGTTCTCACCATCGACGTGCAATCGGCGCTCTCCGCTTTCATCCAAACGCTCACTCAGAACTCGGGTGCCTTCGGCACCCTGGCTCCAGCTCACCCCCAGGTGGGGGAAAACATCATACTTCCCCCTCCGCCACACCCCTTCGGAAATCCCACCCCTCGGGTGAGAAACGACGAAAGGGTAGTGGCCCAGGACACGTCCTCCCAGGAAGTACAGTCCCGGGACCGCCACAATGACAACAGGGAGAGGCCCCGCACTTCCGCCCTCAACCGGCTCGGAGGAGGGCCAGAACGCCGAGGGGTCCAATACCGCCTCGAAGGAAAGGCACTCCAAAGGCCTCAGGAAAGTGGAGGGTCTGTCTCGAGGGCAGACGAGGAGCGTCCCCCCCGGGACAAAGGCAAGGCACCCCTTCATGCCAATGATGCTCGCCACCAAATCAACCAGGCCCACTCGGCCCGGGTTCTTTCTCAGGGGGCGGAGACCCTCCCGAAGGATCCCCGGGACGAAATTATTGCGGCCCTCCAACGCCGGCTTGACGAAATGGAGTCCAACAAAGCTCACGCCACCACCTCCACCCCTCATTCAAACCTCAAATACGAGGCCATGATGGCCAAAATGGAGGAATTACAGAAGAAGGTGGCTGAGGGCTCCGGGGAACCCGTTATCCAGCTCCGGACTCGGACGCCATTTACCCCAAGGGTATTGGCGGCCCGGATCCCGGAAAAATATCGAGGGCAACACATACAGCCCTACAACGGGAAAACGGACCCCCAGGAACACTACAACAAATACCAGAACAGCATGATGATGGTAGGGGCGTCAGATGAATATTTGTGCCGTTGGTTCCTCTCCACCTTAGAGGGGCCGGCATACGAATGGTTCAACAGGCTGCCCGAGGGCTGCATTGATTCGTGGCAAGAACTCGCCCAGCGATTCTTGACACAATTTGCCGGGAGGCGTCGCACAAGGAAGCACTTCTCCCACCTCCTAACCATACGCCAGAAGAGGGATGAGACCCTTCGGGACTTCCTAGAGCGCTGGAGGACGGAGGCCGACAAAGTCGATGGTGCTGATGACGGGACCCTCCTGGCCCTCCTACAAACCGTCCTCCGCACCGGCAACTTTTCAAGGAGCCTCATCATTGAACCCCCCCGTGACTACATAAAGGCTTTGCAGCGGGGGGACCGATATGCTGAGGCCGAGGAGGTGGAGAAATATCACCAGCATCCGGATCAGCAACCCCCGAGGGCTGACAACAAACATAACCGAGGGCCGGGGGCTCCTCCTAACCATCCCAAGGCTTCGGGACCCTCTGATGACCGCCCTCGGCAAGGCCAAGCCAAGCCCGGGGGAGGTTATAAGAGCAACCCTAAGACTTGGGAACAGCCCATTCTCCTGGACCGCCCTCGGACACCATTGACGCACCCCGTCAGCATCATCCTCGATTTTGCCGAGGAAAGGGGCCTCGTTGAGCGCGACTCCCGCGCACCCCCGGAGGTACATGCTATCAACCCTCGGTTCCCATACTGTCGCTTCCATCGACACCAGGGGCACAGGACCGATGACTGCCATCAGCTAAAGACGGCCATCGAGAGGTTAATACAAGCAGGGCACCTGTCCCAATTTGTTCAGAGCCCTCGGCGGGAGGGACCTTCTCATCAGGGACCTCCCCGAGGGCACCACACGAAGGTGAACGCTTGGGTAAACCCGAATACCATCCCCCTCGGCAAGAAGTGGGAGATTGGAAACTTGGAAGAAGAGGAGGAGGAATACCCCCACTACCAGGAGAAAAAACGCCACATCCTCATGATCACCGGTGGCAATACAGGGGGCGATTCCACCAGCCAGCGAAAGAAGTGGGCTCAATCGCTTTACGTAGGGGAAGTCACTCATATGCCCCCGGTAAAGCGACTGAGGGAGGAACCCATCACCTTCACCAACGCAGATCTCCCTCCTACTTCTTCTCCTCACAGGGATGCCTTGGTGATTCGGACGGAGATAAACGACACCATCATTCACCGAACTTACATTGACACGGGCAGCTCCGTCAATGTAATGTACCTCAGCACCTTCAGAGAGCTGCATCTGGAGAGGGGGTCCCTTCGGCCCATTAAGACCCCTCTTGCCGGTTTCATCGGCGATACTATTGATTCCGAGGGGGTAATAACCCTCCCGGTGATCTTCGGCGACGGGCTCCATAGAGCCCAGCTCGAAGTGGAGTTCGTCGTCGTCAACATTGATTGCGCCCACAACATCATCCTCGGCCGGCCAGCCCTCGAGGACCTCGAAGCCATCATCTCCATGAGGCACCTCTACCTCAAGTTTCCCGCCGAGGGGGGCATTGACTACTCCCGGGGGAATCAGAAAATTGCCCGCGCCTGCTATCTTCAAGTCACTAAGAAGGTAAGTAAGACGGAATTCCGTGTTGACACCATCACCGGAACCATCGACCAAGAGGAAAGGAGGCCGAGGGCTGAACCGGCCGAGGACGTAGAAGACTTTGCGCTCGATCCGGCCCAGCCGGAGAGAGTCGTGAAGATTGGAGCCCAACTCTCTGAAGATCTCAAGACCGGTATCACCGACGCCCTCCGCGCCTACTCCACTGTCTTTGCATGGGGGCCGGAGGACATGCCGGGAATCAGCCGAAGGGTCATCACCCACCGCCTCTCGGTGGACCCCTCGGCGAAAGCAGTACAACAACGAAGAAGACCCCTCTCCGCCGAGAGGAGGGAATTTGTGAAGAAGGAGGTCGCCATGCTCCTCTCAATTAAGCACATCAAGGAGGTGAAATACCCCTCATGGCTGGCAAATGTAGTCCTCGCACAGAAGCCCCCTACCTTCCGCATGTGCGTGGACTACACCGATCTCAACAAGGCGTGCCCTATGGATCCATTCCCTCTACCAAACATTGATCAACTGGTGGATGAGACCGCAGGGTGTGAGATCATGTCCTTCCTCGATGCCTTCCGAGGATATCACCAAATTTTCATGCACGAGGAAGACGCCGAAAAAACTGCCTTCATGACTCCCGAGGGCATCTTCTGCTACCTAGTAATGGCCTTCGGCCTAAAGAACTCTGGGGCCACTTACACCCGGATGGTGGCCCGGGTCTTTCAAGCCGTCCTAGGGCGCACCATGGAGGCCTATGTTGACGACATGATCGTCAAGAGCAAACAATCTTCCAGCCATGCTGACGACCTCCGGGAAATCTTCGCCATCATGCAAAAATTCAACCTTTGGCTAAACCCGAAGAAGTGCACCTTCGGCGTCCAAGGAGGCAAATTCTTGGGCTACATGGTGAGCCGAAGGGGTATTGAGGCCAATCCCGAGAAGATCCAGGCCATCATCGACATGGAACCCCCACGCAACGTGAAGGAGGTTCAACGGTTGACGGGCCGCCTGGCCGCCCTCAACCGCTTTCTATCTAAATCAGCGGAGAAGTCTCTACCCTTCTTCCAGATCATGAGGAAGACGACTGGCTTTCTATGGACTCCAGAATGCCAGGGGGCTTTCGACGAGCTCAAACGGTATCTATCTTCACCCCCTGTGTTATCCAAACCAAAGGTAGGGGAAACCCTCTATCTCTACCTTGGGGTCAGCCCGGCGGCCATCAGCTCTGTGCTCATCCGGGAGGAAGACGGCATTCAGCATGCCATCTTCTACGTTAGCAAGACTTTAAGGGAGGCCGAACTCAGGTACTCTCTTGTGGAGAAAACGGTGTTGGCCATCGTTTGGACCGTCAAGAAGTTGGGCCACTACTTTCAGGCTCACCCGGTTCAGGTCCTCACCCATCAACCCCTTGGCGCCCTCATGAGGAGCCCCACCAGCTCCTCCCGCATGGTGAAATGGGCTATCTTCTTGAGCCAGTACAACATTGACATCCGTCCAAGGCCTGCCATCAAGGGCCAAGCCCTAGCGGACTTTGTGACGGAGTGTACAGCCGCGGACGGGGAGCCCTCGGCTGCCTCGGATGATTGGTGGACCCTCTACACTGACGGCTCCTCCGCGACCAAAGCATGCGGGGGAGGGGTAGTCCTCATTACTCCCGAGGGCTTCAGAGCCTACTATGCAATCCGCTTCTCCTTCAAAGTCTCCAACAACGAGGCCGAATATGAGGCCCTCCTATGTGGCCTTCGGCTGGCTGCCAACATGAAGGCTCGACAGATCCACATCAAATGCGACTCCAAGTTGGTCGTCGGCCAAATCTCCGAAGAATATGAGGCCAAGGAGGGAAGAATGAAACAATACAAGGAAGCGGCCAAGGAGTTGCTTAAGGTATTTGAGGCACACTCTCTCACTCAAATACCGAGGGCTCAGAACTCCGAGGTTGACATATTATCTAAGCTCTCGGCCGACTCCCCCGAGCACATCTCCAAAATTGCCAAAGTTGAGGAACTCAGCCTCTCAAGTATCCATGTGAGCCCCGTTATGGACATACAACAACGCCAAGAGGATTGGATCTCAGATATCACCACCTTCATCTCCACAGGGCAGCTACCCGAGAATGAGACCCGCGCTAAACTGGCAAAGCTCAGGGCTCCTAGCTACACCTTCGAAGATGGAAGGCTCTACAAACGATCTTACAATGGCGCGCTACTTCGGTGCCTTCATCAAGATGAGGCCGAGGTCGCAATGGAGGAAGTGCACAGTGACACTTGCTCAGCTCACCAGGGACCCTTCTCCATGTCCCGAAGGCTCATTCTCCAGGGCTACTTCTGGCCAACCATGGCCAGAGATTGTGCTGACCTTGCCCGGAGGTGCACCGCATGTCAACATTTCCAGAAAGCCCCCGGCAGGCCAGCGGTCAACTATGCCCCCATCAGCACATCTGTCCCTTTTTCTCGATGGGGGATAGACCTTGTGGGCCCTCTGCCGAGGGGTACCTCCAACAACAGGTACATCATTGTGGCCATCGACTACTTTACCAAGTGGGTGGAGGCTGAGCCCCTCGCCAGTATCACAGAGGCGAAGTGCCGTCATTTTGTCCTCAAGAACATCCTCACAAGGTTTGGCGTCCCCCAGCAGATCATCTCCGACAATGGAACACAATTTGAGGCAGCCCCCTTCTGTGCCCTTCTGGAGGCATGGGGCATCAAACACACCTTCTCCTCCGTTGCCTACCCTCAAGGCAACGGGCAAGTAGAGTATGCCAACCGGACTTTGCTCGAGGGCCTCAAAAAGAAGCTGGAGGCCGAGGGCGGTGGTTGGGTGGAAGAACTTCACAACATCCTGTGGGCCTACCGCACCACCCCTCGGCGAGCAACAGGTGAAACACCCTTCTCCCTCTGCTACGGTTTTGAAGCCAAAGCTCTTACGGAAGTCACCCTTCCCACCCCAAGGGTGATCCAATATGACCCCGAGGTCAACGACAGCAACATGGCCCTCGACCTCCACCTCATTTCAGAACGCCGGGAGCAGGCCTTCATCCGGGCAGAAAACTACCGAAGGCAAGTCAAAAGCTACATCAACGCCAAAGTTCGCACCAGAGAATTCCAAGTGGGGGACTATGTCCTCCGGAGGAGGGAAGCCAGCCAACCAACCGAGGGAGGAAAATGGCACCAAAATTCGAAGGCCCCTACATCATAGCAGCCATCATCAAACCTGGGACTTACAAGCTCAAACGCCCTAACGGGAAAGAGGTCCCTAGGCACTGGAATGTACACCACTTAGTTAGATTTTATCAATAATGTAAGAGCGGCCAAGCCCTCATGACTAGTGAATATGGCCCAAGGCCTCCAATTTTGAAGAATGAAGACACATTCAAGACATCAAGAACAAAACACTTGTGAGACACCAAGCCCTCATACTGACTACAGGCCCCATGCCTCACCACGAGAAGAACCCCCTCCGGCACCAAGTGCCGAGGGCGGACACCATCAAACACCTACAACAACAGGAAAACACCATGTGTTTTCGAACAAGACCCCTCGGTACCAAGTACCGAGGGTGGGAACTCCCATCACCAACGACAAGGAACGCCATGTGTTTCATTTCCCTTCGGCACCCAGTGCCGAGGGTACATCCCCACCTTCAAACATCAAAAAGGAAAGATAAGAACACCAAGTGTTCCTACAGAAGACCCTTCGGCACCCAGTGCCGAGGGTACACCTCCATCATCAAACATCGAAAAAGAAGAAAAACACCCAATGTTTCAAAGAAGACCCCTCGGCACCCAGTGCCAGGGATATGCTCTCCTATCAGCTTCCAAACATCTGTTGGGAAACACCAAGTGTTTCCTCCGAGGGCCCCTCCGGCACCAAACACTCCAATCAGAACACCAAGTGTTCCTACAGAAGACCCCCCGGTACCAAGTACCGGGGGCTACACATCGAAACTAACACCAAGTGTTGTTTCTAAAAGCCGTACCCCACGAGGACGCATATACCGAAGGCGCCACCATCGGTGCCGGCGGCACGTAGTGCCCCCGGCCATTTGCAACTAGTGTGCAAATGAAAACCCTTCCTTGAAACGCTTTCCGCGTCACTACCCCCAGGGTATGACAGGCATGAGAAATGCCCAGGATTCGACTTTCAAAAACGGAACGCTATCCGCGTCATCACCCCAAGGGTATGACAGGCACGAGAAATGCCCAGGATTCGACTTCCAAACCGAAACGCTCCCCGCGCCACCAACCCAAGGGTGTGGCAGGCCACGGACTATGTCCAGCGCCGAGGGGACGACTTTCAAAAATGAGGCGCTTTCCGCGCCATCCCCCAAGGGGAGGCAGGTTACGGACCACCATATCTTGTGCCCAGGAAACGACCCTCGATCCCCTCGGAACTCGGAAGGTTAACCCGAGGGAGGAGAGCCATTGGTGTATTCTGATGGTCTCCTAATAGGCCCAGCCTTACCAAGAAACCAAGTTTCTTGATGCCTTCCCTTCACCACCAACCAAAAAAAGGGGGGGGGGGGTGAAGGGGAGTAGACTCAGCGAGAAATCGAAGAGTACACTCCAACAGATCACAACATGCCGAGGGCTCCCCACGGGAACACCTCTGGTAATTGAAGACTCCTATTTCCCGAAGGATACTACTCAAACAAATATCATCAGGAAACGGCTAAGTCCACTACCTGGTCACCTCCGGTCACAAAAACACCGAAGGCTTCAACAATACAAAGGGACTGGACTATCCAAGGTCCACTAAACGGTACTTCAAACAAATACCGAAGGCATCTGTTATGCACTAATACCGAGGGCCCCTAACCCATTACAAGGGACACAACTGGCTAAGTCAGACTCTACAACTTTTTAAAGTGTATGCCGAGGGCACACACTCCTCATTGGCTTTCTTCACAACAACAGGATTCCACATTTTTCCTAAGTCCACACTTTTGGAAAATGACAGCAACCGGAGGTTAATATGTCACCAGACAACCGAAGGCATCTATTACAAATCATCAAAAGCCAACCGAGGGGGACTATTCCAAAATATTTGCCCCTCGGACAGGCTCCACACTGACCAAAGGTTCAACATCTACGACACTCTGTGAAATTTTGCTTAGCCCCACATATTTGGCCCTCGCCCAAAGACTCATACAACACAAGGGCCTCACGATCACCGGAAGGGTCCTATTCATATACCCGGAGGGATCTACATCCGGAAGCTCAACATCAATTCACGCTTAGAAAATATTCTAAGTCCTAAATGCGTAGCCCCCGGGCATCCCGCAAAAGGACGCAGAGTCAGAGGGCATCTATCACCCGAAGGCGACACTAGGAAGCAGCACTTGGAAAAAATTCTAAGTCCTAAAGATTGGGCCCCCGGCCCAATCAATATTACAGCTAAATGAATATGACAGCCGAAGGCTCTGCATCAAGAAGGGATGCATCTCCCGAAGGCTCCCAAGGGAAAATCTACACTTAGAAAATTTTCTAAGTCCTACATATTTTTTCCCCGGTCACCTACTCATACATCAAGAAGGGACGCATCTCTCGAAGGCTCCCAAGAGAAAATCTACACTTGCAAAAATTTTCCAAGTCTTGTACATGGGGCCCTCGGTCCAATATTCACACATCAGGAAGGAGGCTATCGGCCGAGGGCATCCAAGGGCAAAACTACATCTGGAAATTTTTCTAAGTCCTAGGAATTGGGTTCTCAACCTAATCGCCACACAGCAATGGAACTACAAACACCCGAAGGCCCTATGGTGTGTTACATTTAGGAAATTTTTTTAAGTCTTGGTTATTGCTGAACCCTCGGCTGTATGTCCAGCAGAGGGTGCCCAACTACCGAAGGCTACAACCATATTCAAACACTTAGAAAATATTCTAAGTCCTAGACATACATTCAAAAAGGGCGAAGGCATACATTCAAGAAGAAACGAAGGCATAACATTCAAGAAGAAAGGAATCAGAGAAAACAAACCATATATACAAAGCCCGGAGGCAATCATTCAATTACAACAAAAAGGAGTCAATGTAATCGTTACAGACAGGCCGAAGCCGAAGGATCAAAGGTGTCCGTTACAACAGAAGTTTTAAATATCAACTAAATACAAATTTTCTCTGCGGCTTCAGCATCGTTATCTCCGGGGGCATCTTCCACGGCAGCTTTGGAGGAAACTTCTTCTCCGGCAGCATCACCTCCGATGGCTCCGCCCCCATCACCCCCCATCATCACAGAATCATATATCGTCGGCCGCTCTTCGCCCGGGGGGAGGGGAACTCTCACGTCTGGTTGCAATGGAGGGAGGCCGTATGCCGAGGGGTCAAACTGATCGAGGGATACGCCAAAGTGCCTGGCGAGCCTCCGGTAAATCAAATGCTGGGTAAAAAACTCACCTCCCTGATAGTAGGCGTCACCCCTATCTGTCAGCCAGTCAACCCCGGGGCCTTCTACCCAAGCATCCACCGAGGTCGCCACCACAGAGGCCACCCACTCCTTATGGCCCTCGGTCCTCCAGCCCTCAGCAAGAAACTCAGCAACTGCCTCCCCTCGGGCCTGGGCCACGGCTCCCTCCTGGGCGGTTTTGGCCTCATCGGCAGCTTTCTTCGCCGCCTCGGCAGCAACCCTCTCGGTCTCAGCCTTGCCCTCGGCTATGCCGTCAGCCTTGGCCTTCTCCGCTGCCGCCTTCGCCTCCCGGAGGGCCTCCTCCAGCTGTGCAGCATGCTTCATCGCCTCGGAGTTCTTGCGAATCAGCCCCTCCATCTTCTTATCTTGGGCGGCCTCGTGAAGGCGCCTTTCCTCGCGCCTCCGGGCCTGTTCCCCGAGGGCTATGCAAACCTGCAAACAATGATCAGAGGGGTTAGATTATTCCTCAGGAAAAAATAATACTAAACTGATAAGAGAAGGAAAAAGGAAGCAGATACTTACAGTGAGAGAGGACCGGAGGATCCTGTTCTCGAGGGCATCATCGTCATAGGTCTCGAAGACTTCCCTGTCCATCTTCGAGGTGATGCCCCGCAGGAAGGCCCTCGGCTCGGCAGTGCCGTGCATCAGTGAAGCGCCGGGGGCAAAGGAGAGCTGACGGATCTCCCGGGTTAATTCCTCCGGGGATGGATTCACCGGAGCCTTCGGAGTGACCGAGGCCAGAGGCCCATCAGCGGCGGGCGTGTCATCAATGACAATGAGGGGGGCAGCCGCCCCGACAGCGCCCCCGGCGGCTTTCTGCTTCTTGGTAGGGGGCTCCACCCCCTTATCGCTCCTCTTCTTCTTAACAGCCGCCTCGGCCTTCGACCCCTCGGTCTCCACAGCAGCATGGACGTCCCCGGCGGAAGGCTCTACGACCTTCGGAAAAAACGCGTCGGCTGACTTCTGGCCCGAGGGCCCCTTCTCCTTTGCCTGGGTCTTGCCCTTCCTCTTTGCGAACAGGGCGTTGGCATTCATCTTGCTACCTGCAAAGAACGACAACAACAAGTTAAAAGGTTAGAACCGAGGGGTCAGAGACACAACGACGAACATCACAAAAAAAATCTCTAAGTACAAAAGTCTAAAGCCCTCGGCCACTACCTCCTGCTCCCAGGAAGGCTTTATCATAGAGGGGATACTTCTCATCGGTCTCCCCAATGAACCGATACCTCAGGAACCCGAGGGCATATAGGTCTCCCTCGAGGAGGCACTCCTTGATAGTTATGTTCTTATCCCGACCCTCCGGAATCTTGGCAATCTTCAGGCCATCCTTCTCGAGGGCGGCACTCTTGACCTTCACGTGGCGCCGAAAGCGATTCCGCAACTCCCTCGGGAAAGGGCTGTCGCCCAATCTGATATAGCACCATCGCTCTCTCCACCCTTTGTTAGAAGAAGGGGCCTCGGTGAACAGTTTGAACTGGGCTATCTGTTGTAAGTTTGCGTAGCCCTCGGCAATGGTATGGCCCCCCCGGCATAGGTTAAAGCTTTGGAAGAATAACTCCAAGCTCGGTGTGACCCCCCGGAGTTTGCACAGGTTCACAAACCCAGCTATGTATGAGTGGCTATTGGGGGTCAATTGGCAAGGAACCAGGCCAGTGTACCTCAGGTACTCCCGGAGGAACGGATGGAGAGGGAACCGGAGGCCCATTGAAACCGAGAGCACGTGCACAGCTATACATCCCTCGGGAGGCCGGGACAGCACGTCATCAGGACCTGGCTCGACTACTACGGCCGAGGGCCCTACGTGCAACTGGGTGATGTAGATGTCCGCCCTGTCAGCTTGGGACTTAATCTCCAGAGCGGCGGTGTCCAGGAAGGAGTAACCCTCCGGTAGATCAACTGGCCCCCCTTGGTCGACGACCCTTACTTTCTTCTGGGGGCCAGCCTTCGTCTTCCTCCTCTTCTTCCCGGGGGCTACACTTAACGGCGTCGGGTCCAGCGGCCTCGAGCTACTTGTTTCCCCAGAACCCCGGGGGGGAAGAACAGCGACAGTGACCTTCGCCCTCTCCTTTTCCTCCTCCTCTTCAGCAACTTGGACGGCGAGGGCCAACTCTTCATCCTCGGCGGTTCGCTCGAACTCCTCCGCCTCGACCTCGGCCACCAGATCCTTCTGCACCTCGGTGGCGAGAGCTACATCACCACCACCCGAGGGCTGACTGCTACTGGACTCCATGTCGGAGATGCTTTCGTCCTGAATCGAGGGGGTCCTCGAGATGTCCTGAGAGTCACTCTGGGACGACATTATAACTCTAGCTCGAGGGTTCGGGGGAACTAAGGTTTCTAGGGAATTCTATCTCCTAACCTGAGGGCACAAGGCACAGCTAAACTAAAAGGAGAAAGGCAGGGGGGAACTGACCTTGAAAGCTGAGTGTTTACCGAAGGCTTGAGTTTCTCTCTCTAGAATTTTTGGCAGAGCTTCGCTAAGACAGATGATCGCACAAGAAGAAAGGGCTCTGGCCTTGGGGTATTTATAGGCGATGGACTCCGGGCTTGGGCCTGGATTCCGGGCCTCCGGATGGACCGCCATCATTACACACCGCGCCTTCGCCCAACCAGTGATGCCGCCCACGGACAGCCAACCATCACGCGCCACGTGCCCCCCCCAACGGCTATATCCTGACGTTACATATTCCAACGGCTATATTTCCAACGGCTATGTTCTGGAAGCCCCCGGGTTTTCTACTCCACTCCGCTACGTCAAGGAGAGCCCCCGGGTACACCTACCCAGAGACGCCCCCGGGTTGTGCCCCACACAACACATATCAGATGCCTTCGGGATCACTCCTTCAGAAACCCAAGGCTTCATATCAGGGCACCCCTCGGGGATTCCCCCTCAGCATTGCAAAACCGGGTAGCCCCCGGGGAGTTGCCTCATTGACGGATAACCCATGGCACACAGGTAATGGGAGCCCTCGGGTATCTTCATCACCAACTAATCAACAAACAGTGGACCTCCCGGTAACAACTCCACTGCTGCCCTCATCCGGCAGGCCCTCGATCCCCGGATTGAGGGGCTCCCCTTCGGCGCCCCCAGGACATCAACAGCAAGCCTTCGGCTAATCAACACATGAGCCCTCAGAAAAGGAAGAGCCTTCGACATTACCGTTGTTCTCCATTTTTGACCAAGGTTTCACATTTTCGATTCATCATTGGGGGAATTCGATGCACTCTTTTTCCCTCATTAGGATTTTTTCCCCCAGGGTTTTTCCTAACGAGGTTTTTAACGAGGCATCCCCCCAAAATGAAACGAAAAGCGTCAGCCTTCGGCCCACAACAGTAACACAACTACTCTACTCCTTTTTACCACTTTACAAGTGCCTCAAGGAGTGGAGGACCCCCTCGGGAAAATCATTAAATTACAAAATTAGTGAAATTCCAACAAACGACAAAGCAAGCCCTCAAGTCCCGACATGTGGGTAACTGAGGGACTGCCTTCGGCAGGGACATAAAAGCAACAACTCCTCACCAACTTCAGAGATCACGACAGGACAACATCAAAGGGCAAGCACAAATTACTCCTTTTCCCTCAAATACCTTTCGGCAAAAGGAGTGAGGGACTCCTGATGGAGTATATGGCCCGGGAACACCCGGCCCACAGACTCCTACTACTCCAGTAGAGGCCCAACAGGCCCAGAAGGCCCAACAGGCCCAAATCACGACGCCCAGAGTACCAAGCAGCCCGCGATACGCACCAGGGGTGCCTTCGGCCCCCTGGCCGAAGGCTCCAAACTATCAAAGCATGGATATTTCGAATAAACAGAGGAACTGGGAGAAAACGGCGAAATCAGTAGCCCTCGGCACCTGGAGCCCTCGGCACTCAGGGCCCCTCAGCACTAAGAGCCCTCGGCTAGTCCTCTGCAGCTGAGGGCACCTCTACCGACATGATATCCGCCTCACATGCGTGCAGATCATCGTACCCTGTACAGACGTCCCATCCAACAGCCGCATTAAATGCGGCCACATGCGGCTGCCAACGCCAACCAGTTGAGGTGACTCCTCGGCCAATAGGCGCTTGACACGTGTCCCCGTCCGGCATTTATTGCTACTATAAATAGCACCCCATTTCCCCATTTGTAACCACGCTGAAAACGCTCCACATTTATAATACACTCTCTCTCTACACTTACTTGCTCTGACTTCTCTCTAAGTTATTCCCCGCAATAACCCTTCGGATATATACCCCGGGTAGACTATCCATCACATATTTCGGAAATTTTTCCAACTTTTTTTGGATAAAGGGGAAATTAGACTCCGTATAAATGGCAAAGTAATGTACCTATCTATTTGAAGCAAAACAAAATATGTTTAGCAATTAAACATTCATCAAGCAAAACAAACCTACTCAAAGAAGCATCTGAATAAGAAATAAAAAATCTATCATACGTGTGATACAATGCCTTCAACAATTACTCATATTTTTTTTTTATAAAAATGTAGTCATTCAGGGCCTTCCAAATAGAGTAAATGGCGCAGTAAAAGGCTAATAGTACCTTCTTTAACCTTGATTTTTTTATAATCGAGGTGTCGGAGATTGCCCTCTCATAATCCTGGATTCTATGAACTACCCTCCAAAGCCTCTAGGCAGTTAAATCCTGATTTGATCACAGTCAGCCTCGTCGGTACTGGTTCCATAGGACGAATCTAGCAGGACTTACATCACCTACCAGCCCGGCTGCATTATGATCATCTCCTTTCTCAGCCGCTGAACAACTACGTGAAGGTAGGAAAAATCATTGGGAGCAAGACCTCCCTCATCTTCTCTTGGTGGGAATTGAACCCAAGACCTCTCACAAAGGAGAGACTTGAGGGCGGATGGTCATCCATTGGACTACACGCACTAACCCTTCATTAACCATGAATATTTGTACTGTTTGATGCACATCTTGAGAGTACTAATAAATAGGATTGCGCGCTAATTTCTGCTTAATTCAAAGGAATGAAATTCATTAAGAAGATTGCTTTGGGGTAAGCATCGGCCCAATATAAGACCGGTATTGGATTGGATTTCGATTTTTAATTAGATAGAGTATTACTTTTTCAGGAAAAAAGGTTTGATGGCTATTAATTTTTTTTTTTTGCTCGAGCTATTAAATTTTTGAACCTAAATATTTTCTTGAATAAATATTCAAATAAAACCAAATGTAAATTAGTTCTTAATACATTTTAGATAGAATGTAAATTTAAAAATAACAATATTAATTAATTAATTAATTACGATCCAAATGGTCTAAGTCTAAATTTTCTAGATTTGAACGGGGGACTGAAAACTTCAAAAAGTTTGGACCGGTGATCGAACCGGTGTGTAGCAGGTCCCGAGCCACAAGCGATCTAATTCAGTCCTGTTTCTGGTGCGAATTACAATATGCTCACCCCTTGTTGTACATATGGGAATCATCATTAGGAAATGTTGATTCATCATAAATTCATAATAGATTTTTTAAGAGAAAATGGCTTATATTAAAATCATAGAATCCAACCGAGCAACAGCAAGACCAAACACAAGAGACAAGAAAGAAAGACCGGAAAACATTACTCAACCATACGCCTCGAAACCAGACTCAGAAACTATCACCCACTCAGGAGCACTAGGATTCGATAATCCCCGCTTGGACAGTTGTAAGCCAATCATGATCAACGATGTATTTTCGTCACTTATCCTATGTTGTACTTGCCACATGACAAAAGTAAAAATCAAACAAGAGTCACCCTGGATAAAGACAACCCGGTAAAAACATAATACAAACGACTTAGAAAAAAGAAAAACAAAGTACGGTAACGAAACGAACTTCTTTGCGCATCCCAACTTCTACTTCCTGCACTCACAATTGACCATACATGGACTTTTTATCCCGGGATTCGTTTTCTTATGTTTCGTTCCCAACATATATGTGACATACTAAAGCCTGAAATAGTGAAATGAATGATCCTACTATTCATGCTAATAATTACTTACTGAATTCATTTCAACTTGGAATACAAATAACTACGATTAAGTAATTATTATTATATTATTATTAGTACTATTCAATTATTATTATTATATTATCAAGAAAATAAATTTAACTTTACTGTAGAGTACATTGTTACGTTGTGACATTGTTTGACACTGTTTTGCATTGTTTTGATGTAGATAATTTGCGTAATAACGAAATGAGAAGAAGTGTGAGGTTAATTTTGAGACTGCCCAAAAAAGAAAGTGAGAAGTTAATTTCGGGACGGTGGGAGTATTAGGTAAATGTTATTACTACTCAATTATTATTAATATTAAGTAATTACTATTACTACTCAATTATTATTATTATTCAAAATTATTATTATTATTCAATTGACTCATGTATTGCACGAGTGAGAAATGAACTTAACAGTCCGTTGGTAACTTATGTCTTCATCTTATCAATATTATCATCCAATTTTTTTTCCATGTTATTTCATATTTTTCGGCTTATCAGCCAACCTTTTCCCCAAACATGTAATTTTTTATTTTGCGCACTGAATTGTGTAATACGGAGTAATAAAAAGGTAAAGTTGGGGTTACTTTTCTGACAGTATTAGATGAATTTACCGTAAAGGACCATTTTAGCTGTTTTCATATACTATCCTCCGTTCCATAAAAGTTGCAACAGTTTGACTTTCACGTTTGCCAACGCGCAACTTTGACTGTAATTATATTAATTTACGTATTAGTAAACATTAAAAAAAGTTAATATATTAGAAATTTACATTAATACAAATTTATTAATATTTATACATAATATTTGTATTATATATATTATTAGAAAATCGTAGTCAAAGTAAGGTGTGTGAATAGTGCAGAAATTCCAATGTTGCAACTTTTATGGAACGGAGGAAGTAATTTTTTTCTTTATTTCATTAATAAAAAATATTTTAAATACATTTTATTCATAAATCAATAGAATCAGCCAATCGAGCCACAACTTCAAAAATTTCAGCAGAATCAATCGATTAAACCAATTTCAGTGTTACTAAACAAGCTCTAGATGAGAGACTGCACCAAAAGTTAGAACTTTTTTAGACTTTTCAGGTTTAATTTAAAACTTATACGAGTAACATTTTATAGAATTTTTTTTTACAATAAGACACCAAATTATTGTTTGTAGAGTTAATTTTAAAATTTAGTAGGGGCTCATGGCATCTCAAATGTGAATCTATGGTTGTTTTTTAAATACGAAGCAATTGTGAAGGTATTGTTAAGGAACAAATTTAATTAAATAATGGTAGATTCTATGGTACCCTTAAGGTACCATACATTTGTCCACATGGACCAATCAGAATGATGTAGTTGAATTATTTAAATTTAAATTAATAATGATGTAATGATTTGAACCAATCAAGTGAGTGATAGGTACGGTACCTCATTTTTTAAATGGGTACCGGAGTTGTCACCTTAAATAATTGAAAAGAACAAAGTAGTCTATCAATACCCTTCCCAACGCGTGTAAGGTGTATTGTCATATTTTCTCTAAGCGTGTAAATGAGTCCATCTGAACCTGAACTTATACTTGTTCCTAAGTTAATCAAACTTGCATATGGGCGACTTAGTTCAATGGAAAAAAGATAGACAATTCAATCACATTGATCTGATTCTATGACTGCAAGTTCATTTCCCGCAACCTTGATATTAAAAGAGGAGATGCGCTGATTTATAGAGCCATGTTAAACAGGAATTCACCTTTTCTCACCAGTGGGTGAAAAATAAATTTTCAAACAAGAAAGTGAAGAAACAAAACAAATACGAAGTAAAACACAAACTAAAATTTTGAAAGAGGAGCCTCAAACCTGGGTCACGCTATTTGGCTCACAATACGCTTCCATCTCATGAACGATACCAATTGAAAAAACATTGAACTTTGATACCTGGTGACATCGTTCTGACGCGACATGCTTGCATCTCATCCGTTGGCCTAGCTTCGTCACACAGATAATGGTAGGGTTATGACTCAACTTGATTGCCCTTTTGTTGTTTTGTTCTGTTCTATGAAGTTCTTTCCCGGGCATAGGCGCTCCGGAGTTCTATTCGAAACAAAGTAAGAAGAAATATTTAATATTCACCCATATTGTAGCAGTTCATCCTCCTCCAGAACCATCACCATTCGAGAAAGAGTTTTGTGGAAAGGATTTATCCCCATATAATTTATTATGTAGTAGTACTACTTTTATTTTAATTCGAGTAGGTTTGGTTGGGATATTTGGTTATTTGGAGTACTTTTATTGACGTTGGTTCAATTTCGATCGTTTTAGACTTAAAATTGCCCGTTTCATGTCTAGCGAGTCATATTGCTTTGTATGAGGTGGTAGACTCTATGTCTATTCTCATGCCTTACGATCGAATACGTAAAAACTGTCTCAAGGTTGTCTTTTTGGTTTTTTCAATATTAACATAAAAAGCCGCTCTTTTATATTCAAAAAAAAATGTTACAAATAGAATAAGGAGCCGTTTACTTTGACGTTAACTTTGCTGCTAGCTTAATAAGGCTTGTGAAGTAAACGATTTTCACGGCTAACTCTCTGCTTAGTAATACTCCAGGGCCTCTTAGGTCGTCGGTTAGTAAAGTGACGCCCCCCCCCCCGGTAAAATACACCGTACAGCCGGTTGTACGGTGCTCACCGTACAGCTGGTTTTTTTTTTGTAATTAAACCCCCGCGATTCAGCCCTGCAACTCACGATTCAACCCTGCAACTCACCAACGAAGACGACGAAGGACGGCAGATCGAAAGTCTGGTGCAACTCACGAACGCAGATCGCCGATAGCCAAGCTTCCAAGTGCAACTCACAAGTCACGACTGAGATTCTTAGCCGACGCAGAGACGGCTCTACCCCTGCGAGCGATTCCTATTCTTCACTCTATTTTTCCATCTCTGCTAATTACTGGCCTGCTACATGGGCTGCCACATTTTTTATACAAAATGAAATTATGAGCATAGTAGACATTTCGAATGAGTTTTATGATTGCTCATTTTGTAATTTATGTATACTCATTTGATATTTGCTTAATACTCATTTTAAATGAAATAAGTTTTGTTAAACTCAAATGAGTATAACGCCCAAAAAGAATGAGCACACACAAATGAACCTTTTAGTTATTTGATACTAACTTGTAAGTTATGTATGCTCATTTTAAAATGTTGAACATTTCAAATGTATCGTACTAAACGAAAAAATAATAAACCAAAAGTGATATATAAGGTTTGAAACAGAGATCACCGATTCTCACCGTTAGGCTCCTAATACTCAAAAGAACAGGATTGAAGCTCATCAAAGTTGCATAAATGCTCATTTAGGAGAATCCATGATTTTCACAAAAATTACAATTTTGCCACCGGCTGTACAGTGATCACTGTACAGCCGGCTGTACAGTATACGCGTTCCCCCCATGTTTTATTTAATGAGTAAGTTAAGCTTTTTGTATTGACCAAAGTATCCCTAGTTTTCTCAATGTCAGATTTTTATTTACATTCATGCCACATATAGTTCAGATATCTCCGTGAACATTGCGTAGAAGACCAAAGTGTAGAAACATTGCGTAGAAGACCGTTCACCATTGTATCTGGCCGATCTTTCTCTGCCGACCTTCCTACCGGTGATTATGTCGCAACCATCGCAGGTAAATTGTACTTGTATTTGTGAAGTGATTTTAGGTCAAGCTTATTCCATACTGCGATTTCTTCTTTTAGATTTGGGTTTGAAATAGGTTAAAATTGCCTATTCCGACTTCGAGCTTAGCAGAAGTGACAGAGAAAATGCTTCCAAAATCTGCCACGCCCATTCTTGTTGGATGATTGATGATGTTTTAAAAGTTTGATATGTGCTTCAGTCCCTTATCTCTTTGCCTTCGATATGTTGCTTCTATTTATATGTTTTCTGTGTATTTATATGTTCTATTTGTGCTGTCTAGTCTGGTAGAGGTCGTTTCTTCACTTATTTGACAGCATTTTGAAAACATTTTCTTTGCTTTGTATGTTATCCATGTTTCCTTTGTTATTTTCTAATCATAACATTGCCTATTTATTCATTGTTTTCTTTGTTACCTACTTTTCAGCCCGATAAAGCTCAGTACGGTAGAGATCGTTTCCTTACTTATTTGACATCATTTTCTTTGCTTTGTATGTTATTCATGTTTCCTTTGTTATATTGTAATCATAATATTGCCCATTTATTCATTGTTTTCTCTGTTTCTCTATGTATATTTAAAATAAACTGAAATGAGGTTCAATTTATAAATATTTTTATAATGATGTTTAGTTTTTAAAATGCTTATCATGATGTTCTTTAGTTGCATTCCTGTAATATTATTTTGTTACTCTGGTCATGACTCTTTAGGGGCTTTTTTGAGAAAACATGACAAAGGTAATGGTATTATTAGGACTAAGAACTTGGCGATGTACATTGCAGCAGTTAGCCTAGATTTCCTCTGCATTGTTGTTCCTGTCATTTTATGTTACGTGGAGATGGGAGCGATGGAGATGGGAGCAGCTTCTTCGATGGAGATGCGAGTGGCTTCAGATGGAGATGGGAGCGATTGTTTTGTATGTTACGTATAAGGCAATAGAAATGAAATAAAGTAGGTTTTAAGGTTATTTATGTCATTTTAAATATAAGATATGTTTTAAGGTTGATGAAGTAAACAATTTTTTGATTATTAAAACCCAAGCTTAATAAACACTTCTTTACTAAGCAATGCTTAGTAAGACACGATTAAATAACCACCTTTTATTAAACAAGTAAACGGCTCCTAAATATTGACATAGTCCTTGTAATTAAACGCTAAAATAGAAAACATATTGCAAATATATGTATATGTGTGTGTACACACACACCAAGCCTCACGAGCCCGTTTGCGAAATACAAGTCTAAATTATACAAACTTGAATTAAGCTTTTTAAATACTCGAGTCGAACCGAACTCGAGTCAAATTTGAATATGATTGAACTTGAATCAGGTTTTGACCAAATTATCCATGAGCAACTCGCAAATGGTTTGACTCATTTACATCCCTACTAAATTTCTCCTATAATGTCTGAGATTGTGAAAAAAGTTAACTCTTGTAATCTCAATGCATCTACAATTATTTTCTCTCTAAAAAAGATGTCATCTCTCTATAGACCTATCCATCATTTATCTTCCCTTTCAACAATGTTATAGATTTATAGTGTTGTTTTTAGGCAATAGCGCACAGTATGATACGAAAGAGAAGAAGTAAACGATCTCATCTTTATTCATGAATAAGTATAGCTTTATATACAAAGAGAGTACTGAACATTAAGGATCAGTATGCTAAAGATGGGAACAAAATAAAGAGTCTTAAATGTAATAGAATCCATGCATAAATAAAATACTATTGCTTAAAAAACATATCTTCCAAAAATACCGCCCAATACATGTTAGTATATATGTCCTAGCGACAATCGCTTTTTAGAGATATATGTACTTGATCACATTTAGTATTATATATTTGATATATACGATATTACACATTGATGATTAACTATTTCGATTGTCAATATCTTATTCATAACTGTGTTCCCTTGGATTTATGTTGTCAATAAGTAAGTGATAGCTTATATGATATAACATAAGGTCCTAAAATAGTCCCAATCAATGATCATCAAGAAAGGGATATTGATGATATGCGATAAGATTGGTATGTGGACTGCATCATACTTTTAGAAAGTATAATTGATCTCACAACTATGAGTTCATGTAATTCATGATGGTCACATAGATATTTTAGAGAATATTGGCATACCCATCGAGAACCCATTTGATAAGTTCTATTCATGTGTCTATGGAATTATCGGCGTATAGAGTAGTGTAATAGTCCTCCGACTTGAGGTCAATACGTACTACATGTGCGGAGTGATGTACTTTGACCATGACCAACGCTTGCACTGCAATTGGGGTAGATACGACATGTGTTGGGTGCATCACGAAGCACATGGAGTAGAAGTTGAGCCAAGAAAAGATTCATTCCTCGTAATAGATTAAGAGAGAACATTCTACTTCTCATATCTAGATGGATCATAAAGTCATTGGCCAATGCCATGATATATTCGTTTTGGATATCGGATATGATCGTCTAGAAAGATTGAGAGACAGAGACTAAGTTATTGGAATAGACACAATATCATGTTCTTGAGTTAGTTGAATGTTCGTTGAATGAAAGGACCGTATCACTATGAGCTCTATATTACAGGGAGTTTTATTAGTCCTCGCAAACGTCCTTATATATTGAGTTTGTCTGGTAAATCGTCTAGGGATTCTACTAAGACCTTAATTTAAGTCCGAGAGTAGATAACTTTAAATGAATAAATGAGTAAAGTGCAGAGATTTTGATTTGTGTTTATTGTAACTCAATCTTTCACTTTTAGTTCAAGAGAATAACTTAATTAATTCGAAATTAAGATGAGAGCCTTGGTACGGTCCTCAATTCAAAATGAGAGCCTTGCTGAGAGCCTTGGTACAAGTGTCGATATAGTAATAAATTCCGATAAAATACGGTCCTTAATTTAAAATACACCTTAATTCAAAATGCCCAACTTGCGTAGGAGGGTGTGAAATTGAGTCTTGCTGAGAGCCTTGGTAAAGATATCAGCAAGTTGCACAGTCGTAGGAACGTAATTTGGAGCAATAAGCTTAGCTATTCATTGAATAGCATCACGAACGAAGTGACAGTCAAACTCTATATGCTTAGTGCGCTCGTGGAACACATGATTATAAGCAATATGGAGTGCAGACTAACTATCACAAAGGAGTGGAATAGCTTGAGGATGTTGAACGCCCAAGCTTAACAGGAACCCCTTCAACCATTTTAATTCACAAGTGGCAGCAGCCATGGAGCGATATTCAGCTTCGGTGGAGGAACGTGCAACTGTAGATTGTTTCTTGGCTTTCTAGAAAACCGAAGAGTGACCAAGAAACACCAACCAACCGGAGAGTGAACGACAAGTAAGCGGGCAAGCAGACCAGTCAGAATCACACCAACTAGTAAGAGTGGGGTCACTATCAGCACGTAAGAGAATACCCTGTCCAGGAGACCCTTTAAGATACCGAACAACCCGTAGTGCAGGTGACCAATGCTCAATGAGGGGATTTTGCATAAATTGTGACAGGATATGCACGGAATATGTAATATCTGGTCGAGTAACCGCTAAGTAGATAAGGCGTCCAACAAGACGATGATATTGTTCAGGATCAGTCAGCGGTTGGCCAGTAGCAGTACCAAGGCCGTGATTTTGTTCTATCAGAAATGAGACCGGTTTAGCCCCCAATAGACTCGATTCAGATATAATGTCCAGAACATATTTGTGCTGAGTGAGAAAGATCCCGGAGGGGCTACGAGCTACCTTAATACCAAGAAAATATTTGAGATTGCCCAAATCCTTCATGTGAAAACATGTATGAAGATATGTTTTAAAACTGGTAATGGTTGTATTATCATTTCCGGCGATGAGAAGATCGTCAACATAAACCAGAACATTACGCTCACTAGTTCCACGTGTGAGAGTAAACTCGGAATAATCAGCATAAGATTGGAGAAATCCGTAACTTTTGAGAGCCGTGACCAATTTAGCAAACCAACATCTTGGTGCTTGGTTAAGGCCATATAAAGATTTATGAAGACGGCATACCAAAGTAGTCTTGAGTACGATAGCCAGGAGGGATACACATGTATACTTCTTCATTTAAGTCACCGTGAAGGAATGCATTATGAACAGCCATCTGGTGGAGCTCCCAATTTTTACAAGCAGCAATAGCATGAAAGGCATGTACAATTACCATTTTAGCAACCGGGGCGAATGTCTCTGTGTAATCAAGACCGGTAACCTGACGATTGCCAAATATAACAAGACGGGCCTTTAAGCGTTCGATACTGCCGTCATATTTATGTTTAATTTTATAGACCCATCGGCACCCCAATGCTCGTTTGCCCGTAGGCAACTGAACAAGACTCCAAGTGGAATTTTTCTCAAGAGCTTGAATCTCATCTCACATCGCATGACGCCATCCCTCATCCTTGACGGCCTCTTGGAAAGATCGAGGCTCCGTAACAGAATGTAGAGCTGCCAAATAAGCTCTATGTTTTGGAGAAAAAGCATCACAAGTAATAAAATATGTAATAGGGAATGACGTACCTGAAGAAGGTGAGAGGGCAGAATGAACGAGGGATGGACTGTTTGTAACAATAGTATGCGTGACATAGTCCTGAAGACGAACAGAAGGCATCCGCTGCCGCTGTCCCCGAACCAAGAGAGGTTGCTGCTCATTTTGTTCCTCACTAGCAGTGGAGTCCGAAGTTCCCACAGATAATTGTGGGGGTGGATCCGAAGAAGGAACTGCACCTGGTGGGATTAGAGTTTCGGCCAAGGAAAAATCGGTGTAGTCATGAAGCACCAGGTCCGAAGAGGTAGGAGCATCACTGGTAGGAGAAGAAGGCGTTGCATATGAAAAAACATGTTCAAAAAATTTGACATCCCGAGACACAAAATATTCGTGAGTCTTGAGATCAAAGACGGTCCAACCTTTCTTTCCAAATGCATAGCCCACAAACACACATTTGCGACTTCTACTCAAAAATTTATCAACTTTGGACTTCATATTATAAGCATAGAACAAGCAACCGAAGACCCGCATAGAAGCATAACATGGCGGCACTCCAAATAAAAGTTCATACAGGGTCTTATAATTATGAATCGCGGATGCATCGGGGTGCGATTAATGAGATAAGAAGCAGTCAAGACACATTCTCCCCAAAAAGAAATAGGTAAATGTCCTTGAAATCTCAACGCACGAGCAACATTCAAAATGTACCGATGTTTGCGTTCAACACGACCATTTTGATGTGGAGTACCACCGCAAGAAGACTGAAAAATAATACCACTATTGCAGAAAAAATCTTTCAAACAGTTAAATTCAATCCCGTTGTCACTACGCACAGTGATAATCTTTTTAGAGAACTGGCGCTCTATCATAGCAACAAAGGAGAGAAACTTTTTAAATACTTCATTTTTATCAAGAAGTAAATACACCCACACTGCTCTAGAAAAATCATCCACGATAGTTAAAAATGTCGGGTACTATTGGGGAATATTATCCCAACCCGTTACTGTTCAGAGGCCCAAGGCTTCACCCAGTATGGAGCCCAGTTGGCGAGGTCCATTTAGGCCCCTCGGGCCCATTTAGAGCCATTTAGGCCCACTCGGCCTACTTGGGGTGATTTCAGCCCGTTAAAGCCCATTAAGAAAGAAATGTTACCCCCCACTCTATAAATAGGAGGCCAAGCTTCCATTGTAAAGGATCTGACTTTTGACTGGCTCTCCTCCCTAGTTTCTTCTGATTTTAGTTTAGTTTATTCACCCTCCATTAATGGAGTTTCAACTATTGTACATGTATTTGGGTGAGGAGAGTTAATGAGAAAGAGCGGGCTTGGACGTTAGCCTAAAGAGTCCCGTGGTTTTCTCCCTTTCCGGGTTTCCACGTAAAAATAGAGAATATCATACATATTATATCTATAGTTATTAGTTTATGTTGGACTAAAACTCAATATTGGTGTCGTCTGTGGGAAAAGAAATAAAAGATTCTGTTCGTGTTCTACAAAAAAATTCCATCGAAGATGAATTGATTTCAGCAAGAAAAACCAAGGTGTTCTGCAGATTTTTCAGATCCGGTCGAGCAGCGTGGACGTCATTTCAAATCACTGCCTCCCTGCAAGTTCCACTCCTCAACAGGGTCTACGGGGTAGGAGGGCATGTAGATAGCTAACCGTAGAACCAGACCCATTTCATTGCCTTGCCGGAGTTTGAAAAGGTACAGATGTTCCTCCGGAGAGGGAGAGACACTAGCAATGAAAGGGCCACCCTGGCCCACGTTTTTGGTAAGGTGAAAGGGGACCCACTTATCCTATCTTGATACCTCTGACACGCAAAAAAGGATAGTAAAAGCTATCCCATGTTGATTTGACATCTAAGTGACATAAAAAAATCTATCCCAAGACCGAGGATGCCAAGTCCGAACAGGAGTTCTAAAAAATCTCCAAGGGACATCATCTGGTCAACGGCGAAAGGATGCCGTACTGAATACTTAGCTCCCAACTTATAAAATAAAAGCCAGGAAGTAGAAGAAGACGGGTCCCACTCGGAGGTGCTTGACTCGAACGGGAGGTTCCCCCCGCATGCACCTACATCAAACGAAGGATCATGTCGGCAAACAGCTATTCAAGTCTGCAAGCCCAGAGCATCGGTCCAATCTTCCTATGAGCATCAACTCACCTTAACGCCAAATAGAGTAAGCAACCACATAGGGTAACCAACTCTACCAAAGACGTGTCGTTCGGCACGTGATCCCACCGGTTTTCTTGCTGGCTCGATATGCCGCTAGAGTGTGGTGGGGCGTAAACTAAATTTTTTTGGGGGCTCCTCGGAACCCCGGCGCACGATCGTTCCTACAACCATGTGGGGAAGTTCGGTCTCTAAAAAATTCACAGGCCGCTCAACGCAAGCGGGGAAACATAGAACCGGCATCACCTAGTTCGCCTAAGGGCCCACCTCCTGACCGGGAACATCAGAAAAGTTGACAGATAGCGGCAAGGCATAAACCATAGCTGGAACAACATACTGACAGTAGACTCCCAGATCATCACCACGTGAACCGACCAGCATGCCGGACGCTACTTCCTGGACTAAGGAATATTGCCCGGTCCAGAACAGGTATACGATGAGGGGCTCAGCCTGACGCATGACATCCTCCTCTTACGCCAGAATCCAATATGCTAATTGGCCGTTCGGGAAATTCAACAGGACCGGTCACATCTCAACCCACCGCACGACATCCTCTACCAAGATCTATTAGGCATGGCCGTTCGGGAATACAACAGATCCAGTCGCGGATCATCTCACCGCCTGACACACCAAGCCACCCGCTCTTATTGCTCAGTCCAGACTTCCATCCATTTTTCCTTCTCAGGTTCACGACTTCTGCTCGGCAGGTCTACGCCTCGGGACTTTTTCTGATCGTCAAAAAATTTTCGTCTGACAAGACACCATCCGACATCTCTTCGGTCTAGCGATGAATCTGGGCTTGTTTTTCTTTTTGTGACGCTCCACCATGCCATTGAAGTTATTACATCCGGAAGAACCGGAAAACCTCGAACGGCGTCTGGGAATCCTGATTGGCCCAAACATGCGGGAACAAAATTACAATGGAGTCACGGTATGATGGACTGGGCTAGATATATCCAAATAAAAACTCCCACTCGGTCAAGCTAGAGCCTAGTCTTGTTATTGGACTGGATCATCCTGACGAATTTAGTTCTCATCGGGCCAATGACTTGGTCCGGCAGCTGAAGATTAGCTTAACCGTCCGACCAGACTTTCACGGAGAAGATTGATGCTCACCGATTCGTTCCACGTACTCGCTACCGGAAAAGGTTGCCGCTTCAATTCAGACCTTGAAGACCTCTCTGGCCAGCGGCCGGTGTGCTTGGGTGGCTGGAGCAAATCAAAAGGGGACCTTCCGCACGGTATAACAACTAGACCGGTATCACCCAGCTCGGTTCCGGCACCCTGCCGTTCGGCACCTTCCCGTTCGGTACCATGCCATCCGGCATCGTCTGTCTGGCACCCCCATAGTCTGGTTTCTCCTTTTTCTAGCACCAGTTCTGGTGTGCTATCTTGTGACGATTGACAATGCGGCTTGGAGAATGGAGAGGCGTCTGGAGTCTTCTTTCCAATTAAGTGGATACGGAAGAGAGACATTGTAACACCGCCCCCGAGTAATTGTACTGTACCAAATTATGTATTGAATCTTGAGAAATGTATAAAAGCATTTTTTACGTGATTGTAAATTTTTATCATTTCTTTTACGTGAATAGTAAAATTCACGTGGGGCCCACACCGGATGTGGGGCCGCCCGATATTATCGGGACCACATATTATATTAATCTTGGACTAGATAATACTTATATGGTGGTGGATATCCTAATTTGGCCATGGCAATGGCACAGGGTTGACCGGTTGGTCAAACGGGGCCAAATTATCGGTATCGACAACTTATCAGATAACAACCCAAAAAGGGATTCCGGAGACTTCTAAATTAAAGTTGGGGAATGCATATTGATTCTAAGGTCCAATAAGGATTGAGAACAAGTGTTATATTTTATTTGACCCGATAAAATAAAATATACTTAAAACAGTCCGGAAAATACAACTTTCGGGACCGATTGTACACTTGGGAACATAAAGGGATGACCTCCCACATGGGTGGGGGCCACCCCACGTTTTTTTTACAGCTTTTGTTGGTTAGAGGAGTGTGCAAATGCTGACTTTGGATGAGAGAGCCGAGCTAGGGGGAGGTTGAGACAAGAATTGACTCCAAGAGGACCCCTCACCCCTCATCATTGTCTAATGAGCCCAAAATAGACTCCCATCACCCCCTACAGCCATCCATTCGGATTTGACATCAACTGAGTTGAGATAAGCTCTGCAACCACCTTATTCTTCACCCATTTTCGCACCAAGGCTAAGGAAGAAGAAGGAGAGAAATAGAGAAGAGAAAAGAGGAAGTTAGAGAGGAAAACTTGAGATTTTCAAGGTAATAACTTCATTAATCCCATTTCTTTTTCTTAAACCATATTATATGATTATTCAATCATATTTCACACCCTAGGATTGTTCTACACGTTTGGAAGTGTAGAATGAGGGGTTGGAAGGTGGTTCTAAGCCCAAGAATGGACTTAGAAGCCAAAGTGACCGGTTCACCGGAAAATAACCTTGAGGAGGTTATTTGTATTACTATGGGTTTTATGATGATAAAACCTTGTTAGTAACTTGTCTAAGGTATTCAAGGAACTTTCACGGAGTTGAAAGGGTCGTCGTAGTTGTCGCCGGAGTTCGTTGAAGTTCGCCGGAGTTTCGCCGGAGCTAAACCGGGAAGGCTAGAACTTCATAAGCTTCATTAAGGTGAGAAGACGGCTTTATGCTTTATAACTTTTGCGTGAGGCATGAGATTACCTAAAGTAATCAAAAATATGTTTTATGGAATGATTAAGAATAATCAAGTGTTTGCTTATGCCATGATTTTGCATAAAACATAGTTGAAAAGCATGTTATGTAGGTTTGGTGATTAAAAATGTGATACCTTATTATGTGTGGTGTTCCAGGGATCCAAAATGGTATTTTTGGATCAAGGACGTCAAGAAGTATAAGTGTAAAAAATTTCAAGTTAATCGGACTCCGTTTGGGTGGTCAAACGGGTGTTGACCGCCAAGTCAACTGCCATACCCGACCGGGTATTGACACATACCCGACCGGGTATTTGCTGAAGAATTGCCCAGGGGGCTACTGTCTCCTACACCCGATCGAGTATGGGTAGATACTCGATCGAGTATACATTGAAAATTAGCTTTGGGGGCTACCGCCTCCTGTACTCGACCGAGTATGGGTAGATACTCGATCGAGTATTGGTTTATACTCAAAACGGGCAGTTTTGAGTAGGTTAACGTGGGCCGTTCAGGTGGGACCCGCCCACATTGGATCCTAAGGATTGTTATATGACTATAAGGCTAGGCATTGTACATAGTTAAAGGAATGAAAGGTTAGCCATATCCAGGTTAGGATTTGGTAGAGGATAGACTGGGGATTGAGTGCCCTTGGACGGTAAATGATCCAGAATACTCCAGGTGGGGTCGAGTATCCTTGGACGGTAAATGATCCAGAATACTCCAGGTGGGGTCAAGTACCCTTGGACGGTAAATGATCCAGAATACTCCAGGTGGGGTCGAGTACCCTTGGACGGTAAATGATCCAGAATACTCCAGGTGGGGCCGAGTACCCTTGGACGGTAAATGATCCAGAATACTCCAGGTGGGGCCGAGTACCCTTGGACGGAAAATGATCTTAAATACTCCAGGTTGGGTTGAGTGCCTTGGACGGTAAATGATCCTAAAACACTCGGTAGTATGAATCGAAGGTAGACTATAGCTTGTGAGCTAGGCAACCGGGAAAGGAATGAGAAAAGTCAGGTAAGAACTTTATCTCTAAAAGACTCTTTAAGGTAAATGACCTACGGGATGAGTATTTTTACGAGTATATATACAGTATGTATCATCGGGTGGATGAGAGACATCTATATATATGTATCACCCTATTTTTGGGTCTCATGTCTGAAACATTAGTTATTCTTCATATAGTCTGCTTGTCACTAGTACTTCTATGGAGTACTGACCCCTCCGGGGGTCCTCACATTTTTCAGGTTGAGGCTAGAGTCCTACTACCTGCACCTTTGCCTAGGGTGATCATTCGAGGAGGAAGACGTGGTTCGTGCTTCCATTCGTATTTTTGAAATTTATAAACTGCTCATGGATTTTTGAACAATGTTTTCATTAAAACAGTTGGGGGCCTGCGTGCCCGTGTTTGCCACGTGTGGCTAAGTATCAAACATATTATTTTTCCGCATTTGTTTGATTATGATATTGATGTTGATTGTATGTGTTTACTAATCGGTTTGGCAATAGAATCAATCGGACGCCTTGTACAATTCAATAGGGATGAACCGTTGTTATTCTTATCGGGTTGTACGGCGGTTGTCTACGTGGCTCGGATGCGGTCCGGGGCGTGACAATTAAGTGGTATCAGAGCCATCGGTTTCTAAACTATATAATTAACCTCTCAATATGGTTATCCTAAAAAAGTTTTGAATAAAACCATGAGCAAAAGGTTTTGTATTAAGGAACCGTTGGAAACCAAGTTATTGACATTTTATTGTTAAGATGGTACCCTTAACAATTTGTTGGCCATAAAGTTGGACCAAGTGGTGTCTTTTGTACTAATCCGTCAATTGACATTAAAACGAGTCTAATGACTCATTCCTTATTTCTTTCAGAAATGGAGGGTGGACGCAGGATAACTAGGAGGAACCCGATAGGGCATGTGCTGGGGGCCACCGGGCATGCCACTCGGGCGGAATCACGGACCTCTAAGGGTAGAGGCCGGGGCCAAAGCCGAGGAGGAGGCCGAGTCACGGGTCGTGGGCGTTCTACAACGCCGACGGCAGGTAGCACGCGTGTCGGTTCTGTGCACCCATCTTGGGCCACCGAACCGGACGATTCCACATATGCTCCAAGCACGGAGCAAGAGGAGACCCCGTACAACGGGGAGGACTTTGAGGAAGAAGATGAGGATGATGATCCTCATTACGACTGCATGAGTGAGGTACTAGAGTGGTACCTCGTGAATAAGGCAAAGAGAGAGCAGCGGCGCTAAGCTAGACAGGCTAGGCAAGCCATGGGGCAGGGAAGCCGAGGTGCTTCTAGTGCTCCATCGGGGGCATTTGGGGGAGAAACGATGGTGCGTATCTCCAAGTACCTATAGGAGGCCAGGGCCTTGGGGTGCAAATCATTTGATGGCAAGGGCGACATATCTGAGGCCGCCGACTGGATTAAGAAGCTGAATGGTGCTTCCAGAGATATGCAAATTGGACTCGACGTGTAGTTGAGGGTTGCCACCAGGCTACTTGAGGGGGTAGCTGCTGTGTGGTGGGAAGGCGTGGAAGGGAAGTTTCACGGTGAAGCCACTTGGGAGAAATTCAAAGTGGAGTTTTATAATCAGTATTACTCAACTTTTGAAGTCAATCTCAAAAGGAGGGAGTACACGAACCTGAAACAGGAGGATGGTTGCTCGGTGAGGCAATTGGAACAGAGGTTCCGTGACTTGGCACGATTCATCCCAGAATACTCCTTGGATGAAAACCGTATGGCCAATCACTTTTGGGATGCTCTACAGTTGGACATACGTGACCGGGCTACTTACCATCACAACATGACATTTAGCCAAATCGTCGATCAGGGGCTCCTTGGGGAAGCCCAATGGAACGAGAGGAAGTTGAGAGACGCCGAGGAGGCGAAGAAGAGAAGATGGTGAAACTCTGGACCCCAAGACCACTCCCGGAAGCATCACGCTGGGGGTGGCAATCCATTCAGGGCGCCGACACCACCGGCGAAAAGGAATAAAGGCTCGGGAGGGCAAGGGGCCAAACCAGGGAGTACGTGGTCACCGAGGTGCGCAAATTGCGGCAGGAACCATGCGGGGAAGTGCAATGAACCACCCCGGTGTTACAAATGCGGTAGCACGAGCCACCTCAAATCCTCTTGCCCAATGTTGAATGGAGGTGGTCCATCGGGGGCCATTGAAGGACCTACGGCTAGTAGGGGACGTGCGGGACCGTCTCAGGCCGACACGGGAAGGGGCGGACCCACGGCTAGCAACGCCGCGTCCGTTAACCAAGGGAGGACCCAAGCACGGGTGTATGCAATGACCGAGGCTGATACTCGGGCCAACCCGGACTCCATTGCAGGTAATCTCTTGATTTCACACGTATTTGATTATGTAATTGGGTGAAAAATCTTCAAAAAATATGAAGGACCCGATCGGGTATCCCTATAGACCCGACCGGGTATAAGCCATGCTTTGATTTTGAAGTGTGTACTCGTTCGGGCAAGCAGGACAGGATATTTAATTTTTGACACTTCGAGGAATACCCGATCGGGTATGGCTATGTACTCGATCGGGTATGTGTAAAAAGTTAGCTTCGAAGTGTGTACCCGTTCGAGCAAGCAAGGCAGGACCGTTCACTTTTGGCAATTCTAGCCATACCCGATCGGGTATGGTTGTATACTCGATCGAGTATGAGTGAAATTTGGTTTCCAAGGCGTGTACTCGATCGAGCGTGGAGGACAGGGAGTTTTTACTTGAAGATTTCGAGTGATACCCGACCGGGTATGGGTATGTACCCGACCGGGTATTGACAATTTGCTCGAGTTGAAGCGTGTACTCGACCGGGCAAGGGCAACAGGAGGTCTCTCCCATAATAGTTCGAGTAATACCCGACCGGGTATAGGGCCTTACCCGACCGGGTATAGGGTAATTCTAGGCTGAGATTTTTCGTTTGGTCCTTTTCAGTCGGGATGTTGAATAGGGTGTCTTACATGACTTATATATGTAGGAACACTAAAGATCAACGATAGGGATGCGAGAATTCTCATCGATACCGGGGCACAACGTTCATTTGTGAGCGAAGCGTTTGCCAAGGGATTGAACATGCCTTTGGTAGCAATGATGCAACCTTTGCTGGTCTCTACGCCATTGGGAGATGATGTAGAGCGGAAACACTACTATCCCTCGTGTAATATAGGGATAGGGGAGCACTGTCTAACGGGTGACTTTGTGCCGTTAGATGCCATACTTGGCATGGATTGGCTCAAAAAGCACCATGCGAAGATAAATTGCTACACCAAGGTGTTAGAACTAAAAGATGGAGAAGGAAATACTCTATGCTTCGAGAGAGATAGAGGGAAATTCAATCCTTGTATCATATCGGCCATAAGAGCAAGGCGTGTGATGAGGAAAGGGTGTCAAACATACTTGGCCTATGTCATAGGCAAGGAAGGCAAGGGAAAGAGTCTCACTGAGGTGAGAGTGGTGAGTGAGTACCCAGAAGTTTTCCCTGAAGAACTTCCGGGACTCCCACCAGATCGAGAAATTGAGTTCACCATTGAAGTAGAACCCGGTACGAAACCCATCTCAATTCCTCCATATCGGATGGCACCGGCTGAACTTCAAGAGTTGAAGGTGCAATTGGAAGAATTACTGGACAGTGGATTCATTAGGCCGAGTCATTCACCGTGGGGAGCACCGGTACTCTTTGTAAAGAAGAAAGATGGTACACTTAGAATGTGTGTCGATTACCGTCAGTTGAACAAGGTCACGATAAAGAATAAATACCCTTTGCCAAGGATCGATGACTTGTTTGATCAACTACGGGGGGCAACCGTGTTCTCTAAGATTGACTTGAGGCCGGGCTACCATCAACTGAAGATCAAGGAGAGTGACATACCCAAAAGTGCATTCCGTACAAGGTATGGTCACTATGAGTTTCTAGTAATGTCGGTTGGGCTTACGAACGCCCCCGCAGCATTCATGGACCTCATGAATCGAGTATTTCACCAATACTTGGACCAGTCCGTCATAGTGTTCATTGATGACATTTTGATATACTCCATGAATGAAGAGGAGCACGAAAAACACCTAAGGCTTGTGCTTGAAACACTGCGGGAGAAGCAACTCTTTGCCAAATTCTCTAAATGTGAATTTTGGCTTGGGGAGATCGGCTTTCTCGGGCATGTGGTATCGGGCTCGAGCATTTCAGTTGATAACTCAAAGATTGAGGCGGTCACTAATTGGGAGAGGCCCAAGAACGTGAAGGAGATAAGGAGTTTCCTCGGTTTAGCGGGGTATTACTGCAAATTTGTGGAAAAGTTCTCGGTGATAGCATCTCCACTCACGAAGCTCACTAAAAAGGGGGCTAAGTTTGTGTGGGATGACAAGTGTGAGAAGGGGTTTCTTGAGTTAAAGAAACGTTTGACCGAAGCACCAGTGCTTGCCTTACCCGTGCAAGGGTTAGGGTATGACATTTACAGTGATGCCAGCACTCAGGGACTGGGATGTGTACTGATGCAATCAGGGAAGGTAATTGCTTATGCTTCTCGGCAATTGAGAAAGCATGAAGTAAACTACCCCACACATGATCTGGAGCTAGGTGTTGTGGTATTTGCATTGAAGATTTGGAGGCACTACCTCTACGGAGAGTTGTGTCACATCTATACTGACCACAAGAGCTTGAAGTATGTGTTCACTCAGAAAGAGTTGAACATGAGGCAGAGAAGATGGATGGAGTTGATTAAGGATTACAACTTGATCATTGACTATCATTCAGGCAAGGCTAATGTAGTAGCCGATGCATTGAGCAGGAAGAGCTCATCATCGGGGGTTTTACTCACATGCTTACGGGCATTAAGGGCACGCGTGGAGGTATCCACGGATGGGGCGCTATTGGCCAGATTTGAGGTGAGACCCACCTTATTAGATGAAATCAGAACATGTTAAGGCAATGACGAGGAATTTCAGAAAATCCGGGAACGGATGCTTGTGAGGCCCGTCGAGGGTTTCCGTGAGAGAGAAGATGGACTTCTACTATTCAAGGAACGAGTGTGTGTGCCATCGGATGAGGAGCTCCGAAAATCTATCCTTGAGGAGGCTCACTCATCTGCGTATGCCATGCACCCGGGCGGTACAAAGATGTACCGGGACTTGAAAGAAAGTTAGTGGTGGTCGGGGATGAAGAGAGAGATTGCAGAATACGTGAGCCGTTGCCTTACTTGTTAACAGGTTAAGGCAGAGCACCAACACCCAGCAGGGTTACTACAACCACTTACCATTCCAGAATGGAAGTGGGAGCATGTTACCATGGACTTCGTGGTGGGTCTACCACAGACGGTTAAGAACTACGACGCAGTATGGATGGTAGTCGATAGGCTGACCAAGAGCGCTCATTTCCTACCTACCAACACTACCTATACACTCGAGCGGTTAGCTAAATTGTACATAGATGAGATTGTGAGACTGCATGGGGTTCCGGTTACTATAGTATCGGATAGAGACCCACGGTTCACATCACGATTTTAGCCTAAGTTACAGGAATCCATGGGTACGAAATTGAGGTTTAGCATCGCGTTTCATCCTCAAACGGATGGGCAATCTGAACGAGTGATTCAGATCTTGGAGGACATGTTAAGGGCATGTGCCTTGGAGTTCCAGGGAAGCTGGGACAATCAGTTGGCTTTAGTGGAATTCACCTATAACAACAGTTATCAGGCGAGTATAGGCATGCCTCCATACGAAGCATTGTATGGGAGGAAATGCCGGACACCATTGTGTTGGGACGAGGTTGGTGAGGCTAAGCTCGAGGGCACCGAGTTAGTCGAGATCACTAAGGAGAAGATAAAAGTCACACAGGATAGGCTCAAGGCTTCCCAAGACCGGCAGAAGAGCTATGCTGATAAACGTCGGAGGACGTTGGAGTTTGAGGTTGGTGACGAGGTATTTCTGAGGGTATCACCTTGGAAAGGGATCATCAGGTTCCTCAGCCGGGGTAAGCTTAACCCACGTTACAAAGGTCCGTTCAAAATCCTTGAAAGGATTGGGGTTGTAGCTTACCGACTTCAGTTGACTCCGGAGTTAGAAAAGATTCATAATGTATTTCATGTTTCTATGCTCAAGAAGTATGTGCGGGACCCGTCACATATTCTCGAGAAACCACCGGTGGAAATCCGAGAAGACCTACACTATACGGTGCAGCCGGTGAAAATCATGGACCGGCAGGTAAAGAAGCTAAGGAGCAAAGAGGTGCTGATGGTAAAAGTACTTTGGAAGAGTGATCGTGTCGAGGAGCAAACTTGGGAAGTGGAGACCCTGATGAGGGAACAATATCCATTTCTGTTTGACTAGACACGTGGATTTCGTGGACGAAATCACAAATAAGGGGGGTAGAACTTGTAACACCGCCCCCGAGTAATTGTACTGTACCAAATTATGTATTGAACCTTGAGAAATGTATAAAAGCATTTTTTACGTGATTGTAAATTTTATCATTTCTTTTACGTGAATAGTAAAATTCACGTGGGGCCCACACTGGATGTGGGGCCGCCCGATATTATCAGGACCACATATTATATTAATCTTGGACTAGATAATACTTATATGGTGGTGGATATCCTAATTTGGCCATGGCAATGGCACAGGGTTGACCGGTTGGTCAAACGGGGCCAAATTATCGGTATCGACAACTTATCAGATAACAGCCCAAAAAGGGATTCCGCAGACTTCTAAATTAAAGTTGGGGAATGCATATTGGTTCTAAGGTCCAATAAGGATTTGAAACAAGTGTTATATTTTATTTGACCCGATAAAATAAAATATACTTAAAACAGTCCGGAAAATACAACTTTCGGGACCGATTGTACACTTGTGAACATAAAGGGATGACCTCCCACATGGGTGGGGGCCACCCCACGTTTTTTTACAGCCTTGGTTGGTTAGAGGAGTGTGCAAATGCTGACTTTGGATGAGAGAGCCGAGCTAGGGGGGAGGTTGAGACAAGAATTGACTCCAAGAGGACCCCTCACCCCTCATCATTGTCTAATGAGCCAAAAATAGACTCCCATAACCCCCTACAGCCATCCATTCGGATTTGGCATCAACTGAGGTGAGATAAGCACTGCAACCACCTTATTCCTTACCCATTTTCGCACCAAGGCTAAGGAAGAAGAAGGGGAGAAATAGAGAAGAGAAAAGAGGAAGTTAGAGAGGAAAACTTGAGATTTTCAAGGTAATGACTTCATTAATCCCATTTCTTTTTCTTAAACCATATTATATGATTATTCAGTCATATTTCACACCCTAGGATTGTTCTACACGTTTGGAAGTGTAGAATGAGGGGTTGAAAGGTGGTTCTAAGCCCAAGAAAGGACTTAGAAGCCAAAGTGACCGGTTCGCCGAAAAATAACCTTTTGGAGGTTATTTGTATTACTATGGGTTTTATGATGA
This sequence comes from Cuscuta europaea, assembly GCA_945859875.1. NCBI lineage: Eukaryota > Viridiplantae > Streptophyta > Magnoliopsida > Solanales > Convolvulaceae > Cuscuta > Cuscuta europaea. The sequence goes on along the minus strand of CAMAPE010000045.1, from coordinate 287,796 downwards.
TAAAACCTTGTTACTAACTTGTCTAAGGTATTCAAGGAACTTTCACGGAGTTGAAAGGGTCGCCGGAGTTGTCGCCGGAGTTCGTTGAAGTTCGCCGGAGCTAAATCGGGAAGGCTAGAACTTCATAAGCTTCATTAAGGTGAGAAGACGGCTTTATGCTTTATAACTTTTGCGTGAGGCATGAGATTACCTAAAGTAATCCAAAATATGTTTTATGGAATGATTAAGAATAATCAAGTGTTTGCTTATGCCATGATTTTGCATAAAACATAGTTGAAAAGCATGTTATGTAGGTTTGGTGATTAAAAATGTGACAACTTATTATGTGTGGTGTTCCAGGGATCCAAAATGGTATTTTTGGATCAAGGACGTCAAGAAGTATAAGTGTATAAAATTTCAAGTTAATCGGACTCCGTTTGGGTGGTCAAACGGGCATTGACCGCCAAGTCAACTGTCATACCCGACCGGGTATTGACACATACCCGACCGGGTATTTGCTGAAGAATTACCCAGGGGCTACTGTCTCCTACACCCGATCGAGTATGGGTAGATACTCGATCGAGTATACATTGAAAATTAGCTTTGGGGGCTACCGCCTCCTGTACTCGACCGAGTATGGGTAGATACTCGATCGAGTATTGGTTTATACTCAAAACGGGCAGTTTTGAGTAGGTTAACGTGGGCCGTTCAGGTGGGACCCGCCCAAGTTGGATCCTAAGGATTGTTATATGACTATAGGGCTAGGCATTGTCCATAGTTAAAGGAATGAAAGGTTAGCCATATCCATGTTAGGATTTGGTAGAGGATAGACTGGGGATTGAGTGCCCTTGGACGGTAAATGATCTAGAATACTCCAGGTGGGGTCGCGTACCTTTGGACGGTAAATGATCCAGAATACTCCAGGTGGGGTCGAGTACCCTTGGACGGTAAACGATCCAGATACTCCAGGTGGGGTCGAGTACCCTTGGACGGTAAATGATCCAGAATACTCCAGGTGGGGTCGAGTACCCTTGGACGGTAAATGATCCAGAATACTCCAGATGGGGCCGAGTACCCTTGGACGGTAAATGATCCAGAATACTCCAGGTGGGGCCGAGTACCCTTGGACGGAAAATGATCTTAAATACTCCAGGTTGGGTTGAGTGCCTTGGACGGTAAATGATCCTAAAACACTCGGTAGTATGAATCGAAGGTAGACTATAGCTTGTGATCTAGGCAACCGGGAAAGGAGTGAGAAAAGTCAGGTAAGAACTTTATCTCTAAAAGACTCTTTAAGGTAAATGACCTACGGGTTGAGTATTTTTACGAGTATATATACAGTATGTATCATCGGGTGGATGAGAGACATCTATATATATGTATCACCCTATTTTTGGGTCTCGTGTATGAAACATTAGTTATTCTTCATATAGCCTGCTTGTCACTAGTACTTCTATGGAGTACTGACCCTTCCGGGGGCCCTCACATTTTTCAGGTTGAGGCTAGAGTCCTACTACCTGCACCTTTGCCTAGGGTGATCATTCTAGGAGGAAGACGTGGTTCGTGCTTCCATTCGTATTTTTGAAATTTATAAACTGCTCATGGATTTTTGAACAATGTTTTCATTAAAACAGTTGGGGGCCTGCATGCCCGTGTTTGCCACGTGTGGCTAAGTATCAAACATATTATTTTTCCGCATTTGTTTGATTTTGATATTGATGTTGATTGTATGTGTTTACTAATCGGTTTGGCAATAGAATCAATCGGACGCCTTGTACAATTCAATAGGGATGAACCATTGTTATTCTTATCGGGTTGTACGGCGGTTGTCTACGTGGCTCGGATGCGGTCCGGGGCATGACAGACATGGCCCACCACTATGGATTGTTAAGCCATGGAGCGGCTTTCGAACGGGATATTTTTGAATTTATCTCAAGCAATAAGTATTTCAGCACGTCACCAAGAGCTAAGTACAACAATTTTCTCAACTGTTGCTTGATATTATTGCTATTATGTTTATCTATCAACATTATTTATTAGGGATTAAATTTTCAAAAATTAAATAATTCCGAGCGAAGCTCTAATGATAAGTTCACCATCATTTTAAATTAAATGATTGGTTTAGTGAACCGACCGGCCAACCCATGATCGGGTGTAATTGCACGATCGGAGTGTCCCCGGAGGGTATCACTCCGGCGACACGCTTTTATATGATGAAGTTCTGCTAGGCATCGAGTGCTAATACATTAAAGTATTAATTGCTATTAGTTGAATAAACATTATTTAGAAGGGACTGAAGTATCCCGATTTAAACGATAGCGAGTGAAGCTTTGACAATAAGATCACCATTATTCGGATAAATGGTTGGATTTAGCAGGCCTGTCGGACCATCCCGATCGGCTTTAATTAGCAAGCTGAAGTGTCCCAAAGCGCATTGCCCGACGACGCGCGCATTTTTAATTAGAGGACCATTCATGGTCCCGAACGTCATTGATCTTCCCGAACGAGTATTTTACCCAGTACGGGGCAAAGTACGTACTTTGATCAGCCAGAATTTTTTCTGTAAGCCCGGCCGTGGACTCACGCAGTTTGAGAAATAAATCTAGGCCAAGGGTTATTATTACCACCTTGACCGGTAATAAAATGTTTATACATGCTTTATACGTGTATATATACTGTCAGGCCGTAAGGCCTTGTCACCATGCTTATTGTGCAGTGGAATCTGTTCGATATGCTCGAGCTGGGAGATCCATGACGTTCAGCATGAAGCGCAGAGACGTTCATGACCGGCAAATAAAAGAAATCACAATCAGGCAAAGCTGTTCAATATGCTCGAGCTGTTCGATATGCTCGAGCTGAGAAATCACAAGCAGCAGTTCTAGTTATCATCGAGGTGGCTTCGAAAGTTTTGAAAGCAAAAAGCTCATCTTAGTTGGCTTAAAGATGGTGACACTAATTCTCATTTCTTTCACTCCTATGTGAAAATTAGAAATAGAAAACAATAGATTACTTCTATTCAGACCTGTGCAGGGAACATGGTTAATACTTTACCTGAAATGGGGGCAGCAGCAGTTCAGTATTTCTCTAATCTCTATACTCAGGAACAAGTGGGATATCCTGATGAGATCCTGCATTTTATACCCAAATTAATTGAGGAAGAAGATAATCAGGTTTTACTTAATCTTCCTAATGCTGATGAAATTAAGGCTGTTGTCTGGTCCCTAAACCAAAATGGTGCTGCAGGGCCTGATGGGTATAATGGATTTTTTTTTTAAAAAAGTGTTGGCAGATTATGTGTGATGATGTTATTAGTGCAGTTCAAGACTTCTTTCTTGGGGTTCCTGTTCCTAAAGGGTTGTCTAGCACTCTTATTGCCCTTATTCCCAAAAAGGACAATCATATATCTTTTGTAAACTTCAGACCTAGGTGCCTCTCAAATTTTATTAATAAGGTTTGCACAAAGGTCCTCACTAATAGGATGTCAATTCTTATGCCTAAGCTGATCTCAAGTGAACAAATTGGTTTTATGAAGGGGCTAGACATGGCAGATCACATTTTAATAGCTAAAGAGATGGTACATGCTATTGATAAGAAAGTAAGGGGTTCCAATGTGATCATAAAACTTGATATGGCTAAAGCCTCTGATAGGCTTTCTTAGAGTTTTCTTACCAAAGTTCTACAACAGTTTGGTTTTAGTAATCAGGTTGTTAGGATTATTCTTAATAATCTGCAAGTCACCTACCTTTCTGTTCTAGTGAATGGCACTATTCATGGTTTTTTCAAGCCTACAAGGGGTGTTAAACAAGGAGACCCTTTATCCCCTTTTTTGTTTATTCTGGCTTCTGAGGCTTTTTCTAGGGGCCTCAATTGGTATGTTTCTAATGGTTTAATTAAGCCCTGTTGGTTGGGAAGACATGGGAAGCCTGTTTCTCACTTAGGTTATGCTGATGACCTATTGATTTTCCTTAATGGAGACTCCAGATCTTTACTAAATTTCCACAGATTCATTACCTTATATCAAGATGCTTCTGGCCACTACTTTGATTGACTCTACAGATTCACATTTCACCTGGAAAGTAACAAGTGATGGTCAGTTCACCATAAAATCTGCCTATGATGTTATTAGACACTCTCTGGGATCCTCACTATTCTTCGAGCAGATGTGGCATCCACAACAACAAGCAAAAATCAGCCTGTTTCAATGGAGATTGCTCAAACGTATTTTGCCTATTAGTGACACTATGGGTCGTTTTAATAAGGTTATCCAGCCCTCAATCTGTCCTCTCTGTAGGAGCAATGTGGATTCCACTATTCATGTCTTTTTGGAATGTAGCTTCTCTAAAAACATTTGGTCCTACTTTGTTCAGATTATGTCTATTCCTATGCATGTTCACTATTACTCTATTCGTACCATTTTTCTTATATGGTGGTTAGAGGCTGGAAGTAAAAACCTTATTGATATATTCAAGCATAATCTCCTTGGGATCATATGCTGGAATATTTGGAAGATTTATACCGATCTAGTTTGGGGATCAGGCTCTAGGGTCCCTACTCATGCTCACAGGATATGGCAGATTAAGGTCTACACTCAAAACTGGGTTTTAAATTTGTCTACTGAGAAGATTGGCAAGATTAATAGAATCTTATTTGAAGAATAACTTATTCCTCTTGGTTTTAAGCATAATCAGAAACTTTTCAAACTTGTTCGTTGGTTGAAGCCGAACCAAGGAATGAAGTTGAATATTGATGCGGCGTTTATTCCTGGCTCTGCTTTGGGTGGCGCAATATTGAGGAATCAAGATGGTGACTTGATTCCAGCTTGTGCATTTCCGATCTTGGTTGCCTCGTCCTTGGAAGCAGAACTGACTGCTTTCAGGTGGAGATAGATGTTGAAGCTGCGGTTAATATTCTCTGAGGTATAAACAACGTTAATGTTCTCGCAGACAACCTTGTTGATTTCAGGCGAGTGTGTTTTAGGAAACGGGTTACCTTCCGACACATTTTCAGGGAAGGGAACATGCCATCCCACTTTCTTGTTGCTCATTATCCGGCCCATTTCACTGTGTGGACTTCTTCTGCTTTGCTGCCCGGTCCGATTAGAACTGAATTTAATTTTGATCTCTTTGATATTCCTTGTATTAGATGGCTATTATGATGTCCTGTGTGTTTATTTCCCGGGAATGTTTGGTTTGGTCCTCCTCTCATTTGTAATGTTATTCTCTCTTTTTTAATAAAATCTGGTAAATGTTTCTCGGCATTTACCCCACTGATTTTGGTGGTTTACCCCCCGGGTTATAAAAAAAGAATTGGAAGTTATAAAAAAAGGATGATACTCACCCCTGAGGCTCCCCAGAACCGATCATGCAGTTATTTAGGAAAATGTAAATTAAAATTTAATTCACTCTAATAAAAAAGAGTGAGGTGTCATCCTAGTGATTGCTTGAAATCGAATCTGAGATATCTTTTTTGTGACACTCTGTTCCTACCGGGTGAGCTATGTGCCTCTTAATGAATTGAAAGTTATGATTCTACCTAATGGAGCGATGTTTGTTAATTTATTATTTTATTGCACAACATTCATATATTTTGCCAATGAGAAGAAAAAAATGAATTGAAAGTTATTGTTCTACCTAATCGAGTGATGTCTGTTAATTTATTGCACAACATTCATAATTATTTTTACATGATACAATAGAATAATAATTACAATATTTTATATAGAAATGAGCAGATATAAAAGCTGCAATTCAGTTTCGTTTTAAAAAAATGCTGAATTAGAAGTGAGGAAATCGCAAGTCGAAACGAGAAAGAGTGCTCCTAACTCTAGTTCTCCTTATCATAATATCATTAGAGATTACGTAATATAGTAATAAATTAATAATAAGTGATACAGAGTATTCACCAAACAACTTTTCAAACTATGTTTAATTTTTATTATCAAAGTTTTGACCAAAAAACAAAAAAACTCCAAACCTACTCGGTGACTCATTTTTTAGGGGTAATTTGAACTTGCACCCATTTTATTGTCTAAATTAGACGTTGCACTCACTTTTTAAAAATCTTTGTTTTTGCACCTCAATCCTATATGAGAAGACAAAAATGCCTTCGATCAAGAATATGTTGAAGGCCAACAAAATTATTAATGGAGGAGCATTTTTGTCTTTTCAAATGCGTTGGGGTGCAAAAACAAATGATGTGCAAACTCAAATTATCCCTTATTTTCATGCGTTGAATGTGTAATAATCAAAATAATTAAAATTGAAATCATTTTTCTCAACGTATTGATTGAAATTATTGCAAACTCACAATTTTAACTATTTTTCATATAGTTTTTCATCATTTTATTAATAAATATTATTCTCTCTGTCTCGCTAATATTGTTCCACTAAAATCGTCTCATACCATATTTGATAAGGTTTGTGTGGCTCTAAATCATTCTTATTTTATTCTTACTTTACCAATTGATATCAACCACATAAACTCACTTTTCTTAATGATCGTATTACTCCCTTCCGTCCAAATATTAGTACGACAGGTGTAGTAGTATAGTTTAAATGTAATTTTTTCATTATCCATCATAATCATCAAATCCAATCAACTTCATTAATTTCATAAACTTCATTTTAATAAAATTATCCGCTTCAACCAATTTCATTGCTATCAAACGGACATTCAAAAGACATGTGAGAAATAAGAATAGTTAAAACTGTGTAGTTAAGATTTGTGCAAATGAGAGAGAAATGTACAGAAACACAAATTAATTACTTTAATAAGAAAGTGACAAAGCTTTTTGAGACAAAAAATGGAAAGTTGACAAAATCCAACGGAACGAAGGGGAAACTTAAAATAGAAATTGCCCAATATAGGAGTAAACATAAACATAATTGCACAAATAGGAGTAAAACTTAAAACTTCCTTCGATAAGAGTAAACATTAATTTTGTACCCTTAATATCCCTAACCTAGTTAATTCTAAAATATGACTTATTTAATCTTAACCTAGTTAATTTATGACTTATTCAACAATAATAATTTATTTATTTATTTATTTTTCAAAAAATAAAAAAAAATATATAAAAAATTAAAAAATAAAAAACTCAAAAAAATAAAATAAAATCCACCGCCTCCTTTGCCGCCTCTGCACCACCACTTCCAGTCACCAGGGGAAAAAATGCCAAGTTCATTCCGAATGCCATATTTATGGCAGAAAATAATGAAAATGTTGGCATTCGCAAAGAGAAATATGTCATGTTTTTGGCATTTTCAGAAAAATGGCAGTTTTTAGGAAAAATGGATTTTCCTGCAGGTGGTGGGAAAGACATCCATATTTTTTTTAATTTTTTTTATGGAGTTTTACTATTTTTTATTAATTTTTTAAAAAACTAAAAAATTAAAAAAAAAATATTTTTTATTAAAATTTTTTATTTTATTTTTGATTTTTTTTCGAATTTATTATGAATTAAACATTTAATTAAAAGTTGTTGGGGCTTAGGGCTTGGGTAGAGGTATACTTGTCCAAACACTAAAGTTACTCCTATTCAAAATATGATCCTCCTATTTTTGCATTTTGCCTAGGTTTTGCTCCTATTGGAGGAATTCTCTCAACTTAAAACTATTCATCTTGGAAAACTTGTTACTCTAACAGGTAATTGAAACATATACTCCGTACTTAAATTATAATCATCCATCCTTGTGATTAATTAATTCTCAAGATGAATAGTTTAAAGTTTGCAATGAACAATTTGACAGTTTATTATCACAGAAAACATTCTAATTTAAAAAAATCTCAATCATTTACGTGATTTTCATGCTAATGAATTAATGATGACCAGAGACCTGTCTTTCTGGTTGATAGACAAACAGTTTAAGCTCTTGCCTAACTTTATCTCTACAAACATCGAGTCCAGATGCATCCGCCACGTGCGGATATTTAACCTCCAGGACTACCAGCTTTTCCGTTAGCCGGTAAATCTCGACGAGCACTATGATATTACCATCAGGCCCCTCCACCCTTACACCGACATCCTTAACAGTCACACTCATCCCTTCTGGGCTAGCTATCTTCTCAATCCCGGCGACGATTTTTTCCGGCGGATCGGCCGATAGGAGCCGCTCGGTGTCGCTTAAGACGATGTGAGTGTCGAACAAGGTAGACAAATTGAAACCGGGGGAAAACGATATGAGGTCGAATGCGTTAAGGTAATTGTTCTCTCCCTCTAAATCTCCGCCGTCGCAGCCGGCGGATCTTCTGAAATCGAATTTGAAATCGATTCGGGGCCTGACCTCTTCGAATCCAGTCCGGAACCATGGATCGGATTTGATATCGTCCACGGTGATTCGAGTCTCCGGATTCGTATCGAGTAGACGATTAAGGAGGTGTTTCAGACCCGGCGAGGTCCATTTCGGACACCGGAACTCGCCTTTGTAAATTTTCCGGTACATGGCCATCAAATTCGTGTCGTTGAAAGGCAAATAGCCGGCGTTGAGCACGAAAAGGATGACGCCGCACGACCAGATGTCCACCTTAGCGCCGTAGTATCCGTTCTTCTCCAGAATCTCCGGAGCGACGTAGGCCGGAGTGCCGCAGAGCGTATGGAGTCTGCCGTCGGGCCGGATCTGATCCGTCACAGCGCTCAGTCCGAAATCGGTGATTTTGAGGTCCCAATTCTCGTCCAGTAGCAGATTCTCCGGCTTCAGGTCGCGGTGGTAAATCCCGCTTGAGTGACAATAACCGACGGCGGAGATGAGCTGCTGAAAGTACTTCCGGCTGAGATCCTCGCTGAATCGGGCCTTGGCGACCCTGGCGAAGAGCTCCCCGCCTTTGGCGAACTCCATGACGAAATAGATCTTCTTCTTCGTAGCGAGGACTTCGGAGAGGCGCACGATATGCGGGTGGCGCAGGCGGCGCATAATAGAAATCTCCCGCTTAACGTGGTCCGCATGGCCGCCTTTGAGAATCTTCTGTCTGCTCACCGCTTTAATCGCAACGCTGTGCCCTGTTTTGATTACACGGGCGTGATAAACCTTCGCAAAAGCCCCGCAACCTAGCAGCTTCCCCAGCTCGTATTTCCCGAAAATTCTGCAATTGGAATCCGCCGCCGGGATATCACCGGACGCCGCTAAGGACGTCAACGAACATCCCTCGCCATTCATTACGCTTCCAGCTGAATCAACACGAAGCCACTAAAAAGCTCAGCTTCGAGGAAGATTATAAAATAATTTTAATAATGGATACGCTCAGTTGACTGCAAGTTCTGATATGCGAAATGGTGTATGATAAGCAAGGTGGAGAACATCCCGATTTATATACGTCATGTTTTTAGTTATACTAATTTCAGTTCTAAAATGGGATGAGATCAAATTTAAATAGTACGGTACTACCATATTAAATATAAATTGACCATACTATACCAAATCAAATCAAGTGCGTCATTTATAAAGAAACAATAATAAATGATGTATTTTTTAATTTTAATATAAAAACTTGGGTACAAATAAAGTATGGACGCGTAATTATTGTTGAAATCTATTTGGAGAGTGGACTTCTACGCTATGAGTCCCACACCTCTACCCGACAGAATTTTTAAGAGAATGTAAGTCACGGTGATTCAGTTGATCCAGTGATGATAAACCTTATACTCGTGCGCATCAGAGATCCAGCCCAGCATGCAGGAGTTTTAACCTCCACACGGCCGCTGAGAGTTTCGAAGTTTGGCCATTGTTGCAAATTTCTCACCACTGAACAAAGTGAGTTACCCGTGCGGATTTTATTGTTGAAATCTAATTTATACTCGATATTATAGGTAGTATGTCCGTGAGTATGCTGCGTACATTTCATATAGTTATTGCTGATATCTAATTTATTATATACGGAGTATGTGACAAATATTTGAATCATTTCCCAGTATAATTCTTATTTTATGTGTGTGACAATGGTGCATACATTTCAACGGAAAGTGATTGTTGATGTAGGCTACAATAAAGTGAAAAGTATCGTTGCGTATTAGTGAATAAACTATACGGAGTAAATTGGTATACAAACAACATAATTGACATCGACATTAAAAAATACTCATAGGAGAGCTGGAGATGACTTATTTGGTAATTAATAAGTCATAACATTGCATTTGACTTTAAAGAGTTTATCCTCATAATTAACATTGCATTTTTTCATTCGAATTTTACAGATACAATTGAAAAGTTTAAGTTTGACAGCATCAAATATTCCTTGCAACCAGATGGATTGTCGCGAGCAACATAATTCATCCTAGAAGATCTGGAGTATAAACTCACATCATAACCATCTTTTAGAAGTAATTAATTAATAACAATTTGCATTTAAATGAGTTACTGAATCTTGCATTTGTTGTATCCATATTTTATATCTATAGTAAAAAGCAGTTGTCATCACTATGGGGTGAGTATGCACAGGTTTGAGGAATATTCCCAGTACTTCGACCGAACCACACATCATGCTGCTTCAGTTGTGTAGAGCAAAGACTAAGTATGGTAAAACATTTATTGATTCATGTACTATACTTATTTATGCATTCTCTATATTTGATAGAGATAACACATTTAATATTATAGGTGAGGTCATTCTTGCGAACTCCTTTTACCGTACAAAGATAATAGTGGATGAGAGTATCCCTGAAATTGAGGACTTCCATACTAACTAAGATGCTTCTTCCCACAAATTGATTTAATATAGATTTGTAGCGCTAAATGCATTCATAAAGTAACTTTTAAATTAATATTTTATTCATACTAGATTATTGACAAAAATATGCCAATATTTAGAATTTAGAATATAAAAAATGAAAATGAGAAGTAGAAATCATTATCATTATTAGTTACTTCTTGATATCTAACTATTTTCCTTTAAGGTTGGTAGCCAGCTCCCGGTCTTCGTCATCCGCGAACTCCTCCGGTTTTTTATAGATCCTGCATTAGTTAAGTCAGTGGCTGAACACCTGAACTGCTTGCAATTTCTAAGGTTAGTCTATTTGAATTTTAATTTGACTCATTTTGTTGGATTACTCTCTACTTCGTTTTAAACATATCTTTATTGTCAAAATAATGTAGATGTCTCAGTGTTGGTTTTTTGGGAAAATCACAAATATTCTCAATCGAAGGGCTTGGTCCTATCAAGGGTGTATAACAGAGTCTTGCTCTAAAAAGGCCTCTAAAGACGGCAACAAGTTTAAGTGCACTAAATGCAATAAAGTGTTTGACCAGGGAATACATCGATATAAGATTAATGTTATCGTGAAGGATTCTTCAGGATCGGTTACGTTGTGTCTGTGGGATCACGAGTGTCGTCAGTTGTTGCACAAAACTGCAGGACAACTCAGAGAACAATTGAATCTGGTATGATAAAGAGTAATAATTGTTTTAACTAATTCTCTAAAGGTATGTTAAATAAAAAACATAGTCAATGATTTGAATCTTTGATCTTTCAGAGTGGCATTCATGAGACAACGACGTCAAAAGAAATTGATGATTTAGTGGATCTACATCTTTTGTTTAGGGTTGATATAAGTGAGGAAGATTTAAAAAAAAATTGACAAAGTTTTCTCCGTGAGGTGTCTCACACAAAATGATGAGCTTATGAATCATTTTTTGGCAACAGCAAATGATGAACAACCAATGGTATGTGAATGAATCAACTTTATTTTAATTTATTGTTGTCCTGGCCTTTCCATTTTTAATGCCTAACAGTTGATTGAAATCTTATTCTCTAGGATTTGGAATGTGATGATGATTTGGAATTTTTTTTCAGTCAGCCAGGAGTAACATCATCAAACGTAAGTAATGCTTAAAAATTTAATAATCATGTCCTCCCGAATATGAATATTGTATATTTTTCATTTCAACATTCGTAAGCATATCATTATCTTGCCATATAAAATTGATGCTTAATGCTTTAAGATTACTTGAAAACTTGGCCAACCCAACCAAATATATATATTTCGAACATTTCAAGATTATTTGGAACATTTCAGTAAGCCTAAGTGGAATATTTGGAACAACAGTTAAAGAGTATATTAGACTTAATGCTTTAAGGTTACTTCCTTAATATGTGTATTGTATATATTTCATTTCAATATTTGTAAACATATCATTATCTTGCCATATAAAATTGATATGTACGTAGTAACATCTAACATTTAAATTCACATTCTGTATTAGTACTCACCCTATTTAGATGTTTTAAACTTAAAGAGAGAACAATATTTAATGTTATCATTGAACTTCAGAATATTGATGATGCCACGACTACTACCCCAATGTCTAAGCGACCTTTGTCAGAATATATGGACATGATGGAGGATCTTCTACTAAAAACTCCACTAGCAAACTGCAGAAAACTATCAAGGTTGAAAAACCATAAGGTTTTGGAGATGGTGTTTGAGGTGGCCAAAAAATGAAGAATTATCTTTACTCTTTAATTTCATGTCATTTTTTAGTGGACGAATATTTACTACATACATGTTAGTTTTTCAACGGATGATTTTCTTGATTAACCTTGGTTTAAATTAGTTAATGTTGAGACAATCTTGCTTACGCTTATCTTCATCAATTCTTCCCTGCCAAAAAAGTTGGGATTTTTTTTATGTCTCTGAGCACAAATAAGGCATAAAAACACATACATGTTAGTCATAATGTTCAAGAATGCTAGAACAAAGGTATAAGTGATCTTACATGAAAATCCACGTGTATCAGTGATTGTATATGTGATCTTTTCATTCTGGAATGACCAAAATGGTTTATAAAATCATTTGAGTATGTCTCATTGTGTTCAGGTCTTGATATATGGTATAAAATGTAATTCTTTTATTTAAATTCATGTGTATCAGTGATTGATCTGAAGTTATTACATGTTAATCATGATTGTTCCAGAATGCTATAATAAAGGTATTTTGTGATCTTTTCATGATTATTCAGTTTGATCTGTAGTTATTACATATATTAATCATAATGAACCAGAATGATAGAATAAAGTTAACTGTGAACTTTAGATGTAAATCCATGTGTCCCAGTAATTGTATTTGTGATCTTTTCATTCTGGAATGACCAACATTGAAACCTACTACAATATATGCATATTTTTTAAAAAATATGCATATATAATTTCAACCAGGAAGTCCCTCAAACGGCTTTGGCTGGACTGCAGGTTCTGAAAGGCCGACCTGACAGAAAACACCACTCTTATTTACTTTCAAGATACTCCTCGGTCCCTCTGTCCTAGCTTAAGTTTGTCACTTAAGCTATTGGACGTCCCAACTGAAACTCCACATTTTTATTTTATGAAATAAGCATCCTCAAATGAGAACTTAATCATCAAATACTAAAAATAATATGTTTATATAATCAAAGTCATAATGACCTCATTGTATTAAGATGTTGATTAATATTACGGATTATTATAACTATAAAAAGTACCTTTAGGGAAGCAATACATTTTATACTTTTATGAAAGTATTTTTAATAAGGAACATTTTAATATCATTTTTGCATTATAAATACACAAAGATAAATATATATAGCTGGTCAAAGTTCAACATAGTTGACCAAAAAATTCAAAAATATGAAAATTTTTAAGGGACGGGGGGGGGGGGGGGGGGGGTATAACATTTATTTACATATTTCAATACAGTTAGAAGATCAAATGACATATCCCTTCATATTTTATTTATCGAGGAATATTTCTATTAGGCCGGCTTGACGGGATCCGCCATTTCTGGTAGAATTTTTTTTATCAAATGTTTTCAGTATGTTCTTCATCAAATCAAATAAATTATTGATACAATTTGCGCTCTATGTATATTTATTTAAAAATTTCAACCGGAATGATGCTCAAACGGCTTTGGCCGGACCGCTGGTTCTGTTAGGCCGACCTGACAGAAAACAACACTTTTATTTACTTGCAGGATATTCCCTCGATCCCTCTGTCCTAGCTTAAGTTTGTCACTTAAGCTATTTGACGTCCCAATTGAAGCTCCGCATTTTTATTTTACGAAATAAGCATTCTCTCAGATGAAAACTTAATCATCAAATACTAAAAATATTATATTTATATAATCAAAGTCATAATGACCTCATTGTATTAAGATGTTGATTAATATTACGGATTATTATAACTTTAAAAAGTACCTTTAGGGAAGGAATATATTTTATACTTTTATGAAATTACTTTTATACAGGAACATTTTAATATCATTTTGGTATTCTATTTTTTTTAAATATATATAGTTGGTCAAAGTTCAACATGGTTGACCAAAAAATTCAAAAATATGAAAAGTTTTAAGGGACGTGATGGACAGTGTATCCGGGGGGTAGCTTATCCGGGGGGTTATTGCGGGGAATAACAAGAGAGAAGTCAGAGCAAGTAAGGGAAAGTGTATTTAGAAAGTATGCAGCGTTTATGGCTTGGTTACAAATGGGGAAATGAGGTGCTATTTATAGTAGCAATAAATGCCGGTCAGGGACACGTGTCAAGCGCCCATTGGCCGAGAGGTCATCTCAACTGGTTGGCGCTGGCAGCCGCATGTGGCCGCATTTAATGCGGCTGTTGGATGGGACGTTTGTACAGGGTACGGTGATCTGTACGCATGTGGCGCAGATATTATGTCGGGAGAGGTGTCCTCGGCTACAGAGGACTAGCCGAGGGCTCTGAGTGCCGGGGGCCCCCTGGGTGCCGAGGGCTACTGTTTTCTGCCGTTTTTCTCCCAGTTTCTTAGTTTGCTTGAAAACTCATTCTGTGAGACTTTTGAGCCTTCGGCCAGGGGGCCGAAGGCTCCCCAGTGTGCGCTGTGGGCTGCTAAGTGCTTGGGGTGCCGTAATTTGGGGCCTGCTGTGCTTCCTGGGCCGGTTGGGCCTTTATTGGTGTAGTAGGAGTCTGTGGGCCGGGGGTTCCCAGGGCATATACTCCATCAGGACGGTGGGAGTATAACATTTATTTACATATTTCAATACAGTTACAAGATCAAATGACATATCCCTTCTCTTTTATTTATCGAGGAATGATTCTGTTAGGCCGGCCTGACGGGACCCGTCATTTCTGGTCAAGGCCATTTGGGAGCATTTCTGGTAGAATTTTTTTATCAAATGTTTTGAGTGTGTTCTTCATCAAATCAAATAAATTATTGATACAATTTGCGCTCTATGTATATTTGTTTAAAAATTTCAACCAGGAAGTCCCTCAAACGGCTTTGGCCGGACCGCGGGTTCTGTTAGGCCGACCTGACAGAAAGCGTCACTCTTATTTACTTACAAGATACTCCTTCGGTCCCTCTGTCCTAGCTTAAGTTTGTCACTTAAGCTATTGGACGTCCCAACTGAAGCTCCACATTTTTATTTTACGAAATAAGCATTCTCAAATGAGAACTTAATCATCAAATATTAAAAATAATATATTTATATAATAAAAGTCATAATGACCTCATTGTATTAAGTTTTTGATTAATATTACGGATTATTATAACTTTAAAAAAGTACCTTTAGGGAAGTAGTGCATTTTATAGTTTTATGAAAATACTTTTTGTTGGGATATTGACCTAGAGGCCCAATACCCAGATCGGGAAGGCCCAAGATATCCGGCCCAAGTAACAGGCCCATCACTCTATGATGAGAAGATCCAGTAAGGAGACATACCGAACGGGGTTCGGCCCAAATAAAGGTTGGCCCAATAAGAAGACATACCGAACGAGGTTCGGACTATATACTATACTTGGGCCAATTTGACAGCATCTTCAGTACGGACCAACATCCCGTTCGAGCAACGGCCAACCAGCAAGTGGCCAGGTGCAGTTAATGCCAGACTATGACATCAGCAAGTGGAAGCATGGATGACCAAGTCGGTGGAACAACGGCCAATCAGCAAGAGGCAGCCCATGCTCTCCATTAGTATAAATAGAAGGTTTCAAGTCATTGTAAGGGTTAGCATTTCAATACTCAAGCTCTAGAATAGCATCATTTGCTCTTATTTCTTGTATTAAAGCATAGTTTCCGACTTACCGATCGGGAAATCCCTTGTAATCAGATTGGTTAATTAATACAAGTGGGCTTTCGAGTTTTAGTTAGTTCAGATCTTATATTTTCTTATACACTTTGATTCTGGGCCATTCCTGATATATCCAAAGTTCATGTTGGACTTTCGGATCTGCGGGATTTACCCTCAACATTGGCGCCGTCTGTGGGAAACTTGCAAAAAGTTTCACTTTCTAAACATCCAAAAAAAAAAACCTCTATTTCTAAAAATGGTCAGAATCAATTCCTACCATACAAACGACGGTTCACACCGTCACGGGGAGGAGTCACACCCCGGGGAGTCAAAACCCCCAGGGACAATCCAGTCGAGGATCATATCCTCGTGTTAATGGGGATTTTGTGATTCCCGAATCTCTGAGGAGAAATCCCCAGGCCATGCGGGACATGGCCCAATTCATGCAGCACATGGCGAACGAAGAAGAGGGAGTTTCCAGCTTTACAGGAGAAACTCCACGCGCGGAAACGACCACAGCGTCATCCCGCTCACATACCCATCGGGATAACCGCCGTAGCGCCCCACCAGCAGCGCATCCCAGTCCCAGTGACCGAACCCCGGTCGGGTCGCAAGCTAGAGGACCAACTCCCGTCGGTCATCATTTCCAGTATGCCGAGCGGGAAAATGTGAGGACCCCTCAGCGGCATTGGGACCGGGACTGTGCGGATATGAGGGTTCCACCACCGCCCCCTTTGACGGCCTAGGAGGAAGAGATGGCCGAGATGAGAAGGCAAATGAATGAAATGCGGGACCAGATGAACAGGGTACCTGTACAACCTGCACCAGTTCAGCTGGGGATTACTTCCCCGTTTACTAGGGAGCTCATGTATGCGGATATCCAAGGGGGTGCCAAGCCCCCGACCGGCCAAATTTATGATGGGGTGGGAGATCCCCACGTACATCTGAGGAGTTACCAAGGCGGACTTATGCTGCTAGGAGCACCCGAGGCTGCCATTTGCCGTTTGTTTTTCAGCACGCTCAGGGGGCCTGCCCAGGAATGGTTCGGGACACTACAGCCCGGGTCAATCAATAGCTTTGTCGAGTTATCAGCGTTATTCTTGGCTCAATTTGCTTCCAGCGCCAATCCCAAACGGCACTTCAGCTATTTGACCAGCGTGAAGCAAAACGCCAAGGAGACCCTCAACCAATTCCTGAAAAGGTGGAGGGATGAAACTTTAACGGTGGGAAGCATGACGGATGATACCGCCATTACCCTGTTCACAAATGCTCTCCGAACGGGGGAGTTGTACAAAGAATTGAAGAAGAATCCGGGTACGGCGTACGCCGAAGTGTTAGATAGGGCTCGCAAGCATGCCGCCCTAGAAGAAGAAATAATGATCAGGGATAAGGTCATTACGCCTGCTGCCCCGATCAGACTGGCCGATCGGCTGGGTCCTAGCCCAGCGGCCACTTTACCTCCCAAACAAGGGAGATTTACACCCCTGGTCCTATCAATAGCGGCCATCTATCAGAACGAGAGGGACAATATTCCCATCCCGACTGATTCTGGACAGTTCATGGGAACGGATGACAATGCTTTCTGTAAATATCACAACAGAAAGGGTCATGCCACCAATGCCTGCAGGGCCCTGCAAACAACAATTAAGGATCTGATCCGAAGGGGCCATCTGGGCAAATATGTGAACAAAGATCCGAATGCAATGGGCACGTTAAAACCGGCCAGGAAACCTAATAGCTGGCGCCGGGATGCTCAACGTGACGCCCAGCCTCAGAATGATGTGTATGTTCCTCCCAGGGATGAGCCAGAGGGCTCGGGAGGCCCCGGAAAGAAGCCTCGAATGGAGGTCAAGGTCATATTTGGGGGCGGGGAGACCGGAGATTCGAACGCCGAACGGAAAAGGTTCGAGCAGGGTCTTTATGTGGGATCCATCTCCGCTCCCCCCCAGAAGAAAGGAAGGACAGACCCGATCACGTTCGGGCCAGCTGATCTACCCAACTCTCCAAGCCCCCACAGGGATGAACTGGTGGTGAGCATGTGTATTGACAATGCTTTAATCCGCCGAGTGCTGGTCGATACTGGGAGCAGTGTGAATGTATTGTATCTACAATCATTCGAAAAAATGGGTCTACAAAGGAGCCAACTGACCCACCTGCGGACTCCACTGGCGAGTTTTACCGGTAACTGCATCGAGGCGGAAGGGACCATCCAATTGATGGTTGAAATTGGGGATGAAACCCACAGAGCGTCACTCCGAATGACGTTCGTGGTGGTAGATATAAAGTGCACCCATAATGCCATATTGGGCCGACCGGGATTGGAAGATCTGGAGGCAATAGCCTCTGTCCGCCACTCATGCATCAAATTCCCTACAGACAGTGGGGTAGGGGTGGCCAGAACTGACCCAACAACAGCCCGGACATGTTATCGGGAGGCCCCGAAACAGATGAATAATCGTGGGATGCGGGTGAATACAATTGAGGTGGAAACCCACCGAACGGAGTTCGAGGCACACCCGGAGCCCGCCACCCTTCTTGAACAAATCGACCTCGACTTCCCCCCGAACCGTAAGGTTGCTATCGGGGTAGATCTGGAGGCTGATATCCGGGATGGCGTGATTGCCGTCCTCAAAAAGTTTCAGTTGCTATTTGCCCGGGGCCCAGAAGATATGCCCGACATTGATCCAGAAATAATATGTCACAAACTTGCCGTTCGGTCTGATGCTAAACCGGTCCAACAGAAGAAACGGTATCAAGCGACCGAACGGCGGGAATTCACCAAGAAGGAAGTGGCCACTTTGCTAAGGATAAAGCATATCCGTCCGGTAATCCACGTAGAATGGCTATCCAATGTGGTTCTAGCCCCAAAACAATCTACCTGGAGAATGTGCGTGGATTACTCTGATCTGAATAAAGCGTGCCCCATGGATCCCTACCCAGTGCCGAGGATCGATCTGCTAGTGGATGAGACTGCTGGGTGTGAGTTACTGAGCTTCATGGATGCTTTCCGGGGTTATCATCAGATATTCATGCACCCGGCCGATGCAGAGAAAACGGCGTTCGTTACTTCGGATGGCGTGTTCTGCTACATCGTCATGCCATTCGGATTAAAGAACGCGATGGCAACCTTCCAGAGGATGATCGGGATGCTGTTCAAAGATGTGCTGGGTGTCACAATGGAAGCCTACGTTGATGACATCCTGATCAAGAGCAAAAAGAAGGAAAACCATGTCCTGGACATAGAAAAGGTGTTCGGGATAATGCAAAGGGCGAATATGAGGCTGAATCCCAAGAAATGTGCGTTTGCTGTAAGAGGAGGCAAATTTTTGGGGTACATGATGAGCGAGAAGGGGATTGAGCCCAATCCAGAAAAAGTAAAGGCCATTGTGGACATGGAGGCTCCGAGGAATCTCAAGGAAGTGCAGAGGTTGACCGGTCGGCTAGCAGCCCTGAGCAGATTCCTGTCAAAACTGGCCGATCGAGCTATCCCGTTCTTCCAAATCATGAAGAAAGCCAACCCTTTCGAGTGGACAGCCGAATGCCAAACGGCCTTTGAGGATTTCAAGACATATCTGTCTTCCCCCCTGGTCTTGACAAAACCCGAACCAGGGGAACATCTGTATATGTACCTTGCTGTAGCTGACTTGGTCGTAAGCACAGTACTGTTAAAAGAAGAAGATGGCGTTCAACGGCCAATCTATTTTGTGAGCAAGGCGTTGAACGGCCCGGAAACTAGGTACACCTTGCTAGAGAAGAATGTACTGGCCCTGATAGCTGCCATTAAACGCCTGGCCCCGTATTTCCAGACCCACCCGGTAACTGTATATACTACCCAGCCATTAGCCACCATCTTGAGAAATCCTATGGCAAGTGGGCGCATTACCAAGTGGAGTCTCCTGATCGGGCAATACGAGGTAGATTTCAAACCCCGGCCTACTATCAAAGGGCAGGCCCTGGCAGATTTCATTGCAGAATGTACCGCCCGGCCCTCAGAAAAAGATTCAGAGAACAACGGGCTGGATAACTGGTGGGAAATGTATGTGGATGGAGCATCTAGTGCCAAAGGTTGTGGAGCTGGAGTTGTGATCACATCGCCCGAGGGGTTCAAAGCATATTATTCCATTCATTTTGATTTCAAGGTGACCAACAATGAGGCTGAATATGAGGCTCTCATTGCTGGTTTAAAGTATGCAAGGGCCCTGGGTGCCGATCGGTTAAAAGTGAGATCGGACAGTCAACTGGTGGTACATCAAGTGAACGGCACGGCTGAGGCCAAAGAAGAAAGGATGAAGGCCTACAAGGAAATGGTCGAGGAGCAGATACGTAAATTTGAACAGGTGGTGCTCG
This sequence comes from Cuscuta europaea, assembly GCA_945859875.1. Classification (NCBI taxonomy): domain Eukaryota; kingdom Viridiplantae; phylum Streptophyta; class Magnoliopsida; order Solanales; family Convolvulaceae; genus Cuscuta; species Cuscuta europaea. The sequence goes on along the minus strand of CAMAPE010000045.1, from coordinate 267,465 downwards.
ACCAGATATCCAGAATCGAAAATACTGAAGCAGATATCCTGTCCAAATTAGAGCATGCAGCGTTCGACGATCGGGCACAGGAGATCCCGGCTCATATCCAACGTTTTGCCCATCGGGAAACATTGGCAACCCCAGCAATCATGGTGCTCCAGATCGAGGCCATATCTTATGCCATCCCGAGCTGGGTCGTGGATATGACCAACTACCTAAAAGACGGAACCCTCCCACAAGATAAAAATCCTGCTTATCAAATAAAATGCATCCAGAGGAGGGCTTCCATGTTCGAGTTGGTGGACGGGCAGCTGTACAAAAAGACATTTGGGGGGCCGTATCTGAAATGCCTCCCACCCGATCTAGCGGCAGCTGTAATGGAAGAGATTCATGAAGGTATCTATTCCAGCCACCAAGGGCCCAAGACGCTGGCCAGAAAAATCATCTTGCAAGGATATTATTGGCCAACTATCCAACAGGACTGCTTCGCGCATACTAGGAAATGTAAGGTATGCCAATTATACGCACCGGTTCCCGGACGGCCTGCCACTTTCTACACTCCAATGACGGTGGCCCTTCCATTTGCAAGATGGGGAATAGACCTGTTAGGTCCTCTACCTACTGCACCCGGAAACAACAAGTACATCATTGTGGGGATAGATTACTTCACCAAATGGGTAGAGGCCGAGCCACTGGCCAGCATCACAGATGTTAAATGCCAGAAGTTTGTCTGGAAAAATATCATTTGCCGGTTCGGAATCCCTGAACAGATTGTAACTGACAATGGAAGGCAGTTCGTGAGCCAGAATTTTGAGAACTACCTGGTCAAATGGGGGATCAAGCATTCCAGAGCATCCGTCGCATACCCTCAGGCAAATGGCCAGGTAGAAAATATGAACCGAACCATCATGGATGGCATGAAGAAGAAGCTAGAAGAATACTCCTCATCGTGGCCTGATCAGTTGAATTACATTCTGTGGACTTACAGGACCACACCCCGAACGGCCACGGGAGAGACTCCATTTGCCCTTGCCTATGGTTTTCAAGCCAAAGTACCAACGGAGATCCTAGTTCCCACACACCGAACGGTGCATTACAGCCCAGAACAGAATGAAGATAACTTACGGGCCGAATTGCATTTCATAGAAGAAAGAAGGGATCTGGCAGCGGCACGAATGGAAGAGTATCACAGAGCCACAAGAAGATACTTCGATAAGCAGGTTAAAGTTCGTTCAATCGAGGTAGGGGACCTGGTACTAAGAAAGAGAGAGAAAAGCAAACTGCTCGAAGGGGGCAAAATGGCACAAAATTGGGAAGGCCCCCACCAAATATATAAGAAGTATGCTTCAGGAACGTTTGGCCTACAAAATACCGAAGGCCGACCGGCAGGAACCTGGAATGTAGAGCATCTGAGGAGATTTTATCAGTAAAAACGGCTGTTGCCACCTCTAAAAAAAAATTAGAGAGGGAGACATAACTTCCACAAACTCAGCCCATGGTTAACTCGATCATTCCGGATAATCGAATGACGAACGGGTTAACAACATGGAAGGAAAATCAATTCTCAGTTTAGAGAGTTTTTGACCCTAGATTTATGTAAGAATAAAGGGATCAAAAACGGCTTGAAGAATTGAGGCTCAGGAAATCGGTGCCCGTGGTTAACTCAATCATTCCGGATGACCGAATGACGAACGGGTTAATTCCATGGAAGAAAAGTCATTCTCAGCCAACGACTGGGAGTTTGACGCTCAGATAGTCTCACCTCAGCGGTTAATATGAGAATCGATTCTGGAAAACCGAATGACGAACATATTAGCAGTTTGGAGGGAGCCATACATTTCAGCAAGAGTTTTGACCCTGTAATTACGCATTGATGAAGGGATCAAAATGGCCTGGAGTTCGAAGGACAGTGATTCTCACCTCAGCTTGTTAACACGTAGAATCATTCTGGATGACCGAATGACGAACGGGTTAACAGCTTGGAGGGAGCTGAGTCGTCAACTTAGCCAAAGTCGACCCTGTAATTACGTACGGGCAAAGGGATCAAAACGGCTTGGAGATGGTATCAAGACTGTAAGATATGGATTAACCGAGCGACGTTCGGATAAGGTACGGATTGTCGCCCGGGGTGTAACACCGACCCCGAGCATATTTACTTTTAGTAAATTATGTAATAAACCTTGAAAGATGATTTATGAATTTGCGTAATTGTAAATTTTTATTATTTCTTTTACGTGAATAGTAAATTGCATGTGGGCCCACAGCGGGAACGGGGACCGCCCGATAATTCCCGAACCACATATCATATTCATCTTGGCTTAGATAATATGTATATGGTGGTGGATATTTTAATTGGGCCATAAGAAAGGCATGGGGTTGACCGGTGGGTCAAACGGGACCCAATTACCGGTATTGGTAATTTAACGGATAACAGCCCGAAATGAGTTTCGGAGACTCCTAAAGTAATGTTGGGGAATGTACATCTATTCTAAAGGCCCATAATTATTAGGAACACGTGATATATTTTATCCGGCCCGATAAAATAAAATATGACCAAAGTAGTCCGAAAAATACAACTTTCGGGGCCGATTATGCACATCGGGACATAAGGGGATGACCTCCCACATGAGTGGGGGCCACCCCACGATTTTATGTATCACAAAGGACCAAGAAGCATGCTGGAACGTACAGAGTAGGTGAGGAGTCTCATTTGAGACAAAAACCCATCCCTACACCCTTCCTACTCAATCAATTGTGTTGATTGAGAGGAGCCTATCTCCCTCCTCACTTGCAACCATTCGGCCAGCACAAAGCAAGAGAAGCCCAAGGGAAAGCAAAGCTCTAGTTGGAGGAAGAGAGAAGCTAGAAAAATCCACAAGAAATAGCTTGTGTTTAAGGTAAGAACATAACTATTGTTCTTTAACTAGTTTTATGGTGTATGATTTTTAAGAAATCATATGGTGGATTAAACATGATGTTCTACACGTTTAAAAGTGTAGAATATTGATATAAAGTGGTGATATTTAACTTAAAAGAGTTGGTGAATCGATAGGAGTCGAAATCGCCGGAAACCGCCACTTTAAGGGAGCTGCCCGTTTCTGCAGACCACGAAAGCCGCCCGGATTTTTCCCAGCAGCTCAGTTTTTCATCTCCAATCGGCCTAGAACGGGGATTGATCGAGGGGCTTAGCAAAGGCAACTATTTCAGCACTTCATAAGGTGAGGATGGCTGACTATATTGCTTATAATTAGTGAGTTAATTTCATGAGATTACCGAAGGTAATTAAATGTGTTTTATGGATTATTAACGATTAATAATGCCTAAAAATGAAAAGATTAAATGTCTAGAGAAAAAGGAGCATGATATACAAATTTAGGAATAAATTGTGTATGTTCATGTGTTATGAGTATGTTGACTTGAAAGTGGAATTTGTTATGAAACATGTGTTGAAATATACTTTTATCTTCATATTAGAATATATGAGTGATTAAAAGTGATATTTTGGATATTGACATAAATGATATTTTCAAAGGAAAATCAGTTGGAATTGTCTATATGACTATGAGTTGAGAACTTGGTTCGTTGATATTAATTTGACTAGTATTAAGATGCTAGTTGGACATTAAAATGAAATGTTGTTAAGATTGATCCTAAGGTTGGATTGTGAAATATTATGCCTTAAGTAGTCTTAAGAGATGCTTTAAGGTAGGAAAGTATGAACTTTAAGTTATACTAGGGGTAGGCCTTAAGGGATACCCAAGATAGTGTGAATATTAAATTGATCCTAAGTATAGGATTGGCCTACGGGTGTGATCGGTGATTCTTGTGGATAGCCGGTTGAATTATGGAAATAGTAAGGACCATGGCCCTTCCCGACTCTAGAGAGCGGGGTTGGATAGCATGGACTTACATCGTGATCACGGGTTAGGGTGGAATCCGAATCGGAGACCTAACTAGGTTCCGGTAGCGGTAACACATAAGATAGGACCCCGAAGGGCCTTACCTTCCTACGGGATGATGGGTACGAGTCCAGGGGCGGGATGTTGGAGTCCGAACCGGGAGCCTCATGAGGTCTCGGACAGCGGTAGCAAGTCCCGTAGAAATAATAGGACCCAAAGGTTGGGTTGTGCAAACGATAAATGAAAAAGGATATATAAGAAGGGCCGTGTGCCGACAAATAAATAAATTTACTTATTATGAAGATGATAAGTGGGGAATATAAATTATTATTTATATTATGATATCACCCTATTTTGAGGGTCTTGGGAATTAAAACGTTGATTATACTTAGTATAGTTGCTATTGTACTTGTCAAATATTTCCAAGTACTGACCTCCCCTTCACGGGGGAGGCCACCTCACAGTTTCAGGTAGAACTTGAAGGTTGCTACCGGCGCCCGTTGCTTCGGGGATATTCAAAGGAGAAGACGTGGTTCGTGCTTCTTCTGTTTCCTGTTTTCAAAACAATTATAACAATGCTCATGGATACTGTTTTATTAATAATTACTTTGGGGGCTTGTATGCCTAGTTATGCCAAGTGTGGCTTGAACAATTGTATTAACGCTTCCGCTACTTTAAATACATGTTTTACATTATGTTTGTTTATGGATGTACTATGTGTGAATGATATTCATGACGCCTTGTATAGTATGGATGAGTTGGACTACGGTTGACTATTCGTACTGTACGGCGGGTTGTTGACGTGTCCGGCTAGGTCGGAGGTGTCACCTCAAGCGAACCGGGATTGTGGCGCTCTTCTTGAGTGGGGGGGGGGGGGGGGGCATATATTGCACGAGATGAAGGAGGTGCATGAGATGATGCCTCCTCCCCATGCACGCTTATATGAGCGTCTGATTGTTCGGAGGGAGGAGTTTGGACATGTCCGTCAAGAGCTTGTCCTTCGTCGGGATTGATATCATCGTTGATATCACGATCAGCGTTTGAGGCCCGTCGTGAATTCTGACGCCCACGACGAGCAATGGTGGAAAGGCGGCGTTCGTGCTCACTCATCTAAAATTATTGAGAAATAATATATAGAACATATTAAACTTGTGTTTAATGAGTTTTTAGTTTGATTTTTATGTTATGGAATTTAATTGTGTTAGATATTATTTTATCAAACCTTTTAAAATTAATTTATGGAGTTTTTGTGTGGTATGATATTTTCCCTATTTGGTTATCAAACTTTGAAATATAGAACATATTAAACTTGAGTTTAATATGAGGGGTAGAATGTGTTTTTTGTATGATTTTTATGTTATTGAATTTAATGGTGTTAGGTATTATTTTATGGTGTTTTTGTGTGGTATGAAACTTTGATAAATAGAACATATTAAACTTGAGTTTAATATGAGGGGTCGAATCAGTTTTTTGTATGATTTTTATGTTATGGAGGTAACTTGTGTTGTGTATATTTTTTATGAAACCTTATATAAAATCAATTAATCAAACTTTTTATATTAAACTAATAAATTCAGTTTTTCCATATTAAATTATAAATCATCGGAAATCAGTTTTTTGCATTAATTTAGAAAAATACAGTTTATTACATCTTGTATTTTGTATTATTTATAAAAAACAGTTTTCTAAAATCAGTTTATGGAATTTTGTGTGGTATAATGGTTTAAACTTATTAGTTTCCTATTTATTTATCAAACTTTGAAATATAGAACATATTAAACTTGAGTTTAATATGAGGGGTAGAATGAGTTTTTTGTATGATTTTTATGTTATTGAATTTAATTGTGTTACGTATTTATCAATCTTTGAAATATGGAACATATTAAACTTGAGTTTAATATGAGGGGTAGGATGAGTTTTTTGTATGATTTTTATGTTATTGAATTTAATTGTGTTAGGTATTAATTTATAAAAAAAAGTTTTCTGATTTTTGAAATCTATAAAATCAATTTTTTCAAAAAAATTTTAAAAATCAGTTTCATTTTTTGTTTATTCATGAAACCTATAAAATCAATTTTTCATGAAACATATGAAATCGTTTTCGTATTATATAAACAAAAACAGTTTGTTTGGTTTTCTTTTTCTATTTTAATATATAGAAACATTAAGCTGGCCGGAATTAATAATTTACTAATATTTAACTAATAGTAATATGTTAATGGCATTAATCGTTTTAATTATTAACTAATAAAGTTTGAATCCTAACTGAAATCACTACAAATCCTAAATTATGCATTAACAATAATTAACTAATAAACAAATTAAACCTAATCATCATCATTGATCAATTAATTAACTAATATTTAAATCTAACTAATATTATCAACTCAAATTCTAAACCCATTTCCTCAATGTTTTAACTTAATTAATTAGTTAATTAATTTACATTTAACTAATATTATTGTTAAATATTATCTCATTAATAATTCACAATAATAATTCACAATAATAATTCACACTAAACTAAAGAAAAATAAAGTTTCAATCCTAGCTATATATATTATGCATCCCATTAACAATAATTAACTAATTTAACTTATTGATTAGTTAATTTCCATTTAACTAATATTGTTAAATATCATTAATTCACAATAATATATCATTCACACTTAACTAATAAAGTTTGAATCCTAACTTAAATCACTACAAATCCTAAATTATGCATTAACAATAATTAACTAATTAATAAACAAATTAAACCTAATCATCATCATTGATCAATTAACTAATATTTAAATCTAACTAATATTATCAACTCATCAAATTCTAAACCCATTTCCTCAATGTTTTAACTTAATTAATTAGTTAACTAATTAATTTACATTTAACTAATATTATTGTTAAATATTATCTCATTAATAGTTCACAATAATAATTCACACTAAACTAAATAATAATAAAGTTTCAATCCTAGCTATATATATTATGCATCCCATTAACAATAATTAACTAATTTAACTTATTAATTAGTTAATTTCCATTTAACTAATATTGTTAAATATCATTAATTCACAATAATATATAATTCACACTTAACTAATAAAGTTTGAATCCTAACTTAAATCACTACAAATCCTAAACTATGCATTAACAATAATTAACTAATTAATAAACAAATTAAACCTAATCATCATCATTGATCAATTAACTAATATTTAAATCTAACTAATATTATCAACTCATCAAATTCTAAACCCATTTCCTCAATGTTTTAACTTATTTAATTAGTTAATTAATTTACATTTAACTAATATTATTGTTAAATATTATCTCATTAATAATTCACAATAATAGTTCACACTAAACTAAATAATAATAAAGTTTCAATCCTAGCTAGCTATATTATGCATCCCATTAACAATAATTGCTAATAAATAATAATTGGTGATAATTAATAACCTAATAATTAAGCTAGCTAAGTAATTAATTAAATCACTACAAGTCACTAATTAATTAATCTATAATAAGCTAGCTAATACTTAAATCATCACTACACATCCTAAATTATTATGCATTAATAATAACAATAATTTAACTAATTAATATTTATATTTAAATTTAACTAATTAAATTACGTTAATAGTTTAATAATATATTGTTAATAATATGAAAATTAACATGGCCTCACTAAATTACGTTAATAGTTTAAATAAATGAACAACTAACCTCACTAATTAATTATTAAGCTAATAATTAATTATTATTATATAAAGAAAAAAGAATCCTAACCTCACTAATAATAATAATTAATTATTAAGCTAATAATTAATTTATTACACAATTAAAAGAAATTAGTTAAAATGACATACCTTATATGCATAAACTCGGAAAATGATGAACTGACGGATTACATCATTCAATCTTTAAACCGATACTACATCACTCGAATCTACGAATTTTTGAACTGATAATTGTTGTTCTTGCAATTGTAATGGACGATGGGGTTGGGTTATATAAAAAAGTTTGTCACGGATTTGTCACGGATTTATCCGTGACAACTCTTTTTCCGTACCGTATTATTAAAGGTTACCGCTGGAAAATCAATAATTGAGGTTTGTCACGGATTTTGTCACGGATGGATCCGTGACAAAGTTTTTTTGAAATTTGTCACGGATTTGTCACGGATCTGTCCGTGACAAATGCCCGGAAGAAAAAAAAGTATTCGCCGGAGTAAAAAACCGGTCGCCGGAGTAAATTTGTCATGGACCAAATCCGTGACAATATTTTGTCACGGATTTTGTCACGGATAAATCCGTGACAAATCATTTTCGTGACAAATCCCAAAATTCCATGACAAAGCCCGTGACAACTTTGTCACGGCCGGAATCCGTGACAAAAATCCGTGACAAACGGCGTGTTTTTTTGTAGTGTACCATTATATATGCTAGATGTACTATACATCATCTACTACTTTAGATTTGTTTATTTTATGTTTCCTATTTAATTCTGTATAAGAAAGTCATTTCCGGCACATTCACTTTTTTCATATTGCAAATACAATTCTTCAATAGTAAGTTTATATTATTACAATTGTAGTTTTTGTTATTATTGTAATTTTTTATAAGAAGAAGAATATCAATAGTAAAAGTACTAAGATTTAATGCTAACAGATGATGATGTTGAATGTGATGTTGACTGTCTCGACTTCTCAGCTCCAGGTATGAAATAACTTTTGTATTATCATCACCGTTTCTTAATCCAATTATTTACTCTGTTTTTTGTATTTCGTTCTCAATGTTCGTTTTAAATTTATATATTTGGATATTTGGTTATAGAATATGATGATATTGGTGATGCTACATATGCTTGTCAACATTGTGGAGCAATATTTTGGTATGCCGAGCGTGTAACGTAGAGAAACACTACCGTCCAAAGGTCCCAAAATTTACGCTATGTTGTAATCAAGGAAACATAGTCTTGCCGTTTATGAGATCACCCTCAAAGGAACTCCACTGTAACACCTAAGATTATTTTAAAAAGATTAATAGTACTACTCATACCAACAGAGGTGCATCTCCTTTTAAGGGAGCTCATCACCCAAGAACTCGAAATTTAAGCGTGCTTGCACGGGAGTAGTCTTGGGATGGGTGACCCCCTGGGAAGTTTCTCAGGGCGCGCACGAGTGAGGACAAAGTGCGCGGTAAAGGCTCATGGTGGTTTGTGAGAACAGTACTAGAGGTCTAGAGTAACTACCTCAGGTCATGCGGGGCCGGGGTGTTACAGGTGGTATCAGAGCAACCCTGCGACAGTGTGTTGATCCGTTGGATATCGGGCAGGCACTTAGCGGGGGAAAAATTCTGGGATTTGATTGAGATTGGTTTACGGGCGCAACGAGGACGTTGCGTTCCTAAGTGGGGGTGATTGTAACACCCGAGATTAATTTAAAAAGATTAATAGTACTACTCAACCCCCTGTGAAGTTTCTCAGGGCGCGCACGAGTGAGGACAAAGTGCGCGGTAAAGGCTCGTGGTGGTTTGTGAGGACAGTACTAGAGGTCTAGAGTAACTACCTCAGGTCATGCGAGGCCGGGGTGTTACATCCACGATTTACTATTTGGGGCTAATGAAAGAAGCAAAAATTTTGTCGAAAACATACGTTCATATAATAGTATGTTTTCATTTACATCGATGGGAGGAAAGATTGATTGGGACATTAATGTAAGGAATAAATGTAATTAGATTTTGATGATGCTAGGATAATTAGAATTTGAAAGTACCCCTATAGAAATTTTGTACTTTGAGAAAAGTTTTGAAAAATCCTGAACAGTCAATTCACCCTTTTCTAGACTGTTTCCATTATAAACGGGACCAACAATTAACATCGGTACATCACCGCCAATATTTAGGTTGAATGGTCAGAACCATCACCTCATTGGTAGTTTACTGCCATTGGAAGGAAATCAACCAAAATTCGCACAGATATATATATAGCTGATGCAGGGAACGAGACGAGTAACAGGATCCAATCCGTCGGCTAATTTCTTTTAAAAAATTATAGTTAATTTTTTGTTTTTTATTATAAAATAATTGTTTACATTAATTACTCTATTACTGCTTGAGAGCAATTCATAGTTTGTTTATTGAATTTTAATGTTATATATTCTTGAGATTGAGTCACTTATTATTATTTTTTACAACTCAAAGGGGAAAGCCAACAAATAATAAGTTAAATCTTGAGACTTTTCGTGAACTACAAAACATGCTCGATCAACATAATGTTCACGTTAAATCATTCAGAATGGCTAGAGATCGATTCAATAATTCTGATGTGGTAGATTTCAAACTGAAACTGATTTGCACAAGGCACAACAATGGAAGGGTTTACAACGAGCCTGAAGTCAATGAAGTTGCTGCAATTATTGAAGGTGATATTGATGCATCTCGAGCTGAAAGAGAAATAATCTTGGAGAAGAGGTCAGGTAAACTCAAGCGAATAAATAAACTTAACCCAGCAAGAGTTCTTTTGCTTTAGACTATAGGAAAGAGCAAATGAGTCCCCTTATATAATGTCATCGCGTCGACAATTTCAGCAACTTTTAGTGGATGGGTACACCATGATTGAATCTTCACGTTTGGCATTCATTCGAACTCATCAGAAGGAAATAAGGTGTGATTTGTACAATGGATTTACGGATGCAGTAACACGTGGTGAAACTGATCTTTCAAAACTAGGGAAACGAGTAGTTCTTCCCGAGCCTTTCGTCGGAGGTGCACTCAATACTATGCAAAACTACCAAGACGCTATGGTAATCTGTAGATGGGCCGGGTATCCCGATTTGTTTATTACTATCACATGCAATCCTAGATGGCCAGAAATTTTACGTTATGTCAAAGAGAGGGGCCTACGAGCAGAAGAACGTCCCGATATCATATGCAGAGTTTTCAAGACTAAACTCGACCAACTTATAAAAGATTTGAAGCAAAATGAAGTGTTTGGTCAAGTTAAAGCAGGTACTTAATCTGTTCGGATCTTTAAATTTTTATTCTTTGTAATTTCAAATAATTAATTAATTTTTCTTTTATTTGTAGTTATATATACGATAGAGTTTCAAAAGCGTGGGTTACCACATGCTCATATATTGCTATGGAAAACTAACAAAGTTAGGAACCCGAAACCAGAACAAGTTGATGCGTACATATCCGCGGAGATCTCGGATGAAAATGTTGAACCTTACTATTATCGTGCTGTCAAGGGTTTAATGATTCATGGACCGTGTGGTCATCTAAAACCAAAGTCTCCTTGCACCATAAATCGCCAATGTACAAAGCATTTCCCCAGGAAGTTTTCAGAATCTACTACAATTGATAAGAATGGTTATGCAGTGTACAAACGCCCGGATAATGGAAGGTCAGTAATAAATAATGACACAGGGCTTCACAATGGTTATGTGGTACCACATAACAAGTACCTTCTGATGAAATATGGGGCATACATCAATGTGGAATGGTGCAATCAGGCTAACTCAATCACGTACTTATTTACGTACATCAACAAGGGTCATGATCGTATTACTGTTGCCTTTTCAAAAGCTGCAGATAATACTGAAAAAAGGAGATTGATGAAATAAATATGTATTATGATTGTCGATATGTTTCATCGTGTGAGGCTGCTTGGAGAATTTTTGGCTTCAATATACATTATAGAGATGTTCCTGTTGAGAGACTTAGCTTCCATTTACCAGGTGAACATTTTCTTTTTTATCTTAGGTTTGTTAGTTTTTAATATTCCCTTCTCTTTATTTGTTGTTAGTTTCCGTTCCTTGATTTACTTTTTCTTCCTTTAGATATACTTTCCTTGTTTTAATAAAACTCTCCTTTTTTTGTTAAAAATTAAAACAGGTGAACACAATGTGTATTACTCTGGTACTGACTCTGCTGATGCGGTGATTAATCGCTCTACAATAAAAGAGAGTAAATTCACAAAATGGATGGAGGCTAATAAAAAATATTCGGAAGATAGACTATTAACTTATCCAGAGTTTCCTAGCAAGTTTGTGTGGAAGAACAAAAGTAGAGAATGGGTGCAAAGAAAACGTGGAAGTTCCGTTGGAAGATTGAAATTTGTACGTCCTGGATCAGGTGAAAGATTTTTTCTGAGAACACTACTGAGCATTATTCGTGGATCCACGAGTTATGATGATCTCCTTACTGTAAACGGTATACGATATGAGACATTCCGTGATGCATGTTATGCACATGGTTTATTAGGTGACGACAAGGAGTATATAAGTGCATTTAAAGAGGCTAGCCACTGGGGTTCTGCACATTTACTGCGTATATTATTTGTTATCCTGTTGATATCTGATTCATTCGCTAGCCCTGAAAAAGTATGAGATAAGTGCTTTGAATACCTCTAAGAAGATGTGTTATATAATAGAAGAAGACAACTTAATCACCAAGGTAAAAAGTTTTGTTATTAATTCTGTTAATTAATTCCTTTTAGTTGATGGAACTAATCAATTTATGATTATTTTTTCTCATTTTCGTCTATATTTTGTTTCAAATGTTCTAGATTTGCAATTGACGGATGATGAGATCAGAAATTTTACTTTACTTGAGATCGAAAGACTCTTGCGTAGTAGAGGAAAGAGCCTCCAAGATTTTCCTGCTATGCCCTATCCCAAAGATGTATCTTTTCTTAGCTCAGAAAATTCTCTCATCAATGATGAGTTACGTTATGACAAAAGATCCATGGATGAGGAACTTTCAAACTTAATGAGTAAGTTGACTGATGAGCTGTCTTTGACACCATTATGCATGCAGTTGATTCAGATGCTGGTGGAATGTTCTTTTTATATGGTCATGGGGGAACTGGGAAGACCTTCATCTGGAGAACATTATCTGCTGCAATAAGATCAAGAGGAGATATAGTGTTGAATGTGGCATCAAGTAGAATCGCATCTCTTGTACTTCTAGGAGGGCGAACTGCACACTCTAGATTCACTATCCCATTGAATGTATTTGAAGATTCAATGTGCAATATTAGACAAGGAAGTCCATTAGCGGAATTAATACAAATTGCAAAACTTATCATATGGGATGAGGCTCCTTTGGCTCATAAGTTTTGCTTTGAAGCATTGGATAGAACCATGCGTGACATTATGCGGACGACCAATCCCCTGAGCATGAATCAGCCCTTTGGAGGTAAGACTGTGGTCTTGGGAGGAGATTTTCGACACGTACTACCTATTATTCCAAAGGGTTCTAGACATGATATTGTTCACGCGACAATAAATTCCTTTTATCTGTGGGATAATTGTAAGGTATGTCATGCATTACTTTTCTTCAAAAGTAACTTTAAAATGTTAACCATTATTAATTATTAATTAATACTATTTAAGATGACCTTAAGGATATTTATATGCAAAGCAACTAACACAATTTTCTTTATTTTTTTCATTTATTTTATAATATTCTTTATCTCTCTCATGTTCCGCGCATCCTTTATACAATTTTATTTTGTTTTTTAAATCCTTTTTATGTCACCAAAAATTTTCCTTATATTATACATATATAGTCTTATTCGTGTCATGCTCTCTTGACCGGACTTTCTGTACTGAATTTGCTGTTTAGGTTGTTCCCGATAAAAAATTTTAATGAAAAATTGTGAGAATGTTCTTCATAAAGTATAAAATATTACAATAAAATTTAAGCTTAAAATTTATTCTTCAAGTCAATTAAATAAATTATTGAAAAATAATGCGTTATTTATATATATAAAGCGCAATTATTTTCAATAATTTATTTAACTGACTTCCTGATTGACTTTTCATCTTAAATTTGGTGGACAATCCCTTATAGACCAGTTAGGTGTATCTCTAATGATATTATGTTCTTTGTGAGTTTTCAGAGTTTCAACTCAATTTTCATCTTCTGATGACTTCTAATCTTTTTTAAGGTCTTGAAATTGACAAAGAACATGAGATTGCAAGATCAATCTGGTGACCGTTCGTGCATTGAATTGCAAACTTTTGATGAGTGGATCTTAAGTCTTGGGGATGGCATACTTGGTGAAGATAATGAAGGACATGGAATTGTTGAAATTCCTGTAGATCTTCTAATAAACAGCTCAACCAACCATGTTGCATCTATAGTAGATAGTATATATCCCGATTTTACTTCACATTTTGGAGATGAAGCATACTTAGATGGAAGGGCAATACTGGCACCTATGCTTTCTATGGTTGACATGATTAATGATTACATGGTTTCGAAAGATCAATCTGATGTGCGCACTTATCTTAGTTCTGATGGAATTTGTCAGTGAGATTCTGATGATCAATTACTTAAGTGCTCAGAAGTTCCCAATCATGAATTGAAGCTAAAAGTTGGTATTCCTGTTATGCTGATGAGAAATATTGATCACTCATCCGGTCTTTGCAATAGTACAAGATTAATGGTCACAAGACTTGTTGATCATGTTATAGAAGCATCGATTTTGAATGGCTTTAATCAAGGGAAAAAATTCTTGATTCCAAGAATGACATTAACCCCATCTGATTTGAGTCTACCATTTAACTTCAAGAGAAGGCAGTTCTCACTTTTTGTTTCATATGCGATGAATATTAATAAATGTCAAGGACAATCACTTTCTAGAGTTGGAATTTTCTTGCAAAACCCTGTTTTTAGACATGGACAATTATACGTTGGAGTCTCTAGAGTTACAAAGCGTGAAGGATTGAAGATCTTAATATGTGATAAAAATGGTCGTTCTACAAACTCAATAAAATATGTTGTTTATAAGGAGGTTTTTAGAAATTTGGACTAAATCAATCATGCTTCTAATAATAAGGTATGTTTCTTTGAATTTAGTCTATAAATTAATTTCTGGACTAATGTTATTCGTAATATTAATTTTTGCTTCATTCTAACTCTTCTTTCATTAAATTATCTAATAAAGGTTATTAATTAATTAATAGGTATTTCAAGGCTTGGTGATACCAAATAGGTATATTAATTATTTCCCAAACACTCTTATTTAATAGATACAGGGGCGGAGCCAGGGCACTGGGTCAGACCGGGCCGGTACAAAGAATATTATTAGAAAAAATTTTACACGAATTTTTTTACACTAAAAATATTAGCATTTTTTTAATTTGGGGTGGGCCAGGGCCTAGCCTAGACACCCCCTAGCTCCGCCCCTGAATAGATACCATTCGTTGATGTTACTTTGTCAAATCTTACAAGTAATTAGTGCCCACTCTTAAGAAACCAAACAATCAACAGTTTCATTTTTTCCAATTATTATCAACAATCTTCATTGAAACACACTGATATTTCATTTCACACACTATGTATCATTTATCAGCATTGTTTTGGTATTCTTTTAGTTGTATTTTTATTAGGTCATTATGAATTTGATATAGCTCTTTACTTTATTCAACTAACATATCATTTTTTCTTTTCCTTTACATTTCTTGCAGCTTCGAGAGAGAATGCGATTTATCACTAGAATCATCAACTTTTTCAGGAGTTATGAGATCAATTTTGTACAAATCTCATTTTCATGAAATATATTTATGTTGGATGTAAATTGTTGCTATATTACACAAATCTCTTTTGATTGTTTTAGGATCAACATCTTTATTTATTAAGTTCTTATTCATGTATTTATTAAGTCCTTATATGTGTGAGGATAAGTTGCAAGAATTGTAATTGTAAACTCATTTTTTATACATGTTGATTTTTTGTAGGACTATTTTTATGTATATTCATCTCTTTTTATATTATCTTTTTATAATAGCTTATCTTTTTTATCTTTATTTTCTTTCGTTTCCTTTTGGTTGTGATATCATGTATCGATTCATGTTAGCCGACCCCAATATCTTTTGGGACTAAGGCTTGGATGTTGTTGTTGTTGTTGATTTTTTGTAGGACTACTGTATTGATACATATTACAATATAACCTACAAATTAGTCGATACTGCGTACACTTGCATATAGTGAACATTGTGAATTTTAATTTAATTACTTGACTAGGAAAACTCAAGTGATTTCTAAATAATAATTTCATAATTCCTAATCCCGTGCAACGCACGAGTAAAAGACTAGTTAAATATAAATACTATACCAAATCAAATCAAGTGCGTCATTTATAAAGAAACAATAATAAATGATGTATTTTTTAATTTTAATATAAAAACTTGGGTACAAATAAAGCGTGGACGCGTGATTATCGTTGAAATCTATTTGGAGAGTCGAATCTCCCACGCTAGGAAGCCTAGGAGTCCCACACCTCGAGCCGACAGAATTTTTGGGAGAATGTAAGTCACGGTGACTCAATCGATCCAATGATGATAGACCTTATACTCGTGCGCATCAGAGGTCCAGCCCAGCACGCAGGAGCTTTAACCTCCACACGGCCGCTGCGGGTTTCGAAGTTTGGCCATTATTGCAAATTTCTCACCACTGAATTAATTGAGTTACATGTGCGGGTTTTATCGTTGAAATCTAATTTATACTCGGTATTATAGGTAGTATGTCCGTGAGTATGCTGCGTACATTTCATATAGTTATTGCTGATATCTAATTTATTATATATGTGACGAATATTTGAATCATTTCCCAGTATAATTCTTATTTTATGCGTGTGACAATGGTGCATACATTTCAACAGAAAGTGATTGTTGATGTAGGCGACAATAAAGTGAAAAGTATTGTTGCGTATTAGTGAATAAACTATACGGAGTAAATTGGTATACAAACAACATAATTGACATCGACATTGACCCTCTATGATTTCATAAGGATTTCAATCCATCCAAATCACATTTCAGCATGGATTTCGTAAGGTTTCCGCTTTGTGTAAAGAGGTAAATTATACCGTGCGATCGACCCATCATGCGCATGGTATGTCGATCTCCAAACGACATCATGTTAATTAAAACGACATCCCTTTTGATCAGTCTCCCGCATGACCACCTACTTTAATTTGATCACCACTCAACTAGGAGATTTCCATACGTAGCTTTGACATTATTGCTAAATTTTGATTTGATCTTCTCCTGTTTTTTTTGCTTTTCTACATTCTTTTTTCATCCCCATCAAATATTAAAAATATAATTATAATTTTAACATTAATACACTATTTTTATTTCTGTAATATCTTTTTGTATTATACATTTTTATGTGTAATACTTTTTTGTATCATACACTTTTTGTAATATTAATCTAAATAACATAAGTATATTACATTTCACAGTCATACACTTTTTTATTTCTAAAATATTTTTATTTTACACCTTTGTTGCAATATTTTTTAAAATATAATATATTTCTTCTCTCTTTATATGTTTTTAAGACATTAAGTTTGTTTACTTCGACTTACATTTGATAAATGTGTGTGGTTTACATTTCTACATGTCAAAGGTATGTTTATAGACAATTTTTTTTAACCCGGAAGGCAAACCACCAAAATCAGTGGGGCAAACGCCGGGGAACATTTGCTGAATTTTATTAAGAAAAAAATAATGATACAAAAAGAAGAGGGGGACTAGGCCAAAACCTCTTTAGTAAGGGCATACTCTTACAAGATACAGTAGAACAAAGTCAAACAGAGAAAGCGTACATAAAGAAATTAGGGGGACCAGACCTAACCCAAATTAAGCAAAGTATTATATGTATCTAAAAGAAGGTAATCCATAAAAATCCATGATATAAGCCCGTCCGGCAGAATTAGAAAGATCACATGGCCTGGTTAATATTTTTAATTGGGCCGAGCCTTCCTTCGCAAGGTGATGGGCAACCCAGTTACCCTCACGCAAAATATGCCTATACGAAACCAATTTTTTGTTTATAGACAATTTCTCGAATAACATTTTGATGGAGTATATGGCCCAGGAACCCCCGGCCCACAGACTCCTACTACTCCAGCGAAGGCCCAACAGGCCCAAAAGGCCCAACAGGCCCAAATCACAGCGCCAAGAGTACCAAGCAACCCGCACTACGCACCAGGGGTGCCTTCGGCCCCCTGGCCGAAGGGTCTAAAACTCTCACAGAACGGGTTTCTCAAGCAAACTAAGAAACTGGGAGAAAACGGCGAAAACAGTAGCCCTCGGTACTGTGAGCCCTCGGCACCAAGGTGCCCTCGGTTGGAGGAGCCTTCGGCTACTGCTCTATGGCCGAAGGCATCTCACTCGACAAGATATCCGCCTCACATGCGTACAGATCACCGTACCCTGCACAGACGTCCCATCCAACAGCCGCATTTAATGCGGCCACATGCGGCTGCCAGCGCCAACCAGTTGAGGTGACCCCTCGGCCAATGAGCGCTTGACACGTGTCCCTGCCCGACATTTATTGCTACTATAAATAGCACCCCATTTCCCCATTTGTAACCACGCTGAAAACGGCATTCATACTGAATACACTCTCTCTACTTTTACTTACTTGCTCTGACTTCTCTCTAAGTTATTCCCCGTAATAACCCTTCGGATATATACCCCCGGGTAGACTATCCATCATTTGGTGCTATCGTTGAGAGGTCGAACAATCAAGTAAGAAACCCTCCCCCTCGACCAAACACAAAACACTAGCCCTCTATCAAAATGGTGAGGACAACACGTGCCAACTCAAAGAACGTAGAAGACAAGAACCTGGCCCTCGGCGACGTCAACGCCCCCGAAGCCTCTCACAGGGCTCCCGAGGGCGGTGTCATCGTCGGGCTGGAACAGGCGGCTGTCGACCTACGCCTTCAGATCCAACAAAATGCCCCTGATGCCCGCCTCGGCATCGAGGCCAAGAAGAAAAACCGGAGCGATGACCAAGTCAGCCCTCCGGTTCTCACCATCGACGTGCAATCGGCGCTCTCCGCCTTCATCCAAACGCTCACCCAGAACCCGGGTGCCTTCGGCACCCTGGCTCCAGCTCACCCTCAGGTCGGGGAAAACATCATACTTCCCCCTCTGCCACACCCCTTCGGAAATCCCACCCCTCGGGTGAGGAACGACGAGGGGGTGGTGGCCCAAGATACGTCCTCCCAGGAAGTTCAGTCCCGGGACCGCCATAATGACAACAGGGAAAGGCCCTGTACTTCCGCCCTCAACCGGCTCGGAGGAGGGCCAGACCGCCGAGGGGTCCAAGACCGCCTCGGGGGGAAAGCACTCCAAAGGCCCCAGGAAAGCGGGGGATCTGTTTCGAGGGCAGACGAGGAGCGTCCCCCTCGGGACAAAGGCAAGGCACCCCTTCATGCCAATGATGCCCGCCACCAAATCAACCAGGCCCACTCGGCCCGGGTTCGTTCGCAGGGGGCGGAGACCCTCCCGAAGGATCCCCAGGACGAGATTATTGCGGCCCTCCAACGCCGGCTTGACGAAATGGAGTCCAATAAAGCTCACGCCACCACCTCCACCCCTCATTCAGACCTGAAATACGAGGCCATGATGGCCAAAATGGAGGAATTACAGAAGAAGGTGGCCGAGGGCTCCGGGGAACCCGTCATCCAGCTCCGGACTCGGACGCCATTTACCCCAAGGGTATTGGCGGCCCGGATCCCGGAGAAATACCGAGGGCAACACATACAGCCATACAACGGGAAAACGGACCCCCAGGAACACTACAGCAAATACCAGAACAACATGATGATGGTAGGGGCGTCAGACGAATATTTGTGTCATTGGTTCCTCTCCACCTTAGAGGGGCCGGCGTACAAATGGTTCAACAGGCTGCCCGAGAGCTGCATTGATTCGTGGCAAGAACTCGCCCAGCGATTCTTGACACAATTTGCCGGGAGGCGTCGCACGAGGAAGCACTTCTCCCACCTCCTAACAATACACCAGAAGAAGGATGAGACCCTTCGGGATTTCCTAGAGCGCTGGAGGACGGAGGCCGACAAGGTCGACGGTGCTGATGACGGGACCCTCCTGGCCCTCCTACAAACCGTCCTCCGCACCGGCAACTTTTCAAGGAGCCTCATCATTGAACCCCCCCCCCCCCCCCCGCGACTACATAAGGGCTTTGCAGCGGGGGGACCGATATGCTGAGGCCGAGGAGGTGGAGAAGTATCACCAGCATCCGGACCAGCAGCCCCCGAGGGCTGACAACAAGCATAACCGAGGGCCGGGGGCTCCTCCAAATCACCCCAAGGCTTCGGGACCCTCTGATGACCGCCCTCGGCAAGGCCAAGCTAAGCCCGGGGGAGGTTATAAGAGCAACCCTAAGACTTGGGCCCAGCCCATTCTCCTGGACCGCCCTCGGACACCATTGACGCACCCCGTCAGCATCATCCTCGATTTTGCCGAGGAGAGGGGCCTCGTTGAGCGCGACTCTCGCGCACTCCCGGAGGTACACGCTATCAACCCTCAGTTCCCCTACTGTCGCTTCCATCGGCACCAGGGGCACAGGACCGATGACTGCCATCAGCTAAAGACGGCCATCGAGAGGTTAATACAAGCAGGGCACGACCATCGGCAGGAGGGACCTTCTCATCAGGGGCCTCCCCGAGGGCACCACACGAAGGTAAATGCTTGGGTAAACCCGAATACCATCCCCCTCGGCAAGAAGAGGGAGATTGGAAACTTGGAAGAAGAGGAGGAGGAATACCCCCACTACCAGGAGAAAAAACGCCACATCCTCATTAACACCGGTGGCAATACAGGGGGCGATTCCACCAGCCAACGAAAGAAGTTGGCTCAATCGCTTTACGTGGGGGAAGTCACTCATATGCCCCCGGTAAAGAGACTGAGGGAGGAACCCATCACCTTCACCAACGCGGATCTCCCTCCTGCTTCTTCTCCTCACAGGGATGCCTTGGTGATTCGGATGGAGATAAACGACACCATCATTCACCGAACTTACATTGACACGGGCAGCTCCGTCAATGTAATGTACCTCAGCACCTTCAGAGAGCTGCATCTGGAGAGGGGGTCCCTTCGGCCCATTAAGACCCCTCTTGCCGGCTTCACCGGCGATACTATTGATTCCGAGGGGGTAATAACCCTCCCGGTGATCTTCGGCGACGGGCTCCATAGAGCCCAGCTCGAGGTGGAGTTCGTCGTCGTCAACATTGACTGCGCCCACAACATCATCCTCGGCCGGCCAGCCCTCGAGGACCTCGAAGCCATCATCTCCATGAGGCACCTCTGCCTCAAGTTTCCCGCCGAGGGGGGCATTGGCTACTCCCGGGGGAACCAGAAAATTGCCCGCGCCTGCTATCTTCAGGTCACTAAGAAGGTAAGCAAGACGGAATTCCGTGTTGACACCATCACCGGAACCATCGACCAAGAGGAAAGAAGGCCGAGGGCTGAACCGGCCGAGGACGTAGAAGACTTTGCGCTCGATCCGGCCCAGCCGGAGAGAGTCGTGAAGATTGGAGCCCAGCTCCCTGAAGATTTGAAGACCGGTATCACCGACGCCCTCCGCGCCTACTCCACTGTCTTTGCATGGGGCCGGAGGACATGCCGGGAATCAGCCGAAGGGTCATCACCCACCGCCTCTCGGTGGACCCTTCGGCAAAGGCAGTGCAGCAACGAAGAAGACCCCTCTCCGCCGAGAGGAGGGAATTTGTGAAGAAGGAGGTCGCCATGCTCCTCTCTATTAAGCACATCAAGGAGGTGAAATATCCCTCATGGCTAGCGAATGTGGTCCTCGCACAGAAGCCCCCTACCTTCCGCATGTGCGTGGACTACACCGATCTCAACAAGGCGTGCCCTATGGATCCATTCCCCCTACCAAATATTGATCAACTGGTGGATGAGACCGCAGGGTGTGAGATCATGTCCTTCCTCGATGCCTTCCGAGGGTATCACCAAATTTTCATGCACGAGGAAGACGCCGAAAAAACTGCCTTCATGACTCCCGAGGGCATCTTCTGCTACCTTGTAATGGCCTTCGGCCTAAAGAACTCAGGGGCCACTTACACCCGGATGGTGGCCCGGGTCTTTCAAGCCGTCTTAGGGCGCACCATGGAGGCCTACGTTGACGACATGATCGTCAAGAGCAAACAATCTTCCAGCCATGCTGACGACCTCCGGGAAATCTTCGCCATCATGCAAAAATTCAACCTTCGGCTAAACCCGAAGAATTGCACCTTCGGCGTCCAAGGAGGCAAATTCTTGGGCTACATGGTGAGCCGAAGGGGTATTGAGGCCAATCCCGAGAAGATCCAGGCCATCATCAACATGGAACCCCCACGCAATGTGAAGGAAGTCCAACGGTTGACGGGCCGCCTGGCAGCCCTCAACCGCTTTCTATCTAAATCGGCGGAGAAGTCTCTACCCTTCTTCCAGATCATGAGGAAGACGGCTGGTTTTCTATGGACTCCAGAATGCCATGGGGCTTTCGACGAGCTCAAACGATATCTATCTTCACCTCCTGTGCTCTCCAAACCCAAGGTAGGGGAGACCCTCTACCTCTACCTTGGGGTCAGCCCGGCGGCCATCAGCTCTGTGCTCATCCGGGAGGAAGACTGCATCCAACATGCCATCTTCTACGTTAGCAAGACCCTAAGGGAGGCCGAGCTCAGGTACTCCCCTGTGGAAAAAACGGTGTTAGCCATCGTTTGGACCGTCAAGAAGTTGGGCCACTACTTTCAGGCTCACCCGGTTCAGGTCCTCACTCACCAACCCCTCGGCGCCCTCATGAGGAGCCCCACCAGCTCCTCCCGCATGGTGAAATGGGCTATCTTCTTGAGCCAGTACAACATTGACATCTGTCCAAGGCCTGCCATCAAAGGCCAAGCCCTGGCGGACTTTGTGACAGAGTGTACCGCAAGGGCAGCCACGGACGGGGAGCCCTCGGCTACCTCGGACGACTGGTGGACCCTCTACACAGACGGCTCCTCCGCGACCAAAGCATGCGGGGGAGGGGTAGTCCTCATTACTCCCGAGGGCTTCAGAGCCTACTATGCAATCCGCTTCTCCTTCAAAGTCTCCAACAACGAGGCCGAATATGAGGCCCTCCTATGTGGCCTTTGGCTGGATGCCAACATGAGGGCTCGGCAGATCCACATCAAATGCGACTCCAAGTTGGTCGTAGGCCAAATCTCCGAGGAATATGAGGCCAAGGAGGGGAGAATGAAACAGTACAAGGAAGCGGCCAAGGAGTTGCTTAAGGTGTTTGAGGCACACTCTCTCACTCAAATACCGAGGGCTCAGAACTCCGAGGCCGACATATTATCTAAGCTCTCGGCCGACTCCCCCGAGCACATCTCCAAAATTGCCAAAATCGAGGAACTCAGCCTCTCAAGCATCCATGCAAGCCCCGTTATGAACATACAACAACGTCAGGAGGATTGGATCTCAGATATCACCGCTTTCATCTCCACAGGGCAGCTACCCGAGAATGAGGCCCGCGCTAAACTGGCAAAGCTGAGGGCTCCTAGCTACACCATCGAAGATGGAAGGCTCTACAAACGATCTTACAATGGCACGCTACTTCGGTGCCTTCATCCAGATGAAGCCGAGGTCGCAATGGAGGAAGTGCACAGTGGCACTTGCTCAGCTCACCAGGGACCCTTCTCCATGTCCCGAAGGCTCATTCTCCAGGGCTACTTCTGGCCAACCATGGCCAGGGATTGTGCTGACCTTGCCCGGAGGTGCACCGCATGTCAACATTTCCAGAAAGCTCCCGGCAGGCCAGCGGTCAACTATGCCCCCATCAGCACCTCTGTCCCCTTTTCTCGATGGGGGATAGACCTTGTGGGCCCTCTGCCGAGGGGTACCTCCAACAACAGATACATCATCGTGGTCGTCGACTACTTTACCAAGTGGGTGGAGGCTGAACCCCTCGCCAGCATCACAGAGGCGAAGTGCCGTCACTTCGTCCTCAAGAACATCCTCACAAGGTTTGGCGTCCCCCAGCAGATCATCTCCGACAATGGGACACAATTTGAGGCAGCCCCCTTCTATGCCCTTCTGGAGGCATGGGGCATCAAACACGCCTTCTCCTCCGTTGCCTACCCTCAAGGCAACGGGCAAGTAGAAAATGCCAACCGGACCTTGCTCGAGGGCCTCAAAAAGAAGCTGGAGGCCGAGGGCGGTGGCTGGGTGGAAGAACTCCACAACATCCTTTGGGCCTATCGCACCACCCCTCGGCGAGCAACAGGTGAAACACCTTTCTCCCTCTGCTACGGTTTTGAAGCCAAAGCTCCTACGTAAGTCACCCTTCCCACCCGAAGGGTGATCCAATATGAACCCGAGGTCAACGACAGCAACATGGCCCTCGACCTCCACCTCATTTCAGAACGCCGGGAGCAGGCCTTCATCCGGGCAGAAAACTACCGAAGGCAAGTTAAAAGCTACATCGACGCCAAAGTTCGCACCCGAGAATTTCAAGTGGGGGATTATGTCCTCCGGAGGAGGGAAGCCAGCCAACCAACCGAGGGAGGAAAAATGGCACCAAAATTCGAAGGCCCTTACATCATATCAGCCATCATCAAACCTGGGACCTACAAGCTCAAACGCCCCAACGGGAAAGAAGTCCCTAGGCACTGGAATGTACACCACTTAGTTAAATTTTACCAATAATGTAAGAGCGGCCAAGCCCTCATAACTATTGAATGTACTATCCTATGGCCCAAGGCCTCCAATTTCGAAGAATGAAGATACATTCAAGACATCAAGCCCTCATACTGACTACAGGCCCCCGGCCTCACCCGAGGGCGGACACCATCAACACCTACAAACAGTGAAAACACCACGTGTTTTCAGTCAAGACCCCTCGGTACCAAGTGCCGAGGGAGGGAACTCCTATCACCAACAACAAGGAACGCCATGTGTTTCATTTCCCTTCGGCACCCAGTGCCGAGGGTACATCCCCACCTTCAACATCAAGAAAGAAAAGATGAGAACACCAAGTGTTCCTACAAAAGACCCTTCGGCACCCAGTGCCGAGGGTACACCTCCATCATCAAACATCGAAACGAAGAAAAAACACCAAATGTTTCAAAGAAGACCCCTCGGCACCCAGTGCCAGGGATATGCTCTCCTATCAACTTCCGAACATCTGTTGGGAAACACCAAGTGTTCGTGCAGAAGACCCCTCGGTACCAAGTACCGGGGGCTACACATCGAAACTAACACCAAGTGTTGTTTCTAAAAGCCGTACCCCACGAGGACGCATATACCGAAGGCGCCACCATCGGTGCCGGCGGCACGTAGTGCCCCCGGCCATTTGCAACTAGTGTGCAAATGAAAACCCTTCCTTGAAACGCTTTCCGTGTCACTACCCCCAGGGTATGACAGGCATGAGAAATGCCCAGGATTCGACTTTCAAAAACGGAACTCTATCCGCGTCACTACCCCCAGGGTATGACAGGCAAGAGAAATGCCCAGGATTCGACTTCCAAACCGAAACGCTCCCCGCGCCACCACCCCAAGGGTGTGGCAGGCCACGGACTATGTCTAGCGCCGAGGGGACGACTTTAAAAAATGAGGCGCTTTCCGCGCCATCCCCCAAGGGGAGGCAGGTTACGGACCACCATATCTTGTGCCCAGGAAACGTCCCTCGATCCCCTCGGAACTCGGAAGGTTAACCCGAGGGAGGAGAGCCATTGGTGTATTCTGATGGTCTCCTAATAGGCCCAGCCTTACCAAGAAACCAAGTTTCTTGATGCCTTCCCTTCACCACCAACCAAAAAAAAAGGGGGGGGGGGGGTGAAGGGGAGTAGACTCAGCGAGAAATCAAAGAGTACACTCCAACAGATCACAACAAGCCGAGGGCTCCCCACGGAAACACCTCCGGTAACTGAAGGCTCCTATTTCCCGAAGGATACTACTCGAACAAATAGCAGCAAGGAACGGCTAAGCCCACTGCCTGGCCACCTCCGGTCACACAAACACCGAAGGCTTCAACAATACAGAGGGACTGGACTATCCAAAGTACACTAAGACGGTACCTTCAAATATGTACCGAAGGCAGCTGTTATACATTAATGCCGAGGGCCCCTACCCCATGACAAGGGACACAACTGGCTGAGTCAAACTCTACAACTCTTCAGAGTGTATGCCGAGGGCACACACTCCTGATTGGCCTTCTTCACAACAACAGGATTCAACATCAATTTACGCAAAGTAATGTAGAGTCAGAGGGCACATATCACCCGAAGGCTACACAAGGAAGCAGCACTTGAAAAAATTCTAAGTCCTAAAGATTGGGCCCCCGGCCCAATCAATATTACTGCCAAGGGAATATGGTAGCCGAAGGCCAGGCAATACAACAACGCTTAAAAAATATTCTGTCCTAAATGAGCAGCCCCTGGGCATCTCGCAAAGTGATGTGGAGTCAGAGGGCATCTATCACCCGAAGGCTCCCAAGGGAAAATCTACACTTAGAATATTTTTTAAGTCCTACATATTTTTCCCCCGGTCAACTACTCATACATCAAGAAGGGATGCCATCTCCCGAAGGCTCCCAAGGGAAAATCTACACTTAGAATATTTTCTAAGTCCTACATATTTTTCCCCCGGTCAACTACTCATACATCAAGAAGGGATGCCATCTCCCGAAGGCTCCCAAGGGAAAATCTACACTTAGAATATTTTCTAAGTCCTACATGTTTTTCCCCCGGTCAACTACTCATACATCATGGAGGGATGCCATCTCCCGAAGGCTCCCAAGGGAAAATCTACACTTAGAATATTTTCTAAGTCCTGCATATTTCCCCCCCGGTCAGCTACTCATACATCATGGAGGGATGCCATCTTCCGAAGGCTCCTAAGGGAAAATCTACACTTAGAATATTTTCTAAGTCCTGCATATTCCCCCCCCCCCCCCCCCGGGCAGCTACTCATACATCATGGAGGGATGCCATCTCCCGAAGGCTCCCAAGGGAAAATCTACACTTATAAATCTTTCTAAGTCCTACATATTTCACCCTCAACTTATAAAGGGGCCCAATAGCCGAAGGCTACCTATCAATCGAGGGCTACAATACACAAGGAATCAACACTGAAGAGAATTTTCTAAGTCATAAAGAATTGGCCCCCGGCCTAATCAATATTTCAGTTGGGGCTCCACGGTAGCCGAAGGCTACATGACATGCTACACTTGAAAGGATTTTCTAAGTCCTAAACATTGGGCCCTCGGTCCAATATTCACACATCAGAGGGTGCCCAACTACCGAAGGCTTCCAAGGGCAAGCTACAATCAGAAAATACTCTAAGTCCTACAACATACATTCAAGAAGGAGAAGGCATACATTCAAAACATAAGGCGCACTCAAAAGTAAAGAGCCCGGAGGCAGCATGCATTCATCAAAAACAAAAGTGAGTGTGAGATTTACAAACGGGCCGAAGCCGAAGGATCAATGTTATTCATTACAAAATATGTTCAGAGATTTCTAAGTACAAATCACTCTACAACTTCAACAACATCATTCACCGGGGTGCCCTCTGCAGCCGGCCTCGACGATGCCTCCGCTCCGGCCTCAACAGCGTCGTCCTCGGCCTCATTCTTCAGCTCCGTGTCCTCAAGGTCGGGCCTCTGTACACCTTCCGGGAGCGATTCACGGACATCAGGCTGCAGGGGAGGAAGGCCATATGCCGAGGGGGCAAAATCCTTTGGCTCAATTCCCAAATGCCGAGCCATCCTCCGGTAGATGAGGGCCTGGGTGAAGAATTCGCCGGCCTCATAATATTCTCTGCCATTCCGGGCCATCCATTCCCACCCAGGGTCCTCGGCCCATTCCTCGACGTATGCCTCCACGACCGAGGACAGCCACATCTTGCGTCCCTCGGCTCTCCAGCCCTCGGCGACGAAGGCATCAACGGCCTCCTCCCGAGCCTTGGCGACGGCTAGCGCCTTGGAGTCCTCGGCCTCTTTGGCACCTCTCCTGGCCTCCTCGGCAGCGGCCTCAGCATCAGTCTTGCTCTTCTCTGCAGCCTCCAATCTTAGCTCCATTTGCCGAAGCTCCTCTTCTAGCCTGGCCCCCAGCTTCACTGCCTCTTTATTTTTGAGGATGCACTCCTTCATCTTGGCGTCCTGCTCTGCTTTATGGAGGCGCCATTCTTGAAGCCTCCGGGCATGTTCACCGAGGGCTAGACAAGCCTGCAGACCAACAACCAAAACGGTTAAAGGCAATTGCACAGTATGATCAAAGGAGAAAAGGAAGAAAGCCTAGTAAACACTTACAGAGAGGGAGGAGCGGAGAATGTGGTCCTCGAGGGCCGCATCGTTATAGGCCCCAAGGGCAGCCCTATCGGTCTCAGGGGTTATGCCCCTCAAGATGGCCCCCAGGTCAACAGCGCCGCTGGCCAGGGATGTCCCCCTCGGGAACGAAACTTGGAGGACCTCAGGCAGCAACTCCTCTGCCCCCGCCGGCGTTTCACCCGACGGCTTCTCCACATGCACCCCGGAGGCGGGGTGCTCATCAGCAATGATGACCGGGGGCTCCTTCTCGGCGATATCCCCCTTCTTCGGCTTTTTGGTAGCCGGGGGGGGACCCCTTGGTCGCCGCCTTCCTCTTCCCGGCAGCAGCATCGCCCTCGGCTTTCTTGAAGAGGGAAGTGGCGGGCTTCTGGCTGCCCTGTCCCAACCCCTTCGGGTCCTGTTTCTTCAGGCGAGCGAGGCCCTTCACGTTCACCATGGAGACGGGGATACCTGCAAAAAATATGACAAAGGGTTAGGCCGACGGGTCTAAGCGAAGGGACAATGACATCCAAGCAAAAAGAAAACTAAGTACAAAATTCTAAAGCCCTCGGCTCCTACCTCCGGCTCCTCCGAAGGCCTTGTTGAAGGGAGGGTACTTCTCATCGGTCTCCCCTATGAAGCGGTACCTCCGGAACCCGAGGGTGTATAAATCCTCCTCGAGGGTGCAGTCTTTGATCACCACGTTCTTATTTTTCCCCTCCGGGAACTTGGCCAGCTTTAGGCCGTCTTTCTCGAGAGCAGCACTCCTGATTTTTTCGTGCCTTCGGAATCGATCACGCAGCTCCCTCGGGAATGGGCTCTCACCCAACTTTACGTAGCACCAACGTTCCTTCCATCCTTTGTTGGAAGAAGGAGCATCGGAGAATAGCTTGAAGCGGGCAATCTGCTGCAGGTTTGCGTACCCCTCGCCGTTTTCGTGCCCCCCCGGCACAAATTAAAGCTCTGGAAGAATAGATCCAGGCTGGGCTTCACCCCTCGGGACTTGCAGAGCTGGAGGAACCCCGCAATGTAGGAGTGGCTGTTGGGCGTAAGTTGGCAGGGGACCAAACCAACAAACCTCAAGTACTCCCGGAGGAACGGGTGCAGAGGGAACCTAAGTCCCATAGAAACCGAGAGGACGTGGATGGCGATACACCCCTCGGGCGCCCTGGACAGCACGTCGTCGGGACCTGGCTCCACCACTTCGGCCGAGGGCCCCACGTGCAGCTGAGTCACGTACAGATCTGCCCTATCAGCCTTCGACCTAATCTCGAGGGCCTCAGTGTTCAGCCAACTGTACCCCTCGGGCATGTCCACTGGCTTTCCTTGATCGACGGCCCTCTCCTTCTTCTTGGTAGCGACCTTCTTCTTCTTCAACCCGGAAACCGCCCTCAGAGGTATCGGATCTAGCGGCCTCGAGCTACTGGCCTCCCCAGAACCCGAGGGGGGGGGGGGGGGGGGGGGGGAGAACAGCGATTGTAACCTTCGAGCTCTCATTCTGCGCCTCATCCTCCGCTGTTTGCCATGCGAGGGCTAAGTCTTCATCCTCGCACTCTTGCTCGAAGCCCTCGGCTTCGACCTCAGCAATGAGTTCCTTCTGGAACTCCCGGGCCAGGGCGGCATCAGCACCGTCCGAAGGCTCGCTCACGGACTCCACATCTGAAGCATGCTCCTCATCAACCGAAGGGTCCCCCGATATGTTTTGGGAATCGCTCTCGGACGACATTCTTTGCCACAAAAAGCACCTAAGGTTTCGAAAGATTTCTACGGGACCCTAACCCTAATCTAAGGCCAGAGGGCGGAACTTACAAAAAGTGCTGAGGGGAAAGCGGGACACTGACCTTGAAAGGAGTTTGACCGAAGGCTTGAGTTTCTCTCTCTAGAATATTTTGCAGAGCTTCGCTAGGGGTGTTGGATGCGTAAAGGAGGAATGGCCCTGGCTTGGGGTATTTATAGGCTCCCAGATCCGGGCTTGGGCCGAGATCCGGCCTCCCAGCCGCCAAAGCCATCATTACGCACTGTCGTTTCACCCAACCGGTGACGCCTGCCCGCGAGCAGCCAATGGCTACATGCCACGTGTCCCCCCCCCCTAACGGCTATAAGCCTGACATTATATATTCCAACGACTATATTTCCAACGGCTATATTCTAGAAGCCCCCGGGTTTTCTACTTCACTCCACTTCATCAAGAATAGCCTCCGGGTACACTCACCCAGAAGTGCCCCCGGGTTGTGCCCCACACAGCACATAACAGACGCCTTCGGGATCACTCCTTCAGAAACCCAGGGCTTCATATCAGGGCACCCCTCGGGGATTCCCCCTCAGCACTGCAAAACCGGGTAGCCCCCGGGGAGTTGCCTCATTGACGGATGACCCATGGCACACAGGTAATGGGAGCCCTCGGGTATCTTCATCACCAACTAATCAACAAACAGTGGACCCCCCGGTAACAACTCCATTGCCGCCCTCATCCAGCAGGCCCTCGATCCCCGAATTGAGGGGCTCCCCCTCGGCGCCACCAGGACATCAACAGCAAGCCTTCGGCTAATCAACACAGGAGCCCTCAGAAGAGAGAGCCTTCGGCATTCCCGTCATTCTCCATTTTTTACCAAGGTTTGACATTTTCGATTCATCATTGGGGGAATTCGGTGCACTCTTTTTCCCTCATTAGGATTTTTTCCCACAGGGTTTTTCCTAATGAGGTTTTTAACGAGGCATCCCCCCAAAATGAAACGAAAAACGTCAGCCTTCGGCCCACAACAGCAACGCAACTACTCTACTCCTTTTCACCACTTTATAAGTGCCTCAAGGAGTGGGGGACTGGAGGACCCCCTCGGGAAAATCATTAAATTACAAAATTAGTGAAATTCCAACAAACAACAAAGCAAGCCCTCAAGTCCCGACATGTGGGTAACTGAGGGACTGCCTTCGGCAGGGACATAAAAGCAACAACTCCTCACCAACTTCATATATCACGACGGGACAACATCAAAGGGCAAGCACAAATTACTCCTTTTCCCTCAAGTACCTTTCGGCAAAAGGAGTGAGGGACTCCTGATGGAGTATATGACCCGGGAACCCCCGGCCCACAGACTCCTACTACTCCAGCGAAGGCCCAACAGGCCCAAAAGGCCCAACAGGCCCAAATCACAGCGCCCAGAGTACCAAGCAGCCCGCACTACGCGCCAGGGGTGCCTTCGGCCCCCTGGCCGAAGGGTCTAAAACTCTCACAGAACGGGTTTCTCAAGCAAACTAAGAAACTGGGAGAAAACGGCGAAAACAGTAGCCCTCGGTACTGTGAGCCCTCGGCACCAAGGTGCCCTCGGTTGGAGGAGCCTTCGGCTACTGCTCTATGGCCGAAGGCATCTCACTCGACAAGATATCCGCCTCACATGCGTACAGATCACCGTACCCTGCACAGACGTCCCATCCAACAGCCGCATTTAATGCGGCCACATGCGGCTGCCAGCGCCAACCAGTTGAGGTGACCCCTCGGCCAATGAGCGCTTGACACGTGTCCCTGCCCGTCATTTATTGCTACTATAAATAGCACCCCATTTCCCCATTTGTAACCACGCTGAAAACGGCATTCATACTGAATACACTCTCTCTCTACTTTTACTTACTTGCTCTGACTTCTCTCTAAGTTATTCCCCGTAATAACCCTTCGGATATATACCCCCGGGTAGACTATCCATCACATTTGATAGTATATGAAGTTATATTTTCTTGTGCGTGAGTTACATCTTTTAATGCGTGTGTTACATCTTTTTATGCGTGAGTTACATATTCTTATACGCGAGTTATATTTAGACTTGCTTTAACAAGTTACATTTTGCATACACCTAAGTTAAATTTTCCATCAACGTGAGTTACATTTTCTATAACATGAGTTAGATCACATCATAAAGCCCTGCTATTCAAACAAAACAATCGGTTTTATGCAAAAAAATTGCTAAAAAGTGTTTTATTAGGCAAAAAAATTGATTAAGAAAATACTACATCCGTCCCATAAAATAAGTCACGCTTCAATTTGGATCGAAGTTTAAGAAAGTGAGAATAAAGTGGAAATGTATGGTTGTGGTTGAGTAAGAAAAAGGTAAATGAATGTTAGCCACACAAAATTTTCCAAAAAGGGAAATGGGAACAATTTTTTAGGGCGGCCCAAAAAGTAAAGTGAGACTTATTTTGTGAGACGGAAGGAGTATACTTTTATGGCCTTGATATAAAAAACAGAACATACTCACTATTTAAGTAATCCCCTGCTATAGAAACATAAAAAATCATTTTTTTTTGAAAAAAAAAATGAATTTTTTGGTGAAAAATAATGATTGTTTGGATAAATAAATGATTTTAAGAAAAAACATTATTTATGGTCTTAATATAAAAAACAAAGGAAAAATTGACAAGAATAATCCCACCTTTCAGTGATCTTCTCATAATAATCCTACCTCTACATAATCCCAAAATAATCCCACTTTTGCACCCTATCTTCTTTCATTGGATCCTGACCAAGTTTTTTACCTTTCTTTGAAAATCTTATATAAATAATCCCACATTTATAAAGATATAATAGAAAAGTGAAAGGTAAGATTATTTATATGATTTTCAAAAAAAGAGTAAAAAACATGGTCAGGGTCCTATGAAAGAAGATGTGGTGAAAAAGTGGGATTATTCTGGGATTACCTAAAGGTGGGATTATTATGAGAAAACCAGCGAAAGGTGGGATTATTTTTGTCATTTTTTCCAAAAACAAAACATATTCACTATTTACGTAAAGTAATTGAACAATTAGATTCCTCATTTTCATTGAAATCAATGTTTTATTTCTTATAATCCGTATTAGACAAGTTACATTTAGACTTGCATGCACTTACAACGTGAGTTACATGTCTTTACACACGAGTTACATCATTCATGCTACCAGGACAAAATGAAAGAAAAAGAATTATTGTACACACGTGTACTGTTCATGAGATTTTTTTTTAAAAAATTGTGCAAAACTACGTCGTTTTAATTATGTAACATGATGGTCACCGTGAGATGATCCCACGATATACGAAAACATGTCAACAAATATTAACTGGATAAATTAAACTAGCCGATTGAAATATAGATTCTAATCTAAATAGGGGAAATTACGGGTATGATCCACTTTTGAACACCACATGTCATTTATGTCCGAATCATTTTTTCCTTTTCATTTTTAATCTTTTCTGTTTTCAATTTTGTTTTTCTATTTCAATTTTAGACTCACCGGGGAGTCACCGCCTTCAGGAAGAATATGGAGTACAAACTGCGAGACGCAAGTCGGAAGCGAATGACGAGTTCCAACTCACCTTTTTCAGATTCCCATCGTTGAAAGTCCTGGAGAGCGAATGACCAGTTCCAACTCTATTCTCCGTCAAGAGGATTCCATGGCTAGGATTGGACATCGCCAATGGAGTTATGCTCGAATTCTCAATTTGGTCAATAAGCCCCCCCTGGTTCAAGTGAGACACATCCGTCTCCTTCTCTCTGATCCGTCTAGCTCAGTTGATTTTATTGCTTAAAAACAGTTTGAGTTTTAGATTTTGCAGTTAATACTACTCCGGCTTTACTTGTCTTACACAATTTGATAGCAGATATATTCACGAAGGTTTCCCGTTGTGTGATGGTTAGGGTTTTAGAAGTCAATGCACATGATAAAATGCTTCGGATGCTTCGGACATATTTGGCCGAAATTGATTTGTTTCTGGTCGAGGATTCAGTGCGCTTTGCTTGGCATTCAGTGCGCAGTTTTTTGTGAACAAATATATGATTCGTATAGAGCATCATCTGAGAGAGATAAAGTATGGAAGGTAAAGTTCATCTGACTATGTGAGGCTCTATTTGATTTACATCTGCTAATAGGTTTATGAATCCACCTGACCTGTATCTCTTTTGTAGTTCGCATGTAATATATGTTCTTCTCTCTTTGCACAACAACGAGCTTCTAATACTGTAGATTTATTAAAATTTATATTGAAACCAATGTCCAATGAAAGCAAGGTAATGAATTTGTCCATAATATTGTATTAATACCTAAACTCCTGCATATTTTGTCCACACTAACCTTGAATAGGAACTCTTTTCTATTAATGATGATTTAGCTCACTGGGTAGTCTGGCTTTACTCTGTGTTATTAACATATATGCTTGTTACCTTGCACAATGGCATGAAGAGCACTATAATAAAATTTCAGAAACTAGTAGGTTATTCTGAAAATAAATGTCAAATAATGAGAAGTATTTCTTGTGTTGTTGCAATGCATTGTGAAGAACTATCCCTTAAGCTTAAGAAAATTAAATAAATCCGTGGATCCCAATCAGATAGCCTACTTGAATCTTGGTGATTTTTATTTCTTGTTGACTTCTTTATACTTGTTGAGGATATGTTCAATATATGATAAAGTCTTTTGAAGGGCTGGTTTACTTCCAGTTGGATTATTGGGGTTTATGCAACTAGCTTGTATGTCTTTCATTTTTACCATCCAAGGAAACACGAAAAATGGATCAGCATTAAGGATTTTGCTTAGTCAAGAGGACATTATTCAGAAATTGAAATCTTTGCTCAATTTATTCCTAAGCATTTCACCAACATAGTTTTCAACTTGCAGCAAACTTTTAGGTGATTCCTCTACAGCAGCAGCATTTTGTTTTAGAGGTTGCTCTGTAGGTGCTTCAATAGAAGTGCACTTAGGTGCATAGTCAATTACACTTGGAGGGATGTCTACAACATTGAGAGGCAGTGGGGTAGAGAAACTACTTTCTTGCACCTCACCACATTTGAGGCCTTTCATGTTGTCTGTTCATCTCTCCGCTTAAATAAATATTTTCCTTTTCAGCCTTATCTACCGCTTTGTTATGTTTTTAAAGGTTTTCCCTTGCCCACAACATCGAAAGAAACTACTGCTACTGAGAGGCTGCGAAATTCACGAAGTTGACATAAGTGCAGGGCCGGCCCTGGGCCTGTCTGCCCAGCCCGATTGCACAGGGCCCGGTATTTTGGAGGGCCCAAAAAAAAAATAGTATTACCCAGCCCAAAAATTTTGTTTTTAGCCCAAATCAATTCCCCAGCCCTCAAAATCCTCAAATCCCTTTCGGTCTTTTCCCCTGGTCCGTCTTCCCGTTTCCGTGAGTCCGTCTGCGTCTTCCCGACTTCCCGTCTTTCCCGACAAAGGCCAAAGGGAGTCACCGAGACACCGAGTCAAGCCGTCAACTCGTCAAGGGACACCGCCGCCCGCCGGTCCGCCACGCCGCCGCGCCGTCCGCCAGGAGTCGAGGAACGAGGACCAGTGGACCACGACTCCTTCAACTGCGCGCAGTCCGACACGGCTCCGCAGCTCCGCCGCCCTCCGGCCTCCCTCAGACGCCAGTCCTTCCGGTCAGTTACTAATTTGCTAATTCTTTTATAAATTTTATTCATTTAGTTGCTAATTTGCTAATTCTTGTGAAATTTCAATTTATTGAATATTTGAATTGATGAATTGTTTGTTGAAATCTTGTAATTTGTTTATTTTCAGATTTAATGTTTGTTGAATTGTTGTGTTGTTATTTGTTGATTTTTTGCATTTAAAGTAAATCATGCTTTCACCCTAATTTTAAACTTAATATTAATTTAAAATTTATAAACATGTACAGGATTATAGGAGAATTTCAATAATTGGTAATAATTATGTTTCCATATAAATACCAATCCGGTCATGAAAAGCGTCAAAGGAAAAGAAGACTTGAGGAGTTAACCCAATCTCAAAAAGGAGCTCTTGATAAGTTTATTATTAAAGAAGTTAGAGATGTTCAAGATCTTAAAATTTGTTTTAACTATCATAAAACTTTATAGTTACTTTTCATATTTTAATATTTCTAGAACCTGTTTTCCTTATTTTACTTTTTTTCCTTATACTTTTTAGATTTTTAGGGTACTCAACCATATTTTAGACCCTTTTATTAAACTTTTGAATTTATTTATATTTTGACAGTTTATATTTTGATAAATATTATTGAACTATTTAAAAAAGTTATTTCAAAAAATTGTACTTTTTTATAGTTTTCCCACATTTTAGACTATCTTTAAATTTCTTACTTCTTATTTTTCAATTTTTCTATTTATTAATATTGCATTTGTATTATTTATTTTGAAAAACATAATTTACATTCTTTTCTATTTAAAAATTGATTTACAAGTTTCAAAATTTTCATTTTTATGATGCGTTTTTATTTTTTTTATTTTTCTGAGTTTAATGTTTTCTTTCCTTTTTAATTTAGATATCAATTTTTAGTTTTTCGACTTTTATTTTCTCTGTATTATTATCACATTTAATTTTCATAACTTTGAACATTTTTTATATACAAACATAAAAATTCAGCAATAACTATACGGAGTATTTCAAAATGAAAAAATTCCACTTTTGGTCCCATGACTATTATACCACTTCCACATTTAGTCCCTTACTTTCAGATTGTCCACATTTAGTCCGTGACCATTATCCCTCACCACCCCTCGTCCTTTCGGCTAAAATTCTGGCGAATTTAATCCACTTCTCAGCCTCAGAATCAGTCTTTGTATTAAATTTTGTATCAAGTTGGGTTTTCAAATCAATCTTTGCATTAAATTTGGTTTTTCATACCTAAAATCTGCATTAAATTCTTCGGAATTTTGGCCGGAAGGACGACGGGTG
Source organism: Cuscuta europaea (assembly GCA_945859875.1). Classification (NCBI taxonomy): domain Eukaryota; kingdom Viridiplantae; phylum Streptophyta; class Magnoliopsida; order Solanales; family Convolvulaceae; genus Cuscuta; species Cuscuta europaea. The sequence goes on along the minus strand of CAMAPE010000045.1, from coordinate 230,755 downwards.
GTGAGAGGATACTGGTCACGGACTAAATGTGGACAATCTGAAAGTAAGAGACTAAATGTGGAAGTGGCATAATAGTGGGATGAAATTTTTTCTTTCAAAATCTATGTACGTAACACGATGCTTAGACCTTTCAGCCTTCAACTTTTTAAGTGGATCTCGTATGTGTTAGGAATGATAAAAGTGAAATTATTTCTGTTTCTTAAAGTTTCGTTGTCTAATTGAGGAAAAACAATTGTTGGTGTACACGCTGAATGGTATACGTTTGTACACCCTGTATATTGTATCTGAGTCCTATGTAACTCGTGCATTTTAAGAAGAAAAATGCTATAATATTCAAACAATATACATGACACGTACAAAAACGTGCACAAATGGGCGTGTACCTACGAAATTTTGCTTCAAATGGACCGCCTTAGGTCTGAAAAAAATAGAACATATAGGCCCAAAATATTTTTATTATATATAGTGTGAGTAGACTTCTTTTTTTTATCCTTAAGTTCAATTAATTAGGCCTAATGATCTATTTTATTGACAATTTGAAAATTTAAAACATGAATAAAGAGTCTTAAACAGAGCTAAGTTTAAAAAAGAACACATGCATTAATTTTTAGCAGGATTGATTGTAGTTTTTAAAAGCAATACAATTATTACTGCATAAATAAAAGACACATCTCTCCAGTCCTCACATCTTTTTAGCTTTTAAGGTTTTTTATTCAATTTAATTATAACATAACAAATCTATATAATTAGTTTAGAGCCTGTTTCTCTCAAATCTTACCCCAATTATTCATTTGTTTCCAAATTTCAATAAGCTATATTTGAGTTTCTAATAGTTGTTTTAGAGGACGTCAAATTTGCAATCTTCTTGCGTGAATCCTCTTGGCAGCCAAACATTTTGCCTCTTTGAAAATCTTCATTCTTTCAAGACTTCAAACTTTAGACTCTCATCAGCGGTCAATAAATCATTCTCAACTTATGAAATCAATATGTGGTAATAATTCTTTTCAAATCCTTTCAAAAGAAAATTTAGTGTTGTTATATGTGGCAATTCTATTATTATTATTTTTTTACCTCAGGGGGGTCTGGGTGAGGGGGTTGGGGGGGGGGGGGGTTGGAGTAATCAGAGCTGAAACTCACTCCATTAAATTTCAAACCCTTGTGTGCCTAGCAAGATTCAAACTCGAAACCTCCCACTAGGCACGGTAACCTCACAACCAGCTGGGCTGGAATGCTTGGTTATATGTGACAATTTTATTTTTTGTCATATTTATTAGTGGAAAGAAGGTTGTCTGTGAATAAGTTATTGATGATTTGCTTCACATTGTTCTACGAGAAACGTTTTTAAGTAATGTTTTTTCTTTTTATTTGATGCTCGTGTTGTTACGTTTGCCCAAATATGTAACGACTTAAATAATAATAAAGTGATTCTCGCCTTTATTTTATGAACTTCATTGCCCAAATATGGTTTACTGTTTAGAGTTTTTTACAAGAATATTACTAAAATAAGTCATATTTACACAAATATGACTATTCATTACTACAATGTAGTGTTGTGGTAACTTAAACTCAAAACTTGAACATGAATTACTATGATTTCATTACTACTTTAGTCATTAGTCATATTTTTGTAAATCTTTATTTTGGTCATATTTATGTAATTATTTCTTACTTTTATCATGGATATAAGCCCAAAATAGCGTACCGGTCACAGATTCAGAAATGGATAGGACCGGCCCTGATCATTGGTCTCCTTTTTTATCTTAGGAAAACAATGGTGAATGGACATAAGTCAGGGGCGGAGGGAATGGGGTGGCCTGGCTGGGCATGGCCCAGGGCAAATTTCTTTTTATCTGAGAATTTTCTTTCAAATTTATGTGTGCTTAGTGATTCAAATCACACTATCAATTGATGACATCATCTATCTTCATGTAATACTGATATACATCAAAACATTAAACGAAACACACTTATAATATTATGGTCAAAATGAGAGTACTAAGCATTACTTAAAATATCAGAAACATCCAACAAATACGTTGAAACCATCAAATTGTAAATATGTATTTAATGTAAATCTAAACATTGTTGTTGAACACTTCTTTGAATACAACATTCCGAGTCTTGTCAGTGGTTCCTTCATCTTCATCAACAATTAGAATTTTTAAATTTACACGAATTGATTTTTTTTAGACGAATTGTCTCTCTAAATAGGTAAAATAAGGGAGTAAAATATATGAAATTGTGTTATGTCATTCTTGAATTATACTTGAATCTAAATTTATGGGAAAATGTTCAAATAGGTGCTTCTACTATTTCTAATATCCAAGTATGGTCTGGTCTGATTTGTTTAAGTTTGGTTTGGTTTAAGACTGAAATAAGTCTAAGTATAAACATCTCAAGTAATATGGTGACTATGCATTTATACGAATTGCATTTTTTACATGAATTGCCCGGGTAAATTGGCAAATCAGGGGGCGTGCAAATATGTGAAAGTGTGTTATGGCATTATTAAACAATACTTAAATATGATAATTCTTCAATCGGACCTTAACCGGCTCTATTCGATCCTAGACCGAACCCGTGCGATGCACGGTTCAGCCCGATTGTACGGGGCGTGTGGGCCAATCGGGCCTTAACCGGCTCTATTCGATCCTACTAGAGCACCCGTGCGATGCACGGTTTGAAAATTTTCACGATGCAATTAATATCAATCAAATTTAAAGTTAAAAAACTTCGAATTTTACTTGAATCATTTACAATTATTCTCCGTACAATAATAAAGTTTGATGTAAAAGTGAAACATATTCAGTATGATCTATCAATGATTACTGAGTAGTTCACACATTTTATAGACCCACAATATTCTATGTTTCAATTTTTGTTCCACTGTCATTGTATGTGATGTGATTGTTTAACGCTCGACAGATTGATTGCTCCTGACACAACCACGTAAAATTGACAATAACTATAAATAAGTGTTTTCAACAACAAACCATGCAACACGGGATACCAACTATTTTTTATTTAATTTACATTCATGACACAATAAGTCATGTTTAGGTATTCTCGTATCCGGAATTGCAATGACTAACGTTTTAAGGTGTTAAGAAATGCTTCGAAATTAACACCTTCTGTCCCGCACAAACTCATGTTAAAATTAAAATCCTTCCTTCTAGTAAATTCACCCTCACAATGCACAAATGATTTAGCAAATATTTTTTTCATTTTATAAATGATTGCCCGGGTAAACATGCAAAATAGGGAGTGTGCAATAATGTAAAAGTGTTTAAAGAGATCCTTATATTATTTCACACATGTACAAAAAAGTAATGTTGTCATTAAGTACATTTACATTTAAAACACATTCAATCCAGGCATTTTGAGCCACTATGGTGGTTCGTTTTCTAAATAACTTCACATAATTGAATGTTTTTTTATAAAAGCACATATGCATTTCCAAAATATATAAATAAAAGTATAAAAAATACCAAAAATAATGTCAAAATGGATAAATACTAAATCAGTTTTTAAATAAATAAAATACATGAAAACCTACATCATATAGAATTACAATGCAAAATTCTTAAAAAGTAGAATATACGAATAATTAGTAAAGAGCCAATAAAATATAGATTTTGTATTCATATATTTTATAAAAAAATACATCCCGAATAGGAAAGTGTAGCAAACTTTAAAATACGGAGGGAATACTCCTTCATACGTATTAACTTAAATGTACAAAACTCCAGATTTGGACATTCATCTAAACTGAAGAAACCTTAAGCTATTTGTACAGGTCGATCCAGAGCAGCCTATGTGTTCTTCGTGTTCAGCAACTAAACGGGCTGCGGAAGTAGCCCAATAATCCATGTAAACCCCTCCCAATATAAGTGCGTTTATAATGACTCTGAAAATGACCCCTCCCACAAACCCTCCCTTTCTTCGCCGACACCTAGCCAGATCGACATTCCCTCTCTCTAAACTCCAACCACGATGCTCAACCGCGGTTTATCCAATCGACTGGAAAAACGGAGTGGTCGTCGAACATCATCGTCGTGTTCTCATCCCTCATCCCACCGTGAAGCCGCAACCGAACGAACATCGGCACAATACGGCGTCAAACTGCGTATTTAGTCAGACTGCACAGTAAGTTCATTTTCCTTCCTCTACATGCAACCCTTCGTCGATTTCAAGTTTTTCAAGAATAACCAAACTAATTTTTTTTATAACTACAACACACTAACTCTACAATCTGGAAGTTTCATGGCCATGGATCCATAAACGTTTCATTCTTCCGCCTAGATTTGCATGTCAGGGGTAAGATCTAAATCCAACCACCTCACAAATCACATCTTCACTTTGACGTTTATCACGAATAAACAACGACAAACCGATTTTATATGAACAACATTGTCCAAAGCCCATAGATCTGGAAGATCCGTGTTCATCTTTCTTATCGATTTTCATTTCTAGATTTGTTCTGATAAATTTTTAATAAAAGATTAATCTCATTTTTTTATAAATCGATCGTCAAATACACATTTTTTAACAAATAAGCATACTAAAACCGACTTTATGTGAAGCATATCATCGAAACTCTACAAATCTGGAGTCCATACGTTTATTGTTAAAAACCATTTTCATTTCCAATTTATGTTGATAATTTCCGATTGATAATTTTTTAACAAATATGCATCCTAAAATTATGTTTATCATTTTTCATTCTCCAAAAAATATGGATGCTGTTTGTTTGCATTTTTAACAAAACACACTTAAAACATTTTTTAATTTTTTTAAACACTTTAAACACAACACTTCCACCAATTTTAAAAATTGTACGCATGTACACACACATGCGAACAAACATGCCATGTACCATTAATAGTAACCCAATATCATTAAATACAACTACACCACCTACCTTTAAATATTTGGAACTGTTGGGAGACCGATGAACTCATTCATGAGGTTGAACAACCCGAAATCCGAATCGCCATAAACGAATTCTAAACAGTTATTGTCTACCCATTATTTGTCCCAAACATCCAATCTCCACTCCAGCCCTTCTCGACCCGATATATCAAAAGACAACATAGATGTAACACACACCAAACACATAGACTTCTATGAATTTGATAAATTTAAAATAGCCCTTTTTATTTAAATAGCACAACTCTAATTAATACAACACTTTATTAAAAAAATACCCCTTCCATCAATGTCTCTTGAATTATTTCTTTTTGTCCAACCTACAATTATAAAATTACGATGTGTTTTTTTTTCAACCAATTTTTGGTGAGATCAATGGTCAAAAAATAATACTACCAATTTGAGCAATAATATATATTTATTGAAACTTTTTTATAATATAAAAATGATATGAAAATGTTCTTGGTTAAAAGTCATTTCATAATAGTAAAAAATTTCAATCTTTCATAATATTATACTAATCAAAACCATGGTCCAAATTTAAAGATTTGGCTATACATTTTGGAACTGAAGTAATAATGTTTTCATCAGTGACACACTTATTCGTATATTCACATAAATTTAATCTCCATTTCACATAAATAAGGAAAAGGAACAATATGCCTATATACTGATAACTGTAAAAAATATTCAATATATTTTAAAAACATTCATTTGATATGCAAGTCTGGGGATGTCTATTCTTTGGTTGACCGTTGTTTATTTAACTTGTACCTCTTTGAAATGTCAATTTAATTTAGTCTGTTGCATCTTAATTTGTAAGTTGGAAATGTAATAATTTAATAATTACGTATAGATTAGGATAGAATTAGGACTGAAACAGACGCAAAAATCCGATGTACGTCTCTGAAACCCTTAATTTTGTCCACCCATAATAAAAAAATTACATCTGTTTTTTTAGCAAATCGGTGCTCGCAACATCATGCTTACAAATAGTATGACAATAAATGTATAAAAGTTGTAGGCTTAAAACCTAATAGTGTGTTCTTTAGTCACATACTTTTTAATTGGATAGAAAATGAACCCATCGTATATAAGTAGGTTAACTACTTAAGTAGGTTGATGCTATACAATGGATATATAAGATTTAGCCCTAACTTCCTTTTTTGGAATGAATTAAGATTAAAAATTACATGTTTGAGTAGGAGCAAGAACATTTAAGAGCGAACAAATAACAAAATTCAAAAAGCAAAAGACGTAGAAGGCACTGGCTTAAGGTACCTCAACTTATTGTCTTCTAAGCACAAGTTCTCCACGCGTCTAGGTTTTAGATATTGCATACCCATAATAAACTTAGTGCTAAGCACTACATACTTAAAACATATTAGTTAAACTCCATGAATAATATCAAGACTTAGGCTCCTCAATCTTCACTCTTTCTGGATCAACTTCCAGCACAATTCTCTTTTCTGTATTCAACATTTCAACAAAGGGCTTGTTGAATCCACCTGTCGGGAGTTAAAGAAATAGAGTGTTAATTCACATACCTACTAACTGTGAGGTTTGAAATAACTTAATACATCTAGAAAATAAGAATATATTCTCCTTTTCGCTTCAAGAAAACTCTCGCTTCAAGAAACTAAACTCGTCCTCCTTCTATATATCACCATAAATAGTTGAGTTATTTGATACTACGTATTTTAACTTAAGTCTCCCAATATTTATGCTATGTTAGATAAGGAATCTCTGGTGCATTTGAATCTGAAACATAGAGAGAAATAAATGTCAACACTTGTGTATTGTGCAATTAGAGCTTTGATATGGGAATGAATGAATGTGAAAACCTTCTCTCATCCACATTGCTTTTATAGCTTAAAGTCCATTGCAATCTTTTAAAAATTTGGAAACAATCAATAAGCTTCATTATTCCCACCACCCATTCAACCAATAAGGTTTAAGGATGTTTTTACTTGGATTGTAATTTGCTGGTCTGGTCTGGTCTATACTGGTATGGTTTCTTTGTGTTTTTATAACTATCCAAGTCTGGTATGGTCTGAACTGGTCTGGTCTGGTCTGAGAGGAATTACAGTCCAAGTAAAAACATCTTAAGTATTTGACTATTCCCACCACTCATTTCAATCAATAAGGTCTAAGTATTTGACTATTCCCGTCACCCATTTCAACCAGTAAGATTTAAGTATTTGACTATTCCCACCACCTATTTCAACCAATAGAAAATTAGAATTTTAATCAAAATAAAGTATACTCCTTCCGTCCCATATTTATCTTCTGAAGTACAAATGCCACACAGATTAAGATAGTGGGAAATGTGTGGTGGAGAGTTGTGTAGAGGAAAGAGAAGTGTGTAAGAATGTGTAAGAATGGTTGTGAATCACAAATTCTTTACTAAAAAGGGAAAGAAGAAATAAATTTTGAACAAACCCAAAAGGAAGATACCTGCGTTAAGGCAATGCGAAGTAACCTAGTATTTGGGTAGCGGAGAAAATTGGATATGTATTTGTGTGAAAAGTGGCCGCCACTTTTTTAACCAACAGAAATTCATCTCTATGAGGTATACGAACTCATCAAGTGTTGATATACAATGGTCACCACTTTTTTAACCAATAGGAATGAATACGGAATATTACTCATGTTACCGTTTCCAGCTCATTCGCACCATCCAGTCATCCGATTCGCCTGACTTTCGCCTTCTCTTCGCCGACTAGCCGGAGACGCACGTCACGCACCCTGCTTTTCCTCAGTAATCGCCGATTCGCCGACTCGCCTTCTTCACGCAAACGGCATCAGTAAATCAGTAATCGCCTTCTGCTTTTCCTCTCTTCAGCCTTCAAGGAGAGCCGCAGCCCGCAGAGGTGAGGTTATCTTACTTTCTTACTTTCTTTATTATTTGTTTTTACAATTTTTAGATTAATTAGGTTTTTTATTTGTTAAATTAGTTTGTGTTAGTGATAAGTGTGTCACAATTGATTTTGTGTAATTGATTTGTGTAATTGTGTGCTTTGAATTGTGAAATAGAAAATTAGGAAAGTGTGATGTTATTTGTGAATTTTTGAAAATATTAATATGAATTATATGAAATAAAATAAAGTATTGATTAGCATTTTATTTTTTGGTAATTTTAGTAGATATGGCTACTCAATCTACTTCCAAAAAGGCAAAAATCACATTGCTTTCGTTTTATAAGCCTAGTACAAGCACACAAAGTAGACAAGAGTTAAATGTCTCTAATATCTCATCCGCTCAAGAGGAAGTAATTTCTGGTGCACTTGAAATTGAGCAGGATCCGGAAAAACGGAAAACGATAAGTGATCGGCCGTTAGAGAAAAGAGATGAAATTAGACGATCTTATTTGATGCTTGGACCTTATCAACCAAAATTGAACTTTTACAAAAGCCGAGTTTACAAAGATAGGATGCGTCGTTTTCAAGCCAATTGGTTCAATGAATTTAATTGGTTGGAATACTCTCCAACAACATTGTATGTATTGTTTAAAAATATTACTATGAATTTTAATCATTATGTTCACACTATTGTCACTTTTAAAATTTGTATATAATGTTTTTAGAATTTTAGTGTATAGTTGGCCTAGGTAAACATCCATCCTGGCTCCTGGCTCCGCCCCCGGACATAACAAAATCTAGTGAACCATGGCGGTTCAAATTCCATCATTTTGGAAGATGGTTTTAGATTGATAGTAACTTTGAATTGTAAAGGAAGTTCGTATAAACTTAAGGCTTATGCTTAAAACTGCCTTGAAGCTTATACCTTGTATCGCATAAGCAAAATGCCTCAGGGCTTGCAAGGGTCATTCTAAACATTGATTGGCTTTAGGGTTGGAGATTATTGTACAACTAGCTTTTAATTTTGACTACTTAATTATGTTCTTAGAATGCCATTTTGTTACTTTTGAGATATTATATTAAAATCATGCAAAGTTTTAGTTTTTATTTGTTATGCTCTATAGGGATTTTTCTTCCAGAAAAGATGCATCCTCCCCTAACATTGCATCGGCACCCAATGTGTTCAGAAGTAAGTTCATTCAAAAGAACACTATTCCCTCGATCTAAACAAAAGAGTCATGTTTCTAACCTTTTTGATCACTAAGGCTAATTTTTCATTTAGCTTACAAAAAAATGTTAACAAGTCATAGATAAGTTACACATGGTAATTATAGGCAAATCAACAAATGAGCTTTACAAAATATAAATATGATTCATAATTATGCCATTTATACCTTATTACAATGGACATATGGGTATGGAGAGCCTAGGGGTAGATCAATGCAATGGTAAAATCATCTTAAATTTGCCCTTGAATTTTCCAGCCTATCCTTTCCATTAGGGGGGGGGGGGGGGGGGGGGGGATAAATTTAAGATCTTCTTATACTGGCATAATACTCTCCTTGAAGGGGAGCCTTGGCACACCGGTACAATGATGTTTTGTGGTAGGGAGGTCAGGTTTCAAGTCGTGGGACATCTCTTTGTCCAAATGACAAGGGAAGGCTGTCCTCCTATACACTTGTGGTGGGATCCATCCCCAGACACTTGTCTCATGGGGACGCCAATCTGCACGGGCTGCCAAAAAGAAACTCTTTACATGCCATTATTCTATCAAAATTTAAAATTTGCGGGTTGGTCAAACATGATTCCTTTTTCTAGGACAAGGTCATACGAAGTATTTTAGGTACTGTCGTAAGCGGTGTACAACAAATGAGAGAAATATACTATATATTTTACACAGCAATGTGACTTTTTCCATGATCAGATTATTGAGGAGTTCCAAAAATGTCATCTGGATCATCCTATTGGCAAGTTCTTTGGAGAATGCACTGATCTGAAGATAAAGCTCGACCGATGCTTTAGACAAGAAGTAAGTTCTTTGTTCAGACCCTTATTTTAAATTCGCAAGAAAAAAGCCAATAAAAAGTGTTTTTTTTGCAGAAAGCTGTGAAGCGGAAGGCGAACTTTGAGGAGAGCAAGAGGTTTAAAGAGAGCTTGCGCGCATACAGGAAAGAAGCTAACGAGGGCAATAGCCAAGAAAACTCATTTGCACAAGCTTAGTAACCTGCTAATGCATATTTATCCGTTGAGAAAGAGCAGTTGCCTAATTGCAGCATCTTATGGAGTTGATTTTCGCTGCACTATTTACTCGATGTGTTGCTGGAATCTCCAAAGCTTTGGAGAGATTTCTGAATAGATGATTTGACACTTGCTAATTGCAGTTCATTTAGGCCGTTGCAATAGTGATAAAAACGTCGTTTGATTTTAGTCTATCGTCCATGGCCAGTTCTTTGTGTTTGGCACAGTTTGGGCGGGTAACCGTGTTTATGTGTTATTCGGGTTAACTCAAATAAGCAGCTTGAATTATTCAACCGTTAAGAATTGTTTTTTATTTAAATTACTTCAAGCACATACTTTGTACGTAGTACGGAGTATTATTTAGTATACCTTAACAGCTTAACTATGAGTAATTTATTTGTAGCAATGTTCTTATTAACCATAATGTTATGGATATATCCTATTTAGCTGAATCGTAAATACTACTATATACGGAGTACTATTTACTAATACTCAAAAGGCAAAACAACCATATTTTAATATACTCACTTTATCAATCACGTTATCTTCTATAAGAGTTGTGATGTTATATCGATAACATTTCTAATCCTCACGATTCAGTACATGCTGCAACAAAAACCAATCTTAATTGCTTTAGGCTAGGAGTGGACTCGGGCCGGTTCGGGCCTGGGCCCGGCCGGGCCTCGGTTCAAGAAGGGGAGGCCCGGAATCGGCCCGGGTAACCCCCGGGTCCGGGCCGGGCCGGGCCGGGCCTCGGGTATATATATTTTTTTTTTGGGCTTTTCCTAGTTAACCCCCACCCCTCCCCCTCACCCCCAAACCAACCCTAACCACCTCAAATGACCCAAAATAACCAGCCCAACCCAAAAACTCAAAAAAAAATCAAAAAAAAAATTAAAATTGGCCCGGCCCGGGCCCGAACCGGTCGGGCCGGTTCACCTTTTGAAGGGCCCGAGCCCGAACCGAGAATCCACCGGGCCGGGTGGCCCGAACCGGCCAACGAACCGGTTCCCGGGCCGGTCCGGGCCCGCACAGTGGCGGGCCGGTCCGGTTCCGGGCCGGTTGGCCCGGCCCGAGTCCACCCCTACTTTAGGCTTGACCAAAGCGCCTTTTCAAGGCTTTTTAATCCACTTTACTGAACTTGCAAGTGTCTTCATGTTTCTGCGGAGATCAATCCACCCCTTGACCTCATTCTACGTGGGACCGTTTTTATGTGCTTTTTCTGATGATGCAATTGATGCATTGGCGGACTCTGATTTTGTAACATGATACCAATATATATATACACATACATACATTATATATACTATTAGCTAATATTTTTTAATAATTACCCAATGTTATCATGTTTTGATTTACAAATCAAGTGTCGTGGAATTGATAATCCTTTGTTAGTATCATTATCGTGAGGCCTTTCTTCCCATGCAAAAGTTTGACATTCATATGTGACAAATGGTTACACCTATCACACAGTCGATTATGAACAAGACAGACCAACAATGAATAGTGGGTTATGTGTCACAACCATCGGTTCAGATAACTCAGAACCAATTTTTATGGTTTCTTGAATTGCATGAGATTCTCGAACTTCAAATGCTTTCTGGTGGGCAAGAATTGACATGGATTTTGTTCCGCTGCACATGGGTCGATCCTACACGTGTTGTGAGAAACAATTCAAAGTATAATATAATTGACGTCAACCACTCTCGCGTGTATCGGAAAAACGAGCCTTTTATACTCGCTCAACAAGCAGCTCAGGTGTACTATGCAGAGTATCTTTCAACCATGCACACACCGAATCCTTGAGTGTGTGCATGTACAGTCTGTTCGAGCAAAATTGGATCACAGACTCAACACAAGGATGCTGATTTTGATGCTTTTCAGTAAGATGTTTTCCAACCTTCGCCTATTGCTGAGACGGTCAATCATAACATTGAGTTATGTGATATAAATGGCCGACATGTTGAAGTCATGCCAGAAACATACCCGCACAACCTCAATCTGAGCGCAAAATTGTTGAAATGTATGAACAAGATCAACAAGACTCTGAACAGGAGGAAGAAGAAGAATGGATAGATAATAATGAAGATACAGAAAAAGAAATTTAGAATGAAAAAAATAACGATTATGATAGCGATTAATTCTATCGTTAATTTGTATAACCAATGTAATCACTTTCAATTCAATTGTTTTAGTTTGAATTTTTTACTTTCTTTTTTCATCATTTAAATAATTATTACATATTATATTCTAGTCATGTAACACCGGACCCGAATTTTACCCAGAGTTTTTTTTTTCTTCAAGTACATGGTTAACGAAGGTAAATCAAGACTAGAGTAACCTTGATAAATGAGAAAGATGAAATTCTTGTCTTAAATTAATAAAGGATTATTAATCAGACGCGGGACCCACATCGGGAGCGGAGACCACCCGTGGTATTCTTAGCGTATAAAAAAATTAATGTTGATCTAAACAATACTATTTTGATAGTAGGAATGGGTCGTGGACCCCGTGATATAAGAATGACAACTGGACGGCCAAGTGGGCCGGGGCCACTATTTGATAATTGTGAGCCCTTAATTATTTGGAAGATTATGAATTAATGATAGAAGAAAAATAAATAATTTAAGAATCTAAAACAATTACTTTTATCTGTTCATACACTTTGGACATTTAAAAAGAAGTGCAACATTTTATTAAAGTGTCACAAAATATCAAAACACATATTGAGTCGTGAGAAATGACTAATGAATTTACGAGATGACGCGTTCTCATTTTTACTGTTACTTGAACAGTAAAATGCACGTTGGGCCCACACATGGTTAGGAACCATTCGATATTTACGGACCACATATTATATTCATTCTGGTCTAGATGATATTTATATGATGGTGTAAATTACATTTGAGCCATAAAGTGGCCTTTCGATCAAACGAAGTCTCATTACCAGTATTGGTAATTAATTAGATAATAGCCTGAAATAACTTCCGGGAATGATGAAATTAAAGTTGGATGATATATATTCACTCTAAAGATCAATATTGATTGGAAGAATGATATATATTTTATTTGACCCGATAAAAAGAATGTTAATTAAAACAGTCCGAAAAATGCAACTTTTGGGTTCGAATACACACTTCGGGGTATAAAGGGATGACCTCCCACATGAGTGGAGGCCACCCCACGACTTGAGACCATGCAAAAGAGGGAGGAGAGCGACCTACTTGACTGGAGTGTAATAAGAAGTGATGGGGGAGACATAATATTAAAAGAAAAGGGACCCTCCTTCATTATTTTTGGAAGATGACAAAGAATCATACTCTCACTCACCCACCTTCATATCATTTCGACTCTAGCATCAATTAGGGAGGAATAGGGTCTCAAAAACATCATCTCTACCACTTTACTCGAACCAAGAACAAAGAGGAGGAAGCAAGCAAGAAAAGAGAAGAAAGAATAGGAAAGAAAGAGGAAAACTTGGAAAATCAAGGTAATGACTTCAATAGTATTTGTCTTCTGCATTCAAAGTATTCAATGTTCCCAAAGCTTTCAAGAGATCTAGTCATCAGCTCGTGAATTCTCTGCATTGCTTCTGCATTTATCGATCTCATCAACTGTGTAACTAATTTCAGTTGTTGTAGACTTCTACACATAAACTTCCGGTCAATTGGTTCTGGATTAGTCATATTTTTCATTTAAAAATCGGCCTGCAGAGCACTATTTATAGATAAAATTGTCACGGATTTGTCACGGATTGGGACGTGACAAAACCGTATTTATTCGTCTGATGGACGGATTGCCCGATAATCTGATAATCTGACAAGGCGGCTCTCCAGGGATTATCTGATAATCTGATAATCTGACTACAGAAACCTGATTTAAGAACCAAATAAATAACTTAACAAGACAATTGAATTATCTATTATTTTATCCAAGAGAGCTCGAAATAATAGGCATGATATGTACTCTAATAATCCACTCAAACAACTTAATTAATCATATTAAAGTTGGTCAAAAATTAACATAATCAATTAAGAGAATAAGAACAATGGATAAAACTCAGTACTTGACTTAACTAAAATCACAATGGATAAAATTAAATCCCAGCAACTTCATCATAATCTGAACTTAAGAATTTAGCTACTCATATCAAATAGAAAACTAGTAAAACAATAGGAAATAAAGAGTTCATGTTAACAATAAAGAAATCAAGAAATTGTGCCAATACTCAAATAATGAGTCAAAGAACATAAGCTTTTGCGACTGATTCAAACCAGCAATTTATGGAACAGTGAATGATTCCTTCCTCCGGTATTTTGCAGCCTGAAAACCAGAAGAACCGCGTGTAGCCCACCCCCCTTCTCCTTCGGCCCTCGGCCCTCAGAACCGCTGCGTTTTTTTATATCCTGGAGTCTCTCACCCGCTGCACTCCTCTCTTTGTTTTAGGGCTTTTCGTTCCTTTTTCTCTTGATTTTTGCACTCCACATATGTTTGAAGTTTCCGGAACCACACACCCATGTCTGAACTCTGAAGTTTCTAAAGTGAGGACGAGCCTAGAAGCTAGATCTATATCTTGTGATTCCTTCGGCCAACAACTCCGGCCAGTAGGTAGAAATGGCAGACGAGATTGCCTGTGAGCTGCGCACAATTCATGATACTTCCCTCCCATTCGAGCTCGATGTTCATCTAATTCCAGTTGCGCGAAATGAGTTCGATGAACCGCAACTGGCCGGCCCTTATATTTGCTCCTTCACCATCAAAACTGAAGTTATGCGGACAAAAAGTCACTGATGCTGAAATGTTGGAAAAAACTCTATCCACTATGCATCTTTCAAATATGCTTTTACAAGAGCAATATAGACAAAAGCACTTCACTAGTGTAGAAAAACACTTTCTATATGGGTTAAAAAGCACTTTTTATGTCGGTTCCCGTAACGACATAGTAGCCAGCGATATAGAAAATCGGGCTCTTTTCGTGTCGGGTAGTCATACCCCTTGTAGAATGTTTTTTATAATGGTTACGAATTTAACCGTTATCGAATGTTTTCCGTGTCAGTTCAGTAATACCCCATATAAAATCCTCTTTATATGGGATAAAAAATAATCTATATCAATTCACTATACCCCTTATGGAATGTTTTCCATATTGGTTCATAATAACCTCATATGGAACGTCTTTTATAATGCAAATGATACCCTGATAATTTACCCCAATATCAATTTATTGTACCCCAGCATGAAAATTTTATAATGTTCATTCACTACTATATCCATAAATAAACATCACTCACAAACCATATATCAAATTAAAATATTGTATATTAACCATAGTATAGTTTCAAATTATCGTTGATACACCAACAAAATATTGCATATGACTTTCAAACATGCCAAAAATAGTATCATCTAAATCTAATTAGATAAATACTAAATCTAATTAAATAAATACTAAATGCTAGTAGCTTCACAGAAAAACGCTGCCTAATCTTCTCGAATCTCATTGATATCTTCTTCTTCTTCTTTAAATGGATCTTGAACATTGAATACCTATACAAGATGAAAAACATTATATTAGTATCAAATAAAATAAAAAGAAATACAAAAAAAATAAAATAATGAAACATAAGTGGCTCTATCCATCATCAATACCAACAAATTTGAAACCATAATCATTCCTCTGCTACTAAACTTTGGAAAACAATATGTGGAAACAAAACAGAGCTGTCCCATAGAGATCAAAGAATAAAATCATATCGGTAACACTGTAAGCACTTATACACATAGTATGGTGCTGCTCGAGCAAAGCCAAGGGCTTTGCACACCCCAATTTAGCAGCCTTCGCACCAAGCCAGGCCGCCCCTGTCCCGCTCTTGCTTCCTCTCAATTTGAGTCTGATTGAAATTCAACTTGGGTAGGGCGCAGTTGATATTCCAAAACTTCCCTGCTAGCTTTCTCTTCATCCTATACTGCTAAACTCTAACATCCCTTGCTGTTAATAACAATTTGGACTTTCAAAATAACAAGATCAACTGCCAAATCATATTAAAAAGAATGCTAAAAATATCTTTAATCCAAATGAATTGTCAAAACATGAATGGTGCACTCAAAACATACTGCCTACTAAACATCTAAGAGTTTCATTTCATTAACATATCCTAGTCTACCATGCCACACATTGGAAGACTCAAGCAAGTAAGCAGAAGAGATTTTATTATTATTATTAATAGTCATTACATTGAGCTTAAACAGCCCATCAACTGCATACCCCTTCCCCACATACATTCTCGATTTGGACAAAACTAGTTTGTCCGACTCAAAGACCATGCGGAACCCATGCTTGTTCAACAAAGAGCCCGAGATCAAGTTTTTGCGTATCTCCGGGACGTACAACACATTGTTGAGAGTCAGCTCCTTGCCCGAAATCATCTTCAGGACCACCTTGCCCATGCCTTCAACCTCGGAATGAGCAGAATTCACCATCCACACCTTCTAACCGTTTGATGGCTCAAAGGTTGTGAATAGATCCTGGTTAGAGCAAATGTGCCGGGTTGCACCGGTGTCCACGAACCACTCCTTGGAATTGGATCCAACGAGGTTGACTTCGGTAACCACAGCCGCTAGGATGATGTCTTCATCCTTTTGCCCACCTTGCATCAACTTGACTTGGGAGTCTTTCTTCTTCCGTGGTGCCTTGCAATCCGAGGACTTGTGTCCATTCTTGTTGCAATTGAAGCATTTTCCATTAAATTTGGGTTTGGAAATGCCTCCCTTGGGACCAAGCTTGCTCTTCCCATTATTTTTATTTTTGGAGCCTTTTGCATGCTCCACCACATTGGCCTTGGCGCCGCTAACGATTGGGAGTCTCCCATCGTTCTTCCGATTATCCTCTTCAATCCGCAGACGGAGGATCAACTGTTCCAAGTTCATTTCCTTTCGCTTATGCTTAAGGTAGTTCTTGAAATCCTTCCAAGCCGGCGGCAATAAATGGATAATTGACGCCACTTGGAAAGACTCGCTAACCGTCATTCCTTCATCTCGAATTTCGTTGAAGATCATTTGCATTTCTTCAACTTGACTCAAGACCGTCTTCGAATCCACCATTTCAAAATCAAGGAATCGACCGACAACAAATTTCTTTACACCGGCATCCTCGCTCTTATATTTGTGGTCCAAAGCATTCCATAGCTCCTTAGCCGTAGCTAATTTACTATACACGTCGTACAGAGCATCATGCAGCCCGTTCAACACGTAGTTTCGGAAAAGGAAGTCAGAATGCTTCCAAGCCTCAACCGCGTTGAAAGTTTGCGCATCCACCTCACCCCCGGTTACTACCGGCGCATCCTCAGTCAAGAAACGTGCAAGACCGAGAGTAGTGAGATAGAAGAGCATCTTTTGCTGTCACCTCTTGAAGTTTAACCCATTAAATTTTTCGGGTTTCTCCACAAAGTTGCTCGGCACGGTCACCATAGGGATAGCCCTTTGGTTAACCAAAGCAGATGCACCGCGTTGTGAACTATTGTTCACCGGAGCTCCGCTTTCAGAGTGATTATCGTTCAAACCGTTCAAAGCATTCTGCCCAACAACATTTTCATTTTCTTGAGAAGTCATTTTTCGTTTCTTACGTTATCTTTAGAAGATAGATTTTCGGACGGCATTCGTGTGTGCAGGTCGCCCGCACATGCAAGTCGCGGTTTTTGTTCTTCGGTTTCGGGATTTGATTCACACCCCCCTGCGCGTGTGAGAGAGCCTTTTTCTTTAGGAATCTTAACTCCTTAGGGGGGGTTTCCCTTTATAAAGGGTTCAAATTCCCTTGTGATTTTCGGTGTGGGAAAGAACCCACACTAAAACCCACATTTTCCTAGTTTTCTCCATTCCAACCGGTAAACTTCGAAAAACAATTTCTCATTCACCCGTTATCCGTTTTGAGTGTACCATATATCGAATTGTAGCCCTTAGCCATGACAATCCGAAACCACTTTGACCCGACCCAAATCGGAAGTGGACCCCACTCAAATAATTGCCCCAAAATGACCGTTTAATACACTTTTAACACACTTTTTCCAACATCCCTTGTATCAGAAACTAATAGCAGTAAATGTAATAAAATTCAGAAACCATCTAAAAAACCTATAATGCATATGGTCCAAATAAAAGCAAAACATAGATAGTAAGGAGAATTGTAATTTCATTGGGGGTGTCAACTTATTGAGCTTTGACATTCTGTTAAGGTCCATAACATCCACTGAAGTGCATATCCCATAATTTTGATTATCTTATAACCTAGAAAGTTACAAGAACAATTAAGAAAATACAGCACCAAATCCACACAATAATTGTTTTTTTTTAATGAATGGAGGTTGGGTTCATCAAAGCTTTTAAACATACATAAATGAGACATGACCAGAAAAAAAAATTAAAATAAATCTCAATAACTTCAGAGTTCAGCTTTCTATTTCTATATCATTAATTGACTATTAAAAAATTGACAACTAGATAGAGAGGGAACTCAAGAAAAAGTTATAATGTGCTTGACGTGTATAAAACTTCCAATTTGGTGCATATTGACTCACTCTAATCTTTCACGGGAATTGCCTGTAGGTACAACAAAGAAACTAAAATTAGTATCTACTAATTTGGACAGTAATGAATTTGGCTTATAAAATCTTATTATCCTAGCTAAAGGATGATGAAGTTGCACCAGGCTAGAGACCAGTAGAAGCACTCGAGGCTAGAGACCTGTAGAAGCACACATTATAAAGAAAATCATATAATGGGTGTTTAGACATCATAAGCTTGATTAGCTTTTACATATTTTTCTAAATGTGAAGTTATAACTTATAAGCTTAATTATCCCTTTATCCCTAAATGTCACTAACACTGTTATACAATCTTCCTTCTCAACGATATAAAAACCAAAAATTACGTATACCTGCTCATATCGTACACAAAACATTGATGATACAACAATTTATGCTTAAATTAGTTAAGTACATATAGTATATGCATTGGAAAATTTTAATTGTACTTCATAAAATAACTTAATAAGTGATTTGGTTGGGAGGCCTGTTAATCAATCTAAATTGATAATTTTGTTAATTGAAGTACAATGTTCTAGTTTTCTCCAATTTTAATTATGTTTAGTTCTTTTTATTCTACTTTAGCTCTCACATACTTGTAATTAATTAATTCTTTCAGTTTTTAGGGATTATTTCATCTCATAATGTTTAGGTAAAAAATGTAAATGTATCTAGGAATTATAATTTGTAGATGCAGTAAATGATTTAAGGTTATCACAAAACACTACAAGAAATCACGGAATTTAGTGGCGGAAAATCCGTCACTAAATCTGCCACAAAAGGGCTTATTGGCAGATATCTATGGTGGATCGTTCGTCACTAAAATCTGGAAGCTATTGTGTTTAGTGGCGGAAAAGTAATTCCATCACAGATCAGAGACTTAATTTAGTGGCAGATTTATCCGCCACTGTGTTTTGTGACAGAGTTTCAGTCACTAAATTCCGCCACTGAATCTTTTATATTTAAAAAAAAATATTTTGTATATATTTATAAATGACTGTTTTTAAACATCATTTGTACTTTAAAATCAAAAGTTTTTAAAACATAAAGAATCCGTTCAAAATAATTACAAAGTAAACGTATAAAACATTAAATTTGAACACTTAAACATACAAATAAATAATAGCAATAAAATTCACCAGTGTGGAGTTTATTATAATAAACCCACAATAAAATGTAGTGTAATATAAGAATATTCCAAAAAATACATGCTTCACATTACTATTGTTTAAAATGTGTACAAAACATTTGAAAGCTAAAACTACATGTCCAATGGGTAATGAGTGTTCATGCAAGTCTTGAGAGCTCCGAGATGGAATCCGGTTGTGGGAAGAAACTTGGACATTGCAGGGCAGCTTTTGTTTCATTAGATATATCAATTTCAACTTCAGATGATTGTGTTTGTACACTTTCAGCTTCATAAAAAGCATGATTAACCTGTTAATAGTCTCCTACAAATAAAAATCAAGGGGTACACGTCACTACACATCCAAAGTACTAGATACATAATCACTTTAACCCAATTGATAAAAATGTAATCTAATTTAATTGTAGATTGGATTCCTAATTCTGCAAAAAATAATAAACAATCAAATATACTAACAACTCAATTAGGCAATCTTATTACACAACATATCGCAGAAAATGTGTACTTGGTATATGAGTTTGCAAGTTTGCAGTTTAAAAGCTTAGGTTTTGCAGTATATTTTCCCAGTTTGCCTCCCCACCAAAAAAATCAAACATTATTTCCAATTTTTGCAATGAAAAACAATGAAAAATAAACATCACCATCTCTAGTTTGTTCTTGAGCCTGGCAGCCCCGAGTTCTTCAAATGGAACCACCTTTTATTTCTTCTTTCAAAAGTATCCATGTACTACAAAAAAGGATATATTAAAAATCAGCCAAAATGATCTCATCCCTGTAATTCAAAATATCACCAATGAACCAAGCAAGTAGGATTAATGACATGAAGATTACAACAACCTGTTTAATGAAACAATTCATCTTAAAATTCAATCAGAATTTTGTATTTAAAATAGGAAAACAGCTGAAATTCACAACATTGTCACTACATTCAAAACTCAAAGCAAGTGAACAATATCTTTTTAATAGCAAACAACCATTCAACCTGAGATTACTTGATCTTTGAAGACAACCTGAAATGAAGAGAGTATACATTTAAAGATGCATTGAATGTCATAGTTATTAATTAAGAAAGTCTAGGCTAGTGTTAAAGTTGGATTTCAATAAAGCAATTGATAATGCTATAGATCCTAGCAGATCCATCAAAACTTTTATGTGTAAACACTAGTGGAACTATAGGTGAGTCCCGATTCTTTTTGGTGCAAAGTTTCCAAAAATCATCATCCATCGGTTGATTTTGAATCCAAAGACTCTAATATTTAGAAGAACATAAAAAACATGACTGTTTCGTGAAGCTGAATATCATATGATTTTCTGGGAAAGGGGAGATTTTTATTTGACTAGTGTTTGAGTTCTCTGAATTTTCGAAAAGGGGGGTGCAGCTAAAAATTCCAGAAACTTGCCTAGCTACATATATTTGGATTTATAGATAAAACTATGCGTTTGTATTTAAAAATTGAAAGAATTCATTATAATGGAAACCAGAAAGATACGGAATCGAAACAATGAAAGTGAAGAAAACAGTAACGGCAAAATGTTACAACAAATATGTTTAGATTACAAATAGATGAATTGCCGAATGAGAATTTCGGAATCACTGCGATTGAAGTGATACGAACATCGCTATTTGCAAAAAAATCAACAGCGACACACACACACCTGTACCGGATATTGAGGAAGGAAGCGAGCCACGCTAGGGGCAGAGCTTAAAGAGCTAAGCTAGGGTTCTGTAGATCTGGTTTGGCGCTTCTGCCTTTCTTACCGATATGAAGATGGAGATAGCTAGGGTTTTTTCTAATTGATTGGGCATGGTTAGAGTTTGTGAGATGGGAAGTGTTTGTGAGTGGGTTTATTTGGCTGGAGAGGAGGGAATTCGGAAAAGAGGGATAAAATGGAGGGAGCGAAATTTTTGCTCGAAATTTTTGAAGGAAAGGGGAGGGAGTGAAAAGTTTGGTTTGAAACTTTATACGGAGCATTAGTGCGCACCGGTTTTTTTAAACTCTTTTTGAAAGTTCTAATGAAAGTTTCACAAATTAAGACTTAATGTTTAATTATAATTTTTTACCTGTTGTTGTTCTTTTTTTTAGTTAACGAGTTTTTATTCAATTATTATGAAAATGTTCAATAAACAATATTATTTAATGCTTGAGTTTGTTTGATTTCTTTTTTCAATCAACCTTATAACTTATATTTTTTAATTTGTGCATTATAAAATAGCGGAATATTCAATAATCAATCATGGACCACACATGGCCAAAACGTGGACCCGCATGCCCAAATCAATGTATTCATTACATAAATATCCATGAGCATAGTTTGTAGTTTAACACAGTAAAGGAAGCATGAATCGCATGTTCCTTTGGATCACTCCACCGAGAAAGGTGTAGATAGAAGGCTTTACCTTCAACCTGAAATGGTGTGCACCCCCCCCCCCCCCCCCCCCCAAGGGATCAGTACGTGAATACTGAGCGAGCAGTAGGTTGAATGTAGCATAACCAACGTTTCAAGTATAAGACCCAAACATAGGTTGATACATACACATATAGTCCTTTCCGTCAAATTATGAAATACATGTCGGTATATATACATGATGGAGTAAATGGCCCGGGAACCCCCGGCCCACAGACTCCTACTACTCCAATAAAGGCCCAATAGGCCCAGGAAGCACGACAGGCCCAAATCACGGCGCCCAAGGCACCAAGCAGCCCACAATGCGCACCAGGGGTCCTTCGGCCCCCTGGCCGAAGGCCCTGAACCTCACAGAAGGGCCAAAACAGGAAAACAAAGTTACTGGGAAGAACGGCGAAAATCAGTAGCCCTCGGCACCTGGAGCCCTCGGCACTAAGGGGGTCCCCGGTACTCAGAGCCCTCGGCTACTCCTCTACAGCCGAGGGCACCTTTTCCGACATGATATCCGCTCCACATGCGTATAGATCACCGTACCAAGTACGACGTCACATCCAACAGCCACATTTAATGCGGCCACATGCGGTTGCCAGCGCCAGCCAGTTGAGGTGACCCCTCAGCCAATGGATGCTTGACACGTGTCCCTGTCTGGCATTTATTGCTACTATAAATAGCACCCCATTTCCCCAGTTGTAACCAAGACACAAGAAGCAAATACGCTGAATACTTTCTAATATACTCTCTCTCTCTATTTACTTGCTCTGACTTCTCTCTAGTTATTCCCCGTAATAACCCCTCGGATAAGCTACCCTCTGGGTACACTATCCATCATTTGGTGCTCTCGTTGAGAGGTCGAACAATCAAGTACGAAACCCTCCCCCTCGACCAAACACAAGACACCCAGCTAAAATGGTGAGAACAACTCGTGCCAACTCCAAAAATGTAGAGGACAGGAACCTGGCCCTCGGTGAGGTCGACGTCCCCGAAGCCTCCAACAGGGCTCTCGGGGGCGGCGTCATCGTCGGGTTGGACCAGACGGCTGTCGACCTACGCCAGCAGATTCAACAAAATGCCCCCGATGCCCGCCTCGGCATCGAGGCCAAGAAGAAGGACCGGAGCGAGAATCAAATTAGCCCTCCGGTCATCACAATCGACGTGCAATCGGCGCTCTCCGCCTTCATCCAGACGCTCACCCAGAACCCGGGTGCCTTCGGCACTTTGGTTCCCCTCCAACCTCAGGTGGGGGAGAATATTATGCCTCCCCCTCATCCACGACCCCTCGGTAACCCGGTCCTCCGGATGGGGAACTCCGAGGGGGTCGTGGCCCAAGATACGGCCTCCCAGGAAGTTCAGTCTCGGGACCGCCACAACATAAACAAGGAACAACTCCGGACCTCCGCCCTCGAGAGACTCGGAGGGGCGCAAGACCGCCGAGGGGTCCATGACCGCCTCGGGGGGAAGGCGTTCCAGAGGCCTCAGGAAAGTGGCGGGTCCGTCTCCAGGGCCAATGAAAGGCGTCCTCCTCAGGACAAAGGCAAGGCACCTCTCCATGCCAACGAAGCCCGCCACCAAATCAACCAGGCCCACTCGGCCCGGGTCCATTCGCAGGGGGCGGAGGCTCTCCTTTTATCCTTTTATCTTTTTATTATCCTTTTATCCCTAAATGTCACTAACACTGTTATACAATCTTCCTTCTCAACGATATAAAAACCAAAAATTACGTATACCTGCTCATATCGTACACAAAACATTGATGATACAACAATTTATCCTTAAATAAGTTAAGTACATATAGTATATGCATTGGGAAATTTTAATTGTACTTCATAAAATAACTTAATAAGTGATTTGGTTGGGAGGCCTATTAATCGATCTAAATTGATAATTTTGTTAATTGAAGTACAATGTTCTAGTTTTCTCCAATTTTAATTATGTTTAGTTCTTTTTATTCTACTTTAGCTCTCACATACTTGTAATTAATTAATTCTTTCAGTTTTTAGGGATTATTCATCTCATAATGTTTAGGTAAAAACTGTAAATGTATCTAGGAATTATAATTTGTAGATACAGTAAATGATTTAAGGTTATCACAAAATCAAGTTTTAATCGCAGTATGTATAGTAGACTAAGAACAACAATTTGAATTTGATGTGAAATTATATGAAGTCTAAGATTTCAAAGGCTAAGAATTTTGTTAATCAAAATCATCTAAGAAGAGTAGAAGACTAGGAAGACAAAAAAAAAAAGATAACCAACATGTGAATACGTACTTAGAGTATCCGAACTACAATACTTGTGTTTATCTTACTCTTGAATCAGTCATATATGAAGTAATTGAGAGATTCTGAATGCAAGATATCCACTCCACTACTGTTTGTCCCTGTTTATACGATTTACAGCAATACAGATTGATATAACAAAGATAGAGAAGCAGAAAGATATACACTCAGATCTTTTAAACTCGTCTTTGATATACCGTGAACTTTACAAACACAAGGATGAGCGCTAAGGCTGATAAGATCAATATGCAAAGTTAACGCAAACCTAAACCTAAAGCGCCTTTTTATATGCGCAGGTATAAGGTTTGCGTAAAGACTTTCAGCCTGATATGGGCCTGATACATTGGCCCCATATCTTTTATACCCTAATAAATACAAACATAAATAACAAAGGATATAATAAAAGCTAATCTATTACAAGACATATGACAAGCTTGATTCACAATAAAATGATCTTCAACAATCTCCCCCTTTGTGATCAAGTGCCGTCTTGCTTTTATTTCTGAGCTCTGAAGTAGTGTTTCCTGAAGTTTAGCGCATGCTCATATGATCTCAATGACCTTCTCTTGTCAAGTTGCTTGATGATAGGCTTCAGAATAGTTTCAACTTTGTCGCATTCTCTCAGCTCTTCATCGGTGGCTTCAGCAAGTCTTTGATCAATATCTTCTTTGATAGGCATTAGCTTTTGTTGAATGACTTTTAAAGTCCCATCACAATATTTGTGTATGTCCTCTACCTACATCAGGCGCTTTTTCTGTTGATGGTTGAGATATAGATTTGAGGGTGGATCCGTAAAGATGTGGTAGGGTTCATATTCCTCAAGCTCTTCTCCATACAGAGTCGGCCTAGTGAGATTTGCCTTCCGAACATTGTTCTCGAGAGCCATTTGTAGGTCATGAGCAGCATGGAATCTGATCTGTCTGAGCATAAAGCGCTTAATTGCCTCAAATCCTTCTGTGTAGACCTTGTTGTGATTCAGCGGAAGAAATCTGCAGACCATGAACATCTGGTAGATTTCATCCATGTTCATCATAATGAAGTCGTTCTCCTGACAGGTGAATTCACTTGAATCAGTGCGTTGAACTCTGAAGCCGTAGAAGGGTACTGAGTGGTGGTCTTCTTTATGTATGTCGAGAATAGCATGGATTGGATGAATGCTGGACCTCATGACTTGCTCAAGAATCTGTCGTTGTTTACCCGATGACCTATGATGTAACATGTGTAGATGTCCGCCTACTAATTTGCCTTTCAGGTGTGTGAGGCCACGGATTTTTAGTTCGTTTAGCTGCTTAAGTTTGTCTGGTTTCCTCCAGACTCCATTTCAGATTTCCTTTTGAAAGGGGGCATTGATTCGTAGGTTCTCCCAAGGCTTCGCCGTTGTTGGCATTTGACCTGCTGATTGTCGAATAATCGATTCAAGTTCCTTGGGAGTTTTCTTGTAGTCTTCCCCTTTCTTGAGTTCCTCTTCATCAAGGCGTATGATGTCTTCAGCACATTTTGCAAGCAATTCACGTAGCCACCAATTCCGTTGCATGTCCTCAGTTTCAGCTTCACATCTTAGATCATCCCACTTAGTCCATTTCCTTGGCCAATTGTCATGTATCACCGCATCCTCCAGCGCGTCATGCATATCTTTGTTTGGAGGAATATATGAGACTCTTTGCTGCTGTCGGAGCGGTGATGTTGCTTGAGAAGCACTGCCGGGTTCACTTGGATCGCCCATTGTCATCTGCTTTGAACTGGGTTCTGGCTGATGGCCTGACTTAATAGATGTATCAGAGATAGCACCGTCAGGACTTCCATCCCCTCCTCGGACAGTATCTCTTGGAGATAAGCTTCGGGATGTTGTCATCAGGTTTGAAAATTGTTCTGACTGATGGCCTGTACTTGGTGATGTACCAGAGGTAACATCGACAGGACTTCCATCCCCTCCTCGGACAATATCTTTTTGAGATAAGCCTCAGGATGTTTCAACTAGCTCGACCGTGCTAGTGAGCTTGTCTTGGTTGTGGCTAGTAGTGGGTGGTTGTTGGTTGGTTGGAGATGGAGGTGAGGGTTGAGTTGGTTGCGGGATGTGGCTAGAAGAGGCACCTTGCTCAAGTGTCCGGGGCCGCTTGTTCTCCCCCTCATGAGGTTCCAAATCGTCGGGGTCCTCATGGGAACGTTTGTGGCCCCGGGGACTGTCACGGCAAGTGCTCAGCGGTGGGCGGTTATGTTTGTAGAAGACCGCCATCAGGTCTTTTTCAAAGGGGGTAAGGGTATACGTTTCAGAGGAGCAAAGGCGGAGGAAAAGGATATCGGCTATTTGAGGGGTAGGTATGGAGTAAGGATTTGGGTATGGTGTGGTCGACGTAGGGGAAGACACTAGCTGTGTGTCTTGGGTTCCCCCGAGACGGTGAAGGGAAGGGAAGTTGGTTGATGGATTGGTTAGATATTGGTTGGGTATGAGAGAGGAAAGGTTCGGGTGAGGGTTTGGGTGCGTGGTGTTTAGGCTGAAACGCTTGGGTGGTCCTAAATTCCTGTGCAAAAGCGGTCATTTCTCCTTGCACCCATGGTTTTATGGTGGAATCCAGGAAGCGATTCAGGAGAACATTGATATCCTCAAAGGTGGGATGGCCATTTACGGGGGTTGTAACGGTTGTCACAACATCAGTGAAGATAACTGATGTGTGGCCTGCGTTCAATGTTGGAGTCATTGTGGGCATAGCAGGACTTCCGACCGTCATAGCTTGCACTCTGGTCGTTGCATTCAGGGTGTGTGCACCCGTATGTGCAGTGAATAGTGTAGGTGTCCTAGAAAAAGAAGAAAATGTTGAAAATGTGACACCTAGACTCGATGTGTGGAAAGGAGGGGTTGTGACCTCGGGTGGTTGGCCAACAAATCGCTCAACTGATTCGGAAGGAACCAGAGAGGTGGGTGAGTCCCGTGTTTGTGAAACGAGAGCCTGTTGGGAGGCTAACGAGTGGCTAGGTGAGGGCTGTGCATGCGCAGGTGAGCCAGATGCTGCGACTTCTACCCGGGAACCGAAAAGATCGGCTCCTGTGCTTAGGGATTCAGCTCGGCTTATGCTGATAAAGGGGTCACAACCAGCAAAGATGTCCTCATCAGCTTTATCTACTAGGCTCTTCCTGATGCGTGGCTGTGGCTTAGGCTTTGATGATTTGTCGTTCTTGATTTTTGCCCGTTTCTCTCGGATGATGGCGTCCTCAGTATTTTTGATGACGTGTGCTGCTTCATCGTAGTCAGTCTTTGAGCTGCAAATATCTCTGTGCACACTCCGCGATTGGCGGACGTCCTTTATGGTGAACGTCTTTGGATGGCCGACGAGTATGGGTGCTGCGTCCTCAGCGGTTATCTTCTTTGGAGACTCAGCAGGCAGCTTACCCTTTCTGATCAGAGCATATGTGTGCTCAACATCGTTAACATCATCATCATCATCATTATCATCAGTATATGTATCTGTATCATCACTACCCACGCTATCGGATGCCTCATCGTCAGTTTTATTGGGAGCAGCACTGGACGATTCATCAGCAGAATCCTCCGCGTCCGTCGAGGTGCCCTCAGCCATCCGACTCATCTCGAGAGAGTCGTCGGACTTTCCTTCATAGGGCCAACGCGCCACTGGTTTCTGTGGCTTTGGGGCTCTCTTTGGACCCTCACGTTCACTCGGCTGTGTCCCCGGGGTAGGTCCAGCTGGGTTTTGCTGAACCATAGGGACTGTACTCAGAGCTTCTTTGTACTTGAGGACAGCAGGATTTGACTGATTGGCAAGATTGAGCAGGGACTCTGGGATCCGCAGTCCAGTTACGGGGTTTTTGTCAGCCTTGAAGTACAGAAGCTTGGGCGCGGAGAAGTGTGGATCATCACCTCGTCGAGGAATGGAGTGATGCACTGTCATGGTGTCGCGGATGATTAGCCCGAGCCACCTAGCATATTGGATGGTGCCCGACTTGTTTTTCTCCTCTGCCTTAACTAGATCAATGAGCTCTGAGAAGAACAACTCAGCCATGTCGTAATTTTTGTTGTAAGCAATGCCGTGGAGGATCAAGAGAATTTGCCTGTTACATTTGTCAAACCCAACATGCTTTGGTGACAGGCATTTGTTCACTAGCCCGAACAGGCTCTTCCATGGGTGATGGAGATATGCCCCGTTGAAATTTGATAGTTTGGGGAGAAGAGAAGCGTAGCCTAGAGCTGCAAAGTCCTTGAAAAGGTCGGGAATGGACGGCAAAGGATCATAGGTATCGTGGACTGGCAGCTCTAAGGTGGAGCGTAGTGTGGACGGCGTCAGGACTACGCGCATACCATTCAGTTTTGTCTTGATTTTGGAGCGATCCTTCACAGATTCAGTATGCATGTGTCCCTAGAATTGTTGTAGATATATCTCGGGCACTGGTTTGGCGCTGTTGAGTGCGGGCCAGAGATAGTGACCTCTCATGATCGCAGAGATGACCGGGTCCTGGCATTTGAACACGGTGAGGTCTAGCTGGAAGTTGTTATCCAGCACCTTGATCCACTTCCCTTGTGGGTAGATGGTGTCGTCAATTTGAGCTTGGTGTGTTCCTGCCATAATGAACTGTAAAAGCAGGGGGTGAGCACATTTGTCCGTTGTTTGTTTGTGTTGTTTTTGATAAATGATGTTTTTGGAGTTTTCAGAAAATGGGGTGCAAGTGGACTTTGAAAAAAATTTACCAAGTCAAAATCTCGAGATCTCGATCTCGAGGTTTAAATCTCGAGATCGAGATCTCGAGGTTTAAATGTCGAGATCCAGATATCGAGGTTTAAATCTCGAGAACAAGATGTCGAGATCAAGATCTCGAGATCTAAATCTCAAGATCTCTTCTCGAAGTTGAAACGACGAGATCGAGATCTGTAGTTCGAGAAACAGATCTCGCGAACTTTGAAAAAGATGAGATTTTGGGCGATGATTGACGAGAACAATTTGAAACCCTTTCCATTGATGTTAGCGAAGATTGGTTTACTACCTTTGAGTGATTTCGCGAGAAGAGAAGTAGGGGAGACGAAGAGTTCGAGAAGAAAGGTTGGAGGAGCTCTGGATTTCGAGAAGCAGGACTGACGAGGAAGATGAAGGTTTTAGGGTTCCAGACCGGCTTATATATGCGAAAACCTTAGGATTTGGGCCTTGCGAGAAAAGGTTGGGCCCGAAGCCTGAGTTTGCCCATTTAACTTATTTAAAAATGTTTTGAGGGCCCAAACTGTCAAAAATCAGAGCTCCCCTGGAGAAGTGCAAAGATGAAGAAGAAAAAAAAGAAAGAAAGAAAGAAAAAATGCAACGCACACTATGAACAGATGCAACGCACACACTTTTTTTTTATATTTTACGCTTTTTCTCCCCTTGACACATGCAACTCACACTATTTACAAGACCCACATACACACACTTTTTATAAGTCCAACACACACACCCTTGCACTTTACAGACCAGTGGAGATCAAATTACACGGGCTCGAGGTTCAACATGCCCAATTTGGATACCAGGAACTGGAATCGATTTTCATCTAGAGCCTTAGTAAATAAATCAGCCAGTTGAAGCTCAGAGCTTACAAAGTACATATCGATATCCCTTTTCTCCACATGGTCTTTGATGAAATGATAGCGCAGATCAATGTGCTTGGTGCGGGAGTGATGAACTGGGTTGCTGGTGATGGCGATGGCACTCTGAGAATCGCTGTAGATCGGGATATGGCGGAAAGTGTAACCATAGTCTTTTAGCTGGGTCCTCATCAATAATATTTGAGAGCAACAACTAGCAGCCGCGACGTATTCTGCCTTGGCTGGAGATGTGGACACACAATTCTGCTTCTTGGAAGACCAGCAGACTAATTTCTCGCCCAAGAACTGGACGGCTCCCGATGTACTTTTTCGGTCCATTCTGCAGCCCGCAAAGTCAGCATCTGAATATCCGACAAGGTCAAAACCTGAGTGCTTGGGATACCAAAGGCCTAAGTTCACAGTGCCTTTCAGGTATCTCAAGATTCGTCTTACATCGGTCAGGTGAGATTCTTTCGGATTTGCTTGAAAGCGTGCACATAAGCATGTGGAGAATACGATGTCAGACCTGCTAGACGTGAGATAAAGCAAAGATCCGATGATGGCCCTGTAGTTTGTAGCATCGACTGGTTTCCCTGCGGGATCTGAGTCCAGTTTATTGTTGGGCGACATAGGGGTTGTCATGGAAGATTTGCTGTCAATGTTGAACCTCTTAAGCATTTCCAGAATGTACTTGGACTGATTGATGAAAATGTCGTCTGAGAGCTGTCGTACTTGCAGGCCTAGGAAGAAATTCAGTTCTCCCATCATGCTCATTTCAAACTTGGTTTTTATCAGTTTCTCAAAATGTTTGCACAGACGCGGATTTGAGGAGGCAAAGATGATGTCATCGACATAGATCAGAATCAGAATGATATCAGATTTCTGTCACTTGATGAACAGTGTAATGTCAATCTTTCCTTTTGAGAAACATGAATCAACCAGAAACTCTGCCAAGGCATCGTACCAAGCCCTTGGTGCCTGTTTCAACTCATAGAGAGCTTTCTTGAGCTTGTATACATGATATGGGTATTTGAGATGTACAAATCTTTCGGGTTGAGCGACATAGACTTCTTCTTCTAATACTCCGTTTAGAAAAGCTGTTTTCACATCCATTTGAAAGACGGTGAAGTTCTTATGTGCCGCGTACGCAAGAAAGAGGCGAATGGCTTCTATTCTCGCTACGGGCGCGAATGTTTCATCATAGTCTATGCCCTCTTACTGGTTGTACCCCTTTGCGACCAGTCTTGCTTTGTTCCGTACAACGATGCCTTCTTCGTCCTTTTTGTTCTTGAACACCCACTTGGTGCCTATGATAGTTTTCTTAGAGGGTTTTGGCACGAGTGTCCACACTTGTAGTCTGTTAAATTGATTGAGCTCATCTTACATAGCAATCACCCAATCTGGATCAGTGAGTGCCTCCGAAACTTTGGATGGTTTATTCTGACTTAAGAAGCAGGCAAAGTGACATTCATTCACTGTGGCCGATCTCGTCCGCACATCTTGACTCGGATCACCAATTGTTTGTTCTACATGATGAGCCTTCGTCCATTTCCTTTCATGAGCCATGGGAATTGGAGTGATGATGGGTTGATCCGAGTCCTCATAGGGAATGGTTGTCTCGTGAGTAGTTGTGGTGTGCGGTGGAGTTGATTCTGGTGTTGAAGCAAACCCATGATCATCCACTTCTACGTGATTGGATGGGGGAGTTGAAGGCGTAGACGGTACATCATCCGGACCTAGAAGAAGTGGGATCTCTACAGTGGCAGTGGATTGTTGTGGAGCTGCTGATGTTGAAGCTGGTGTGCATGGAGGAGATGAAGGTTGTGAATTCTCGTAGAAGTTTCTGAAGAGAGAATTGAGAATCACACCTTCATGTACTGAGTTCGAATCAACTTTATCAGAAGCCTCTGGTTCTACCTGTAAGTGTTCTGTTGCAAAGTCAGCCATTTCATAGAATGTTACGTTCACACTCTCAATGACTGTTCGCTTTTCTCGTAAATAGACCCTGTAAGCTTTGGACTACAGTGAGTACCCAATAAACACGCCTTCTATGGCTTTTGGGTTCAGCTTACTTCGTTCAGTTCGTTCATTCAATACAAAGCACTTGCAGCCAAATATCTTGAAGAATGAGATATCCGGAGTTCTGTTGAAAAGAATTTCATAAGGAGTCTTGTCGAAGCGTTTGTGGATGGATGTTCTGTTCTGTGTGTAGCACGCAGTATTGATTGCCTCTGCCCACATGAAATGAGGCAGTTTGGATAAGCATGGTGCGAGCTGCTTCAACATGTGTCCTGTTCTTTCTTTCAACAACTCCGTTCTGTTGGGGAGTTTTGGCTGCCGCAAATTACTGAGTGATACCGAGAGATTCATAGAAATCAGTGAGAGTTTGATTCTTGAACTCGGTACCATTGTCGGTTTTGGTTATTCGAACACTGTGCTGTAGCAGGTTTTGGATGGTTCTGATAAAGGTCATAATGGTTTCTGTTGCCTCGTCCTTTGTACGAAGAAATTTAGTCCATGTGTACCTTGAGAAGTCATCAACGATCACTAGTGTATATTTGCGACCATTGATGCTTTGTACTCTCATGGGTCCACACAGATCCATATGAATCAGCTGCAGCGGATGAGTAGATGATGGAACTGTTTTTGGCTTGTGGGAGCTTCGCGTCATTTTGCCCATCTTGCAGGCACTACAATGATTTTCAGCGGAAGACTTCAACAGAGGAAGTCCCTTCACAAGTTTCTTGGAGGAAAGGATGGAAAGATTCTTGAAGTTTAGGTGATAAAGGCGTTGGTGCCATAGACTGTTCTATTTAGTTGAGGCTCTGGACAGTAGACAGATGGAAGTGGTGGATTGAACACTTTTCAGATCAATCGTGTACAGGTTTGATGTCCTGTTACACGTTAATAATAAGTTCCCAATGCTGTCCAACACACAAGCATTGTTTTGAGAAGAACCTCACTTCCATCCCACTGTCACAAAATTGTCCTATGCTCAGCAAGTTATGTTTGAGCCCTTTGACATAGGAGACAGCCTTAATGGTGACGCTGGCACAGATGACATCCCCATAACCAAGGATTGGAGATGAGGCGTCATTGCCGAATCTGACATTTCCTCCAAAGCAGTTGGTGTAGTTGCTCAACAGGTGTTTTAATCCGGTCATGTGGGTTGAGCATCCAGAATCTAAGTGCCACACATGACCGCCCTGCAAAACAGTTAAGCAAATTTAGGTCCCCATCTTGAAATGGGTCCTTCCTTATCAACAGTGAACACCTTTTTGAATTTCGCTTTAAGCTGTGATCCAAAGTCAGCAGCCTTCTCACCAAAAGATTTATCTTTTGTGGGCTCTGTTATAGCCAGTTCTGATGTTGCAGAACGTCTGGCCTTGGGAACCCACTTTTCAATTTCAGTTTTAATGGGTCCGTTTTTTGGGACCCACCTGGAAGTTTCAGGTTTAGTAGGTCCGTTCTTGGGGACCCACCTGGCAGTTTCAGGTTTAGTAGGTCCGTTCTTGGGGACCCACCTGGCAGTTTCAGGTTTAGTAGGTCCAATTTTGGGGACCCACTTTTGTTTAGTGCTAAGAGAAGTGTAGACTTTTGCTTTGTTATTGAAAGGTTGTTTGGTGAGTTGAGACTTAAAAATTTTCTCTTTCGAGAGTCTGTTAACAGGTTTCTCAAAGTGAACTTTGAAGGGATATTTTAGATTTGGAAGACAGAAAACTCCCTCAAAGGTTCTGCTCTTGTCTTCTTTTCTTTGTTTAACCTGTCTTCGAGGTTGCACCTTAACAGCATTCGAATCACATTCATAGTTGTGAGGTTCAGGAACAGAATAGCCATAAGCATCAGTTGAATTGTAAGAAGCAGATTGTTTGAAAGACAAAATAGAATTTTTCAGCTTGGAACTCAAAGTTGAATTACTGACTGAATGTTTGATTGAAACAGAATTACAATTTTTCTTAGAATAAAAAAGAGAGCTAGAACAAGGACTGGACTTCTTTTCTTCAAAAACTTTCTTCTTTCCATTTGTAATTTCCTTCCTTTTCTGCCTCCACTCTTCCTTCTTCTTCCATCTCTTGTTCACTTCTTGTCCTGTGGACAAAAGAGAAGAGGAATGAGTGGGCGTTTCTTTCGAAAAGCTGAATTACTGACTGAATGTTTGATTGAAACAGAATTACAATTTTTCTTAGAATAAAAAAGAGAGCAAGAACAAGGACTGGACTTCTTTTCTTCAAAAACTTTCTTCTTTCCATTTGCAATTTCCTTCCTTTTCTGCCTCCACTCTTCCTTCTTCTTCCATCTCTTGTTCACTTCTTATCCTGTGGACAAAAGAGAAGAGGAATGAGTGGGCGATTCTTTCGAAAAATTTGTTTGTTTAGGAGAGATGTGAGGTTCCTTATGCACTGTACTAGATGTGGATTGGGGAGTGTTTTTAGAGTGGTACTTAATGCTTAGTTGGTTGAATTCATTTAGGAGCGTTTCCCAGTTACTCTCAAAACCTTTCTTTTCTAAATCAAACTTTTCTCTCTCATTTTCTAAGGTTTTCTGGAGATCTTTGAGCTTTTGGGCCATTAGAAAGATACAAGGTTCCTTTCCAAATGTAGAAATACCTACTCTAGAAGGTGGGTCTAAGGGATGACCCAGATGAGGTACATCCTTCCTAATGGCATAAGGATTCAAACACTCATTAGTACAAAAATTCTGCTCTTTGCCTGTGAGGCTTTTTTCATTTAAAACAGAATAATTGCAAGAAATGGCAGCCTTTGGGTTCTTTCTCTTTTCTTCTTCTTTTTCGGCATTTTCTTCATCACTTCTAAAAAACATTTTCTGACCATAACCTTGTCTCATGTGATCTAAGTCATAAAGCTGAATGCAATCAACTTTCTTTAGATTTCATGGATTAGACATGCCAAGCCCAGATCTGGGATTGTAGTACCGGTCATCACTAATTTGGTTTAAGAAAATAGTTTGTTCTGACTGACCTCTTATGGCAATTAAATCCTCAAGTTCTTTGATTTTGCTAAAGAGATTATTTCTTTGATTTTCAAGAACATTTTTGTCAGCTTTAACTGTATTTGACTCTATTTCAGTTTGAAAAACCTAATCAGTCATATCAGCAACCTTGAGTGTTAACTCATCAAGTTCGAGTGTCATCTTTTTGGCATCTTGCTTTTCATTTTCAAGTTGTATGCTTAAAGATGCTTTCTGGTCTAGACACCTAACAAACTCTTGATAGTTATTGTCTAACTTCTCTTTAAGGTCATTAATTAAGTCATCCTTAGTATGTAAGGATTGACTTTGATTAGAGCAGGAGCATTGAGAGTCAGAGGTACTAACCGTGCTATTCGAGCTTTCACTTCCGGGGATCGCAGCACCACCCTTTTCTTCTTCTTCTTCTTCACCTTCCAACAATGCCATAAGTGCATAGTTATCCTCATCTTCTTCGTCAGATGAGTCCTCATCCCAATGTTCATTCTCAGCTAACAGTGTTGCGTTCTCCTCTTCTTTCTTAGCTAGCAGCAGCTTTTGTTTGTTCCAGATTATTTTCTGTCTGTAGAAGTTGACATCTTTTTTCTTTGGAAGACGACAGTCCTTCTGGAGATGTCCGGACTTTCCACAGTTATAACATATTGGAGAGTCATCAGGTGCAGCTGCTCTGCCAGAGCTGCTTTGATCAGGAGTCTTCTGTTTGTAATTAGAAGAGGTTCTCAGCTTATTTGAGGAGTTGTTCTTCTTTCCCCACTTCTTGGTTAGGAGTGCCATCTTCTTCTGCAGCTCTGCCATCTCATGCTCGAAGTCTATTACAACCTTTTTCTTTTTCTTCTGTACCTTCGTGGACTTCGGTGGCTGAGCTTCCATAACAAGTGCTAGTGGATCAGTTGAGTACTGTCCTTCTAGTTCCGCAGTGTCGTTCTCAAAGGTTCTCAAGTGATCTCGCAGTGTGCAGAGATCCACTTCATCAAGATCTAGGCCTGTTCTTGCGTCTTTCACTCGATTTCTCCATTCATGATTCAGACTTGACATAAATCTAATGTTCATTTCCATATTGGATTTGAATATTTTGATCTTTCTGAGTTCGTTGATTAGAGTCATGAATCTTTTGTGGGTTGAAATTAGTGATTCGCCAGGTAAGGCTTTAAAGGAGTCATAGGCCATCAGAGTACTGGCCTTCTTTGTTTTTAGTCCAATGGAGGTTCCCTACAAAAGTTTTGCAACTTCATCCCACATTTCCTTAGCAGTCTGCATGCTGTCAATCGTGATATAGATATCGTTGGGAATGGCTTGTAGCAGGTAAGTTTTGACAGTGAGATCAGCCTTCAATCTCTCTCTGTCCTCTGCTGTGTACTCAGTGGGAGTTTTAATCCGTCTTACTTCTTCAATTGGCAGATTATTGCTTTCATTCCCCGGGATGGTTATACAGAGCACTGCAAGGCCTTGAGTGAGGGATTCTAGCAAATTAGAAGAGTTATCCCGGTTCTCTAGAAAGTTGAGAA
The DNA here is from genome assembly GCA_945859875.1 of Cuscuta europaea. Classification (NCBI taxonomy): domain Eukaryota; kingdom Viridiplantae; phylum Streptophyta; class Magnoliopsida; order Solanales; family Convolvulaceae; genus Cuscuta; species Cuscuta europaea. Next base: position 194,274 of record CAMAPE010000045.1, on the reverse strand, counting down.
ATCTAGTCTTCCCCATCTGATATTCCCCATTTCTCAGTACTAGGGGATTTTTGCTGTTACCAAGTGCTGAAGAGTCTGTTGTCATTGCTGTTAAAAACTGACCGTTCGAGATTTGATCAGAAAAAAATTTCTAAGGCAGAACCTCGAGATCCTGAAAAACGAAGATCAGCCTCGAAATTTAGGATTTCGATATAAAATCCTCGAGATGAAGATCTCGAGATTTGTGTTTCGAGATTTCAAAAGTCGAGTATAGATCTCGAGATTTCAAATGTCGAGATTTGAAATGTCAAGATATACACTTTGAGATTTTGAATGTCGAGAAATCAAAAGTCGAGATCAAGATGTCGAGATCTTGAAATTTCGAAACCCAAATGTCGAGTTCCGAAAGTCGATATCCTTGATGTCGAGATCCTGCAAGAAGAAAAATTTGAGATTCCAAAGTCTGAAAGTTGTTCCCTGTACTTCTTGATGTCGAGATTCTACTGTGAAAATTTCAGCTCGAAAATTTGAGCATAGCCAGGAAAAACACTAATCTCGAGATCTGCCTGTCGAGATCTCAAAAACAAAAAGTTTGCGAAAAATGAAAACAAAGGTATACTGCTTGATCGTCTAAAGAGTGCGATTTCAACAATATAACTTTTACAGCTTTTTGATCAAGAACGGGAGTACAAATGATAAAAACGAAAAGTACAAATGAACGATGAAAAATAGCAGAGTCTTCGTCGTTGATGTTCTGATCAGTACTCGATCGGCTCTGATACCAATTGTTTGTCCCTGTTTATATGATTTACAGCAATAGAGATTGATATAACAAAGATAGAGAAGCAGAAAGATACACGCTCAGATCTTTTAAACTCGTCTTTGATATATCGTGAACTTTGCAAACACAAGGATGAGCGCTAAGGCTGATAAGATCAATATGCAAAGTTAACGCAAACCTAAACCTAAAGCGCCTTTTTATATGCGCAGGTATAAGGTTTGCGTAAAGGCTTTCAGCCTGATATGTGCTTGACACATTGGCCCCATATCTTTTATACCCTAATAAATACAAACATAAATAACAAATGATATAATAAAAGCTAATCTATTATAAGACATATGACAAGCTTGATTCAAAATAAAATGATCTTCAACAACTACAAATTTTCGTGTCAATGAGATAAGCAAGTATGTAGAAAATAATTCAAGAATAAATAATATTTACAAAACTATCAAAAAGCCTCACAAGAAGAAGATGCTCATAGGAGTGAAAAAACCGCCCAATTTTAAAAGAACTATGGAAACCCTAGATATTTAAAACTATAAACAGTTAAAAGAGCGTTTTTACCTATATAGTGTTGGAAAAATGTGTTAAAAATTACATTAAATGGCCATTTTGGGGCAATTATTTGAGTGGGGTCCACTTCCGATTTGGGTCGGGTCAAAGTGGTTTCGGATTGTCCTTGTTAAGGGCTACAATTCGATATGTGGTACACTCAAAACGGATAACGGGTGAATGAGAAATTGATTCTCGAAGTTCACTCGTTGAAATGGAAAAACTGGGAAAAATGATGAGTTTCTAGTGTGTTTTATCCCACACCGAAAAACTCAAGGGATTTTCACCCCCTTATAAAGGGAAGCCTCTTTTAAGGAGTTAAGATTCCTAGAGGGAAAGGCTCTCTCTTACGCGCAGGGGGGGGGCGGGGTGCCGATCAAATCCCGAAACGGAGAAGAAAAACCGCGACTCGTGTTCCAGCTACTCCCAAATTTTCTAAGTATTCTTACTGTGTTCCAGTTCGCCGGAACTTCCGTTTGTGTGCTCAAACGATCGTTCGTTAGCCACCGTATCCTGGGAAACGGTCGTTGCAACGCTCCTAGCACCGTGGGAGGCGACAAATACGTTTTAAGGACATCGTGCGTAGCACGGGCTCTGGCTAAAATCTGCTCCATCTCATTTTCTGTTTTCTTTTAGCTATTTTGTTTATTAATTAATTTTATTTAATTAATATTTCTTCGTTTTTTTTCGAAACACACCCAACAATCTTAAAACGTATTTGTTGAGCTTGTATCATACGGATACAATCTTAAAACGTATTTGTTGATTGTTCTACTGTGGTAAACAATCTTAAATCGTAGTTTTTCACTTTGGTGAACGAACTTATTTTTTTTGTGTGTTTTTCGAAAAAACGTTAAAGAACGAAAATGACTTCTCAAGAAAACGAGATTGGTGTTGGGTAGAATGTTCTAAACGACAATCACTCTGAAAGTGGAGCACCGGTGAACAATGGTTCACAACGCGGTGCATCTACTTTGGCCAACCAAAGGGCTATCCCTATGCTGACCGTGCCAAGCAACTCTGTGGAGAAACCCGAGAAATTCAATGGGTTAAACTTCAAGAGGTGGCAGCAAAAGATGCTCTTCTATCTCACTACTCTCGGTCTTGCGAGGTTCTTGACCGAGGATGCGCCGGTAGCAACCGGGGGTGAGGTGGATGCGCAATCTTTCAACGCGGTTGAGGCATGGAAGCATTCGGACTTCCTTTTCCGAAAATATGTGTTGAACGGGCTGCATGATGCTTTGTACGACGTATATAGCAAACTAGCTACGGCTAAGGAGCTATGGAATGCTTTCGACCACAAATATAAAAGCGAGGATGCCGGCGCAAAGAAATTTGTTGTTGGTCGATTCCTTGACTTTAAAATGGTGGATTCGAAGACGGTCTTGAGTCAAGTTGAGGAGATGCAAATGATCTTCAACGAAATTCGAGATGAAGGAATGACAGTTAGTGAGTCTTTCCAAGTGGCGTCAATTATCCATTTATTGCCGCCGGCTTGGAAGGATTTCAAGAACTACCTTAAGCATAAGCGAAAGGAAATGAACTTGGAGCAATTGATCCTCCGTCTGCGGATTGAAGAGGATAACCGGAAGAACGATGGGAAACTCCCAATTGTTCATGGCGCCAAGGCCAACGTGGTGGAGCATGCTAAAGGCTCCAAAAATAAAAATAATGGGAAGAGCAAGCTCGGTCCCAAGGGAGGCGTTTCCAAGACAAAGTTCAACGGAAAATGCTTCAATTGCAATAAGAATGGACACAAGTCCTCGGATTGCAAGGCACCAAGGAAGAAGAAAGATTATCACGTGAACTTGGTGCAAGGTGGGCAAAAGGATGAAGACATCATCCTTGCGGCTGTGGTGACCGAGGTCAACCTCGGTGGATCCAATTCCAAGGAGTGGTTCGTGGACACCGGTGCAACCCGGCATATTTGCTCAAACCGTGAGTTATTCACAACTTTTGAGCCATCAAATGGTGAGAAAGTGTGGATGGGTAACTCGGCTCATTCCGCTGTTGAAGGTGTGGGCAAGGTGGTCCTGAAGATGACTTCGGGCAAAGAGCTGACTCTCAACCAAGTTTTGTTCGTTCCGGAAATACGCAAAAACCTGATTTCCGGTTCGTTGTTGAACAAACATGGCTTTCGCATGGTTTTTGAGTCGGACAAATTAGTTTTGTCTAAATCAGGAATGTATGTGGGAAAGGGATATACATGTGATGGGCTGTTTAAGCTCAATGTAATGACTATTATTAATAATAATAATAAAATCCCTTCTACTTACTTGCTTGAGTCTTCCAATGTGTGGCATGGTAGACTAGGACATGTTAATTTTGATTCTATACGTAGATTGATTAACATGAAGCACATTCCTAAATTCACAATTGATGTGAAGCACAAATGTGAAGTTTGTGTAGAGGTAAAACTAACGAAAACGTCTTTCAAATCGGTTGAAAGAAAAACGGAACCACTTGAATTAATTCATAGTGACGTTTGTGATTTTAAATCAATACAAACACGTGGCGGTAATAAATATTTTATTACTTTTATCAATGATAGCACTCGTTATAGCTACGTTTATTTATTAAAAAATAAACACGAAGCAATCGATAAATTCATTCTTTATAAGAATGAAGTGGAAAACCAGCTTAATCGACGGATTAAGACGGTTAGGAGTGATCGAGGTGGTGAGTATGAAGCACCAATTGGTGACTTTTGCGCTAGTGTGGGTATAGTACACGAACGTACCGCACCCTATTCACCTCAATCAAACAGTGTTGCCGAACGAAAGAATCGCACATTGAAAGATATGATGAACGCGATGCTAGTAAGTTCGGGCCTGCCACAAAATATGTGGGGCGAAGCAATCTTGACAAGCAATTACCTTTTAAATAAGGTTCCCCGGAAAAAATATGATAAAACTCTGTACGAGTTGTGGAAAGGCAGACGGCCTTCCTATCAATATTTAAAAGTGTGGGGGTGTCTTGCTAAGGTGCTTGTACCAACACCTAAGAAAATAAAAATAGGTCCAAAAACAGTGGATTGTATTTTTATTGGATATGCACAAAATAGTAGTGTGTATCAGTTTTTAGTGTACGATTCGAATAATCCGGATGTACATAAAAACACAATAATTGAATCAAGGAATGCTTCATTCTTTGAAGATGTATTTCCATGCAAGTCCAACGAAGGGCGTAACACGTCAAAACGAACATTTGACGTAGCTATGGAAAATACTAGCGAGGGATCTGGAGAAGAACCCGAACCCAGACGTAGCAAACGTGCTAGAATTGAAAAATCCTTCGGACAAGATTTTCTCACCTACCTGGTAGAAGTTGACTCGGATATTCTAACATGTATGGTAGAAAATGAACCGGATTTTCTAACATGTTTGGTAGAAAATGAGCCACGGACTTATACGGAAGCCGTGGCGTCTACGGAAGATCCTATGTGGAAAGAAGCCATCAAAAGTGAGGTGGATTCTATCCTTAAAAATCACACATGGGAATTGGTTGATCTTCCTCCGGGAAATAAACCTTTGGGATCCAAGTGGATTTTTAAACGGAAAATGAAACCTGACGGTTCCATCGATAAGTACAAGGCCAGACTTGTGATCAAGGGATACAAGCAACGTGAGGGCCATGATTACTTTGACACGTATTCTCCTGTGACGAGAATAAATTCCATTAGGATGATACTAGCAATTGCCGCATTGCGGAAATTGGAAGTTCATCAAATGGACGTAAAAACCGCTTTTCTAAATGGCGATATAGACAAAGAAATCTATATGGAACAGCCCGAGGGCTTTCGTGTTCCAGGCCAAGAAAGGAAAGTGTGTAAATTAATTAAATCATTGTATGGATTGAAACAAGCCCCTAAACAGTGGCACAAAAAGTTCGATCATGCAATGTTAATTAATGGGTTTAAAATAAACGAAAGTGACAAATGCGTCTATGTGAAGAGCACGGTAGACGGGTATGTCATTTTATGTTTATACGTGGATGATATACTCATCGTGGGTAGCAATAATCTAATGATTAATTCTACCAAAAGCATGTTAAATTCTAAATTTGACATGAAGGATATGGGGCTGGCCGATTTAATCCTTGGGATTAAAATAATTAGAGGACCTGACGGTCTTACGCTAAGCCAATCCCATTACGTTGATAAAATCCTTACGAAATTTAATAAGGATGATTATCAAGAGGCAAGGACTCCATTAGATAAAAACGTACAACTTACCAAAAATCGTGGAGAGTGTATTTCTCAAGTAGAATACGCTAGGATTATTGGAAGCTTGATGTATGTAATGAGTTGTACCAGGCCTGATATTGCCTTTGTGGTCAGCAAGTTGAGTAGATATACTAGCAACCCCGGCGCTGAACACTGGAAGGAAATAGTAAGGGTTTTGAGGTATTTACGTAAAACCCAAAACCTTGGACTGCACTATGGAAGATATCCAGCTGTACTTGAAGGGTATAGCGACGCTAATTGGATATCCGACATAAAGGACTCTAAGTCCACAAGTGGATATGTTTTCACTTTGGGAGGTGCAGCCGTATCATGGAAATCCTCTAAACAAACGTTAATAGCTAGATCCACGATGGAGTCTGAGCTAATAGCCTTGGATAAGTGCACTGAAGAGGCTGAATGGCTACGCCATTTTCTTGAGGATATTCCAAGTTGGGAAAAGCCTGTCCCTCCAATATGCATACATTGCGATTGTCAAGCGGCAATTGGAAGGGTACAGAGCAATATGTACAATGGTAAGTCTAGACACGTTCGTCGTAGACATAACACCATTAAACAACTCCTCGCAACGGGTGTTATCACTGTTGACTACGTGAAGTCAAAGGATAACATAGCGGATCCGCTAACCAAGACATTGGATAGAGAATTGTTGGAGAAGTTGTCACGAGGAATGGGACTAAAGCCCGTGAATTGAAAAGTTCTATAGTGGATACCCAACCTAGTTGGTCCTAGGTTCAAAAGGGACAACTAAATTATAGAGCGAAGGATGATCACTGTGGGGGTCCCGGACTCCAACCCACTCCTCGTTAAAACAGTGACTCCCGCACGAGGTTAGCAAAAACGTTTGCTTTAATGATTCTAAAATGTTGATCTACATCGATAACATTGGAAGAGTATGCGGGATACTCGTGACAGAATCACCTATGTGAGAGAGAAGAGGGTCGCTTCAAAGGAGAACTGTAAAGGCTCAGTTCTTTAGAAACTCTTGCAGAACCAGGACGGTGACCCATGGCCAAAACGGGCACACCCATGAGAACGGAACAAAGTTGGAAGGTTCTTGTGTAAAGATAAGTCAATGTTTACACGACGGCAGTATAGTTCAAGGACATCGAGTCTACTAGACAGCCAGTAAATAAACGTGTCTTTACAACGGAAGGTTCAAAGGATAAACCTACCTCTCCGTATGCAAGGATCATCCGGTGAACACAACGTGTCCTCCTATCTTCGTGTCTTTTAAGTCTCGAAAATCAATTTTCATTCATGTGGGGGATTGTTGGAAAAATGTGTTAAAAATTGCATTAAATGGTCATTTTGGGGCAATTATTTGAGTGGGGTCCACTTCCGATTTGGGTCGGGTCAAAGTGGTTTCGGATTGTCCTTGTTAAGGGCTACAATTCGATATGTGGTACACTCAAAACGGATAACGGGTGAATGAGAAATTTATTCTCGAAGTTCACTCGTTGAAATGGAAAAACTGGGAAAAATGATGAGTTTCTAGTGTGTTTTATCCCACACCGAAAAACTCAAGGGATTTTCACCCCCTTATAAAGGGAAGCCTCTTTTAAGGAGTTAAGATTCCTAGAGGGAAAGTCTCTATCTTACGCGCAGGGGGGGGGGTGCCGATCAAATCCCGAAACGGAGAAGAAAAACCGCGACTCGTGTGCGCGGGCGACCTGCGGACACGAATGCCGTCCAAAAATCTATCTCTCAAGAGATACGGTTAATTTTTGTTTTCTTCCCGAAACGTTTATTTTTTCCCAGAAGTGCTCCGAACAGAACCCCTCGAAGGGGTGTTCTGCTGGCTTCGGACAGAAACCCTCCAAGAGGTGTTGTGTTGGCTTCGGACAGAAACCCTCCAAGGGGTGTTCTGTTGGGGTCTTCTGTCGCGCATTTCTTCCGTTACAACAATTAATGCCCAACGTTCTTCTCTTTTAATGCTGCGTTAAATGGACAGTTTATGGATGATTAAATGCCCAACGGACTGGTCAATGATGTCCAACGTTCAGGTCCATTAACACCCCATTTAACACACAACAAATCCTCCTATAAATAGCTGGCAGGTGCTTTGCAACAAACACACGGTTTTGACAATGCACAATACCTTCCTCACGTTTTCTTGAGCTAAAAACTCTTCCAGCTACTCCCAAATTTCCCAAGTGTTCTTACTGTGTTCCAGTTCACCGGAACTTCCGTTTGTGTGCTCAAACGATCGTTCGTTAGCCACCGTATCCTGGGAAACGGTCGTTGCAGCGCTCCTAGCACCTTGGGAGGCGACGAATACGTTTTAAGGACATCGTGCGTAGCACGAGCTCTGGCTAAAATCTGCTCCATCTCATTTTCTGTTTTCTTTTAGCTATTTTGTTTATTAATTAATTTTATTTAATTAATATTTCTTCGTTTTTTTTTCGAAACACACCCAACATATAGTGCCAAAGAGAGGCGACCAAAATCGGCGAAAGAAAAGCAGCAACCAAAATCGGCTATAGATGAGCAGCGATTGGATTTCAGCAAGAGATGAGCAGCGACCGCAAGTCAGCGATAGAAGAGCGACAATTGGAACTAGACGATAGATAAGCAGCGACCGCAAGTGGGCAATAGAAGAGAGACGATTGGAAGTCGGCCATAGATGAGCGACGATTAAATGTCGGCGATAGAAGAGCCACGATTGAATGTCGGCGATAGAAGAGCTACGATTGGATGTCGGAGATAGAAGAGCTGAGAATGGATGTCGGTGATAGTAGAGCTGTGATTGGAAGTCGGCGATAGAAGAGCGGCGACCAGAAGTTGACGATATAAGAGCGGCTGCTGGTGATGATGGACAGCGTTCTCCTTAACTCCTTTCTAGGGCTGGCAGGTGCTCTACCTTCTAAACATTTCCAGAGCATTCAATTATACCAAGTGTTTATATATTCTAATACGGATCATTCTCATCCTACATAAAAAGTAGTTTTGAAATTCATAAAATATACCCCGCCTCTGTTCCATGTTTTCAGGAATTATGAAAAAGACTCCGTTTTCATTTTTCTATATCGGGTCAGAACCTAGCCGATATAGATAATATTCAATATTTCCAAATCTGACCTGCTTTAAGTTGAGATAATTTTAAAATTTATGATATTAACCCCATGCATATGTACTATGTCGGTTGTTTTATATCCGACACGAAATGTCTGTTATAGAATTGATTTTTTGTACTAGTGCTTTCAAAAGTATTCTGATTTAATATCAGTATTACTACTTGTTGAGATGAATAATGACATTTTGATGAGAAACCACAATAGGAGACCCACGGGTTGTAGCCCTTTTAGTTTTGGTCCACAAAATCATGGTTCAAAACATGAATCAAATGCAACTCATAGTGGTGCTCGTGGACATTTCAAACGTGGTCGTGGTATTGGTCGTTATAATGGACCTAGCCGGGGAAACAAACAGAGTAGTAGCTCTTACAAAGGCAAGGGAAAGCAAAACCCCCATCAAACAAGAGGCTCGACGAAATCTTCAGAAAAGGCTAAAGTCACTTGTTTTAAATGTGGCACGTCGGGATATTGGACAAATAAGTGTCGCACACCTACACATTTAGTTGACTTATATAAATCATCTCTAAACGGAAAGAATGTGGAAACTAATTACGTCAACGAAAACGTTCCACCAATGCCCACATTTAATATGTCTGATTTCTATATGGATAATAATGAGATGAGCACTGACATCGTCATGGGTGAAAATAATAATAATAAAAATGAAGTTATTCTGTTATGTAATATATTCTACAATAAAAGTTTGTTGTATTGTAATTTTTATTTGGTGTGCTTGTTTCGGTTGTAAAAGTTATGTACATTTTAATGAATAAATTCTTGTTTATATTGCAATATTGAACTAATATTTGTTCTTTTTTATCTTTTTAAAGATATGGAGTTAACTGAAATTTCTCCAAATGGCTTTGTACAATGTTTAATAGACAGTGCCACAACGCACACCACTTTTCTCATATGACATTAGTTGATGCTAATGTCAATACAATCTCAGGTGTTGCTAAACTCATTGAAGGTTCTGGAATAGCCTGTGTAATTCTCCCAAAAGGGACAAAATTAATAATTAAAGACGCTTTATACTCCAGTAAATCACGGAGAAATCTTTTGAGTTTCAAAGATATGCGTCTAAATGGTTTTGACATTGAAACCATGTCTGAAAATCAAAAGGAATATTTATATCTAACGACAAATAGATCTGGCAATAAATACATTTCAGAAAAAATGCTAGCATATTCCTCTGAACTATATTATACATATATCAGTCCAATTGAGATAAATGTGGTATCTAATATTAATGACCACGGTTCCTTTATCTTGTGGCATGACCGTTTAGGTCATCCAGGCAGCACTATGATGCACAAAATTATTCAAAATTCACTTGGACATTCATTAAATAATGTCAAAATTCCACAATCAAGTGATTTCTCATGCACTGCCTGTTCTCTTGGAAAATTAATTATCAGGCCATCTTTATACAAAATTGGAGTTGAATCTTCTGCATTTTTAGAAAGAATTCAAGGAGATATTTGTGGACCAATTGCCCCTCCGTGTGGACCCTTTGGATACTTTATGGTGCTCATTGATGCATCAACACGTTGGTCACACGTCAGTCTTTTATCGACTAGAAATTTTGCATTTGCAAATCTCTTTGCTCAAATTATTCGTTTGAGATCACAATTTCCGGATTTTTCAATAAAGAAAATCTGACTTGATAATGCAGGAGAATTTACATCCCGATCTTTTAATGACTATTGCATGTTAATTGGGATTGATGTGGAACATCCAGTCCCACATGTGCATACACAAAATGGTCTTGCTGAATCCTTAATTAAGCGATTACAATTAATTGCTAGACCATTATTGATGAAATCCAGATTACCATCATCTGCATGGGGATATGCTATAATGCATGCTGCAAATTTAATTCGGCTCAGGTCAACTACATATCATAAATTTTCCCCATTGCAATTAATATCTGGTAAAGAACCAAATATATCACACATAAAAATATTTGGTTGTTCTGTGTATGTACCAATTGCTCCACCTTATTGTACTAAAATGGGCCCTCAAAGAAGGCTGGGAATTTATGTTGGTTTTAAATCTCCCTCAATTATTAATTATCTAGAACCTATGACTGGTGACTTATTCACTGCACGGTTCGATGACTGTCATTTTGATGAAACAGTATTCCCAGCCTTAGGGGGAGATAATAAAGAAATGGACCCACGTACGAAAGATATTACTTGGAATGCAACATATTTATCTTTTCTTGATTCTCGCACAAATGCTTGTGAACAAGAAATTCAAAAGATCATTCATTTACAAAGTGTTGCAAACCAATTGCCTGATGCTTTCACATACTCAAAGAAAGTGACAAAGTCACATATTCCAGCTATGAATACTCCTTCTCGAATAGAAATTCCTGCGGAGATTAGCGAAAGAACTCTTGCTAATGAATCTATGATACGTAAAAAACGTGGTAGACCACTTGGTTCAAGAGATTTGAAACCAAAAAATTTTAAAAAGCAAGATGTAGTTTGTGATGCCAAAGAAGTTCAACCTTCTCAAGAAGAAAATGAACATTATGATAATATCGGCATTGAAGATAACATCAATAATAAGGATACCTCAAAAGAGGACCCAATCACCTTTGAAGAGGTAAATATTCCAGATAAAAATAGAAACGTTGATAATTTTGAAATTTCAATCAATTACGTTTCTAATGGAATACAATGGAATAGAAAAGATATTGATGTTAACGATATATTTTCATATGTCATCGCCACAGATATAATGAATAAACACGATGACAATGAGCCTAAATCTATTGACGAATGTCGTCGTAGAAACGATTGGCCAAAATGGAATGAAGCGATTCAGGTAGAACTAAAATCGCTAGAAAAGCGTAATGTTTCTGGACCAATTGTCCACACGCCAAAAGGCGTAAAACCTGTAGGTTTTAAATGGATGTTTGTGCGTGAATGCAATGAGAAAAATGAAATCGTTAGATATAAAGCCCGACTTGTTGTCCAAGGTTTTTCTCAAATGCGAGGAATCGATTATGATGAGACGTATTCTCCAGTAGTTGATGCTACTACTTTACGATTTTTAATTGGCATGTCAGTTTTTGAAAGGCTGCAAATGCGGCTAATGGATGTAGTGACCGCATATTTATATGGTTCACTCGATACAGACATATATATGAGAATTCCTGGAGGCTTTAAAATACCCGATGCTTATAGCTCGAAATCTTGAGATTTATTTTCCATAAAATTGCAAAAGTCATTATATGGATTAAAACAATCTGGACGCATGTGGTATAACCGTCTAAGTGAATATTTGATCAAAGAAGGATACAAAAATGATCCTATTAGTTCATGTGTTTTCATTCAGCGATCTGAATCAGGATTCGCCATAATTGCAGTATATGTTGATGATTTGAATATAATCGGAACTCCCAATGAAATTGAAAATACTGCTAAATATCTCATGAAAGAATTTGAAATGAAAGACCTTGGGAGAACAAAATTTTGTCTCGGCATTCAAATTGAACATTTGAGAAATGGTATTTTTATCCACCAATCAAATTATACCGAGAAACTTTTGAAGCGGTTTTACATGGAAAAAGCTCACCCACTCAATTCCCCGATGGTGGTTCGATCTCTCAATGTGCATGATGATCCTTTTCGACCTTGTGAAGATGATGAAGAAATCCTTGGTCCCGAAATACCATATTTGAGTGCTATTGGAGCGTTAATGTATTTGGCTAATAATACACGACCAGATATTGCTTTTTCTGTAAATTTATTAGCCAGGTACAGTTCTTCTCCGACAAGAAGACATTGGAATGGCGTCAAACATATATTCCGCTATCTCAATGGTACAATCGATCTTGGGTTGTATTTCAAGAATGGTGCAAATGCCACTTTAATTGGCTATGCCGATGCAGGATACTTGTCTGATCCACAAAAGGCAAAATCACAAACAGGATATGTATTCGCCTATGGTGATACCGCTATCTCATGGAGATCGATGAAGCAAACATTAACTGTCACATCATCAAATCATGCAGAATTAATTGCTCTTTATGAAGCAGGTCGAGAATGTGTCTGGTTGAGATCAATGATCCAGCACATACAAAATGAATGCCGTATAAAATCTTTTACTTGTAATCCTACTGTGATTTATGAAGATAACAGAACATGTATAGCTCAGATCAAAGGAGGTTACATCAAAGGGGATAGAACAAAGCATATTGCACCAAAACTTTTCTCCACACATGATCTTGAGAAAGAAGGAACAGTTGATGTCAAACAAATCAAGTCCTGCGACAACCCTGCTGATTTATTCACAAAGTCATTGGCATCGAAGAAATTTGAAGAACTGGTCCACAAAATTGGAATGTGTCGTCTTCGTGATATATGTTAAATTGAGGGGGAGTAATATAATGCACTGCACTCTTTTTCCCTTCGTCGGGTTTTTATCCCACTGGGTTTTTCCTGACAAAGGTTTTTAACGAGACAGTACATTATATTATAATACTATGATACTAATACCCCAGAATAATTAGAAGATAACCATTCAAGGGGGAGTGTTGAAATAAAGTTGAATTAGTCATCTTCTAACTATTCATGATTAGGAACACATTATCATCATTGTTAATATAAATAAGAAATCATAATTATAATTTCTAGATGATAATTGTGTGGTTCACAATTATCCTCTAATCCTAATAAGCTTAGCTTTTCCCTTATAAATAGGAGACTTTTCCATTGTAATTAACACAACTTGATTACACTATTATCACACTCTCTAATACTCTCAATAACATAAGCCTTCATACTATATTTTCTCTCTCTGATCTTCTGCTTATTTCCTTCCATTTCGTAACACAATCCATATTATCATTTCAGTCAAATGCTACGCACGCATAAATATATACTCCGTATTAGTCATCACATAACATCATATTTCAACGCACTATTTTGATTATCGTTATGATGATCAACTTTATTGCTCCATCACTGTCATTGAATAAGATGAATGTTGACTTGTTTTAAGCAGATTTTGATCCTTTCACTTTTACTACTAGGATGGAATTTTGAAAAACACCCATAATAATGGAAGCTAGGGAAACGTACTGTTAAGTCATAATCATCCTCTTAAAGATCGCAATGTAAGTCACATTCGTTTGTCTTTCTAGCTTTGACCAAGCCTGTTTAGCCTCAGCGCTTTGGATATCTTGCAATTCACTCGACTATACACACGACCGTCAAGCCCAGTAGCCCACTACCGGGTTCACCATGAAATTCTGACTACGAATTCTAATCAAGGAAAGCATATACTATACAACCGGCTGTACAGTGCCCACTGTACAATCGGTGACAGTTTTGTAATTTTGATGAAAAATACGAATTCCCTAAAATGAGCATTGATGCAAATTTGGTGAGCATTAGGTTTGTTTTTTAGTATTAGGAGTCCACCAATGAGCATCACTGTTCTCTGCTCCGCATCTTCCAATTCACTTTTGTTTTATTATTTTTCAATATGTGAATCTAATGTACTAAGATACGTTTGAAATGTGCAATATTTTAAAATGAGCATAAAGTGTTATCAAATGAGTATTTATAACTTAGAAAATGAGTATCAAAAATTTCAAAATCTCATTTGTATATGCTCATTCATTTTGAACATTGTACTCATTTGATCTTAACATAAAACCCATTCTATGTGTACAACACTCATTTGTATATGTTCATTCCTTTTAGTCGTATACTCATTTGAGTTTAATGTAAAACTCATTTGAGATTAACGGCAGCAAGGATTCCTCAGCAATGAAGTAGACTTCCCTTGTCTCCTAAAATCACATGCTCAAAGAGTAAAACTACACCATCAATTACGGCGGAAAGAAATACAGAAGGAGGAGAGGTGAGTAGATAAGTAGGGTGGAGAAGGGGGGAGTGGTGAACTTTGACTCCGAGTTGCTGGTGCGAAATCAGATCGAAGAAGCCCAATGAGATTGAATAAGCGAGATGCGAAGTCCTGTGCGAAATCCGGTGCGAAAACGTCTGCGAAGTCCTGTGTGAAGGTCTGGTGCGAAGGCCTGGTGCAAAGGCCTGGTGCGAAGCTTGTGCGAGGGCGAGAAACGCATAAAGGTTAAAAAAGCCCAGTTGTACCGTGCGCACGGTATAGCCGACTGTAGGATGTAATCAAGGTGAAACAATGTCATGACCCATGGGAAAAAGATATTATGTACGGAGTATTATACTTATTTTAATATTATATATTATGTTATTATAGCTTATCATTTTGTAGGTTTTGAATTAATACATATGAAATATAAAACAAGAATTTATAATACTTCAAAAATATATTATAGAATAAAAATGTATAAGTTCATATAAGAAATATTTTATATAGCTTAAAGTATAAATGTCTTTTATATATATATATATATATATATATATATATATATATATATATATATATATATATATATATATATATATATATATATATATATATATATATATATATATATATATATATATATATATATAAAAGAACAACACTAAAACTCTAATGAAACAAAATTCATAAATAAGAACAAAACATATATAGCAAATGTTCTCAAATTAGAATGTCGTTATTTTCATCCTAAATAGTACTCATGCACTCTTAGCCAGGATTAATGAGGTCCTATGTAGAAAGAAAACATATTTTAGAATGTTTTGTATTTCCATCCTACTTTGAGCAGTTTTTAAATCTAAATATTTAATATAATATAACACATTAAAAAAGACATAAAAAAAATAATAAATAAAATTTAATGTAGCAAATGAAATCGCTAAAATAAAAATTTAAGAGTATAATATAATGTCAAAATTTACATATATTATCTTTTCATCTTTTTTATATTTTTATAATCATATTTTGAATTAACTAAACAATAATTTTTTACCACACACACACACATATATTTACTTTCCATTTTTATTTTATATATATATTGCTTGTTTTTTGAATTTATCACAATGTTGAACCTTTTTAGAGTTGAGGGGGATAATTGAGCAATTCCTACAAGTTGAGGGACTTATTTGATCTTTTAGTTTCAACCTCATATGCACAGGTTGCAACTAGACAGGTTGATCGGGTGTTTACCTGTAAAAAATGAAATTTGAATTATTCTCTGCTGGTTCGGGGTGCGAATTGAACATTTTTTAGTTCATTTGCCGAATTGAGCTAACATGACCGGCACATAGGTCTATTTGACCCTTTGGCCATTTTCCTAATGAATCTAATAGTTATGTAAAAAAGACATGAATTACTTTATATAAATTTTCAATAGAAGTAAAAAATCCTCGAAATCATTTCTTGTAATCATGGCGGGACAACCCATATTCCGACACGGAACCAATTCAAGACCAGAGTATCGGTTTCCAATCCTGAATAAATAATTAGTAGATTCAGATCTGATTCCGGAACCACGTCAATGGTACTCGTAACGAGCAAAAGACGAAAACAATGCACGGATACCTTTTGGGAGAAGAAGGGAAAATAGTAAAAAATTAATATACTAACCATGAGTTCAAAGTACAGTAATATAATCCATGGTTTATAAGTCAATAAGAATGAATGAAACTTTGGATGCATCCAGACTATCTTAGACTTTTAAAAATATATATATTCAATACACTTAAACTTTCAAATTCATGGATTTTAAAAATTTGGAACTAGTTCATTGTACAATTGACCCCTCTTTATTAAGTTATACAGAAATCACCTCAAATAGGAGTAAAACTATAGCAAAAATAAAAAAAGGTCATCTTATGTTTCTATTCCAAAATATGACCATATTACTCTTATTTGGAAACATACCTATTTTTCATTCTATTCTCACTCCTCTTTTAAATAAGAGTAAAACATAGTCAAAAGTCATAATTAAATGTTTTAATTCATAATAAATTCGTAAAAAATAATAAATTCATAGAAAAATAAGAAAAATTAATAAAATATTTATTAAAAAATTAAATTTAAAAATTAATAAAAAATAGTAAAAATCCAACAAAAAAATAAAAAATATGGATGTCTTTCCCACCGTTTGTACTGCCTCCCTGCACCACCACTACCAACCAATGTAAAAAGGTGCCATTTTTTCTAAAAAAAATGCCTTTTTTCTGAAAATGTCAAAAATTGACATATTACTCTTTGAGAATGCCAAAATTTTTATTGAATCTGCCATAAATATGGCATTCCTAAATCATGTGTCGTTTTAATGCCCCAGTGACTGGAGGTAGTGGTGCTAGGCAGCAGAGGTGGCGGCTGTTTTTTTTGCGTTTTTATTATTATTATTTTTACTTTTTTAAAAAAAACTTAAATTATTATTTAAATATTTTATTGATGTTTTAGTAGTTTTACGGATTTTTATTATTTAAATTTTTTTATTATAAATTAAAACATTTCAATAGCTACAAGAGTATATTTGTCCAAGACACACATAATTAGTCTTATGAAACATAATTTATTATTTGGTCCTATTTGTGCAAACGGACCGGAATTTAGTCATATATGCATAATTAATTCTAAGTTATCTAAGTAATTCACTTCATTAGTGAAAACGTTTCAATATATACAACTAGACATGGACCCGGTCCACGGTCCTAGATCGACCGGGAACAGAACTGATTGGTTAACGGGATCGGACTGGAAGTGTGACTGGTGGTTCGGGTATAGGACCAGCACAGGACCCGTGTCCCCACCGGCACTAGTGTCGAGTTTCAATAACGGGGATCAGGACTGACGTGCACTTATCGTGAGATGCACTCAAAATAAATAATCAATACAACACTAATACGTAGTATAGTGAAGTAAGGTTCGTATCCACAGGGAAAAGAATACTTTTCTTTTATATGAATAGTAACAATGGGGGTTTTAAGTTTGAATTGATTTAATTTAATTAACACTAAGATGAACGACTTATATATGAGTTTAATTAATAAAGATGAGGACTTGGTTTTGCTTTTATCCACTTAATGAAATGTTCGTCGATCCCAGTTATATCTTTAACTATCTTCCTCTCGAATACTCAATCGAGGAGTACGTATATCCAGTTTATCGAGGGTAGTTATTAATAACGAGACGCGTTCATTAATAAAACTTACTACCGAGTCAATATAGAACACGTGCCGTATATTAACACGATAGTAGCAATAAACTTGAGATGAAAACGATTGAGATTGATAACCTCAACACAAGCGGTTTATCAGTTTAATCAATATAATTCATTCTCTTAGATTATTAATCATGAGACGCATGCATTAACAATCCAAGTTTACTACCGTTGAAGGAACCGAATTAATAACAAGGGTATTAATCGATTGACTCTAGTAATAATTAATATATAAAACAAAACTAATTGATCCTTTAAGTAATGCTCAAAATATTAATATGAAATATGAATAGGAATTAATTAATACTCAAGGAAGAATAATAAAGAGTATGAATCCTACTATAGTTAATATCAAGATGTTAACTAATTGTCATCTTAGTAACACTCCCCAATATTAACATAGAGGAAGAAATAACTATTACTATAACTAATGTCAAGATGTTAACTAATTGTCATCTTAGTAACACTTCCCAACATTGATATAGAAATAGTATTTAAAGGAAGAATTAATATTCAAGGAAGAAAATTAAAGAGACTAACTCACAACTTACAAATTCGTTAAGCTTCAAAGTAGCAAAACCAAGATGGAAGAGTTTAGCTCTTCATTTGGAGACTAAAAATGAAGAAAATATAAAGAAAGAACTTGTCTAAACTGAGCTAAGAAGTATATGTGAATTGGTTCTTTTTGTGGGAAGGAAAGGGGGGTATGTATAGGCTTTTGGAGCATGCAGGGGTATGTACCCGTTCGGGCATCAAGGGCACCCGATCGGGTACCTTCAGTGGCTTCCCGGAAGCTCGAAAAGTTGGGCATACCCGATCGGGTATGTCGGTCACCCGATCGGGTATGACACTCGAACGTGGTTAAATATTTTCCTACATGTTGCGTTGTGCCGGATCCGATCCGATTTGATTTTTCAATAAGGTACCCGATCGGGTATAGGTCATACCCGACCGGGTACAACACCAAAAAATCAATCTTCAATTCATCTTGAGATTTTTGCACTTTCCTTGCATTGTGTGATGATGGAGTATATGGGTCTAGGCCCCAGGACCCACATACTCAGAACAGAAAGCACAACCACCACGCGGTGCCCTCGTCGGCCAGAAGACCCTCGTCGGCCGAAGAAGGGCCAACCCAGAATATGATCTTGAAGCCAAAGAACCAGGGTGTCCTCGTCGGCCGCGCCCTCGTCGGCCGTGCCCTCGTCGGCCAAGACCCTCGTCGGCAACGGAAGACTCACATAACCGGATTTTACACTTATTCATTCATGTAGCCCACCAGTGGCTTTGTGTTCGGCCCAATAGCGGTCCAGTCGTAAATTGGCCTCCCAAGCCCAAGGCTTGGGAGCCCAGCCCGTATTTTTCCTATAAATACTTCTTCTGGAGGTAGTTATGGGGGTTACAAAATCATTCTATTGAAGCATATATTTCACTTCTCTCTCTAGCTCTCACTTCTCTCTAGATATATACTCCATCATTTGGTGCTCTCGTTGAGAGCTAGAACAATCAAGTTAGAACCCTTCGTCGCTACCAAGCACAGCTAACCACTGATCATGGGAAGAACTAAGTCAAATCGCAACCTCGTCAGCAAGGCCATCCCTGAGGACCAGGAGACCAGGGAGCACGAGGAGGATGATACGGCCAACCAGGTCGGCGGAGGGGACGTCTTCCAGGAGGCCATCAACCTCACGACGGACCTCCGCAACCAACTCAACGGCGGAGCCCCTGATGCCCGCATCGGCTTGGACAAGAAACGAGCTGAGAAGACAGACCACGCCCCGGCCCAGCCTATGGCCGCGGCCTCTCCGTCTGTGGATCCACAGGTCCAGGCCGCGCTGTCGGTCATCATCGCCAGCTTGGCTCAGAACCCCACCGTCCTCAGCGCACTGTTGCCAAGGACCGGGGGGAACGTCACTCCACCTCCTCAGCCCCAACCGTTGGCCGTCCAGATAGGCAACGATGAGGGGGTGATGGCCCAGGACACGACGTCGTCCCACTCCCACCCCGCTTCCCCTCTTCGTCCTGGGCAGACCCCAGCGCGTGGAAAAACCTCTGCCTTCAATAGGCTAAGTGACACGCGCCGTCGTCCGGTTTCGGAGAGGATGGCAGGGCGGATTGGTGAGCGTCGGCCTGGCTCGCCAAGGGAAAGCTTGGGATCTGTGTCCTGGACAGCGGACCAGCCCCGTTTGGACAAGGGCAAGGGGAAATTGCACGAAGACGACGTGCGCCACCAGATCAATGCAGCCCACGACGAGCGCATGAGGAACCAGCAGGGCACCGCTGCAGCCGCCAGGGACCCCCGGGACGAGGTCATCGCCCAGCTGGAAAGGAGGCTGGCCCAGATGGAGGCCAGGCAATCTGCGAACATCCCCACGGCTGGCACCTCCAACGACCCCGGCCTCAACACCCTCATGAACAAAGTCAGCGCCCTTGAGAGGGAGTTGCCCGAAGGGCGAGGTGACCCCGTCATCCAGGTCAGGACCAGGACCCCTTTCACCAACAGGGTGCTCTCTGCCCCCATCCCGGAGAAGTACAGGGGAAACGCCATCAAGTCCTACGATGGCTGATCAGACCCCCAGGAGCATTTCAGCCGCTATCAGAACAACATGCTGATGGTGAACGCGTCGGATGAATATCTCTGCCGTTGGTTCCTCTCTACTCTTGAGGGGCCAGCGTATGAGTGGTTCAACGCGCTCCGCGAAGGAAGTATTGACTCATGGCAAGACCTTGCCCAACACTTCCTCACCCACTTTGCCGAGAGGAAGCGCGCGAAGAAGTATTTCACCCATCTCCTCTCCGTCAAACAGCAGCATGATGAGTCCCTCCGGTCGTTCATTGATCGGTGGACGAGGGAGACCGAAGAAGTCGAGGGGGCCGATGAGCGCACCCTCCTCGTCCTGTACCAGGGAGCCCTCCGCAGCTCCTCGTACGCCAGGAGCCTCATCACTGATCCTCCAAGGTCGTACGCCAAGGCGCTCCAGCGCGGGAGCTTGTACGCTGACGCCGACGAGCTCCACAACCACAAGAAAGAGGGAGGCCATCCCTCCAAGAAGACAAATCCTTCGCCGGCCCCGGGACCATCCCCGGCCGGCCAGGGTGCCCAGGGCCGTCACGGCTCTGGTGGACAAAGTAAGAAAGACCGCCACTAGCGGCCGAGGTTGGAACGGCTGGGGGTCGCCCTCACTCACCCGGTCGGCACCATCTTCGACTATGCCGAGAAGCATGGCCTCATTGAGCAGGCTCCTCGGCCGGCCGAGGAGGTCCTTGCCATCCAGCAGGGCGGCACATACTGCCGGTTTCACAAGAACTCCTCGCACAACACCGACGACTGCATCACGCTGAAGAAAGCCATCGAGCGCCTTATTCGTGAGGGGGAACTCTCCCAATTTGTTAAAGGTGGCCCACGCAAAAATACGTGGGTAAACACCGGCAAACCTGGGGGCGAACCCTCTACGAAGAAGCGGGAGATCAGCAGGCTCAACGACGACGAGGACTTCGAAGAGCCCCCGCCAAAGAAGAACCATATTCACCTCATCGTAGGTGGGAATACTGGGGGGGACTCCGTCACCCAGAGGAAGAAATGGGCCCAATCCCTCTACATTGGGGAGGTGTCCCACGTTCCCCCCCAGTCGAAGAAACAGCGAACGGAGGCGATCACCTTCACCGACAAGGATCTGCCTCCGGGTACGGAATCACATAGGGACGCCCTCGTCATCCGGTGTGAGATCGGTGACTCCATCATCCACCGCACTTACATCGATACGGGGAGCTCCGTCAACGTGATGTACCTGCACACCTTCAGGCAGCTGAAGCTGGACAAAGCTCTGTTGATGCTGATCAAGACACCGTTATCCGACTTCACCGGGGACTCTATCGACGTCGAGGGCACGATAGTCCTCCCCGTGGAGGTCGGTGACGGCCCCCACCGCGCAAAAATTGACATGGAGTTCATGGTGGTCAACCTCTACTGCGCCCACAACCTGATTTTTGGGCGGCCAGCACTGGAGGACTTGGAGGCCATCATCTCCATGAAGCACTTGTGTCTGAAATTCCCCACCAATGGTGGCATCTGCTACGCCAGAGGAAACCAGAGGATAGCCAGAGCATGCTACCTCAAGCTAACGAGGCCGGCCGAGAGGGAAGGACAGAAGATAGACACCATCACGGCGGCCGTTGCCAAGGACGAGGAGAGGCCGCATGCTGAACCGGCCGAGGAGGTCGAGGAAGTCCCTCTAGATACCTCCCGGCCGGAGCGGGTTCTCAGAATCGGGAAGCAACTCCCGCAGGACCAGCGGGACGCCATCCTCCTCGTCCTATGGTCATACGCCGTTATCTTCGCGTGGGGCCCGGACGACATGCCAGGCATCAGCTGCCAGGTGATCACTCACCGGCTGACCGTCGATCCAGCCTCCGTGCCTGTCAAGCAGAAGCTGCGCTACTTATCCGCCAACAGGCGGGACTTCGTCAAAGGGGAGGTTGCCATGCTCCTCTCGATCAACCACATCAAAGAGGTGAAGTACCCGACGTGGCTAGCCAACGTCGTCCTCGCCCAAAAACCGCCGACATTCAGAATGTGTGTTGATTACACTGACCTGAACAAGGCGTGCCCCATGGACCCGTTCCCTCTCCCCAACATTGATCAGCTGGTGGACGAGACGGCGAGGTGCGAGTTGATGTCGTTCCTTGATGCTTTCAGAGGGTACCACCAAATTTCCATGCATGAAGATGACGCTGAGAAGACGGCATTCATGACCCCGGAGGGAATCTTTTGCTACCTCGTCATGGCTTTCGGACTCAAAAACTCCGGCGCCACCTACACTAGGATGGTGGCCAAAATCTTCAGAGCAGTCCTCGGCCGAACGATGGAGGCATACGTCGACGACATGATTGTCAAGAGCAGGCGAGCCACCACACATGCCGACGACCTCCGGGAAATCTTTGAGATCATGAAGGAGTTCAGGCTCCGCCTCAACCCCAAGAAGTGCGCCTTCGGCGTCCAAGGCGGCAAGTTCCTCGGCTACATGGTCAGCCGGAGAGGCATCGAGATAAATCCGGAGAAGACACAGGCTATCATCAACATGCAGCCGCCCCGCAACGTCAAGGAAGTACAGCGGCTGACGGGGCGCCTGGCGGCCCTGAACCGCTTCCTCTCCAGGTCAGCCGAAAGGGCACTCCCTTTCTTCCAGAACATGCGTAAAGCCAACAGCTTCAAATGGACGATGGAGTGACAGGAAGCGTTCGAAGAGCTGAAGAGGTACCTATCGTCCCCACCCGTGCTCTCCAAGCCCAAAGCCGGCAAAACCCTCTTCTTGTATTTAGGGGTGAGCACGTCGGCCATCATCTTTGTGCTCATCCGTGAGGACGAAGGGGTGCAGAAGGCAATTTTCTACATCAGCAAGACACTTGGGGAGGCCGAGCTCAGGTACTCCTCCATTGAGAAGACGGTGCTGGCCCTCGTCCATACGGTGAAAAGCTGGGGCACTACTTCCAGGCCCATGCCGTCCATGTGCTGACCCAGCAGCCCCTTGGCGCACTCATGAGGAGCCCCACTAGCTCCTCAAGGATGGTGAAATGGGCAATCTTCCTCGGCCAATTTCATATTGAGATCAAGCCAAGGCCATCCATCAAAGGGCAAGCTTTGGCCGACTTCGTCACCGAATGCACGGCAAGGGAGACAGCCGCTACCGCCCCCGGGCCAGAGCCTGATGACACATGGACCCTCTTCACCGACGGCTCATCGGCCGCGAAATCATGCGGCGGTGGCGTCGTCCTCATATCCCCTGAAGGATTCAGAGCTTACTATGCCATCCGCTTCAACTTCAGGGTATCCAACAATAAAGCCGAGTATGAGGCCCTCCTCAGCGGCCTTAGACTCGCCGCGGGCCTCAGAGCCCGACACATCAAAATCGGGTGCGACTCCAAGCTGGTAGTGGGCCAGGTTGAGGGCACGTACGAAGCAAAGGAAGGCCGGATGAAGCAATACAAGCAAGCAGCAGAGAAGTTGCTGAAGGCGTTCGAAACCCACGAGATCACACAGATCCCAAGGGCTGAGAACGTCGAGGCCGACATCCTCTCCAAACTCAGCTCGGACACCCCGGAGCACATCTCCCAGCTAGCCAAGATCGAGGAGCTGAGCATGTCCAGCATCCATGCCAGCCCCATCTTGTGCGTCCAACAGCGACCGGAGGACTGGATCTCCGACATCATCACCTTCATCATGACGGGGGAGCTACCCCAGGACGAGGAGAGGGCCAAACTCGCCAAACTCAGGGCCCCAAGCTACACCATTGAAGATGGCAGACTCTACAAACGATCCTATAATGGCACTCTCCTCCGATGTCTGCACCAGGACGAGGCCGACGTGGCCATGGAAGAAGTTCACTGTGGTGTTTGCTCCTCGCACCAGGTCCCCTTCAGCATGTCCCGGCGTCTCGTCGTCCAGGGCTTCTTCTGCCGACCATGGCACGGGATTGTGCGGACCTTGCCAGGAAATGCACCACATGCCAGGTACTCCAGAAGACACCTGGTCGGCCAGCCGTCAACTACGCCCCCGTCAGTACCGCTATTCCATTCTCGAGGTGGGGGATTGACCGGGTCGGCCCTCTGCCCAGGGCTGCTGACAACAACCGCTACATCATCGTCGCAGTCGACTACTTCACTAAGTGGGTCGAAGCGGAACCCTTGGCCAGCATCACGGGGGCCAGGTGTCAGAGATTCATTCACAAGAATATTCTCACCCGCTTTGGTATCCCCCAAGAGATCATATCCGACAACGGCACCCAGTTTGAAGCGGCACCCTTCCAAGAGCTCCTTCGAGAATGGGGGATAAAGCACCGTTTCTCCTCCGTTGCCTACCCTCAAGGCAACGGGCAGGTTGAGAATGCCAATAGAACCATAATGGAAGGGCTGAAGAAGAACCTACAGGACGCATGAGGGAGTTGGGTCGACGAACTCCCCAACATCCTGTGGTGTTATCGTACTACGCCAAGGAGGGCAACGGGTGAAACACCTTTTGCCCTGTGTTATGGCTTTGAAGCTAAGGCACCCGCAGAGGTCACCATTCCCAGCCGACGGGTGGAGCAGTATGACCCAGAGGTTAATGAGGAGAACATGAAGATCGACCTCCACCTGGTCAAAGAAAGACGTGAGCAAGCATTCATCCGAGCGGAGAACTACCGGCGTCAAGTAAAATCATACTACGACGCCAAGGCACGTTCCCGAGAATTCCAAGTGGGGGACTACGTCCTCCGTCGAAGGGAAGCAAGCCAGCCGACGGAAGGAGGCAAGCTAGCCTTGAAGTATGAAGGTCCCTACATCGTCAGTGCCGTGGTGAAACCCGGCACCTACAAGCTTAAACGCCCAAACGGGACCAATGTACCACGAACGTGGAATGTACACCATTTGGTGAAGTTTTATCAATAATCCGAAGGAGGTGCAGCCGGCGAAGCCCTCACCTTTTGACGGGTTATTGATTGAACGCCACCCTCGGCCTTGAGCCACTTTTGAATAAAAATCATGTTTCCTTTGATTTATTGGAGTTCGACTTGAACGTGAACAAAGTGCCCTCATCGGCCACCTTAGAGCGAAAGGCTCAGACATGGCCGATGTGGCGCTTCGCATCTGCATCTCTTGAGCGAAAAGCTCAAGCATGCCCATTGTATTTTGTATCAGAGAAAGGTTTAGACCAGCTGAGAGAGCACGTCGTATCGGCCCCTTAGAGCGAAAATGCTCAGGCAGGACCGACGACGTCCCCAGGACGATGGGCCCGCAAACGGCCCGCGTCTTGAAATGGCAAGTTCACCGCGTCGTCCACGCGCCTCATCGCAGGACGACAGGCCTGAAATCATGGCCGAGGTGACAAAATCCCAAAACTCAGGGATGGGCAACGAAAGCCGTTGGAAACCAACCAAAAGTCTAGCCCGCGTCATAAATAGGCGACGGGACCCCCCCTGAGATCACGGACGTTATAAACGAAGTCCGAACCGGCCGAAGGGCCATTGACCCCTTTGGCCGAAGCCTGAAAGAAGGACACTCCCTGAAACGGGGAACGAAAAAAAAGAGAGGGAAGCCGACGGCCGTGCGCACTTGCCGGCCCCGAGCAGTAAAAATAAATCCCCACAAAACAGCCACATTTGGCTAAGTACATATCAGTTGAATACAAAGGTAAAAACTACCAACAGGTAACGTGGACGAAGCGGGCACACCCTACAAGGAAATCGATGAGGACGGAGCATACGCCCATAAAACCCTAACCAAAGTGGTTGGGTGAAATGAGAGTGGTAACCTTCATCGGCCATAACCCCTTGAAGCGCCAACACTTAGCATGAAAAGGAATTATAACCTCATTTAAACACAATCCTGAAGCTGATCACCAAGGCCCAGGACGAAGCGGGCAGCAATACACCCGCGGGAAAGTTAAATATTCGAGTAACAACCCCTACCGGCCACAACATTCACTACGGCCGTTACAGGCACCGAAACCTAGGTGGTTGGACAAGCTGGGAATCTTGGGGAAAATTTGTCTAAGTGATTCCCAAACACTTAGAGAAAATTCCTAAGGAAAAGGTTCCCTGAGTGAATTCTAACACTTAGAGAATTCCTTGAGGAAAGCAAACACGAAGGAAAAGGCAAACACCTGGGGCACCCTCATCGGCCATAACGCCCAACTTGGCCGACAACGGTACCACACAGAAGAAACTACACTTAGACAAATCTCCAAAGTATTGGATATCAAAGGGACAGCCTCTAGACGAAGCGGGCACCTGAATACTTGCAGGCCGGTGGTTACCTATGTCTTGCATTAATACTTAGATGAATTTCTAAGTTCAAAAAACCAAGGCAAGAAACAAAAATACCCAAGGCCGAAGGGGACAACCCTTAGATCCTCGGTGCGACCACACAATCCACAGAGGACCACTTCGGCCATGACACTTAGACGGCAAAGGTCACTCACCCTTATCGGCCACAGCACGGGGATCAAGGCCGATCTCCTGCTTAGAGGAGGGGAATGGGAACAAAGCGGCCACGAAGAACACCGAGCCGACAAGAACACCACGTGTGGCATATTGGTTCAACACTTAGGAAATTTTCCAAAGCATCTGTCAACAGTGAAAGGGGGCTTAGCACCAAGACGATGAGAACACCCATCCACTTGAAGCTCGGATACTTAGAAGGATTTCCTAAGTCCCAATTCCAAAATACTTAAACAAATTTTTGGGAAGAAAAAAAAAGGAACATACAATAAGACGACAAAGACAGTACGGAACGTGAAGATGTTTTCATTTAATACAAGTCAGTACATGGTGGGCACTTCGGCCGTTACAATCTAGATTAGAAAACAAAAGGCCAATTACAAGTTGAAAGAGGTCATGGATGATCATGGCTCTGCAGCGGCCTCGTCGGCAGCATGGCCCGCAACGTTCTCCTCGGCGAAAAGCTCGGCACCAACTTCGATCTCAGGATCCAGGCCGGCCTCGACAGCGGAATTGGCAGTGTCGTCCAAGTAGTCGTCCTCCTCGTACTCTGGTTCGCCCAGGCCGGAACTCTCTATCGGAGCTTGCCTATCACACAGAGGAAGGTTGACCTGCTCCTCCGGGTCTCTCATCAGCCGAGGAAGCCGCAGATTCCGCCTAACCCAACCCCGGGTATAGTTCAGGGTCCTGAGGGCGCGACTCAGCCGGCGGTAGATGAGCCTCTGCATCCGATGCTGGCCCATATTGTAGTATACGGACATCTCCCGTTCAAAGTATTCTTGGCCGGCAGGGGAGTTCTGCCCCCAATCCTCAAGCTTGGCCGCCACGACCTCATAGCACCAAGGGAGGCGCTCATCGGCCTTCCAGCCCTCGGCCAGGAACTTTGCGACAGCATCATCGGCAGCCTTCACCGCCGTAGCCTCAGCTTCGGCCTTGGCCCTCTCGGCCTCCTCTGCCCGCAGACGATCAGCCTCACGGGCACTCTTCTCAGCGGCTAGATTGGCCAGTGCCTCTTCCTTGGCCGCATCGGCCTCATCAGCTTTCCTCTGCAAGGCCGCAAAGTCCGTCCGCAGCCTCCCCAGACAGCTCATGGCCTCATCGGCCGAGGCTGCCTTCTCTTCAAATTCTTTCAAACGGGCTATCTCCCGTTGTTGCCTCTTATGGCTCTCCATGAGCATAAAGGCACCCTGCAATGGAAGAGATTATCAGTAAAGAATGCAAAAATATCAAAGGGAAGAAACGAAAAGCAAAGGCCAAGGAAGAAAGGAATTACCTGGACGACGAGGTCCATACCCCCGTCGTATATCTTGACATCTCCCAACTTGTCAAGATATACCCGGTCCTTGGCCGGGATGGCCTGAGAAAGGACGTTATGGCCGTCAACGCCATCGTTGAACCCCCCCCCCCCCCCCCCCGTCTTTGGGGTATTCAACTTCCAACTTGTAGGTGGACGAAACCACCTCGTTGCCGGCCCGCTTCGGCCGAGAGTCCTCAGCATGGGGAAGGGGTTGAGATCCCCCTCCGGTAAGACCAGAGCCAAGGTCCACAAGGGCAGCAGCAGCGCTTGACCCTCCTTCGTCCACAATCGGGACGGTTAGCACGCCGGCCTCATCGGCAGTGGCAGAGGACGAAGCCTTCTTCGACTTCTTG
This sequence comes from Cuscuta europaea, assembly GCA_945859875.1. Classification (NCBI taxonomy): domain Eukaryota; kingdom Viridiplantae; phylum Streptophyta; class Magnoliopsida; order Solanales; family Convolvulaceae; genus Cuscuta; species Cuscuta europaea. The sequence goes on along the minus strand of CAMAPE010000045.1, from coordinate 165,893 downwards.
GCGGGATGCATGCCGGCCTCAGTCAGCTTCCTCTGAGTCTCCTCCGCCGGCCGTTTCTTCTTCGGCTGAGGAGGGGGCCTCTTCGTAGCATCACTACTGGCAGCGGCCTTTGCTGCAGCTTCCTTGGCGGCCAGCTCCGCCTTGGCCTTCGCAGCGGCCTTGTTCATCACAGACCGGCGATCCATCACAAAATCTGTACAAAAGGCAAACAAGTCAGCAAATGAAAATGACAAAGTAAAATGAGGACGCCGAAGGGGGTATTACCATCAGCTTCGGCAGGATTGCCCATATCGGGGCCGTCGGCCTCCTCGAAGGTCGTGGTCATCTTCGGCCATATTTCGATGTCGTCCTCCTTATCACCATACACGAAGTACCTGAAGAAGCCGATAGCGGTCATCTTGTACTCTGTGATGTAGTGCTTCACACTCCTCGGCCCCCCCTCCAAGAAGGCCACCACCTGATCATCAAGAATGGAACTCTTAGGAGGGTCATGAAGGGTAAACCTTCCATCATGGCCGACGGAGGGGAACTCTGTGCCATCTTCGCCCAGGGACACGAAGACAAATTTGCTCTTCCAACCATGTATGGACGAAGGCAAATCCGTGAACGTCCTCTTATTCGGCAGCTGCTGCAAAGTGGCGTAGCAGGCACAATTCTTGTGGCTTCCTCGGCCGATCTGGTAGAGATTCATGAAGAGGGCCGTTGTCGGCCTGTAGCCCAACTCCGCACAACGGAGAATGAAGCCCACCATCAGCGAGTAACTGTTAGGGGTCAGCAAGGCCGGTGGAAGCCCCACCATGTCTAGGTACTCTTGAATGAAGGGATGGAGGGGAAATCTCAGCCCCTTGGCAAAACTCATCGGATATACCCCGAAGTACCCCGGCGGCGGGTTGAGCACGTGGTCTGTCGGCCTCGGCGCTCTGACCCTCCCGAATGGCCCCACGTACATCTGTGCGACCAGATAATCAGCGGCACTTCTCTCCGGCTTGATCAGGAAAATATTGGTAAGGTCCAGGTAAGAGAAGCCTGGCCCATTCTTCGGTCGCCTGTTCCTCTTCGGCCGTGGCAGGCCCTTGACGGCAGATACCGGCTTCGGGCACGGGATAGTAGTAGAGGTGGACGCCCCGTCCACCACACGGGAGGCCCTTACGTCCTCACCCTCAGATGACGAAGCGGACCTTTCGTCCTCGTCCTCCTCGTCCTCCTCGTCCGCAGGTTCCCCGGATTTGTACGGGCTCAGGCACTCGATCTCTTCGGCGCACTCTTCAATCACATCATAGTCGAGAGACTTGGCGGAGGGCTCTTCGTCGTACGGGTAATATTCATCGTTTAAGGATTTCATCCTAAACAACTCCTAAGGCACTAAGGTAAAGTACTTTAGATCTAAGGTGTTTTTGTGACTAACACTGGATCAAGGCCTAGGAGAGCAAAATATGTAACAAATCGAAGAACGGGTTGAAGAACTAACCTTGAAGATTTGAAGGGGGTGAAGAACAATCAGCAAGGTCTCTCTCTCTCTCTCTAAGAATTTGGGCAGCACTTCGTTACTCAGAATGCAAATGAGCTCCTCTCCTCGGAACGGGAAGGGTATTTATAGCCACACTCCCAACGGTAACTACACGTGGCATCACCTCAGTGGCCACACCAACGGCCACCAATGGGATGCCACCACTCTGTCTACAGATCAGCAGCCCACCACCGAAGCATGCCCTACGGATCAAGAAGGGAAAAGACAACACCCATAACGGCCAGGGCATTCAACGGCCAACACAGCCTACGGCTACCCAGCTAGCACCCGTATCGGCCTTTCAAAGGGCCACGCATTATGCAAAGGAAGGTTTCACAACGGCCACAATACCCCAAAGGAATTGAACGTAACGGCCATGAGGCCCTTGCACTAGACCCTTGATGATAACCCTTTGAAAGCGACCTGCGTCCAAGGGTTCTCCCACAGGGTTACCTTGGTCAGGAAATCGCCAAAGGGTTGGATTCAAGGGCAGTATGAGGATCCCATTTCGGCCTAGGTTTCAATCTACTCCTTCACCCCTCACTCACTCTTCGGCCTGAAGCAGTGGGGGGCTGGGGGACTACACCGGCCTCAAGAATAACAGGCAAAATCAAAAGAAATCCAAAAATACACCAAGTCCACAACTACAACATCAGACATGCACCACAACGTCCATAACATCATGGTGCACCTTCGGCCACAGCAAAGCTTGAGATCACATGACACTTATCGGCCTTGAAACCACATATCACTCTCAAGCCAAGAACCAAAAGAAAGGTCAACATACCTTAACTCACTGTCGTCCATGTACCGCAACGGCCCTGAGGTCCACACAACTTCCTTTTCGGCCAAACAGTGTTATCAACCCCAAAACCTTGGGTAATATGACGCCTGGTCGTCCAAAAACACAAGGCATCATCAACAACGACCAAAAGGAATGCGGAGTGCCCTCGTCGGCCTCACCAGCCCAAAAGGAAAACTTTACCTAGTCAACAACCAAGGATAGACACTACCTTCATCGGCCACCCGTGCCAGAATGTGCATCATCCAACAAACAAAGCGCACCAAAGGAACAATAGCCATCCCCGGCCGCATCAGGGGACAGGCAACAACCAAACTCAAAACACAGGGCCACCAAGCGCCGCGACAGGGAACGGCCAACGTGGTCCCGCATCGGCCAAGAAGCATCAAGCACAGAAATCTACTCTCCTGCACTTCGTCTACATCTCAGCTTAGAGAGTGGGGGACTCCTGATGGAGTATATGGGTCTAGGCCCCAGGACCCACATACTCAGAACAGAAAGCACAGCCACCACGCGGTGCCCTCGTCGGCCAGAAGACCCTCGTCGGCCGAAGAAGGGCCAACCCAGAATATGATCTTGAAGCCAAAGAACCAGGGTGTCCTCGTCGGCCGCGCCCTTGTCGGCCGTGCCCTCGTCGGCCAAGACCCTCGTCGGCCACGGAAGACTCACAGAACCGGATTTTACACTTATTCATTCATGTAGCCCACCAGTGGCTTTGTATTCGGCCCAATAATGGTCCAGTTGTAAATGGGCCTCCCAAGCCCAAGGCTTGGGAGCCCAGTCCGTATTTTTCCTATAAATACTTCCTCTGGAGGTAGTTATGGGGGTTACAAAATCATTATATTGAAGCATATATTGCACTTCTCTCTCTAGCTCTCACTTCTCTCTAGATATATACTCTATCATGTGATGTTCACCAATGGTCCCTAGAGTGATCTTGGACCTGTTTGAGCTCAGTATAAACCTAATCTAAACAAATTACAAACATTTTTACAAATTAAACTATTACACCAAAAGTGTGTAATTTCCAAGGTAACAATCAATCTAAACTAATTAAAAACATAAACGTAAGCATGGAAATTACATGAATGTCAACTCCCCCACACTTAGTTTTTTTACTCGACCTCGAGTAAAACCAAATGTTTATACATTGTTCATCAAAAGATCATAAGTTCAAAGATAGTAAGAAATAAGAAACTAAGACCACCAAGTATTGTAAATGAGTTTACAGAACAACATTTCCTTGGGTTTAAGGGTCTTCTATGCTCCTTACTTCTTCTTTTCCTCTTCTCCTTTTCTTCTTCTTCTTTTCTTCAATAGATGATGTCCTGCAAAAACAAATTTCTCTCATATCTCTCGTTTTGCCTAGGAGCCTTTTCAGGTTGTCATCATAGCATCTTTTTTCTCTTCCTTTTCTCACCACTCACTCATTATTTTTGTAAGCCCTTCTTGCTTAGATTGCCCATTTTTTTTCGGGGGGGGGGGGGGGGGGGGGTTCAACCTAACTAACATTTCATTTCTTTTTTTTGTGTGTGTACAACTAGTACAAGAAAGTAATGCTTAGCGTAAGGTAATAAGAAAAAAAACAAAGGGAGTGTACATACCAAGAGATGAATTTCCCTCCCCCACACTTGAATCATGGCACTATCCCTAGTGCCTGCCTTCTCCGCCATAATAGCCACCTCCAAAGCCGCTCCCATGTACATCATCACCGTCTCCCATAGTAGTGTCCCCACCGTTGTATCCTCCACCGCCGGAACTAGAGCCACCAAAATTTCCCCAATCGGAGGGGTTATACCAAGAAGGTGCCGGTGGTGGTGAAGTCATAGATGAGAAATCGCCGTGATGGGCTATATATGAGTACATAGGACCATAAGACCTACGATAGTCCTCTTCACAGCGGTGGAGGTCAGCTTGTCGTAGCTCCTCCATTCTTTGGAAACCCGCCCGTTGCTCCTCTCGGACTTGTGCAAGTTGTTCACCCATGTTCGTGTAGTTGAGGTTCATGGTGTTGAACCCAGCAAGTAGTGCTTGTTGGCCCTCCAATAGTTGTTGGAAAAAGTCCTGCGGTGGTGGGTTTTGAGGGGGGTCGGGGATGTGGTGTTGGGCATGTTCATGTTCCTCTTGGTGCTCGGCTTGGTCGGGTTGGTCCGGTTGGGCTTGAAGGTATGGTGGAATGGCATTAGGAAGCAAATAGTGGGTGATTTCAAAGCTTGCAAGTTTATACCTAAGTTTAGGTAGTTCGTCGCAAGGGAGGGGAAAGTATTTGATGGGTTCAGGGTACTTCATGTGTCATTTGTAATGTTGGGTTCCATTGTGGTCCTTGTTTCCCAAAGAGATTAATCCCGCATTGGATAACCAACCAATGTGCATCAATGTATCGGCGTGAATTGGAGCATTGTCCGTATAGCCGAATTTGGACACCAAGTGCATTATTACCCCCCAACCACAATGTTCCCTGTTTTCTTACAAGCTTCCTCCAAATGATCCCACATTAGATTACAAAGGTTATATGTCGTAGGTCTCTGAAAAAGGGCTAGGGGGAGTACGGCCACGTCCCCCATCCGAGTATGGTGATTGTTGGGGCGGCCGAGCTAAGAATTACACAAAAACTTTAAGAAAATCCGGAGAAGGGGAAAATCCCCGGCAACGGCGCCAAATTTGACGTGCACTTATCGTGAGGTGCACTCAAAATAAATAATCAATACAACACTAATACGTAGTATAGTGAAGTAAGGTTCGTATCCACAGGGAAAGGAATACTTTTCTTTTATATGAATAGTAACAAGGGTTTTAAGTTTGAATTGATTTAATTTAATTAACACTAAGATGAACGACTTATATGAGTTTAATTAGTAGAGATGAGGACTTGGTTTTGTTGTTATCCACTTAATCAAATGTTCGTCGATCCTGGTTATATTTTTAACTTTGTTCCTCTCGAATACTCAATCGAGGAGTATATCCAGTTCATCGAGGGTAGTTATTAATAACGAGACACGTTCATTAATAAAACTTACTACCGAGTCAATATAGAACACGCGTCGTATATTAACACGATAGTAGCAATAAACTTGAGATGAAAATGATTGAGATTGATAACCTAAACACAAGCGGTTTATCGGTTTAATCAATATAATTAATTCACCTTAGATTATTAACCGTGAGACACATGCATTAACAATCCAAGTTTACTACCGTTGAAGGAACCGAATTAATAAAAAGCGTATTAATCGATTGATTCTAGTAATAATTAATATATAAAACAAAACTAATTGATCCTTTAAGTAATGCTCAAAATATTAATATGAAATATGAATCGGAATTACTTAATACTCAAGGAAGAATATTAAAGAGTATGAATCCTACTATAGTTAATATCAAGATGTTAACTAATTGTCATCTTAGCAACACTCCCCAATATTAACATAGAGGAAGAAATAACTATTACTATGGCTAATGTCAAGATGTTAACTAATTGTCATCTTAGTAACACTTCCCAACATTGATATAGAAATAGTATTTAAAGGAAGAATTAATATTCAAGGAAGAAAATTAAAGAGAATAACTCACAACTTACAAATTCATTAAGCTTCAAAGTAGCAAAACCAAGATAGAAGAGTTTAGTTCCTCATTTGGAGACTAAACATGAAGAAAATATAAAGAAAGAACTTGTCTAAACTGAGCTAAGAAGTATATGTGAATTGGTTCTTTTTTGTGGGAAGGAAAGGGGGGGTATTTATAGGCTTTTGGAGCATGCAGGGGTATGTACCCGTTCGGGCATCAAGGGCACCCGATCGGGTACCTTCAGTGGCTTCCCGGAAGCTCGAAAAGTTGGGCATACCCGATCGGGTATGTCGGTCACCCGATCGGGTATGACACTCGAACGTGGTTAAATATTTTCCTACATGTTGCCTTGTCCTGGATCCGATCCGATTTGATTTTTCAATAAGGTACCCGATCGGATATAGGTCATACCCGACCGGGTACAACACCAAAAAATCAATCTTCAATTCATCTTGAGATTTTTGCACCTTCCTTCCATTTGTGATGTTCACCAATGGTCCCTAGAGTGATCTTGGACCTGTTTGAGCTCAGTATAAACCTAATCTAAACAAATTACAAACATTTTTACAAATTAAACTATTACACGAAAAGTGTGTAATTTCCAAGGTAACAATCAATCTAAACTAATTAAAAACATAAACGTAAGCATGGAAATTACATGAATGTCAAGGACCGTCTGATTCTGATCCAGCACTAGTCTCGATCTGATGCCGGTCCCCAACGGCTACAATGTTTTCTCCTTTTTTTCTTTTTCTTCCCTATTGGCTCCCTAACATAGACATTTTGGGGGCATTGAAGCCTCCTCCAACTAACGGCTCTTAGGACAATTGAACGGGTTGGGGGTGGAGGGTCGGGCATGGGTAAAGAAAATCTATATGTACTTCTTGTTTTCCTCATTTTCCTACACTAACTCTCTAATTCTCTCGTCTTTATCATTTGTACTCTTTATACTTATATCATATTCAACTTATTGAAAGAACATATTGTTGCGGTTCCGGGTATAACTGCAGCAAATAATTGATAATTTCAAATACATTTTGTTTTGCGCTCGGTTATGTGATCAAGATATTTTTGTTTTAAAACCGCATATTTTTCCGAGATCTATGCAACAATGTATTTTATTGTTAAAAATTACACCTTTTTTCGAGGTTGTAGCTATAACCGCATCAAAAAGTAATTTTTTTACAAAATAGAATAGAAAGAAATACTTATTTGTTGTGATTATGACATGACCGCAACAAAAAAAATTCAAATCGAATCCCTATTTGCTACGGTTCCTCTATAACCGCAGAAAAAAGACTAAAAACATACCTATTTCTTGCGGTTTCCTCTTGACCTAAGCAAAAAGTCCCAAAAACATACCTATTTGCCGCGATTTCATCTTGGCTGCGACAACTAGGGAGCATTAAAATATAAAAGGATCTAGTAGTGCTCGGTTGAGAACTGCTCTTGCCTCGCTACTCAAGCCATTTGTAGCAATTCTTCTTCATGCAAGTGGCCCTGTATACCGCAATGGTGGCAAGTATAAGAAGGTTTCCCGTGATCCAATCATGATCTCCCCAGACATTTCCCTCCGCTCTTCCATTTTCCATTTTCCTTACCCCATCGTAGGTGGGAGCCTTTGCGGCACTCGGGTAAATGAAAATGAAAATGATGATGTTTCTTTGTTGCTTTCATTGTGTTCTTCTTTGATTATCTGTCACAGGAGCGTGAGTCTCATATGTGCTCATATCTTTCAATCACGCGTCTTCATTATATTGAACAATGCACCCTTGACGGCTTGACCACATATACGATAAGTTTGTCATTTGGTCTTAAGTTACTGAGAGTAACAACTAATGTTTCCCGATTATCACGAACGCAACTAAAAACCAATAAGGATTACATTTCATCTCCAAGTGACATTTCTTGAAAAGATAATTGATTTTATGAGACTCTAGAACTCACTGGTAGGCTCGGCAAAAATGTTCCACTTTTGAGATTCATATGACAAGGCGCCTAATAAGCATAGCCTTATTTCGAGTGATCTTGGCCTAGTACATGTCTTCCAACTTCATTCAAAAGGCATAAGAGTCAGTTCCTTGTGCAATGTGGTGGAAGGGCATATGGTCAATCACAATCTCAATGTGTTTATTGCAATAAGATTTTAAAGTTCTATTTTATCAAAATTACATGATACTAGTATTTGAGATTTGATGCCGAAAAAACCAATACAATTTTGAAATATATATTTCTCATACCGATGAATTTAAACTATTAAATTATTACATAAAATCTTGACTAGTCATCTTATTAGGTTGGCTATTGCAAGTATCCCCTAATTGAGTGTGTGTGTGTATCTTTGTATGTTTTCTAGTGATTTGTAAACACATTCGCACCATTGGGTTCATGTTTGTGAATACATGTACACCTTTTAATCTAGCCCTCTGATACAATATGTTTATATGGAATTCTAATGATATATCACTACAAGAAAAATACCAATTTGCAGCAGACAAATTTCATTGTAAAGTGTAGAATTTTCGTTGCAAATCTCGATTTGCAACAATAATTGCAACAAAGGCAATTCTGTTGCATTTCACATCCTTGCAATTTTTTGCAACACAAATTCAATCTGTTGCAATGACATGCAACGCCAATAGCAACAATTACTATCCCGTTGCAATGTTTGCAATGGTTTGAATTGCTTGCACTTCCTATTGCTAATTTTGCAACGCTAGTTCTTCATTGCAAAAGCGCAATACATCTTTAGTTGCAAATTTCATTGCATAAATTGCAACCGAATTTTATGCCCTTGCAAATAACGTTGCAATATTGCCAATGCATTTACCTTTGTTGGGAATATTTTATGGTGTTCAATCTAGTTAGTTATCTTTGTATTTGTGTAGTTATTAATTAAACGTGTAATACGGGCCACAAATGTGTATCAGCCCGTGGGCTTCCTTGTAACCCGTAAGTTAGCTAACTTCTCCTATAAAAGGAGGCTAACTTACGGGAACCCCAACTAATCGGAAGAGGCTGAGAGTTCAGAGGCGTAAAGATAGAGAGAGATTAGGGTTGCCGCTGCTCTCCTTCTCCACGGAGAGCAGCGGCCAGTTCATACGGTATACCAGATTCGGTTCTTATCTTGTCGATATGTTTCTATCTGCTTCTTTTATCACTGCTATGGTTGTTCGATTGTTTAATATCCTGGGATTAACATTTTTTTTTTAACCATAAGTAACACTTGTATTATAAATAGAACGTTGTCTAGAAGATGTCTCAGGAATATTCAGCTTGGGACTCAAGACTGAACTACTAGAAGTTTGTTTTGTAGAGACAGAATTACAATTAACTTTAGAGTAAAAAATAGAACTAGATCTAGGACTGACATTATTCTCAAAAACTTTCTTTTTGCCATCTGCGATTTCCTTCCTCTTTTTCCTCCACTCATTCTTCTCTTCTCCTTCCTTCTTCACTTCATTTCAGAGCTTGTTGAGCATTCGCTTTCGGGGATCGCAGCATCACCCTTTCGTTCATCTTCCTCCACTCGTGCCATAAGGGCATAGTTGTCTTCCTCCTCCTCAGAAGAAGAATCTTCTGCCCAGTTCTCATTCTCAGCAATCATAGCAGAAGTTTCTTCTTCTTCCTGCACCATCAACATTTTCTGCTTATTCCACAGCATCTTCTGCTTGTAGAAATTAGCATCTTTCTTCTTTGGGAGGCGGCAGTCTTTGATGACATGTCCAGCCTTACCACAGTTGTAGCATTTGGGGGCGTCTTCAGCTGATGGCGCCTTTCTGGAAGATCCTTGATCATGGTTCTTCTGCTTGTGATGGAGGAGTGAAGTGTCCCAGAATGATTTGTTCAGTGTTAACAGCATGTGGACCACTCTCCCCCTCATGACGATCCGATGAATCGGGACGTCATGCTTTTATTCTTTTATTATGCGGAAATAAAAATAGGAAAAAACAAGCAGAATCTAAAGAAGATAACGTAGCCCCCGGGGTCATGAAGACTCCCGTTATCATCACTATAGAGATAAACTCTAAAGCAATGGCCTGAAAATGTTGGTGATTCTGGTGTTGCAACAGCAGGACTTCCTTCCAATTATTGGTCTTCATCTGTAATAGATGAGCCCTATGGAAGTTCTTGCGGGTCATGTAGACCTGCAACTGACTCTAAAAGTGCGTATGTGTCCTAAAATATTTCAAAACATTTGGGAGTGAGTAACTAGACATGACGTGATCAATGAAAGTTCAGTGGCATGGGGCTGAGGCCACTTTAGTCAGTATTACTTTCCTCGGAAGGAGACAGTAATGAGAGATGCGGTTCCCCGTGAACTATGATTAAACACCTGTCTGTTGGGAGACAAGTGAGTGGTCTAGGGTAGGGTTGTGCATGCGCCGTTTGGACAAAATGCAGCGACTTCTACCCGGGATCTGAATAAATTCAGTCCTGAACCTATGGGGATAGTCCAGAGTATTTTAGTGGCTAGGAGCAAATGGTCAATTCATAGAAGGCAATTGAGGTAGCAGACTCATCATTGATAATTGTTTCCTTCTCACTCGAGCCTTCTGCTTCCTAATGCTCATAATGTTCACTCACTCACTCGCTCACTTACGCACTTACGCTCGGCTTTGTCCCTTGGGTAGGCTTAGTCGGGTTTACTAAGCCATAGGGACATGTTCTCTCATTACTTTCTTCATTTTCTCTCTGTACTCCCCCTCAACTGGAGCACTCGGTATGCTTTGTCATTGTTAGGCACCGGGGAGGATAACATTGAACACGCCCCCTAAAATGTTGCATCCTTTGAGAGATTCCTTGCTTTGTCGGGGTAAGGCGCCAGGAGGAGAAAACTGAAACTCCCCCTCAGAATGTGCAAGGTTTGATTGCTCACAGCTTGTCATACCCGCCATGTGTGTGGAGCAATCTGAACAAGTACCACACATGACGGTTTCCTGAGCTCACCATGTAGAATTTCAGCATGTTGATGATCACATAATGTTGATGAGTCAGGGGAGGCTTCAGCAGTTGATTGTTGATTGTTGTAAGATGACCGTTGACGCGAGGTAGATTGAATTATCTACGATTTTCAGACCTTTACATTAAAGTTTAGAAAATGTTTGACCTCAGGGTTAACTTTGAAAGAATTTGAACAGATTTGCCTAAGTTTTGACCTGGACATCGGTGATTTACAATGTTTGTCGGAAAACTAACGTTTTGACCCTCAAGGACTGCGAGTGAGGGCGCGTGAGAAAGGGTTCTCACAAAAAAATGTAGATCTTCTCGTTAGCTTTCCAACAAAAAAAAGTTTGCTCAAATCGGATCACCGAGTCAAAAGTTATGGCCAAAACAGTGCGGTGTCGCAAAAAATCTCTAATTTTGAGTTTTTGAGGAATTTTTTCGAAGTTGAGGTTCTCGATGATGAATATCGAGAGCAAGTGGATTTTAAACAAAATTCTAAGGGATACTTCGAAATCCAAATCTCGAGGTTGCCTCGAAGAATAATGGCGAAATCCACCTACAAAACAAACCTCAGAATATCGAAATCTGCAGAATTTCAAAATGTTTGAACATCGAAAACTTTGGAGTTTCGAAAACCTCATAATCTCGAAAACTTGCTGTTTGAAAAACATCAGAACATCGAAAACTCCTGAAACATTTATAAAAGCAGGGAATCATTCAGAGATCCTTATAATGTAAAGCTTCGATGAACTGCAAAGGATGTCAAGATTCGAATTATGAGTTCCAAGAAACTGCAAACTTTGAAAGATTCAAAAACATTGAGAAATTTTGAAAATCTCGAAATCTTCAGAATGTCGAGATCCAAAACATCGAGATCCCAAATGTCGAAATCCCAAAACTCGAAATTCCTAAACTCGAAATTCCAAAACTCGAGATTACAAATCTCGAGATCTTGATTTCGAGATTACAAATCTCGAGATCTTGATTTCGAGATTCAAATCTCGAGATCATGATTTCGAGATTCAAATCTCGAGATCTTGATTTCGAGATTCAAATCTCGAGATCAAGATGTCGAGATGCAAATCTCGAGATCAAGATTTCGAGATGCAAATCTCGAGATCAAGATGTCGAGATGCAAATCTCGAGATCAAGATGTCGAGATGCAAATCTCGAGATCAAGATGTCGAGATGCAAATCTCGAGATCAAGATGTCGAGATGCAAATCTCGAGATCAAGATGTCGAGATGCAAATCTCGAGATCTCAAAAGTCGAGAAGAGGAAATCGAGTCCCTAAATGTCGAGATCCTGCAAAACGAAAACATTGATTTTTTGAAAATCTGAAACCTGTTCTGAATAGCCCTGAAAGTCGAGATTCTCCTGTATCAGTTTCAAGCCAAAAACGTTTCTGCAGCAGTGGAAAATAAGGACTTCGAGATCTCAATGTAGAGATCTTCGAAATATAAAAATTGCAGAAAACGAAAAAAGAGGTATGATGCTGGATCGTTTTTGAAAGGCGAGTCCAACAGTGTGATTTTTACAAAATTTCGTTCACAAACGAGATTACAGGAGCAAATCTCTCTATATAGAAAAACAGAAGAAAAAACAGAGCAGTTCTTCGTTAGATCCAAAAATCGCAGATAGATCCAACCTGTTTCACGCCTCGTCTCTGATACCAAATGTTAATCCCAGAATACAAAACAATCGAACAACCATAGCAGTGATAAAAGAAGCAGATAGAAAGATATCGACAAGATAAGAACCGAATCTGGTATACCGTATGAACTGGCCGCTGCTCTACGTGGAGAAGGAGAGCAGCGGCAACCCTAATCTCTCTCTATCTTTACGCCTCTGAACTCTCAACCTCTTCCGATTAGTTGGGGTTCCCGTAAGTTAGCCTCCTTTTATAGGAGAAGTTAGCTAACTTACGGGTTACAAGGAAGCCCACGGGCTGATACACATTTGTGGCCCGTATTACACGTTTAATTAATAACTACACAAATACAAAGATAACTAACTAGATTGAACACCATAAAATATTCCCAACAACCTTGATTAAATTTACTATTTGTTGCCAATGTCATTGCAAAATTGTAATTGCATATTTTCCATTGCAAAAATTATTGCAATACTGCATCAATACGATATATGTAAATTATTTTCATTGCAAATTTCCCTTGCATTTTTTTTTGCAATAACAATTGTTAATTTCATTTGTTGCAACCTAATACGGAATCTATTTTATACATCATTATACAAACACTAAAAACACATCATAGCATTGTCATATATAATCAATAATATTGACTAAAACATTAATTTTTCATCAAATTATAAAATATTCAAAACAAATTTGGATTCAACACTATTCAAAAACAACATCCAAAGCCTTAGTCCCAAAATATTTTTGGGATTCAACATTATTCAAAAACACATAAAATTCCTTGTCAATTTGATGCAAGTAACAAATTAGTCGCAACTGTAGCAATGTGTTTCTACAAAGCACTACTAATGTCTTTTGTTCCCTCTGTTCTTCTTATTGACATATAGAGTATGTTGTTTTACATTTTGTTGTGCCATCTTCCCAACTGCACCTCCACTAACAATGACCTGAACACAGGAATCTGCAACTGCAACTGCTTTAATCATATTGAAGTACTGAACCTTAGATACATCATTTTTAGCATAATCCTCAAGCTGGAGGCATTAGAGAACCCTGTTTATAACAAATCAGAAAGCAGTTACTAGATAATGAAATGTGAATCTATAGGTTCTCTAGATCATTAGTCAAGACATTTTATGGTTATACCTCACCCTTTAAATCCTTGAAAACCTTACTTATATTATATTACGTACATAGTATCAATTAACTCGGGATATCTCTGTTAGGCATAAAAGTTCAAGCATTACAATAAAAGTATCCACCGTAAGTTACATTAACATCCTTATATGACTATAGACATGGAAATTAAAAGATGAATTCAAACATGTTCTTAGGACACACTTGTATACACACATAAAAAAATATCAACGGCAAAAAAAAATCAAAAGCTATTAATATCAATCCCAAAAATAAATCATGAACTAGCTAATAGAAGCATTTTGTTACCTACTTCAGCAATAAGAGGGACACAAAATATCTGCGTTTCAACATTGTTTGCTGGTAACGGCACCTTTTCACATCCGAATTTTTTGAGCCTCCAACAACTATTTTTTAATGCTCTATTACAAAAGCCATTAATTTAGTAAAAAAATATGGTTAAATATATAATTAGTGTATGAGTTTATTATAGGCATATGGTAGACCATGCAAACCTCAATGATGATGTCACTAGGGTGTGACCCCATCCTCACTAGGGTAGATCATGAATTCCTCTACATTTGAAGCAATTATCCAGCACTGGTGCAAAATGAAGTCATATAAGGCTTCCTGCAAAATAGAACCTCGAAATAAGCATAATTTTTATTACCTTAAGGATAAATAAAATATGTTACTTAAAAAATCAGATGGAAATAAAGGTGAACATTAAGGGTAAATAAATATAATAAATTACATTTCCATTCTTATATTCTCATTTATGATATATGTTTTCCCATTACTTCGTCTCCTCTTTAAAATTTAGGACATAATTACTCTTTGTGTCTATATGTCACTATGAAGATGGTATCCCACAAGCATACCTATACTTCAGAGTTATACCTATAAAATATGTATTTTTACCAAAATGACCTACGAGTCTTATGGGTTTAGCCTTTGACTTTATCAAAGACCATAACCTCCGCCTGGACGGCAGCGTTTGGGCCTCTTCCCGGTGGATTTTTTTGATGAAATTGTTTGGGCATGTTCTTCATCAAGTCTACTTTATCTACAAAATATTTCAGCTAAAAACTCAATCGGGAAGATGGCCAAATAATTTTTTGGAAGATAACTGTGTTTTATATGTATATTTTGGCGTATTTATCTTCCAAAAATTATTTGACTGCCTTCTCGATATCAATTTTAAGCTGAAATTTTTTGTGGATAAACTAGAATTGAGAAAGAACATGCCCAAAAATGCCATAAAAAAAATCCACTGGAAAGAGACCCAAACGCTATGGTCCGGACAGCGGTTCTGGTCAAAAAAGCCTAACCGGAAGACCCAAACTATATATATATATATATATATATATATATATATATATATATATATATATATAGTCAACAAGTACTACACTTAATATGACGAACAGTGCTGGCAAAATCATTGCCAACACTACTTAATATTGTACTCTAGTCCTCTCCGATTCTCGCAATGGTGTCCTCATATGATTTGTAGCAATTGAAGTTGGCTTTCATATCCAACTTGAATGGTGTCCTTTGAATGCTTCTACGAAGAGATATGCTTGAACGATTGACATAAGGTCATTATGAACGCTGTTTTCAAGCTCTATTTGTCTTTTTTGATCCCGTAGCCAATCCTAGAGCTCTTTTGTCATCAAATCTTCATTGTGAACCTCCCGGTGATCTCCAAAGCTCTCATTTCACTCTCTAATGCTTCTCAAATCATCCCGTTTGCTCCTCAAGCGCGGGTGCCGGACTCTAAATTCCTGATTTTGACTCCAAATAAAACAGAACTCGAACCGACGCCTCATACACATAACTTGAACTAAAATTGAGATTTGTGACACCTTAAAGCTAGGAAAACCATCAAAAGTCGATCCCAATACGCATCAAATGCGTGCCAAAATATGAACTTATCAACTGGCGTTCACCTATGCATTCAGACGCTTGAGCCGGGTAAAATAGTTAAATTAGGGCTGATATCTCAAATTGGGTGCTCTAAGAAGTGCCAAGAAAGGGATTCAAGTCAAAGGACCAAAGAGATCTTGCCATTAAAAATTTAATTAATTGTCCCATATAGGACTAAAAGAGAAGAGAATTCTCAAATAGGACCATGTACGTTTTTTCCCATATAGGACTGATTTACTCCTATTCTAAAACATACGTATATTTCATTCCATTATTATCTTTTCTCTCATTTACGCAGATCTCTCCGCTCCGATGCCCTGCTCTCAATCCATTCCCCCTTCCTCCCGCGCACATCTTTCCATTTCTTCCCTGCGCTCATCGGTCGACTTCACCCTTACCATCTCTGTCATTGTCGACTTCGCCTTGCGCACTAGATCGATCGACTAGTGTTTCACACCGCCGCTGCTGTCGATTTCACTGTGCGCCGTTGTCATTAAGGTTCTCCTCCTCTTCTTCTTCTTCTTCCATTTTCCTCTGTTTTTCTGGATTTTGAATTGATTTTTCCAATTTTCGGACTTCTATTTTGATTTTCTGGTTTATGGTTTCTGAGTTTACAAAAATCCGATTTTCAAACATTTTGGATGATTGCTTCTTATTTGGCCAAGTTTATGGCATAAATTTGTACATTGACATCATGTTATGGCAGAAAGACTTTTGTATAAATTGGTTTTTCTGATTTTTTGTCAATAGCTTTCTTTTTTCTACTTTTCGATTGTGCTAAAAAATTATTCCATCAAAAAAATTTAGTTGTTTGAATATTTGGATATTTACTTCATGTTTTTCAATTTTGCCAAATTTATGGCAGTTTTGTGTTAATATTCCAACATGAATCTGCCAATTCTTTGGCAGATCTGAAACTCTTGTGTATGGCAAATGTGAATCTAATCCCCAACTCTAAATCTGCAAATATAATGGCAAATTTATTCCACCTGAGTTGTTACAATGGTGGTGGTGGTCAGCGGATGGGGGTGGTGGTTGATGATGATGTCGGTCAATTGGCGACGCCGGTGCGGGAAGCGGCGGCGGCGGCAAGCAGCGCCGTCATTGGCGAGGGTAGCGACAGGATGCGCAGGCAAGGGCGGCGACAAGATGCGCTGACTAGGGCCAGCGGCAGGCCGTTTGGATCTTGCGGTGGCAGTGATACTGTTAGGGTTTCAATAGTTTTTTATTTTACATTTTTAGAATTTTAAAATTTAAAAGACGGGTATTTATGTCCAATTGGGCTGAAATTAGTCCTACGAAACTTGAGTTTCGTTTATAGTCCAAAATGTGCAATTAACTTTGCTATTAGTCCTATTTGAGTCATTAACTCAAAAAAAATTCAGCCATTAAAATTTTTCATAAAACTTTTTTTACGAAAGGTTCTCACCGGATTTACCATTATTATTTTTAATATATATAATTTACAAACTGAGAAATTACATTAAAAACTATAAAGTTTTAAAAAGAAAATTCAAATTTAACAAAGACTGAATATATAAAGTAAATGATTAAGAATAATTCACGTTGAATAGTTAACGAATAATAGCGAATAAGAACCTATAGTGAATCAGAACCTTTCAATGAACGGAGGTAGTAATTGATTTTTTGTCATTCCCAACAATGAAAGAATCACATGATTAAAAATGTTTTTAGTTGAATTTATTTCAATCTCAAACCAGATCAAATCAAATCATTCTCAATAAACAAATCAAATAAATCAAATCAGACTAAATCTGACTAAAAGTATCAGATAAGATAAGACTACGACAATTACACAATACACATAGAACAGGCATCTACAAGACCAGATCAACAAATTTGAATCAATTAAAAGCATCTTCATTCATAAATTGTGGTGACAAGCATATCTAAGAGTTACCTAGTTATAAATTAAAAATCCTATTTTGAGTTGTATATTAATTTGATGAAATAAAAACTTAAAACATGTATTAAAATTTTTTATGTCATAAAATTCAGACACTAGAATAATATCCTGTGAAAAGTAAATCTGCTCTTTTGCGTTGTGGATGTGGCTTAGTTAATTAATTAGCGCAAAAAAAATAAATTGTGTTGGGTTGTTTGGTGAATATATAGATAATGGTGTAGATAATGGGAAAACATCCCTATAATATTGTTTGGATTTCCAAATTTTTGATAAATTATATTTTTGGTAATAATTTAGTATATAAGGTTAATTTTTTTAAAAAGCAAACTGCAAAGGAATTGGCTTTGTTGCAAATTGTCGTAGCTATACAAACTTTGCTGCAAGTGAGTATTTTATAATGACTGATTCTCCCATTGCAAATCCATTGCGAATATCTCATTATGCAACAGAATAATATGCCGTTGCAATTTCTCTTGCAATTATTGTAACACTGTTATCTTCTGGTTGCAAAAATTGTTGCACCATATTTTCCCTCCATTTTCCGGTCACTTTTGCAATGAATATATTTTCTATAGCAATATTCATTGCTATATTGCAACTATTTTATATTCTGTTGCAAATGTCATTGCATTGTTGCAACTCATATGAGTCTGTTGCATTGTTCCATTGCAAAACTTGTTTTTTCATTCATCTGAAGTTATAAGTTTAATTTCGATCATTCATCTCTTAGTTACTGGTGGCATTATCCTTGTTATCTTACCTTAATTTTTCTCCTTATATTTTTTCTTTTGTGGCTTCGAATCATTGATTGATTCATATTAGCTGATCCCAAAATTTATTAGAAATATGGCTTGGATGTTGTTATTGTATAGTGGTGTGAGATACTTGAATACTCCACAAATCTTGTCTTCTTGAGTCACATTGAGATGCAACTATTTCATGTCTTCTACCTATGTGGCTTGTATAACCAGGGATCCATGATTCAAGTGTGTTGTGACACATTGAATCGCAATCAACTCTAATACCAAACTCTATTTTAATATCTAAACGACCCCCATGCAGAGTGGCGGATCTAGATAAGGATAGGGCTTGCTGTCCCCTCTCATCCCCGTTCAATTACAATTATACAAATACACATATATTTGTGTGCTGAATATACATAACATATACTATAATTACAAAGGATGCAACTAATAACCAACAATGTTACTAAAAAACAGTTTGGCTGAGTGGAAATGGAGTTGAATGAATTTGGGAAATTGTTGGATTTATTTTATGGAAATGGCGATTGCTCAATGTATGTTAGTAATTGATTCGTGTTAAATAATTAAATGATAATTTGTTATGTTCATAAAATATAAATAATGAAGTTAGCATGTTTTTTTAAATTGAACATTTCTAAAATAGCTCCCAAATCGATTTATCACCTTAGAAATAATTTAAATAATGAAAAAACATTTTTCTTGTATAAAATTTTACTTTTTATCCGTTTTTCTTCATTGTTTCCGATTTTTAAAATGTTAATTGCATTTAAAGTGACTTTAAGTAATTCTATTCGATTTTTATCTAGCTTGAAAGACTTAGATTACTTTATTGTATTTTTACTCTTCATATAAATTCATTCGTAGATTTAATTCTCTATTCACAATTTACATTTATTCTAAATACATACAATATTTGTCCCTTATTCAATTCATTTATCCACTAACCTAATATAAAAAAAATTAAATACTCTGTGACAAATTTGCTTCTCATAAAGTGAAACTTGTTAAGTATGATTTTATGTTTTTTTTTGACAACCGAACAATTTATATTCAGGGAAAAATAATTTAATTATTTCAAACTTTTTATAGGTGTGAAATAAGTACCCCAAACTTACAAATATAATATAGATACCTCAAAGTTTATATAAAACCGTATTTTAGCACCATGGTCGTATATTTTTTCACAAATGTAAATTTATGGTGTTAAGTACATAATTCAAAATACACAACATATCTATGAGGATGCAATTAAAATTAAATTAAATTGGGTGTAATATTATTTATTTCACCAATGAAATTTTAGAATGTTAATTGCATTCTAATTTCTAACCAAGCTTAGGGTATTATAAATTATGTAATTGTTCCAATAAACTTGTATTTGTAAAAAAAATACAATCATGATGCGAAAATAACTTTTTAAATAAAGTTCGAGGTCTATATATTACATATGCAAGTTTGATGTACTTATCTCACACTCTATTAAAGTTTGAAGTATTTAAATTATTTTCTCCTTTTATTTATGACTAAATTTGCATGGAGTACTATTTTTCTTAATGTGTTAAGATGTTTGTGACATGTGTGACATATATTTAGTGTAAAGTCGCCCCACATCATGAGCATTTTTTAATACGCCACTGGCCAAAAGACATGAATATGATTACCAAAAGTTGGCTAACACATAAAACAACTACTCATCGCCCTCCATTCCAAAATTATCTTCCAAATTTTCTTTTTCGCCCGTTCTAAAATAATCTTCTATTTCTCTTTTTGACAAAGAATTTATGGTTCACAATATTTCTTACACATTGTTACACATGTTTCTCATCTACACAACTCTCTACACACAATATACACTATTTTAATTCTCGTCGCAAATGTGCTTTGGAGGATAATTTAGGGACATAAAGAGTAAAAGTTAACATTAGAAAAGGTGAAAGGTAAAGTAAAATGAAAAGGTTAACAAAGTTTTGAGAAGTCTTGTACCAATGTCAACAGTTATTTTTGAACAAATGCGGAGTTTTTAACCCAAAGGAATACACCTCTTTTGGATCCATAATTTTATCATTTTTGTTAGGTGTACACAAAATCTGTACACTTGCATGTCCATCGCAGAAACGTTGTCTGTCCACGGTAGAATTGTCTGTGGACAGACAACGTGTCTGCAGTGGACAGACAAGTGTACACATTTTATATATGTCACGCATTTTTCTAATTATATAACTCTGGCCTTTATGAACGAAACAAAATGTGCGTGGGATTGAATGAATAATTATGTACTCAAGTATGAGGAACTGGTTCAGAACCCATGGAATACTTTATTCTATGACTGTCACATAGCGAATAAAACAATTTCCATACTTGTAATAGTTATCATTATGAGTGAAGTTTCCTCACTCTCGTCTCCCCAACGCTGACCAAAACAGGACAACCACCACCCTACCGCTTACATCATAGAGAATCATGTTTTTCTTCTACGTTTTTTAACTCTTTTATAAGGAATATCTCTACGCAAAAACTGGACACAATTTCATCCTGTGATGTCAACAACTGAATAGTATATGAAATTAATGCAGATACGTGAATAAAATCTGGTCAAATATGAAATAAAAAAACTTTGATGTAGGTTTAAAGAAAATCCGAAATGGCATATAATATCTTGCTTCATTTTCAACCCACACCGACCCTGATCTGCTTCTGGGTTTTTTCAAACATTTTTCTCTCACTGTGGGCCCCACTGCCCTTACTTTGCACTTCTATATAATCCACATCAATAGAAGCTCAGTGAAATCAAGAAATAGAGAGAGAAAGAAAGAGAGAGAGATGGGAATCCAACGGTTTAGATTATCAGATATGATACCAAATGCTCTGTTTTACAAACTTAGAAACTTGGGCAAGAAAAACAGAACAAGCAACCTTAACAACAACAACAAAGAGCCACTGTCCACGTCATCGTATTCAACGGCGTCGAAAGCAACAAGTCAGCCGCAGAGGAAATCCTACCACTTTCCGAGGGAGCACCAGAACAGCCCTCCGCCGCCGCCGCCGCACTACATTTACCTTGAGCCGCCAAGGAAGTCTTCCAAGAAAAGGCGGAGCAGCTACAGGAGGAGCAGCAGCCGGACATCCACTCCTAGGCTGCCGCCTTCTTCCTCGGCCTCCGGCATTTGCAGCTGCCGGCCATCCACAGACTCTGCCTGGACAAATAAGCCGGATTCCACCCCGGAATACTACCCGGATTCACCCCTCGACAGCACCTCCTCATCCTCCTCCGGGAAAGACTCCATCTATCCGGAACTGGTCTCCAGGCCTGTCCTCTCCGCCGCCTCGCCGGGGAAGTTCGCCGGAATCCCCCTCTACGACGATCATGACCGGTTCGAATCGGGCCCGAAAATCGAGCTCCCTCCCATCATTACAAAGCCCATTGTCAACCATTCAGATGAATCTACGAGGATCAAAGGTGGGCCAAACCAACCGTGCAAATGTGGAGGAAATTCCGATGGGAAGAAGGTAAGGAAGAAGAAGGCGTGCTGCGGCGGCCCTGTTCATAGAATTTCTGGGAACTCGCCCGCAGGGCTGAAGCTGAGAACGAATTCTCCGAGAATCGGTAGAATTCAGGGGAGGAGAAGCTTGTCATCAAGAAAGAACATCTTGCCGGAAAGTTTCGCCGTCGTGAAGACATCCCAGGATCCGCAGAGGGATTTCAGGGAATCAATGGTGGAGATGATAGTGGAGAACAACATCAGGACGTCCGGGGACTTGGAAAATCTTCTTGCTTGCTTTTTGTCTATGAATTCCGATGAGTACCATGATTTGATCATTAAGGTCTTCAAACAAATCTGGTTTGATATTGCCAATCTTAGGTTGAAGTAGCTTAATTTTACTTGCATTAGTTTAATGTATACGGATTAAGGAGTATCTCTTATAGTCTTATGTAAAGTGTCCCTTTCTCTTTGAAGTTATTTTCTCGCTAAAGTAGAACTTGAATAAAACTTTATGCTGTTCTTATCAAGACATTATTACTATTATTATTTAAATTGTACATGTCTCTCAAATTAATAGGGATTTTTTCTTAAAATATTACTGATGAAAAAGTTTGGAAGAAAAATTAGAGAATGACTAAACAGGGTTTATTTTTTGCAAGTGTTTCCGAATGGTGTAAAACAGTAAGTAATTCATACTTCCACTCCTAATTCCTAATTATTTAAAGTCAAATTAGTTTGAACTTTCCTCTCACCTCCAAAAACACAACACACTTGTTTAATATTGGAATTCGGCGCATTAGCACATGTAATTTAAAAAATACATCAAACTCCTTGTATTTTAATTAATCATGCATAAAACCTTTTTATGAATAAATTTAACAATTTGGAAACCATTTTTCCTAATATTCTGATTGAATATGCAAGTAAATATGTCAAAATTTCTAAATCATAAAAAAAGTTAATTATTTTTCTTTTATTTGACAATTAAATTTATTCATAAAAGGGGGTTCTGTGCATGATTAATTAAAACACATGGGGGTTTGACGCATTTTTTAAATCACAGGAAGCTGATGCGCCGAATTTCCATATCACATGGGTGGTGCATTAAACCCAAAAAAGACACCATATCCGTATACCCAAAATGGAATTAAATATGTGATGTTTCTATTTTTACTTTCAAGTGATTATTGTACCCTCTATGTATTTTAAAGTTTGTTACACTTTTCTTTTTTGGATGTATTTAAAAGTTTGTTACAACTTTCCCTTTTTGGTAAGTTTTTCTTTTAAAAAAACTCAATTACCCTTACTTTTCTTACTTTTTATCTTCTCTTTCATACTTTTCCATATTTTCTCTTACTTTTTCTATGTTATTCATTACCCCTACTATTTCACACTTAAATGTTGTGCCCAACCTATTGTTTTTTTAGGAATACTACGTAGATACTCCTTCGTCTCATTTAAAGGTTCTTGTCCCTAATTCTCCGGGTCAACATGCATTGTTCTAATTTTTTACTTTATTTATCTAGCTTTTATCAAAGTTTATTTTTGTTGATCATATATTATAAAACTTTTAATTTAGTTTCTGAATATGTAAATTTTATTTACTAAAATTAATCCTATTAATGATAGGCATCAATTAACTTTATAGTCAGTCAAACATAATAAACCTGAGAGAACCTTTAAGTGGGACGGGGGGAGTACTTCGTATTTTTATACTTCAGAATTAAGATGTTTTTACTTTCATTCCAGATCAGATCGGAACAGACCTGATTAGACTTAAACAGACCTGATCAGATCATATTAAACATAAATAGACCAAACCAGATCAGTCTTCGATAGTTATAAAATAACAAAGACTATACAGTTATAAGATTAGTTTAGACCAGTCCGGACATAAACAGACCATATCAGACCAAATTTTTTTACTGCAATTACAAACATCCTTACTAAAATTAATTGCAAAATATGTCTCATTGCGGTGATCGAATTCGCAAAAAACATAATCAAATTTGATAAAAAATAGATATATAAAATAAGAGATTAAGAATGATTTGTGTTGACCAAGTAAATAGGAACTGAGACAATAATAAGGGGACGAAGGGAGTGTATTTTAGTAAAGGGAGATTTCAACAAGTAGGAGCAAAACGTACGGATTTTCTAAAACTAAGACAGAAGATTAGCGTAAGACTCAACTACACCTACATTGACCACAATTCCCTTACTTTTAGAAAATAACAGACATTAAATAGACAATAAATAGACAATAAGTAGACAATAAACTGCCTCTTACCCTCTCATCCATGCCGCCAGCGTCACAGTGACAGAGCCATCCCCGGTGGTCACCGCCAGTCAGCACCACCAGCCACCTGCCATGACCCCCAACATCCAGCCACCCCACCCTCACCCCCAACATCCAGCCCCCAGCCCTACTCCCTGTCCCCAACCGTCCTCCCCTGCTCCCCTTCCCCGCCACTGTTCTTCCCCCATGTCCTTCTCCGGCCACTTCACACAAAATCTCAGCCATAACACAACCATTGGCGGCAGCGGCGGCCCCAAATCGGACCTCAACAGCAGTGGTGGCCCCAAATCGGACCCCACCTGCAGCGGCGGTCCCCAATCGTTCCCCAAATTGGACCCAAAATCAGAGTATGGCAGATCTGACACCGGCACCGGCGTCTGGCAACGACAGCGACGAGGTCCGGTAACGGCGGCGGCGTGTGGCAACGGTAACATGGAGGATGGGCTTCCTACTGAAGAAGATAGGTTGGCGGAAGTTTTTTGGCCTGAAGGGCAAATTTGGAAAGTTAGAAATATGTTTCCTAATCTAGAACTAAATAAGTAATATGAATGGAAAAAACAATAGTAGGTATTATTTTTGTAAAAGAGCTATGATTTGGTCCATTAGGAGCAAATTTCTCTTTAGTAAAAGTAGATATATCTTCTATCTTAAAAATATAAGATATTCCCTCTGTCCCGAAAAGGTTGGTCAAAGTTGACTTTCACGTGGATTAATAAAGTAAAAAATGTGTGATTAAAATTTATACAGAGATGAGAGAATTAATTTTAGCCACATGTTCCTTACTTGAAATGGAAATGACAAATTTTTTTGGCACATACAAAAAAGGAAAATTTGGCCAACCTTTTTGGGACGAAAAGAGTATATTTTATTAATAAAATAGAGATAAATTATACTCTGAACGAAAGTAGCTAAAATGATCTTTTACCATATATAATGTCAACCACTTCAATTACAAAAACAATTTTAACAATTTGCTTGGCATCATGCACTCACAAAAATAGGGAGTAGTTATAACTTATAAGCATTTACCTATGTAAAGTTACCCTTTTACACTCTTTAGAATGGTTTGCACCATTCCTACACATAACCGTCAAACACCCGAAAAAATAACTTAGTAACTTTCAGTTATTATATACTCCGTATAACAGGGAGTGATATAATGGGAATTTGTTCTAAATAGAACTAACAATGTTTGAAAATCCAAAATAGGATCATCATGTTTTTTATTTCAAAAATAGGAGTAATTATTATCATGTTTTGACAGTATAAAATTTTAAACACGACAAATTTATAAATTTAACAATAATTACTCCTATTTAGTAAATAAACACATGACAGCCATATTTTGAAATTTCAAAACGATTTTACTCTTATTTCGAAAACTTTTCCTAGTATATAGTTCTAAGTTTACATCGTAGTGACTAGATGTATATTTTGTAGTTACTATAATGAAAACTTTGATTACAATTATTATCGGTCAAAATTACAAGTCGCATTTCTCTTCACTGCTACTACATGTATTGATCTTGTCTAATTTGCTCCACATGAACTCCTCTAAAAGCACAAATATTTTCAATTGTTGTACGGTTATTAGGTTATACGGAGCACATCAATTCTTATAATGCCCCACGCTAATGAGTTTATTTTGTGATCAATACAGGCAAAATGGATGTAAGTGAGAAAAATTGTTGTCACTTGTAATGTTACGGTGTACATCATTGTCAAACAAATTAAATAATCCATAAAATGCAACCATATCCAGAAAAAATGTGAATTAAAAGAGATATTACCCGAAATAGGATAAAACGGTTTGAAAATTCAAAATAGGACTGTCATTTTTTATTCTCAAAATATGACTAATTACTGTCTTGTTTTGGCAGTACCAGACTTCAAACATGGCAGTATTTTGTAAACATGCCGGTAATTAGTCCTATTTTGGGAATAAAAAACATGACAGTCCTATTTTGGAATTTTGAAACTGTTTTAATCCTATTTCGGGAACTTTCCCTAAAAATGTGTTTCAAAACAACTAAGAATGGTATATACTACGTATTTCATAAACCTGTACTAATAATTACATCAAAAGAAACTGTTCAAAGTAGAAATAAAACATGAACGACTCGAAACAACATTATAGGATAGATCAGATATAAAAACAAACTCCTTTTTCTTGAAAGAGAAAATTGGTCTCCTTTAAGAAGCAAAATATATATACATGTAGTATTATTTAGCCGATGAGTATTATTACTAGATTTTTTTTTTCAAAAATATTACTAAAATAAAATTTGTCTATAGAAATATGACTAATAGTTAATACAATGTAGTGTTATGGTAATTTAAATTTAAAAATTTAACATAAATTACTATGATTTCATTACTACTCAAGTTACTTGTCACACTTTTGTAAACAACTTTTATTTAATTCATAAACATGTGCCTATTTCTTATTACAAATTTTGGCTTAAAATATGCAGCCGGCGGAGGCTTTTTCGATTTATTTTTTACGGGAAAAAGAATATTCTGATAGATACCAACATTCGGTATATAAGACATTAAAACGGCTATTCGGTATATAACACATATTAAAACGGCTATTAGTCCTAAATGGGACTAAAAGTAGCCCAAAATTTCACATTAGCACCATACTCCTTTTATTTTTAAAATAGAAGTAATATACTACTATGTCTCTTCTTCTTGTTCTACCCCAGTAACCCAACCTATAATTTCTAATAGATTTATTGATTAATACAAAAAATCATAGTTTCATTTATAATAAAAACATAAAAATCGTAAAAATGTTTATAAATTAGTAAACTAATTTGGGAAAATAAAATAAAAATGAAAAATAAAAAATATTTTAAAAACTTAAAAAATATAATAAAATAAAATAAAATACCAAAAAACATATTAAAAAATATGTAGGACACTACCTCTGCATCCTCCACCGTCCAGCACTACCATCTCCAATCGCCGGGAAAAAAATACCCGCTTTGTGTAAAAAATGTCACATTTCTCTGAAAATACCATAAAGATGACATTTTTAATCTTTGAAAATATCCAGTTTTTTTTTTTCCAAAAATGCCATCGTGATGACATTTTTTCCCAACTTGACAATCTTTTTGTGAGACCGGAGGTGGCAGTGTTGGAAGGTGGCTGAGATGGTGGTTGAGGTCTTTATATTTTTTATTTATTTTTTTACGATTTTTAATGTTTTAATATTTTATTATGATTATTTAAAAAATCCTATTAGGAAGGGCAAGGGAAATGGTAGAATACGAAGAGTTAGTCCTATTTTAGAAATTTAAACATTAAACTTCTATTGTTGCAATTATCCTTTTATTTAGTCATTTTTATATAAATCTCCCTTATTGAAATAAATAAATCATTTTTCTCTCACAAAAAACATACTGTAAATGCTTTTGTTTTTTTAGAATGAGAATATAAAGACTGGTAATATAAATGGATATGTTTCGCCTATTTGACTTTATTCATATTAATGTCATAGCAAATCTTAGAGAGAAATTTGCAGACTAGATTTTTCAAGATATTGTACCATTTCTTTGCCCCACACGAAGATAAGATACCAAAATGTAATACTTTTCATTTTAAATATTGCACATAGATAGATTAAATACAGTATCAGGGTTTTTGGCCAGATATATTCCAGCGGCGACGGCGGCCGGCGGCCCAGCGGTGCTACGTGGGGCAACTGGGTGATGGCCGGCGGCTGGCGCCGGCTGGGCAGTCCAAAAAGCAACGGGAGCATATTTATCCAAACACGCATGATTAAACGTATTTAGAAAATTTAAGCATGTCTTGATAATCTTTTTCCCTCATCTTTTTTTTCCTAGTTTTTTTTTATCCTTGTATATATATATGCATTATTTGCAGCCTTTTTATTTTATCATTTTTATATATAATCATCTTTTTTATATTATCTTTTCATAATAGCTTATCTTTTTATCTTTATTCCTTCTTTTCCTTTTGGTTGTGATATCATGTATCGATTCATGTTAACCGACCCCAATATCTTTTGGGATTAAGGCTTGGATGTTGTTGTTGTTGTTGTGGTGCATATTTACGTACACTCTTGTCTATAAGACTATAACGCTGAAGTATAATTTTTCTAGCGAATTGTATGGTATATGTGTTTTGTTGGAAACTTTTACTGCAAATTTAATGACCTAACAAAATTACCCTCAATGAAGAATAAATTAAAAAGGGAAAGTTCCCGAAATAGGACTAAAACAGTTTGAAAATTTCAAAATAGGATTGTCATGTTTTTCATTACCAAAAAATAGAACTAATTAATGTCATGTTTAATTTAGAAAATACTATCATGTTTGAAGTCTAATACTACAAAAACATGACATTAAGTAGTTCTATTTTGGGAATAAAAACATGTCCGTCATATTTTTGAATTTTAAACCATTTTAGTCTTATTTGGGTAATATTCTCATTAAAAAAAACCATATGGTCAGCGATCTGCATGCCTCACATTGCCTCTGATCATCACCCCCATCGCCACTCTCAAGTGAGACTGCTGCCTCCAGATCGAAAATCCTACCGTCCATGATCTTGTAGGACTCTATGACCGGTCAATGACATTAAAGACAACATCTATAATGCACTTTGATGGCAAATCATACCCTACAACCGGCGCACCATGAGGATGGTGCGCCCGGTTGCAAAACGACGGAGTATGCCTAGTTTTTTTTTTTGCGTTTGTTATTAAAAATGATAATAACTTTTTTATTTTCGATCCGATTTTTATAAAATTTATATCAACATTTTTTATTTTTCATGATCTTTCAAATGAGACCAATATTGCTAATGTAATTTTAAGAAATTATCGAACTATTATATTAATGAGTATTGGATTATAAGGAAAATCGAATCTGTTTGGGAGATGATAGGTTTGTGAAATAGAAGATCGAATCTGTTTGGGAGTGGATCAGTGGCCTCAGTTACATTTGATAATACATTGAGTTACATCTTTTTACGAGCGAGTTACATCTTTTTATAAGCAAGTTACATCTTTTTATAAGCGAGTTACATATATATACACACGAGTTGCATTTGACATGCCTGGACGCGAGTTACATATATTTACACGTAAAGTTACATATTTTTACAAGTAAAGTTACATATTTATACATGCGAGTTACATATTTATATATACGAGTTGCATTTGACCTGTCTGAACGCGACTTACATATTTTTTTTACGTAAAGTTACATATTGTTACACGTAGAGATACATATTTATACACACGAGTTGCATTTGGCCTTGTTGAACGTGAGTTACATATTTTAACACGTAAAATTACATATTTTACACGCAAATGTTAATATGTTAAAATTACATAGGCAATATTGGTCTCATTTGAAAGATCATGAAAAATAAAAAATGTTGATATAAATTTTATAAAAATCGGATCAACAATAAAAAAGTTATTACCATTTTTTTTAAAAAGAGAAATAAAAAATAATGAATTCAATACTTTGCTTGCCAAAACGTATGCTGATATACGGTGCTCACCGTATACGGTCATGCGGTATACCAACTGTACTTTGATTATACTAGGATTGAATTTTAAATACTTTCTCAAATACTTTCCCTGAGAGCTCCTCAACACTGATCGAACAGTACGTTGGGAGCATGTAAATTGGACAGTGCGTTAGTAAAGTATATATGAGTGTGTTAAACAAATTGTTGCATGTACTAGTAAGAGAATAAGACTGATCTCAATTACTTCTATAATTATACAGCATGTCAAAGTCTCATAATGCTCCCAAGAAAGAGAGTTTAGTGCCCGTTGCTTTTTAGCATGCATGTAAAAGTTAAAATCTTGAAGTGTGAAAAAGATTAAAATAAGACAACCTTGTTACTCTTTGAATATTTTTCTTTGAATAAAACTAATTATATATATATATATATATATATATATATATATATATATATATATATATATATATATATATACATACACACACATATAGAGAGAGAGAGTAGCGATCCTGTCAGGCTGGCCTGACAGGACACCTCGTTCGGCCGAGGTCTTTTGAGGCCCTTCCCGTTGGAATTTTCCGGTGAAATTTTTTTAGCATCTTTTACGTCAAGTCTAGTTTATGCATACCAAATTTCATCTAAAAATTCAATCGTGAAGACAGTCAAATAAACTGTTGAAACAAATTGAGCTGTTTATATATATATATATATATATATATATATATATATATATATATATATATATATATATATATATATATATATATATAAAGCACAGTTTTTGTAAAGAATTTATTTGAATGCCTTTTCGATATGAATTTTTAGCTAAAATTTGGTATGAATAAACTAGACTTGATTAAGAACATACTCAAAAAAAATTCATCAAAAAATTTCAACGGAAAAGACCCCAAATGGCCTCGGCCTGACGGCGGTTCCCGTTAGGCAGGCCTGATATGATATGTGGTCTATATATATTCACATATACGGAGTATATAATTAAAAATATCGTGGTCCTTCATGGAGAGATGGGTCCTAGGCACAAGAGCATGTCTCTAATATACTCCCTCCGTTTCTGAAACAAGTTCCACATTTGACTTCACACATATTAAGAAAATAAATTTGACTTTACTGTAGAGTGCACTGTTTGGCACTGTTTGACACTGTTTGAACACTGTTTGACACTGTTTGACACTGTTGTAATGTAGATAATTTGCCAAATAAAGAAATGTTTGAAAGTGGAACTTAATTTTGAATCTGTCCAAAAAGGAAAGGTGGAACTTCTTTCAGAAACGGAGGGAGTAATTAAGATAGGGGTATATCGTTAGGTCAATTGTCCACCAGAGGCTGTCTCTAAAATTGCAAAATAAAGGAGTGTACAAGTAATAGCCTGCCTTGTAAATTAAAACTGGTTTCTTGGCAAAATAGGGTACAAACTTTGTCGCTTTCTTGCATGCATGCACAAAAGCAGGCCCAGATATATACGGAGCACCCCACAAGATACACTAAATTCTCAAACAACTGCTTCTTCTCATGCTTGTAGTGGATCGTACAATTCCACTGACATTTTCTTCTGTCAACTCCATAGCTTTAGCCACTAATTCAGAAAAGAAAAAAAAAAGAAGATACCCTTTAACGCCAGCTTTGAGCTGGGACAACTTTGCTTTTACCACGGACCTTTCTTTCTTTTTTCATCTATCCTTGTTCAATTCTTTTATAGCTAACCTATTAGCTTGTAGCTACTACGTAGTTTTCTTCTGGTTTTACACTTAGCTTTTACTATTCCATCCATTCCCGCATGCTTTTAAAGTTTGAATTACGTCAGAGGTACAAAAACTCTTACAAAAAATCTTACAAAAGGTATTATGCATCATCATATTATTATTTCACGCATTACCTCACATTTACAACACTCTTATATCAAATGTAATTAAAATAAGCACATCACTTGTTTGTATGTTTTTCTTGTAAGTGTGTTTCTTCTTCTAATATTTTGCATACGGATTAAGAAAATGGAAAATGTATGACCTAAAATTATGCAGAGCAGACGCAGATTGAGAACATGCTATGAAACACAAATTCTTTAATTTGGCTAAATGGAAAGATGAATTTATACTGGAAAGGACGAAATTAAAAGGAAAGAGTAAAGATAATATTGGGACGGATCGGAAGGAGTAATACGTTTGGAACTAGCTCAATACTCCAAATGACAAAAGAAAACAAGAGAAAAATTTGGAGAAATTTGTTGGAATTATCTTCAAAGTTACAACATATCAATTTTGAAGGTATTAATTCAAACTCAATAAATTATTTTCAATATTTGGTGAAGTTCATCTTTTCATCTATTTTTAACATATATAAGTACCAGGAAATCTAGACTTATGTACGAGTTTTAACAACATTCGCAGTGTTCGGTTTTACTTGGCACTTTGTAATATTAGATCGAACGTTTATCAAATTAACAATTTTACGTAGCATTTTATTTCAAAACATTTTAGGCCTCAGAATATGATTTGATCTTCGAAAAAGATTGGGAAACAAATACGGAGTAGTTCTTACAAACTAAAACGACTTTGGCATGTACGTGTCGTTTCACATTAGAAAATACTACGTATACGAGTACAATGAAAAAGAGTGGCCCACACATGTACATGTATATTGACCGTTTGACCCACCAGCTCCTCGCAATTTATAACCTGGGATCGGTTCACCATGAACATGGTGTGTCGATCCCAAAACTACGTAGTACGGTTAATGAAATAAGCAGAAACCCTTATTCCCTAAAATTTGTTGCCGACTACGTTGTTCGCAAGTGTTAACGCAAACTATGCGGCTCCGGCGGTCTAGTTCCTTCCCAGGCGATCTCCCTTTTCTCTGGCGCTGTGGTTGCTAGGCGTGACGGCTCTGACCCTTCTGCTTTCGCTCCCTCTTACCTTCAACGACCTGGAAGTGAGGATTGAACCCTTCTCCTTTGGTTTTGGAGTAGTGTGTGCATACGTGTGTGTATATATATATATATATATATATATACTCCCTCAATCCCATAAAATAAGTCTCACTTTCCTTTTTGGGTCGTCCCAAAATATTATTCCCATTTCCCTTTTTGGAAAGTTTTGTGTGGTTAACATTCATTTACCTTTTTCTTACTCAACCACAACCATACATTTCCACTTTATTCCAACTTTCTTGAACTCCGGTCCAAATTGAAGTGGGACTTTTTTATGGGACAGAGGTAGTATGTGATATGGCATAGAACAATTAATTTTATTTACGCATCTAGATCAATTAATATTGTTTGTAAATTTTATACAGTATTGAAAAATTACATATTGAAGATGACTGCTATAAACTGTTTTAGACCTTCCTCAACTTACATCTTGTGCACACTCAAGTCATATAAGGATTTGTCTAAAGTTATATATCTTATATTGTGAGTTACATGTAAATTTTTCTTAACAAGATACATCTCGTTTACATTTCATTTACATTTTTCAATATGCGTGTTACACCACAATATAATGCGAGTTACACAACACAATAAGTCCATGCTATTCAAATAAAAATTATTTTTATAAAAAAATCATTTTTATAGCCCTGATATTAAAAACAAAACATATACACTATTTATGTAAAATAATTGGGCAATTAGACTTATTTTTGCATTGAAATCAATATTCCTAAGTTAGATTTTTCATTAATATGAGTTACATTTTTCATAACATGAGTTACATCACAAAATAAACTCCTACTATTGAAACAAAAAAATCAATTTTTTGCAACCAAAAAAGTTTTATTTTGGCTAAAAATTGTTTTTTTGACAAAAACTATTTTTTTCATTTAAAACATTTTTTATGACCTTAATACTAAAAACAAAACATACTAAGCTAATTGTTTACTTTATTTAATTGAGCAATTCGATTCTTTATTTTCATTGTTTACATGTGATAATATATGAAGTTAGATCTTCTTATGGGCGAGTTACAACTTTTTAACACGTGAGTTACATATTTTTATACTTGAGTTATATTTGGACTTGCGTTAACAAGTTATATTTTGCATACATGTAACTTAATTAGATTTCTCATCAACACGATTTACATTTTTCATATCATGTGTTCCATCACAAAATAATCAAGGGCAAAAAAAAATATTTTTTTTGCAAAAATAAGAGGATATTTTTAGTAAAACAATCACTTTTTTCTGGTAAGAAATGATTTTTTAGCAAAAAAAATATTTTTAAACAACATTTTTTATGGTCTTAATATTAAAAACAAAACACATTCACTATTTAGGTAAAGTAATTGAGCAATTACACTCATTATATTCATTGAAATCAATATTTTACTTTTTCTTATCCGTATTAAACAAGTTACATTTCAATTTGCCTGCAATTACATTTTTATCAGCGTGAGTTACATTTCTTTACATGTGAGTTACATCATTCTTCTCCTTGACAATGAAAAAAAAGGTCACTGTTCACCCGCATGAACAGTAACACACGAATTTTTCATGTGGGAGCAGCATGCTCACGGTGGGCTGCTCCCACGATATAACAACTCCCAGCTCCTAAGTATATGTAGTACTCCGATCCATTAAGGAACGGCCGGGTATGACTTCTAAAAATACCGTGTATTTTTTGTATATACACGGATACATCTAATGTTTTTCAATAGGAGCCATTCTTGGTGTACACAAAAAGTGTTCAGTTTCCAATTTATCATTATCTTAAGGAGAAAATAATTTAAATACCTCAAACTTACATAGGTAATATATACTCGAACTTTATATAAAAAGTTCTTTTCCCACCATGATTGTATGTTTTTTTACATTTTGGAATAATTACATAATTTAAAATATTTTAAGCTTTGTTAGAATGCAGTTAACATTTTAAAATTTCATTTGTGAAATTAATAATACTCTATCCTATAAAATTTAATTTTAATTGCATCCTCATAAATGTTTTGTGTATTTTAAATTATGCACTTAACATCATAAAATTACATTTGTGAACAATGTTCACTATACAATCCGATATTTTATGCCATGCTTAATGAGTATATTGTTTAAATGAAATGAGTATTGATATTAAATCATTCTATGAGTAGCACAAATGAGTATTAGAAATATGTAATTGAATATCATGATCTACAAATCAACTTGTTTATTTAACTATATTATCAATGTATTATCATCAAAATATTTATTGTGCTAATTTTATAATTTAATATCAATACTCATTTCCTTTAAGCATTATACTCAATTCTTTTAATATAAAATACAGGTTGTACCGTGTGTACGGTAAAGCCGGTTGTAAGGTATACTTACCCAACAAGTGAGTATTTTTTCAATTCCCTCTTATACCTTTTGGTGTTAGTTAAAGAATTGTCTATGCGATGTTTTTACTTGGACTGTAATTCCTCCCAGACCAGACCAGATTTGGATAGTTATAAAAATACAAAGAAATCAGACCAGACCAGTTCAGACCAGACAAGACCATCAAATTATAATCCAAGTAAAAACATTCTCACCTGACTTAAATCGAATTGCCTTTATAAGGTTCACTTTCCTTATACGGAGTAATTAATTCAAAAAAAGCTGAAAAAAGGAGACAAATAACGGATCAAAGACTAAAAGATTCAAACTCGGCCGAGTTTATGCAAGTTTGGGCACTTTTCGTTTAAAGATCATTTTGAAATTTACTGGCAATCAAGACTTTATGTCAAAATGCGAAGATTGATGCTCCAATAAAAAGCAATGGAAAAGTTGCATCGAGGCATACGAAAGGTTGATTACGTTTTTCAGGCCTAAAAATGCATTTTGTACTATGATGATAGAAGCTGTCACGCCTCGAAGATAGAGCATCCATTCAAAAATGTTACAGTACCACAATTTTCTTATGCTTCCGTTTGGGGAGGGGACCAGGGATATGGAGTCAACCGGGATGAAACTCAATCACACCGTTTCGATTCCGTGACTTCTTAGAGTGAGTCGACGACCCGTTAAGATGGATCGTTTCCTCACTTTAAACCCAAGCTAAGTTAAGTTCAAAGCATGGTTTGATTTTTCAAAAGCATTATGTGCACGATGCACCGAATCACATTGCCAAAAAAACGGGTAGGAACCATTGTTACAATGTTACGTTTAAGAATATAAAGCTTTTTGTTTACGGTTTAGTTGCTTGGTTTAAGCATGGAAAATCTCAAACATGTATTTAATTGAACTTGATGAATAATCGACATCATGTTAAAGGTGTGTATGTCACAAATATATGTATACAGTGGGCTAATGGCTTGGGAGCATATTAAATTACATGCAATTAATTGATTGGCATGTTGTTAGAACTAATTGCTTTGTACTTGAAAGCACATAATATGAACCGAAAATTAAAGTACTATTGTACATTTGTACTAGTGTAGTTGGACTTTCACGATTTCTAACACTGACGTTTGAACGTTAATTTATAAAAGTAAACGATGCCATACGAAATCTAGAATAAACTAATGATATTTTGATGATATACTTCGTAATAAAATAAAGTATTCAAAATTATTTTGATACGGAGTACTATACTCCATAATCCATACTGTGTATGATTTTTGAATAATTAATGATCAATGTTTGATTTAAAAAGTCAAACTGTGAATTTGTTTGAGAACGAGAGTGGGTATATATTCCATTATCTTGTATGCAAAAAACAAGTTTAAACAAATGGGTGGTTTATTCTATGGTACCAATAAGGTACCATATCTTCATCCACATTGACCAATCAGAATGTTGCAGTAGAATTATTTAAACCTAAATTAAAAATCATATAATGATTTGGATCAATCAAGTGAATGGTAGGTACAGTACCCCATTTTTTAAATGAGTACCGTAGTTGTCACCATTTTTTTTAATGTAGTAGTGCCTAAGGAATGTTATTTCACTTATTTGTTTGAATCATTGACTAAAAGAACTAGGTTTAAGAATAGTAACAATAAAAGAAATGGAAAAAATAAATTTGATTATATATAATTAATTGCATCGTCGATCTATTTATATTGATTCCTCTTCTCTTGGTGTAGTAATTAAGGTGTAAAATTTTAATCTTACTATCTTGACTAGTTTACGTACATAATTAGTCTCAAGAACTCTTGGGAACTTGCAAATTGAAATGAACTCGAAATTAATAGTGGAGAGAGAATCACTGTCGGCAAAACAGGGATATATTGAAGGGATATGGCATCAAACTTTCTATGTTTTCTATTTTAATAGTAACTTTTTATATTTATGAATACACAATTTTGATCATTAATATATTCGATTCTTTATTAGTAAAAAATTTAAAAATTTAGATTTTGAAAATTATGACAAAATAAATTTAATGATGTGTTTCAAAAATTTAATTTGATAATACATTAATAAATAAAATATGATCAAAATAGAATATGTGAATAATGTTGAGAGCTTCTCGGTAAGCCTCTAGTAGTATTGTAGAGAAAAGGGAGAGTTAACAGTTTAGAGAGAGAAAGTAACTTGTATTAACGAGAGTCGAAACCTTACAACACCCCCCAAGGAGGTATTTATACTACTAATTAATGAGGCGGTGCATTAAATACATTACACGTGTTGGCTATTATATGGATGCGAGCCCTGGGGATGGTAGAACTTGACGCACGGTGTTCTCTGTTAGCCGAGTTGACGATGGCCCAGGTGCAGAGGTGCACCCCGAGTCTGGCATTGTCCTTGTTCCTGAGCGATTGTTAGGGATCTTTGGCCGAGGTGATGGCCGAGGTGACTGTACGGACAATGAGCATATTTCTTCATTCTAGACTAGATTTGGTTAAGGGCCCTGTAATACTTGAGAGTTAATTTAAACAGATTAATAGTACTACTCATATCAACAGAGGTGCATCTTCTTTTAAAGGGGCTCATCACCCAAGAACTCCAAAGTTAAATGTGTTTGCACGGGAGTAGTCTTGGGATGGGTGACCCGCTAGGAAGTTTCTCAGGGCGCGCATGAGTGAGGACAAAGTGTGCGGTAAAGGCTCATGGTGGTTTGTGAGGACAATACTAGAGGTCTGGAGTAACTGCATCAGGTCCTGCGAGGCCATGGTGTTACAGGTGGTATCAGAGCAACCTTGCGACAGTGTGTTGATCCGTTGGATATTGGGCGGGCACTTAGCAGAGGAAGATTTTGGGATATGATTGAGATTGAATTGACTTATGGGCGCAACGAGGACATTGTGATCCTAAGTGGGGTTGATTGTAATACTTGAGATTTAATTTAAACGGATTAATAGTACTACTCATACCAACAGAGGTGCATCTCCTTTTAAAGGAGCTCATCACCCAAGAACTCCAAAGTTAAGCGTGCTTGCAAGAGACCATCACCACAATGCTCAATTTGAGGTGCTTAGTTTGGTCTTTTATTTAGAAAATTCATACCTGATCTGAGGTGCTTTGTCCGTTTGATGTCGGCGTGATGCTTTACTGGCATGGAGGTGTTGGGGTACATTTTGCTGGTGTAACTGTGGTGTATTGGACCTTCACGTTGTGGTGTTGTTTTCTTGGTTATACATCTGTGGTGCATCACACGGGGAGACCTAGGTGACAGATCGTTTGTGCTGTTTGGTTGAATGTGGGCGGTCGCATCGATTAAACCAAGTGAAAACCGGTGCATTGACACGCGTTATAGCCGTTGGGGTACCATCATTTTTCTTCAATAAATATCATCCTAATAATTCATTTGTGATTTGCGTTTTGTTGAAACTAGGACGAAGTGCTGTTAAATTCTAGAGAGACAAAACCTTTTGTTGTTCTTTGCCCATCTTTAAACATATAAGGTCAATTCTTCAGCTAATCTTCGTCATTTTCATACACTTAACTTCTAGAGCCTAAGATTTTGTGTTAATGAAAACCCCTTTCCTTGATCAGTAAAAGCCTAAGTATAGTGTTGTTAATGACGTCGTCTTCAGATTCATAAAATATCTCTGCGACGCCTGATGTGAACTCAGAGGCCGAGGTGCACTGCACCGAGTCTAATAGTTTTGAGTCGCGTCTAAAGGTCTCGGTGCGTCTCGTGGAGCGGTTTGTCGCCGATTGAGGTGGACAAGTTGAGTGGTTTTGATGATGTCGAGGAAGGTGAGTCTTCACGGGCTGCTGAGGTGCGTCCGGTTGTTCTTTCCATTTCGGGCCATGATCTTTTCCCTTCGCCAATATATGTGGCGATACCTGTAAAGAAGTAGATGAACCGCCGACGTGCTGCTCTCGGGGTGTCGAAGGGGTGCTCTTTCCTGGATTGCTCCCTTCTACTGAATATCCGTCCTGAGAACTTTGAGTGTGGCCTCCATATTGCTCAGATGTTCATCGAGCCGCACGTGAGGGTGATGGAGCCGCTACCCACCGACCGCACCCTCAAGCTGCCAAGGGGCTTTTCCGAGGCGTTTACATTCTACATTTTGAAGGGCCCCAGGTTACCTCTACAC
This sequence comes from Cuscuta europaea, assembly GCA_945859875.1. Classification (NCBI taxonomy): domain Eukaryota; kingdom Viridiplantae; phylum Streptophyta; class Magnoliopsida; order Solanales; family Convolvulaceae; genus Cuscuta; species Cuscuta europaea. The sequence continues at coordinate 126,900 of CAMAPE010000045.1, read as the reverse complement.
CTCTTCTTGATAAAATAATTAAGTATGTTACGTTGGCCTCCGACCTACTCAGTTGTCGCCTAACAGCTAAGCTCTCATGACGGGCTTCCTAATGAGGTGCTTTGATATGAATGTTGCGTCGTCGCTGAGATTGTTTATGAACTTGTTCAAGCTCAGCCGAGGTGGGCATCAAAATTGTGGTGTCTTTGTGAACCTGCAGCAGTTGTCGAGAGTCATTTGGTGCGATAGTTCATGGGATTCTGCAATTCACACCAAGTGTCGCATTTCGCTACTCGTATTATAGAGAGAATGAGAGTTAAGAGTTTAGAGAGAGAAAGTAACATGTACTAATGGGAGTCGAACCCTTTACAACTCCCCCTAAGGGGGATATTTATACAATTAATTATAGAGGAGGTGTATTAAATGTGTTACACGTGTTGCCTATTCTATGGGCGAGAGCCCTAGAGCGTGGCAGAACTTGATGTGTGTCATTCTCTAACCGACTTCTGATCAGTGTTCTCTGTTGGACGAGATGCCGAGGTGCACACCAGGTCTGGCGTTGTTCTTGATCCTAAGCGATTGTCTGGGAACTTTGGCCGAGGTGATGGCCGAGGTGACATCTCTGAGGTGATGGCCGAGGTGACCGTACAGACAGTGTGCATATTTCTTCATTCTAGATTGGATTTGGTTAAGAGCCCTCGGGTAGTATGATGGGCTTGGACCGTTTAGCTGTCCAAGAGTGTGTGAGTTGTTGATCTGAGCCCATGTACTCTATCAAATGTGAAATTCAACATGTTGCAATTATTTAAGAATATATCGTACAGTAGTACTATTATTGGTCAAAGTTGCAATGAGAAGACTGTGGTTATGACTTTGGAAGAGAGAATCAAAAAGGTGAATTTTAATTAGTTGTTTAGCTCTATCATCTCCGAAGTCCGAACACAGCATGTCGATTCGAGCACGGGATGCTATGGTTTGTGTCGCCGACATCTCATTGTGGGCGTGTTTGGCATTTAGCGTTTAGCGTTTAGCGGATTATGTTAGCGGGTTGTCAATAGAGGATTCAGTCAGCGGATTTGACTAACGCAATAAGTTGGTGGGTTGCTATAAGATGTTTGGTAATTTAGTTGGTTGGCTATAAAAATTAGTAGAAAACACCATATTTCAAAATGGAAGCCCAAAACTCTCTTATATGCATTTTTTCCATTTCAGTGGTATGTTTCGTCCAAAAGTGCTAGAGCCGAACAACTATTTATCAAATAACATTATCACTTATTTAGAATGCTAAATGGAATCAAACCGACTTTTTTGTTGAAACGCCACTTTCCAAACACATGTCTTCTTCACCAATTAAATTTTTTTATTAAGTTACTCGCTTGGTCCCCTATTTTTATCCCATTCATTTTTTCTTTTACTAATTTTGTCTTATACCATAATATTTGAAATCTAATCTAATTTCATTATGTTACTCGATTGCCTTTGATATCTAATTATATGAAACAAACTTTAATCAGTTCTTGACAAGTTTAATATTTTTTGAACAACCAATTTTAAATGAATTATTAATCTATAACCTGAAAGATAGGTTCATTATCGATTTGGAACCTGAAAGATAAAGTATATCGATATAGGGTTAAAAAGATTGAAAATTGTCAATGTAAGACCTAATATTTCATGAACTTTAATATTTTATTTGAAAAAATTAAATATTATTTAGTCTCATAAAATTAATAAACTTTTGTGAAGAAAAAATCATCAAGAATTAGCAATGGAATTAATAAAAAAATTAAATAGATCAAAATCTATGATGTTTTAAGTCTTAGATTGACAATTTTCAATGGTCCTATATTGACACATTTTATCTTTCAACTCCCTTATTGATAGTGAACATATTTTCAGGTCTTAAATTGGTAAAATTTCAGTTTTAATGATATTGAACTCAGTAAATATAAATTACAGAGTACTCCCTCGATCCCTTGAAACTTGGGTATCCTTCCTTTTAGAATGCCCCAAAAAACTTTGTTAGTTTTTCTTTTAATCAACTAATTTGTAGTTTCTATTACTTTTCTCTCCCCTTCACAAATCTAAACTATTTAGTTTTTACTTTATTATTATTCTATACGTCAAACAAACTCGACAGAGTTTGAGGAGAGTAGAGAGGCAATTAAATAAAGTGAGTTAAAATTAAATTCTAAGGATTCATGAATTTGTTTTACTATTGTAGTCAAAACAGCTTGTGACATTTGTTTGTGCTTGCAATGATATGAGTGCATAGTTATTAATTTCATGATACAGCAATAATGATGCAACTAATCATTGACGTTATGATTAGAATCCAAGAAAAGACGAGAAGAAGAAGATGAACCTTCCTTAGCCCGCCTTCCAACCTGTTGCTTCAAATCCGGGGATTCGGATTCTTCTGTTGTTTTATGTGCACATTACGCTAATCCTATAATACTCCTTGAATATGCCACTCACGAGTAAAATAACTGTGTACAATCGTAACCAATACGATATTGACTTAGATCTCAATATTTTTCTACAATTTGTTCTTGCAATTTTTCAATGTGATTTGTATCTTTATCATCTGAGTTAACAAGGTGTTCTGTTCGTCTTATTACTCACTCACTCCGGTTCCTAATGAAATTCACACTTTTACTTCACACAAATTAAGGAAATAAATTTGACTTTACTGTAAAGTACACTGTTGTGACATTGTTTGACATTGTTTGGCACTGTTTTGCACTGTTTTGATGTAGATAATTTGTCAAATAAAGAAGGGAGAAGAAGTGTGAAGTTTATTTTGGACCTACCCAAAAAGGAAAATGTGAATTTCATTTGGGACCGGAGGGGGTATTACTTATTCTCAGGGGCCGTTTTTAGGGGGTTCAATAGGTTATCGAGAACAGGACCCCCGAATTTATGGAGACCCAAATTTTTAAAAATTTATTAGTATTATATAGTAATATTATATATTAATAATTTAATACGTAGTACTAATCAGTAAAATACAGTTAGCTAGTAAAGAAGAAAATTATAGATCCATCATTTTTCCGTTGGTCCCTTTTAATCTGTTCGTTCTCTTTTAATGAGTATTTAATTGATTTGAAAATAAGTATTCGATTTATATAAATGTGGGGCTCCAATTTTTCATTTTGAACTTGGGCCTCCAAATTCATTAGACATCCCTGCTTATTCTTATTTTATTACTTATTTGTATCTTCGTCTTATTCTTATTACTTATTGTTTATTCTTATTTTATTCAGATCAGATCTTATCAAATCAGATCAGAAAAATTCAGATTAGATCAGAAAGATTCAGATCAGAAAGATTCACATCAGATCAGATCAGATGAGAAAAGTTCAGACATGATTTATCTCTTTTTATTATAATTATTATTATTATTATTATTATTATTATTTATTATTATTATTATTATTAATTATTATTATTATTATTACTATTATTGTTGTTGTTATTTTTATTATTAATATTAATATTAATATTATTCGGATTATTATTATTATTTTCATTATTATTATAATTATTATTATAATTATACTGAGTAATTATAATTTTAATTATAGAAATAAATATTATAATTACAATTATAATTATAATTTTAGAGATAATTATAATTACAAATATAATTAAAATTATAATTTAACTATTCAGTCTTTTTCGGAACCTGTACTATAATTTTTGTCCAAAGTTTATCATCATTGATCAAGAAAAGTCAATATGGGGAACCTTTTCGGAACGGAGATATTGTGTTAAGTCAAAGTAAGACACAAGGCTAACCGCAACTCGGTTCTGTCAATAAATTAAATCCCCCACTACTTTATACGTATTCTGTCAATTGAATTTTCAATGCAAGCCTGCACCGTCAATATATTCAGCCATTAAAGTTTTTCTTTAATTATTAAAGCCTTCCTTTTATATAATAAATTAATTTTTTGTTAATCATTTTTTGTGAATAATTATGATATTAAAAGACGAACATTCGATGTAAAAATAAATAAGTTTGGAGTTTAACTTTTTTATTGTTCATTTGAACCAATTTTTGAAAGAAAACTAAAAGATATTAAAAAAATATTTTTATCACGATACCATAATTTTAACACTTGGATCTGCTTAAAAGAAAAATAAGCATAAAATCTCCAACTAATGAAATTTTATACTTTCATTTTTTAGACTTTATATATATGATATTGGTGTCATATAAAAGGTCATAAAAATCTATGAAATTTGATATGCTTTTTATAAAATTTGATGTACAAATACATAGGTTATAAGACATTTAAGATATTTGGGGGTTTTAAACTTCCTAGTTGCAGTGGAATGCCATGCGGTACTACTTCTAGGGGTGGACTTGGGTCGGGTCTGGGCCCAAGAGGGCTTTTTTTTTGGGGAAAGTGTGAACCGGAACCAGCCCGGGGATAAACCGGGTCCGGATCGAGCCCAGTTCTATGTGTTTTTTTTTTTGCTTTCTAATTAACCCCCAACCCCTCCCCCCCTCCTCACCCTCCAAACCCCTCCAAAACACCCAGCCCTAACAAAAAAAAATAAAAAAATTGAAAAAAAAAAAGTATGGGTCGGTTCAAGAAAAAAGTGACCCGAACCTGGCCCGCCCAACCCACCCCAACCGAGTAAAAGCTCGGTTCCGTTTAGCATCAACCGGGCCGGTCCAGGCCCGCACAGTAGCGGGCCGGTCCAGGCCTGCACAGTAGCGGGCCGGGCCGAACCGGTTGGGTCCATCCCTAACTGCCGCAAGAACTTCCCTTTCCGTGAATAAGTTGCGGAATAGCCACTCCCTTGGTGCTATCCATCCAGTTTGGCACCAAGAAATACATTGGGTTGCAACATATATTGGGGTGAAATGATCAAAAATAGCTTTTCACCCTAAGGTTTGCGGGCAACCTAAAATGGAACGGAGGTAGTAATAATCTCATTTGAGTATTTTTTTTATTTGATTTAATTATTTCACACGTAAATATAAATCATATTCCTCCGTCCCATTGAACTTTGTCAACTTTCAATTTTTGTTTGTTCCAAAATACTTTGTCATTTTCCTTATAAAGCAAAGAATTTGTACCTCTGCACACTTATCTCTCCTCTGCACAAACTTCAACCACATAATTTTTACTTTTCTAATTTCACATCCAACATCAATTTGACAAAGTTGAGTGGGATAGAGTTAGTATTTAATTAATATTCAAACTAATTTTGAGATTTTTATTATGACTATTATAATATTATTGTTGTTGTTGCTTCTATTGTTGCTGTTGTTGTTAATGTTACTGATCTAATTTGAATATTCCTAGTTTGATTGTAATTTTTATGATATGATATATGAATCTTTCTGATATAACGTCATGTATATGAATTTTTCTTACACAGTATTTGTTTAGAAACAAATGCAAAACAAAAGATGATGATGCAAATCATCTCATTAAGTCAAAGTTGTGTGCAAAAAAACAAATGGACAATACAAATTTAAAAAACAAAAGTATCAAAAGCAAAACTAAAAACTTATTATGTCAATTGTTTTGTGTTTTGCCCACTGGTTAATTTATAAATCGACAATTAATTGTGTACAGATCATTTTATGCTTTGTGGCATATATGTTGTATAATACTATAATGAATAAAAAGCAATTAAAGTTATTTATATTGTGTTAATTTTGAGAATTATTTTTCGTAACTTTCACAGAATCACAGCCGAGAAAAACTATTAGATATGTATAAGTTTTACGTAGTACTCCGTATATTTTTATATCATGGACATATTTTTGGGAGCCTAAACTCTAAAGTGTCCACGTAAACATATCGTATGTGTGACTATTTAAAAACTGAGCATATGCTAAACATACTCATCAAGTGGATTCATATTTCAGATTTAAAGTCCATTTGGTAGTCCTATTTTCTCTTTATTCAGAGTATTATATTATTATTACACGGAGTACAATAGGTACATTATATAAGTACATTATATATTACTCTTTATATGATTCTTATTAGGGAAATTACCCAAAATAGGAGTAAATGAGGTTTTGAATTCCAAAATAGGACTACTATATTTTTCTTCCCGAAATAGGAGTTGTTACTGCCGTGTATGAAAAATACTGCCATAATTGAAAAATAATGTCATTAATTATAATTAATACTATCATGTTAAATGCACTGTACTGCAACTATTTGGCAGTCACGCCTACAAGATACAGTAAATACTGTCATGTTAATCCTATTTCGGGAATAAAAACATAGTAGTCCTATTTTGGAATTCCAAACTCCATTTACTCCATTGTCCAAATAGTCCACTAACTAGTAAGGAGCCAAATAAAACCAAGATAACACAACATAAACAGTCAGTAACTTTGTAATGTTAGAAAAGAATCAGCGAAGGTTAGTGCACAAAACAGCATAATATACAGAGCAACTTGGCACAAATGTATGTTCTAAGCTAATGCATAGAAAGCACAAATGTAAAATGAGATATACACCCTAGCCAGGATATTCACAATCAATCTATCATGGTTTAGTTCTAGTGGGAGGGGCTATGAACATTGGGAGGCTGTTTTTGCTTGTGAGATGATCAAAATGACTGGTTGAACACGACCCGGCGGTCCACGGCAGGATAAGATTGTGGCATCTCTTCCAGTGTTGTTTTCTTCTCATTTTTGATGGGATAACTCAATGACGCCTCACTCCTTTCCTTTGAATGTCTATAACAACGAGGCAGCCGACTCTAAAAAATTCAATGCACTTAGAGATCTTTTGAGATGATGATGATGGTGACAATAATAACAATAATAATAGTAATAATAATAATGAGCATATATCATCTAATAATGATGAGATGGAGCAACTACACATATGGATAATAAGTACATAGTTAGAAAAAATCTTAAGCATAAAATATGGGTAAAAAATTATTTTGTCCCTTAACAGTGAAGGAGGTTGGCAAAAAGCAGTCCTTTTGCCATTGGTAAAAAATTAGTTTTGACATTTTTCTTTTTAAACGATGATTTTATCCCAAAGCTATCAGAAATTGAAAATTTTGTAAGAAGTAACTGTTCAAATTAGACAGTGAGTGAATTGAAGATGATGGTACAATACGGAGTATTATTTAAAAAAATAGAATGCTGAAAAAAGCATTTATAATTGATAATTGAACATCTATTTTTTCATTTCTATTTCTTACAAATGCTTGTTGCCATTTTTAAAATTTACGAAAATTGACATCTCCCATTTGAATAGTCCTTGCTCACAAAATTATCATGGTTTTAGACTAAATATCGATGTGTCTGAATTACACAAACAAATTCCAACAAAGTTATCAACTTTTTGCCGAACCCTAGTTACGGGACCAAAATTGCATTTTAACGCCAAATGTCCAGCTAGATAAATGGTACTTCGTAATTATAGCGTAAGAGCAATTACCACGTTTGGCAAGTATGTTCCAGTTCCGTGTAGCTTCGGCATTTCTTCAAAGCCAAATGCAAAACTGGGTACTGAAAGGGAGGGCTGATGGTTCATCGTATAGGACACAGGAATTGGGATGAAGGCACCACCACAACTTCTCTGAGAAAAACAATTTCTTATCGACTGTGATGGCTGCTGAACCGAGTCTGATAAATACTTGACCTGAAACAGTGAGGGTGGTGCCAGAGGTAATCCAGGCTGCTCATAACACTGCTGACCATATTGCAAACAACTAACATGATTTTCATAGTCCCCACTAAGATCACACAAACCATTCAAAACCCCGTCTTTATCATCTGAATGGTCCTCCTTTTCTGAACCCTTCTTTCCTTCATGCTTATTGCATGCAGACATAGTAAAGAAGAGATGAGGGGCAAAAAATGGTTTACACAAACTACCCAATACGGTAGAACCATCATCACTATCATTACATAATGTCAGGCTTTGTTTGATTGAGCAAGCTGATTCTATTGAATCTCCAGAAAGACGATGAGCAAACCCATCAACCTTACAATCTTTTGCCGATGGACTAAGATCTTCGACATCATCAGACATTTTTGGTGAAGTTCCATGACAACTCAGAGTGTTTGAGAAAAAATTAGTTAGCTCACCAGCAATGTTATCTTCTGACTGAAGGACTCTCCCAAGCTTGCTAGCCCCATATGTGAAAGCACTGCGTATTCTATAGAAATTACCTGTGCGCAGTTTCCAAGAGAGGAATTTAGATGAGAGCTTAAAATTTTGACATTTGAAGCAAAAAAAGTATTCCAGAGCAGAACTTTCATATGGTTGTTTTTGAGTAAAGATTATGAGGGCGTGTAGATAAAAAGTGTTAGAATAAATGAAAGAAACTGATGGGTTAAAAAGACCTTGGATTGTACTGTCAATAGATTGGATTTAATCTTCTAACGTGGTTTGGCCGAAGCCAGGGTTAGTGGAGTGACCCTTACCCAAACCTAAATTCTATCATGGTATTATTACTCCCAATCATTTTGGAGAGTGACTTTTTTATGTTTTTCACTTTCTCCCAAACTAAGGCTGGATTCTTCTTGTTGAATGTTCTTCAGTTTTTATTTTTTAAACACAATTCTTCTACAGTACTAGCAGCTAGTGTTATACAGATAATAGCTACAATTCTACAAGCACTAATTCTTCTACACTACTAGCTATTGTTATACGGAGTACATACACTAGCCACGAGTACAGATTACTCTGTTTTTATATTACAACGCAGTTTTATACTTCCTCCGTCCCCAAATTATGTTCCTAGTTTGACTTCACTTGCTTTTAGGCAAGATAATACTTTCCAAATGTCCCCATTAAAGATATGTAGGAAAAACTGAGTAATCTTCAAACATCCCTAAAAGAAAAGTGACAACTTAATAGAGTCTTCTGACAATGTGGGGTAAATGAGTACTTTACTACACAAATATTACCAAAAAGAAAATTATAACATAATTTGTGAATATCCCTAAAAAAGGGAAAACTTAATTTTAGGGGTGGAGGGAATATCAAATACAAATAAATTCTTACATACTTTTCTAAAACAATAATTCCTCCCTACTCTAGAATAGAACATAGCAATATTTCAGCTTTGTAATGCTCCACTTACCCTCCACTCTTTTAAACCAAACACAGGGTTAGCACCAACTACAGAATTGTGAGGTTTAGGCTGGATATATAGATGACGGAAAGAGAGGACTAGTGGAATTTTATATTAGTGCCCCTTAATAAGTATCAAGACAGTAGACCTGGTAGTAATTATACTCGAGTATACAAGGAGATTAAAAATGAAAAGCAGATTAACCTAAGGATCCGAATTAAAAGGAAGGTAGTATAAAAAGCTTTCGAGACTATATAAAGATAGAATATTAATTAGAATTTGAGCATACCTTTACCAACACTACGGCCAAGATTATTATTTTCTTTTAGAGGGTCAACAATGTTAAGGTGCTTTTGCTGAAACCTCCGGGAGCTCATTTCACCAACTTTTGAAGGAACTGAAAACTCACTAACACATTCTCTAATAAAGTCGTTACTCAACAGAAAATCACCACTGTTATTTTGGGGCATCTCAACTGCAAAAAAGGATAAGGTTATAACTTATAAGGTAATCATCATAATGAAACCAAAGGAAGAAAATAAAGCACTGCCCTGAGATGTTACTTACCAACAATTTCAGGTAGAGATGATAGACGAACGGGACCAGCTAAACTGATGCAGTAGTTGTCCCATTCAAAGTTGCTAAAATAATCCAAAAATTTGTACAGAACCTGAATTTTTAGATATCGCAAATTTCAAAAATTGGGTCACGAATGTGGCATATAAAATGGATGTATCCAAGTAGACTCACCGCTAAAGGACCATCTAGCGTAGTGTGAAATAGGTGAAAGATGTATAAAATAAGAATTTCCAAAGCATAAGTTGATATCAGACCATGATGAGCACCAAGTATACGACTTTCATAATAGCACCAGGCTTTTATCAATATAATACTGCGCTTAAATAAATGATCTTTCCCTATAAGTTGATCTACCTGCACACATAAAAAAGCCGATGAAGAAAATGGCAAACTATTAACAGAGATATTCACTGTAAAAACAAGCATAGCTTCATCCCCCAGCCCTCCTCCACCCCACTGTGATAAAAAAGAATACAACAACATCCAAGCCTTAGTACCAAAAGATATTGGGGTCAGCTAACATGAATCGATACATGATATCACCACCAAAAGGAAAAGAAAGGAAATAAAGATAAAAAAGAATGTACAAAAGAAAATGCTAGGAAAAAGAAACAGGAAAGAAACTACAGAAGCAATTTGAAAGGAAAGAAAATGCTGAGGAAAATAAAAGATTGATTCAATGCCAATAAATTTATTTTTAATCTGTTTGAATTCATTGTTATTTATTTACTCGTGTTACAAATACTAATTAATCTAAACAAAATTAAGTAATCTAAACAGATATCGACATTTTTGAACATCAGAAAGCAAATTTCCTTGGTAGTTTATCTTCTTTCCTTTCCCTAACATTTTCCACTGCAAAGCATAGCCTTAGTGGTTTCCATGAAGGAAAAATTCAATATCATGTGACTACAGACTACCTTCTCAAGAAAACACAAGGAACAAAGGCCACCTATTTGATTGAAGGAGATATCAACAACAATATTCTGAATAATACATTTCACAAGTTTGACCTGTCATAGAAAAGACAGGCATCAGGATATACAGCGCATAATATTATTACAAATGTAAAGAATAAACAAGTAAACAATCAAGAAAGTGAAAGTGAGTGAATACATATTTCACCTGTTCAATATTTTTTTATATGCCATTTTGGTTTACAAGAACGTATCTTTCTTTGACTTCAAGAAAACAAATCTCTTCATTCAGATTGATTGTATGGAGGACTTTTTTTAATTTTCGTTTAATTCTCTTTGTTAGCCTTGGGGGCTATAGCCAAGCTATATTTCAAAGGGAACATAGAAAATCAATATAACATACTGTTCGGGTATATAAATTGAAAAAAAAAAATGATTTTCAGCTTTTGGCTTAAAAAAGCTGAAAAGAGTGTTTTCAAGTAATAAATTATGCTTAAACTAAACATTTAAAAGATATAAGCTAGAAACTGCTTTTTACTTTTTCTATTACACAAAAAGCACATATTTTACCAAACACTACCAACTTTTACTTTTCAAAATCAATTTTTTCTCAAACACTACCAACTTTTACTATTAAGCACTTTTTCCAAAATCACTTCAAAAAGTGATTCTTTTTAAAGCAGAAGCAATTGCAAACACTCTCCTAGATTGTTCAAAATAAGGTGAAGATAAAAAAAAAGATAAAAAGAAGTCATGTCAGCCTTGCTTCTCTTACTTTATAATCTAAACCACTTCCTATGTCTTACTTGGCAGAAAGCTTCTTTAACGCAACTTTAAAGAAAATGTCAAATTGACATTTGTTGTGACCAGACCAAGAAAGTGAGATTTAGTATCTGAGTATTTTCATGTAATACATAGACAACGCAAAAATATCATAGCAAACTAGCAACAAATGATAATGGTCCATCATTAAACACTGCAAAGTACACAAGTGAAGGCAACACAAGACCTCGGCACAAATGAGTTGAACATCCTCTATTGTGAACTCCGCATCTTTGTTTCGGTTCTCTTCTTCAAGAATAGATACCATGCTGGCTGCCAATCCATCCTCTGCCACGGACCCACCAAAGGCAGTCAAATCAATGTCACCATCTGGAAGAAAGGTTTTTAGAGGAACGGATCCGTATGAAAATACCTGTTATTCATTTAAAGAACATTTATCCCACACTCTAGGGTCAAATTAAAAATTGAAGCACAATCTGTTCACAAAGTTTACAAAGGTTACTAGGTTCATGCGGAAAAGTCCAAGCTGATATATACTCCCTCCGTCCCATAAAATTCTTCCCACTTTCCTTTTTGGGCCATCCCAAAAAAATCTTCCCACTTACCATTTTTGTACAATTTGTGTGGTTCACATTCATTTCACCTTTTTCTTACACAACCACACATTTCCACTTTATTCCACTTTCTTAATCTCCGTGCAAAGTCAAAGTGGGAAGAATTTTATGGGACGGAGGTAGTATTTAACACTTAGAGGGGTATGATACTATATTGGGTCATATGTATTAGGATCATGCACACACAATTAGCATTGCAAATATGACATAAATGTTATAATCCCATCATAAAATTGTAAACTTGACCAGCTGTAATTATCAATACCAAAAAAATTATCTTTTTCAAAAAGTATCTTTGAATAATATACAAGCTTTAACAAATTTCCAGAACCCTCTCCCAAGTTCTAACACTGACATGTCTATACTGTTAATTATATCTACAAACAGATAGACCGGAAAAGAATAAGTTACACATTTGCTTCTACGAGTATTATACCGATTCCATATTAGGTCCATGTCATTAAAAAAATGTCTACTGTTTCTTGCCCAGCTATGGTCCTGGTAAAAAATTCGACACCTCATGGATGATTGTAAGCACACTAAATTTAGCCGGAAGGATCATAGATGTGCAAAAACAATAATCATGTACCAAAAGTGGACGAAGTCAAAGAGATAGACCTAATGTGGGATTGTTATCATACTCGTAAGACAAAAAGTGGAACTTATTCAACAAAATGGTCAACAAATGGAATGTCAAAATGGTATTTTATGAGAGTAACTGCAAGTATTTGGCTAGTGCGTGAAGTCCGGCTTCAATAGTTCAATTCCACAACAAATGCATGTGATTTGGATTATCTCCATTTGCGTATAAATTTCGACTCAACTATCAAAAGTGTGCAAATATGAAAACCAAATCTTTATGTGTTGGACTTTGAGCCGCACAATGCAAAAAATCTAAAACATATACGATGAATTTAATACCCCCACTATTTATTGTGCGCATCTATGAAAAGAATACAATTTCCAAGATTCTAGAAAAGTTAATATGTGAGTAGTATGATGACTTTGTATCGATCATTGATGATTTTGGATGTTTAAGTGTAGAACGAGAGCAATATCGGAAGAATAATTAATGCTTGCTAAGTTTATTAAAAAAGATTTCACTGACAGATATTTGGGAACGAGAGAGTAACTCAAGAAAATCTGAGCATCAGACAATAAACTCCCATCATGGGCTCACTCAAGTCAAATCATTAAGAAAGCTTAGAAAAAAATGCTTCCCATACATAAAGAATGATTTAACCTAAAAACAATGCTTCCCATAGTATCAAATTGTGCAAAAACAAAAGTGAGAAAAACTTTTAACCGGAAAACAACTTTTTAATTGTTGATATTTTAGTGAAGAAGGTCAATCTCAGAAAGAATACTTATTCCCTTCCTGGCTTCTGGGAAAAGATAACATTTTGGATCAAAATGCTTCTTTATGTCAGAAATTGAGTATCAAGAGGTCAGCATCACTGAAAGAATTTCCATATATGAGTTCGCAGAAATTTCCCCAATATCTTTTGGTACTAAGGCTTGGATGTTGTTGTTGTTCTTGAGTTCACAAAAATTTCCATAAATCATTAATCCTAACCTAACCATTATATGGAAACCACCGCCTAACACCCACAACCTCGGCCAACGTTAGGAATACACTTCCCATGAATACAAAATATAGGCTAACATATGGAAATTTCTGAAAACTAGAACAATCTAAAAACAAAATTCAGCTTTTTGAACTATTCACCTGACCTATATGCAATAAAAAAACTGCCCATTCAAAAACATGAAAAATTGGTATCATGCCCAGTGCAAAAACTACCACACATTGATTTAAAACCAATATAAAATAGAATCCTAAAAAAGTAAAAAGTTAAGTAAATTAAGAAAGACGTGCATGAGAGTTAAACTTAAGTACAACCTCGCAGTGAAGGGAACCCCTGAGCAACCTCTGAAGATAATCAATGAGAGATTTCCTCCGCTTTTCAGACACAGTTGTGGGCTGGACGTTGAAGATAATGTCCTGTGTCAATTTCTCCGCCATGGCCCAACTTTCTGATCCGATAGAAGACAGCGGTGGGTTCGAAGGCGGTGCCGACATCTCCCTCACTGCCGCTCCGTTTGAAGGTACTCCAATATCTGCCATGAAGGACAAATTTAATCCATAGACTGCCACCACAGATAAATGCCAGAAAGAGGCAGACACTCCTTTTCTGCTCTTGCGATTGACGAAAGAAGATTCTGGGGGCAATGGGTTTTCCGCAGGAGAATCCAAATTTTCACGACTGGAATATAAATTATGCGAAAAAAATCTAACGATCTTACCAAGAATTTAATGTATGATAACGCAAAAGCCGAGAATTTGGGTGTTTGTGGGTGACGAAAGAAGGAAACCGGATAACCAAGAATGGGCTTCGGTCGGGCCGTCGTTAATATGTCCCTTTCTTACTATTGGTCCTGATAAATAAATTGGATGGGAGAGCAGTCCCAATCCTGAAGTAGATAGGAATTGTGTATTTCAGGGAAAAACCCTATTTTTATAGTGTTATTTATGGCATCCCGTGCTGATACGTTAGACAAATCGGAGTGGTGAGACGAGTCCAAAATGTTAAAAGTGAAAATTTTGTACTCCTAAATCATTGTACTGATTGACTAAATGGGGGATAAAAATGGAGAAAGGGATTAAGGGATATATATATATATATATATATATATATATATATATATATATATATATATATATATATATATATGTGAAGGGTGTGGAATGAGTGAGGCTAAAAAACGGAAGGGGTGGGGGCGGCACATGTGGTGCACAAGGGGGAAAGGTCGGTGGGCCATGTGTGATATGTGCAGGAATTATTTAGGGGTTGATGTCAGGATGACTTCATGCGGATGTCATAGAGCACTAATTTTTAAAAATATTGATAGATCCAACGGTTGTGATGATTTGGACACTGTTTGAATGGTAAAAAATGATCTAACGGTTGAAATTAAAATCCAACGGTTAAAATAATTTATTTTAGTTTTCCATTATTTTTAATTAATATTTTGTCCGAAAATCCTATATAAACACCTCAATCCTTCATATTTTAATCACACATCTCTTATTTTCTTCACAAAGCTGGTTGCATGCGATAACGGCGTCGGAAGATACGTGCGTTGTATGTGGGATTTGAATTCCATTAATCATCCATCAACAAACGATGTCCAGCTTCTCGACCACGGTCTATGTACTCACGACTATTGAAGCTTGTTGCAACCAAAGAAGCCATCAAAGCCATGCACATGCGGTCGGAGTAGGCTTCTTCATCTTCATCTTCATTGATGGATTTGTAAAATGCGGGAAAAGAACTCATGATTTTATTTGGCCTTCTAGTAGAATACTTGAAAATAGGAGAACTAAAGATGAGGTGTGTGATTCCAATGTCAAGTGAGACCATGTATTTATAGTAATATAGTTCTTTGATGCTCACATCAAGTGGAGGATACATCCAATTTACTCTGTATTATGTTTGGATACACCAAGTGTAGAATAACATCCAATGTACTATGAAAGGACACACATAGTGGAAAAGAGAATTCAATGTCATATAATGTGATATGAATGACACACATAATGGAAAAGAGAATCCAAGGTGATATGAATACACACAACAAGTTGAAAAGGAAATCCAATGTGCTATGGATAGACACCCAAGTTGACAAGAGAATTCAATGCTCCAATGTGTTTGAACTCACTTCATTGAAAAACGTAAAAATTATTAATGAAATTTGTTTTTTTTACATCGAAATGTGCCTTTTTTATTTTATAATTAATCAGAGAAAAAATTAAAAGAAAAACATTACTTATAATAATTTAATTAATGTTTTACTAAATTGATATGTAAAAAAATGTGCAGAGTGTATTTTATTGATGGTACTCGAATACAGAGAAATATGAGTCAAAACACTGTTTTCATATGGACGGAGTCCATTTTTGACATTTAGACTCTCCCACCACTCCAAATGGTCTTAGTCGTTATAATCTCTTCCTCTCTTATAATTTTGTTAATCTTTTCTTTTTAGTGTTATTTGAACTTTATAAAAACAAGTCATTTCTTCATAACTACATAACTATGTCAAAAAATTTACCAAACTAAACTTACATGTATATAGGTGTCGATTGTATTAATAATTACCAGGTAAATACAGCCTAGTGCCATTGAGATGGTGGATAGATTGACTGCGTAGATTGATACGAATTGGCCAATACAATGACAAACCTAAATTTTAGACAAACAACAATAAAACACCATCATTTTTTCCACTAACTATAAGAGTGAATCAATTGGACCATTTAGAACACTGTTTTGCGTTTAAAAAGCCACCATTGGCGTAACACCGCCGCTTCTCCACCAAGATTTCAAAGATTTTTAGATGATGTGCTCAAATATAATTCACACCACTAACCTGTCAAAATTAGTCCACCACACATTGAGCCCATTCATTTTATTGCTTTTCAAAAATGTCTTTGAAATAAATTTTCTAACACAATGAGATGGTTACTTTACAGATAAACCCAAGAACTTGTTAAATTGGAAAAAATTAAAAATCCATTTGTGATGTGTCTTCCTCTTTCTATATATGTGAAAACCATATGGCTCATGCTTAGACATAACATTTTAAAATTAACATTTGTTGCAACAATATCAAATTTAATTATTAGGCTTTTTTTTAAAAAAAATAATAATAAGTGATTTTTTAAATTCAATAGTAATTTCACAAACTCTGCAACTATGAGGGCTTTGTGATAAAAAAATTCTTTAAGTTCATTTAATGTAAAAATTTAAAGAATGATATTACACATTCTTTAAGTTCATTCAAGCGAAATAAATGATTTTGCATTTTTAAAAGATTTCTTTAAGAAGTTATTCTACTACAATTTGGGGCAGGATCACAACATTTTGACTAAATAAGTTACACTACATTACATAGTTGATGACATTTATTAGATAATTTTTTGTATTATTAGGAAAATTATATTACTCCCTCCGGTCCTTAATGAAGTTTACACTTTGACTTCACACATATTAAGGAAATAATTATAAATTTAACTTTACTGTAGAGTACACTGTTTGACACTGTTTGGCACTGTTTGGTGTAGATTTGTTTGTCAAATAAGGTAAATAAGGAAGTGTAAAGTTTAATATGGGACGGCCCAAAAAGGAAAGTGTAAAGTTATTTAAGGACCGGTGGGAGTATAAGACATGCCAAAGTGGAAATAATTGCCCTAGATCGACATGCCACAAATGTTTGTATTATTATAAAAACTATTATAAGAACTGCCAAAGTGAAACTAATTGCCCCAAACATGCCAGGAAATCGGGGGGTGATATTTGGTATATTATCCGGAAAAAAATTGCATTTTCTTTTTGCAGAGGTATGGTTTCTGCCCAAAATTTATTCTGATTTGACTTAAATTCTCATCGGAATTTTTATTAGTTCTTCATTATTCATAAATTTGCAGCTCACACATATTTTTATTTTTGACAATTTCTAACGCAGATTATTATGTTGAAACGTACAGAGATTTGTGCGATGCTAATAGGGATTTGACGAATGCCAATTATACATTTGTATTATTTTTAATTTTAATTTCAATATGTAAATCCTGTAATAATTAGATATAGGGTAGATTTAGGACACGCCAAGCTCTGGGCCAGACTCTAGGTACGTTTCTCTACGCATTGCTTACGTTTGAATTTCTTTCTATGCCTTTACACTCGATGTATGGTTTTGAGACATCTAACTTAAAACGTACAAAATAAACAACAATTTTCCAAGTAAACCATTTACCTAAAATTATACTTCATTTTATACGAAAATCCGAAAACATATTTCTAAACAGACTATTTTCCTTGACATATCAAAACATGTAAAAGCTCATACTCCAATTTCATTACCCGTCCATGGATTTGTAAATACTCGTAACATTTACAGGTTTTGAATTATCCATTTTCATTAGTGAACTTCAGCTTTTTCCTAACACCCTATCATGTAAGTTTTCCGATATGCAGGGTCTTGCTTCCATTGGATTTATTTTCATTACTGAACTTCATGAAATCCTTTACCAAATCCCACTTATGTAAATGTTCCATGTTAACTTAAAATTTTAGTTTTTCATTAGTGAACTTCACCTGATCCTTGGCTGAACCCAAATATGTAATCTTTTATACCCTGCACAGGTTCTTACTTCCATTGTATTTATACATGGAAGCAAGAAAATACCCGGGTAGAGTAGTAACTATTCAGTGTTAACTGAATATTGTACATGATAGAAATGACCTAAACTACCAAAAAAAAATTAAAGTACACAAATAGCAGGCTCCGAACCATAAGACTAAATCAACAACAAATTTTGAAAGCCATTCGTTGAACATAAAGGTTCGTTTTTTAATTAAAAACAAAATAAATCTTTATGTTATATGTTTGGTTTCTAATCTACTTCAAGGTTTTCATACAGTAATATTTGTTTAGATAACAAAGGAATGAGAATTGGGGCATGTTTAAGTGATTTGGGTGGAGGTGTGGATACTGGAGGTGTGATAAAGAGGTGTGGAATCTGCTCTTTCCTGGGTCACCAGGACATCATGTATACGACTAAAATGTGTGCGTGTAATGTTTGGTATTGTGGTTGGTGTAATGCTGAATTTAAGCTTGATTTTCTCCGCCAAGGACCCCCACTGACACTGCTCTCACCAACAGTTCTGTCACGTGTGTTTGGAGCTCATGATATCATATGGTTCTACGGATCTGTTGGAGAGAGTTCGGGGATGACCATGGGTGGGGTGAGGAACAAGGTGGTCTTAAGGCGTTCTACACGTACTATATATTTGAACAAGTGGTATTTTGGAGGGGAATTTGTTGTTGACTTTGATTTCGATTGGCTCACTAAATCTGTATGGTCTACTGTAATAGGAAGTTTGTGTGGATGATGGCACCTAAAGTATGCAAGCCTTACTAAGGTTGCCTCTACTCATGTGCTCCACCTATGTATTTTGCCCATCAGTGTTAAATATTATGACATTTTGAAAATATTTTGTAGTTCTTTCTACTCAAGTATTTTGTCTGATACACCTGAATTCACACTAATGAGACTATTCTTAGGTAAATGATGTTGGTTTCAGGTCTATATTTATGGTTAAGATAACTAAATCATGTGTGGTAGGATCCAAAAAATTCAACCCAGGTAAATTCTTTCAACAAATAATACATTTTACACTTCAGCTTATTGATTTTAGGCATTGGTTCCAGAATGCTATTATTTCGTGCTCATTTGAAAAAATTTGATGTTCAAATGTTGTTCTTTAATGTGTCTAAGGAAATATATTTATTTATTAATTTTGTCATGTAGGACATCTAGAATATAATAATAAATATTCAAAGATCATTGTAGAAATACAGTATTACCCTTTCTTTTCCATGGTCATGCACGACATTTTTCGCATCCATCTTCACTTCGGTGATGTTGCACTCATAAACGTATAATGATCACAGTCATTAGTTTAAGTGTACTTCTCAAATTGAATAACAAAGTGTATATATGGTGTGGTTGTGACATGTGGTTTGAATGTCCAGCTTAATTATGTGCTTAATGTGATAGGACCTTGGCTATTGACACTAAACCGATTTTCTCTCATGCCAATAAAAACATAGAAGAATAGATTGTAAGAGCTAATAAAGAGTTGGGATATTAAATACAAGAACATGTGAACGTTTTCATACGGCATAGGGCTTAATATATAATAATAAATAAAATACAATGAGTGATGGAAATACAATATTACCATTGCTTATCTATTGTGATGCAAGGAGTTTTCCGCATGAAAGGCACTTCAGTAATGCTGAAGTCATAAATAAAAAAAATGTTTATTAGTTTAAGTGTATTTCTCAAATCGAATAACAAATAATATTTAGTATGTAGTTTTGACCTGTGGTTTGAATGTCCAGCTTGTGTGCTTAATCTGATAGTAGCTTTGTTGTTTACACTAAACTGATTTCCTCCCATGCCATTCTAAAGATACAAGAATACATGTTAGTAGCCAATACAAGGTCAGTATATTAAATACAAACATATGAATATTTTCATACCAATAGGCAACAACTTTGGGATGATGATCCTTTATCTCATACAGGGTGCCGACCTTGATCCATTGTTATATACCCAAAAGTAATATTTTGTGGTGTTCGATGTGTGTGGGTGGTGAGGTTTGGTTTAATAAGAAAAGCAAAGTTGTTGTATATTATTGATGGTTGTAGTTGTATAAATGTTGGTGGGTGTGAGTGATGTTCGAAATTATTGATGTGTGTTGTGGTTCTAGAAATTGAAGTTGAGCGAGGGGGTGGGTTGTTCGAAATAATAAAGTTGCGACAACGGTGGTTTATTCGAAATCATATATGTTGGTTGTGTGGGTTGGTGCGTGTTTCGAAGCATTAAAGTTGGGTGGGTGATTCGAGATAATAATAAATGAGTGGTGAGTGGGCGAGTGGTTCGCATTAAAAGATGTTTGGTCGGTCAATGGTGGGTGGTTTGAAATTTGAAATACATAGTATCAAATGTGGGTGGTGGGGTATGTACTTAATAAAGTTGGGTGGGTGCAGTTGGCAGTTGTCAGTCTCTGGAATTTACTTTAGGTCTCATGACTCTTCTCTAAATAATAAAGACATACTTTAGATATAAACTTATGGTGCCGGTTTTATGAAAAATTGTATTACAACACATTTTAATTTAAAAAAAAGTTTTAAAATACTATAATTAACCCGGCACAAAAGTTTATCCTAGAAAATTAACAAATTCCGATTAAACCTGCTCAAAATAATATGAAGAAAGCATACAACCAATTAAATTAATCTTTTAAAAAAAACGGAGTACAAATATTTTTAGAACAATTTAAAGAATGTCAGCAATGTGATTTATTTTCGTGATATATTTCTAATATCGGTACTGGTAGGTTCTATTGATAGCACTAATCACAAAATGAAAAAAATGTTGAAGAAACACATAACTTGCAGATCTAATAGGTTTTTAAAACATCGTTTTTTAATATAGCATGAGTGTTAGATTTTTAAATTACAGTGGTAGTGGCCGAGTAACGTGAGTGCTTCAACAAAGGCGAAAAAATGAAAAGACCGTCCGACCACACATTCCGATCTTGCAGATATGTGGGTTTTATGGTTGATTTGTTTTGGACTATATATTTTTGGTGTTTAAGATTAGAAAATACAAGATATTGCAGTGAAAACCGGTTGATCTAAAAGGTTTGACTGTAACAAGCAAATGAAAAAAAGGAATTGACCAGATTTACGGTCTGAAGGGTTTGTAAGTTTTTTTCCGGGGAAAAAATCGGTTCATGTTGTTTGTTAGTTAAAGAATGTTTATAGAAAAAGTCGTGTGGTGTTCGTGAATGTGAGGGATCGTGCTCTAATTTGTGGGTATGTGTGGTGTGGGTTGAGGGAGCTTACCTATGCCGCCGGCCATTGAACGTGCAGGGTACATCGGCGTTGGTAGTTGCTGGATGGAGTTTGGCGTTGCCTGAGGTCGCTGCAGAGCCGTTACGACTGCTCTGCTGGGTCGTTAGAGAGAGATGGAGGAGTTCAGGTTGTCAACGTAATTTTAGGGAGGGTTTGAGGGAATGAACGGTTGGCGAGGAATATAAGGGATGGGTCGAGTGGGTTGTGTAGTATATTGTCTGGGCTGACCCATCTTAATGTGTGGATGCGGCAAAATATAAATTTGGGCTCAATTTTGTTGGGTATAAAAAAATCAGGGGGGGTTGTAAGGTACTTTATTTTTCTTAAATTTCACTTTTAATATGATGATAGATTTTTTTATTTAATTGATATGATGTTGCTCTTGGTGATATTAAATAACTTTGTTTGTTTCAAAATAGCACTTTAAGCAGGCTTGGAATTGGTTAGCATTTTTCAAAATCGGTAGTACTTACCTCGACTTAGGTAATAAAAACGAGCAAGTCATGTTTATAATTTTGCAAACTTATTTTGTCTTTTTTTGTTATTTTCCAAAATTTTAATAGGACGAATTACGCATTTCCTGACCCGTTTTAATGTAGTCTTAAAACGCCGAGATAAAATTTTAAAATGCACCCTGTTCGAATGCATTACACGTATGAAACCTGGATTGACAAGAAATAAAGGACAACTGTTGACGTTGCATTTTGGATCAAGGACTGTTGTAATTGATGCAAAAATTATTGGTGCAAATGATGTTGATTTGGCAGTTTTTTCTTTATGTTAATGTCCCAATAGTCGTGATTATTTACTCAAAATATTTTTTGGGGCGTTTTTGGTGTCACTTCAAACAATTTTTTAGGCGTTTCGGAGGAAGAAGGGAATATGTGTCATCCAAAGCACCCTCGGGGTCAATTCATGTATTCAGCCTCAAGCGTTGTTCTTGGTTCCAAGGAATCGGGGCCACCTTCTAACAACCCTTTCAAATATGTCAATAATGGTAATAGTGAAACCAACTATTTGTGACTTCTTAATTGTTGTTGTTGTTTTGTGGTGAAAACAACAACTCTGTTACATTTTTGTTGTTGTTTTCTTAACATTTTTCTTATTAATGTTGTCAAAACCTTGATGAGTAGGTTATTTTGGTACACAATCTAGCATGGGTGATGTCGGTACTTCGAGTTCAGTCTCAAAAGCTTTATCGCCGATTGTGGGTTTTGATATTGCGTCGGTTGATGATAGTGATGTCGATGATGAGTATGTTGACTATGAGACACTTCTTACTCACACAAGCCGCAGAGCAGTTGGTGCGCACTAAGTGTTCGTGCCTCAATTTTTCATTTTAGGTTGGGTGATTTATTTTTATTGAACATTGTGGTTCCCTTTTTATTGTATTGTAGAGTATTGGGACATTGGTGATTCAATATGCGTATGCCAGTTTTGTAGTGCTTTGTTTTGGTTTGACGAACGTATTCTATCAACGTTGATGAAGAAAATTCCGAAATATTCTCTATGTTGTAGTCAAGCAAAGGTTGTGTTGCCTTTTATGAAAGTCGCCTTCGTTGTTGACTCAGTTGATTCGTGGTACAGATGAACATAGTAGGCATTTCTTAGAAGACATAAGATCTTATAACAATATGTTTTCGTTTACATCCATGGGCGGTGAGGTGGAGGGAAATGTCAACAGGGGCAGGTCTCCTCCCATTTTTAAACTGCATGGCCAGAATTATCACCTAATTGGTAGTTTGTTGCCTCCGTCCGGTGCTAAGCTGAAATTCGCACAATTATATATCTATGACAGTGAGAATGAAATTCAGGATAGACTTTCATCTGTGAGGTGTGATATATATGAGACTGTTATTGTAATATCAATGATTAGTGTAATATATAACACCCTAATTTTTATTATATAAATGCTGTGATAGTCATAGGACAAAGAAGTTGCATGAGGGAATAGTTGTTGGTTTGACTGAGATGCTCAATGAACATAACATTTTGGTCAAATCTTTTCGACTTGCTAAAGAGAAAATTGACACGGTTAGTGCCCCAAATGTGAGGCTTAAACTTATAGGAAGACTCCACTGCACATTCTCGATTTGCAATCCCAATTAGTTTAAATGAAGACTCCACTTGTAATATCAAACATGGGAGTCCTCTTGCTAGACTTATTGTACGGTGCAAACTCATTATTTGGGATGAAGCTCCAGTGTTGCACAAATTCTGTTTTGAGGCATTAGACCCCAATATGAGGGACATAATGCAATTTCACAAACAAAATAGCGGGCTCTGCCGTATGGGGGAAAAACTGTGGTGTTCGGGATGACTTTCGCCGGGTGCTGTCAGTGATACCTAATGGGAGCAGACAAGATGTTGTCAATGCGATCATCAATTCGTCATATTTGTGGTTCGAATGCACCGTTCTTTGGTTGACCAAAAACATGCGTCTGCAGAATTTGATGAATGAAACAGAATCTTATGATTTAAAGATTTTTTTCTAAGTGGATTGCCGGTATTGGTGACGGTGTTTTGGGGGAAATGAATGATGGCTCTGTCTCAAATTCTTGAGGATCTATTGATTCACACCAATGTTGATCCCGTAGTTGCTATTGTGGAAAGCATTTTCCCGGAGTATGTTACATCTCGCATGACATTAGTTGTTTGCGTGATCGTGTCAAATTAGCCCCGACGTTGGTCGTGGTTGAATCTGTTAATGATTATATGATGGGTCTCAACGTCAGCGAGGTTTCCAAGATGTATCTTAGTTCTGACAGCGTGTCAAAGGTAGATTCTACTACAAATCTAATGGCAGAACTGCACACTCCGGAATTCCTAATTAGCATTAATTATCTGGTGTACCGAATCACAAGTTAACGTTAAAGGCTGGGACCCCAGTAATGCTTCTGAGAAATATATACCATTCAATGGGGTTGTGTAACGGAACTCGGCTCATTCTAACGATGCTCTGTGATCATGTTTTGGAGGGGAAGATTTTGACTGGTGTGAGTGCTGGACATATAGTGTTGATTCCTAGATTTTCCTTGACCCCCTCAGATGCCAACTCTCCTTTCAAATTAGACAGGGATAATATCCAATTGTGATTTCATATGATATGACTATAATTAAAAGTCAAGGGAAATCGTTGCCCCGCGTGGGGTTGTTGTTAAAGAAACCTATGTTTACTCATGGACAAATCTATGTTGCGGTGTCAAGAGTGACCAGTAGGCGTGGTTTGAGAATACTTATATGAAATGAGAGTGGTATAGCATCTAAAGCGCTCAAAATGTTGTTTATAAAGAAGTATTCAATAACGTCTAGCGTTGCATTGAATTCTGTTTTTAACGCTAGTTGGTTTGAGAATACTTATATGCAATGAGAGTGGTATAACATCTAAAGCGCTCAAAATGTTGTTTATAAAGAAGTATTCAATAACGTCTAGCGTTGCATTGAATTCTGTTTTTAACGCTAATTGGGAGGTGTTGCATTGCATTCAATAACTTGAGTGGGAAGGCGTTGCATTGGATGTGGTGGTTGAATCGAGTCCGCAAACCATATATAGAACACCTAGAGGTCACAATAATAAAAGGGAAGTCGTTGGAAGCAAAATAAGGAACACGTGAGGAGGAACAAATCAATAATGCATCGTCAAACTAATGAAGACAAATAGTCAAATACAAGGAAGCTGGAAGAAAAACAACTAGTTAGAAAGATTTATCATCGGCCACTCACCTTTGAGCAATAGGTGATGACATATAAAAGAGATCATTTAGAGGACCTTTTTGAAGGGCCTAAACAATTAAGAGGCACATAAAATCATTTTACAAGTTCACTGTGTGATGTTTTTGTCACATTCAGAAGCTTACATACCATCTAGGAGTAGTAAAGACATAACACAATACTAGAGAGAGAAACACTGCAACTACAATCTATATTGTTCACTTTTTCACTTGACCTAGTCGGCGAGAGATGAAAACAAGGATACATATAAGTGCTTATAATCTTCCATCTGAGATTTATGGAAAAGATAACATGTTGAATAACTTACTAACTTTACATGAACAACATAAAAAGTGAGCAGTTGAACGCTACTCTTGGGTTGAGAGTGTTCCTTTGGTCTTAGTATAGTTGTTTGGGACATGAACTTTATTATTGGTTTGGGAAAATTTATTTATTTGGGCTGAATTCATTTTTGGGGTCTTTAACTTTGATGTGGGGTTGAGTTTGATTATGGATTGGTAGACGGGATTTTACAAGTCAATTGTTCGATGTTGACAAGGGTGTTGAGTAGATCGTTGACCGGGCGCTGACTAAGTTGAGACCACATCATAATCATGTAAATAAATTTTAGACATGATCGGAGGTGAGGACCCATAACCCTTATACTCTTATATTTGGTTGATTTTGCATGAGATTATTTAGTGAGTATGATGTCAGGCCTAGGGTTTGGTTCGGTGATGTCAGCGTATGTAGATGTGATGTAAACCTTGGATGTGCGAGTCTAGGATTCCCGTAAAGTAGCTAAGTGTGGAAATTGGATTGAGTCGTCGAGCTAAGGCAGATCAGAGGGACTGAGAGTAGAGATGATCTTGTTTGGCCTCACCGGTGTAGCTTGCCCCAATGTAGAATTGGCTCATTGATGGAATAATGAGTCCTGATTATGGATACTGGCTTCGACAGAGGGTCTTGACTCAGTAGTAGGGACTTGGGCTCCCGATTTGGGCCGCCTCCTTAATTTGCCCACCAGGATATGTGGCAAAATATTCCATCACATAGGTTTAGAGATAAAGTAGTTTCTAAGGTGTCTCCACTACTATAAATGCTCTTTTAGGATTAGGGTTACATTGATTCCACAAAATCGTTTATACAGTGAAAAGACATTCTTTCGTTTCTCCACAATTTATTCTTACTTCTATTTATGCCCAATAACCCATCACCACCTTGTTACATGTATCATTATTTATTCTACCATATGTAAGATTTTGCACGAGAAATTGTGCCCAACTACCCATGAGTATTCATAATTGTGCCTTTTTTAATCATGTAATACTTGATAAACTTGTTAACATTGAGGACTTTCACATAGAGTGTGTTGTCGTGGTTGAAAATCTCATACATTCGAAAACTTTTTTGATGAGATTTTGCTGTAGTAGTACATTTCGGTGAAAATTTCTATATTTCGGTAATCAATAAAACTAGTAATCACATGTCAAGGTATGTGAGTACATAAAACTTCAAGGGCACATCATAAATAATGAGACAGACACCAATCTTCGTTTAATCTATCAATACAAATTCCCATATAATTTGGTCATGCGGTCTTCACTTGTGCGTAAAATAATAAAGAAATAATTGTGTGATTGAGATTTTGTATAGACCAAAGTGAAAGGACATTAACCAACAAAATGTTACTCTAAAAAGATGGTAAAGTTGTTTAGGACGGCTAAATATAGAAAATTGACGAATTTAAGTGGGTCCGGGTGAAGTTATACTTATAATAATGCTTGATGTACACAAAGTTGTACACACTTATTCACGAAATTCAAAACTCTCCACAAATACATTTTTTCTTTGTTAAGTTAAGCAGCAAATAAAAAAACGGTGGAAGAGAACTTGATTTCACATACAAGCAATGACCGTCATATATAAGAATGTACTTGTACAGATAAAAAAAGATAAAAATGATTGCCACAAACAATAAAAATATTTGCTACAAACTGGTTTCCGTAATACATAGACATCTATGTATATTTTCTTAAATTATATGAAAAAAATACACAAGCTTGTCTGTGATGAGCAAATTATTCTTTTTACACAAACAATAGTCGCACTAGAATAATTTAGAGGTTCTTAGATGAATTACTTCACATAAACATTTTGCTTCCCTTTCTGTAGTGTTATGTATTTTACTTCTCAGTATTGGTTTTTTATTTTCGCTTTGTATCATTACCTTGTATTAATAGGATCTTCCCTTAACAAAAAAAAAAAGAGACATTTTTTGTCAATGACACAATTTGACAAACAATGTTTGTACATGAATTGATTCGACTCACAAAAATATAGTCTAGTGTATTCAAATGCCATTAAAGGATTTATTTACTAGAACTCCTTTGCGATATAAAATTTCCGTGCATTAAAAGCTCTTTATATATCAAAATGTATCAAATCTTTGTGATTATAATGCACCATCTTCTCTATACAATTTTCAACCACATACTTTTTACATTTCTTATTTACACCTAAATACTCTCTGTCCCATAAAATAGTTCTCAATTTTGTTTTAGAACCGTCTCAAAAAACAGTTCTCATTTTTCTTTTTAGAAAATTTTGTATGACTACCATTCATTTAGCTTTTTCTTACTTAACTACAACCATACATTTTCACATTAACCTAACTCGGGATCGTTTTTAGGGGGTTTAATATGTTATCCAGAACGAGGCTCTCCCGATTTATGGGCCCCATAATTTTTAAAATTTATTAGTATTATATAATAATATTATACTACGTATATTGATACCAATCAGTAAAATACAGTTACTAGGGAAGAAATGTATAAATCCGTCATTTTTTCGTTGGTCACTTTAGTTTTCTTTTACTTTAATTGCTTGAATAATGAGTTGGGTTGCCTACTTGCCTTAAATCAAGTATTAAATAAGTTTTAGAATTTTTTTATTACATTATTTAATGATTATTCAATTGATTTAAGTATATGTATTTGAATTAAGATTTTTTTAATTTTTTATATTAATATGAGGCCTCCGTTTTACATTTGGAATCAGGGCCGCCATATTCATTAGACATTTAAATTCTAACTTTCTTAAATTTAGATAAATTTGAAGATTTCAGATAAATTGATGGCGTGTTCCTAATTGGTATGTTACGGGTTAGCCATTAAACCGGTCTTTTTTCTATCTAATACGTATACACCCACCCTTTGAAGTCGGACACGGCACCAGATTTTCCGTCCGTGGTGGTGTGGGTTCCCTTAGACCGGTAATGTACGAAATAAATGAAAATACTGAAAAATAACGTGAAGATAAGATGGAAATTTGGTGCATAGAAAATAGGAGTAAAAAGGATGACAAAATACAGTCATCCCGTCCGTACAAAGAAGGCGATCGCCCAAGCATCGTCGACCAAGGACTTCCAAATCGCCGATGACCCACAGATCACTTTCTGTGCTGTCCACGTGTTCCCCTTCCATTTGTTCAGCCTTCAATGAACTTTAAACCCAAACGTGTTCTTTGCGTTTCTCTTTCCTCTCACTACTTCAAAGTCCAAACCCATCTCTGCACTGCCCTCTCCGGCGAATATATCCCTCTACCCGACGCCGTTTACCCGTAAAGAATCTTTTTTCACATGTATCGACCTGTGTAAAAGAAGAAATATATCAAGACTGAAAGAGAGACGCTGAAATTCACAATCTTTTATACCCATTCTTCCACCTAAAGGCGCCCTTCTCTACCAGGCACGAAAAAGTTTGTAAAGTGTAAAGTTGTGGTCTTGAAGGCTACTGGGTTAGGTCTTAACTTTCTTTACCCCTATATAATTCATATATATGCATGGCAATTGTGTGTCTGGTGTATATGTACAGTAGATTTTGTGCCCGCAAGTCCGGGTCTCTTTAATTTCGCCTCCCTTATCTATTCGCATCTCGCTTCTTTAAAGACTCTTGCTTTTTCCCATCTGCACGGCTTCCATGGCTTTGGGTTCCCGTTGAAGCTCCAAATTCATTCAAAGCAAGAAAAAGGTGATCTCGGATAGGTGTATATAGTTGCTTAACATTGTTCGGACAGTCTGGGGGTTTCATCTGAGATTTGGATGGTGATTTGGGGTATGGGTCTTCAATTTTTTATTGTATTATAAATCTAACTGGTGAGCTGAGAAGGTAGTTGGAAAGCGTGGGGTTTGATCAGTAATCCAAATTTGAGAGAGTTGGGGTTTGAATATGAGGCCCTCAGGTATAATCTGATTAGGTTTTTGTACTATGAGCTGTGAGAGTGAGACGAACAGAGGAGGAGGAGGAGGAGGATATGAAGGAGAATATGAGAAAACCAAAGAGGAAGACGAACATGACCAAACTTTTGGCGGTCGAGATTCTGTTGTTGAGTTTTCATTGAATGGATCAATTGTAGCCTCACAGCAACATTCTATTGATGAAAGAGTACTGGTTGATCCCAAACTTATTTATATTGGATCCAAAATTGGTGAAGGAGCTCATGGAAAAGTTTACCAAGGAAGGTGGGTGTATTCTACTATCACTACCATTTCTTCATGCTTTAGTTATAGTGTTATGCTGGTAGTCAATGCTTATCTCTGAGAAAAATATCGCATATTATATTTTTTCTGTATATTCGTCACTGGAAAGTACTATTTCATTGGTTTTCTTGAGATGTTATATATTGATGTTATTTGGTTAGAGAAGCTTTGCTGTCTGATATTCCTTAAATACTTTCTCCTTTTTATTTTTCTGGTTTTGTGTATCAAATAGTTATCATATTCAAATCCATTTTGTGCTCTTCAATAGAACATCAAGTGTAGTTTCTAAATTTATACATTTAAATTTAATACTAATTTGAATATTATTAGGGTAAAGTTCAATATTCTGCTAGTTTCTGTTAAACTTGCAAACCAAAATGGGAGGAGTTGGTATTACCTAATCTCTAACTATGTTTCCAACATGTATTTGTTCTTAGGTATGGAGATCAGATTGTTGCTATTAAAGTTCTCAAACGTGGGGACACCACCCAAGAAAGAGCTTCACTGGAAAGTAGATTTGTGAGGGAAGTAACAATGATGTCAAAGGTAAAACACGAGAACCTTGTGAAGGTGAGTTATCTTCTTTTTCTATGTTCTTTCTATCTTGACATGTTTATGATAATTATTTACAATCTTTGACCTTAGTTATTACCACTAACGGAAAATCTCCAACTCATTGTCATTCTGCATCAACAAAACTAACTAATATATTTTGTTCAAATAAGAGCAACTCCTTTAAATTCTGGAAATTATAATCTTTATAATAGTTGCAACACATAAATTTATATTATCAATTATATAAAAAGTGGCTCAAATGGATAATCCTTAACTCTGATATCACTAAATCTACGATTAGATTGATTATTTTAGTAATTAGTCTGTTGTTTGATTTGAAATGAATAAATATTGATATATATGCAGTTTTTATGCCCTCAAGTTTTTTTTGTGTATACTTTTATTTCTTTGTAGTTTATTGGAGCTTGTAAGGATCCTTTGATGGTAATTGTGTCTGAGCTGCTACCAGGAATGTCCCTTCGGAAGTATTTAGTGAGCCTTCGCCCAGCAAAGCTGGACCTTCTACTTGCACTAAATTTTGCTCTTGATATTGCGAGGGCCATGGAGTGTCTACATGCTAATGGAATTATACATAGAGATCTAAAACCTGGTACTAAGCGGCTTGTGAAGCTGTACTAATTCTTTTACAGAATCTTGTAGTTGTTGTTTGTTGAAATGATTGAGAAACAATATAATGACCATTCTGTTGTTGTTGAGGACTTCTTTTGTGAATAATTTGTGAAAGAAAGAAGATTTTTTTATTTCTTCTTCTTTTTGTTGATGCAAGGAGACCTCAAGTCATTTTCCCTTTTGTTAACATATTGTAAACTAGAGCTACTGTTCCTCTTTCCATCCTAAAAGACTGATTTAGTAATACTTACTTGGTATACGCTATCAATTTTTGCTGTGATGTTGTGGTTTTTTAAATAGATTTTTACATTTTTTTTGTTCCGGTGTTTTTTTCATTTTCTGTAAAGGGTACTTCTTTTGCAGACAATTTATTGCTCACAGCGAGTCAGGATTCTCTGAAGCTTGCAGATTTTGGGCTTGCAAGGGAAGAGACTTTGACTGAAATGATGACTGCAGAAACTGGGACTTATCGTTGGATGGCACCTGAGGTTTGGAATTTACTTTGCCCGTCATTTCTATGAAGTTGTTTGGAAGACAGATATTGTGAAGTTTTGTGTCCAGTTTGATGAAAAGAAGTTAAACTTTTCAAGGAAATTGCCAAACAAGCTACAATATGATAAATTTGGTTAAACCAACAAAGAAGTTTAAAAATATGTCATTCATTAAATTCATGGTTTATGGCAGTTGTACACTTCTACCATACATTTCTGCAGTTGTACAGCACAGTGACTCTGCGTCAGGGAGAGAAAAAGCATTACAACAACAAAGTTGATGTCTATAGTTTTGGAATTGTCCTGTGGGAGTTGCTGACAAACCGCATGCCATTTGAGGGAATGTCAAATTTGCAGGCTGCATATGCTGCCGCCTTTAAGGTACAAAAAATCAATTTCAGAAGCATCATTCTTAGTTTTTCCTCTAACCCTCCTTCACTAAATTTTTACATGTATATACACTCCTTTTCTATGGCCAAACAAAACTGCACTAGAGCAAACATAACATATCTAGATCTCATATTGTCTAATTGACTATGCATGTGCTGCACGCTGAGGTTTATATTCTACACGTCGATGGATAAAAAAAGTCATGTCCATATTTCTATAACATTATTTGTGGAAATGAAAGTTTATCATTAGGTGATGAGCAAAAGAGGATACTCATAGCCCGGAGAAAGTGTCAGTCCAAATAGAGAAGAAGTATATCTGACCAATCTATGTCATACGAATTGTATATTGTGAAGAAAGTTGTATATGAACAGCTTCAATTGTTTTATAAGTTGTAGCTTGTAGCTATGTGTTTCAAAATTCACTATAGAAATTTCAAGACTGTTAAGCGCTCTATATTGCTGATTTAAGGGTTTTGATTTCTTATAAAATGTGGTTAGTATGAGTCCTAATATATTTTCCGAACCTCTATTATAATACCAATGTAAATTGGTGTACAATCTCATAAATTAGGGATTATAACTCAAGCTTTATCGAAAAAAGCTCATTGAATTGAAAACTTGAAGTGAATCGTGTAATTGGTTCTGTCAACAAATAATAATAATAATAATAATAATAATAACAATCCATGTCAAGGTTGAAAATTTGTTAAACAAACACAAGCAAGTCAACAAGAACACAATGCATCCTTTTTTCCTTTCTAAAGATCATCATGTTTGCTTCAGGTACAGCAAACACAGATCTTGAATCTTACTTGTATCTTACAATTATTTTTGTTGGTTTTCCTAAATTTATCATATGTAACTTTTTTTATTCTTTGCTGGCAAATTACATGAAATAATTAGCTTTATTTGATAAAATGTGATTTTTTTATCGGGACATAAGTGTCTGAAATCGTTATCTTTTAAATGGAGTCAAGGATTCTCTTACTATAAGACAAATACTAATGCTATTGTAATGTTTAAGCTTCTATGGGGACATCCAAGTTATAGAGTATTAAATTTGTATCTTTATGACAAGTACCTTGTGAACTGATATATCAAAATGGAGGTAACATTTTCGAATCAAATCCAATCAAGGCGACTGTATTGTTGGGCAAATACTATAAATAGGTTAGAGTGTAATAAAAAAAGTATCTATCTTTATGTATGCTTGTTTGTGCTCTCATTTTAGTCCTTTAAACTTTAAGTCTCACAAGTAGGTGGTAAATCACCATCTCATGATTTTTTAATAGAGCTACTATTATACAAATACAAATAGTAATTGAGTAGGCCCATTTGTTTTTACCACTTGATGCAAAATATAAAGAGAATATCATTGTCCTGATCTTTGATTGTTTCATTTGAAAAATATATATGGTCTGCTGTCATTTGTTGATAAACCTAATCTATATGAATGTGGTGCTTTGACATGGCAATGCAGCAAGAGAGACCTATACTTGCAGAAGAGATTCCGCCAGATTTAGCATTCATCATACAGTCATCTTGGGTAGAAGACCCTAATATGCGGCCGAGCTTCACCCAAATCATCCGGATGCTCAATGAGTATCTGCTCACCCTTGCTTCACCCCCAACATCTAGCAACGGCACCGTTGTTGAGTTCTCTACCAGAGCTAAAGGCAAATTCTCCTTTATTCGCCACATTTTTGCTGCAAAGAAGGG
The DNA here is from genome assembly GCA_945859875.1 of Cuscuta europaea. Lineage (NCBI taxonomy): Eukaryota > Viridiplantae > Streptophyta > Magnoliopsida > Solanales > Convolvulaceae > Cuscuta > Cuscuta europaea. The sequence goes on along the minus strand of CAMAPE010000045.1, from coordinate 93,408 downwards.
TAAAAACTCGCAATGATGATGGTGGAAGAACATATAGCTGGAAGCTATGTGCTGGAAATATCTTTAACAAACAATAAAATGACATAAAGAAAAAGGGGTACCTTCAGTAGTCTATTTTAGCTGATGGCAGTGTTGTAAAGGAACGCGTTTCAATACTCTCTATGTCCATATTTCAAACATGTCTTTTTTAACCTTAATGGAATTTCTTGTCCAGCAGTTTGAAAGTAGCTAACCATGTTCCCTCAGGATGCTGCTGGATCTTTTCTCCTTGATGATAGATGTGGCTCTGGTGCACGCTGACAGCCTCCCGTGTTACCTTTTGGGTGGTCAACAATGTGCTCAGTTAAGGGTCAGCTGATAACCGCAACTGCATACCGATGACCAAGCCAAAAGAAATGTTTTTCAGTAATCACTTATTAAAAAATGGTTATCGGTTACATTACGGATTTTATCTTCAGTTTTCAGTCAGTGACCACTGGCACTGATCAATAACCAAACTCCACATATAGTACTCCATAATAGTATTTCTTTTTTGTAGTTCATATATTTGTATACATCGTATTGACTAGCCCAAATCCCAAACACTTTGAAGTCCATTAGGATAAACTCAATAGCAAAATTACTATACTAGTTTAAAGCTTCACTGTGTATTGTTCATCTTGACCTGAGCTTGATGGGATCTTCGGTCTAATGTGACTAAAACTTGAATGCATACTTTAAAGTACAAATTTAAAAAATAACAAATAAATTCATAGTCATTTATGAAAAAGAATTGCAAAGAAAACAAGTCACCATTCGATCCTCCGCCTTTTCTATCCTTTTAGATACCATAAAAGGTCAAGTCATCAATTGTTTCATTAAAAAATCATTTCACCCCAACTAGGGATGGATTGGGATGGGACTGGCCGGCCTTCGGGACAGCATTGGGTGGGCTGCGGGCTTAAGGATTTCAGCCTTTTAGACCCGGTACCGAGCCGAGTTTGTACTAGTACTGGGTAGGGGTTGGGCCTCGGCCCGGGCTCGGGTCGGACCCATTTTTTGATTTAATGGACTTTTTTTGAATATTTGACCGTTGAGGCCCGGCCAGCCCGGCCCACTAAAACATGAGCCCGAAGCTCGCCTGCCTCTTTCACCGGGCTGGGTCTCGGGCTTGGTACCCGTTGCGAACAACCGGGTCGGGCCTAAACATTGTCGAGTCGGGCAGCAGGTCAGATGGGCCTATCCTAGTCCATCCCTAACCCCAACTAAAAAAATGTTACATCTAGGCATGGACCGGTTCCGGTTCGGGCCCGACCGGGCCTCGGTTCAAGAAGGGGAGGCCCGGAACCGGCCCGGGTAACCCCAGGGGAATATTCCCATATACCCCAGGGGTACCACAATTGACGGGCAAAGACTCCCAGCCAGGCGACGAAACACTCAAGTACAAAAGTTTCAGCCGAGGCCGACCTCGACACTCGAGGTCGGGACTAAACATAAGGCAACGAATCGACAAAGCACGAAGATCAACCCGAGGCTGACCTCGACCCCCGAGGTCGGCGCCAAAACCAGCTCGCAGATCACCCAAATATGACGAAATATGAGGTTGGTGCCAGCTCCGACTTGTGGCACTGATGCAAGGCCGACCAAAGTCAACGAATGCCAGGAGAAGAATCACCGCCACCGGATAGAAGACCAAGGATGAATTCTCCAGTATGAGTTCACCCTCTTCTTGCTCTGACCTCCAGGAGCTCGAGGCCTCACCAGCTAGTTGTGGACTTAGACGTTTTAAGAAGATCAAGTACAACACGAGCCGCCGCCACGTCACCCACATTATACAAGAGCGCCACTTCACTCCAGGCGAAATTACCAAGGAGTATCTTGTGGAATACACTTGTAACGAACACGAATGTTCTGGTATAAATATGTTATTCACAGTTCCAATCAGCTAGATGTCCTGATCATCTCTCCAATCACTTTTACACGTGTCACCATATTATTAGATTAGTTTGTTTATTCTGTTAGGGAGATGTGACATGTGTCTCCACCATAATAGAATCTCATCTTTTTACTTGTTGGCCAAGTATGTTCTCTCTTAGTATAAATATCACCTTCTAACATGTGGAAAGAGACCCGATCAAAAATTCTCTTGTTGTTACTCTACTGGATCTTATACCCGATCTGACTTAGCATTTTTCACATTCTCTCTCTTATTTCTCGGATTCCGGCTACCCCCCAGGGTCGGTGATCCATCATTTGGGGCTCCCGTTGAGAGTTGAACGGTGAATCCAGTCTAGTTCATCCCCTTTTTTCAGATCTACAGCAAACTTTCCTTCAACAACAATGGCAAGAGGAAAGAGAGTAATGCGAAACAGACGCGCCGCTGCCGCCATCGCTCAACCTGAGCCTTCAGTTGAGACGACAACTACCTTTGGTGCTTGGAGGACTACTAAGGGCAAACAAGCTGCCCCGACGTCGGTAGATCTGTGCAGCCAGATTCAACGGGATTCTGAAGATCTCCGTCACCAGCTCTCTTAGAACCGCGATGCAGCGGCAATGCCGTCCGCTCACGTGATTACGCAATTCCAGAATTTTCTGATGGCGGATCCTTCTGCTGCGGTTGGCGCCCTCATCTTTGGATTGCAGCAGGTACTACCAACGTTGCAATCCTAGGCGGTGATAGGAGTGGCGAACAATGCCACAAGGCCAATTTCTCTGATGGCCTCCGAGGTCACGATATCTGAGAATTGGCTCCATAGAGGCCTCATGGGTTGTGGAGAGACCTGCTGAAATGGTTTTCCCTCCATCTCCACCGCGTTAACAGCCGACACTAGCGGTTGCTGCGGTTCCGGTCGCACAGTGGATTGGAGCTTCCCGTCAACAGGCCACTCCCAGGACTAACTCTCCACCACTGCGCCAGGTGTCCACCGGAGCACCTATCAATGTTGTGCCTCTAGCACAGCAGGCGGGGACTTCCCCGCCCCATGGTAGCATAACAATTTGTGGCCCTTCCGCCACCCCCCAATGCTACCACCAAAGTACATGACACGTCGTATGGATTACGGCTGCCACAATGATGAAGGTGTCTACTCCATCACCACTGAGGACTCTTCACAGTCCTTCGCCCCACAAGGACAACACAGGGATAACAACCCTAACCCTTGGATTGAGGTGGGAAGGCGTCCCATTTTCAGTCGCTTGGGGGACATATCTATGGCGAACCAACGCCTATGTGTCAACATCTGAGGGATAAACAGGGCAGATTTTCCAGTCCTGGAAATTCCTCAACGCCGCTAGTAACGACCACAATAGGTGGGGAGGAGGACTCCAGAGCGTATCCCGCTCCGGAAAGGCTAGGGGGCAATCATTCCCCCAGATTAGCCCCCCACCCACCACGCAACCAACAACATCATTCTCCCCCAAGGCAACAACGGATCTCACCACAACAACAACCTTTACACCAACCGCGACTCTCACCGCCAAGGCACCACCAGGAGTCTCCACCACGGCGCCAACGCCAGGTGGACCCCAGGGAGGAGCAGATCCGCCTTCTTACCCAGCAGGTGAACGAACTACATGCTGCAGCAGTTACAGCAGTGCCGTCACCGCCTCCTCCACATGTGACACGTGATGCCCAACTGGAGGCGTTAGTGCTCCAGGTACAACAGATGCAGGCTCAAAAATCAACAACGAGCCAACAACGGTGTGGGTAAGATCTGCTACACCCTTCACCGCTCAAATTATGCAGGCCCTTGTACCCCAAAAGTATAAGGGGTCCAACATTCAACTTTATGGGGGTAAAACTGACCCCCACGAGCACTATTCTCGCTACCAGTCCGACATGCACATGTTGGGTGCTAGCGATGAATACATCTGCATAATGTTCCCCTCCACACTAAAGGGGGAATCATATGACTGGTTTAACGACTTACCAGATGAGTCCATTGACTCATGGAGAGAGTTAGCCACGAGTTTTCTTACCCACTTCGCTGCAAGGGCGAAGATGAAGAAGCACTTCTCCTACCCGATGTCCGTTAAGCAGGGTAAAGATGAACCCTCAGGCAAGTTTTTGCAACGGTGGAGCGAAGAGACCTCAAAGGTCTATGGTGCAGACGACAACACCCGTCTGACAATGCTGCAGAAAGTCCTGTGGACCGGAGGTTTCTCCCTAACCCCAACTATAAAAATGTTACATCATTATCTTCTCCTATAAAATCTTTAAAAAAATGCATTGTGTGCACGACGTTTTACATGCCTGTGTACACCATATAAAAGGCTTCCCTTTATCGAGCCAATGACACACACATGCAACGTCAAATGGGAAGTGGGAAAGAGAATATAAAAGTACGTGAGATATTTTGCTAGAATTTTGTTGTGGGGATGCGGGAAAGAGAACGGAAAAGATGCATGGGCAAATGGGAAGGGGAGTGGTTGGGGCTGGCGGGATTTTTTTGGAGAGAAGTTGGTGCGGTGCACGTGGGAGAGGGTTTGAATTAAAAGGGAGGGCTTATATGCGGTGTGTACACGAGCTTGTAAACCGCCATGTACACAACGTATGTTTGAAATCTTTAACCCTAATTCACATTATTACCATATTTGAAATCTTTAACCCTAAATCTTTAGCACAACGCCATAATCTTATCAAAACCCTCTATCTTGGGGTGCACAATTATTTGGCAAAGATTTATATTAAAAAAATATGAATAAATTTTTACTATTCCATTTCAATTTTTTCTCCCTACTTTGCTAATTTTCAATATCTATCGTTCAAATAATCGACTTAAACAAGTAAGAACTAGCAACAATTTCACTATAAAAACCGACACTCAAAAATTTCAGCAAAATCAACCGATTCAATCTTTTCACCTTTTAATTCTTTCATTGAGACGAATGTCAAAATATTTAAAAAATTAGGTTTTCATTCTTTAAAGTGAAAAATAAACATCTCTAGTAAGAAAAAATCGAATAACTTAGTGTTTGTTTGGTGACTCTATTTTTCGGCTTATCAGGCTTATAGCTTATTAATCAATTTTTTTCCAAACATGTAACTTTTGATTTCGCGTGCTAAATTGTGTAATAATAAGAAAATGTAAGGTTAAAGTTACTTTTCTGGTGGTATTGACTGAAGTTACCGTAGAGAGTCATTTTAGCTATTTTTCATATAATTTTTTCTCTTTTATGAAAGAATTCCCTAAATAGGAGTAAAAAAGTTTTGAAATTCCAAAATAGGAGTATCATGTTTTTTATTCCTTGAATAGGAGTAAATTTCTGCCAAGCTTGGCATTACTGGGCTTTAAAACATGACATTTTTTTTCAAACTTGGCAGATTACTTCTATTCAGGGAATAAAAAACATGACACTTTTATTTTGGAATTTCAAAACGTTTTTGCTCTTATTTAGAGCAATTTCTATTCTTTTATTAATAAAATACTCCTTCAGTCCCAAATTGTAAGATACAATTACTATTTACTTGGTCAACATAAATCACTCTTAATCTTTTACTTTATATTTCAAAAGTTTGTGAAATTTGAATTATTTTTTGTAGGTTTTGTAGCGGTTTTAATGTAGTTTCTGAACATGTAAATTTTATTTTTTAAAACTAATTTGAGTGTTGACATGGATCAATTTACTTTATTGTCGGTCAAACATCTTAAACCATAAAGTATCTTACAAATTGGGACGGATGAACTATATCTTAAATATAATTAATTCATAAATCAACATAATCAACCAATACAACCACTGAAACAAGAAGTTCATAAATTTCAACACAATCAACCGATTCAATTTTTGTGTTAACAAAAGGGTTCTAAGTTTTTGAAGGGTTTTAATCATTGAGCTTATATTATGTGAAGAAAAAGACAATTTAATTGGACACAAGAACTTCCAAATGGCTGAGCACATTGTGATAATTATTAAATTATCATAATGAGTTAATGACAAGGGTGAGTTGATCGATTCATGAGATACACCTACTAAAGAGTAAGAGCAACAAGTTTGAAAATTATTACTACTATTTTCAACTTAATTATTAACTATTTTTTTACTAAATACGTAAATTTTGATTTCACGCGCTAAATTCTTTAATATAATTATGACTGTAGTTAATCTTCCGATTGAATTGACTTAAGTTACTATAGAGAGTCATTTTAGTTAATTTTCATAGAATTATTTTTTTATTTTATTAATAAAATATATGTTAACTTTAATTTTTTTCTTACAACAGATTCAACCTACTTAGGGGCGGTTTGATGACCATGTTTTTTGACTTATCAGTAGTTAAATTTTTCACCAAACATGTAACTTCTGATTTTACGCTCTTAATTATATAATAATCAAAATAAGTAAAGTTAAAATTATTTTTCTTGCTCAAGTGGCTAAAGTTATTTCTTAATTAGAAGAGAAAGCCTTAAAGTGTTTGGTAAGGACTTAATACAAAATTACAAATATACTCCTTACAATATTTGCGTTCCCCTTGGTCTGTACTCTGTAGTCGCTCCTCTCTTCCCACCATCTCTCCTTCAATTGACCGACTGTGCCGTGAATCACCATCTCAAGTCTGGTAAGTTTAATTCTCCACTCCTCTAGTCACGTTTCTACCGTGAAGACAATCTAATGCCTTGTATTCGTAGTGTTATTGATCATTGAGAAATTTTATAGATAGAGCTAAGATTGTATTAGTTTGGTTGTGGGTTAACGGTTTTACCTTTCGAGTTTAAAAATCAAGGTTTGCTTCTTGTGCTTCTCATTTTCTTCTGCAAAAAGGGGGCTGTTAGCAGTGTTTTTTTTATTTGGCTGGGTAAGTTTTGCCTTAATGCTAGGAGTCATCTATATTCTTCATGATCTGCTTTTTAATTTTGGGCATAGAAGGATTGATACTTATAGTAGTGTGGCAGATTTGGGAACTTACTCTATAAGTTAAGAACTTGATGTTTACTGTTGGGTATTTTGCTGCATACAAAGTTGTTAAATAGTTGGTGAGGTATTAACAGCTCAGGTGAAGTATGATGGTTATAAGTTTTATACTTATTTAATGACTTTTCTGAAGCCTGAAAGAGTTATGTTAGCGTATCATCTAATTTTGAATTTGAATTTTGAAGGATTCAAGTGTTCAGATCAAATTTCCATTTATGAACCTTCTATGCGGACTCTCTACAACAAGTTTTTTAAAAACAAGGTTTAACTTTTTATTAAAGCCTCCTGCTTTTTGAATCTACAATTCGTTTAGTGCAAAAGTAATATTTTTTTAGCTTCATTGCTTTGTAAATTTAGTAGCTCAAATTCTTACTAGCTTTAAATAAGTTACAGTGAGTTGCTATTGACTTCTTATATTAGTTTTAAAGCCAATAGAGCAAAGGTTCTCATCTATGAGCAGTGCCGACAGAGTACTCATTTTAAATTCACGGCGAGGCTTGTAACCTGTTCTCGTCAGCAACAATCATAAAAGTCGTGCACACAGCTCGTAGCCCATTACTAGTGTCACTGAGTACTAATTCAACTGGAAGTCATCAGTACGCTTTTCTTTTAATATTCCCTCCGTCCCATTCAAAGGTTTCCGTTTTCCTTTTTTGGATGCCCCATATGAGGGTTCTCATTTCTATTTTAGGAAACAATTAATACTCTTAAATGACAATTTAATCATCAAATATTAAAAATAATACATCTTTAACATCAGAGTTATCATCAATGACCCCATTATATTATATACTCATCAAAACTATTTTTCAAAATATACCCAAATAGCCTCATTTAATTATTGTCTAAATAACCATGCCATTTTATAATGGGAACCTTTGTGGGATGGAGGTAGTAGTTTTTATGAAAAAGGCATTCAAGGAGTTGCTTGCTAAATTCGTCATTGATTTCATTGATGATATTTAGTCTACTCAAAGTTCAATGAAGAGCACGAAGATCACTTGAACAAAAGGAATCAGAGATACTCATGAATCATAAACTATATCTTAAGTTTCCAAAGTGTGATTTCAGCGTGATCACATGGTATTTCTTGGTCATGTAGTCTCGAAGCAAAGAGTCTCAGTGGATCCTTCCAATGTAAAAGCATTGACGTCTTTGTGATTGGAATATGCCACAGAGTGTTTGCAAAGCTCGAAGTTTCTTAGGCCTTGCAGGGTATTATATGTAGTTTATGGAAGAGATCTCTAGTATAGCCATTCCATTGACTAACTTGACCCATAAGGGTTCGGAATTCGAGTGGAATGGTCATTGAGAGTAAAGTTCCCAAGAGTGGAAAGATAGATTGGCATCGACATTGATTTTAGCTCTTCTTGAAGGTAACAAAGTTTTTATTTATTTATAGTGACTCATCAAAAAGATTGAACTTTGAGTGATTATTATGTAGAATGAACGAGTTATTGTATACATGTCTCGACAACTCAAGGAATATGAGTTGAACTATCCTACCCATTAAATGTTTGGAGACATCACAAACGCAAGATCTTCACCTATATATTAACACAAAGGGACCTTAACATAGGACAAAGAAGGTGACTTAGAACTAATCAATGACTATGACTGCAAGATCCTTTTTCAGTAGGAGGAAACCAACAAAGCGGAAGAGACACTTAGTAGGAAGCCTGCTTCAAATATGATGTCAATGTTGATAACAAATACACGATTAAGGAGATTGAATATTTCGAGTTGGAGATATTTGAGGTCGACTAGCAATCATGACAACGACCCCGTTGATATTTGAGTGCGTCGCTGTGAAGCAATAACTTGAGCCCGAGTTAGTTAATGGAAGGAGTGTGTGAAGGGGTAAATCATAAATGTTCTACATTTCGTTGGGGTGAGAGCGGGGAATTACTAACCAAAGATTGATTGTGCATTCCAGACATTGAGTGGCTTAAGAAGCAAATTTTGTGGGATGTTCACTACACACCATTCACAATGCATTCTTGCTCAACCAAGGTTACTAGAACTTGAAGAAATGTTTTTGGCGGAAAGGATTGAAGAAGGATGTTGCAAAATATATCCATTCATGCGTGGCATGTCAAGAAGGTAAAGTGAAACATCAAAGTCTAGGTGGAGAACTTTAGCATATTTAGATTTCGGAGTGGATGAGACCAGATATCCATGAACTTCATTGTGGATTTGTCGAAAACCACTTAAGAGTTTGATGTTATTTGCATTATAGTGGATAGATTGACTAAATTTGTTCACTTTATTCTCGTTTCAACCACTACTTCTTTAGAGAGGTTAGAAGAATGATACATTCAAGAGATTGTGAAACTACTGTATTCCAATTTCAGCCACCCTTACATTCAAGGTAGAGATTTATGGCACACGACAATTGTCTGTTCTGGAGAGGTGCCAATATTCGAGGGATTTGAAACTCTAGGAAATATCTTTGTGCTTCAATATGCGGCTTGTCTGCTTACAATATTAGATTCAATAGTCATCAATGAAATTATAAATTGACACGTCTGTGTTCCCAAAAAAATGTTCCTCCTTCCCTTATTCACCCGTTCTTATGTAAAAGAAATTGTGTAGTTTCTCCATACTTGCAAAAGGGGGTAGTAAAATTGAATGTAAATATTTGTATATGACATCTTAATAGATTTATGGCATGTGACATGTGCTCCTTTCTCTTCACTCACTTGAGGAGCTTTGTGATTGGAAAAAGTGTCATCTTGATGACATTAGGTGTAGATGTCACATCGAGGAGAAAACTTGATCTAACCATGCCCTCGCAGTCTAAAGTCTAGTAATATTATATCATACTTCCTCCATCCCGTATAACTTTGACATCATTTCCTTTTTGGTTGTCCCAAAAACTTTGAGACTTTTCCTTTTAATCAACTAAATTGTGGTTCCTATTATTTCTCTTTCCTCTGCGCATACCTCAACCACACAATTTTTACTTTACGGAAAGTTCCTGAAATAGGAGTAAACATGTTTTGGAATTCCAAAATAGAACTGCTATGTTTTCCTTTGTGAAATAGAAGTAACATCACAATATTTACTGTCATGTTGGAATGATTACTGCCAAAATAGTTGCAGTGCAAGGCATTAACATGACACTATTTAGCCATTAATGGTAATATTTTTCAATCATGGCAGTAACAACTCTTATTTCGAAAAAAAAAACATGACAATCCTATTTTGGAATTTTAGAACGTTTATACTCCTTTTAGGGCGATTTTCCTTTACTTTATTATTTCTCATGCTGGTCAAACTTGACAAAGCTTTAAGGAATAGAAGCAGTAGTTGATATCAAAATCCCTCCCCAATATTTGCACCTGATTTATAGTAGTGTGCAAAGTGTCTTTATTTTCCTCCATTTGATCACCTCCTCAAACCTCTACTCCCCAAAACTTTATTTTAAATGCACAAAAGGTGAAATTTCAAATGTCAAACAAAAGCACGAAATCTGAATATAAATGTACTCACCACATAGAGAGTAAAAAAATGTTAATTTGATTCACTTCAAGTAATGCTATAGTCAAATCATGAATAAAGGTTCAATCTTTTTAAGATTAGGGAATAAAAAAGCTACAAATTTGAACCCTCATTAAAAAACTTCCTCCATATGCGTGCATGACCTAGACAAATCACCAAGAAAGATTTAAACTAGATATCTTATCTAAGTCTAGATCTTGAATCTTCCAAAATATTGTACTCCCATACGTCTTCTGATCTTTCTCTCCATCTCTCTCCGTATATCTATCTTTACATGTGTAAATTGAGGAAAGGGAGAATTTGACTTTGCACCCCACTTTATCGGTGATATTAAACTTTGCACCCTATTTTCAAAAAACTTTGACTTTGCACCCCATTTCACTTGAAAATTCTTTGACTTTGCACCCCATTCAGAAATATTTCTTCACAAAATGTTATGTGTTGGGGTGCAAAATCAAAGTTTTTTCAAAATGGGGTGCAAAGTCCAATTTCACCCAAAAAGTGGGGTGCAAAGTCAAATTCCCCTTGAGGAAATCCGTGTTTCCACCTCCCTTTACTGATCTATGACGCCTATCTTCCGTGTACTCTTGGTGTTTGCAGTATCAAATCACCATTTTCAAAGTTCCTTTAACTCTTGTCTTTGATTTACTATTCCTTTTGCTTTAGAAAATCAAGCACGGCTGACCTAATCATTCACTAGTTTCAGGTTTCATCCGTTGGTCAACCTGGTATGAGGGGGTTAAGTTTATGGTACTGCTCGTAGAAGATGAATAGGGTATACGATAGCAGGTTTGGATTTGCTGTTTTCGAATGGAGAAAGTTATTTGTGGCTCAAAGAGCTTAGCAATGTAGTTATGCTTTAAGTTAAAGGGTTCAATAAAATAGATTTTTAGAGTGAAAATTTTAGTAATGTCCTCTATTTGGTTCTCTTACTGGTATAAATACTACATATTGTTTTTTAGTGTTGTCGGTATTGGCCCAATAATACACAATGGGCTCTAGAGTTCGAGCAACCCAAGCATCAGAACCAGGCGGTTGGGAGTCCAGCACTCCAGCTCAGTCTAGATGGAACAACACCTCTGAGACGTGATGCTCAGGATCTCTATTGGACGGGCTAGGAATCCCTAGGATCACGACAATGTCCAATACCTCGAGTTCGAGAGTGAGAATGGGCACCCGACTGGAAAGTGCTTGGCCAAGGAGCCGGATGCTCCAAGGAGGTCTATGTTGACTTTAAGTCTTGGGGCACAATACATGATGCATGTGCACAAATCATATATAGGCAGTAAACCATCATACAACAAGAAGAGTCAGTCCACATTAATGGGATAATAACACTTGTACATAATAGAGGATATTGCACAGGACATGCCTATACAAATGAGAATGGCATGTGTTGTACCAGTTGAGGAGGGCCTGGGACGCACCACCCGATCATTAGAGAAATTAATTATAAACATTCTCAGGTGAATAAGTTTACACTTTGCATTTGTATTCACAATAATAGAATAGTTCGTCCCTCATTGTTGTGAGCAGGAAAACACCTGACCATTAGAGAAATTCAAGATAAACATCACCCTTCTCAGGTAAATGAGTTTACATTTGTATTCACAATAATAGGATAGTTCGTCTGTCATTGTTGTGAGCGGGAAAAGTTCAAAGAGAGGTCTTAAACCGTTCAATACATAAATCATTTATGTTCTTGTTGGTCTTGCTCATGAAGGAATCTTTCAATATAGGGGTAAGTGTTGTATTATTTCTTCTTCCATAATCCCTCATTTCATATATATTTTCTCCAACTGTAAGCATTCACCACTCCATTACAAACTCAAAGCTTTCTGCACCCCATCTGTGGACCCCCAATAATGCATCACCGACTCACAGCCACAAAACCCTAACCCCCCCAACAACACAATCACCATAAGGCATTTATATGCCTTTACTGTTATCATCACTGCTTTTTAGATATATGTATTCGGATTTCTGGACTTACCAATGACTCATGATGTGACTGAATTCAGTTCAACCTTTCCAGTCGAAGTTCTCAACGATTGAGGATGAGACTGAACACTCAAACCCTGAAACCTGATATTAGAGCTAATCTTTTTCCATCAGTGGCGAATAGCCTGCTATACTCCCCTAATCTTTTGCATCACTGGCGAATAGCCTGCTATACTCCTCAACAAATGACAATTGTACACAAGCTATTGGAATCCGAAATCCACAACCAATGAAGTCAAACACAGAGAGTCATCCTAATCTCGTCACCTTCCTCTGGTCGCGTTTCTACCATACTGTCTGCTGAAAGCCGACCACCACTAGAAGAACACAATAGCCACTCAAAACCTTACCACAAACGCCTAGAACTCCATTTAGAAATCCTAGGGAATCGCCACATCAGGAGCTTCAACAATATTTTATTCTTATTTTTTAGGCCTGGAGCTCATCATGCTCTTAAGAAAATGAATCATAACCACAACTATCTTGATTCATAGAGGCGGTAAATTTATTTTGGATACTCGTGGTTTACTAGCTAGAGTGGTTCATTATTTATTTTCAATTTGGAAAAGGGCCATTACAACAACATGACTGAGTAAATGGGAAAATATAATCTCACCTTCATCCATGGGTATATTTTGCATGAATTATGATAAAATATCAACTAATTTTATACTATGTATTGCATTTTTCAATGAATGCCACATATTTGTAGATCAGAGGTATATGTGTCAAGAAATTGAGAAATATAAATGTGATACATTTTTCTTCTTTTCAGAACTATACAGTGTTTTCATCAATTGTGTAGCAACAGTAACTTTTCAGGGGTTCACATAATCGGTGGTTGCAATAAATACAGCCTTTCTGGTTTATAGTATGCTCCTGGACCCAACAATGGAGCAACAACTGGCCAGAATATACAATTATTGAAAGAGCCAGGTCATTTAGTACTTAGTACAACATGTTTGAAACACTTGACCTGTCTGATTGATAACATTTAGGTCTTTATATATTTGTTTGAAACTCCTTTTAATATATAAGTATGTGTCCATAATAGATTGTAAAAATTAATAACCCGTATAACTTTTTAAATTTGTAAGGTGAATAGAAAGCATTCACAAATCTGATAAAAACTTGCCTTGTATTTTCAAAAAGCGCATTTATATGTAGGGAGGGCCTTATATTAAAATGATGACAACCAGCACGGTTATAAGTAAAACACATATATCAGATACTATACAACTATCTGGAGAGTGCAACTCAAATGTTGATGACCAAAATGGTTTATCAAAGCCATGTTTGACCTTACTGATACCCGTACCTCACTCCGTTCTAACCCTACCAAATTAACAAACATAATAGGATGAACAACAATCTCGAAATCCAACACTACCATGGTTGATTGAAGAAGGGCTTAAGAAAGTATTAGAGCTAATCAATGCTAATAAAGTGTTTAATAAAAGGGAAAATCACAGTTTTGGTCCCCCAATTAGCCACCATATTGAAATCCTAGACCCGTGTTTCTGCTTTGTTAAATGTCACCCCCGATTAGTCAGAATTGTTTCAAATGTCACCCCTGCCGTTAAAAATCTTACAAAACTCCGTTTGGCTTTCCATTTTTCCGGGGTAAACATGTAACTTCGCATCCTTATACGTTTAAATCCCTAAATCGAGTATAAACCAAACTTTCTTTGTATAATTCAAGTGAGGCACACGCCATTTGCTTGGGAAGCTCTCTTCCCTTCGTTCGTTCTTCAGCCGTTTGGAATTTTAAAGAGGTGCCACCATTGTCATATGATTTAGGGTTCTTCGTCATCATCTTCGACCTTCAAACGGAAATCTTGGCTTCAATATAGCTTCAATATTCGAACGTCATGTCCAACGGAAAGTTGGCGAAAAAGAGTTCAGAGCAAAGGATTAAGCAAAACATTTCAATTTGGTCTGATAAGCGTGATAAAGGGTTGACGATAACTCGATTTAGGGATTTAAACGTATAAGGATGCGAAGCTACATGTTTACCCCTGAAAAAATGAAAAACCACACGGAATTTGTAAGATTATTAATGGCAGGGGTGACATTCAAAACAATTCTGACAAATCTGGGGTGAGATTTAAAAAAGAAAAAACATGGGTCTGGAATTTCAATATGGTGGCTATTTGGGGGACCAAAACTGCGATTTTCCCTTAATAAAATGACTAAATCAAAATGTGTATAATGTGTTCTAGATTTGAAATGAGATGTAAGATTACATTGACACTTAAAAATTAAAAGTTTTTTTGGCTACGTACTAGAAGTGTTGTTTGATTTTTTAAAAATTGTCTGAGTCTAAAATAGTGTCAGTTTTTGACAAATATTTCTCCGTTGGGTACACGTGGGTCTAGCGGGTCGGGGCGGGGGATGGGGCGGGGGTGGGGGCAATTTTTTTCACGGGACGGGGATGGGGGAGTGAACCCCCGCCACATTGTCATCCCTATTCTCCCCACTTCTCAAGTCATCTCACATGTGCATCACTTAGTCTTCTGCGCACATGACCAAATCAACACAATCGAGACTCCTACATCTTATCTTCTTTAGGTGCTACTCCCACCTTTTGTCTGCTGATCTCATTTATCAAGTGGTCTTTTCCGGTACGCCCACAGATCCAACGCAACATACGCTTTTCTGTCATACATTAATGCAGACCTTATTGTTGTCCGATAAAATTTACCCTTCAGTCTAGTTCATCCACCCTGCTCTGATTTTATGGGATGCATCTCCATCTAGTTCACCATCCTTCTGAATTATGGAGCCCAAATAACTGAGCATATCACACACTCGTATCTTCTTGCAATCAAGGGTAATCCCACTAATACCACTACTTCTACAGTTCTACCTCCACCAAACTTGCACTCCATATACTCAGCCTTGCTTCGGCTCAGTTTGAAACTCTTGCTCTCCAATGTTTGTTGCCATATTTCCAACTTTGCTTTAACACCGGATTGTGTCTCAACAATCAATGCAATATCATCGGCAAACATCATGCGCCACTGTATATCTTCTTAAATTGATTTCGTAAGTCCATTCATGATTATAGCAAATAAGTAAATAATGACGGAAAATGCATTTTTATTGTTCTACCCCTGTTTTGTCCATGCTATGAGCTCAAGAACAACCAAAGCTCCTTCAGAGTTGATTTCTCGGTACACCACCTTAGTTGCCGCCATTGTCCTTGTATGCTAACATCCCTTGTTCGGGGTTTCTCGAACTCTTAAGTAGTGTTTTATTATTGAGACACTATCCCGCCGGACCAAAAAGTAAAAAACAATTACTCCTCCATCCCGCTAACAATGGGACAAGAGGGAGTGACACGCAAATTAATAAAAGGTGGTTTATGTGGTTGATATTGAATTGATAGAGTAAGAATAAAGTAAGAATGATTTAGAGCCACACAAACTTTACCAAATTTGGTATGAGACAATCTTAGAGGGACGGACCGATAAGGTAAAATGGGACAATCATAGCGGGACAGAGGTAGTAGTATTTATACAAATAAGATTTTTTGGTTTAAAAAAGAGGCAAATCGCATATATGGTCCCTCAATTATCCATGAAATTAAAATCTCAGACCTGTATTTCTGAAATTGTAAATGTCACCCCTCAATTGTCCAAATTGTTGTAAATATGGTCCTTTAAGTGGGAAAATGTACTCTCGCCCACATTGTATATTTCACCCCTAAAAAGGACTACATTTACAGCATTTTGGACAATTGAGGGGTGACATTTACAATCTCAGAAATACAGGTCTGAGACTTTAATTTGGTGGATAACTGAGGGACCATATATGCGATTTTCCCTTTAAAAAATATTGTATTG
The DNA here is from genome assembly GCA_945859875.1 of Cuscuta europaea. Classification (NCBI taxonomy): domain Eukaryota; kingdom Viridiplantae; phylum Streptophyta; class Magnoliopsida; order Solanales; family Convolvulaceae; genus Cuscuta; species Cuscuta europaea. The sequence goes on along the minus strand of CAMAPE010000045.1, from coordinate 77,164 downwards.
ATCCCTTCAGCTTATACAATAATTGATTTAGTAACCTTTTTGTAGAGCTTTTGCTGCTTTTAGTCCCACAAATATTATTTCAGTGACACTTTTGGCACTCGATTTTGATTTTTTTCATCTTTAGTCCTTCGACTATTGTGCGAAAGACACTTTTAGTACTTGTATTTGAAAATTCTATATTTAGCCTTTCTACTTTCATAAAAGAAACACTTTTCTGGTCCTTCAACTATTATCATAGTGACATTTTTTGTCTTCCACTTATTCAACAAAATGATAATGGAAGGACTAAAAGTGTCAATTTGATAATAATCCAGGGACTTAGTGTGAGGAATTTCAACGTCGGGACTAAAATTGTTTCTTTCCCAATATTGGAAGGACTAAAATTGGGAAAATCAAAGTCAAGTAACAAAAGTGTCAGTGACACAACAGTTGAGGGACGAAAAGTGGCAAAAACTCCCTCTTTGTACTACAAAACAACGTTATCTTTCTCAGCTCAAATGCATAAAAAACGGAAAAGTCAAACCTTCCCATCTAATACCAGTCGTATGATAAACTTAACCCCTTCACACCAAATAGATCAATGGATAAAATTGGAATTTAGTGATCAATCACGTAAAAGGAACACTAAATCCAAGTCAGGAGCCAATGACACTGACAAACGATAACGTCTGCCCCAGTCGTAAGCTTAACCAAAAGTTTATTAATGATAATAGTTCTTAAGACATCCTTAAATACTACTTAACCTAATAATAAAATAAGGCCATCTAGGCCCAACAGTTTATTAGAAATAACAATTAATGAAATAAAGTCAAAAGACCCAGCAGTCAACCCAGCCCATCTAGGCCCGCTGGCGGCGACGGTAAACTAATAACGGGCGAGGCCCGTCCTCCTGCAGCACCGGCCCACTTGTCTGGTGCTCCCAAGCATGCCCACTTATCTCTTGCTCCCTAACAATTTGCTCCCCCTCCGAAGCAACCTTGTCCCCAAGGTTGAAGTGAGGAAACTGCTGCCGAAACTGCTTCACTCCAACCCAAGTAGCGTCATCTTCTGACTGACCAACCCACTGCACCAACACCTGCTCCACATCTTCCCCTTTTTCCTGCACCTTACGCCATGCCAAAACAGTAACAGGTTCGAACACCGGTCCCATAGGTACCTCCAAACTCTTCGGTAGTTCTGTTTCAATGGGATGATCTCTGACAACCCGGCGTAGTTGCGACACATGGAAAACAGGGTGGATTCGGCCGGTTGCTGGAAGCGACAACCGGTAGGCCACTGGGCCCACACGTCCTTCAACCAAAAATGGACCATAGAACTTGGATGAGAGTTTGTGATGAGATTGTCGCGCTAGAGAATTCTGCCGATACTGAGGAAAACACGGTCCCCAACCTCAAACACCACATCCCGCCTTCGCTTATTTGCATGCTTAACCATTTGTTGTTGCTCTTTTTCCAGGTTACCTCGCAAACGTCGCAACAACTCATCCCGACCCCCCAGAAAATCTGCCACAGCCGCTACTCGACACTCACCCGACAAGAATCGCTGTAAAGATGGAGGTGGCCTTCCATACAGGCATACACCACTTCGAAAGGGGTCATTCCGGATGCAGTTTGGTAAGCGGTATTGTACCAATATTCTGCCCAAGGTAACCAACGAAGCCACTTATTCGGCTGGTCACACGTAAAACAGTGAAGATATGTTTACAATACACGATTCAGCACTTCCGTTTGGCCATCCGTCAGGATGGTATGCAGAGCTGTACTTCAAGTGAGTACCCGACTGCTTGAACACTTCTTTCCAAAAGGTACTAACGAATAGTGGGTCCCTATCACTGACTATAGATCCTGAAATACCATGCAATCGTACAATCTCCCGTACAAAAATTTGGAGAGCCTATCCAGCACCACCATAACACTCATATACCCTTGAGATTTGGGTAAACAAGTAATAAAACCCATGGCCACGTCCTCCCAAACTAAGTCTGGAATTGGTAGCGGTTGTAGTAATCCTGCCGGCGACATAGCTTCATATTTTGATTTCTGGCAGACCAAACATTTGGCCACATACTCCTGCACCTGACGAAACATGCCCTACCAATACACATTGCTTGCTAATTGCCGATACGTCCTGAGAGCCCCCGCATGGCCCCCCTTCGGTGTGTCATGAAATTCTTGCAATAGTTTTGGAATCCACTCAGAAGTGGCTGCCAGCACCAACCTTCCTTTAAAAAACAGTCTGCCCTCAATTATTTCGAACCCCACCCGGCTGTTCGGGCCAGTTTTCAAGGCAGTCACAATGCTTTGAATAAACTCATCACGCCCTTGTTCCTCCAACACCTCCCGCATCCCTGCCCAATGCGGCACACTCAGTGCTGTCAGCGACCCCTCCTCAGCCCTTCTAGATAGTGCATCAGCCGCTGAATTGGAGACTCCCGGTTTATACTCAATTTGGAAATCATACCCCAATAATTTAGCCACCCAATTCTGCTGCGAGGGAGTCACAATTTTCTGTGTGAGAAGATGTTTGAGACTGTGGTGATCGGCGCGGACCGTAAAATGACGACCCACAAGATATGGCCGCCAATGTTGGATTGTCAATACCAACCCCATTAATTCACGTTCATAGGCTGATTTGGTAAGGGTGCGATCAGCCAATGATTTACTGAAATAAGCAAGCGGACGTCCTTCTTGCATCAAGACTGCCCCTACTCCCATACCCGAAGCATCGCACTCAATCACAAAGTGACGCTTGAAATCCGGCATGACCAAAACTGGCGCTTCAGTCAGCGTGCTCTTCAAGCTCGTGAAAGCAGCTGCCGCCTTTTTTATTCCATTCAAATTTGGATGGTGCGTCGTTCTTTAATAAGGCTGTCAGAGGCCGCGCTATGATTCCATAATCTTTGACAAAACGACGGTAATAACCCGCCAACCCCCAAAACCCGCGCACATCCCAGACAAAATGCGGTTGTGGCCACTCAACTATTGCACGAACTTTAGAAGGGTCCATCTCCACGTCTGCCGCTGAAATGATGTGGCCAAGGTACTCTACCTTGGACCCCCCAAAGACACATTTCTTTCGGTTGACCTTGAACTGATTCTGGTGCAAAATGTGCAGCACCTGTGTTAAGTGTACACGATGCTCAGCTACTGTCCGACTGTAGATTAAGATATCATCGAAGAATACCAAGACAAATTTTCGTAAGAACAGCCTGAACAGATCATTCATCGTGAACTGGAAGGTGGCCGGTGCGTTCGTTAACCCAAACGGCATCACTAGAAACTCGTAGTGGCCGCTATGAGTACGAAAAGCCGTTTTAGAAATATCTCTTTCAGCCACTCATATTTGATGATAACCGGCTTGGAGATCAAGTTTTGAAAAATTTACAGCTCCCGATAATTCATCCAACATCTCCTGGATTACTGGAATCAGGTACTTGTCTGGAACAGTCACCTTATTTAATTCTCTATAGTCCACACAGAATCACCAGCTGCCATCTTTCTTTTTAACTAAGAGAACCGGGCTTGAGAACGGGCTGGAACTTGGTCTGATGATGCCTGCCCTTAGCATGTCGGACACGAGGTTTTCAATCTCATCTTTTTTACTATGCCCATACCTATATGGCCGGACAGATACTGGGGCCGCTCCGGGTGCCAACTCAATCCGGTGGTCTGTTGGTCGTTGCGGGGGAAGGTCCCTCGGCTCTCTAAATACTTCCTCAAACTCCCGTAGTACATCAGCCACTTGCTCCTCGTTTGGCCTCAATATAGTAGTGGGCTCTCCCTCCATCACAATTGCCCAAAATTCCACATCCCTTGTCCGAAGTAGGGCCTGCAGTCCCACCTGTTTCCGGCAGAGTGTCGGGTCCCCTTTCAATTTTACCTGACTGCCCTGCCAATCAAAGGACATAGTCATCGTATCCCAATTGGTCTGGACCTCTCCCAAGGTTGCTAGCCATGCTACTCCCAGTATAATATCCACTCCTCCCAACGGGAACACGTAACAATCTGCCTGGATTTGGCACCCCTGCAGCGAGATTGACACCCCTTTGCAAACCCCTTCTGATTCTTGGTGACGCCTGTCCCCTAGCTGTACACCAAACTTTCCCGTCTTTTCTGCTCGTAATTTGAGTCGGGAAACAAGGGCTGTTGAAATAAAGTTGTGACTTGCGCCACTATCCACCAAGATGGTCACTGTTAACCCCTCGGTTACGCCTTTGAGTCGCATAGTACGGGGACTAGAAATCCCTGCCATGGAATATACGGGCAAGTCCATAGCTGCTGCCTGTTGGCTGTTGTTCCTCCTGTTCGCCTAGCTGCTCGACCTCTTCGGGTGGAATAAAAAATTCAGTTTGGCTGAGATCGAGTTCCTCATCTTCCTCGGCGACCATTACTCTTAACTGTTTTAGCGGACATTCATGCCCGGGGGTGTAGGCCTTCTTGCAACGGAAACAAAGCCCTTTTGCGCGCAGATCTGCCAACTCCTGTGGTGAGAGGGGTGTGAACCGAGAGCGATTAACAGACTGGCCTGTCATTGCTGATCCGGTTCCCGGCGTACGACTTGGAGATCGTGAGGATGCTGTGCTTCCCCCTACCCCCTGATTGCCAATCGTCGGGGGGGAAGAAGACCCCAAAACCCGCCAGCCTTGCTGTAACTACTGGAATGGTACTGCTGACTGTTGCAACCCCGTTCCACTCTCCCTCCAGACTGAACAGTCAAGTTGTCCTCGACATCTTTGGCCAACTCCATAGCGGCTTCCAGATCAGCTGGTCGTAAAAGCCGTAAGCCCGTAAGGAGCTACGAATCGTGTCTCGCAGCCCTTTCATGAAGTACCCCAAGTAGTGGGCATCACTCAAACCTGGTACCTGACTGGCCAGTTGAACAAACACGTTTACATAATCATCCACAGACCCCGTCTGCTTGATGTCGGCCAACCGTTCGAATGTGCTCCCCTTAAACCGTGTATCAAAACGCCCCCATTGCAACCATGGCAGACGCCACCTTCAATTCAGGTCGGGTCTGATGGATTTCAAACTGCTGATTGGCCCTGGCAAGCCATCCAATCGGGTCTGCCCCCTCAAACGCTGGTAGTGTCAGAGGCGCGGTCACAGACCTAGGGTTGTGGGAGTTCTGCGAGTCATCTGTGCCTCCTCCTGACTCAGAATCAGCCAGCGGTTCCCCCGACGCCATAACCTTCTGCGCCAGTTTGTCTAGGGTTTGTGTGATAGCATCCAACTTGGCGTTGGTGGATTGCACTTCTGCCCTGATGTCTTTCTGGTCCGCTTCTATCGCATCCATGCGTTGATCAATGGTGGAACAAGTCACGATGAACGTAGGGCGGTGGATAGGATCCGGCAGGTCGGACCAAATTGATAGAAGCAGAAAACCTAGCAAACGATAACAACGTCTGCCCTAGCCGTAAGCTTAACCAAAAGTTTATTAACGATAATAGTTCTTAAGACATCCTTAAATGCTCCTTAACCTAATAATAAAATAAGGCCATCTAGGCCCAACAGTTTATTAGAAATAACAATTAATGAAATAAAGTCATAAGACCCAGCAGTCGATCCAGCCCATCTAGGCCCGCTGGCGGCGACGGTAAACTAATAACGGGCGAGGCCCGTCCTCCTGCAGCACCGGCCCACTTGTCTGGTGCTCCCAAGCAGGCCCACTTATCTCGTGCTCCCTAACAGACACTTTGAACAATAGTGATTAGGTATTGCAAACACCAAAAGTACACAGTAGAGAGATACCATAGATTGGGAATGGGTGAGGGAAGCACAGTTGCCCGATTTTCAAATGTAAAGATGGATATACTGAGAGAGATTAGAAGAAGAATGATTCAGAAGGTTTAGAAGATTCAAGATCTAGGCTTAGTTGAAACTTGAAATATCTGGTTCAAACCTATCTTGGTAATTTCTTTTAGTCAATCTTCTTGTATGTCCATGGAGGAGGAAGTTTTGGCCCAAGAGTTATAAAGTTTGTAGCTTATCTCATCACAGATTCGAAAAGGACTAAATCTCTATTTATGACATTACTACAGTATTGCTTTGAACTGATCAAATTGAAGTTTTCTATGTTCTAATGTACTACGTATTAATTACATTCATTTATTCAAACTGAGTGTTTTTTGTTTGGCATTTGAAATTTCACCCTTTGTGCATATAAAAATAAAGTTTTTGGGAGTTGGGGTTTGAGGAGGTGATGAAATGGAGGAAAATGAAGCAGCTTTGCACACTGCTTTAAATGCAGTGCAGGCATTGGGGAGGGGTTTTGATGTGAACTATGATACAAGATTGCTCTACTGTAAGGGAGTGGCTGGCTCAAGGGTTGTTGAGATTGATGAAGAACGCACTAGGGATGTTTGCTTGTATGGAAATATATTTGTTCCTAATGTTTCAAGGGATATAATGAATACCCAAGAGACTGGTGGGCGTGATGGCTCTGGCATTTGCACCTATCCTGAGGTACATATGCTCAACTATGCTGTTCTGAAATTCAGTATGAGTTTCCTTCATGTGTTTGTCATAGTTGTGTCTATTTTGTTACTTCTACCTGAGAGAAAAGAGTTCTACTTAAACAAAAGAAGCAAATTTTCATTGCATTTTTTGTTTTTACCTAAAAATAAGTGTCTAACGCCAGTATGTTTGATTTAGTGGAACAAATAAATTTAGCATTTAGTGCCTATGATCTTTGTGTAATCCTGTATTGGTTTTCGTCTTTTCGCAGTAACTAAACTGTAGTGTCTTCTGATACAGATGGTGGAGTTCTTCAACAGAAAGGCCAACCTGTCAGGCCATGCCCCTCTTGGTAGTTTCAATGCTGCATTCAGTTTCACCGGTTCAAAGGAAATAGATGCTGCCACCACAAAGACCCTTTGTATTGATGGGTTTTTCATGCCACTTGCTAGAGTTCAGCTGATGAAAATGCCTTTGGCATTGCAAGAAAATGTTAGAAGAGCAGTTCCAACATCATGGGACCCACCCGCATTGGCAAGGTCATGATGTGCCAAGTATTCATCATTTCAATCACTGTTATCTTTCATTAACACTAATGTAGCTTTCTCTTCCATTTCAGTTTCATTGAAAATTTTGGGACACATATTATTACATCCATCACTATTGGTGGTAAAGATGTAATTTATGTTAAGCAGCATCTATCGTCTCCCCTATCTACGGTAGAGATAAAGAGTTATGTTCAAGATATTGGAAATCAAAGGTTTTCCAGCATTGAGAGCCACCTTACCAACTCTGGGTTATTGATGTATAGGGATAAGGCTAGTTTCTTCTTATTCCTTTCTTAATTGACCATTTTGCTTCGCTTAGCATTCTTTAACATATTGTCTTCCAACCCTTACATAGTAGTTTGACTTTTTAGGGCAGTGATCCATCTTTGTTCAACGGCCATGGGTTATTTCCCCAGCCTATTAGTGCTCCATCTCTTGCTGGCAATGGTAAAGAGGTATTAAGATATGTTTTTGCACATCTTTTATGGGGTTTAAATTATAAAAATGTCTAAGAGCTTGGTGTTCCATTAGGGCATGTTTGGATCATGGTATGCAAAGGAAAGTAAAAAAAAATAAAGCTTAAGAAGGTGCATTTAGTCGAGTAAGTTGGTGAGGACAGTAAATGTACAATATAGGGAGAAATTCTTATGTGGCACAAATTCATTGGATGATGGTAAGTTAGATATATGGTCATTATGCAATGAAGGTGTGCCACATTGAACTGTATCCTTATAATTTGCACTCTTAAAGCTCTCCTTGATGTATTCTATTTCTTATGTTCGGGTTTACGTTGGGAAATGCAAAGGAAAATGAAATACTCCGTATGTTTTTTAGATATTTAGATCTCTTATGACTTGGTCTTTATGTAATAGAAATAAATCATCATCATCACCCCAGTGCCGCAAAGGCTCCCCTGCACTAAAGCACGGAGAATGTTTCCGGATGACCCATAGTGAAAACCGCGTTGAAAATTGCATGGACTGATGGCTGCTTCATAAAAAAGAAGCGCAGACAGTTTAGTGAACCATTTTGCTATATTCCATCATATTCCCAAGCCAAAAAAATAGTGAGTCTTTGGCTCCATTGCAAATGATGGAAGTGTAAATAAATAAATAAAATGAATTTGAACAATTCTGTAAAATAAATATATTGGTTTTGATTTTTGTTCTTTACTTCCCTCAAAATTTCTTCCCTTCCCAATTTTATCTCTATTTGTTCTTTCTATTTGGCCTCTTTAGTCTTTTCCTCATTCTAAGCAGATTAGCAGACCCTACGATCTGGAGGAAGTTCCTTTTCGGCTTCTTTCTATTATACTGCACCAACATTCTAATAAGGAGCGTCCTTCATGGCATGTGGATAATATGATAAAAGCCTTTCATGTGATGCAATGTGTGTTGACTAAATGCATGCGAGTAGGCACGTGATAGTGTGATTATGGAATCCTGAAAGGCTGAAATATTTTTGGATGGGTCTAATGCAGGACGTTACAGTCATTTTCAGAAGAAGGGGAGGAGATGATCTGGAGCAAAGCCACACTCATTGGGTAAAAACGGTCAAATCTTCACCTGATGTCATTGAGATGTCATTTTTTCCAATCACAATGCTCCTCGAAGGAATCAAGGGAAACGAGCATTTGTCACGTGCCATAAATCTATACGTAGAATGTAAGGGTGTCATACAAACAATTTCCACATTCCACCTTTCTATTCTCTCCATTCTGTTGTTTCCCTTTTAAAATTATGTGGTTGAGATTTATAGAGAAGAGGACGAAATAATATGAACCACCCAACTTTTTACATGAAAGGAACAGGGGCAAAGGAGATGAGGAACCTTTTTGTGGGAAGGAGGTTTTTTTGGGAAGGAGGGGTTATTAATTTATAAAATATCCTAATCGATGGCTATTGAGTCTTATACTGTTGATTGTAGACAAGCCTCAAATTGAAGAACTGAGATATTTCCTAGAGTTTCAGATCCCTCGAATATGGGCACCTCTTCAGGACAGGCATCCTGGCCTACAAAGAAAGGAACCTGTTTGCCCTTCACTGCAGTTTAGCATGATGGGTCAAAAGCTTTATGTCAGCCAAGAGCAGGTAATCTCAGTATGTTTAAAGTTGTGTTTTTTACTTGTTTTCTTTTTATTATCATCATTACCCCAGTGCTGCAAAGGCTCCCACTTACGGTGAGGTAACGGGGTTGGATGTACGTGTTAGGGTTCTGTGATTGAGAACGGGTCCAGGGACGACTTGGGGTAGCAGGGTACCCGGTTGAGGTCGTAACCTGCCGGTTAGGGTTACTCTTCTTCTTGCCCGTGGCTGGAAGAGCGCGGGGGAGGGGAGAGAGAGAGTCCGTACTTCTCTGGGAAGGCTGAATAAAGAATATAAATAGGCATCCTGCCTTTACATGATAGAGTTCTAGTATAACTAAAATTGTAACATCTAAATACTTCTATCACTAATAGGAAATAATAAATAAATAAATAAATTAAATATAAAAATAGCATTAAGATAGATTCCTCTTCCAATTAAACTTCCCGCTGGCCCATATGTTTCCTCCTGCGATAGGGAATTCCATAAAATGCATCCGTAACATCACTCCCTCCCTCAAAACTAGGCTTGTCCCCAAGCTCAAATCCTTGATAAGCAGCAATAAAAGTGTCAAACGGCTCCCAAGTTGCCTCCTCAGTTGTGTGGCCTTGCCAATGGACTAACAGCTCCTTCTCTCCTCTGTTTAAACGACAGTGAAGAACATTGGCTGGCAGTGGCAGGGCCTTGCCGTCCTTCAGCGGTGGTAGTAGCCCCGGTGCTGGTGGTGGAACACTCCCTTGATGAGGCTTTAGTAAAGAGACATGAAAAGTGTTGTTTATTTTGCTTCCTGGTGGTAAACTCCAACTGATATGGTGGTAACTCCAACTGATATGCCACACGAAAATCAAATCCCACCAGCTTGCTTAGCCTATGCTGTTGCGGACACTGGACAGGTTGTCAAGCGTTGCTCCAGGAGGTACTTTAAACTGGAGTGATCCGTGCGGACCAAAAATTGGCGACCCCAGAGGTATGGTCTCCAATGAGGAATGGCTTTAGCAAGGCCAATTAACTCTCTTTCATAAGCTGCCAACTTTTGAGCCTCTGCGAATTTCCTACTGAGAAAGGCAATAGGGTGTCCTTCCTGCTGGAGCACTGCCCTCACCCCGGTCCCGGATGCATCACACTCCACCACAAATTCTTTCTGGAAATTAGGTAATGGAAGCATGAGAGCAGAGGAGAGTAACTCCTTCAGCTTCTCAAATGCATGGTGCGCTTCTGGAGTCCACTGAAATGATTTTTTCCTTACAAGAGAAGTTAGGGGGGCTGCAATCTTGTCGTAATTCTTTGAGCTATCAGCTTCTACCCCCTTTTCATTTATGACATGTCTGAGGTATGAGACTTGGGTTTCTCCAAATATGCATTTGGACTGCTTCATGAAAAAGTTGTTTTAACAGAGAATTTCAAACACATGCCGCACATGATGAAGATGTTCCACCCATGTTCTACTGTAAACCAAAATATCGTCGAAGTAAACCAAGATGAACTTGCGTAAATAGGGGTGAAAGATGTTGTTCATAAGATTTTGAAAAGTGGATGGTGCATTAGTTACGCCAAAGGGCATAACTAAGAAATCGAAATGCCCATGATGTGTACAAAATGCAGTCTTCTCCACACCTTCGGGGTGCATCCGGACTTCATGATACCCTGATCTTAAATCTGCTTTGGTGAAACAGGGCCGGCCATAGGGGGAGTTACCCTAGACAAGTGTCTAGGGCCTCCAAATTTTAGGGGCCTCTAATTTATAAAATAAGCTTATTAATATTATTTAGGAGACTTTGTCCGGCCGTCAACATTTGGGATAGTTTCCTTTGTAATTTTTTGATGATTTTTTTTAGAATCTTATTCATTATGTCTAGTTTACTCGTACCAAATTTCACCTAAAAATTCAATCGGGAAGACATTCAAATGAATTCTTGAAGATAACTGCGCAGTTAAAAGCGCAGTTATCTTCAAGAATTTATTTGAATGCCTTCCATGTTGAATTTTTAGCTGAAATTTGGTATAAGTAAACAAGACTTAATGAATAAGATTCTCAAAAAATTTTATCAAAAAATTCCACCAGGAACTGCCCCAAATGGCGACGGCGGGACAAAGTCTCTTATACAAGGGCTTATTTGACCTTTTTGGTTAGTATGTGGGCTTATTTGCTCCTTTTTCCTTTTTTTTCTTTGTTGGCTAGGGCAGTAGGGCTAGGGATTTAGGATAATGAGTATTCTAAATATATTTGAATGCTTATTGAATAATTGAAATTGTAATTTGTTATTTTGATTCATCGAAATATTGAACATACTTATAATTTTTTATATTTCATTAAATTTAGTGAATTAAATTTATATCTATGAACCATTAACTTATATTTAGTGATAGTATTATTTTGAATGAAATTTTATGTTTTGTGATGATTGGAAAACAAAATATGAATCAAGATGTACAAAGACAAAGAAAAAAATTAAGAAATGATTTGGTCATGAAATCACTTTCCGGCTCTATCGATCGGTATGTTGTATGTAAGTACAAAACCTTCTCCCTCTAGGGCTCTTTGTATTTTTTCATCAACTTTGATCTTCTGATTTCGAAGAATATTCTCACTGTGTTAATAGTATATGATGTATTTTATATGTAGTTTACTTATATTTAATTGCTATTTTTTATATCATTGGGTTAAATAAAACATATTTAAATCAAAATTTCTACATGACCGTCTAGGGCCTCATAATTGCTCTAGCCGGCCCTGTGGTGAAATATTTTGCACCGTGAAGTTCATCAAGCAATTCATCTACTACGGAATAGGATATTTATCCTTGACAGCGTTGTTGTTAAGTTCTCGATAATCAACACAAAACCACCAATAATTATCGTGCTTCTTAATGAGTAGAACTGGAGAAGAGAATGGTGATCTGCTTGGCTGGATTATTCCCTGATCAAGCATCAATTCACATTGCCTTTCAATCTTGTCTTTTTGGAAGTAAGGGTACCGGTAAGGTAATCCGGTGATCACACTCTCTCTGCGGTGGCAGCGCCTTTGGTTCAGCAAATAAATCTTCATATTCCCTCATTAAGATGTCCAACTGAGCTGTGTCTGGGTTGTTGTTGTGAAGCAGCGCCACTCTGCCACATGAGGAACAAATGTAGGGTGCTGTCCGCGCCAAATCACTGTCTTCCCCCCCCCCCCCCCCCCCCCCCTTTCGAATCGCATTGTTCTATCTGAGATGTCCCATAATATGGGCCCTAGAGTTGGCAACCAGGACACGCCTAATATGGCATCAAAACCCTCCAGTGGAATGGTGTAAAAATCTGCTCTATATTCCTCTCCATCAACCAGGAAGGAACTGATTTGCATACTCCTTGACTTGGAACCCTTTCACCGTTAGCCACTCGCACATGCAACCCCGACTTTCTGAAAATTAGTAACTTCAGAGAGGATACTACCGCTTCTCTTAAGAAATTGTGGGTGCTTCCGGAGTCAATCAACACTCTCAACTCTATTCCTTCCATTCGTGCTAGTAATTGCATGGTCGATGAGTGTTTTGTACCACTGATAACGTTGGCAGACAACTCCAAATCTGGTAGGCCATCTTCCTCCTCCTCATCTTTGATCTCGATCAAGAAAAGCTTCTTGCACCGGTGATTCATTGACCACAGTTCATCACAATTATAACAGAGCCCTCTTGCTCGTCGTTCTGCCATTTCACCCTTCGTGAGCGGTTTAATAATCGAGTTTCCTGCCTTAGTTGTCATGGGTGCTTGTCTATGTTGTTGCGGGCTTCGTTGTTTCGCATCTGTTGCAACACTCCAACCTTTGATAGGTGCAATTGTCAATGATTGCTTTGCTTCTAATGTCCGCGCAAGGTTCATGGCATACCCCAGGTTTCCTGGTTTTGCCCTCAAGCCCACAAGTGAGGTTGTAAACCAGCATATAAGGCAATCTGATGTGTGGGTTGTATTCCTGAAGTTCTTGCTAAGGCCTTCTGGAATTGGCCACAATATTCATCAACTGTCCCTGTCCCTGTTTGCATCAAAAGCTTTAGATCACCTACCGGGTTAGAACTCGGAGGGGGGCCAAAACGCTCGAGGCAAAGGTCTTTAAATTTATCCCAGTTGACCTCACCTTCCTCCTCGATCATTTGGTCGTACCAGAGTTGTGCATCATCTATCAAGTGTAATGCAACAACATTCACCCTGGCTGCACTAGGAGTTTCTTGATTCAAAAAGATTTTTTCACACCTTTTCAACCAGCTGATAGGGTCAGAGTTGCCATTGATACTTGGAATTCCATCTTCGCATAGTGTGGTCTCCAGGGGTTCGTGGTTCTCTGCGAATGCTGGTCTTCCACTCGGCTGTTATCAACTTCATCTTCATGTGTTTCTAGTTTCTACTATCTTTGAATCTCGTTTGTGGACGACCAGAGAGAGAGAGCCGCTATCTGCCCTTCTACTGCGGTTGTCCTAGCAGTCATAACCTCCATAAATTCCTTCATCATGGCGGTTAAATCCTCATTCTGTGGCGCCATGGATCGTGACAGCTCTGATAGGCCTGTCAACGGGCCGGGTACGGGCCGAATGTAGTGTTCTGGACCCGTACCCGTTAGCCTCGTTATTGTTCCCGACCCAACCCATATACGCAGCGGGTCTAGAACTAATGTTCCGGACCCGTACCCATCGGGTATCGGAACCGAGTCGCGTAGACCCGACCTGTCTCACAAAAATTCAACTCCAATTTCTTCAATAAAAAACATGACTTCTTACTATCAAGTACTTTCTAGGAACAACACGGTGGATTATAATTACATGTCTGTAATTACTACCAAGAATTAAAGCTCCTAATTTTCCTTGGCTTTCTTACAATACTACGTATCTTACAAATTACTCCATATTAAGCAACTCACAGAAAACTAGAGAAGGCAAAGAGGTTCATCAAATAATTACTTTTTACGTAAAGAGTAAAACTAATTGTTTGGAAAACTGAACAGGCTTCTTGAATTCTCTATAGACTATATACTCTTGTGTGTTCTTTAGGGATTTAATTATAATTAGCATGTCACCATCAAGATCCAATTTTTTTCTCAATTAATTTAGAAAGTATTAAAGAGACTTCCAATAAAAATTTTATAATGTAGTCACTTGAAATCTGTTATGGGTCATCCGGAAACAGTCTCTCTGTGCTTTAGTACAGGGGTAAGACTGCGTACATCTGACCCCCCCTTACTCCATTGTAGGTGGGAGCCTTTGCGGCACTGGGGTAAATGAAAATGAAAATGAGTCACTTGAAATCTGTAGTGTCAGATGAGTTTCTAAAAAATGGGTTCTCTATAATATTACTAAAATGGAACTCAATGACAAAATTTGGAGAACATGGTCACTATTGTCACTTGCAAAAATACCATCTTAGTTACTTCAATGTAAAACACCAGTCACCACACCCACTATGGAATACCATTATGGTCATTGTACATGAGAAGTCACATTTTTGCTCATTATTTTTATTTTAGTCATATGTTTGTCATTATTTTTTTCAAAAACCAGTCAACACTAAATTATGGGGAAAAAACAATGGCCAAGTTTTATGCATTCTTATGAAAGAACAATCAGATGAAAATTTGAAGTTGTCATCATAATGGAGCCATAATTGATGTAAAGTATTTTACTGGTTTTAACTCTCAGATTTCAGTTGGGCGAAAGCCGGTGACTGGGATGCGATTAACCCTGGAAGGGGTAAAGAAGAATCGACTGAGCATCCATCTTCAACATCTGTCATCTCTCCCCAAGCTCATTCAACCATATTGGGACTCCCACATCGCTATTGGCGCACCCATGTGGCAAGGACCCGAGGAACAAGATAGCCGATGGTTCGAGCCTGTGAAATGGAAAAACTTCTCGCATGTAAGCACCGCTCCAATTGACTGCCCTGAAACTTTCATAGGTGACCTTTCCGGTGTGTACATAGTGACGGGGGCACAGCTTGGAGTGTGGGATTTCGGGTCAAGAAACGTTTTGTATATGAAGCTCTTATATTCGAGGGTGCCAGGGTGCACGGTTAGAAGATCATTGTGGGACCACACCGTAGACGATAAGTCAAAAAAAAGAACTGCTAGTGGTGGTGATTCGAGCTTAGTGCTTCCTGGGGAGAACATGGCTGACAGTAAGTTAGCGAAATTTGTTGACATGACTGAGATGTGCAAGGGCCCACAAGATCTTCCAGGTCATTGGTTGGTAACGGGTGGGAAACTGAGCATGGAGAAGGGAAAAATTGGTTTGAGACTAAAACATTCTTTGCTGAATTATTAGCAAAAAAACAGAGGCTTCTCATATGCAGAGGTGTTTCCCACTTTCTCTCCATGTGTAAGGTAGTAGTTGGGCAGTGATTTTGGTGTATATTTGGCCCTCCTGTTTTCCTTCATAAATGGTAATGGTATGTGTTTCTGATGAAAGGTATATTCCTGGTAGCCTGGTAGGAATGGTAGCTGGTTTTGGACCAATGGATGTATAAATTTAATCCTAGCATTTTGGAAGACGGTGTTGCCACAATCTTATCCAAGCGCTTATGAGTTGTGTCTGCAGTATATATGATTTTGCAGCCAAACTAGAAGTCTGGATACGTCTCGAAATATTGTCATACATACAAAGGTTCTAACAGCATTCGTGACAATCTTTTTATTTTTTTTTATAATGAGTCTACATTGCCACGTCATCAATGAATGAATTAATAATTTATTTCGTAAAAAGTTGTCATGTTCATGTTCTGATGTTCATAAATTTGTTGTCATGTTCACAAAATGTTTGACTCGCTCAAGAATTTTATTTCATTTCCTTTGCCTTTTTGTTTGCGAAGTTTGTGCTTCCAAAATGAAACTTTACAATGATACAATCATCATTGTGGAGGCACTAGTTAGGCAAATGACTACGCTAAAAAAAGGAATTAATTCTACTACCAGTGTTATATTAATTTCACTTAAATTCATGTCTGTCATTTTGTTAATTTTTTATATTTGACTAATGTTTCTTGGTCATGTTTCTGTCCAATTTTTCTACACCTTTTAACAATTTTAATCATCGAAAATATCAACAGAAGGACTATATATTGGTGAAAAATAATAGTCATGTATCAAATGTGATCAAAGTCAAAGACGTGAATGTTGAATTGATGGATACTTGCACGACATATAACTATTTATTCTAAATATTAATATTGAGCTGATCATATAACTTGGTCACAAGCCAACTCGAATCCGGGCGGGTCTGGTAGATCAATGATGAAAAAATACAACGAATCCGGGCGGGTCTGGTAGATCAATGATGAAAAAATACAACTACAATTATACTTCTTTTGTTTCTTTTTAGTTGCAACTTTTCCTTTTTCACGCTTGCCAATGCACAACTTTGATCTTCATTATATTTAATTTTCTATAAATAAAAAACTTTTAAAAATCAGATTATGAAACTTTGTACTTAGACGAATTCAACAATATTAAAAAAAAAATTACATACATTAATAAATAATATGTAGTCAAAGTAGAGTACATGAATAGTGTGTAAATTTCAATGTTGCAATTATTATGATACGGAGGATAGTACATTAAATGAGTGTTAAAATAACTATTTTCATAATGACCTAACAATACTAATACAGAGTATTTTTTTAGTAAAGAAAATATAAAAAGCATTTTAAAATAAGTTTCTAATTATTCTTGAATCATTTATATTACTCCATCCGTCCTAGGGGTGGACCGGTTCCGATTCGGGCCCGGCCGGGCCTCGGTTCATGACGGGGAGGCCCGGAACCGGCTCGGGTAACCCTCGAGTCCGGGCCGGGCCTCGGTTCTATTTTTTTTTTTTGGCTTTTCCTAGTTAACCCCCAACCCTCCCCCTCCCCCTCAAACCAACCCTAACCACCTCAAATGGTCCAAAATATCCAACCCAACCCAAAAACTTAAAAAAATTCAAAAAAAAATGATAAATAGGCCCGGCCCGGGCCCGAACTGGTCGGGCCGGTTCACCTTTTGAAGGGCCCGAGCCCGAACCCCATCCCACCGGGCCGGGTGGCCCGAACCGGGTAACCAACCGGTTCACCGGGCCGGTCCGGGCCCGCACAGTAGCGGGCCGGTCCGGGCCCGCACAGTAGCGGGCCGGTCCAATTCCAGCCCGAGTCCACTCCTAATCCGTCCTCAAAAGATTGTCCTACTTTAACTTTAATCTAATTAAGAGAAGGAAAGTTAAGTTTGACTTTCCGAAAGTACCCTCACAAAGGTGAGGGTATCCTATACCTAAAAGCACTACGTGCTAAGGAAAAAATTTTCCCGCCTATGCCTAATTTCACTTATCCGCACAAAGTCTCCGCAATTAGTTTGGCCCATTTCGGAATTTGACTTATCCGCACAAGTCTCCGCACCAAACGCCACTCCACACCAAACGCCACTATTCTCGGACATTCACCCTAACTACGCTTCTTCATCTCCGCACCAAACGTCCGCTATCCGCTTCTCAGACATTCACCCTAATTCGTCCGCTATCCGCTTCTCAGACACCACCGCAGTTCCTACAATTTCACCAAAACTACAATTCTTCATCTCCACATTTCTCAGAATTTTACACAAAGTAGAATTCTTCAATACCTCAAACTCAGAATAATATCTTCACTACTATATATACAGATGAGGATCGATGCGGCTCATACTCTCGCTCCACACAAGGTATTTTGTAATTCTTCTTTTTCTATATTTATGGTTCACTTATTTCTGATACCTCGTGTCTGCCGTCGTGCTACCTGTGTTTACAGAAATCCAACCGACGAAAGGATAGTCGGAGACAGGCGAGGAGACTGGACTATTGCAACTGCCCGTGTGTGAATTCAAGGTATATATTCCAATTTTGTTTTTTGACGATTTTTGAGCTTGGATTGTTTATTTTTAAAGTTTGAATAAGAACATTTGAAAAATTCCTTTTAAGCTTTTCATTAGATGAATATATGATGAAACAGATTGTTTTGAGCTTGGGTTTTTAATTTTTAATATTTTGAGTCTGCTTTAGCATCTATTAGATTGACTATTGCAACTGCCCGTGTGTGAATTCTATGATGAATATAATACACAAATTAAAGGAACTCATGTGATGTAATGAAAACAGATTGTTTTGAACTTGGGTTTTTAATTTTTAATGTTTTGTGTCTGCTTTAGCATCTATTAGATTGAGCTGAAGTTTATCATTTTTAACTATGCTTTTCACTTCCCAGAATAAGAACTTTTGAGCTTGGGTTGTTTATTTTTAAAGTTTGAATAAGAACATTTGAAAAATTCCTTTTAAGCTTTTCATTAGATAGAACTACTACTTCAAAAAATGCAGTTCACTCACCATCCCATGCTAGAGAGTAGTATTTGACATTGTTTTGGATTTCTATGATGAATATAATACACAAATTAAAGGAACTCATGTGATGTAATGAAAACAGATTGTTTTGAGCTTGGTTTTTTAATTTTTAATGTTTTGAGTCTGCTTTAGCATCTATTAGATTCAGCTGAAGTTTATCATTTTTAAATATGCATTTCACTTCCCAGAATAAGAACTTTTGAGCTTGGGCTGTTTATTTTTAAAGTTTGAATAAGAACATTTGAAGAATTCCTTTTAAGCTTTTCATTAGATAGAACTACTACTTCAAAAAATGCAGTTCACTCACCATCCCATGCTAGAGAGTAGTATTTGACATTGTTTTGGATTTCTATGATGAATATAATACACAAATTAAAGGAACTCATGTGATGTAATGAAAACAGATTGTTTTGAACTTGGGTTTTTAATTTTTAATGTTTTTAATCTGCTTTGGTATCTATTAGATTGAGTTGAAGTTTATCATTTTTAACTATGCAGTTCACTTCCCAGAATAAGAACTTTTGAGCTTGGGCTGTTTATTTTTAAAGTTTGAATAAGAACATTTGAAGAATTCCTTTTAAGCTTTTCATTAGATAGAACTACTACTTCAAAAAATGCAGTTCACTCACCATCCCATGCTAGAGAGTAGTATTTGACATTGTTTTGGATTTCTATGATGAATATAATACACAAATTAAAGGAACTCATGTGATGTAATGAAAACAGATTGTTTTGAGCTTGGGTTTTTAATTTTTAATGTTTTGAGTCTGCTTTGGTATCTATTAGATTGAGTTGAAGTTTATCATTTTTAACTATGCAGTTCACTTCCCAGAATAAGAACTTTTGAGCTTGGGCTGTTTATTTTTAAAGTTTGAATAAGAACATTTGAAGAATTCCTTTTAAGCTTTTCATTAGATAGAACTACTACTTCAAAAAATGCAGTTCACTCACCATCCCATGCTAGAGAGTAGTATTTGATATTGTTTTGGATTTCTATGATGAATATAATACACAAATTAAAGGAACTCATGTGATGTAATGAAAATAGATTGTTTTGAGCTTGGTTTTTTAATTTTTAATGTTTTGAGTCTGCTTTAGCATATATTAGATTCAGCTGAAGTTTATCATTTTTAAATATGCATTTCACTTCCCAGAATAAGAACTTTTGAGCTTGGGCTGTTTATTTTTAATGTTTGAATAAGAACATTTGAAAAATTCCTTTTAAGCTTTTCATTAGATAGAACTACTACTTCAAAAAATGCAGTTCACTCACCATCCCATGCTAGAGAGTAGTATTTGACATTGTTTTGGATTTCTATGATGAATATAATACACAAATTAAAGGAACTCATGTGATGTAATGAAAACAGATTGTTTTGAACTTGGGTTTTTAATTTTTAATGCTTTTAATCTGCTTTAGCATCTATTAGATTGAGCTGAAGTTTATCATTTTTAAATATGCATTTCACTTCCCAGAATAAGAACTTTTGAGCTTGGGCTGTTTATTTTTAAATTTTGAACAAGAACATTTGAAGAATTCCTTTTAAGCTTTTCATTAGATAGAACTACTACTTCAAAAAATGCAGTTCACTCACCATACCGTGCTAGAGAGTAGTATTTGACATTGTTTTGGATTTCTATGATGAATATAATACACAAATTAAAGGAACTCATGTGATGTAATGAAAACAGATTGTTTTGAGCTTGGGTTTTTAATTTTTAATGTTTTTAATCTGCTTTAGTATCTATTAGATTGAGTTGAAGTTTATCATTTTTAACTATGTAGTTCACTTCCCAGAATAAGAACTTTTGAGCTTGGGCTGTTTATTTTTAAAGTTTGAATAAGAACATTTGAACAATTCCTTTTAAGCTTTTCATTAGATGAATATATGATGAAACAGATTGTTTTGAGCTTGGGTTTTTAATTTTTAATGTTTTGAGTCTGCTTTAGCATCTATTAGATTGACTATTGCAACTGCCCGTGTGTGAATTCTATGATGAATATAATACACAAATTAAAGGAACTCATGTGATGTAATGAAAACAGATTGTTTTGAAATTGGGTTTTTAATTTTTAATGTTTTGAGTCTGCTTTAGCATCTATTAGATTGAGCTGAAGTTTATAATTTTTAACTATGCTTTTCACTTCCCAGAATAAGAACTTTTGAGCTTGGGTTGTTTATTTTTAAAGTTTGAATAAGAACATTTGAAAAATTCATTTTAAGCTTTTCATTAGATAGAACTACTACTTCAAAAAATGCAGTTCACTCACCATCCCATGCTAGAGAGTAGTATTTGACATTGTTTTGGATTTCTATGATGAATATAATACACAAATTAAAGGAACTCATGTGATGTAATGAAAACATATTGTTTTGAGCTTGGTTTTTTAATTTTTAATGTTTTGAGTCTGCTTTAGCATCTATTAGATTCAGCTGAAGTTTATCATTTTTAAATATGCATTTCACTTCCCAGAATAAGAACTTTTGAGCTTGGGCTGTTTATTTTTAATGTTTGAATAAGAACATTTGAAAAATTCCTTTTAAGCTTTTCATTAGATAGAACTACTACTTCAAAAAATGCAGTTCACTCACCATCCCATGCTAGAGAGTAGTATTTGACATTGTTTTGGATTTCTATGATGAATATAATACACAAATTAAAGGAACTCATGTGATGTAATGAAAACAGATTGTTTTGAACTTGGGTTTTTAATTTTTAATGTTTTTAATCTGCTTTGATATCTATTAGATTGAGTTGAAGTTTATCATTTTTAACTATGCATTTCACTTCCCAGAATAAGAACTTTTGAGCTTAGGCTGTTTATTTTTAAAGTTTGAATAAGAACATTTGAAGAATTCCTTTTAAGCTTTTCATTAGATAGAACTACTACTTCAAAAAATGCAGTTCACTCACCATCCCATGCTAGAGAGTAGTATTTGACATTGTTTTGGATTTCTATGATGAATATAATACACAAATTAAAGGAACTCATGTGATGTAATGAAAACAGATTGTTTTGAGCTTGGGTTTTTAATTTTTAATGTTTTGAGTCTGCTTTGGTATCTATTAGATTGAGTTGAAGTTTATCATTTTTAACTATGCAGTTCACTTCCCAGAATAAGAACTTTTGAGCTTGGGCTGTTTATTTTTAAAGTTTGAATAAGAACATTTGAAGAATTCCTTTTAAGCTTTTCATTAGATAGAACTACTACTTCAAAAAATGCAGTTCACTCACCATCCCATGCTAGAGAGTAGTATTTGACATTGTTTTGGATTTCTATGATGAATATAATACACAAATTAAAGGAACTCATGTGATGTAATGAAAACAGATTGTTTTGAGCTTGGTTTTTTAATTTTTAATGTTTTGAGTCTGCTTTAGCATATATTAGATTCAGCTGAAGTTTATCATTTTTAAATATGCATTTCACTTCCCAGAATAAGAACTTTTGAGCTTGGGCTGTTTATTTTTAATGTTTGAATAAGAACATTTGAAAAATTCCTTTTAAGCTTTTCATTAGATAGAACTACTACTTCAAAAAATGCAGTTCACTCACCATCCCATGCTAGAGAGTAGTATTTGACATTGTTTTGGATTTCTATGATGAATATAATACACAAATTAAAGGAACTCATGTGATGTAATGAAAACAGATTGTTTTGAACTTGGGTTTTTAATTTTTAATGCTTTTAATCTGCTTTAGCATCTATTAGATTGAGCTGAAGTTTATCATTTTTAAATATGCATTTCACTTCCCAGAATAAGAACTTTTGAGCTTGGGCTGTTTATTTTTAAATTTTGAACAAGAACATTTGAAGAATTCCTTTTAAGCTTTTCATTAGATAGAACTACTACTTCAAAAAATGCAGTTCACTCACCATACCGTGCTAGAGAGTAGTATTTGACATTGTTTTGGATTTCTATGATGAATATAATACACAAATTAAAGGAACTCATGTGATGTAATGAAAACAGATTGTTTTGAGCTTGGGTTTTTAATTTTTAATGTTTTTAATCTGCTTTAGTATCTATTAGATTGAGTTGAAGTTTATCATTTTTAACTATGTAGTTCACTTCCCAGAATAAGAACTTTTGAGCTTGGGCTGTTTATTTTTAAAGTTTGAATAAGAACATTTGAACAATTCCTTTTAAGCTTTTTATTAGATGAATATATGATGAAACAGATTGTTTTGAGCTTGGGTTTTTAATTTTTAATGTTTTGAGTCTGCTTTAGCATCTGTTAGATTGACTATTGCAACTGCCCGTGTGTGAATTCTATGATGAATATAATACACAAATTAAAGGAACTCATGTGATGTAATGAAAACAGATTGTTTTGAAATTGGGTTTTTAATTTTTAATGTTTTGAGTCTGCTTTAGCATCTATTAGATTGAGCTGAAGTTTATCATTTTTAACTATGCTTTTCACTTCCCAGAATAAGAACTTTTGAGCTTGGGTTGTTTATTTTTAAAGTTTGAATAAGAACATTTGAAAAATTCATTTTAAGCTTTTCATTAGATAGAACTACTACTTCAAAAAATGCAGTTCACTCACCATCCCATGCTAGAGAGTAGTATTTGACAATGTTTTGGATTTCTATGATGAATATAATACACAAATTAAAGGAACTCATGTGATGTAATGAAAACAGATTGTTTTGAGCTTGGTTTTTTAATTTTTAATGTTTTGAGTCTGCTTGAGCATCTATTAGATTCAGCTGAAGTTTATCATTTTTAAATATGCATTTCACTTCCCAGAATAAGAACTTTTGAGCTTGGGCTGTTTATTTTTAATGTTTGAATAAGAACATTTGAAAAATTCCTTTTAAGCTTTTCATTAGATAGAACTACTACTTCAAAAAATGCAGTTCACTCACCATCCCATGCTAGAGAGTAGTATTTGACATTGTTTTGGATTTCTATGATGAATATAATACACAAATTAAAGGAACTCATGTGATGTAATGAAAACAGATTGTTTTGAACTTGGGTTTTTAATTTTTAATGCTTTTAATCTGCTTTAGCATCTATTAGATTGAGCTGAAGTTTATCATTTTTAAATATGCATTTCACTTCCCAGAATAAGAACTTTTGAGCTTGGGCTGTTTATTTTTAAATTTTGAACAAGAACATTTGAAGAATTCCTTTTAAGCTTTTCATTAGATAGAACTACTACTTCAAAAAATGCAGTTCACTCACCATACCATGCTAGAGAGTAGTATTTGACATTGTTTTGGATTTCTATGATGAATATAATACACAAATTAAAGGAACTCATGTGATGTAATGATAACAGATTGTTTTGAGCTTGGGTTTTTAATTTTTAATGTTTTGAGTCTGCTTTAGCATCTATTAGATTGAGCTGAAGTTTATCATTTTTAACTATGCATTTCACTTCCCAGAATAAGAACTTTTGAGCTTGGGCTGTTTATTTTTAAAGTTTGAATAAGAACATTTGAAGAATTTCTTTTAAGCTTTTCATTAGATAGAACTACTACTTCAAAAAATGCAGTTCACTAACCATACCATGCTAGAGAGTAGTATTTGACATTGTTTTGGATTTCTATGATGAATATAATACACAAATTAAAGGAACTCATGTGATGTAATGAAAACAGATTGTTTTGAGCTTGGGTTTTTAATTTTTAATGTTTTTAATCTGCTTTAGTATCTATTAGATTGAGTTGAAGTTTATCATTTTTAACTATGCAGTTCACTTCCCAGAATAAGAACTTTTGAGCTTGGGCTGTTTATTTTTAAAGTTTGAATAAGAACATTTGAACAATTCCTTTTAAGCTTTTTATTAGATAGAACTACTACTTCAAAAAATGCAGTTCACTCACCATCCCATGCTAGAGAGTAGTATTTGACATTGTTTTGGATTTTTATGATGAATATAATACACAAATTAAAGGAACTCATGTGATGTAATGAAAACAGATTGTTTTGAGCTTGGGTTTTTAATTTTTAATGTTTTTAATCTGCTTTGGTATCTATTAGATTGAGTTGAAGTTTATCATTTTTAACTATGCAGTTCACTTCCCAGAATAAGAACTTTTGAGCTTGGGCTGTTTATTTTTAAAGTTTGAATAAGAACATTTGAAGAATTCCTTTTAAGCTTTTCATTAGATAGAACTTCTACTTCAAAAAATGCAGTTCACTCACCATCCCATGCTAGAGAGTAGTATTTGACATTGTTTTGGATTTCTATGATGAATATAATACACAAATTAAAGGAACTCATGTGATGTAATGAAAACAGATTGTTTTGAGCTTGGGTTTTTAATTTTTAATGTTTTGAGTCTGCTTTGGTATCTATTAGATTGAGTTGAAGTTTATCATTTTTAACTATGCAGTTCACTTCCCAGAATAAGAACTTTTGAGCTTGGGCTGTTTATTTTTAAAGTTTGAATAAGAACATTTGAAGAATTCCTTTTAAGCTTTTCATTAGATAGAACTACTACTTCAAAAAATGCAGTTCACTCACCATCCCATGCTAGAGAGTAGTATTTGACATTGTTTTGGATTTCTATGATGAATATAATACACAAATTAAAGGAACTCATGTGATGTAATGAAAACAGATTGTTTTGAACTTGGTTTTTAATTTTTAATGCTTTTAATCTGCTTTAGCATCTATTAGATTGAGCTGAAGTTTATCATTTTTAAATATGCATTTCAATTCCCAGAATAAGAACTTTTGAGCTTGGGCTGTTTATTTTTAAATTTTGAACAAGAACATTTGAAGAATTCCTTTTAAGCTTTTCATTAGATAGAACTACTACTTCAAAAAATGCAGTTCACTCACCATACCATGCTAGAGAGTAGTATTTGACATTGTTTTGGATTTCTATAATGAATATAATACACAAATTAAAGGAACTCATGTGATGTAATGAAAACAGATTGTTTTGAGCTTGGGTTTTTAATTTTTAATGTTTTGAGTCTGCTTTAGCATCTATTAGATTGAGCTGAAGTTTATCATTTTTAACTATGCATTTCACTTCCCAGAATAAGAACTTTTGAGCTTGGGCTGTTTATTTTTAAAGTTTGAATAAGAACATTTGAAGAATTCCTTTTAAGCTTTTCATTAGATAGAACTACTACTTCAAAAAATGCAGTTCACTCACCATACCATGCTAGAGAGTAGTATTTGACATTGTTTTGGATTTCTATGATGAATATAATACACAAATTAAAGGAACTCATGTGATGTAATGAAAACAGATTGTTTTGAGCTTGGGTTTTTAATTTTTAATGTTTTTAATCTGCTTTAGTATCTATTAGATTGAGTTGAAGTTTATCATTTTTAACTATGCAGTTCACTTCCCAGAATAAGAACTTTTGAGCTTGGGCTGTTTATTTTTAAAGTTTGAATAAGAACATTTGAACAATTCCTTTTAAGCTTTTCATTAGATAGAACTACTACTTCAAAAAATGCAGTTCACTCACCATCCCATGCTAGAGAGTAGTATTTGACATTGTTTTGGATTTCTATGATGAATATAATACACAAATTAAAGGAACTCATGTGATGTAATGAAAACAGATTGTTTTGAACTTGGGTTTTTAATTTTTAATGCTTTTCATCTGCTTTAGCATCTATTAGATTGAGCTGAAGTTTATCATTTTTAACTATGCATTTCACTTCCCAGAATAAGAACTTTTGAGCTTGGGCTGTTTAGTTTTAAATTTGGAACAAGAACATTTGAAAAATTCCTTTTAAGCTTTTCATTAGATAGAACTACTACTTCAAAAAATGCAGTTCAATCACCATCCCATGCTCGAGAGTAGTATTTGACATTGTTTTGGATTTCTATGATGAATATAATACACAAATTAAAGGAACTCATGTGATGTAATGAAAACAGATTGTTTTGAGCTTGGGTTTTTAATTTTTAATGTTTTGAGTCTGCTTTGGTATCTATTAGATTGAGTTGAAGTTTATCATTTTTAACTATGCAGTTCACTTCCCAGAATAAGAACTTTTGAGCTTGGGCTGTTTATTTTTAATGTTTGAAGAAGAACATTTGAAAAATTCCTTTTAAGCTTTTCATTAGATAGAACTACTACTTCAAAAAATGCAGTTCACTCACCATCCCATGCTAGAGAGTAGTATTTGACATTGTTTTGGATTTTTATGATGAATATAATACACAAATTAAAGGAACTCATGTGATGTAATGAAAACAGATTGTTTTGAACTTGGGTTTTTAATTTTTAATGCTTTTAATCTGCTTTAGCATCTATTAGATTGAGCTGAAGTTTATCATTTTTAAATATGCATTTCACTTCCCAGAATAAGAACTTTTGAGCTTGGGCTGTTTAGTTTTAAAGTTTGAACAAGAACATTTGAAAAATTCCTTTTAAGCTTTTCATGAGATAGAACTACTACTTCAAAAAATGCAGTTCACTCACCATCCCATGCTCGAGAGTAGTATTTGACATTGTTTTGGATTTCTATGATGAATATAATACACAAATTAAAGGAACTCATGTGATGTAATGAAAACAGATTGTTTTGAGCTTGGGTTGTTAATTTTTAATGCTTTTAATCTGCTTTAGCATCTATTAGATTCAGCTGAAGTTTATCATTTTTAACTATGCTTTTCACTTCCCAGAATAAGAACTTTTGAGCTTGGGCTGTTTATTTTTAATGTTTGAATAAGAACAATTGAAAATTTCCTTTTAAGTTTTTCATTAGATAGAACTACTACTTCAAAAAATGCAGTTCACTCACCATCCCATGCTAGAGAGTAGTATTTGACATTGTTTTGGATTTCTATGATGAATATAATACACAAATTAAAGGAACTCATGTGATGTAATGAAAACAGATTGTTTTGAACTTGGGTTTTTAATTTTTAATGCTTTTCATCTGCTTTAGCATCTATTAGATTGAGCTGAAGTTTATCATTTTTAACTATGCATTTCACTTCCCAGAATAAGAACTTTTGAGCTTGGGCTGTTTAGTTTTAAATTTTGAACAAGAACATTTGAAAAATTCCTTTTAAGCTTTTCATTAGATAGAACTACTACTTCAAAAAATGCAGTTCACTCACCATCCCATGCTCGAGAGTAGTATTTGACATTGTTTTGGATTTCTATGATGAATATAATACACAAATTAAAGGAACTCATGTGATGTAATGAAAACAGATTGTTTTGAGCTTGGGTTTTTAATTTTTAATGCTTTTAATCTGCTTTAGTATCTATTAGATTGAGTTGAAGTTTATCATTTTTAACTATGCAGTTCACTTCCCAGAATAAGAACTTTTGAGCTTGGGCTGTTTATTTTTAATGTTTGAAGAAGAACATTTGAAAAATTCCTTTTAAGCTTTTCATTAGATAGAACTACTACTTCAAAAAATGCAGTTCACTCACCATCCCATGCTAGAGAGTAGTATTTGACATTGTTTTGGATTTCTATGATGAATATAATACACAAATTAAAGGAACTCATGTGATGTAATGAAAACAGATTGTTTTGAACTTGGGTTTTTAATTTTTAATGCTTTTAATCTGCTTTAGCATCTATTAGATTGAGCTGAAGTTTATCATTTTTAAATATGCATTTCACTTCCCAGAATAAGAACTTTTGAGCTTGGGCTGTTTAGTTTTAAAGTTTGAGCAAGAACATTTGAAAAATTCCTTTTAAGCTTTTCATGAGATAGAACTACTACTTCAAAAAATGCAGTTCACTCACCATCCCATGCTCGAGAGTAGTATTTGACATTGTTTTGGATTTCTATGATGAATATAATACACAAATTAAAGGAACTCATGTGATGTAATGAAAACAGATTGTTTTGAGCTTGGGTTGTTAATTTTTAATGCTTTTAATCTGCTTTAGCATCTATTAGATTCAGCTGAAGTTTATCATTTTTAACTATGCTTTTCACTTCCCAGAATAAGAACTTTTGAGCTTGGGCTGTTTATTTTTAATGTTTGAATAAGAACATTTGAAAATTTCCATTTAAGCTTTTCATTAGATAGAACTACTACTTCAAAAAATGCAGTTCACTCACCATCCCATGCTAGAGAGTAGTATTTGACATTGTTTTGGATTTCTATGATGAATATAATACACAAATTAAAGGAACTCATGTGATGTAATGAAAACAGATTGTTTTGAGCTTGGGTTGTTAATTTTTAATGCTTTTAATCTGCTTTAGCATCTATTAGATTCAGCTGAAGTTTATCATTCTTAACTATGCTTTTCACTTCCCAGAATAAGAACTTTTGAGCTTTGGTTGTTTATTTTTAAAGTTTGAATAAGAACATTTGAAAAATTCCTTTTAAGCTTTTCATTAGATAGAACTACTACTTCAAAAAATGCAGTTCACTCACCATCCCATGCTATAGAGTAGTATTTGACATTGTTTTGGATTTCTATGATGAATATAATACACAAATTAAAGGAACTCATGTGATGTAATGAAAACAGATTGTTTCTCAACCACTTCATGATCAAATTCTACTTTTTAATTATCTTTCTCATGTACTTCATTTATAGGAACAATGCCACCTAAGAAGGTGTATCTGGGAGACGTTGTGAAGAACTTACCAAGCAATTCTGCTTTCCTGGTGAGAGTCACTCGGAAATGGAATGCCCTTTTTGGGGAGAAAAATCGAGCCATCAAATCCATTGAAATGATTTTCATGGATGAAAAGGTTACACACTTTTTTCTAATCCATACTTTTGTATTAATGATACAAAATAATAATAATAGACATTATGTTGGTAAATATACCAAACGAGAATACATTGGTTAAAACCAATATATTCTCTAGGTTTAAACTTTAAACGAATTGAGCATTATTGGGTTCTTATATTAATATTTAATTTTCAATATAAATTTTATATATGAAGTATACAACATATCATATACATTAGTGTTGTTAATATAACTAATATAGCATGAATTTAAATTCACAATGACATGGTTCAGATAATTATTTTTAAATACAGTGTTGTCAAATGAACATGTTAATATAGCTTACATATTCATTTTCATGTTCTGACAGTTATCAATTATCTTCTGTTTTAAACTTCGAAGGTAGGTTTTTTAATATTCATCCTTTTTGAAATATGTTTGTGTCATATTTTCATTCAAACTTGAAATGCTTTTTTTGAAAACTTATTTTTTTATATTTGATATTATTTTTTATGAAATTTTGAAAATTACAAACCTATAAACTGATTAGCAAGAGCAAACGGAAATTAAGAAAACATGCAACCTGCAAAAAGTAAGCCCTTAGTTGATACCAAGCATTCCAGTTTCAACTCACGTACCTTTCTAAGTTTAATAAAAATATTATAGGCTTTTTTGGCATTGGTAGGGAATAGAAAGTTTTTTTAACCTTATAAAAAATGCCATGGCAGTGATGTTCAAATCTTAATCAAATGCAAAAAAAATTATAACAAATACATAATTAACGCATGAAAAGATTCTGATTACTTTGTTTTGTTGATGCTTCTAAAAGGGTACGACAATTCAAGCCACTGTTCCGATTCGATTAAGTCATCAATTCAACGCTATTGAAGAAGGATTGATTTATGCGGTCAATCACCTAGAAGTTAAAGTGAATGATGGAAAGTATAGGATCACTGCCCACCCATACCGCTTTGAGTTGACAGTGTTCACTAAAATGCAACATAAAGAGCAAAAAAGCTGTCCTAGCTTTGTAACTAGATTTAAATTTTCAAGCTTCGCGGATATTAAGAAGATGCAGAATTGTGATTCTCCTTTTCTGATAGGTATGTTTTTGTTTTATATTTTAAATTTATGTATGACGCTAATATACTACAAATTTAGTTTTTATTGTATTCTTTAGATGATTGTATGCCTGAAATTAGTTCTAATCCACTTATTGATGATAATGTTAAATCGAATGAACACAGATGTGATTGGTGCGTATGATGTTGAACAAGAGTTCAAAAAGCAAAAGACACAAAAGGATGCTTGGTATACCGATTTTCATTTGGCAGACTTGGAGTTGAGTTCCTTTCAAAACTCTATTTTATCCGTAATGCATGAATAATTTGTCATAATGTTTTACAATTTTGCTATACCGTAATACTATTGTGAAGGGGCCAAAATGTTTTATGTACTTTGTATGGAGACCTGGTGCTTGAAGTCGAGAGGTTTTTAGCTACTTCGTTTAATGGTCCAGTTATATTCATTATCCAAGCATGCCGCACAAATAAAAGATATGGTAAATATGTCTGACCATGACCTTTTCACCTGTAAAGATGTAATAGTTTTTTTTGTTCATTAAATTATACGTTTTTCACCTATAGGTGAAAA
This sequence comes from Cuscuta europaea, assembly GCA_945859875.1. NCBI lineage: Eukaryota > Viridiplantae > Streptophyta > Magnoliopsida > Solanales > Convolvulaceae > Cuscuta > Cuscuta europaea. The sequence continues at coordinate 46,403 of CAMAPE010000045.1, read as the reverse complement.
GATTGGAGTGGCTTCTTCATGGGATGCTACCAAGTTAATTTTGAATGACCATATTCCAGAGATAGAGGATTTCCGATGCCAGTAATGATCCTTTTCCTTCTTTATAATAACTAAATGTGTCAAATTTATATTATGATTTATTTATATTATGATTTATATTCACATTATGAACAAATCTAGGTTTTTGAATTCAACGAAAACAATGAAGTCAATTGCAAGTCATGCAACTTCATCTTGCGTGACTATAAGAGATGATATCACGCAGTTTGGGTTTACCATGCCTCTTTTTGATTTGGACACCGCCAAAGAGGTATGATTTTATATGATTTCCTAAATATCAATCAGAACATAAAAAATGTCAACCTGTCAACTAAGTAACATTGGCAATCAGTAAAAAAACCTTAATTCACATAATGTGGGAAGTCGATTAAAAAAACAGTACCAATAGTAACATTACTCGACAATTCCAGGATCAACCTCATCAATGCTTTCCTCATTTTAATAATTCTGCAATTTATGTGCTTTAGATGACCAAAGAATCTGTACGGAAAGTTGTATACCGAATTCCTTCTAATTGAAAAATCAAATGAGAGTTTTTACATTGCTTTTTCTTACATATTTCATCTTTTTCTTCTTTATGTTTTAGTATACCTCGCCTATGAACTAAACTGTTTCAGAATAGAAATATTTTGCTAACGAATCAACCAAGTAACATTACCCATCAGAATAAAAACCGTTAAGCTACTGAAGTGTATTACCTAAACTCATCTGAAAATTATGCTGATTTTCCGCCAATTTTGCATATTTTACTTCATTCAAATAATGTTGAAGTTTTGTTAAAAATATGCACAAATACTTATATCACTCAAGAATTTCAATCTTATTTGGCAAACTGTTTTCACCGTACCATTTTATTAACTTTGCAATATAGGTGCTTTAGAGGTCTAAATAATATTTATGGAAAGGTATACCATACCAAATTCCTTCTGACTTAAAATTCCAAAGATAGTTTTTTCATTGCTTTTTCTTACATATGTCATCCTTTTTTTAAAACATCTCTCGCCTATAAACAAAGCAGCGATAGTAGCCCAAAATAAAAAAAAACATGCAACCTGTAAAAAGCATGCCTTGAAGTTACAAAATAGAATCCCGAATTTTTCATGTTTACTAATTCAAATAATGTGCTAAGTTAAAAAAAATATTAGAAGTTCATTTGGTATTTATTAAAAAAATACATATTCCTAATCTATTTAACCATATTAACCATATTAAAAAAACAATATTAAACTGACTTCAGTGATGAGTTTAATTTAAAGAAATACATTAACCATATTAACCATTTCATTTGTCAATATAATGAAGATTCATTATATTCAAATAATGAATTTGACGATAAAAGAAGATTCATTAAACTGGCTAAGTTGATCAGTAAAATATTAGTTCATTTTGCAGTTATTAAAAAAATACATATTCCTAATCTATTTAACCATTTTAACCATATTAAAAATACAATATTAAACTGACTTTAGTAATGAGTTTAAGTGAACAATTTTTTAAAGATTGGTATATCATATGTGTATGATAACAAATGTAGTTCAACACATTCAGTTTGCTATCGTGGATTCTTACAAATAAACATTCAAAATACATTAAAATATAACAACTTGAGAATAAATTTGATTAAGGAAGTAATTCTTAATAATGAGTATTTGTGTTAACTATTACTTTGGTATACAGGTTAAGGGTTGCTGGTTCTACGCCCAAATTTGTATTGTAGAAAGATCTTCCTAATCTAACATTAAATAATGAGTATTTTAGTTAACTATTACTTTGGTATACAGGTTAAGGGTTGCTGGTTCTACGCCCAAATTTGTTCAATTCTATCATTAAAGAATTGGGCTTACCTGGGATGTAGTAGTAAAACATGCTTTAAAAAGCTTAAGTATGAGGGAGCATCTCTTTATTGTCACAGTTGTCGAGATGTCAAACAGACAGGTATTTGGCGGTACATGTTAAAATTAATGGTGAAGCATAGTAAGCATTTTGTTGAGGTAGTTATGTGGGATGATGTTTCAAGTAAGCTAATTGGCAAACCAGCAGATGATCTAAGTGACAGTCTTAGCTTGGTAAAGTGTTCAATTTATATTCTGTGTTATGTTTATCTGAGATTTTTAATAATTTGGAATTAGTAGTGTATTTTAAGTATAAAATTTACTGCTCTTCTTTTATGCAGGAGACTTTATCGCCTTCTGATGTTCATAATGATGTCTTGGATTTGATTGGCCGGGAATTCATATTCAAAGTTGGGAATCGGAAATTCAATACCCTTACAAATCAGAATGAGTATACAATAGCTGCGTTTTCTGAAAACACAGAAAAAATTAAAGAGTTGAAGGAGTCTGTTCAAGAGGAAGTATTTGAGGTATTAATTGTCTCCACAAAATTAATTAAAAATTTATGAAAACGGAATAAAGTTGATTGTTGCCGGCATAGTAAATTTTTCCCTTTTAAATAACCATATTTGAAAATAGCCCATTTGAAATTAGTTTCTACAAACTTGCAAACACTTGAACTTTAACATACACTTGTGTAAATACTTTATTAAGATGCTGTTATACTACTTTTGTGCTTAACTGTTAAACTAAAAAAGTAATCTCACACAAAAAGAGGAACTTGGCTTTTAAACCTGCTCACAACTTTGCTGTATTGTGGTATTTATGTAATAAAAAAACTAAAACTCTAACGCTTGGTTACTATCCTTTGGTTCGTATTAGGTATATAACTCAGATTCCGATCTTGATTTGATGTGTGGTGAAGACACCAATGTCGAATCAAATATGGTAAAATATTTACAACTTTGTTATAAATAGAAATTTATATGCAAATTAGTGAAAAGGAACTGATCCAGGTGTGCAATTTTTCAGACGCCGCACTCACAAGATGTTGAATCTCATTGTACCCCCGAGTCGGTTTTGTCCAAGAGACATGTTAATGATGAAAATGCATCTGATGGAACGGAACAAAGCTCAGCCACCAAGAAATTGAAGGGGGTTAAGATTGAGATTTGACTTGACATGCAATAATTTATTTTCTAATGAATTTTGAATTTTGCTACTTGGGAATAATGACGTGTGTGATTTAATTTTTATTTTGGTTTGAATAAGCAAGACAATTTATCACTATATTATAAATTTCATATATACTGAAGTTATGAGATTTTTTCCATTTTTTGCATCTACGATGTTTTACCTTAAAAAATCAACAAATGATACATCTTTTATCGTTTCGATGTCTCAATATGTTTTATGTGGATTGTGGTTAAAATTCTGTTGAGTGTTTGTTGGTATTGATCTTTCTAATTGGTGGGCATAACGGACAGCATATGTCAGTGTGTAACAAGATGCAATGTGTGATGCTAACTTTGTAAATTTTGGTTGTAGAATTTCTAATTTGAAATTTAGATAAGGTATTAGGAAAGGAACTTGCAGCTCAAAAATGTTTTGGGCTGCAAGTTCCTTTCCTAATACCTTATCTAAATTTCAAATTAGAAATTCTACAACCAAAATTTACAAAGTTAGCATCACACATTGCATCTTGTTACACACTGACATATGCTGTCCGTTATGAAATATCTACAAGTATTTTTAATGAAATATCATATGATCAAATTTGGTTTGCTCTGGTAGATCACAAATTCGATCCAATCACTCCATGCGTGTTAGTATAGATGAGAATAAAAAAGAAGAGATGTAATGATGGTTTGTAATATAGATGTGTATTTAGCATTTTTGTTTCGTCAATTCTGACATATTTTATGCATGTTAGCATTTTTTATTCACCCCATGCATGTTAGCATTTTTATTCATCCTATTGCAAGCTTATTACATAGTTACTACTGCGTATATAAAGAGTAAAAATCTCATCAATCTAGAATTATAGAAGTCCTGTTTGGGCAAGTCCATTTGAGTGGTTTCTTGGTGGAATTTTTTGATTAATTTTGACAACACGCTCATCATGAATTATATATATGTGTACTTAGTTTAGTATATATAAATCTACTACGAATAAGTTAAACATTACATAACAATATAAGGTTGGAATTATAACATTAACAAAACACAACAATTCTAGGTATTACGTTGAAGATCAAAATGAAAATAAATTTCATAGTCATTTTAAATAGCTTGAAGTTCACCACCCAATATTAAGGATTTATTGTGAGGAACTACATGTTTTTAATAAGACAATTGGAGTTAATGATGGTTTACTTGCTTATTTGACAATTGGAGTTCAAACGTGTTATATTTCATCAAGTGTGTACTTTGTACGGTGTTTAAGAAAAAAGATTCAAATAAAACGATGTACCTCCCGTCACAATTTGATAGTTCCGTTTAATATTCATTACTTTTTTATTTGAATTGTTTTCAGTCCTAGACCAAACCAAACCAAATCAGACTATTTCAGACAAGATCAGATCAGATCGGATTAGATCAGACCAGAATTTTTTAGTCCAGGTAAAAACATCCTGACGTGGTCAACATAAATCAATATTAATCTTTTATTTTCGTTTGCACAATTGTAAATTTTATTTATTACAAATATTTTGACCGGTGACAAAGATTAGCAAGATCGACCCTCTATGTTTGAGGGCCTAGGAGCGGAGAAATTAAATAGGCTTGCTTTTAGAAAAATTGAACAACTTTTTTGGTCTAAGCTAACATGTATAGTAATAATAACCGTTCAAAAAAAAAACTCAAAACATTTAAATAAACTATTAAACTTTCTTCTATCTAAATAAATAATACCAGTATTGTACAAATAGGATGTTTTTACTTGGACTATAATTCGTCCCAGACCAGACCAGACCAGATCATACCAGACCAGACCAGTTCAGACTAGACCATACCAGACTTGGATAGTTATAAAAATACAAAGAAATCAGACCAGATCAGACCAATTCAGACCAAACCAGACCAGACCAACAAATTATAATCCAAGTAAAAACATCCTTGATGATCTTTATTTAGGAAGAAAACATGATAGTCCTATAGTGCAACTTATTAATGTTTTACTGTTACTTAAGGAATTAAGTCTATTATTGTTGACTACTAAATTCTCACATCCAATGATGTGATAATTCTTAATTGTTTCATAGCTAAATCATTCTTATTCTTTGAATTATCATCATGAGGATTTTTAGAATTTTAAGTCCTTACATATATAACCAAACTTTTCCATTGAATCGTTTTTACTTAGCTCCACATTATCTAATTTTTTCTTCTCTTTTTATCCTATCTAGATTTAATCATTTTTAATACATCTTGAAATTAATTAAATTTATCAAAATAACAATACATTTTACCCTTGAAATTAAAGAAAGTACTCCCCCCGTTCCGCTAACAATGGGATAAGAGGGAGTGACACACGAATCAATAAAAAGTGGTTTATGTGATTGATATTGAATTGATAAAGTAAGAATTAAGTATGAATGATTTAAAATGGGACAATCATAGCACGACGGAGGTAGTATAATTTTATCAAGGTTTTGACTTTCATCAAAAAAGGTTTTGACTTTTATAAAAAAATTACATCGAAAATTTTAATATACTCCTCCAAATGTACTTTCAGTTTCACGTCAATTAGAAGTCTCTACCAACAAACAATGAGCAGCTGCCACAAAGATGCAATTATAACTCCGTCACCAACTAACAGAAGCAACAAAGATACAGTTTCACTCCAATTAGAAGTCCCTGCAGTCACAAAAAAGCTTCGCTCGGTTAGTTACATCAATTCGATCAAGTGCTCTCCTTCTTGATAGCGGTACGGTGGTTCTACCGTGATCTCAGCTATATACTTTTTGGCAGAGCCGTCTCGCCGTCCATTCCTCTTCTACACCGCTCGCCGCCATTCCGGATTCCTCAAGCACAAGTGAATTACGGTATACGATTTGATTATGAATATTTTCCACTTACAAAGCTTTGTAATAAGGACTGAGAGAGCATTTGTGTTCTGTTATATATAATATGTTAAAACAGAAGCTAGTGCAGCATAGCGGTTAACAGGTCTAATGCAAAGCTGTTGAAACAGAATGCCACAAAGCTCGATCACATACGATAGTTTGTATGTTTTGAAGAACTCTTGAAGCATTTTAATGTTCTATTTGAAAGACTCTTAAGTTCAACTATTTCTAAACACTTCTATGATGGCAGCAATCATAAAAATCTTCTAATATATATATATATATATATATATATATATATATATATATATATATATATATATATATATATATATATATATATATATATATATATATATATATATATATATATATATATGCAGGCAGTATGTATGGCACGATGAGTAATACAGTCATCAAAAAGCAGCAAACATAAGTATGATTGCAATCTTACCGACTACAAATACTCAACGTTTCTACAGTATGTCGGAGAACAAATATTACTTCCAAATCTCAATTTCAGGTTTAGAAAACTTAACCTTTTTAATACTCCGTATATAAATTTGGAACCCTTCCTCAATATGATTTTTACCTTAGTTTGCTCCGTCGTTGTTATAAATTTGATTATAAGTCTCATGTTTCTTACAATGTGTTCATATATATTGATATGAATAATACTTCTAATGACCTAAACTTCTTTTTTTTTTGAAAGGATGACCTAAACTTCTTAATAGATAATTACTGCATGTTCAGTTTTTCATTTGAATAGTTATTAGCAAATTTAATATTTTCAATAGTCATCAATACCGGCACCCTTATATATATAAATATTAAAATCATTACTTTTTATTTGAAGCATTACAAATGTACCATACATTGACTCCTCTTCTTTTACAACGAAGACGTGGGATAGTATTTTAATGCCCAAGTTTTATACAAAGTATAATTAATACTACAAAGGTTTTATATATGTACTCCCTCCGGCCCGCTCATTTCTTCCGGTTTTGACCGGTATCGCAAATTTAGGTAGTGAGAATAAAGTGAAAATGTATGGTTGTAGTTGTGTAAGAAAAAAGTGAATGAATGTGAACCACATATTTTTTCCAAAAGTGGAAGTTGGAAGAATTAACTTGGGGCGGTCCAAAAAGGAAAGTTGGAAGAAATGACCGGAGCGGAGGGAGTATTATTTGTATGATGTTATTTGGAAAAAGTGAAAAATAATACGGCCAACTGTCATTGTTTCTCTTTTAATATTAAAAAATACCAATTATTGCTATATAGTAACAACTATCCGTAAATAAAAATCAATGATTTCATATAACATGCTATATAGAAGTATAGGTTTGCACACTGATGAAAAACTATGTAATCTTTAATAACTGAGAACGCAAATGTTTATGTTTTGGTGGCAGTGAAAAGTTAATTAGGCAAATTCTATGCTTCATAAAATAAAAAGTGGGGGTTTAGGCTTGCGATGTCTTCAAAATAAAAAGTTCAATTTTTCCGGATAATGGTATATAAAGGAATCTATGAGCTCAAATCCAACAAATAATCAGAATTTAAAAATATGGGACTTTAATTACCCATAAATTATGATACATATATCTTCAGTATGTGTGTGAACCACATCGTGCACAGTAACAAATAAAAATATATTTGTGCATAACAAATGCTAACTTTGGCTAACAATTTTTTTTGTAGGGTTCTAATTGGAAAACACATTCGATGAGGAAATTGACAAAATCCACCATTATAATAGGCAAAAGATCATTTCCCTTAGGTGAAATTGTGCAGAATGCCGACTCCAATAATGAAGATTCTAATCTTGGCATTGCTGACAGGATTCAAACTGGTCCTAAAAGACCAAGAGCAGTGGGAACCGAAAATGAACCAAATGCCATTTTCCCTCTTGACTTGAATAAAAGTTCTTCTTTGTGTTCGAAAAGAGCACCATTGCAAAACATAACGAACGGTAATAATACTATGAAGCGTTATAAAATTTGGTTTTTCCAGTTTAACAATTTATTATTATGTTTTTTATTATTTCTTATTATTCTTTTGTTTAGTCCCGTCGAGAACACTTACTATTGGTAAAAGTTTTGGAGGGACAACTTCTCTATCTTACACTCCTTATCCTGCTGAAACATCACGAAAAAGAGATATGTCTGAGGCCCGTACTACATTCACTTCTGAACAAATTGAATTATTGGACGTTGGCGATGTCAATGGAACATATTATGAAGTAGATAAAAATACTGAAGGTATCAACGATGTTAACACTCATAAATGAATGTAACATTTCAATCCATGAATATAAAGTAATAAATTTTTAAATATATATTATTCAAATAATTCGTGTATCATGTGATTTAATTTTTTTATTTATATATATTATTATGTGCATAACTAGAGTGTTAAAATGCACATGTCACTACTTATTTTCAGGAGATAGGTGCACAGAGATACCTGATACATTTTCAGATGATGATGGGATCGCATTTGATGGTAAATAAAATTGGTTATGAGTTATTCATCGAGTAGTATTTTTTAACCATCATGCCTTTTACATCAGCAAAATGAAATGAAATTTATTAATTTATAAACATAATTATTTCTTTTTATTTGCAGTGGAAGACGCATCATATGCATTTAATTCGTATGAAGGTATTTAGTAATTTTTTATTGAGAACATTTTAAAGATTTTTTATATGATCATTATTATTAAATAGATTAATGAAATGAATTTAAGTATTTGTGGAATATGTTTGAGATTATTTCTATTTTTTGTATGCAGATTGTTTAGATCTGGGTGACAGTACTTACACATGTGAGTATTGTGGATCTCTATTTTGGCATGCTGAAAGAGTTAAAAGACATGGAAAGCAAAAACCAAAGTTTTCAATGTGTTGCAATCAAGGAGATGTTGTACTCCCCAAGATGCAAACACCCCCACAGTTGTTAGGGGCTTTGATATTTGGCACAGATGAGCGTAGTGGACATTTCCTTAAAAATATACGTTCATATAATTCTATGTTTTCGTTTACTTCAATGTGCGGAAAAACTGATGGAAGCATAAATAGTGGCACTTCACCTCCCGTATTCCGATTGAATGGTCAGAATTATCACACAATTGGAAGCCTTTTGCCAAAGGATGGACAGCGACCTAAGTTTCTACAGATGTACTTATCTGATCCAGCTGAAGAGATTGCACACAGAATAAACGCTGTGAGGTAATTTTTAGAAAGCACAATTATTAAATGAACATTAAATCTTCACAATGAGAATTAAATTCGCTTTTAAAAACTTTAAATGATCAGGAAAATGAATTTAAAAAACATTAATTTGAATGCTTCAAAATAGTGCATACGGTTGAGAGTAATAATGTTTTGTACAAATGAAAAAAAAATCATTAGTACAATTGTTTCAGCAACTATTTTCAAATGATAGTTAATTTGTGAGCAAATGTTCTAAACTCTATGTGAACAAATTCAGTAGTTTTAATCTATCTTCAATTGTAATATAATACAATTATTATGTTTTCTTATTTTAAATATCCCTTGAATAGTATCACTCCGTCTGTACCACTAATTAAATAAATATGATGCAGGAATGAGGATGATACCTCCTTGCAATCTTCATTGGTGCAAGACTTGAAAGAAATGCTTGACACATACAATGTGCATGCAAAATCATTCAGAATGGCGAGAGATCGATTTAATGAGTCTAATTCCACCACATTGAAAATGAAACTCATCGGCAAAAGGCACTCAGAAGGCCGCACTTACAACATGCCAAGTGTCAATGAAGTTGCAGCGCTAATTGAAGGTGATTTTGATGTAAACAAAAAAGAAAGAGATGTGCTTCTTCAAACAAAGACAGGTGCTCTACAAATTATTTCTGAATTGAACCCGTCTTTCTTGGGTTTGCAATACCCACTTTTATTTCCATATGGCCAAGATGGGTTTAGAGAAGATGTGTCGTTGACGCGTGCAATAAATAGCGAGAGCGAGAGTGGGAGGAGGCGTGTCACCATAAAAGATTTCTTTTCATACAGATTGCAGGAGAGGACTGATGAATCACCTTATCTATTGAGATCAAAGAGATTGTTTCAACAATTCATTGTTGATGGGTATACAATGGTTGAATCATCACGATTGCAGTACATCCATCTCCACCAGAAACAGTTAAGAAGTGACTTATATAGTGGCTTAGCAGACGTTGCTGGAAGGGGAGAAACGGATGCATCTAGAGTCGGCCAATTAATTGTTTTGCCAAATTCCTTCACAGGTAGTGCACGCTTTTTTTTGAAATAATTCATAATGACAAACAGTCCTACAGAAACCAACATAAAATTATCATTCACTTCTTTTGTAATTTGTGCAATCCATCAAATTGAAATCCGAAAAAGAACATGTTGTAACAAACCTTCTTTTTTGTGGCACAGGTAGTGCACGCTATATGTTGCAAAATTACCAAGATGCAATGGCTATATGTAAATGGGCGGGGTACCCACAACTATTCATCACATTTACATGTAATCCGAAATGGCCGGAGATTATTCGCTATGTTGATGACAAGGGATTGGATCCAAATGACCGACCGGATATCCTTTCCAGGGTTTTTAAGCTAAAACTCGAACTTCTCATCAAGGATCTGAAGGAAAATAAGTTATTTGGTGATGTCAAAGCAGGTAATATTTAAATTCATGACTGTGTATAAATAAGAACTATGTGCTAAAGTATTAGTTCAATTTCTGGTATCTTCATGAAATATAAAGTAATTAAAAAATGTTTAAAATGACAAACCTTCTTAATGATTGTAGACCAATGTGAAAAAAATTAGCTATGTATTTTGGGATACATGCCATCTTTAATTAATACGCAATATATTTAAGGGGATACTTAGGTCAGTCCGGACTGACAAGAGCTGTCATCAGGTCAAGCCTGTCTGAGGGTCTTTGCAGTCGATTTTTTTGATGAAAGTTTGTGAGCATTTTCTTCATGAAGTTTAGATTTTTCACACATACTTTCAGCTTAAAATTCAATTGGAAAGTCAATTAAATAATTCTATGAAAAATACTGCATTTTTTATGCATATTTTGGTGCATTGCATTTCAATAATAAAATTTTTAACTGACTTTCCAATAGAATTTGGATATGAAATTTTGTTGAGATAATTATTGAAACTTCATTATCAATATATTCACACAAACCTTCAGCTTTAGATTCAATCATTAAGTAAGTTAACTAAATTTTTGCAAAACATTGTGTTTTTTATGAATATATTTGAGCAGTGTGTTTCAATGATTTATTTAGTTGGCTTCTCAGTATAATTTTAAGCTAAAATGTTTTGGAGATAATCTAAACTTCATGATGAACGTTCGCACAAAATTTGAGCTTAAGATTCAATCTGAAAGTAAGTTAAAATATTTGTTTGAATGACAATGTGTTTTTTATGCATATTTTTGGGCAGTGCGTTTTAATGATTTATTTTATTAGGTTCTCAATTGATATTTAAGTTTAAACTTTTTGGAGACAATAAAAAATTCGTGAAGAATAATCTCATCACCAAATATCTTCAAAAACGTCCACCGGGAAGGTCCTCAGATTGCGTCATCCGAATGGCTGTTATGGTCAGTCCGGACAGACAGGAAAATTAGTCATACATGTAGACAGTGGTTCTGGTGCGGACTGCCGGATGAAATGAATTCTCTATGTATGTATGTGTTTAGGCGATTTAGATACAGAGTACTATGTATTTGTGTTTTTGTATATTTTTTTAAAACAGATTTAGAAATTGGCCGCTAAACATATAAATATAGACGACTATGGTTTTACAAAAGTAATGAAATTCATATTATGTTCAGTTTAATTTTGAAATATAAAAAACATTTTCTTAAAGATGAATTATGATGTGAAATACATAAAAAATGTTATGCGATAGAGAACCTATATGTGTATATCCTTAAGCACACATGTCACTTTTTTTGAAAGAACTTGTGTCATTTATATATGCAAAAAATATAACAATCACTTGACAATTTTAATTTAATTATCTTATTAATCAAAAACATTTATTTTAATTTTGTTGTGCAGTTGTCTGCACTGTGGAGTTTCAGAAACGTGGATTACCACATGCGCACATTGTATTGTGGCTTTCGATGACAGAGCGCAATGCAAACCCATCGGTGATGATCGATAGAATTATTTCAGCAGAGATCCCAGATGAATATGCTGACCCTGTGTATTACAATGCAGTTAAAGAATTGATGATCCACGGTCCATGTGGCCCTATGAATGCATCTGCACCATGCACAGAAAAAGGCCGGTGCACAAAGCACTTTCCAAAGAGATTTGTCGTTCGCACGACAATGGATAAGCAAGGTTATCCGATTTACAGACGCAGAGACAACGGCAGGTATGTTACTAAGAATACCCACGATCTCGATAATAGATATGTCATCCCACACAACCGTGGCTTATTGTTGAAGTATAGTGCTCACATTAATGTCGAGTGGTGTAACCAAACACGGGCAGTTAAGTACTTATTTAAGTACATCAATAAGGGTGACGATCGGATAACCGTTGTGTTCTCAGAAGCCATAGATAACTCTACTCCAAAAATAATAGATGAAATTAAGATGTACTATGATTGTCGGTATATATCCGCATGTGAGGCTGCTTGGAGAATTTTCGGATTCCATATTCATTATCGAGATGTACCAGTTGAGCGCCTCACTTTTCATCTTCCTGATGCACAGAACGTATACTACAATCCCAATGCATCTATAAGCTCAGTACTGAATAAACCAACAATCAACTCCACAAAATTCACGGCTTGGATGAAAGCAAATCAAGTGTATCCCACTGCCAAAGAGCTGACGTATGTTGAGTTTCCAAGCAAATTCAGGTGGAAGAAAAATACCATGGAATGGGTAGAAAGGAAGAGAGGATTTGCTATTGGACGCATTTATTATGTACGACCTGGAGCAGGGGAGAAGTACTACCTACGAATATTGTTGAATATTGTGAAGGGAGCAACCAGCTTTGAGGAGTTGAGGACTTATGAAGGGACCGTATATCCTACATTTAGAGACGCGTGCCACGCGCGTGGTTTACTTAAAGATGACAAGGAGTTTATTGATGGCATTACAGATGCGAGCTTCTGGTCTTCTTCACGGTCACTTCGCATTGTATTTGCTACTCTACTGGTTTCAAATGAGTTTTCGAAGCCAGGCTTAGTGTGGCAAAAGTGTTGGGAATTTTTCTCTGATGACATACTATACAATATTCGCAAGAATACGGGTAATCCAGGTATATTATATTCTAAACCATCTTTTTTTATTTTTAGTGAATTACTCGCTTATAAAAATTTAGATATTTTAGTTCTACAATAATTACTTCTCGATGAAATACTTAATTGATTGTCTTACATACATAGCTAATGACATATTAAGTGAGATAAAAAAATGTACATGATAGTATATTAATATATATACGAAAAAGATCACATCAAGTAGTTTTGCAAGGAAGCCCGGTCCAAACTTGACTATCAGGTGTGATGTCGTTGGAAATTTTTAATGAAATTTTATGAGAACCTTCCTCATGAAGTGTAGATTATATCCACAAATTTTCACCTTGAAATTAAATCAGGAAATCAGTTGAATAAATCATGGAAAATGACTGCATTTTTCGTGTACATTCTGGCGCAGTTGCTTTTAAATTTGGTGGTAATAAACTATACTTGATGATGAGAATACTCACAAAATTTCATTAAAAACTATCACCGGGAACTACCTGTGATAGGAAAGTTCGAACGGGGTTTAACGTAACAACTACCTGAGCTAATCATTACTTATATATATGAAAAAGATCATCATAAAAAATATTTTTTGAATATACTAAATGTTAGTAGTTTATTACCTTATTAAAATTATTTATTACAAAATATTTATTTAGGTAATATGAATGATACCTTCTACTATGTTACCATGTACAGTAACGTAGTTTACTATGGGAGTACTTCTTACTATGTTATATATGCCTTTTGGATGCTTTTTCATAATAGTATAAAAAATATACGTAGAGTGAACTTATTAAATTTACTAAATTGACAGAAAAAATCTAAAAGGTTTAACAAATAAAGGTCTATCAATTAATACAAATAATAGCACTTTTACTATTACTTAATTTTTACTATACATTTTCACTTAAAAAATACAAAAAGCTATGCATCTTTTCATGTTGAGTGATGAATTTAATAAAATAAACAACATTTAATTACTGAATTAGTAAACATGTTTTCTTTATGTGCATGTTAATTAAAGTTAGAAGTATTACATGTGTAATTTGGTTGTGATGAAATGTATATATTGTGGAATATTTGATTTATTAGTTTAATCTTAACTAAGGTACTAAAATATTTAAATGCGCTACTGCAGATTTTGAACTGGATAAAGAGAAAATTGAAAAGTACTGTTTGTTGGAGATTCAGAAGCTCTTGCAGTCGAGAGGTAGATCATTACGTGATTTTGCTGGCATACCCTTGCTACCTGATGATGAAATGCCCTCGCTTGAAGAAGTTCTCATTCATGAAGAGCTGCGGTATAATAAATCGTATCTGATTGAGGAGCATGCAAAGTTGTTGGCCGAGATGACAGATGAACAACGTGTTGTGTATGATAGGATAATGGAATCTGTAGATAGTAGAAACGGGAAATTCTACTTTTTATATGGCCACGGAGGAACTGGGAAAACATATCTATGGAGGACTTTGTCTGCGGTTGTGAGATCTCGCGGTGATATAGTTCTTAACGTGGCTTCAAGTGGTATAGCATCGCTTCTCTTGCCTGGAGGAAGAACCGCACATTCGAGGTTTGCGATTCCACTTAGTGTTGTAGAAGACTCCACGTGCAACATAAAACATGGTAGTCCGTTGGCCAAGCTGATAGAGTTATCTAAGTTAATTATATGGGATGAAGCACCTATGACGCACCGACACTGTTTTGAAGCTCTTGATCGGAGTATGAGAGACGTGCTTCGTTACTCCAGCCACTGTGACACTACCTTGCCTTTTGGTGGGAAGACGATTGTATTTGGTGGTGATTTTAGGCAAATTCTTCCTGTGATACCAAAAGGCACGAGACAAGATATTGTGCACGCCGCACTGAACAGTTCATTCTTGTGGTCAAATTGTACTGTAGTGAGGCTTACTAAAAACATGAGGCTAACAAGGATGCTCGGCCAGCCGGATGGACCAACTATCCAATCTTTTGCAGAGTGGATTTTGAAGATTGGTGACGGAGCTTTTGCTGAAAATCAAGAGGGAGAATCACTAATTGAAATACCAGACGATATGATTGCTCCAATGACGTCTGATCCTGTTGAATCTATAGTTCAAGCTATTTATCCAGATTTCTTAACCCAGGGTGATCCGATTAATTATCTTTATTCCAGGGCTATTCTTGCTCCAACCATAGATGAGGTTGATAAGGTCAACGATTACATGTTGAGCCAGATAGATTCAGAGTTAAAGACATACCTAAGTTCAGATTCAGTTTCTTCATCTGACTCGGATAGTAATGATCTCTTGCATGAGATACATTCTCCTGAATTTCTTAATAGCATCAAATGTTCTGGCTTACCGAGTCATGAGCTCAAGCTGAAAGTTGGAGTTCCTGTGATGCTTATGAGGAATATCGATCATTCATCTGGATTGTGCAACGGCACACGACTTCTGGTCACTAAACTTGGAACTCATATTATTGAGGCTCAGATGATGCACGGAGAAAATGCCGGCGAAAAATTTCTTATTCCCCGCCTTACTTTGACACCATCGGACATTAGTCTCCCGTTCACTTTTCAGCGTAGGCAATTTCCGTTAATGGTTAGCTATGCAATGACCATCAACAAGAGCCAGGGACAGTCATTGGAAAAGGTTGGCATCTTCCTCCGTCGTCCTATTTTTACGCATGGACAGTTGTACGTGGCTGTCTCGAGAGTAACAAGTCCGTCTGGGTTAAAGTTTGTTATATGTGACGAAGAAGGGAAACCAAAGAAGTCAGCGTTGAATATAGTATACAAAGAAGTTTATACTAATTTGTAGTTCCCTTGCTTTACATGCATACATCCATACTCATTGCTAGCATATCACTTCATGATATGTACTTAACTTTTAGCATTATTTTTTAATGTCGTATTAAATATGAATACTTATTTTATTTTATTGTTTAATGTGATTAGTTTGTATTAGTTTTTTATTTTATGTTTTGAGTTAGGTTAATTGACTATGAAATTCTTTGAGTATATATTTGGTTGATCCAAACATCTCACTCCCGTGCGTAGCACGGGTGGAATTACTAGTTACCCTTAATACCCCACGGTAAAAAGAAAATAAAGGGAAGGGGATTGAATTAAGAGAACAAAAGGAGTGGACATTAAGCATTAAAGTACAATTTCTAATTTGACAAGATGGTTCTACGGTGCATACCAATTGTCTACCAAGACAATTTGGTTGCCAAAAATTCAACTCCCTCCAAATTTTAACTTCAAATGTTTTTACATCTTCTAATCTACCAATGACCTACAACTATAAAAACGTCACATTCATTACAAAAACTTAGCATTCAATATTTCAATACGACCATTAAATGGACACAAGTCAAGACCAAGCACTGGCTTTGGATGTCAACGAAACGCCTTTGGATGTGGTGAATCTCGGCCCGTTGTCACCTACAAACAGCTCACAATCAGAAGAGACAGCTTCAGAACCTACAGTTGAAAGGCAAACAGGTATCAAGTAGGAATGGTAACGTGGCGGATCCAGGACGGGTACACATAAAACCGAAACCACCCCGTTGGATAAATGTTTACCCTGAAACTGCCTCATTACCTGTTCGGATAATTTTTATTTGAACCGTACCTGCCCCAAAGGGGAATCGATTTATCCATGGGTAACCGTTTGCCCAAATGGTACCAAATAACCAATTTCTAATCCTACTTGTTAATGTAAACATCCTTCGTAATAAATTAAAAATTATATATTCAAAGCACCATAAATATACTCCCTCCGTCCCAAAAACAACTTCACACTTCGTTTCCCACACATATTAAGGAAATAAACTTACTGGGGGATAAATTTTACTGTTTTGACACGGTTTGGACACTGTTTGGCACTGTTTTGATGTACATAATTTGCCAAATAAGGAAGTGGGAAGAAGTGTGAAGTTAATTTTGGGACATCCATTTAAGGAAAGTAAGAAGTTGTTTTTGGGACGGAGGGAGTACAAAAGTAAATATTCAAGCAATCAAGCAGTTTTAGTCCTAAATTAATTAGTATGACACGCACCCAATACCTCTTGTATTATAATAAAAAAAGTAGTAATCATCCCAGAATCTAAATTCAAAAAACAAATTTAGGCCTAAATTTAGTTTGAGGCCTAAAAAAGTAGTAATCTTTCGCAAAAAACAATTTTAGGCCTAAATTCATTACGCCATTAAATTAACTCTGAGTTAGGGATGTTAGGGTTTTTGAAGTGGGCCTCTGATCTATTATTCTTTGTATACTAATAAAGTATATACGATTTAGTGTACACGATTTAGCATATATACTTATTATTCTTATATATAAAGAGTTATAATTTATTAATAATGTTACAGATGGGTAACAGTGCAGGTACCCGCACCATTAGTGAACGGGGTAGTTTCGGCGTGGATTAGTATAGAACCATAACCGCACCATTATCCATTTTAAAATATCGGGTATTCCCCGCCCCGTACCCGTTCCCCAGTCAAATCGGTTTGGTGTGGGTATCCAACGGGTCGGCCAAAATTGTCATCTCTAGTATCAAGCCAAAATTTATTGCTGATGATAGGAAAAAATTAATTGAAAAGTTGTTAGGTAGTTCTTGTGAAGGGAAACTTCAGTGGGGTGTAATTAAGAACATAGCAAAAGAGTTCAACATTACAACCCGCACTGTGCAGAGGCCGTGGAAGAAAGCAAAAGAGCAAATGCTTGGTGGTGAGCATGTAAATATGCAAAGTCATTGCAAAGGAAATGTGGGAAGAAAGCGGGTAGTGTTTGATGCTCAAAAGCTTTCTGAAGTACTATTGCACCAGAGAAAACATATGCGTACTCTCGGCTATGCAATGTAAGCAAATCAAAGAAACTAAAAAGGTTAGAATATTGTTTAAGTCACATAAACCCATAGTCCATAGATGGTTTCAAAGAAAGCAAATCAAAAGACATTCAAGTGTTATGAAGCCCTTCTTGAATGAAGTTGTGAAACTAAAAAGGTTAGAATATTGTTTAAGTCACATAAACCCAACTTCCATTCCTAGCAGCCCAGTTTTCACGATTTTCATAATTATTTACACATTCATGAGAAGTGGTTCTACCTATCTAAAGAAACTACCATGTTTTACACATTGCCTAAAGAAAATGATCCATACAGATCAGTGCAGTCCAAAAAGTTCATTCTTAAAATCATGTTCTTGGTTGTGGTTGGTAGGCCTAGCCTGGGACAGAATGGGGAAGTGGAGTGGGCTGGTAAAGTAGGTATATCCCTTCACTTATGAAGAAGCAGCCAAAAGATCAAGCAAAAATAGGCCTGCTGGGACTCTAGAGACTAAACCAATCACAAGTGTGACAAGAGCAATAATTAAAGATATGCTATTGAATATAGTTCTGTCAGCAATCAAGGTGAAATGGCCAGATTCAGAAAAAAGAAATGGCATGATTCAACAAGACAATGCTAGACTCCATATTCCGGTTGATGATCCAAACTTTGTTAAATGTGGGACATACAATGGTTGGGACATCCAACTGATATGTCAGCCCCCAAATAGTCCAGACTTGAATGTCCTGGACTTGGGGTCCTTTAGAGCTATTGATTCAATAAAAGATCAAAAGGCCGCAAAGAGTATTACATAATTAATTGAAGCTGTCCAAACTGCTTTCAATGAGCTCACACTGAGCACATTGAACAAGGTTTTTCTAAGCTATCAGTGTGTAACGCAAGGTGTAATGCAAAACAATGGAGGCAACTATTTCAGGTTGCAGCATATAGGAACGAACTCTTTGGAAAGGCAAGGGTTGTTACCAAAAAATATCCAGATCAGTGCAGAGCTATATGAATAAGCTATGCCATATCTAATTGGACACATGGAAACTACCAACAATGCAGAGCAAACTAATGAACATTTCATAATTGAAGAGTTGATAATTTTTTCTTCACATATGAACTGCTACAAATGTTGTTCAATCACAATTTTTTCTTTTTGGGTGTTT
Organism: Cuscuta europaea; assembly: GCA_945859875.1. Classification (NCBI taxonomy): domain Eukaryota; kingdom Viridiplantae; phylum Streptophyta; class Magnoliopsida; order Solanales; family Convolvulaceae; genus Cuscuta; species Cuscuta europaea. Next base: position 27,157 of record CAMAPE010000045.1, on the reverse strand, counting down.
GTAAACACAATTAGTGTGTAACACTTTTTTGTATGTACATGTACACACCTACAGTACACATTATGAATGTAGTGTCATGTGTACAAGGACAAAGGTTTTGTAAGCCCAGATGCATTAAGACATAATAAATGTTTTCAGAATACAATCCACACACAGATCCATCAAGTCAAATGCACTTATAATCGAGTCTCCTACAGTTTTGAAACTGGGTTGCTACAATTATAGTTACAAACATATGCAACATATTCATACATTCAAGTTGAACTCAAACCCCAAATCATCATAAGTTTCAAGCAACACTCAAACCTTAGACCCCACATCAGCCAAACTGTGTTTCAATCCCCCAATTCATGCTTCAACCGTAACTCAAGCCCCAATTAATCAAACAAACAAAAAATTAAGGATAGATAATGATAAAAGTAGAGGGTACCACCCTTAAAAGTGTCATGGTCGACCATGGCCAATGCATGCTCCTTTGTTCCCTTTGCCGCTGTCGAGTAGACCTCCTCGCCGTCCTCCACACCTTCCAACCCAGCAGAACAATCAGATTACAACCTGTCTCCATAAACTTTCCTTCAAGCCCAACCTGAATTGGTTTCAGATTCATTGGAGTACCCGAAGTGAATATGAAGGGGCATACAAAACGGCTCTGGTGCATGTGACGTCTCCGGTGAGACCGGACAAGAAATCAGATTACAAATCAAATAGGTTTGCTCCTAAACATTTGGGAACAATGTTGCATGCGGTTGGGTGAGAAGATCTAAGATCTTAATCGGACGGATAGGGGTGGGATTAGGTTTCTTTTCCATGTACAGGCCAGGGCTCGAAGATGGTCTGCTTGCAATGGAGATAAGAGGTAGGTAGGGGTAACAACGGAGGAGAAGTGGGGGGTAGCAGCGAAGGAGAAGAAGTAGGGGCTAGCAGCGGCGGATATGAGGTAGAGTGAGAAGGAGCGGTGGAGGAGATGAGTTACAAGACCGGTAGGGGAGGGAAGGAGATAAGGTAGAGTGAGAAGGAGAATAGTATAAAAGGTAATAATGGGGTAGGAAAGCCAACCGACGGAAATGGGTAGAAAGGGGTGAAACATTTAATCGATTAAATGGACATGGGGTATTAATGGCATTGCACAATTTTTTCCTTCCTAAAATAGAAGTAGGGCATTCATTTTGGGAAAGTTGGACATTCTTTCGGAGACGAAGGAGGTATATGGTTTATTTATGAGAGATTTACAACCATTTTAAGTTAGATTATAATTTTTCAGTCTTCCTTGTGCTTAAAAACCAATTAGATACCCCTTCAATTTTGATTATTTTCAAATTTTGTCTTTTTGTCACTGTTTTTCTTATTTAACTTACTTTAGTTTAACTCTCAAATTTATCCAACACAGTCTAGAATATGCTAAAAGTCAAAAACTATTTCCTACTGGTTAGTTTTTCTAATTTGCTACTCGAATGAGAAATATTCAGATATTATTGTATTGATAAAGGAGATGTTGGACTTTGAGAGTTCATGGTTTTTTTATCGTCAACTAGCTTAACCTTCTTTCATATCATAAGGTTCAGGATCATTACATCAATCAAAAGAAAAACAAAATTGACACCAACTAAAATCCAATAACTACGACTGTAAACCCTATGATCAGACTTAGAGACAGTCACACCTGAAAGAGCAACGTGAATCGCTAACCATGTAGCGGGCTTGACATAGCCATCCCTGTTCCTATAGATCCAAACATACTCAATGACATAAAAAAGGCTGAATTCCCAAGCAAACTTACAAACCTAACAACATAGACTATAACAAGAAGCCAAATGACTGAATAAAAATAACTAATAGGAAAACTTCCACAGACTCTAACACCTCGTACAACCCATGGCGGTGGTTCAGGAGGAGGCCGTGACCTTGGTACCATTCTAATTGATCCTCCATTGTCAATCGTCATCTGGCCTGCTCGAAATCCGTGCACCTCTCCTCGTCTCGCGCTCGTAGCAAATCCACCGCTAGCGTTCATCTTCATCGCTGTCATGCCCTTGCTACCCTGCTCACGAAAAAATTGATCACCGAACTCTAGCTTCGATGTCGTCAAGCTTGGGCAAGGATTCTCGTCAATCTGCCTCAAATCCAATCCCAGCGCCGGACACAAGTGAAGGGGATTCACCAGTCGGAAGAACTAAACCTTAGATCTGCTAAGGAAAATCAAACCCTAGACCTGCTAGGGAGAGACCGCGACAACGTAATTTCCTAGAAAAAACAGTGAACATTGAGAGTTCATGGTTATATTAGACGATTTTCACAATATTTGAAGATTATATAAATTAATTAATGTAATGCACAATGATTGTATTGAATAAAGTTGTCTAAAATATGCGCTATACAAAATCAAATCATTTCTCCGTCGTTAATACTTAATATTAGTCGTTACAGTAATACTACGTATATTACAGTTACAGTTATATGTTTTTGCTTCAGCTACTCTGAGTTTCATTTCTAGAGTAGCAAATACTACGTATATTACAAACATCGACTATGACTTATTATCAAATTGTTTTAACTTTTTCAAGTAGAAGTCTTAAACAACATTTGTTACATTTGGAAGTTATATATAAGCAGTTAAATGAGATAAATATTGATAGGGGTGAATATTGAGATCAATTTAAGTTGAATTAATACACACTATATGACCAAAATGAAGGCAAAAGATAAAGGCCTTGTTTGGTAAATGGCTGTTAGTTGTTGCTGTCAGCTGGTTGTGTCAGTTGTTTCCTAATCGCTGGTTGTGTTAACTGTTTTGATCGACTGGTTATGTTAGCTGATTATAAATAATTTTTTGGTAAAATTGGTTGTTTCAAAATGGCTAATAGAGTGTAACTCATCTAAAAGAATGAAAAAAACCAAACTAAAAAGCTGCCCCTCTTGGCTTTTCCTACCAGCCATTTTTTCAGCTTTTCAGACTCAACAAGTCAATCTAAAAAATTATTTACCAAACATAAATATTAGCTGTTTTGACTAATGAAACAACTAAATTTGATCAAACAAGGTAAAAGTTGGCTGATAAACCATTTGCTAAATATACCCAAAATGTGATTAAGTTCCGTTCTTACATCATAATGACAGTAAAAGCATACTAATAATTAACAATAATTTTAGTCATTTTTGTCCAATAATTTTATAGAAGTAACATTTCAGGGGAAATTCCATTGAAATTTGAGGGGTAAATAATTGATCTTTTATTTATTATTCTTTTATTGAAAACATGGTTCCATTCTGGTAAGCATGTGCCCGGGGACAACTAGTGTGCTCGCCTTTGTAAAAAAAAGGATGACATTCCATCCTTGAGTGCCCCCCAACCCCGTTAGGACGGCACATTGGAAGGATGTAAATTGAACTATAATCTCAATCTGACAGATAGAGAGTGAGGCTCTGTACCCGGTATTTGCAGAGGCTTTATACATTTTTAACATAGTAACCTCTCATCGCAGTTGCCGGGATTCGAACCCGGGACCTAACCCTTGTGTCACTCCCTTGCTACCAGTTGAGCTACGCCCACTGGTTGTGCTCGCCTTTGTGACCTCACTTGGTATGGACAATTTCACATTGTGAAATTTGAATTGAGTTAGAATTTGTAACACAGAGGTTTGATAATACTGATGTAATTTACTGAAATTATTGAAGTTATATTTGAAATCGCAGTATCTATTGAATCATGAAAAAATTATAATAAAAAAATATATATTGTTGACAAAATTAAGAAAAAATATACTCCCTCCGTCCCTAATCTTTCTCGCTTTTGGGCTGGACACATTTATTAAGATAGTGGGATTTGTGTGGTGGAGAGTTGTGCAGAGGAGAGAGAAATGTGTAAGAATGTGTAAGAATGATTGTGAACCACAAATTTTTTGCTAAAAGGGGGAAGAGGAGATAATTTTGGGACGGACGAAAAAGGAAAGTTTGAAGATAATTTAGGGACGGAGGGAGTACTATATACGGAAATAGCTAAAATTATCTTCTGCAGTGACCTCAGTCAGAAAAATAACTACTTCGTATAATTTTACTTATTTTGATTGTTACACAATATAATTAAAAGTTACATATGAGTATTTGATAAAAAAAATGGCTGACTGAAAAGTTGAAAAGTTGAAAATATGAGTATCAATAGAACTAGTTGAAAATGGCTAACAATTACACATAAAACAAAAGGACAATGACATTTTCTTGAAGTGTTGTTTATTTACAAGTAAAATTTGACACGGTTTAATGGTAGACCGGTAGACGAAGTATTTTAGTCAAATGCCAAATAAATCAATTTATAGTTCTACTTTTGGTCATGTATAGATGTGTATATGCCAATTTTTGTAATGTTTAGATGTTTGTATGCCAATTTTGCATGCCCTAACAAAAAAAATTGCCTTAAATATTATGCGATTTTTAAATGAATCATACACAAACAATGAGTGGATTGGGAAAGTGTAATAAAAACATGTAAAATGGTGGGTAATAGCGTAAGAGAAAAATCCATAAACTTATTCTATATATTTTGTTTATTTCAACGTTTGGGTTTAATGCACCAAATTTCTTCATTATATTCATTGCATTAGGTTTGTCACATTATTTAAGGAGTAAAGTAGTATGTCTAATGAATAATGCAAAAATAGTAGGAGAGCGTTTGTAAACATATGAAAGAGAAGATGAAAAGTAAGAATAATTGATTATTTTATAAAAGGTAAACTTCCAAAAAATGAAAGTAAAATTTTTTTATAGACATCCTAAAAAAGAAAGTGTAGAAAACACAAAAATACGGAGTGAGTATAAAGTATGCAAATTAAATCCCTTATAATTTATATAAAAGCAAAATGATTAGTATTTTTGTAGTCAATATAATTTAGAGATTAGACAAATACTCATATCCAATCATAGTATTAAAGCAAACGATTTCCAAAATATTAAATTTGTTTCGAGGTTTTGAGAATTATTAATCACAAAACACAAGAGAGTTTTGAGAATGATTAAATTTCAAGTCTAAATGCACATAATTTACACTTATTTTGTAAGGTTTGATCGATATGAGAAATAATAAAGTGAAAACAATGTAGTTTAGACTAGTGTGGAAAAGAAAGAAATACAACTACCTTCGTTCCAGTGGATTTTGTCAAGTTAAAAGTTGGTGAGAAATAAGAAAAGTAAAAACTGTGTGGTGGATGTTTGTGCAAAGGAGGGAGAAAAAAACATAACCACAAATTGATTGCTTTAATAGAAAATTAATAATTTTTTTTGGGACAACAAAGATAGGAAAGTTGGCAAAATACAATGAGACCGAGGGAATACGTAATACTCCGTAACTAATAAGAACCACAACTCCATTCAATCTAAAAAAATTAGACTATGAAAGATGACAAAGTTTTAAAGATGGGAAAATACAATCTACCCGCACGGGTAGCTCATTTGGTCGAGTGAGAAAATTGGATCAAGTGACCAAGGTTCGAAACTCACAGCGGTCGTGTGGAGGTTACAGTTTCTGAAATAAGCTTTGATCTCTGATGCGCACGTGTATAAGTTCTACCACCGCTTTGCTGATTGAGTCAACGTGATTAATTCCACTGTCCTGTCAGGTCGAGTTGAGCTCTTGAAGTGGAGATTCCACCTTTTGGACCAATTGAAAAACAAAAATAGGTTTGGACGTTAGCTAAAATTACTTTAAATTGGTTTGGACGTTTGTCGAACGCCAGGCACGATTTTCCAGATCTGGACGCCCCAATAATAAACGTTCACGTATATCAATTTATGTGGACATACGTATGGCAGTCTGCCCTCCTTTCTTATCAATTGCAGCACTGCATTTATTATTGCCTCAACTAACTGCTAACCATTTTCCCTTCCTCCTATAATTCAAAGCCCGGTCGGAATCGCACGTTCCCAAAATTCCCAGACTATAATTATTTTTATCTGCTTCCATAAAAATGGTAGACGGATTAACGATACTCACTCCGTCCGGAAAAGGTTGAGCAAATTTCCTTTTTTGGATATCTAAAAAGATTTACCATTTCCATTTAAAGTAAGAAATATTTGGCTAAAATTAATTCTCTCCTCTGCACAAATTTCAACCACACAGTTTTTACTTTATTAATCCACGAGAAAATGAACTTTTGTCAACCTTTTCGGGACGGAGTGAGTAATAATTATTGCCGCAACTGCGAATAGTGCCTATACCGTACGACCGGTATACGGTGAGCACCGTATACCGGTACGGATTTATATTTTTTTTTTCCTTTTGTTTTTAAAAAATGTTAATAACTTTTTTATTTTTAATCCGATTTTTATAAAATTTATATTAACATTTTTTATTTTTCATGATCTTTCAAATGAGACCAATATTGCCTATGTAATTTTAACATATTAACATTTGCGTGTAAAATATGTAACTTTACGTGTTAAAATATGTAACTCACGTTCAGTCAGGCCAAATGCAACTCGTGTGTATAAATATGTATCTCTACGTGTAACAATATGTAACTTTACGTAAAAAAATATGTAACTCGCGTTCAGACAGGTCAAATGCAACTCGTGTGTATAAATATGTAACTTTACGTGTAAAAATATGTAACTTTAGATGTAAATATATGTAAGTCGCGTTCAGGCATGTCAAATGCAACTCGTGTTTATATATATGTAACTCACTTTTAAAAAGATGTAACTTGCTTATAAAAAGATATAACTTGCTTATAAAAAAATGTAACTTGCTTATAAAAAGATGTAACTCACTCATAAAAAGATGTAACTCAATGTATTATCAAATGTAACTGAGGCCACTGATCCACTCCCAAACAGATTCGATCTTCTATTTCACAAACCTATCATCTCCCAAACAGATTCGATTTTCCTTATAATCCAATACTCATTAATATAATAGTTCGATAATTTCTTAAAATTACATAAGCAATATTGGTCTCGTTTGAAAGATCATGAAAAATAAAAAATGTTGATATAAATTTTATAAAAATCGGATCAAAAATAAAAAAGTTATTATCATTTTTTAACAACAAAAGCAAAAAAAAAAAACAAGCTGCGTCGTTTTGCAACCGGGCGCACCATCCTCATGGTGCGCCGGTTGAACGGTATAATTTGCCATTTTCATTTTCCTCTCCTACTATGTGGCCCAAAATGGGTCAATACATTTAAATGGGGGCAATTCATTTAAATGTGAGCTCATTTGGATCACACAAAATGTGAGGTAAAAATGGGGTACCTATAACACAACTCTTCCAAAATTCTACGTTTGGTGTCTTTGTTTTTTGACTTATACTCCGTAAAATTTATCTATCAATTATGATCAAAAAAAATTATCTATCAATTTTTTTGGTTTGGCTTAAAAAATGACTTATCGGTCAATTTTTCTTTTCTTGGACTGTAACTAATGATTTTGATCACCTAAATAGCTAAACTTGTTGTTTGGTAAATGGCTTGTATGGACGAGTCCAATTTTGTTCACCTCCTCCTTGAGAGTGAACATCATCTCTCCTCTTTACTTGCCATTTGGCATCACAAATATATTTTTTCCTTAAAATCATAACATTTTTATTTATAATTTAATTTTCATAAAAAATATATCATATTTAATAATTTTTGGTTATCTTTCCAATGTTATCCGTATTGTATATAAAAAATTGAAAAAAAAAATCTCTTATTTTCTTAAATCTTTTTGTAGCCGGATTTATTTTAAACTTTACATATGCGATATTAGTATCATATTAAAGATCGTAAAAAATTAAAAATATTGATATATTTTTTGAAAACATTAAACCAAAAAAAAAAAAATTACTCCCTCCGTCCCATATTTAACTCCGGTTTTGACCGGGCACAAGTTTTAAGATAATGGGATTTGTGTGGTGGAGAGTTATGCAGAGGAGAGAGAAATGTGTAAGAATGGTTGTGAACCACATATTCTTTACCAAAAAGGAAAAGGGAAATAAATTTGGGACGGACCGAAAAGGAAAGAATGAAGATAATTCGAGGACTGGTGGAGTATAACATTTGTAAAATTTGAATGTATTGTCATGTCATGTGGCAGCATTGAAGGGTGGGCCCGTGGGGTGATCTTCACCCTCTTTTGAGGGGCGAACAAAATTGTTTTCTGCATCTGGCCACCGTTGGTAATTGGTATCCGGCCATCGTACAGTTCTAGGCTTGTCCGTTTAATTAATCATTTAATCCTACTTTTGCTCTAGTGTGTTGAAATCTTAATACTCCGTATGATTTTTTTTTGTAAAATAAGAATTCTTTATTAAAAATATGTATATAAATTATGCTTTGTGGTGTGTTGCTTGATTATATTTTCTGGGAATTCCTTATACTTTCGTTTATTCATATCAAAATAAATTTTCATTTAATTTATTTAATTTGAGGTGTAACCTTTGTTGTCAATTTTTAAAACATAAGGAGTGTATGATAAAAAAAACATAAGGAGTATAAAACATGAGTGATTTAGAATGTTTTTACTTGAATTGAAATTTTTTGGTCTGGTCTGGTCTGACTCGATCTGGTTTGATCTGGTAAATGTCTGATCTCTATATATTTTATAATTATCCAAATCTAGTCTGGTTTAGTCTAATACGTTGTGGTCTAGGACTTAAATAGTCCAAGTAAAAACATCCTTACTCGGTAAGTAATCATATCCTCATAGGTAACATTAGTTTTACAAGAAATACCTACAAATATTTTATACTACGTATATATTATCGTCCTTATACGTCTTTTCACACTCTAACAGTTATTAATAAACATGATACAAAAACAGTTATTAATAAACGACTAATTTATGAAACACTTGCTGAAAACAAGCTAATTAAACCATCCAATCAAAATAGCTACTCCCTCCGTCCCTGAATTATCTTCAAACTTTCCTTTTTCATCTGTCCCAAAATTATCTCCTCCTTCCCTTTTTGGCAAAGAATTTGTGGTTCACAATCATTCTTACACATTCTTACACATTTCTCTCTCCTCTGCACAACTCTCCACCACACAAAATCCACTATCTTAATTAGTGTGCCCAGCCGAAATGGGAGAAAAAACAGGGACGGAGGGAGTAATACAACCAGCTATTATCAAACCATTATCGTAACCGGCTAATATCTAACAACTAACCGTTAATTGTTAGACAAGGCCTTTAATTTAACCAAACACATAATTTTGATTTCACACGCTGAATTATGTAATAATAAGAAAAAATAAGATTGATGTTACTCTTCTGGCTATATTGACTGAAGTTATTGTACTTGACAATTTTTTCTATTTTTTCATATAACTTATTCTTTGTTTTATTAGTATAATTTTTTCATAAATCAGAAAAATCAACCATTATAGCCACTTTAACGCGAACTTCATAAATTTTAGCAAAAGTAACCAATTCAGACGATTTCAGTGCTACCAAATGAGCTCTATATACTCCGTATGAAACGTTGCATGCATAATATTCTGCAGAGAGAGCTGTTTGATATATTTTTTTGTACATTTTTATATCTTGTTTTGTGTATATAGACAAAATTTGTCCTTTGATGAATTACATGTGTACACGTGTAAAATATAAGATTGTACACAAAAAGTATATTCAAAACATGTATAAATGGATTTATCCTATTTTATAAAACATTATAAACTTGTTAAAATATAAATTTTTTAATCAAAACAAACAAGCTAGGCATTATAAATAGTACGTAGTAATAATCAGTAGTACTATCTATTATCATTTTTTTGAAAATCTTCGTAATCTATTATAGTACAAGTATTATACTCCGTAGTATTATTATCATTAATACTTAAAAACAATAGTTTAAATATGCATTTATAAAACAATAGTGTAACTATGCATATGTGATAAAATAATACAATAATACTCCGTATAAGGGAAAATTCATTTTGATCTTCCCCGTTTTGACTCCAACTTATTAAAAAATACTCTATCCTTCCCATTTTACTGGTTTTTTTGGGATTGTTTGAAAAAAAGTGTCATATAACCTTGAATAGAAATATAAGGATCACAATATTTTACTTTATTATACTAAAATCTCAATCAAATGAAAATATTATACTCATTTTGAATGAATTCATATGAATAATTTTCTGAAGCTCTAAATGTGCAACCGTGAGCTTTAATTATATTAATACTGATATTATTATTCTAAATGTAATTATGTGAGAATGATTCTTTTCTACACAAAGGTATATATAAGTCATAACATGAGAAAGTTATATCTATAATAATTGTTTGTATTTCATAACTACACTTAATTAGTTAGAAATGCGAATGAAAATAGAGAGAATTTCCCAAATGGGACTAAAACTTTGTTAAAACTCCAAAGTAGGACATTAAGTTTTTTATTATCTAAATAGGACTTTTAATTACCGATCGGACAAAATTGCCCTTAATGAATTTAGCGCATGAATAGACTTCCGACTACTCTGTTGCGGTGCCCTGCACCGATAACTTCATATTGCCGGCACCACCACCCTCTGCGCAAGGCTTCAGTGCACAGACTTGAACGCCGTAGCTGCCTGGCATGAGTTGCAAGATAAGATCGCCATTGTATATCTCTTGTAAGATGGATTCCAGATTCGAACATACTCCCCTTCTGTTCTCTGCCTCTCTTTCCTTTTCTCTCTTCCTCTTCACATTCGAACATTATCTCCCAGATTCCTCTTCCTCATATGATTTCTTGTTCTTCTTACTCTGTTTTGTAAAAAAATGCCACCTTTGTTCCCAAAATGTCATGGAGATGACATTTCCATATATAAAAATTTGGCAGTCATGGAGAATGTCAAATTGGTGTCATTTTTACTCTTTATAAATGTCAAATAAAAACTGTCATCTTGGTAAATGTAATGTCAAAAAAGTGACATTTTTTCCAAATGAGTGTTCAATAAAATAATGTTAAAATAATGTTGGCATTTTGGAATAGAAAGATGACATTTACAAAAGGAGAAGAAGAAGAGCAAGAAGAAGAAGAACAAGAAGGAGAAGGAGATGGAGGAGAAGAAGAAAAAAGAAGAAGAAGAAGAAGAAGAAGAAGAAGAAGAAGGAGAAGGAGAAGGAGAAGAATACCTGATTTTGATGGAGATGGCGTCCGGCGTCGAGCAGGCAGATGCGATGATAAGCCAGCGTCGAGTTGCGAACTTGCGATCGATGGAGGTTGAGCTGCGATCGAGTTGCGAACAGTTGAGCTGCGAGCGGTTGAGCTGCGATCGAGCGATGCAGAGGGATTTGGGGAAAATGTGATTTAGGGATTAGGGGCAAAAAGGTAATGTGGAGTCCCATTTAGGAAATTTAACACTTGAAGTCCTATTGTGGAGTTTTAACCATGTTTTAGTCCCATTTAATATAATTTCTTATGAAAATATCATCATGTTACCATTCAATAACTTCTATTTAAAAAGTAGTACTCCGTACATCATTACTTCATTAGCCTAATTAAATACAAGTATAGTTCTATTTATTTTAATTTAGTACCTTATTCCACCCTAAAAATTCTTTAAAATCTAAATCATTTTAATTTTGTACAATTACACTTATACTTGTATTAGATAAATTAACACATTTTTAGTCATTCATATGATATAACATCTCACAAATATCTATGGAAGATGTCATAGAAGAGATCATGATTATATTTCCATCACAGCACCATTTCAACCCAAAAAAGTTCATGATTATATTTCCATGATTCCATAAAAAAACATTAGTCATTTTTGCTCCTTTTTCTTCACATCCCAATAAATAAGTTTAAACAACAATTAATGTTTGAATGCTTGAGTAGGACGGGAACCAAACAATTAAGGGATCATAAACGTAACATATATAGAAGTGTGAGATGTTTGAATATATTCTTAAAACTGCTTCAACTCCTTTAGGGAGCAGAAACATGTTTGGATAAAAATGTAGAAATATTTCTGGTTGCACATATTATTTTTAGAAGCAATTTTTTAGAAGATGAAGAGATCACTTTTTGAAAAATTGATTCTGATTTTGTTTCGAATTTTAAAAAAGAAGCAAAAGTAAAATCAGTTCCAAAAACTTCATAAATGTATAGTTCTTGGAGGATACATTTAAACTAGGATACAATAATCAAATTAAGATATTTTGAAAGTTAGAAATTATTGTATGGTTTGTTGTACAATCACATCTGTTATACAGATCAGTCGATCACAAAAGATAAAACTTAATTATACACAAGATATGTGTACGACGTGGGTCAGCCTAATAGGCTACATCAAAATGTTATACTCGTAGATTAATTTAATAGAGTAAATATAAGTGAATATATATAGGACTTATGAGATAAGGTAAGTATAAAATTTACGCTCCGTAACATTCGTATCTTCTCATTTTCCTTTTTCAGCTGTAACATTCATATCTTCCCATAACTAAATATTCCTATCATACCCTCAATAATTTTAAAAATAATACATTATTACAACAACTTTTTTTGAATTTATCCTTCATTCTAGGACACTATTTCATTATCTTCCCATCATACGCTCAATAATTTATATCTTCTTTCACTATTCTTAATCTCACCTACTTTTCAAATGGGAAGATATATCTATACAATTTTAAGCTTCTTTCATTCAAGGTCTTTCTAGAATGAAATTTTTGATGAAATTTTGCGAGCATTTATCTTCTTGAAGAATATATTACGTCCATGAAAATTCAAATTAAGTTCAATCGAAAAATCAATTAAATAAATAATTGAAAATTGTGTAATTTTATACTCCGTATATATATATATATATATATATATATATATATATATATATATATATATATATGGGATGGTTCATGTGAGAACATCCTCTTAAGAGAGAAATGAGAACTAAATCTGGCCGATCATTTGTTAAATCATGTGGCTTAAATTGGAGATTTGGAATGTAAAAATTGAATGCTATGACACGGATGGTGGGAGGAAAAATAGGAAAGAGTACAAAAGTTTAATAACTAAGGGCATTTATGTAAATGAAAATATGTTGACGGTTGGGCATTTACCCACTTTCCTATATTTTAGATCTATTAAATATCAAGCATTTATTTTATTTTAGTTATGACTCATACGTAATTTTGTAGTTGGAAACTTCCTAATAATTAGGGGGACTCACACACGTAATTTTTTTTAGACTCACACACGTAATTTAATTTTTTTTAGTTATGACTCACACACGTAACTTTATCATAAATTACGCTTTTATGTCAAAAAATGTGCATAATATGAGTGTTCAAGTGCATATTCTAAAAATTCGTGTGAGGTGTATTAGTAACATCATTGTGCATATATTACATTAATCTGCATTTTAATAATTGCATATTTATTTTATTAGATTGCACTTTGTAGCCATTGAATTGCACTTTAGGGGGTACCCGCACTTAAAGCGCGTGAATGTGACTTCCATACATTTCTAAATCAAAATGATTTTAAATAAAGAGGAAATAAATATAAAAGAGTCCGAAAATAAAGTGTATTTTTAAATAAATACAAAAGTGCATTATAATATCACTTTGTAAAATCTTCATTGACACTTTCTAAACAAAATGAAATACACTTTTATCATGTGCATTTAAATACATACAATCGTGCACAGTTTTATTACAATTTGTAGATTGTTGCATTGACACTTGTAAAAACTAAAATGCACTTTTCATTCTAAAAGCATGAGAATTGTTTGATTTTCATGGTGTCCTATGCTGTCACTTTTATCTGCAAAAATGAAAAAATAAAGATTATGAAAAGTGCATGAATAAAGTATTATAAGTGCATCAAAGTTCAACAATATGCTTTGCGAAAACAGGGGTAAAAAGTGCATGAAAACAATCACATTAGTGCATTAGTATGTAAATGTATACATAAGTGCACTTTCATTGATCACCATGTACAAACTTACATTTACTTTTTTATAAAATGCAGTGCACTTTTCCAGTTTTATAATCAATAGCTTCAGATTTACATGACAGTGCATTTGTTAGTCTGAGTTAGTGCAATCGTATGTGAGTTAAATGACACTGACCCATATCAACTGACATATTTCAAATGATATGCATGCAATATAAATGAAAGTATAGAATGGGATTCTACAAGTGCAAATCTCAAAATTTGTGTGTTGTGCAAAAAAAAAACAGTGCATCAAATAATATGTGTTACTGCTTCATATAATTGTTGGTGTGCAAGTCTAGTTAATTAAATCCCCTAGCACATAATAATTACAAGAGATTTCACGAAGAAATATGTTCTATTGTTAGAGCACTTGTGAATGGGTTGAAACCAAAGGACAATCAACCTGAACGTATATCCAGGTAATAGAAGCATATGCAAGATAATAAAGATGTACAAAAATTGTATGGTCATATATACATGAATATGCAATGAGAAAATTAATTGTGAATGAAAAACACGAAACTATTAATTAAAATAGATTGAAGAATCATTCAATCCATGTAGATGAAATGTAGTCGTTTGATTAGATAATTATCAAAAATTAAAGTGAGAACTAATTAAAACTAAACACGCATACAAAGATCAATGTGGAGAAATTTAGATTGTAGTAAAATGATAATGGAGAATGAAATTAATGGTGGAGTGCCAATAAGATTAGAGGAAGTTACGTTGAAGAATGAAATAAGTTATGTCAAGGAAAAAACATAATGGAAGAAATATTATCACTTCCTAAATTAAAGGGTGTCGGTTATGGAAAGGCATAAGAATTACTCTATTAGCCTTATACGGATTATTTAATTAATTAGAATAATGGTGCAATCCAACGGCTCTAGATCATTCTTTTTTTCTCTCCTAAGATCAAATTCTCACATGATCCTAAATCTATATATATATATATAAACACAACATTTTACATATGTTGGTAGACTACTTGACATTAAGGTTATGTTTGCAAAAAATTTAAAAATAAGTTATATTCAACTTTTGTCTTAAAAAAGCTGAAAAGAATATTTTTAAATTTAAAAAAGCTTTTGGCTTGATTTTTGCTTAAATTAAACACTTAAAAGCTAAAATCTAGAATATGTTTTTTACATTTTCTATTACACAAAAAACACATATTATATCAAACGGTACCAACTTTTACTTTACAAAATTGATTTTTTCTCAAACACTACCAACTTTTGCTATTAATCATTTTTTCCAAAATCACTTTAAAAGATTATTTTTTTAAAGCAATTGCAAACACTCTCTAAGTAGGGATCGTGATCTGATGTTTACAATCAGAAAGTCGACTTAGAAGTTGTTCTCTTCATCTGATCTAAATGTTTCTGATCTGAATTTTTTAAGATCTGATCTGATCTAAATTTTTCTGATCTGATCTGAATCTTCCTGATCTGAACTGATCTGATCTGATCTGATCTGAATCTTTCTGATCTAAATCTTTCTGATCTGATCTGATCTGATCTAAATTTTTCTGATCTGGTCTGAATGCTTGTGATCTGATATGAATCCTTCTGATCTGATCTTAACTTTCTAAACTGGTATATAATAATATTAATACTAATAATAATAATTCTAATAATAATATCAATAATAATTATAATAATTATAAAAAATAGTAATATCAATAATAATTATAATAAATTAATAATAATAACTATTACTCCCTCCATCCCTAAATTTACTTCCAACTTTCCCTTTTTGTCCATCCCAAAAAGAACCCCACTTTCCCTTTTTGACATAGAATTTGTGGTTCACATCATTTATATCTCCTCTGCACAACTCTCCACCACACAATTCTCACTTTCTTAATCACCGTGCCACTTTAATTTGGAAGAACATTTAGGGACGGAGGGAGTACTGGGTATTATTATAATTATAATTATTTAATAATAATAATAATAAAATAATAATAATATTAAAATAATAATAGTAATAATAGTAATAATAATAATAGTAATAATAGTAATAATTCTACTACTACTACTACTACTACTACTACTACTACTACTACTACTACTACTACTACTACTACTACTACTACTACTACTACTACTACTACTACTACTACGACTACTACTACGACTACCACTACGACTACCACTACGACTACTACTACTACGACTACTACTACCACTACTACTACGACTACCACTACGACTACCACTACGACTACCACTACGACTACCACTACGACTACCACTACGACTACCACTACGACTACCACTACGACTACCACTACGACCACGACTACGACCACTACTACGACCACTACTACGACCACTACTACGACTACCACTACGACTACCACTACGACTACCACTACGACTACCACTACGACTACCACTACTACCACTACTACTACTACTACTACTACTACTACTACTACTACTACTACTACTACTACTACTACTACTACTACTACTACTACTACTACTACTACTACTACTACTACTACTACTACTACTACTACTACTACTACTACTACTACTACTACTACTACTACTACTACTACTACTACTACTACTACTACTACTACTACTACTACTACTAC
The DNA here is from genome assembly GCA_945859875.1 of Cuscuta europaea. Classification (NCBI taxonomy): domain Eukaryota; kingdom Viridiplantae; phylum Streptophyta; class Magnoliopsida; order Solanales; family Convolvulaceae; genus Cuscuta; species Cuscuta europaea. The sequence continues at coordinate 10,636 of CAMAPE010000045.1, read as the reverse complement.
TACTACTACTACTACTACTACTACTACTACTACTACTACTACTACTACTACTACTACTACTACTACTACTACTACTACTACTACTACTACTACTACTACTACTACTACTACTACTACTACTACTACTACTACTACTACTACTACTACTACTACTACTACTACTACTACTACTACTACTACTACTACTACTACTACTACTACTACTACTACTACTACTACTACTACTACTACTACTACTACTACTACTACTACTACTACTACTACTACTACTACTACTACTACTACTACTACTACTACTACTACTACTACTACTACTACTACTACTACTACTACTACTACTACTACTACTACTACTACTACTACTACTACTACTACTACTACTACTACTACTACTACTACTACTACTACTACTACTACTACTACTACTACTACTACTACTACTACTACTACTACTACTACTACTACTACTACTACTACTACTACTACTACTACTACTACTACTACTACTACTACTACTACTACTACTACTACTACTACTACTACTACTACTACTACTACTACTACTACTACTACTACTACTACTACTACTACTACTACTACTACTACTACTACTACTACTACTACTACTACTACTAC